>CM060447.1:171595041-172845041 GCA_030545235.1 Helianthus tuberosus
CGCGTATAGCTCTATACGCGTCGTATATTTTTAATTTTTTTTAAAAATGATATTAAACTGTTTTAATTATTGAAAAATGATACAAATTATAAAAAAAATTATAGAAATTGTAGAAAATTATAGGAATTAATAAAAAAAATACATTCAAATTACAAAAATCATTCTTCCGTATCACTATCGATGTAATTAAGACTGGGGTTTGATCTTGGCGGAGGATTCATTATCGATGTATACCATTCTAGACGTGGCAAGTACATATCTTCCCATTGTTTCGTATGGGGTGTTCGGTTGGCCAACCATAGCCCGTGTGCTGGTGGCATTGGATAATCCCCTTCCAGCTTAACATGTATGAAGTGGTTCTCGTTTACATGTGTAAGCGTTATGAACAATGGTTGTTGATTAGCCGGAGGACTTAGTATCGGGAAGAAAGTGGAACTCGCACCCATGGTTGTCGTTAACAGGTGCACCCCGATACCGTACGTTTGTGCAATAAGAAGTCCTGCATAGGGGAAGTCCATCCAGTGATCCCCCCCACAACCGGACACTGAATCCCAAATTAGGCCCTGACGATGCGTGTAAAAATAACCTTTATCCCATGCTTCAAATATTGGGAACCAGATCGATTTGTTCTGATCCATTTCTTGGACAAGGTGCCTTCGAATGAGCCCCCATGAACTCTGTTCCATACCTAAGCCCACAGCCACATACCGAAACCCACAATGACCGTCCGGCATCACATCTCGTATGCACGAGACGTACGGATGGAACACTAGCGGAATGTCATCCTGAAACTGTTCGATGATTCCCACGTACTCGTCCCCAATGATTAACGGGAAACCGTGAGCATCTCGTGTCTCTTTGGGTTTTTTGGGACCTTATAACCGACTGTTGAGAGGCCTGTGACGGAACGTACGAGCTGTGGCGAGGTTTGTCGTACTTACTTTGTCGGGAACCTTCAAAGCACGTGTTTGCATCACCGAATGAGCTTCTCCTCAATTCTTCATCTATACGAGAGGCCTCGTCCAACCTTTGTTGTACCTGCTTTGTTGTTGGTCGGCCACGAGTATTTTGTTGGACAACCGGTGGTTTCTTGGTAGATTTCTTTGGAGTCAACACCGCTTTAATCTTTGACATCAGGCTTTTTTGCTGAGCTGGGGGGTGCGACTGTAATTGTTGTCTAACAATATTTAGCTCTTCGACCACGTCCACGTCATCGTTTATCAATTTACAACTTTGGAAGTTAAGTTTCCGCCAGAAGACGTCCACGTCTTCGAGTTGAATCGGACGCTCTGCACGGTTAAAAACAACATTGTTTAAGTCACATGATTAACGGAAATATATCACACAACTGTTGTACGTTTAACAATTATTACCTTCAAGAATGTACTTTTCTATCCTACAAGCACAGGGCAACCCACAGCTGTGCCACATTTGGCAACCACATGATGAATGAAAGCGCTCCAAGACATCTACCTTCCTAATTGCCTCGCCCCTCAACAAGTCAAGGGCTGTATGGGATACTTCTCCAAGTAGGTGTTGAAACAACGGGTGTTTGTGGTGGGTCATTCTTTTTTCGATGCTATCTCGAAAAGTCTTCCTTATTGCACCGAACTGTGTCTCAACTATATCATGGACACAACCAACTACACGGTCCAGCGAGCTCCTATCTTCAACGTATCTCTTTAAGTTGGCGTGTTGGCTCTCAACTCTGTTTGTGGTACGATTACCAAAGTTGCGCCTCTTATCAGTCCACGCAAAGACGAACATCTCCTTATAGTCTTTTAGCCAGTTATCGTACACGTATTTGAAGACTCCTAAAACGTAAAAATAATTTAATGAAATTTGCATATGTGAGTCGTATGTTATTATAAAAACTTACTAGAACGTTTGCACTCCACAAGTCGTTGTCGCATGTTGCGCAAGTGGTACTCGTAGATGAGTATGGATGGAGACTCAATCAATGTCCCCCAGAATGACAAAAATTTCTTCCAGTCTTCGTCTGTGAAGGCACCCTTGCAGTGCTTCATAACATTCTGTTGTATGTGCCACCTGCAAAGAAGCCTGGAGGCGTTTGGAAATACTTTAGCACACGCGCCCATAAGGGCTAGGTCTCTATCGGTTAAAATCACACGTGGCTCCATGCATTCATCCAACATTGACTTTACCCTCTCAAGCACCCACACAAAGTTATCACCCCGTTCTTTACTAACAATGGCATGCGCGATAATAAACGATTTGTTGGTAGGCGTCATACCAACAATCTGGATAAAGGGCATATTGTATATGTTTGTCTTGTACGTCGCATCGATCAGCATGACGTGGGGGAATGCACGCCACATGTCTCTCGAGTACCGATGAAGAAAGAAGATCTCTGTTCCGGGTTCCTCCCGTGTCTCGTAAATAAAGTCGTTGTTTATCAGCTTGTTTTCTAGTGACTGCATGGGAGTCAATCCTTGTCTTTGTTCGGCTTTAATCTTCGCCACAACGTTTTGAACGTCTTTCAGAACATGAAACCTGTCGGGGTCTTGCTTCCTTATCGTTTGAAATATTTTGCGCGACTCCATGTTTTGATATGTCAGCTGCTCGATCAGTTTCATTTCGCTTGGAGTAAACCTTCGCACAAACGCGTGGGCCGACAGGTCCTCACAAAGTTCGTGGTTATGTTCAATTTTTCCGTCTTTAATCTCCCAGGTTTCATACGGGTGGTTTCGCACAGCCAGCAGGTAAAACGGGCAACCGGTTTTTTTGCTTCCGGCTTTTCTAAGTGTTGCTGTAGTCTGGTGCTCACCACCACGATCACATTCAAGCCATACCCTCCCGATTCTTCCACTGGTTTTCTTTGATCGACGGGTGACAATAACGAAACCATCCGCGTTTGCTATTTCTTGTATCCGATTCTTTAGTTCATCTAAAGAGTTGAAAACCTGTAACATCGACAATAATAATAAATAATTTTAATAAATAAATAAATAAATAAATAATAATAATAATAATACAAAAATAGTAATTAATACCTGCTTTTTTAAGTACGGACTATCCTGGATGGGAGGTGTCTCACCACCATATCTACCATATCCACCATAACCACCGTCTCCTCCTTATCCACTGTATCCACCATCTCCTCTGTAACCACCGTCTCCTCCGTATCCACCGTCTCCTCCGTATCCACCGTCTCCTCTGTATCCACCGTCTCCTCCGTATCCACCGTCTCCTCTGTATTCACACCCGTATCTATAATCCGGATACCCTTGTTGCGTCGGATAACTTGGTTGACAAGCATGGTATGAGTCATCTACAGGGGTTGTTTCATCAACAGGGGGATGATTGTTCAAATCTAGAAACGGTTTGTTTTGTTCTCCTTGTATACTAGACACAACCTCCTCTTGCTCATTAGAATCGGGAACGCAAGACTCCTCCAAAATAAAGAACCGTATCATCATTAGTAAATAATAAACTAAAACAAAAACTAATTAAAACATTTAAGTACCTGTATTGTTAACGGATCTCTTTCGGGCACCCAGTTCTCGCTATAATACTGCCCGAAGACATAGTTACCGTCCCAGTATGATGACATTTAAGTACCTGTAATGAAAGAAGAAGAAGAAGAAGCAGAAAGAAAGATGAAGCAGATTTATGTTGAATGCTCGGGGGTGGACAAAGCATAAACTGTATGTTGCACTTTTTAATAAGTCTTATACGCCTCGTATAGCTCTAGACCCCTCGTATAGCTTTAAGTCACTTGTCAAATGAACAGTAAAGCAGCCCCCTTAAGTCACCCAAGACGCCTCGTATAGGCCTATACGAGGCGTCTTATTGCCTCGTATCCACTCCTCGTACAGACCTAGACTCCCCGTATGATGTGACTGATTTGACATTGTGCTTTGGTGCAGAGCTGGTCGGAAAAGTAACCCTACACGCCTCGTATAGGTCTATACGAGGCGTCCTGAAGGGTGTCAAAATAGGCACTAAGGTGTCTAATATGTACACCCTAACCAAAACTAACTCAAGAAAATAACTATACGAAATAAAAGATTTGATTGAATTGGTTTTGAAAAGAAGATTTGGATTGATTTGATTAAGTTGAAGTTAAAAGTAAATTAAACTAAAGCTAACAGCTAACAACTTAAATGAACTCGGGAGTGGGAAAAGAACTAACTAGATCAAGAATCCTAATTGTGACTCTTAGATTTCTTTCGGCTATGGAAACTACGATGGAACCGAGATCTTAAATACGAAACCCTTAGAAAACCTAGTGGATACCTGATCATTCTCCAGGTGTGGCATAAAAGGAAACCCTAAGATGCAAGGGGTAATGTAATGTTCTGTATTTTTTATTCTTTTTCATTTATCATGTAATTCTTATTTTCATTTCAGTCATTTGTAGTTCAAGACTTAATCATAATGGAAATTATATTTAGTATTATTTTTGCCTAATTATACTTGTGCAAAATGTAAACAATCACGAATACACGTTTTTTAATTCAAAATCGAACCATGCATCGAGATTATATTTTCTTTGAAATGTTATTCTTACGTGTTATTATATTTTCAATCCTTTGTAGTTCAAGACTTGATCATAATGGAAATCATATTTAGTATTATTTTTGCCTAATTATACTTGTGCAAAATGTAAACAATCACGAATACGCATTTTTGAATAAAAATCGAGCCATGCACCGAGATTATGTTTTCTTTGAAATGTTATTCATACGTGTTATTATCATTCACATGCTTACATACACCTTAACACCCTAAAATATGCTTAACATATATTTTATAGCATAAAATAACCAACAAAACAACTCAAGAGACTAAAAGTAAATTTTTTGTAATTTTGACGGTCCATGAGGATCGTATGTACCTCCTTGTGGTCCGTATGGAGCGTCACTAGCAGCAGAAAACGTTAGTTTCCTTGTTTTGAACTTTTTCCCCCTAACTCCCAACCACCTTCATATAACACCCAACCACTTATCCTCATTCTAATCCCAAAACAGTGAGTTTTGGCTACTTTCTTACACTTTTCTTCTTGTTTTTCTTCTTCCCTACACTTGGGTATCCTCTAGGAGTACTACGACATGTTTACCAAGGTAAACAAAGATGGTAAACCATTATGTTTGAGGTCCAAGTTAGGATTTTTGTTAAACTTTATGTACTTGTTTCATCCTTGCTTTGTTTTTGGAACATCTTCAAGTTACCAACAAATACCCATGTTAAATGACTTGAGTTAAGATTAATTTCCAGAAACATGAGGTTCATATACCTCCATTTCTTATCCTTGTAAGTCACTAAGTAACCTACAAATAATAAAGTGAGTGAAACTACACCAAGTTTCCAATTACGCAATATTGGAAGCACTCGTCTAGGATGTACCTCAGTTGGTTACTTAGCATAGTAGTAGTTTATTATGTATTATTACTTATATTCATGACCATCCGGATCACCAACTATGTTGGTGATTTTGTGCATTGGTGAATCCTTGAGGTTAATGGATTTTCCATACCTCTATTTCTTGATAATGCCTGAATATATACATAATATATATTTATATATATACATTCACTCCAAAAGACAAACCATGATATCAACTAATCCATGGTTGAATGTGATATGTTAAGGTGGAGAATATCTTGATCTTAGATTTCCATATTTTGGGCTTCTAATGAGTGATTAACACTCATGAAAAACACAAAGAATAATAGTGTCTAAGCAAGATATGTTTTTATGTATTTTGATACCCATAAATTTGGTTTACTTTCCAATATCCAAGTCCTCATACTCATACACCTTTGTTTACCTTTTTAGGGTGACTTTGGTGTTCCATCCTTCAAACCCGCTCACTCGCATTTTGTGGAAAATATTCGCAAAGCGTGAGTTCATACTTGACTTTTATGCTTCAAACACTATTTGGGTTACAACATGTATCCATAATAAATACACATACAATCCAACTTATGCAAACACTCAATCCTTAAACAAGTTTATTTGTTATGCTAATTTGTTATACATGCTAGAACATTCTTATGCTTTGCTATATAGTATTAACCTTGAAAGCTTCCATTAACATGTATAGCGCTATAGGATTAGCACACCGTCCGTTTACTTCATTGCAGTCATATTACTTCAGTGATAAGGTTACGCTAGTGCCAAACTTTAGATTGATATTTAGTCTTTGCATGCTAGTTTGATACATATTCAACAAACTTTAAACATGTGGATTTGAGTTTTATTAATACTTATGCTATGTAAACAAACTAGTATGCTCACCGACATAATTTGTGTTGACATATTTAGATACTCAACTGGTTTAAATTATGCATTTTGATATTTTTAGTCTTGAAATTTCAATTGTTCTACTTCTCTATTTGACAATGTAATGTTTGTTTTGATGAATGAAATTAAATTTTGAATTTTAATTTATTATCTCAAATTTAGTGTTATGTTGTCTTTGAGCAATCTATTACGTCTCACCTCGATGTTTCCGCCATCGATTGGGTGTGAAAAATTGGTATCACAACCAATACTATTGGAAATTAGGAAAAAATTCCATGTTTGACCTAGACTATAGTTAAGAAACCCGCATAAGTGTTACTTGTGCTTTATTTGACCTTTCTCCCATCTTGCATAAAAATACTTGATTCGTCCTACTTTGCTTCTTCTTATCTTTTTCTCTTAATATATGCCTTTCCTAAGGCTAAACTACACTACGACATGAAGACACTCATATTTCACAAACGAAACGATCTCATCAAAATAGGAGTGATAATAGGAGAGTGATCCCTTACTTTGGTGATGACTTTCCAATGCACTATGTTTATTTTTATGAAATTTCACCATTAAGATACTAGTGATTTCCTTACCTTAGCGGCAATTTCACTCACCCTACTCTTGTGGACCCTTACCAACGAGTTAGGATGAATTTCCTTATCTCGATGGGTAAGTACCAAGCCACGTTTTGGGAACGACACCACCAAGTTAGAAATGATATCCACACCTTGGTTACTAGTCCCATTCCCCGATTTTCAATCTCTCCAAAGTCTCGAGCTTTCGATTGACAAGGGACATGTAGTAACTGGAAGGGTGAATACCGTTAACCAAAATTTCAGTAAATTCTACCTATTAAACCAAAGCATGATTCCCGAACTCAAAAGAAGTTTCGACTACTTTGGATTAGTCTTAGTTCCTTTCCGGAACATTCCAAGTTTTTAATCGAACCTCTTTTATGCTTGTACTTATGTATTTTATGCTTTAACCTTTCTCCTTTTTTATTTCGAATTCCCCCGTGTCATGCTATTCTTGCAACCTAAAACAATAACATTCGAGAACCGACAAAAATTTTAAAACTCTTTCATTGTTACTTAATTTATTCTCAAGGTGATTACATGCTTTATTTATGTGAACAATTTGAACTTATGTGCTTACGTGACATACTATCATACGCTGAATGTGCAAAAATATATTAAACCATTGATCAAGTCTCACCATTCTCTCTATCTGACCTTGTAGATGTCTTCCAACCGTCATTTCCACCAAAACTCCAAGAGGAGCTCCATGCAAATCTCCAACAAGAAGCTAGTTACCTTCATGGCCAAACAAATGACCATTTCTTTACCTGATATCATGAACAAGATCAATGTCACCGCAAGCACTAATGCTTCGGTGGAGGTTAAACATGACACCACCAAACCCACCTCCTTCACCTATAAACAATTCAACTCTTGTATACCCAAACCATTCACGGGTAATGATAGATCTTCAAAGATGATTGAGTGGTTTGATAGCATCGAACTCACCGTCATCAATAACGAGTGTCCCGATTACCTCCGAACTCGGAGTGCCACTGCTGTCTTCAAATCGAAGGCACTCGATTGGTTGAAAAGCGAGAGGGACACTCATGGAAACAAGGTTGCCTTAGCCCTTACCGTGGAAAGAAGTGAAATGGTAGTGAGGTGCAAAAGCTTGAGGAAGAGTTTTGGACCCTTAAGCAAATTGGTAGTGACAACCTAGCTTACACCACCTGTTTAAAAAACTTAGCATCTTAGTTCCCCACCCTGTTAACACCAGCGAGCGAGCCATCGCTAAGTACATCAAGGGTCTATCACCGGTTATTCATGATTCCATTTTTGCGGCCGAACCCACAACCCTAAAGAAAACCATTTGTTTAGCCACTATATCCGACCACCGTGTGAGTGACGAATATTTGTCCCTCAAGGGCACCACAAAGACCGTTAATCACACCATAATCAAACTCCCTGAGGAAACTAAAGAAACCAAAGCCCCACCCAAGAACAACAACCACAAAGGTAAGAAACTCAAGTTTCAAAACAGTAACTATGCTATGGTAACCCCAACAAACAAAACCCCCAATAACCCAAACCAAGTCCCCACCGAGAGCTACACCAGACCCTTCCCTAAGTGCAACACTTACCAATACCACCACCCAACCGCCAGCGCATGCCGACAATGCACGAGTTGCAATCGATACGGACATTTAGCCTCCACATGCCGAAGTGGTCCTAGACCACAAGGTAACTAAACCCAAACCAACAACCAACGACATCCAGTTAACACAAACGGTCACGCTTGCTATAAATGTGGTGATCCAAATCACCTTATCCCACAATGCCCCCAAAACAATTGAGGTCATGTGATGCTCTATGGTCGCGCCTTCAACATTAACACGACACAAGCTTAAAACGACAACGACGTAGTAAACGATATGTTCCTTGTAAATGAAATTTATGCTTCTTTACCTTTTGTTACGGGTGCGGTAAAAGTTTTGTTTCCGACAATTTTGAACCTTTGCTTACATGTATATGCTCTTAACTACCAACATCTTTCACTGTCGGATTCGCTAACGGAAAATCTATCACTGTTGATTCCGCGATTGTGTCCTTAACTTTAACAAACACGAAATCTCAAGCAAACTCATACCCATGCAATTAGGTAGCTTTGATATCATAGTAGGCATGGATTGGCTTGCCAAGTTTCGTGTCGAAGTCCTTTGTTTCGATAAATTTATTCGCATTCCGCTTCCCTCCTGTGACGTCTTGCAAATGTATGGAGAGAAACCCTCAAAAGGGCTCAAACTCATGTCTTGAACTCAGGCTCGAAAATACCTATGTAAAGAATACTTTATCTTTTTAGCCCACGTTGTGGAGAAGAAGGGCAAAGAAAAGAGTGTGAAAGACATTCCAATCATTTGTGATTTTCCCCGAAGTTTTCCTTAAAGATTTACCCGGTCGTCCTCTTGCCCGTTCTGTTGAATTTGGAATTCACCCTGTACCCGGTGCTACACCTATCGTAAAAAATCCTTATCATCTCACACCTTCGGAGATGCAAGAACTAGATAGCCAACTTCAAGAGCTTCTTGATACAAGCTTCATACACCCTAGCACATCCCCTTGGGGTGCTCTAGTCCTTTTCGTTAAAAAGAAGGATGGTTCGTTCTGCAGGGGCGTCGATTATCATGAGCTCAAAAAACTCACCGTTATATCCCCTTTCTTGCATCGATGACCTCTTTGATCAACTCCAAGGAGCAACTTGTTTCTCAAAAATCGGCCTTCGTTCCGGTTATCATCAACTTCGAGTCCATGAAGAAGATATCCCAAAAAGCAATTTTCGCACAAGGTATGGTCATTACAAATTCATGGTTATGCCCTTTGGTTTGACCGATGCACCCGCAGTATTCATGGACATGATGAACTGTGTGTGTAAACCCTACCTAGATCGCTTCGTAATTATGCTCATTGACGATACCCTAATCTATTCTAAATCCAAAACTGAACACAAGCGACACTTATGTTTAAACTTGGAACTCCTTCAAGTCGAACGATTGTACGCCAGATTCTCCTAATGTGAGTTTTGGCTGCAAGAAGTCCAATTTCTTGGTCACATCATAAACGAGAATGGTATTCACATTGATCCTCTAAAAATCGAAGCCGTAAAAAAATGGGATCGCTCCAAAATCCCCTACTGAAGTTTGTTCTTTTCTTGGATTAGCTGGTTATTACCGTCGTTTCATCTCTAACTTTTCCAAAATCATTGTACCGCTCACCTCGTTGACCCAAAAGGTAAACATTTTGCTTGGGGTCCCAAACAAGAGGAATCTTTCCAAACTCTCAAGCGTATGCTTTGTGATGCCACTATCCTAGCCCTTCTCGATGGAAACGATAATTTCGTAGTTTATTGTGATACTTCAAATCAAGGTCTCGGTTGCGTTCTTATGCATAGAGGCAAAGTCATCAACAATGTATCAAGACAACTCAAATTTCACGAAAAGAACTACACCACCCATGATCTCAAACTTGGTGCAATTGTTTTTGCTTTATAAATTTTTAGATTATGGTACCAAGTGTGTGGTCTTCACCGACCATAAGAGTCTCCAACACATCTTTAACCAAAAAGAACTCAACATGCGACACAGATGTAACACCCCGTGTTTTCACAAGTCAAAGTCAAAGTCAAGGTTAAGTCAACGACCGATTTCGCGCAACCTGACTTGTAGAAATTCCCTTATTTTATTAGTATTATGTGGAGTAAGTGTCGTTAATTGCAACAATCGACGTATGTTAATCGCTATTCAATCGATCTACGACTGTGAACTATAGTAAGTAACAATGCGATAAAGTTAATCAACTAATAATCAAGCTATGCTAATCAAATCGACATCAAATCGCAACTCGAGCTACGTATTTCTACTTGTTATTATACGTGTGTGTGTGCCATACGTGTTACCTGTGCATGTTTGTTTATGTTGTGTTGTGATAATCAAGCGAACTCAATCGAAACTCGCAATCTAACTCGAAATGCAATCGAACTCGAATCGTGAACGAACTATGATAATTGGTGGAAAATAGATTATGCGAGATATGAGTATTTGGGACTAAAAGTAATTTGACTAGGAAACCCTATCTTATCGTACCACTCGCAATCAAAATCGAAATATCAACAATCGTCGCGCGAAACACTCAAAAAGTGCGACTGATCGATCAGGATCCCAGCCGATCGAACAGCCAGCCGAACGGACTGCTGTCCGATCGGACAGGCTGTCCGATCGAGCTGCCTGGCCGATCGGCCAGCACTTACCCCTTTTGGCATCCTATAAATACCCCTGTCATTGTCATTCTTTCCACTTTTGGAAACCTCTGACCGACCAGCACGCTCAGCTCACCTTTTCATAGATTTCTCTCGATTCCGGTAAGTTTTCGTCCTAAATCTTGTACTTTCTTGATCTATACACACTCCTACACCTTTCTACCTTTCAAATCTTAACTTTTAACTATGAAATCATCAAGAATCAAGTGTTCTAGGATGATGTCATCATGGGTTCTTAAAGAACTTCATGTTTTGGCCTCAAACCACCAAGAATGACTTGGATCTAACCGATTTCCACATAAACAAACAAAGATCTTTAGTTGATCTAAACATATACACGGTGAAAAAGGATTGAAAGATGGTTTTCTCAACTTTCTTTCAACTCTTTTACACTCAACGCCTTCGAACCGGTAGAAACGGAGCTTGTGCCGGTTTACAAATCACTTCGGAGGTTGTAAGGCTCAAGATCCAGATTCTATCCACAAGGTTAACCGACTTCGGGTTAAACGTTAAACTTCATTCCGAACAGCCCACCGACCGGATTTGGGTGATTCCTGTCCGACCCAAGGAACCAAGTAAGGACGAAGGATCTATGGTTCTACTCGTTGTCAAAATACCTCAATAAAATGACAAACAAATAGAACGACCATGGGATAGACGAAAAGTCTGATCAGGTCAGGACGCTGACCGATCAGACTGCTGTCCGAACGGACAACCAGCCGATCGGATAGTCAGCCGATTGACTGGCCAGCCGATCGGCTAATACATGGTCCCACTCAATCAATTCATTTTGAAGTCTAGTATTGAATGAACTGTTGTTCTATCGAACTACTGTCCGATCAGATTACTCTTCGGATCATGAGATACTATACTTCAACACTTAATCGATTTTTCAAACATGTTCCATGCACTAGAAGTGCCACCCGATCCAAAGACTAAACATTGGGATAAACATTGCAATTCATTTGAATGGCTAACCATTGCAATTCATTTGAATGCCTAACCGATCGGGTTGCCGGCCGATCGAACAGCCGTCCGATCGACCGACCTGAAAGGTAGAGGTACTTCAAAGTTTTCAAATACTACAACGGAAACTTCAAAAGTCAAGCCATCATACACAAACACATCCTTCTCAAAGGAAGAAACAATCCACTCGAACAACCATTCGATCGGCCTACCGACCGACCGGACAGCGGACCGAACGGGCTGTTAACCGAACGGTCAGCCGTTCGATCGACCAGCTGTCCGACTCTCCAACACTTGTTTTCCATTTTACGTTTCACTTATCATTATGCTACCGAATCTATTCAGGCTAACCGTACTCGCTAAGCGCTCCATTCAATCCATTAATCGTTGTGAGTATACTCGATCCCTTTTTGCTTTAAGCACTTTTGGGTGTTACATACGTTACGAATATTCAAACTACAACAATCACACTACTCAGTACTATTTGAACGCTAACCGTTAATGCATGTTATACGTGGCTTATGAATGCTTGTTTGTTATGTTTACACATGGAATGCTGTCTACCTGCCTTAGCAACGATAGTACTATAGGTTGGACTCAGCACCCGTTCACACGGGGGTTGTTAAGGATCTTTTACTTGCATGGATTACGGTGGTAATCATGTATTGCGAACTGCCTCAGGCAGTCAACCCGCAGTCATTGGTATCGATGAATCTATGTCGATAACTAACGTGCTTCATTTCACTATGTGTACGTGCTGGTTATGCGTAAACGAACTCGAACTCTATATACTATTATCAAACTTGTATGCTCACCTTTACATTTTATGTATTGACTTTATTTTAACGTATGTGACATGTTCTTAGGACGCACATGTTGTAGGAAATTGAAGCTAGAATAAAGCTTTAGAGCCCAACAAATAGTTGTCTGTAGATAACGAATCAGGGGTCTCTAGAAGCAGATAAACAATTGCTGTCTATTTAAATCTGAGTTGTCGGAACAGAATATTTGCCTGGATTTATGTCTGTAATAATTATTTTACTGTTTGAGATACGGTATGGGACGTGTCGTTTAATTAAATAGTATTGATAATTGTTATGGAAACTTCTGGACAATCTGTTTCGCTCAGTGCCATGCCCCAATGATTCCGCCATCGGTTGGGGTGTGACAGATTGGTATCAGAGCCATAACTATAGGGAATTAGGCAAGACTCGACCTAGTCTGGGTCGAAGTCTTAGATACCTATACTATAGTTAAGAACCAATAGACCGACTCGAGTACGTACAGTAGGAATTTTGTGCGTACCCATTCCTCACTATCCTTGCCTATACTACACTCTCACTGCACTCGAATTTTCAACCGTGAAAGGGCGATAAAGTCGAGATTAGGTGTGAAAACCACAAACTCCCGACTAAATTGCTTAATCGATATTGTTCAGCAGGGGGAATTATACCAAACTAGGGGTGAAACCCATATTTTGATGAATAACATCCTCTATTTTATCAAAACAGGAACGAAGTTGTTAAGCCAGGGGTGAAACCCTAACCTTGACGACTTGTTCCGCATACTTTACAAGATTCTCACCAAAGTCTCGACGGACTCCAACGACCTGAAGTCACGACACGACTAACGGAATGTATGCCCAACGCCCAAGAATCGAGGCAAGGACACAATTCTGAAAGTCAGACGTAGACAACAAGTCCTTGCGAATAGTCGAATCACTTTGGTTAGTCAACGTCTAATAGCCGCAGACAATCCATTTCTCGATTTTTATGTGAGCCCGCAACTGTCGGCTCAGATGTTCGTCGATTTTATGTGCTTATATATGTGCTTACCTGTTTACGTGTATAAATCTTGGGATTTACTCGATTTTTGTTTTTGTTACTCCGATCAACACACACGACTAGCACTGCAGTTCTATCTCAAATCGTTAACAACTCGCGAAACTTTGAACGACTTCATGCTATGATATACGCTTATACTACGCTATTCCCGAGCAACCGCCGACTGTGAATAATAGGTTTCTGTTTTCTGACTACCTCTAGTGACAAAGTGCGCATGTGTTTCCCTGTTTCAGTGCTTGACATGTTTGGGTGTTATGTGATTATGTGCTCAACATGCCTACGTGATTTGTGCTCTACGTGTTTATGTGGTTATGTGATTAAATGGTTCTGTGTCTTGCGTGGTTATATGTCTATGTGTTTACGCGGTACGTGTTACTGAGCTTTAGTAGTAGTAAACGTGTGAGGTGAGATTCGAATACATGTGTTGAGTTCCGTGGCGATGTCTATTGCAGACAATGTCGTCTGGATCCCGTCACGCACTATCTCGTCAAGAAAAGAGAGACAAACACCTTGCTTCAATCATCGCCAAAAGTGTGGCAAAGGCCGTGAGTGATGTTTATGAGAATGCCAGCAAATCATCCGAGGAATCGAGAACCGAAGCTCCCAAAGCTACCGCAAGGCCCTTCAGTTTCAAACAATTCAAGTCGTGTGGGCCAAAAGAATTCACTGGCGAAGGAGGTCCTACTGCACGATTTCACTGGTTCCATTGAGGTTACTCTGCGACAGAGTGGTTGCCCTGATGACCTCCGTACTCTGAATGCTACAGGCGTTTTCCAGTCCCGTGCACTAGACTGGTGGACGGCCGAGAGGAACAAGCGAGGGAACGATGCAGCCTACGGTCTGTCGTGGGACGAACTCAAGGAAGTTATGCTAGAGGAATTCTGCCCTCCTCACGAACGTCAAAAGCTAGAAGATGAATTTTGGCACCTACAGCAAAAGGATGGTGACAATGCTGGTCTCACTGCTCGCTTCAAACAGCTTAGCATTATCTGTCCCGATCAAGTCAAGACTCCCGACATGACAATCAAGAAGTACATTCGGGCCCTGCCCGACTGCGTTGCTGATTTCGTGCAAGCGGCTAAGACTACGACGATCGAGGAAACTTATCTGCTGGCCGTTGAGATCGACGACAACCGGGTTAAGGCTGGTGTCTGGGATAAGACTTCAAAGCATCTGCATCAAGCTACCGCTACCGCACCGACTGTTGAACCCACCTCATTGAGCAACAAGAGGAAGAACAAGAGAAAGAACAACTCCAACAATAAGAACTGTGCGATCACTGCTGCACCGATTCAAGCTGTACCAGCCCAACAGCGTCAAGTAGCGGCGCCTGTGGCCAATGCACCGCCTGCAAAGCGTGCATACACTGGGCCACACCCACTCTGCCCTACTTGCACCTATCATCACCCGACTGCCATTGCTTGCCGTTTTTGTGCTCATTGCAACGTATACGGCCATTTCACTGCCAACTACCGTATTCGACAAGCTCCTGCTCATCAAGCTCTACTCACTGCCCCACAGGATCAACAAGCTCCTCCGGCACCCGCAGTCAAAGCCAGAGCCTGCTTCGCATGTGGCGACCCGAACCATTTCGCTAACATGTGCCCAAACATGGTCGTGAAACAAGAACCTCAGCAACAGCAGCCACAACAGCAACAACAGTAGCAGCAACAACAACAGGCCGCACGCGCCAGAACTTTCAACCTCAACGTGCGTCAAGCCCAGACCGACAACAACGTGGTAAATGGTACGTTCCTTGTGAATGGTATTTATGCTTCATGTTTGTTTGATACTGGAGCCAATAACTGCTTTGTGTCGTTCGAGTTTGAAAAGCTCCTTAGCCGTAAACGTTCCCAACTCTCCTCGACATTCGATGTTGAAGTCGCTACCGGACGAACCGTCGCTGCCGGACAAACCGTCGCTGTCAATTCTGTTCTTCATGATTGTACTCTTGAGCTCAACAATCACATCTTTTCAATCGACCTTATCCCGGTGCAACTCGGAAGCTTTGACGTCATAGTAGGCATGGACTTTCTTTGAGAAAACCATGTTGAAGTTGTGTGCTTCGACAAGATGATTCGTTTTTCGCTCTCAAATGGTGACTCATTGTGTGTTTATGGCGATACTACTTCAAAGGGGCTCAAGCTTTTGTCGTGCGTGCAAGCTAGCAAGTATCTCCGCAAGGAATACAGGGCTTTCCTGGCTAACATCGTAGTAGCGGAGAAGGAAAAGAAAGAGAAGAAGGAAGTGAAAGAAGTTCCTGTGGTTCGAGAATTTCCTAATGTTTTTCCAGAGGATCTTCCCGGACTACCTCCAAGTCGTGATATCGTCTTTCGTATCGACCTCATTCCAGGAGCCAATCCTATCGCCAAAGCTCCCTACCGACTCACACCGTCAGAAATGCGCGAACTCTCAACCCAACTCCAGGAATTACTTGAGAAAGGCTTCATTCGCCCGGGCATCTCTCCTTGGGGCGCGCCAGTCCTTTTCGTCAAAAAGAAGGACGGATCGTTCAGGATGTGCATTGACTATCGGGAATTGAATAAGTTAACTATCGAGAACCGCTATCCCCTACCTTGCATCGACGATTTGTTTGATCAGCTACAAGGCGCCACGTGTTTCTCGAAGATCGACCTACGTTCAGGTTATCATCAACTACGTATTCAAGAGGAGGATATACCTAAAACCGCATTTCGTACTCGATACGGCCATTACGAATTCGTTGCCATGCCTTTTGGCCTAACCAACGCACCAGCGGTTTTCATGGATCTGATGAATCGCGTGTGTAAACCATATCTCGATCGTTTTGTCATCGTATTCATCGATGATGTCTTGATCTATTCCAAATTGAAGGCCGAACACGCGCAACATCTACGTTTGGTTCTCGAGTTACTCCAGGGGAACCAACTCTATGCCAAATTCTCCAAGTGTGAATTCTGGTTGGAGGAAGTTCAGTTTCTGGGTCACATTGTTAATAGCCAAGGCATTCACGTCGATCCTGCGAAGATTGAAGCTGTCAAGAGCTGGGTTACACCTAAGAACCCGTCTGAAGTCCGCTCTTTTCTCGGACTAGCGGGAAATTATCGACGATTTATCGAAGGATTTTCAAAGATCGTTGTACCGCTTACCTCTCTCACGCATAAAGACAAGCCTTTTGTTTGGGGAACTAAATAAGAGACTGCTTTCCAAACCCTCAAGCACATGCTTTGCAACGCTCCCGTTCTCACATTGCCCGACGGAAACAATGATTTCATTGTCTACTGTGATGCTTCCAACCTTGGTCTTGGTTGTGTTCTCATGCAACGGGACAAGGTCATAGCTTACGAATCTCGTCAGCTCAAAATCCACGAGAAGAACTATACAACCCATGATCTCGAGCTAGGCGCAGTTGTTTTTGCGTTAAAGATTTGGCCACATTACCTGTACGGTACTAAGTGTACGATCTTCACCGATCATAGTAGCCTACAACACATCTTTAATCAGAAGGAACTTAATATGCGTCAACGCCGATGGGTAGAACTTCTCAACGATTACGACTGTGAGATTCGTTATCACCCAGGCAAAGCGAATGTTGTTGCCGACGCCCTTAGTAGACGAAGCTACCTGCTTAGCACTCGTAATGTTCAAGCCCAACACGACCTCGAAACCCTTATCCGCGACGCTCAACATGCATGTTTTAACGAACGCACCCTGAAGAAGGAAAGAATCTACCACGATGGAGCCCAACTTATGAGCAAATCGAACGGGATATTCCACTTTTTAGACCGAATTTGGATTCCCAAGCGAACCAACTTGCGACAAATTCTGATGGACGAAGCCCACAAATCCCGGTATTCTGTTCATCCCGGCTCTGACAAAATGTACCAGGATCTTCGTTATAAGTACTGGTGGCCGGGTATGAAAACAGATATCGCTCTCTACGTCGGAAAATGCCTAACTTGCGCTAGAGTCAAGGCTGAACATCAAAGACCCTCTGGCTTACTCGAACAACCACCAATCCCCATGTGGAAGTGGGAAAGTATAGCTATGGACTTTATAACCAAGCTACCGCACACGTCATCAGGTCACGACAGCATATGGGTGGTGGTCGACCGTTTGACTCAATCAGCTCACTTTCTGCCTATACGAGAAGACTACAAGGTAGAACGATTAGCCCGAATCTACACCGACGAGATCATTTGTAATCATGGGACGCCTCGTGACATCATCTCTGATCGTGATGCTCGGTTTACTTCGCGATTGTGGGAAACGTTTCAAACGGCACTCGGTACAACGCTTAATCTAAGTACTGCTTTTCACCCACAGACCGACGGTCAGACTGAAAGAACGATTCGTACTCTCGAATACATGTTCCGTTCGTGTGTCTTAGACTTCGGTGGTAATTGGGATAAACACCTGCTGTTAGTCGAATTCTCTTATAACAACAGCTATCATTCTAGCATCCAAATGGCACCTTTCGAGGCATTATACGGAAGAAGATGCCGGTCACCTATTGTATGGCACGAGATCGGTCATTCGCAATTAACCGGTCCTGAGCTATTACAAGAAACGACAGACAAAATTTTCCAAATTCGAGACAACCTGGTGAAGGCTCGGGATCGACAGAAAAGTTACGCCGATAAAAAGCGCAAGCCCCGTGAATTTGGCGTTGGTGACTACGTACTCCTAAAGGTATCACCTTGGAAGGGTGTAGTCCGATTCGGCAAAAAGGGAAAACTTTCGCCTCGATATGTTGGACCTTTTAAGATTCTGGACAGGATCGGAAAAGTCGCCTACAGACTCGAACTACCGGAAGAACTTAGTAATGTCCACCTGACTTTCCACGTGTCAAACCTCCGAAAGTGCCTAGCCGACCACGACTTGCACGTTTCTCTCGATGATCTACAAGTGAACGAAACATTACACTTCGTGGAAAAGCCTGTTGAAATCATGGATCGTCAAACCAAGCAGCTCAGACGCTCACGCATTCCTATTGTGAAAGTCCGATGGGAAGGCAAACGAGGCGCAGAGTTCACTTGGGAACTTGAAAGTGACATGAAGGCTAAGTACCCGTAGTTGTTTAAAGAGTGAGGCTAGAGACAGAAAGTAGCATTGTGATTTTAGTGTTTTGTACGATTTCATATCAATCTATAAAATCACCAATTATAATACGTTCTTGTGTGTTTGGTCACGTTCATGTACGGATTCCGCAATCGTTTCGGAGTCAAAACCGGTCCAAACAGAAAGTTCTCAAATGTGAATCACGGCGTTGTACAGCTTTCAGCTTAATTTCGGGACGAAATTCCCTCAACAAGGGGAGGCTGTAACACCCCGTGTTTTAACAAGTCAAAGTCAAGGTTAAGTCAACGACCGATTTCGCGCAACCTGACTTGTAGAAATTCCCTTATTTTATTTGTATTATGTGGAGTAAGTGTCGTTAATTGCAACAATCGACGTATGTTAATCGCTATTCAATCGATCTACGACTGTGAGCTATAGGAAGTAACAATGCGATAAAGTTAATCAACTAATAATCAAGCTATGCTAATCAAATCGACATCAAATCGCAACTCGAGCTACGTATTTCTACTTGTTATTATACGTGTGTGTGTGCCTTACGTGTTACCTGTGCATGTTTGTTTATGTTGTGTTGTGTTGTGATAATCAAGCGAACTCAATCGAAACTCGCAATCTAACTCGAAATGCAATCGAACTCGAATCGTGAACGAACTATGATAATTGGTGGAAAATAGATTATGCGAGATATGAGTGTTTGGGACTAAAAGTAATTTGAATAGGAAACCCTATCGTATCGTACCACTCGCAATCAAAATCAAAATATCAACAATCGTCGCGCGAAACACTCAAAAAGTGCGACTGATCGATCAGGCTCCCAGCCGATCGAACAGCCAGCCGAACGGACTGCTGTCCGATCGGACAGGCTGTCCGATCGAGCTGCCTGGCCGATCGGCCAGCACTTACCCGTTTTGGCATCCTATAAATACCCCTGTCATTGTCATTCTTTCCACTTTTGGAAACCTCTGACTGACCAGCACGCTCAGCTCACCTTTTCACAGATTTCTCTCGATTTCGATAAGTTTTCGTCCTAAATCTTGTACTTTCTTGATCTATACACACTCCTACACCTTTCTACCTTTCAAATCTTAACTTTTAACCGTGAAATCATTAAGAATCAAGTGTTCTAGGATGATGTCATCATGGGTTCTTGAAGAACTTCATGTTTTGGCCTCAAACCACCAAGAATGACTTGGATCTAACCGATTTCCACATAAACAAACAAAGATCTTTAGTAGATCTAAACATATACATGGTGAAAAAGGATTGAAAGTTGGGTTTCTCAACTTTCTTTCAACTCTTTTACACTCAACGCCTTCGAACCGGTAGAAACGGAGCTTGTGCCAGTTTACAAATCACTTCGGAGGTTGTAAGGCTCAAGATCCGGATTCTATCCACAAGGTTAACCGACTTCGGGTTAAACGTTAAACTTCGTTCTGAACAGCCCACCGACCGGATTTGGGTGATTCCTGTCCGACCCAAGGAACCAAGTAAGGACGAAGGATCTATGGTTCTACTCGTTGTCAAAATACCTCAATAAAACGACAAACAAATAGAACGACCAAGGGATAGACGATAAGGCTGATCAGGTCAGGACGCTGACCGATCGGACTGCTGTCCGAACGGACAGCCAGCCGATCGGATAGTCGGCCTATTGACTGGCCAGCCGATCGGCTAACACATGGTCCCACTCAATCAATTCATTTTTAAGTATAGTATTGAATGAACTGTTGTTCGATCGAACTACTGTCCGATCGGATTACTCTTCGGATCATGAGATACTATACTTCAACACTTAATCGATTTTTTAAACATGTTCCATGCACTAGAAGTGCCACCCGATCGAACAGTCATCCGATCAGGTGACACCCTGTTTTCCGATCGAACAGCAGTTGTGTTATTCGATCGATCAACTGTCCGATCCACTGCACCATACTTTACATTTCATTTAAAGTCTTTGACTAGTTAACTTGTCCGATCGAACACCTGTCCGATCGAACACATGTCCGATCCAAAGACTAAACATTGCAATTCATTTGATTGCCTAACCGATCTGGTTGCCGGCCGATCGAACAGCCGTCCGATCGACCGACCTGAAAGGTAGAGGTACTTCAAAGTTTTCAAATACTACAACAAAAACTTCAAAAGTCAAGCCATCATACACAAACACATCCTTCTCAAAGGAAGAAACAATCCACTCAAACAGCCATCCGATCGGCCTACCGACCGACCGGACAACGGACCGAACGGGCTGTTAACCGAACGGTCAGCCGTCCGATCAAACTACCGTCCGATCGACCAGCTGTTCGACTCTCCAACACTTGTTTTCCATTTTACGTTTCATTTATCATTATGCTACCAAATCTATTCAGGCTAACCGTACTCGCTAAGCGCTCCCTTCAATCCATTAATCGCTGTGAGTATACTCGATCCCTTTTTGCTTTAAGCACTTTTGGGTGTTACATACGTTACGAATATTCAAACTACAACAATCACACTACTCAATACTATTTGAACGCTAACCGTTAATGCATATTATACGTGGCTTATGAATGCTTGTTTGTTATGTTTACACATTGAATGATGTCTACCTGCCTTAGCAACGATAGTACTATAGTTTGGACTCAGCACCCGTTCACACGGGGGTTGTTAAGGATCTTTTACTTGCATGGATTACGGTGGTAATCATGTATTGCGAACTGCCTCCGGCAGTCAACCCGCAGTCATTGGTATCAATGAATCTATGTCGATAACTAACGTGCTTCATTTCACTATGTGTACGTGCTGGTTATGCGTAAACGAACTCGAACTCTATATACTATTATCAAACTTGTATGCTCACCTTTACATTTTATGTATTGACTTTATTTTAACGTATGTGACAGGTGCTTAGGACGCACATGTGGTAGGAAATTGAAGCTAGAATAAAGCTTTAGAGCCCAACAAATAGTTGTCTGTAGATAACGAATCAGGGGTCTCTAGAAGCAGATAAACAATTGTTGTCTATTTAAATCTGAGTTGTCGAAACAGAATATTTGCCTGGATTTATGTCTGTAATAATTATTTTACTGTTTGGATACGGTATGGGACGTGTCGTTTAATTAAATAGTATTGATAATTGTTATGGAAACTTCTGGACAATCTGCTTCGCTCAGTGCCATGCCCCGATGATTCCGCCATCGGTTGGGGTGTGACAACAGATGTTGGGTTGAATTTTTGAACGACTACGACTATGAGATTTGTATCATCCGAGCAAAGCGAACGTCGTGGCCAATGCTCTTAGTCGAAAGGGTCACGCCAAGGCTCTTAGCATTCGTATAACCTAACATCTTCGTTGCTTGCAAATCCTAACTGACATCCAATCTCGTATATGCGAGGCACAAATACATGTCCGTCAACGAAAACAATTTGTATGACGAGATGCAGTGTGGTGCCGAAAGTCAACTCGAGTCTAAATCTAATGGGATTTGTTGAAGCAACAAATACAAGACCAACGGTAGTAGCTGGGCTGGTTAGGCAAAAGGGTACTTTGCCTAACGCAGGTCGTGGGGTCCCCCCACTCTTGCAAGACGTGGAAGGAGGTTTACTAGTTTATTTTTGTTATTTGCTCAAGATCCTTCTCTGAGCTATGTTCAGATTCGGAAGTGGGAGCAAATAGAATGTGTGTGGTGAATGTGAAAAGGAGTGACTTGCATGTAAGCAAGTACTCAATATGAATGACCAGAGATTAGAGAATCAGAGCTGGCTAGGAGATGTTTTCTGAAGTAAATGAAGTGTCAATTTATAAGAGAAGACATTTCCCGAAGTAGAATGTATTAGACTAGTAACCTTGCTTGCAGTGGAGGGTTTGCCCTTTTGGGGGTTAAAGCCTTTTGACCCCTGGATAATAGTGTGCATTGTGCAGACCTGCTTTGCTTTTGCAGCTGTGGGTTGGTGAAGCGATCTCCGGATGTGACTGGCCACTGTTTCCGTATTGCTTTTCCCATCTTACAGCTTTTCAACCGTTGAACCGTTTAACCATTTGAGCGTTTACACATTTAGTCATTTTATTTAGTCATTTTATTTAGTCATTTTATTTAGTCTTGGGCTACCCCCGTCATCAGCCCCCCAAGTCAGAGGTTTTTGGGTGATGAGCTCAAAGACTTCTGACTTTTATGTGCATATTTTATTGCCTGAAGGTTTCAAGGGTTCGTTTCTTGAAGGCTTGAAAGGTTGTAGGAGGTTAAAATTTGAAATTTAAATTACTGACCATTGATTTGATTGATGTGTGGCAGTTGATAGGGTGGCGGTTTTGCAGAAGTTACTGTTTGCCATTATTACCCCTATTGTAGGTTAATATTTATTTTATACTTGCAAATCTTATCCCTTTTCTTCATAATTCCTCCAAGTTTCTGCCATTTTCTCCCTCCTCTAAGGTTAGTTTCGGTTTCCTTTATACCTTGCATTCTTCATTTTCTGTTTTCAAAAATGGGTGCTCGTAAGGACTTAGCAAAATCTTTTTCCCGGTTAACACAAGAGGAGGTAGATTTATTTTGTATGGAATATGGTATTGATAGAAAGTTTAACCCAACTGCTCCTGCTTGTGATGTTCCTGTTGATAAACCGACCTCTGGTTCGATTGCCCTTTATTGTCGTCATTTTGAGTTCTCGAATCTTCGTTATCCCTTTTCGTTTTTTGTTTTGAACTTGTTGGAGTATTATCGGGTTTCTTTTGGGCAAGTTCATCCGAAGGGGATGGCTAGTGTTTTGCATTTTGAGGTTTTGTGTCGTGCTCTTGGATATGATCCTTCCCTGTTACTCTTTCGCTGGTTTTTTCGTTTGGCTAAGAATGGCGATTGGTTTACTTTTGAAACATCCAAAGTTGATTCCTGCCTTATTTCGTCCATGGTTACTACACTTGGGGCTTGGAAGGATCGCTTTTTCTGGGTTTCCGATGCTATTGTTCCATTCAAGATGGTATGGAGGCGACCGAATGCCGTTCTTAATGATCCGGAGCCCTCCGAGTCTGAATTGAATGACGTTTTTCTCAAAGACATTCGGGAGTGCCCTTCGAGGGTTCGTCCCTTTCCTGAACATTTACTAGTTCTTTTAGGGGTTAGTAAAATTTGGGGAAATGTTGATCGGGATCCGGTTCTTATGAGGAGTGGCATGGGTATGCATTTTCCTTTTTTGCCCACTTTATGTTTTTCTTAACTTATGACTTATGTGCTGTTGCTTTTTGCAGTCATGTCTGCTTTGGATTTTATTAAGAGCGACGATACTTCTGATGTTGCATTTGGGGATGCTCCGTCTGTTCCTGGTGAGAATGTTGTGGTTAGAACTGTTGATCAAAGGTTTGAAGGCTCAGGTTATGTTAGTGCTGCCACTGTCAAGGGTTTTTCTAAGTCTAATGCTCCCAAGTCTTCAACCCGCCGATCTTCTCGTCGGTTGTTGAAGGCTGGTCCTTAATCCACTTCTACTGAACCAGTGGACTTGAGTGATGATATTGAAGTTTCGGAAGATCAAGGTGGTGAAGCAGGTGCTGAGAAGGATAAGGAATTGGTTGTTCATGGTAAAAAGGTTTCAGGCAAGAAGGTTGTTGTCACCCATGTTCAGGAATCTTCAAGCAGGGACGTTGAAGGGTTGGATCCGGAAGGGATTTATGTGCCTGCTTGGTCGGTGAAGAATGATGACAGCTTCAAGGATGCTGCTGTCTGTGAGGATGCTCTGAGTCATCTTGCTCCTCCTTCAGTGCACAAGACCATTGCTGGGATGGATGATGACTTAATGTTGTCCCGTATGATTTTGAGTAGTTGCAACGTTGCTGCTATGCTTCCTCAAGGCGTTGCCCGTTTTCGTCAAAGAATGCAGGAATATGAAGAATTCTCCAAGAAGAAGGATAAAATGAAATCCTCCATGGCTGGGATGAAAAAGGAGATAGCTGGTTTTGCTGAGAAAGAAGCGGCGTGGGACAAGAAGGTTAGTGATTTGAAGAAGATGCATGAGATTGAGATGGGTGATTTGAAGAAGAGTTTTGAGGCTAACTTATTGAAGTTGAAAGCTGACCGCGAGACCTTGGCTGTGCAACAGAAGGCATTTGCTAAAGAGAAGGATGGGTTGAAGGCTTTGGTTGCTCAGGCTACTGGGGATAACCAATGGCTCATTGAGCAGGGTTTCCATCAAGTGGTTTATACTAAACTACTTAATTTAGGAAAACACCAAGGTCTTATTGCAGGTTATAAGCTCCATGAATCTGGTCATCCTTTGGAGAAGTCTCCTTTGTTTCGTCCTGAGGCTTCTGATGTTTTCAAAGGCTCCATTGAGCAAATGGAGAAGCTGTCCTATCCTTTCATCCATCAAGTTTCTGGTTGTTTTGGTAAGCCTCTTGCTGTGTTGCAGGATTTGAAACCGGAGGGCCTAAATGAAAAGGTTTGTGCTGAGATCTTGGGTTCTCTTTCAAGGAAGAGATCCTACTCGGGGGATAGTGATGATACCCTGTCAGGTCAGTCGGATGCTCCCAAGGATGCGAGTCTGGAGGTTTCAGCAGTGGGTGGTGATGGAGGTGTGAAGACTAAAAAACTGAAGAAAACCAAGAAGGCCAAGGGCGAGGGTTCTGGAGTTTCCAAGTCTGTTGATGTTTGATTCGTAGCTTTCTTAGCACTGAAAACAATTTATGTTTTGTAATGTTAACTTGAACAATATTAGGTTCTTAGGAACCCTTAAGGTTCCTATTGGTTGCGTCTAAGGCCTGTATGGCCGTTGGGACAATAGTTAAGTTTGCAAGTTATTAGGACTTGCCCTAACTTATGTTTGAAAGTCTTTTAGGGCTTTCCTTTATATGTTATGATGTTTAACTATTTTCCTTGTGTTGTGTTTTTATACTTGTGTCTTTTTTTATTAAGGCAGTTTATTTGGCTTTTAACCTTTCAAGCCTTTTGGCTGTCCGTTGGTAGGTTGAAGCCTTTAAGGTTTCGAGATATTACCCGGGTGGCTTGAAGCCTTGAAGGCTTCTTAGTTTTGTGTCCTGACTTGGTTTGTATCTTTGTGATTTTTGTCCAAGTGAATTTTGTTCCTTTTAGATTTTCCTTGTCTTTTTGTAACTTTGTCTTTGTCGAGTTTGTGCTACCCTTATGTTATTTATGTCTTAAAGGGTTCAGTGCTGCAGACACTTAGCCTTGGGACTTTTAACAAGAAGACATACCACCTATCTTTTTTATTATTTCTTTATTTTTTAGCCTCTTTGTGGATTATATTTTTAAGGCTTAGGGAACATTTGGTGTAGGCTGCTCATACCCGTCTATGAGACAATTTTATGTTTTCTTAGCAAGTCTCATGGAGTTGTATTGATTTAGGAACTCACCCCTTATATAGGCTCGTTCAAACCTTGAACCTATTGAGCGATGTGGCCTGGGAGCTCATCCCCTTACATGGCCCTTGCCATGGAGTTTTTTGCTAGGTTCTCAACCTGATCTTAGGATAGAAAGACAAGTTTGATAAAACAACTTCATTCATTTAAGCAACACTTGCTTTTTACAAAAGGTATTCATAATCCTGCTTGAAATGCATTTTGATACAAACCAAACTTTCGTGTTTAAACATGGAATCTTTTCAGAGTTTTGCCGTTCCAATGTCTTGGAAGCCTTTTGCATTCTGAGTCAGCCAGCTTGTAGGATCCACCTTTGTGTGCTTCAAGGATGGTGTATGGGCCTTCCCATTTTGGGCCAAGCTTTCCTTGATTTTCTTTCTTGCTGGCTTCGTTGTTTCTGAGGACCAGGTCCCCTGGCTTGAAACGTTCGTTCTTGACTTTTTTGTTGTAGTAAGCTTCCATCAGTTGCTTGTATTTGGCCTCTTGATTTGCGGCTTGATCTCTTGCTTCCTCTAGGAGTTGTAAATTCAACATGGTCTCTTTTTGGTTTGTTTCGGGATCATGTTGACAATTCTTTGGGTTACAACTCCTATTTTGGCAGGGATCACAGCTTCGGATCCGAATACCAAGCTGTAAGGTGTTTTCTTATGGCTTGTTTTTTCAGTCGTTCTAATTGCCCATAGGACACTAGGCAATTCTTCAAGCCAGTTGCTTTCGTATCTTCCCAATCTTGTCTTGATGCCTTCCACTATGCTTCTATTTGTTCTTTCAACCTGACCGTTTGATTGTGGATAAGCCACTGAGCTAAAAACCTGATCGATTTTGTATTCCTTGCACCAAATGCTGAAAGGCTTTTCAGCAAATTGTCTTCCGTTGTCGGTGACAAGTACTCCCGGCAATCCATAACGGCAAATGATGTTCTCCCAAACAAAGTCAATGACTTGCTTTCCTGTGATCTTAGCAAGTGGTTTGACCTCGGGCCACTTGGTGAAGTAATCTACTGCCACCAGTAAGAATTTTACCCCTCCTTTGCTAGGGGGAAATGGACCAACAATGTCCATTCCCCATTTATGGAATGGCCATGCCGAGGTTATTGGGACTAAGTCGTGCTTGGGACTTCTAGGAATTGGTGCATGAATCTGACAAGCATCACATTTCTTCAATTCTTCGGCTGTATCGCGATGCATTGAGGGCCAAAAATATCCAAGGTTCATGAGCTTTGCAACTACCGACCTAGCTCCAAAGTGAGCCCCACATACACCTTCATGAATTTCTTTGATCAAATATTTACTTTGCTCGGGGCCTACACATCTTAGCAAGGGAGCAAGGTAGCCCTTTTTGTAAAGGGTTTCTCCTTGTAGTATGTATTGCCTTGCTTTGATTTCAACCCTTTTAGCTTCCACTTGATCATTGGGTAATTCACCGTTTTTGAGGAACTTTTTTATGGGAGTCATCCAGTTTGGATCTTCTTCGGTAACCACATCTTGAACCTCCAATTCATTAATGGATGGGGCCTTCAACACTTCTACCAGTACCTTCTTGGTGAGGTGGGCGAAAGTGAGAGAGGCAAGCTTACTTAGAGCATCAGCCTTTTTGTTTTGAGATCTGGGGATCTGTTTGATGTTACACGCTTGGAAGGTACTCATCAGTTCCTTGGATTTTTCTCTGTATTTCTTCATGTTGGGCTCTTTAGCTATGTAGCTATCATTCACTTGGCTTGAGACCAGCAACGAATCTGTGAACACTTCAAGCTTTTCAACCTTCATTTCTTTGGCCAGCCTTAGACCGGCTATTAGTGCTTCGTATTCAGCCTCGTTATTGGTGGTCTGAAAATCAAAACGGAGAGCATATGTGAATTCTAACCCTTCTGGGTTGATCAAAATTAGCCCAGCCCCTGACCCTTTAACGCTTGAAGCCCCGTCTGTAAAAAGTTTCCAGGCTTCAGGGTTGGAAGGTTCAGTGGTGGTAGTGTTTACTTCAGTGGCTGTTTGGTTTGGGACTTCCACAATGAAATCGGCCAAGACTTGGGCCTTAATAGCTTTTCTTGGGACATAGGTGATGTTATGTTCACCCAGTTCTATGGCCCATTTGGCTAATCGCCCCAAGTTTTCAGGTTTTTCAAGCACACTCTTAATAGGTTGGTCGGTGACCACTTGCATGGGGTGTGCTTGGAAATACCTTCGAAGCCTTCTAGCTGTTTGAACTAGGGCTAGGGCAAGTTTTTCAAGAGGAGGGTATTTTGTTTCAGCTAATTTTAAAGTTTTGCTGAAAAAATAAACGGGTACCTGGGCCTTGTCTCGCTCAATGGTGAGGACTGCACTGATGGCCTCGTCCGTAATTGAGAGGTACACCGATATTAACTCCCCAGTTTCTGGTGCCGCAATATCTGGTAGGGAAGCTAGATGTTGCTTCATTTGGTTGAAAGCTTCTTCAGCTTCTTCAGTCCATTTGAAATCCTTCTTATCTGAGCAGTTTTTGAGCGTTTTGTAGAAGGGCAGAGATCTTTCGGCCAACTTTGAGGTAAAACGCTTCAAGGCTGCAAGCTTCCCGTTCAAGCTTTCAACCTTTTTCTTGGTCTTTGGTGGCTTGGTTTCAAGGACAGCTTTCACCTTGTTTGGGTTGGCTTTGATGCTTTGTTTTCCAACAATGTGACCCAAGAATTTTCCTTCCTCGAATCCAAACGAACATTTTTCAGGATTGAGCTTCATGTTGACTTTTCTGAGGTTCTTGAAAGTTTCTTGAATGTCATCGAGCATTTGATACTCCGTCTTGCTTTTGATTACCAAGTTGTCGACGTATGCCTCCATGTTTTTACCAATTTGGCCTGCAAAGGCTTTGTCAACGAGTCATTGGTAGGTTGCTCCAGCATTTTTGAGACCAAAAGGCATCTTTTGATAACAAAAGATCCCTTTGTCCGTGTGGAAGGCTGTTTTTTCCTCATCCTCCTTCTACATGAGGATTTGGTGGTAACCTTTGTATGCATCCAGAAAGCATTTGAACAAGTAACCGGTGAGGGAGTCAACATTGAGATCAATTTCCGGTAGTGGATAGCAATCCTTAGGACAAGCTTTGTTAAGATCTTTAAAGTCTACGCACATCCTCCAAGAGTTGTCGGGTTTCTTGACCATAACCGGGTTTGCAACCCATGATTGGTACTTGACTTCTCGGAGAATACCGGCTGACACAAGCTTTTCAACCTCTTGGCAGGCTGCTTGGCTTTTCTCAAGTGCCAGGCTTCTCTTCTTTTGGACCACCGGTTTTACATCCGGTGGTATTCTTAACTCATGTTCAGCAATGTTCCGAGGGATCCCTGTCATATCTTCTGGACGCCAAGCGAAAACATCGCTGTAGTGTGTTAGCAGTTTCTCGAGATACGAAAGGGTCTCTTGAGAAAGGTTTGGATTGACCCTTATCCTTTGTTCAGGGTACTTGGGGTTTATGACCAACCTTTGCCTGTCTTCCTCACTGTTTGAGCTTTCACCCTCAACCATGTAAGCTTCTTGAGAGGGTTGAAGGGTTGCTATGCCCCTCTCGGTAGGAAATTTGACTGTGCCATGGCCAACGGACACGGCCATGTAGAATGCACATTGCCCCGGTCTTCCAATGATCACGTCATAGCTTGAGGGGATGTTGATAACCACAAAGGTTAGTGGTTGGGTCCTTTCTTTCAACCCTTCGCTGAAACGAACATTAAGTGTCAGTTGCCCTAAAGGCTTGAGGGGTACATCGGCTATACCTTTTATAGAGGTTCCAGAGGGTTGAAGCCTTGAACGTTCTTCGTTACTCAAACGGTTGAAGAATTTTTCGAACATGATTTCAGTAGCTGGCCCCGTGTCTATGTATGCCCTATATGTTTGTAACGTTCCCACGGTAGCCTCTACCACAAGAGGACTAGAGAGAGGGTCCTTCTCCGTTGGGGGGAAGCAGACACACTGAAGCTCCCAAGCTTCTAACCGCTGTCTTTTATGAGGAACCTTTCCATCGAAATCCACCATATTGACTTCCTTACCCTTTCCTTCAGCCATTTTGTCCCGGACTCCCTTCACCAAATGAGCGAGTTCTCCGGACTTAACGGCCTCTTCAATTCTTTTCTTGAGTTGGAAGCAATCATTGGTGTGGTGGCCTTTCTCTTCGTGAAACTCACAGTATTGGGTGGAGTTCTCGTTTTTCCTGCTTTTGGGGAGAGGCCTAGGAGGCCGAAAGTTTTGCTTAACTTCTTCCGTTGCAAGGATTTCTTGAGGGGTCTTTGTGAGGGGAGTGAAACTTATGCCTTTCTCCCTGCTTGAAGGGTTTCGAGCTTCGGACCTTCTAGGGTCTGATCCCTTTGACCGCCTGTCGTAAGAGTTAAAGTTTCCCCTTTTTCTAGCCGGACTATTGCTTCGCCAGCTGGATCCCCTTTTTCTTTGTTCCTTAATATCTACCGCCTCCTCTCCCCGGATGTGGGCTTCAGCCCTTTCGAGGGCTTCTTCCAAGGTCTTGGGTAGGGATTTGTTGAAATCTCTTGTGAGGTACTTAGAGGTGATGGCATTCATGAAACCAGCCACTCTCATTTTCTCGTCGGCCCCTACATAAGTCAGACCTTCCTTCTTGTATCGTTCAATGAAAGCGCGAAGGCTTTCATCATCACGTTGTTTTATCTAAAAGATTACTGTTGCGTCTTTGACATAACGTCTTTGTTGAGAGAAATTGGCCAGAAAACCCTTGCTAAGGTCATCAAAGCTTCGAACGCTTTGAGCAGGTAGGTCGTTGAACCAGATTCTGGCGGATCCAACAAGAGTTTGCATGAACATTAGGCAACATTCAGCGTTCGACCATTTCTCTATTCTTGCCGCACCGGTGAAGATCTGAAGATGGTCCTCAGGGTCTTCAGTACCATCATACGTCCTAATGTGGGACGGCATCTTAATCTTTGACTGGAAATCATAATCTGCTATTTGTCTTGAAAAGCATGAAAGGTTACTTGGCTTGTATGGTTTAGCCAAGTCTTCTTCAGCCCTTGCATCCACATTATTGCCATTGCCGTTATTTCCTTGAGTGGCTAGCACCTGATTAATAAAGTGTTGCCACGGGAAGTTGGCCATCATCTGGGTCATCATGTTTGGCATGAGGTTGAAACCTTGAAGGCTTCCTGGGGCAACTGAGCAGTTCATTCCAAGGGGAGTGCTCATAACAGCACTTCGTGCCAAAGGGAGTACTGACAGAGCTTGCTCCCACGTGGTTGTTGTGGATGCTGGAAAGCTTGTTGCTAGGGATTGTAGGAGCTGGTCAAGAGTTAGCTCATGTCCCAAAGGAGCACCACTAGTAATTGGTTGGGACGAGAAGAAAGGATGTACCGTGGGATTTGTCATTATGGACAGATACGGGTGAGGGTTAGGAGGATTGCTAGGACCAGCCTCATTTCTAGTTGTGAAAGGAAGGGGAGGTGGCCCAGGAGACAACGTTGGTTCAGGCTCATCGTAATCTAAACGAATCCTCACTCCTTTTTCTCTTTCTTTACTCACATGTTGGTTGAGAAGGGACCTCAACTCAAGGAAATTGTTGGCGACCCCTTCAGGGGTAAGTTCAACACGTGCCGGGGTGTCAGAGACGCCGACATTGGGTGAAGGAACTCCGGATCTGGACGGAGTTGGTGTGTTGAAGGTGAGGAACTCGGGTGTGCTCCCCGGAGTTGAAAAAGAAGTTGGTATAGCCACATGAGCTTGGCTACTACCCGGAGTAGAAGTGTTTGGGATCTGATTTACTTCTCCAGGGATCCACTTTCAGACATGGTGGTTTTAAGTGAAGAGAGCTACACTACTAGGTCTTTTCGAGAAGAAATAGCGGTGTAGCCCCACGGTGGGCGCCAACTTGTTGAAGCAACAAATATAAGACCAACGGTAGTAGCTGGGCTGGTTAGGCAAAATGGTTGAAGGGTTCAACTTTGCCTAACGCAGGTCGTGGGGTCCCCCCACGTTTGCAAGACGTGGAAGGAGGTTTACTAGTTTATTTTTGTTATTTGCTCAAGATCCTTCTCTGAGCTATGTTCAGATTCGGAAGTGGGAGCAAATAGAATGTGTGTGGTGAATGTGAAAAGGAGTGACTTGCATGTAAGCAAGTACTCAATATGAATGACCAGAGATTAGAGAATCAGAGCTGGCCAGGAGATGTTTTCTGAAGTAAATGAAGTGTCAATTTATAAGAGAAGACATTTCCCGAAGTAGAATGTATTAGACTAGTAACCTTGCTTGCAGTGCAGGGTTTGCCCTTTTGGGGGTTAAAGCCTTTTGACCCCTGGATAATAGTGTGCATTGTGCAGACCTGCTTTGCTTTTGCGGCTGTGGGTTGGTGAAGCGATCTCCGGATGTGACTGGCCACTGTTTCCGTATTGCTTTTCCCATCTTACAGCTTTTCAACCGTTGAACCGTTTAACCATTTGAGCGTTTACACATTTAGTCATTTTATTTAGTCTTGGGCTACCCCCGTCATCAGGATTCTTCACTATCTTAACCGTATTTGGGTTCCAAACCATGATAACCTTCATGTGCTTTTGATGAATGAAGCGCATAAATCACGGTATTCCATTCATCCCGGTGCAGACAAAATGTATCAAGACCTCCATCGTACCTATTGGTGGTCTGGCATGAAAAAGAAAATTGCCCTCTTTGTGGCAAAGTACCTCAGTTGCTCCAAAGAAAAAGCCAAACACCTACGTCCTTCGGGTTTACTTGAACAACCCGAAATCCCGATATAGAAATGAGAGAGTATATCTATGGATTTCATTACTATGCTCCCACGAACATCTTCCGGGCATGATAGTATTTGGGTAATCATTAATCGGTTGACCAAATCGGCTCATTTACTCCCCATTCTCTAAGATTATCGAGTCGAGAAATTGGCTCGTATCTACACCGCGGAAATCATTAGTCGTCATGGTATTCCTCTTAACATCATCTTTGATTGCGATGGTCGTTATCTCTCATTTTTGGGAATCATTTCAAGCAGCTTTGGGCACTCAACTAAATCTTAGTACGACTTTCTATCCTCAAACAGACAGACGGAACATACTATCCAAACTCTCAAAGATATGCTTCGCTCTTGTGTCATCAATTTCAGTGGCAATTGGGATGTACATTTACCCTTGGTTGAATTTTTGTACAACAATAGCTACCACTCTAGTATAATGGCACCTTTTGAAGCTCTTTATAGTTGCAAATGTCGTTCGCCTATTTGTTGGCACAAGATCGGTAAGTGTTCGGGAACATATGTTCGTTTGTATTTGTATGTGTGCATGAGTGTTCGTTTGTGTTCATGTATGTTCGTGAACATTTGTTTGTGTTCTTGTGTTTATTTACATTCGGTAAGTGTTCGGGAACACATTTATTTTCTTAATGAACAAATACGAACAAGAAATCTCGTTTAGTAAGCGTTCATGAAGAAGTTCAATTCTTAACGAACGAACACGAACAAGGCCTTATTCGTGTTCGTTCGGTTCATTTACAGCACTAGCCCTACGTGTAGCCAAGATAGAGTTTTTCTGACGTTTTATTTTCTTTTCCAAGTCTTTTCGATGAATTAGCCTCGATTTCCGCTCCTTCTAGGCACATGTCCCTATAAAACATATATAAATAAATAAACGCTAAAACGAATTAAAACAACTAAAAAGAGAAGATATACTACTATTTCAAGTCAACCTATAAAACATAAGATACAAAAGATTCCTATGGTATGTTTTGCGACACGTCAAACACCCATGTTTACAGGACTCAATATCGTAAATAAATGTAGAGTTTAGGTCCCAACCTTTTCAACTTCCAGCGCAACTTGTTGCCCGTTTACCAATTATCTCGATGTAAATTCTTCGATTACATTGTATATAAAGGTTACCCATATGTCAAATTTAAATCCAAACTCCATATGACTTTGACCAATTTACAAAGATATACTACTATTTCAAGTCAACCTATAAAACATAAGATACAAAAGATTCCTATGGTATGTTGATCATGATCCACCTCTGGTTTCGTATTCTATATCTAAAGTGTATGTAACTTCACAATATTAGCATTGCTAATTTTGAATTCAAAGCTAAACACGGAATACAAGCCCCAAATTACATCATCAAAATACAAAGAAAATCAAGCATCAATGTATTCAGTGGCGGACCCAGAAATTTTTTGTTGGGGTGCGGATGAGGTGTTCAACCATATTTTCAAGGGGTGCGGTCGAGTTTTTTGCCTAAAATATACACTAAATTTTTTTTTAAAGGGTGCGGCCGCCCACCCTAGCCAAAGGCTAGGTCCGCCCATGAATGTATCATACACTGTTCCATTTTTCTTCCCACCGGCCACCAGTAATAGTCAGCGTATGGCAATAGGGAAGGGCGTATACACTTTCAAACAAACGTTTTAAACGCCATCTACAACAACATTTTGTTAATTTCACACTTTTAACTGTGTTTCCAACATAATATAACTTACCAACATCATTATCTTTTACTTTTGTATATCCTCCAAGCTTTTAACAAAGTCTGACCATTATGTTAAGCAAGGAACATAAGCATCTTAGATCATACAACCAATAAATCAATTTATTAGGTCACATGACAACTTTATAACTCCATGTGGTTTTACAAAATTTAACACCATCACATTACAATCTTGTGATTCATGTTTCAACACTGATCACATGGCAACTTTGTGACTCCTTAGCCTCTAAATGACACACACCCAACATGACCTTACCATTCACAACATATACATAAACCACATTACCAAATTGACATTCAACAAAACACATCCAACCAAGCAATAATCAAAATTACTTGCGCTAATATAAATGTTAAACAAATGCCTTCCTAGTTATAGTTACAAGACACTCGCATTTTTCGCTTAGGAATTTTGTCATCTTGATTTCTTGATTTGACCCGTTGGCTTCCTAAAGTCAAATACATATCATGGGTTATATAATTTCATCTTTTCACCCATATTGAAAGACTTCACTCTAACGAATTAGAACATTATAAATGATTCAACGCTTTACTCTCTAGTGGTTCGCATATCAACAATGACGGATTCAGGATTTTTTTTTCTAATGAGTTCCTTTTGGTAAATTCTCTTTAATTATCACTATTTTTTTCTAAATTATATAAGGTTCTCACTATTTTTTCCAAACGCACTAGGTTCCTGCGAACCCACAAATGTGCGCTAGTCCCTGCATATCATAGGTACTTCCTATTTTAGGGATTTAAATAATGCTAGGTTTGAATAATATCAATCTTTTAACTATTTTTTCTAATAAACAGGGGTGATTTTCATAACTTTATATAATTATTTTTGTAATGTAATTTATCGTAAGTTTTATTAAAATGAACTATTCTAATAGTTCTATGATTTTTGTAATTAGTTTGATTTAAATGAACTATTCTAATAGTTCTATAGCATACCATCTCATCAAAATAAAATGAACAAGTGTTATGTAACCACGAAATAAGCTACGAACAAAACAAGTTAACTTGAATGGTGATTGTTAATATTTCATTAGCTTGTGTCGCAAAATTGAAGCACCTAAAGGAGTCAAGAAAATATAATTAGTAGAAATATCAACAATGCGGGGATAGCTCAGTTGGGAGAGCGTCAGACTGAAGATCTGAAGGTCACGTGTTCGATCCACGTTCACCGCATTTTTAAATTTTCTTGTAAGTAACGGGTTTTTTTTAACTCAATTCATTTATGAAATGTTTTCAAGACACCTTAAACATGATTCCCAGCTTCTTAGTCCTTTAGTTTTTAACCTGTATGGCTGCATTCCTTAACGTAATTACATATGATATTCACTCAGATACGTTGTGTATATATCGTAATAACTAAGAACCATAATTGGGCAAGACAGATTCTCAAAAGGTCTTGCCTAGCTTCATTGTCAGCCTACTACACTGATTCTCAAGGGTTAAAGGAAATATTTTGGAGCAGCCGAATACTAAGAATTTGATCGGTAAGTTTAAGAAGATTTTTGGAATCTAAACGTAGTAATTACTAATTAGGGTAATAAAAATCGGATCATCTACGTTTGATTTTCAATGTTGTAATAGTTAGATAATCAAAATATTATATGTGGTGAATTAAAAATGTGTAGGTTTAGCGTGTTACCGGGTGATTTGGAAGATAAGGATATGAGAAGTGACTCGTGTGTGGACCGGTTGAGGTCATAAGGATTTTAATCCATTTGAGAAATATATGCATCTCAAATTTGGTTGAAAGGGAGGGTAAGTGATTTTATTTTCTCTTTAGATGAGTTTTTTAAGCCGATAGATGTTTTCGAGTTCAAGTTGTAATAGAGCTGTGTTCGAGCTCAAGCCCAAACTGATATTGGCTCGGCTTGAGCTTGACTCATAATAACCCCATAATTTGATTGATTATTTGATGCGTTTATTTGAAATACATATCACTACAGCGCACTTTCTCCCTCTCTATCTCCCCCTACGTTCTCACTCCCTCTCTACACCTTGACGATACTTGCCACCACCTCCACCCTTCACTCGATCAGCCACCATAGTCACCGATCCCCACCTCTACCTCCCCTCTTCACCACCTTGTCATTTATTATAAGACATGATTAGATTAAATTTTCTTTGTAATTATCCTTGATATACAACCGATTAGTGATACATAATATATTATAGTCTTTTAATTAGGGGTGTGTAAAAAACCAAATTAACCGACAAAACCGAACTGAAAAAACTGAACCAAATAAAAAACCGGTGGGTCGGTTAATGGTTTTTTTTTTAAAACCGAAAGTAGCGGGTCGATTGTGGATATAATTTTTTCCATACACACCATAACCGAACCGAATCGAACCGACATGAAATAAATCTTTGTCGGATCTATGACTTTTCATCATATTTTTAATATTTGATGAAACACACTTACTTTTAGAGTTTTGGGATATATGTAATTCTCTCTTTTGACTATGTCTGAGATGTTATTCATTGTATATTTAATTGAGAATATCTGATAAAATACAATATATACACCTCATCAACATAGCTGAACAAATGTCATATACTACTTTTTAAGAACATTTACAAAATTTGTTTTTTCAACATTTCTTTCTAAATTAGCTAACTTGTGACCAAAAAGAGAAACACCAAATGAGCTTAAGCGTTTAACATGTCAATAACTAATCAGTAAAAAAGTTAAAGAGCTAACGAAATTGCGGGGATAGCTCAGTTGGGAGAGCGTCAGACTGAAGATCTGAAGGTCACGTGTTCGATCCACGTTCACCGCATTCATTTGTTTTGTAAAAAAGAACAATGGTTTTTTTCAGGATGATTCTTTTGACAGCAGCCAACATTGTACCCAACAGGTTTTAGTTAAGTCTTCGTATTCTTATCCTATTTTTTGACACCATGTACGATAAACTGGTCAATCCCCTCATTTAAGTAAACGGGTTATGTTATTGGGTTCTTGTTCACCGCTTTAACACGTTCACGTATATATTGACCCTCAACCCGACATGATTACCACCCAATGTTTCTTTTCCAGATGATTTCGAAAAGTTGTATTTACAAGTTCATCTTAAATCACTGAAACACAATACCATCATCAACTGTTTGATTCATAGATAATTGTGATAAAAAAGACAAGTGAATGTCTAGAAAGTCCATTTCTTGCATACAAGAATCTAAAACAGCGAAATTGGGATCCTCCAGCCAGTCACATCAAGAAATCAAGTGCTGACTTAAAAGGCCACCAAAAACGATAATCCGCTTCTTTGAACATGCAACTCACAGACTCGACTGGTTGGTAGTCATTAACCGAGAATGATGTACCTTTTATCGCAGAATGTGGCAACCCGAAATACACTTACCCGTAAGAACAATTTCAAAGATATTGTTCTTTTCTCAAATATCATAAGTTATACGAAGTTAACACGCGTTCAACTTTTTTACGATTCAAATACAGTTAAATCAAGTAAAACTTGACAAAATTCATAAATAAAATTGAGTTGTTGAGCCATATTTATATCAGCACTGATGGTCCATAATTAAAAAAAAAACAAAAAACAAGAAAAAAACAAGAATTCAAAGTAACCATCCGATGTTGAATTTGCATGAAAGGAGATGAAAGCTAGTCCTCACGCCAACAATGGCTACATTTCTCACACGTGAAGTTTATTGTCATGGGTTCATCAGCTGACCTCGTTTGAAACTGGATATATGCAGCCTTGTTGTGACCACAATTTGGACAATGTGCTGAAAGAAACAAAGGGCTTAGAGTTAGACATTTAAGATGCAAATTGCACACACACATAGCTTCAACTAGGCGTGTTCATAAACCGTCTAAACCCATTAAAACCAAAGAAAGTCAGTCTGTTCAATCTGTTTTGAGATTTATATGATTCCAGTTTTGAGAGTTTAACGGTTAACCTATTGGCAGACAGTTTAAAACCTAACTGGCTGTGTTAACAAATTGAGAGACATAGATACCTTGATCTGTTTTTGGTGCATTACTCATGTCATCTTTCGTGATAATCGGATCTACAGCTTTTTTAACCAACCGCTGCTTTCTTTTGATCTTGACCTACACACGGATTAAAACATAACAAAAAAGAACAACAAACTATGATAAAATAAAAGGAACATTATTGTGTAACCTTTAAATCTAAGTTACCTTGGGTTCAATCTGGCTAACATACGGACACGTCGGGCAGAAAAATCGGGCAGGACGAGACATGTGTGGCAATTCATACTTCAACAACATCCCACATGTTGGGCAGAATTCCATCCCTACATAAATCAGTTAGTTCCCAAATGTAATTGTTCATCATGTATTAGAACCCAATAAAAATAGATGCCAATGAATGAATGGCATTTTATCAAACACCTTACGTGCATTACGCAAGATCAAGAAAAATGGCAAAACCCATATATAGAAAACAAGGGCAAATATACATGTTTGAACAGTAAGGTGATCCGATCAAAAGAAGACATCAAATCAGCACTCAATGGACACATACGTGTACTTCTGTATATACGTTGATTATATGGGTTAAACCAGCCAAACTTCTGGGAAATTGAGTGTGTGTGCAAGTGCATACGTTGATGCATAAACACATACATACCTGTTTATGGGTTTATAGAAGATTGAATGGAACAGAGGTGACGGCGACGAATGGCGGCAGCAGCGTCGATAATCGGATGTTAATTGCGTAAAAAGAACGTAGTTTTGTTTCTTGTTTCGGCCCAAAACTTTAAAATATGTTCAGCCCACTTACGACTAGTTTAAATCTGCTTTCCAATTCCATAACCATTCACATCTTATTTCATTCTTTGAAATAAACATACCTAAATTCAAAATCAAATATCAATTTATATACAAATTTCAATCTTACGATGCCACATAATAGTAATGAAGTTTTAGAAGTGTTCCAATTAGATCAGTAATAAAATTTATTGTTCCAATTAGATCATTCTACTTTATTTTGGTGTTCTAATCCTAGATATTTTACCTGAGGTTATAGTCCTATATGGCATTTATTTATGGTTAGTTGTTTATCTTCTTTTATAACTATAATTTAAATGCTTTTGGTGTATGAGTAATTAGTACTTTCTTTCGTTAAAAATTTACTGACATCTAACTATTTTTCACGATTTTATAAAAATTTTGATAACTCTTTGGAGATTTTGAAAAAAAAGTCACATTTTTTATTTTTTTTCACATTTTTTTAACTTTTCTACCATTTTTTAAAATCTAATTCGCATTTTTTTTCTAACCCATTTGGCATTTATGTGCCATGTCAACAAATTTTTTAAATAAAAAACCTAAATAAATGCCATGTAGGATGGATAACCTTCTATTTAACTAACATATCTAGGATTGAAATATCAAATGAAACTTGAATGACCTAATTGGAATAAAAAAAATTATGAGTGACCTAATTAGAACACTCTCGAAATTTGGTTACTATTGTACAAAGTTAACCCTTTAATTTATGCAAATCTTTTAGATATTTGGTTGAAAGTAGGGACGCTAAATGGGTCGTGTTTGTGTGTTGACAGGTTCAACCCAATCCGACCTGAACCCAAAAATTTTAGATCATACATATGAACTCAAACACAACCTGAATATTTATGGGTTGACCCGAACACGACCATTCAACCTGAATTTTTTATTTTTTGAACTTCTTTATTCGCAAAATAACATATTCAAATTAAAATTTTAATACCAAAAAAACGTATAATACAATTACATTTTAAATATAACATGTAACAATGGTATATCTTTTTAGGTTATAACTATGGCATTAAACAAAAATCCATTTTTTATGACAAACATATTTTTAAAGGTAAAAATATAATATAAATGGGTTAAACGGATCATTCCGCCAACCCGATTGGGTTGACACAAACCCGATCCGAACCCATTTAGACTAAAACTAACCCACGAATTTTATGCTAGGTTCGTGCCATGTTTTCGGATCGTATTTGAAATTCACACTCCTAGTAGAAAGCACATGGTTATTAGAATTGAATAAATTTTAAGTTAAACATTGCATTTTGTAAATAAGGTAGAAAAAAGAGTTGCCTTAGCTATATATTGTTGGGTTTATGGAGGCTCGATTTACTAAGGCCATCCGTAGTCATAAAGCCCCTTGTGGGGCATTATACGACACGTGTCATGCCACGTCACACGGGGGCTTTATGGAGCGTTATATCACTAGAGCCCGTAGTCATAAAACCCCTACCCATCATTACCTAATTATTAATTTTCAATTTTATTAATTAATTATAAAAACCTTGCTTGTTTGTGATTGGTCCAAACTTTGAAAACATCTCCATACCCGGCGTTATCCACATCGTGTGACCCAAAAATTTTTAAACATGCCGCCCCACGTTTTGGTGTTCCCGGCGCTATTCCGGCGCTATGTTCGGGCAAAGCGCCCACTACGGAAGCACTAATAGAGCCCGGGTTAGAAAACAATTAAAGTTGCAACGAATTGACGACGCTGGTTGGCCCGTTTGTGTTTTCTTTATTTAGCCCATAATTAGTTTTCTTGGAGATTAAGCAGTAAACTATGATATTGTATTATAAATATGAAATCTTGCACTTGTAAGTCCTCGTGAGTAAGGCAGAGCAATAAAAAAATTACAATGGTTGGAGCCCATGGACATAGGTCAATCAACTGAACCATGTAAATCTCGCGTGTTTTTGTATGTATAATTTCTCTCTTATAGTATTATTCGTGTTTGTGTGTGTTGTTTAAGAGCTCAAATCCTAACAATTGGTATTAAAGCTTTAGTCTCGTGATTACTATTCGTTTTCCCCTATTATTCGGGCCTTGATTTTTTTTTGACGATCGCTAATTAGTAATCGAATACTATCGGGGGAAATCCGATAAAAGGAAAAGAAGAACGGAGGTCAGTATTACCCAAGTTAGGTAGAACGTCAAAAGAAGGTCAACACCTAATTGAAATCGATTAGGGCTTCTTGTTTGTAGGCAACCAAAAGCCGAGAAAGGCCCAACGTCATCAGGGCTAGACATTTTTCGATCGTTATTTTAGATCTATGTAGTTACCCGGTCTCAGTCAGACTGTCAAAGAACTAGTTTTTTAATGGCCGCTAGGGTTTTGGCCAAAAGATTTTTGAGAGAACCAAGACTTTTTTTTACCAGGGTTCAAAAGCTTGTGTCTTCGCCAAGGTATAGAGATAATACTATTTTTTTGGGCTAAAGTTTTTTGGGGAGTGATCGGTACACTACAAGTATACTCTTCTTGATATTAATTATAATAAAAATGTATCGACACTATTAAAAAATATAATATTTTGATTAGTTTTTAAATTTTGTAGGTTGAATTAGAAAACGAGTTAAAACGATCAAATTAATATTAGAGTAAATTGCCATTTTAGTCTTTGAGTTTTGTCTCAAAATGTCGTTTTAGTCCAAACAGTGTTTTCTCCTCTGGGTTCTTGAGTTTTCTATTTTTTTTTTTGCCATTTTGATCACATTGGCTAACTCAGTCTAAAAACATAGTTATCACCAGAGGTATTTTTGGCATTAACAAAAAAAATGTTTCTAAATTGCCATTTTCATCCAAAACATTTTTATAATTTGTTTTTTCTTTGAATCATTTATATACACAATTACACACTCTTTCTTTCTCACTTTTCCCTTCAACTCATCTCTCTCGACATCTCTACATCTCCCAGACTCCCACCCACCACAAGTACCACCCCCACCACCATCAACACTAGACACCACCATCAACACCCACCCCACACCACCGCCACTACCCACACCGCCACCCACCTAGAGATGTACAAAAAAACCGATTATTCAACCGAAACTGGTAAAAAAACCGAAATCACTTTTTTAAAAACCGGTTTTTTGTAACCGGTTCGGTTACTAACCGGTTTGACCGGTTATGAGCCGGTTTCAAATTATGCTTGACAGATCGATTTTAAAACCGGTTATTAACCGAAGGAAATAAAAAACCTGTTTATAACCGGTAACGTTATAACAAAAACCGGTAACGTTATAATAAAAACCGGTTATTTATGCCCAGCGACAAAAAACGGTAATATTACCGTTACAGTCTCATTCTAGCCGTTTTTTGTTTTTTTTTTTTTGACCAAAATCCATCTCTAACTTAGTATAAAAGGGTGGTGGGTGTTTAGGTTCAATCACACCACTCTCTAACCTCCAAAAACTCTAAAAAACGCTCCCATTCTTGTTCGAACTCTCAGAAAACTATGGCAACCTCTAGTGCCCATGATTCGGTCAATGTTGGCGAGTCTACAACTGACACGGTGGTTCGTGTTGTTCCAACGAAGCGCAACCCTGATGTTTGCCAACATTTCGATTTGTGCGAGATGGCCAACGGTAAAAAAAGCGCTTTGTCATCATTGTCAAAACTTTTACGCCGAAACCGTAAACTCCTCCTTGAAACAACACATCGAAAAACCGTTTTGCAAGGCGTTGAAACAACAACCCGTTAGTGGTCAAGCTTCCATGGCAAGTGATGGCGCTAATTTATTCAACTACAATTTCAATATGGCTAGGGAGGAAATGGCGAAGTTTGTAATCCAAGAAAGTTTGCCTTCAACCATTTCGACAACCAACGGTATACAAAGATGGTTCAACGAACTCTCCAACCACGATACACCCATGTAAGTCGTGCTACTCTTAGGAGGGATTGTTTAAGATTGTGGAAAATGCTAAACTAGAATTAATTTCTTATTTTGAAAAATTAGAAACCGGTGTTAACTTGACTAGCGACATTTGGTCCGCACCGCACGGTTCACCTGATTCGTATATTTGTGTCACCGCCCATTGGATTAAACCGGCGACGTGGCAAATGATGAAACACACGATTTTGTTTAAATTATTCGATTACCCTCACACCGGTGAAGCTATATATAAAGTAATCGACAAATGTATTACAACATACAAATTGAAAAATAAGGTTTTTTCAATATCTTTTGATAACGCCTCAAACAATACGACTTCGGTAATGCATTAAAAACCTATAAATTAGCAACATAATTATGCTTAAGGTTGTTGTACTTTTAGCTTTGGGAGTTTTTTAAAAAAAATAGAATTTTCCTTTTTAACACTAAAGTTTTAACCCAAAGCTTTTCATCTTTTGCAACTTTGGTCCCTTATACTTTTCATCTTTCACGAAGTGTTGTAATCTTGGCTTTGGGGGTTTTTCAAAGAAAAAATGGTTATACATATGGTTGTTGTAATCTTCGCTTTGGGATTTTAAAAAAAAAATGATTTTTTTACTTTTCACCCAAAAGTATTTTATAAATTACTTTTAACCCAAAACTATTTGTTTTTTTTTATTTTTAACCCAAAACTTTTTATCTTTTGCAATCTATCCTCACAACTTTTTTTACTTTCAACTTTGGTCCTTTATAGTTTTCATTTTCCGCAAATTTTTCGCTTTATGCTTCGTTCTAAATTCTGTGACTTAACACATCGCAACGTGCGTCTTTGGTTTAACGTTTTTACGTTTCGTTCTAAATTTTGCGAGTTAACACAACGCAGGGTGAACGTTTTTACATCGTCTATTTTTTCCTGTTTGACATGTTCAACATAACGTGCGGGTCCTAAATAGACTTAGTTATAACTAAAGAATCCCCGCCGCATTGCGGCGGATCGTAATTCTAGTTTAAAATTAAAATACAATCTGTTTTGTGAGGGTATTTTTTTTCATAGTCGATGTGTTGCACACATCATAAATTTGGCAGTTCAAGACGGTTTAAAGGTTATTGAACCACAAAAAGAAGCTTTCAAAAGAATGTTACAAAGTATATTTAGTAACACGCAAAGACATGCAAAATATATTAAAACTTGTAAGGAAGCGGGTCGAATATGCTTATGACTCAATTGGGACGTTGCTCATAGGTGGAAATCGACTTGCACCATGTTTGAAAAAGCTATTTTGCAAAAGGAAAGTTCAATAGAATTTCATAACATTTTGGCTAGTCGTAGAAATTGTCCGGCTTACCACCCATCGGGTTGGGCTACTATTGAAACGGTTACACAATTGCTTCAAGTTTTCAAAACATCAACAAAGACTTTATTGCGGGTTTACTATCCAACAAGTTCATTGGTACTTCACAATTTGGTTAAAATGTGTTTGAAATTAAACGAGTTGTCGGTTAGAGGTAGGCCATATTGTGACATGGAGGGTACGATGAAGGAAAAACTGAGAAAATATTTTAAAGAACTACGGGCGGTTTTCACTTGTGCCGCCGCTCTAAACCCTTGTTTTAATATTTTTGGAACCGGATCTTTGATTGAAAAAATTGCAAACGAGTTGAATTTAAACACCCCTCAAGAACCAAACTTTGGTGAAGCCGCAAAATGTCGTTTCAAAGATCAACTTTCAAAATTGTTTGATGTTTATGTAACAAAATATGGTACAACCTCGTCACACATTCACGAGTCAATCAGAAACACCGCTTTCGGTGAAGGTTCAAGTATGGTAGGTCAATATTTGTATGTTTATAACCAATTGTATGATGAGTCGAGTCAAATGCATTGTTGTAACACTAGTAGTAGTGAACTCGGTCGGTATGGTGGGTCGAACTTTCTACAAATGATGAGTTCACAAGAATTTAAAATTTTTGATTTGTTGGCTTGGTGGAAAAGTAAGGAAGATCAATTTCCGATCTTAGCCACAATGGCCCGAGATTTACTAATGGTCCAAGCTTCCACGGTAGCTTCGGAAAGTGCCTTTTCTATTAGTGGTAGGGTAATTTCGATAAGGAGGACTCAACTAACACCAAAGGCGGTTGAGATGTCGATTTGCTTGAAAGATTACTTGGATGCGGTGGAGAGATGTCAACACATACACTCACTCGAGGGAGAATTAGATTACGAAGGCGAAGTGTACGAGGACGAGGTCCAAGCCGAATTGACAACCCCAATGACCGACGAACTGATGAACTTAAGGAATCAAGAGATCTGATCAAGAGAATATAGAGTCAGGTTGAGATCTTGGAAGAAAGGGAAAGAGGATTGAGGATGCGTTACATTGTCAGATACTTTGGGAGAAAACAAGAAGACTGATAAAGACTAAAGATTGAAGACTTGACACCGAAGACTTCGTCAACATCCGAGGGGGAGTCTGTTGGTGCATACGTCTGTCGACTTTGTCTTGTATCGAGTCTTGTATTAGATTGTATAGATCAGGGTACGTTATTCGAGAATATGAGAAATATGTATTATAGGGGTATTTCGCACGAAATGACAAACTGTCATTTCACACGAAATCAACTGGGTATTTCGCACGAAATAACTATTTCGTGTGAAGTTGATTTCGCATGAAGTATTTCGTACAAAATAGGCTGCCGTATAAATACCTGATGTGCCTTGTCATTTATAACTTTTCGGTTTCAGTCCCGAACTGCTGCCGAAGTATCTACTCGCTGTAAAACGTTGTTATATCAATAAAAAGATAGTTTAAAGTGTATTGCAAGCTGAATTACCTCAATACGTTTGTTTCCGCCTCTCGTATTGAGCAAAAACTCTTCTGAACGACTCGTTTGGTCGTGAAAACGATCCTACAAATTTTAAATTCCAAACTCACTTGAAATAGAGCTTAAGATGTATAGCATTCCAGGATCTTGGTAGCATATCCCCCTCCATATTCTTGAGTCGGTATGCTCCTTTTCCTGATTCCGATTCAATCTCATAGGGTCCTTCCCATTTTGGAGCCAACTTTCCATCAGCAGGATTAGTAGTATTCTAAAAAGCCTTTCTCAATACCCAATCTCCAACCTGGAACCTTCTAGTCCTTATATTCTTGTTATATGCTTTAGATATCCTCTGTTGATATGCTGCCATTCTTAGCCTTGCTGCGTCTCTTGTCTCATCAATGGTATCCAATTCCTGGAATAGGACTTCAGGATTCTCCTCAGGATCCCGGAGGTGGGATCTTGCTGTAGGTATTACCATTTCTGTCGGGATCACCACTTCTACTCCAAATACCAAGGAAAATGGGGTTTGGCCAGTTGCACTTTTCACCGTCGTCCTATCAGCCCATAAAACAAAGGGTAATTCTTCTGCCTATCTTCCCTTCTTAGCTCCAAGCCTTTTCTTCAAATTGTTGACAATTATCTTGTTTGAGGATTCTGCTTGTCCATTTGCTTGAGGATGTACTGGTGTGGATGTGATCATTTTGATTCCCTAACTCTTGCAAAAGTAAGTAGTCCTCTTACTTATAAATTGAGATCCATTGTCACAAATTAGCTCAGTTGGTACTCCAAACCTAGTCAGGATATTCCTTTTTATGAATGATACTACTTCTTGATCTCTAACTTGAACAAATTCTTCAGCTTCGACCAACTTAGAAAAATAATCAGTTATTGCCAGCATGAAGACTTTTCCTCCCGGAGCCTTTGGCAATTTTCCTACTATATCCATTCCCCATTTCATGAATGGCCAAGGGGAAGCGAAGGATAAAGTGGTTCAGCAGGATGATGTAATATATTACTGTGTCTTTGACATGCATCACACCTTCGAGCATACTCCGCAGCATCTTTTCTCATCATCGGCCAATAATACCCTGTTCTTAATACCTTTGAGAATAACGACCTGCCCCTAGTATGGTTACCCCAATCCCCTTCGTGTATATCCTGAAGCACCTTTTTAGTTTCGGGATCCTCCAAGCACCTCAGATATGGTCCTGCAAGGGATTTCTTATACAGGACATTATTTATAATAGTGAATCGTGATACCTTCATTCTAAAGGCCTTAGGATTCTCGTCCTTTGGGATGTGTCCTTCCTTGAGATATCTCATGATTGGAGCCATCCAAGACTTAGGATCTTCCTCAGGATATTCATCATCAGGATCCTGAATACTTACTACTTGCTTATCCTGAGGATCCATCGCAGGATATAGGATATGTAATATCGGTATTCGGGTTCCTTCCGGTATCCTGACTGATGATCCTAAATTTGCCAAGGCATCAGCTTCAGCATTATCCTCTCTTGGTACATGTTCAAGTGTGAAAATATCGAAATATTCTGCTAATTTTTTGAGAATTTCGAGATACTCGATTAACTTATCTCCTTTAACTGCATAGGTTCCATTAAAATGGTTAGTGATTAACAAGGAATCAACAAATACTTGTAAACTCTTGATATTCATACTTTTAGCCAATTCTAATCCTGCAATTAAAGCTTCATATTCTGCTTCATTATTAGTGGCAGGAAACTCACATCTAATAGCCTGGGGTAATATGTCCCCCTGTGGCGATTTTAGTAGTATACCTAAACCTACACCTCTTACATTAGATGCACCATCAGTATATAATGTACAGGATTCTAAGTTTTCTCCTAGCTGTTGCACTTCTAGGTCTACTTCATTTTGAATGTCACTACTGAAATCAGGCACAAAGTCAGCTAAAGCTTGAGACTTTATGGCATTTCTAGGCTCATATACTAGATCAAAGGCACTTAATTTCACTGACCATTTAGCCATCCTACCTGACATCTCAGGTTTCCTAAGCACATTTTTAACAGGATAGTTGGTTTTAACGTGAATCCTATGTGTTTCGCAATAATGTATAAGTTTTGTTGATGCCATAACTAGGGCTAATATCAATTTCTCGAAGTGAGAATACCTAGTTTCAGCATCTAATAAACTTTTTCTAACATAATAAACAGGATACTGTTGACCTTCATGATCCTTTACAAGGACAACACTTACTGCATTCCCTGATACTGCAAGATATAGGGATAATGGTTCACCATGCTCAGGCTTCATCAATAGGGGTGCAGTTGAAAGATACTGCTTCAAATCTTGCAAGGCTGCTTCATGCTTCACTCCCCATTCGAACTTCTTATTCTTCTTCAGGATATCATAAAATTCCTTGCATTTTTCCGAGGATCTTGAAATAAATCTGTTTAATACTGCTACTCGCCATGTTAACCGTTGAACATCCTTCATGTTAGAGGGTGATTTGATATCCAAGATGGCTTGGATCTGTTCTGGGCTTGCTTCTATCCCTCTTTTAGTCACCATATATCCTAGAAATTTTCCTATGCCCACTCCGAAATGGCACTTAGCAGGATTTAGTTTCATGTTATACTGATCCAGGATATCAAATGCTCCCTTAATATCCTGGAGGTGATCCTCAGCCTTTTTAGATTTTACTACCATGTCGTCGATGTACACCTCCATAGTGTCCCCCAGCTTGTCTTTGAACATCATGTTCACCAATCTTTGATATATTGCACCTGCATTTTTCAAACCAAAGGGCATAGCAGTGTAGCAATAGATACCTGTTGGTGTCATGAAGGCAATATCCTCATGGTCTGAAGGTTCCATTTGGATCTGCTGGAATCCTGAGGTTGCATCCATGAAGGTTAACATCTCATGGCCTGTAGTAGCATCCACCATTGAGTCAATATGAGGAAGAGGGAATGGGTCTTTGGGACAAGCTTTGTTTAAGTCTGTGTAATCTACACAAACTCTCCACTTCCCATTTTTCTTTTGCACCACAACTACATTTGCCAGCCATTTAGGAAACTTCACTTCCCTAATCATCTTGCTCCTTAGTAATCTTTCAACTTCCTTTTGGATGATCAGATTTCGCTCCGGAGCAAATTTCCTTCTCTTTTGTTGGACAGGCTTGAATGACTTGTCGATACCGAGCTTATGAGTTATAATATCCTTGGAAATGCCTGTCGTATCCTCGTGCTTCCACGCGAACATCGACATCCTGCATTTCAAAAAGTTAGTCAATTGATTTTCAATATCCTGAGGGATATTGGTTCCTACGAGCACCGAGATATCTGGATTATTCTGATCCAGGATAATTTTCTTCACATCCAGCTCGGAAGCCTCCACAATATCCTGGGCCCGCATCTTTAATTGCTATGCTGCACTAGGCTTTGTCGAGGACTTCATTGAAGAAGAATAACACTCTTTTGCCTCATGTTGATCACTTTCCACCTTGACAACTCCCCAAGGAGTAGGGATCTTGATGCATTGATGGTAGGTTGACGGAACAACTTTCATATCATGGATCCAAGGCCTACCTAATATAATATTATAGCAGGTTAAGGAGTCCATGACACAAAAGCGCTGCATTGAGTTGATCCCTTGAATATATACGGGCAACTTTATCTCTCCTACGGTATTTCTAGCTTCTCCACTGAAACCAACGAGCACAGTGGACTTCGAAGTAATATCCATCGGGGATACATTCATCCTCTTCAACGTCTCTAGTTGAATTATATTAACGGAGCTGCCGTTATCTACTAATATCCTGCGCACAAAATGGTTAGCAACATATAATGTTATTACTAGGGCATCATGGTGAGGATCCTGGACCGTATCCCTGTCATCACTATCGAAAGTGATCACTTTATCAATTGTAAGGGTTGTCATCCTGGTCGGCTTATCTCCTCTTTCTGCCTTGGCTTCCTTTGCATGTCTTTTGGCCGCAGAATATGAAGTCCCGCAAATGTCGGATCCTCCCAAAATAAAGTTAATTATCTTGGCATCTGCTGGAGGTGATGCTGCTCGTTCGGGATCCTTCTCAGGATCCTGTCCTTTCTTCTTCTTGCTTCCCAGGAGATCCTTCAGATATCCCTTACTCAAGAGATAGCTTATTTCTTTCCTTAGAGCAATGCAATCCTCAGTGACATGTCCGAAATCCTCGTGGAAGGCACACCACTTGGACTTATCCTTCCAATCATTTTTTTGTTGGTTTTTCTGGGGCCATCTTTGTGACAACCCGTGATTTCGAGGTAAAAACCGTTCGTTCTCGCATTTATAAATCATATCTTTTATTTATTTTAATTGACAAGTTAATTTATGCTTATCAAATTATATTATATGCATATCGTGTTAACCGACCCGAACCGTTTGAACCATGGCATAACTCGCGTAGCTCGAAACTTATGAGGCCCGAACCATAAGTTGATTATTATAAATTATGTTTGTGATTGATTAATTATATTTTTAGAATTAGTTGGCCATAAAAAAAATACTAATAGTAACAACAATATCAAAACAGTATTTTGCAACTCCATTTTCCCTTGATTCCCTATGCTCACGGTCAAAACTTCTTTTCCCTAGCCCAACAAAGTTATGTCCCCAAACTCCAACAAATTCCAAACCTCCGTTTTAGTATTTTTTTTTCTTATGAATGCATAGCTTGGGTTAGGAATAAAAAAAAGGGAGCCTAGTGTGTAACCCTCCAACTCACGGCCCACATAACTATCCCAACCCCCAACCCCAAAATCAAGTTATATTAACATAATGTGCATGAAGTAGGTTCTTTTATAACACCTCCTAAAAGCCCCAAACCCTAGACTACGAAATCAGAATTTGCGATCCTTCTCCTTCTTTCTCTGTGGACGCAAAGCAGCCCGGAACACTATCTCGTCAGTTTCAAGTCTCTAGCGACTCCTTGCAATCGTATAACTCAGTAATTTTATGTTATAGTTGAATTGTTTTAATTGATGCTAAGTATGTTCGCTGTGATTGTATGGTGTGCATGATTTCTGTTGCTAAGTTTCTCGTATCTTGTTGCGTTTCTGGATTTGCTTATATGATTCTTGATGTTCTCTTTGATCATATGTAGTGTTTGTTATTAATGATCACGCGTATTTGATGCTCAAGTTGTTTTCGGGTCTGGTTAAGTCGCTAGGGTTTTTGGGTATGGGTTGAATCTTAAGAGTAGTGATGAACTAGATATAAATAACTTATAATCTGCTGAAGTTGATGTTATGACTGATCGGGTTCGCTAATGAAGCGTTTTTGGGTTCGGGAAACGAAAACAGCTTCTGTCCAGGAAGTTATAGCCAACTTCAGTTGGCTGTAACGGGGTCATAATTTAACGAAATCTGGATTTTCTTGAGTCTATAACGTGTTATTTTGGAAAACGAATCAAATGGCACTGGAATCATATTTTTTCGAGGTCATTTGCTATTTTTAAAGGTCCGCTTTCTACAGCAGCAAAAGCTGCGTTTTTTCTGCAGAAAATGTGTGTTATGTTTTTCATCATAACGTGAAATCTGGATAGAGTCATGTCAAGAAATTTGTACTGTAGATGGCCACTGATGTCGTTGTAATTCTCCAACTGGAATTTCGCATATCGGACTTACGATGAATTTTAAATGAATTTTTCCGTGGACTGCAGTCAGAAAGTGACGAATCTGATTGCAGCCTGGTAAATGATATTTTATAAAATATTGGTAATGAATTGGATCCCGATATTTTTACACAATAATATTTGGATCATTTAAAACATTTTTTAAAAATTTGGGAATTTTTGCAATAAGTTAACTATTTTATTAAAATGCTCGAAAACAGCCCAGTATTGAATGTTAAAGCTGAAACGACATAAGTAGTAATTTGCGTGTCTAAATGTCGGGTAGGTTATCTGAGAATGATCTAACATGTTATATGTCAATGAAAGTGTTATGTGCAATATCGTATGTTTGCTTTTGAATGGTTATAGATGTGATGTTTATATGGGCGTGAACTGTTAACGTGAGTGCGTGTTATGTGATAGATGCGTGTAGGAACTTTGTGTTTTATTTAAAACCATTAACAAACTAAATGGTAATCATATTAGGACACGATTGACCAACCCTAACCGTTAGCTATTTTAAGAGTTCAACCGAGCAATCAAAGGTGAGTTCACACACTTTCTAAGGCATGGGATTCCCGGTGGTTGGGAATGGGGTTAAAGAACTAAAACGGAACCTACATATCCTTCTTGGGTAGGATATGTACCGCCATCCTCCATGGGTAGGATGCCAATATTAATCCCGCGTATTCTTCTTGGGTAGAATACGTACGTTCGTCCTCCTTGGGTAGGACAACAACCTTAAACTTACTAGACAAAACTCTATCATGAACTCCCTCATTTTTATATCGACTTAATCGTCGGGCCAATGGCGAGCGGGTCATTAGTTAATAGCGCTATTAGGGTTGACAAGCCTCACACCGTGCTGGTAGGACGGGCGTGTACTAATGGATCTGGGCACTTAGTCAATGATGATAGACATTGACGTAGGGCACAACTTCCTCAGTCAGTTGTCGATATGGTAACGGTCTAGTGGTTTACAACATGGGGTAGCCCCCACTGGTTATGGTTTGGGAAACAAAGGATTGGTTAACTTATGGTTTACGAAAGAACTTACGGTTTTTGGAACAACTATAATTGGACAACCAACTGTGAACTCGCTCAACTTTGTTGTTGACTCGTTGTTACATGCCTTGCAGGTCGTTAGATGTTTAGCTGGAGCTTGCAGGGGAGCAGGAGTCGTTGTGGGACATGGACTGTTGAGTTCCATGTTAACATTTGAACCTTTAAACTTGTGCTTTGGTTTCTGGTTTTAAACTTTATGCTTCCGCTGATAACTTGAATTTGATTAACTTGTTTTGAACACCAATTATATTGTGTGGTTGGACTTTTATTTATTTAATTACATTGTTCAATATGATTGGTGGCTGGATCCTGGTCAGTCACGCCTCCTGCGGTGATACTCCGCTTGTGGATTTTGGGGGTGTGACAGATTGGTATCAGAGCCATTGGTTATAGTGAACTTGGTTTTAAAAAGGGGAAAATCTTTTTGACAAAAACCAGACTATAACCTATTCAGTGCTCAACGATCCACAACGACGCTTCGCTCCACGTGCAAGACTCGACACTCTAGGTGGTATGATTTATGTTTGTATTGCCTACTTGCTAGTTTACATTTACATTGTGTGTTGCACATGGTATGCCCAATTAGAGTAGTAGCATGTTATCTATTAGCCCGAATGTGCTCTTTATGACACCCAACTATTTACTTGAAATTTGACGCTTGGTGATCAAATTCTTTTCCTGTTTTCTCCTCACCCACTAAGACAGTTGTTTTATGCGTTCTACCTATTCATGCGATTGTCTCGACATGACATCGCCGTTACAGCCAGAATTCAGATCTGACTCTCCGTACATTTGGTTTTGCGCGTCAGCATTCACGTAGACCAGAACCGGCCCAAGCGAACTCAGATTTAGGAGAACAATATACCCACACGTCCATGTTGACGAACCCCATCATCTTCACTAGTCATCGTTACCAGAAGTGAAGTAGTTGCAGTTGCACGCATTTGGCGTTGTACCACTCGAAACCCTATTATCCAAACTCTGTTTTAGACCAATGATATACTCACGTTACCATGATACAATGAACTTTCCTTTTGTGTCGTTGCTGCCAATGACGGTCGCCTGTCAGCCCACACATAAGCAGCACTGGCACCACGGACTGACAGCAGCAGTGGGACGTGGCATCACCTCCGTGACCGACGAGACTGACACACCTGCAAAAGGCTGCGCTTTGTCAGTCTAGCCACTCAATTACCCTCCTTCACACCTCGGCTATATATACCCATCCCAGACCAGGTTTGAGGTATCGCTTATCAAACTCTCTCACTCATACTACTATCACACACTTTGCTATTAAGAAAATTACTGATTCTCGCACCGGAGAGTGGTAACAAGGAGCACCCCCACCCCATCCTCCTTGTTACGAGTCACGGTGTGTTTCCTTGTGCAGGAGACAGATCAAGTGGACGATCCAGCCACCGATCCTCAGAAAGAAGGGATTAACCCTACTTGACGAGACCAGTGAATTAACCACCCCTGGTTAACCATTGTTTCATCATTGGCGCCCACCACTACTCTTAGCACTTGTTCTCCATCTCTCTTTCTTGAAGATCATGTCTGATCGTCAACATAATACTAATGGGGAAAACCTTACCCCCGAAAACGTAGGACATACGGGGAACACTCCCCCGGTCAAACACACTGGCCACATTGGCACATCCGCACAGGGGGGCGCTCCGCCCATGTTCATTCCAGACATCTCACAGTACGCCGCGGTACTACCACCAGGAGTGGATCTCCACACCTGGTACTCCCAACAACAGGCGGCTCTCGTCGCGTCCTACAGCAAAGCTTGCACAGACGCGCAAACACCGGGAGGACCTACGCCCGCACCATACACACCTGCGGCCCGTGTCTTACAATACGAGGGCAGGCCACCAACCCACCCCACTCCCCAGGATAGGCGCGGGTCACATGGATCCTCCTACTGTACTGTCCATATGCTCGAGGAGGGTGACTCCACTTATGGGTCCCGGGCGAGGGGACCAGTACATAACCGCCTGGGCCCACATGACGAAAATCGGTGGCAGTAAACTATTCGCCGAGGGTCCAGCGTACATAGCCGTCTGGGGCCGCACCCCCACAACGAGGGCTACAACCGCACCGACCCAGACGACCCCACCTACTGTGGGGACTCTCAATCGGCTTACAGCCGATCGGGGGATTACAATTACTATCCCCCTACACAACCCCGCGCTGTATACGATCGCGCTATAAAGCGCAATTTAGCCCAACCCTACAGGCCAAAGTCCGCCGCCGAAAACTCCAAATTCATACCGGAGATCGCCCAGGCCCCACTCACTACAAACAAACTCCCACTTACGGTGGGGAAATACAATGGTTAGTCAGACCCTGATGACCATATGAATATCTTTACTGGGGCTGGAAGCATGGGTCGTGGGGACAAAGCCAGCTGGTGCTATTTTTTCCCCCAGACCCTGACCGGACTAGCAAGGGCCTGGTTTGATTCTTTGCCAGTAGGATCACTGGCCTCATTCGAACAATTGCAAGAAAAATTTCTTTCCCATTTTTGCCAGCAAAGGCGTCACAAGCGTGACTCACTAGACGTCATGAACATCTGGCGTGGAGAAAACGAAAGTTTGGAAGCCTTCGTCATCCACTACAATAAAGAGTTCCTCGAGATTGGCGGGGTAGCAGACCAAATGGCCCGCAACCATTTCCTCCGAGCGGTCAATCATGATGAAATGATTATGACAAACTCGGGTAAGGAAGGCTTGCCAGAGAAATGGGATGACGTCATGGCGGCAGTCAAGACGTATGCCCAGACCAAGCGGTCTCTCAAACCGCACACTGGCAAAACCCGCCCCCAGATGGAAGGTCAATCCTCTCGCCAAGAGGTCAAGCGCAACAACAAGAAGCGCAACCTGGATACATGGAATCGAGGCAACGACTCCAAACCATACACCCCACGTAGGCACCAGCCCGACTTGAGGGACAATATTAATGCCCAGCGAGATCAGCGGGCATCTAAGGAGTCTCGGGACCGCAATTAGACTGAGCTAACGAAGTCGCCAAGAGAGGTCCTTCAAACGGAAGCTCAGTTCTTGCGACTAGCCCTACCTATGAAGTCCAAAAAGGGCCAAGATTTGACCCTTTACTGTGAATATCATAAAGACTCGGGCCATTCTACCAACAACTGCATCAGTCTTTGATTGGAGATTGAGCGAGCCCTAAAAGAGGGGAAGCTACAACACCTGTTGTCAACCGCGCAGAAACAAACTAAGTGCATTACCCCCAACGACGAGAGCACCTCCACCAGCAAAAAAGCCATGTATGTGGCCACCACCTACATGATCAATAGAGGTCGTGGAAGGCCACCCAAAGCGGGAAGAAGAGGGGACGACGACTGGTGAGACGAACAAGTCATTTTCCCCAGAGTCCGAGGCGGACCGCGTGACAGGCGCGCCGTCGTCATCACCGGCTACCTAGCACATTACTGCAACAAGCGTCTATTTATTGACCCGGGTAGTACCTCTGATATTATCTATGATCAATGTTTCAACCAATTCGATAAAGATCGATTGCAGCCGGTGGACTACCCATTGGAAGGGTTCGTGGGGGAAACAGTGTTCCCTCTAGGCCAAATCACATTCCCCGTACGCCTTACCAACGGTAAGTACACGCGGGTCGAGGAGGTAAACTTCATGGTTTTACCCCACACCTCCCGCTACGACGTACTTCTCGGGAGAGAATCGCAGGGCGATTTTAACATGATAACGTCTGTTCCCCATTCTGCTTTCGGTTTTCCAACCGAGGCGGGGATCACGATAGTCTACGCCCGCAGAGAAGTAATGTCGACGGACGAACTGTGTCCGGATAAAACGACAAGGTTGACCCCCAACACCGCACCTGAGAAATGGGTACTTAATGCAAGGTACCCCGAACAGATGGTGACATTGGGTCACGCCTTGTCTAATAGCACAAGAGCGCGCCTGAAGCAACTCCTCTTCAGGAATCAAGACATCTTCGCATGGACACCCGCCGACATGACAGGTGTTGGTGCATATGTCTGTCGACTTCGTCTTGTATTGAGTCATGTAATTGATTAGAAAGATCAGTGCACGCTGTATGAGAAAACTGGGTAAAATGTATGTTGTGGCCATTTCGCACGAAATGCCATTTCGTGTGAGCTGTTCCGCGCGAAATGGATTGCCTATAAATACCTGCCTTGATCATTTCATTGGTAACTTTCTGATTCCGGTACCGAGGTGCTGCCGAAGTGTCTCCAGGCTGTAAAACACTGTTTTATAAATAAACAAGACAATTAGAGTGAATATCAAGCTGTTTCTAAGTTGATACGCTTGTTTCCGCCTCTCGTATTGACAAGAACTCTTCTGAACGACTCATTTTGGTTGTGCAAACGGTCCTACAAGTGGTATCAGAGCTCAGGAGGAAGAGTTCTTACCGAATTCAACTTGATTTCATCAAAATTCTGACTTCTACACCTTCTTTTTCAAAATTAACAAGATTTTACGGTTAAAATGGCTTGAATTTCTATAATTACTTGCATAACACAGTTTTAAACAACCCTTGAGAGAATCAGATCTAAAATTGAACTAAAAGTTGATCAATTTTAGCAAAAACAGTCCGAAAGTATGACATCAGCAGCATTTCGTGCGAAATAGTGCCATTTCGCTTGAAATTTACTTCCATTTCGCACAAAAAGCCCATTTCGTGTGAAACATATATCCATTTCGTACGGATTGAGCAGTGTGATCATTTCGCTTGAGATTAGCCCCATTTCGCACAAATTGGTCATTTCGCACCAGAGATCCATTTCACACCAATTCATTTCGTTTGAAGAGGTTCATTTTGCTTGAAGATCTCATTTTGTTTGAAATTGTTTAGATTGTGAAAATTTTGATACCGAATCATGGAGAACGATTTCTACAACGCGTTTGCTAGTCCGATTACTATAACTCAGAACACGATGCTAGAAAATGAAACAGGCACTACGCAAAAACCGCCTAAGCTCATGAGTATTGAGGAGTATAGTGGATGGGCCGAACGTTTTGAAAAATGGGTTCAAGCATATTACCTAGATGCATGGGAATGTATTGAGTATCGATATGTTAGACCGGTTAAGGACAGCGGAGAGAAGGTTGAGATTAAAGATCTAAGTGCTGATGAGAAAAAGAATTACAAAAGTGAAAAAATGATGGTTAGTCTTTTGCAGCAAGCTATCAAGGAAGAAATCTTGATTTCACTACAACACAATGGAAGTTCACACTCAATATGGAAAGAACTGAAATCAAAGTTTATTGGAAGTAAAGAGATGATCAAGAACAAAATGTCACTTTTGAAGAAAGAATTTGATCTATTCCGTAGATTAAAAACTGAAAACACCAAGCAGATTATAGAAAGATATTGCAATCTGGTGATGAATATGAAGAGATTGAACATTAATAAAGAAAATGAAGAATGGATTGAAAAGTTGGCTGATGCGTTGCCACAAGATGCCTGGGGCACATATCTTATGATGTTGAAAAACAAACCTGAAGCTCAAGAGATGGAACAACGAAAGATAGCAAGAATGAAGAACTATGATGGTGAACAAGACATTGGTCTGTATTACAAAGGAGGTACTAGTGATAAGACCAACATTTCACCAAAGATTGAAACAGCTTTCAATGCAAAAAGTGCTTCTGGTGATTCATCTCAAGGATCGAGTGGTAAAACGGGTTTTTCTTCATATCCATCATTTGATCCAAATTTTTCAGCAACCAAGAGTGGAAAAGTGCTACAATGCAACATTGCCTTAAATCTTGAGAATGATCAAAATTACTCTGAAGAAGTAGCCAAAAGTCATATGTCTTTGTTGGTGATTGTGTTAGAGTCTTATGGGAGTTTAGTTGCAGGAAGGATCGGAAATCCAATGTTGACAAAAGAGGATTACGATCAGATCGATGCTGAAGAGATGGAGTTAATGGATATAAAATGGTGTTTGGCTAGTGTGTTGAGAAGAGCTGGAAAATTTAAACAGATTACGGGAAGAGATGATTTCCGTGATGCTAATGTTTCTACTTTAGGATTTTGATAAATCTAAAGTTACTTGTTTTCGTTGCAGGGAAAAGGGGCATTTCAAGAGAGAATGCACAAATCGCGAAGCAAGTGGAGCTCAAAATCCATTTGGCAACAACGATTATTATCGGAAAGCAATTTATCATCAAGTTGCTCAAGAACCGTTTCAACAACAATCGCCACAAACTTCACATGCTAGGAAGGTGATTGAAGAATCATCATCAAAGAAAGCTTGTTATGGAATAATAGATCAAGATGATGAGAAATTACCAGAAGGTTTTAGCTGGGACAAATATTGTCCGGATGAAGATTTTTTAAAAGCCAAAGCTTTTGTTGCTCAAGTTGTTAAAGATGATGATAATGATTATTTGGCAAATAGTACGAAAGAGCATTTAAAATATCTAGCTGAAAGAGATGCTGAGATGCTGAAAATGCTCAAATGGCAAAAAAGAAGGAGGTTGAAAAACAAGATGATAGTGATGATGATTATTGGGCAAATAAAAGGAAAGAGCACTTAAAATTTTTAGCCGAGAGAGATGCAGAAAGAAGGAAAGATAAGAATGGTGATGAAGAAGTTCGGGTGATAAAGAAGCAGGACAAAGAAATTCCAGCTTTCAAGATTGATGAGGAAGCTGTTGCAGAAAAGACACCTGAGATCTGTGAAAATTGTGAAACTGTGAAAAAGCAAAACAACACTTTGATTCATAATGTGAACAGAGTAAAGGAATCTTATGATGTTCTGAACAAAGCCATGAATCAATACAATGAATCAAGTAGTGAACAAGCAACTACTTTGAAGACATTTCAAGGAGCGTTCATGTGGAAGCAGTCAGGCATCAATTATTACATTGATAAATGTGCTGAACTTAAACAAAAATTGGAAACCCAGAGAATAGAAACTGAAAGGGTTGAGAGATTATTGAAAAGTTACTCATGTGCTTCTTATGTGATTGATATGATATACCCAACAGTCGAAGGCATGAAGGTGTTTGAAGAAAAGACATCTGAAGAAAATGATTCTAGTAAGAAACACAGTACTAACTATACCAAGTGTTTGCCTCAGCTTGAAAATAGATATTCTCCACGAAATCCAAATTCAGAAAGAGTAAAAAAGGCAACCAATTTACAGTGGGAATCTGAGCTTTCAGATAACTTGCCTGATAATATTGATGTAACTTTCACTGCATCTGACACTGATCAACAATCTCAATTGATGAAGAAAGTGGTGGACCATGTGTTAGATAAAGATGAAACTAAGGAGTCAAAGTCGGAGTCAAATTCTGAGTCTAACACTTCAAGTCCAAAAGTCAAAAAGGGCAAACGGTCCTACAAGTGGTATCAGAGCTTAATATGTTTAAAGCTTAACGGTGCTTGTGATTTGTCTCAAAAATTGATATGCTCCTTTTACACAAACTCACAAAAATATTGTCTGTAATTATTTCTTTACTGCATTTCATTATAAACAAAAATCTAAAAATAGTGTGTTTTAGCATAAAATTTTGAAAAATTCAAAAAGATTTTATTTCATCTTATTTTCGACAACTGATGTTGAAGAGCTGATTTTCAAAATTCCAAGTGCTAAACATGATGAACAAGTTTGGGAGAGGTTGTTTGGAAAAAGAAATATGTTATTCCTACAAGTGGTCATCAAAGTTTTTAAATGTTAAATCATATTGAACGATACCTGCAAATGATTTATAAATTTGTCAAATTGTTAAATTTGTGAAATTTATTTTGAGGTAGAGAATTGTGTAGGATAGCAGCTATGCGAAAGCCAGGTTCTGATTCCTGAGGAGTTTCTGCATAAGCATATGTAGAGCCAGGCTTCGATCTTGAACCTGTGAAGATGAGAAAAGTATGAGCCAGAATATAGATCAACATTCAAGGGGGAGTTTGAATGTTAGAAAGCCAGGTATAAATCCTGAGGTCCATACAAGCTGCTGATGCAGATGAACTTAAGGAATCAAGAGATCTGATCAAGAGAAGATAAGAGTCAGATTGAGATTCTGGAAGATAGAGAGAAGAAGAGATAAGATTGAAGGATACTTACACTGTCAGATACTTTGGAAGAGCACGAAGACTGATAAAGACTGAAGACTTTGAACACTCGACACCGAAGACTTCGTCAACATCCAAGGGGGAGTCTGTTGGTGCATATGTCTGTCGACTTCGTCTTCTATCGAGTCATGTAATTGATTAGAAAGATCAGGGCACGCTGTACGAGAAAACTGGGTAAAATGTATGGTGTGGCCATTTCACACGAAATGGTGAAGCCATTTCGTACGAAATGACATTTCGTGTGAGTTGTTCCGCGCGAAATGGATTGCCTATAAATACCTGCCTTGATCATTTCATTGGTAACTTTCTGATTCCGGTACCGAGGTGCTGCCGAAGTGTCTCCAGGCTGTAAAACGCTGTTTTATCAATAAACAAGACAATTAGAGTGAATATCAAGCTGTTTCTAAGTTGATACGTTGGTTTCCGTCTCTCGTATTGATAAGAACTCTTCTGAACGACTCATTTTGGTCGTGCAAACGGTCCTACAACAGGTGTCCCACGTGAAGTCGCGCAACACTTCTTGAATACCCTACCAGGTATCAAGCCCGTGATACAAGGCCAACGCCACCTTGGATCCGCAAAGAACGATGCAATGAATGAGCAGGCCAAGGAACTGCTCTCCGCAGGCATCCTGCGGGAAGTCAAATACCAGACTTGGTTGTCCAACCCAGTCATGGTAGAAAAAGCGACCGGGGGCTGGCGCATGTGCGTCGACTATAAAGATCTTAACAAAGCCTGCCCCAAAAATTGCTATGTCACACCCCGACCGCGTTAAAACAACAAACCACGGCGGAAACGACGGGGAGTGTCGTAACAGAATCATTGTTTCACAACACATTGTCACACCTCGATATTTCCACGTATTACCGGTGGGCCCGGTGGGGAGTATCGTGACATAGTTGATGTCATCATAGTCGAATAATCACAGTTCAATGCACAGCGAAAGTCTAAAGTAATAATAATACAAACTGATTCGAAAGTATAATAAAATATTACACAACTGTTGTATATGGATCCACAGGCGGATCTTAAAACATAAATATAAACACTATTCAACAGACTTTAGACGTTTAGAACTTGCAAGATTCCTTATTAACGCCCTGAGCTCCCAGCCAATTACGTACAGTACCTGTCACTTAATATTTTTGGAAAATTCGTCAGTTTACACTGGTAAATACAATTAACTGACTCTTTTGAAAAGTGTTTATGAAAATTGATTTAAATGCACAAGGCACAAATATTCTTTTATAACTTGGGACAATTATATTAATAACAATCTTATATCATATTTACATGTTTGTCCAACATTTAGGGCAGGTGTTTAAATAAACCGATCAAGATTAATCGACACTCCACAAATATAAACTCACAAGAAGTTACCTCACAAGTGAGTATATCTTTTACATACGCAACAGACAGATGTATGCCTACACCCTGTGCTTAAGTTGTGGCCATTTACGCTTTTTAAATGAGCCAAGGATATCTAGGACTCGGTCATTAACCCCCAATGTTATTTGTTATCAAGCAATACTGATTAAAACGGGATTATGCAATTTAATCATCTCCGATTAAAAGGTTTCTACACCCGACCAAGCGGTATTATTATAATACCGTATCCCAAGCCCGTATTACGAATAATAAGTTAAAAGTATTTACCTGAGCTAAAATGAAATTTTATTCTCAGCCGTATATTCAATCAGCAAGTACAAGTACCTCTACCGGGGCACTCAATAAGGGGTCCAAGCAAGGATGAATTTGATCTAGAATACTCAGGTATGAAGCATAAGGCTTCAACTTAGAGCAATTTAGATCAAGTGTGAGAAATGAGAGCAAAACAAGTGGGTATTTATAGGATTTCAAGAACCGTTAGGATGGTTCCTTGATAATTGAGCTTCGATCTGGACCTTACACATTAGGCACATGGTTTTGGAATACTATGGGTGTCCATAAACCATCACACGGTATTGAGAAAAGTTACACTTAGGCCCCTGAAATTCAAATTGGGTGCCAAAATGAAGTTTCTGCCCAGATGAGGCCGTGGCGTCATGCCACGGAAAAACCATATAGTGGTGGCGCAGCGCCACCACCTACCAGTGACCAGAAACTTTGCTAAATTGTTAGGTTTGGTCCCTGCAACACCTTTGAGCCATTTTCGATGCGTTTAAACCCCGTTAACCCCATTTCAAGGCTCTAAAATAAAGTTAATGTATACGGAACATAAAACATGCTCAAAAACATCTCGGATGTTGGTTCGTTTGCGTTGTTCGTTTAATTACGACGAAACTCGAACGGACGCGAAAAACAATCCAAATTACACGACGAATGGAAATTTATCATGCCAATCACTAAAATAAAATATTTTAATGATTACATAAATTTTTGGATGTCCGGATATATTCAGAACGTAAGATATGCGCGAAAATGCAAACTTATGCACTTTTTGATGCTTTTAGTCCCTATTGATCAAATAAGTTTATTTTTGCGCACCAAACACCTCTAAGCCTATTTCTAAGCTATGTAAAGGATATTTAGGGCATGTTTAACTTATGATCATATTCCGGAAGGTTTGATACCATACGAATCAGCAGACTTTTGCAGTTTGACGCAATTAGTCCCTCTATTGCGCAAACTTGCGCATATCATCGTTTAATAGCATCGAAGCCTTATCTAATCCATATTAGGCATTCTTGAGAGTATTATTAAACATCATGATGCTTCGGGTTCGTAAAAAGGTCATTCAGAGGTATAAATTAACATGTTGCCGCTTTTAACCCTTCGTCGCACAAACTTTCAATTAATTACGAAAACGGCTACTCTCGATCAACGAGCGGCTCAATTGTGAATATGAATACCATAAGAGGTTATTTAGAAACTTATTTTAAGCATGTTAACACTTCAAGTCCTTCCATAATCAAATTTTTTGGTTTTTTTTTCACAAAACTAGTCCCTCATAGTCAACATTTGACTTTATTAAGGTTTAGTACACGTGTCAATATATCATTGGACGTGATTTTACGAGGTGTTACATCCTCACCCCCTTAAAAGAAATCTTGACCTCGAGATTTGCTAAAATAATGGAAGTACTTTTTCGTATAATGGTCTTAACGTCCATAGCATATTTGGGCCTCTAAGGGTATCTCAGTTGACCTATACAACAGGTACATACTTTCTTTCAGAGCTTCTTAACCTGTCGTTCCTTAATCGATATGGGTTTCTCGTCAACCATAAATCTACATATCATTATGTGATTATGCTCCTCGACTTATCGGCGAAACATATCCTTAAATCACTAGTGTGGGACACATTGATTTCCATCAAGCTCCTTAGGTAAATTTTAGCTTATAGGCTACCAATCATGATATATTCGATTTCCTCGAATGATCCTATATATCCAAAGCTTAACTAGCCCGTTGTATTAAATTTCCAGCACACCTTTCAAGGGTGATACTTTCTGTTGAATCTTATTCCTTAACAAGAACTTAAGAGGTTTGTGACGTTCATTAATTATTGATTTTCCGCCGATTACTGGTAGCTTCCAGACGATCATAAATTTATATGATCTTATCTGTCGTTTGCAGGTAACTCTCAGATCCTGATAATTCGAACTTACCAAAGTCCCGTCCATTAAACGGACGTTCGACATTTCAGCAATACAAGGTCTCCAAAGGAGCCGCCTTTGATACTTATATAACAACTATTATAGTAAAGCTTATTTAAGGTGAGATGATTATTCCAACTACTGCTTAAACCAATCTTAAGGAATGGCTAATCCTTACAGTTAGTTGAACAAATCGACGATCCTGGGCAACTGATGGCGATTCTTAATTGTTGCCTAAATAGGGTTGCGGTAATCAATGCATAAGCAAAGTGAACCGTCTTTCCTAATTAATAATACCGAAACTCCCAGGATTTTGAATTAGGCTTTAAGAACCTTTATCTTAAACTTCATTTAATTAAGGTTTCGATTCTTCCAATAATGATGATACTAATCGTCATGGAGATTTCACAATAGTGCAGCCCTATGAGGGATATATATCTTAACTCTACTTGCCTTTCAGGAGGTAAACAGGGTAGTCTTTGGAGAAGATAATCAAGACACAAGGAGATTACAGAGATTTCCCAAATCTCAAGCCCCGGTTCCACTATCTTTGCCTGTGTCAGATAAATGACACATTTTCTTTACGAGTCCACAGATTCCTTAATCAGAGACACTTACTTGGACAATTCCATTATGTATATCTTCTTTGAATACCATTAGCTGACTTTAGTACCACATGACCATTGGGATATCTTAGTGGTTCCATGCATTAAACCTCCATATTGATCAGGCATGGAAGCAATCTATGGAACATATCAAGATACACCAATCCTCATATGGCGCTTTTATCATACACTCTGGTATTCGTAGTTGATAGAAATCAATGGGATAACAATACTAACATATATTGACGTACTCCATCTGGAGAGAGAGTACTCTAGAAATTTACGAATGAATATTTCTGACAGTAACAAAAGAAATGTGTCCTATGATTTTTATCTGTAAGTTTTACCTCACACTTAATCTCCGGGGTGCTTATGGAAGATTTTAAAAGTTTGCTATACTTACAATTTATGAAGGATTTATTGGTACCCGAATCAAAACAGAACCCTTAGCATTTATTTTACTGATAAATGATAAGGAATGTACCTGTTGTCATTATTGATGTGAACTGCCTCAGGCATTTATCGGGAGAGTTTAAGTGCTTTCATTCTTAGGCTTTCTATCCTTAGCCGCACTTCCCTTGACAGATTTAGGGCATGTAGTCTTGATGTGGACTTTCTCGTTACAGCCGAAGCAAACTGCATCCTTTATGTCCTTACAATCCAACGTTTTATACTCACTTGATTTGCAGATCCCACATGCTATGGGCAAACTGCATCCTTTATGTCCTTACAATCCAACGTTTTATACTCACTTGATTTGCACTTCCCTTGACAGATTTAGGGCATGTAGTCTTGGGTCCTAGGAAGGTTACAGACTAGGTCAAAGCATTACTAATAACCTAATTCCCTATAACCATGAGCTCTGATACCAACTCTTCTGTCACACCCCGACCACGTAAAACAACAAAACGTGGCGGAAACGTCGGGGAGTGTTGTAACAGAATCATTGTTTCATAACCATGGATTAAATAGTTTCGTTTTATTGAATTAAATGTATTACATTGCATTGAAATTAGAAACAAAACATGAACAAATAGACTTTCATTGTTATTAAGTCACTAAGGCCTCGTCCATTCCTATGTGAGCATGCATCAATATCATCATTAAACATCATGAACTATGGTACCTGAAACACATGTGAAAATACGTCAGCATAAAAATGCCGGCGAGTACATAGGATTTCTGTGAGTGTCAGGTTCATGGCTCGTTTTACCTTTTGAAATAACTCAAAACAACTTTGTTATTCGATATTAGAAAACTTAGTTTTTGTAAAATGTTTATATTGTGAATTGAAATAACCAAGTTAAAAGTAGATTTGTTATAATTTATAAAACCTCGAAGCCATGAATCTTAACTCCAAAACATTTGTTTATGTAGACCCAGATTGAAAATCGTTTTTGTAATAAAACTCGAATAGTATATATTGTTAGAAAAACCTTGTAATATAAATTTGTTTTGATAACATTTGCCCAAGTGATCTAGATAACGCAACGATATATAATGTGTGAAAATCACTTATATATAGGAAGTACCAGCGGCGTATCCACCATACTTTTAACACATTACATGTCACACCCCAATATTTCCACGTATTACCGGTAGGCCCGGTGGGGAGTATCGTGACGTAGTTGATAACATCATAGTCAATAATCACATTTTAATGCACAGCGGAAGTCTAAAGTAGAAATATTACAAACCGGATTGAAAGTAACATAAGTATTACAAACGGAATGTAAAAGGATCAACAGGCGGATCAAAACAAAGGAAACATTGTTCAACAGATTTTAAGGTGATAAAGCTGGCAAGACTCTTTATTTATTCACTTAGGAGTAGCCAGCCTATTTCGCATAGTACCTGCACTTAACCTTTTGGAAAATACGTCAGTTTACACTAGTAAATACAATTAACCGACTCTTTTGAAAAGTGTTTATGGAAATTGATTTAAATGCACTAGGCACAAATAATCTTTTATAACTTGGGATAATTATTAAAAAAATAATCTTGTAAAAGAATTATATGTTTGTTATACGTTCAGTAGCCCGGGTTGAATACCGGGTTAAAGATTAAAAGACACACCACAAAATATATCCCACGACGAGTTATTCTTGAACAGGCGGGTACATTAATTTTACATGCGCACCGGCAGGTGTATGCCTACACCCCGTGCTTAAGTCGTGGCCTTTTCAATGAATGAGCCGAGGATATCCAGGACATGGTCATTAACCCCCCAAAGGCTTAGAACAAACAAAACAGATTAAACGGGTTATCTCAATGATTTAACCTTCATATGATTAAAAATTTAATACCCGACCAAGTGGTATTTTATATACCGTACCCCAAGCCCGTATAAGGAAAAATAAGTTAAAAGTATTTACCTGAGCAAATTATACAAGTTTATCCCAGTCGTATACAATCAGCAAATGCAAATATCTTTTACTGGGCTCCTAAATTAGGAACGAAGGTTTTAATAATCTATTAGATTCCTAACGGGTCTTACTTAAGTTTAAACTTAGACCGGTTGGTTTTAAAGGAAGGTTTACGGTTCAAAACGCAAAATTAAGAGAAGACCGGATTAGAATGTGATATAGACCCGACAAGTATGGAGACTTATATAATATGGGTAAACTAAACACATTCTGGATTTTGAGGTAAAAATGATAAGGTTTGACCCGTTTCGGTTACATAAACCGCACCGAATGCGAAGAATGCATAACGGGTAAACAAATGAGTCATGAACAGGTTTCCTAACTTAATATGCCTTAAATATGTTGTGATATTAGTAGGATACCTTCCATTATAACCAAAATGGATTTAAACTCAAATTAAGCCTCGTACGGGTATTTTGGTCATTTTAAAGGTTATAAAAGAGATTAAATATTAATATGAGGTTCTGGTCTAAAATGATCAGTAAAAATATTTATTCTTGCAAGTCATAATAGTAGGGTATTGCATATATGTGAAATTTATCATTTATAACCAAACTATGCACCGTAGGGGCATTTTAGTAATTTCACATAAGCTTTAAAGGTCAAATTTGGAAATCTGAGTTCAAAACCTTTGCTTACTATTAAAGTATATAAAAATTTACTTAAAACATTAGTAGGTATTAAGTCTTATATGTCAAAAATAGTTTTAATCCATACTATGCGTTTAAAACGCGTAAAAAGTCGATTTTAAGCGATTTTCAGGTTATATAAGGAAAGCTGAGATTTTTATCAGTCTAGAAGGCTTAAAATATTTTATTTAACATATAAAATCAGTAGCCAAAGGTTTGGTAACAATATATTATGTAAAACTCATTTTATTAGCAAAAAGGGTATAACCGGCAATTACCGAATCGAAGCAATAACCCTATGTTATGATCAGTTTAAAAATAAATAAAAATCTTCAAAAAACCCAAAATATTATATTACATCAGTGGGTAAAAGGTTTGGTGTCAAAATTTGGGGTTAATAGGCTTTATGCCAAAAATGTCGTTTAATTAATAAAAAGCTTTCAAATTACGATATTGAGCGTAACTTTTAAATTAGACCACAAACTGATGTCAAATTTTTAGGACAAGTTTATAAATCAGTAATAAAGGTTTTTGTCCTCTCACATTTTCAAAAACCTCGTTTTTAATGTTAAAAGGCATAATGGTCAACATTTAAGCAATTAACGGAAGCATGCAAATGAATCGGATAGTTAAGGAAACATGTAGTACAACCTCAGAGGGTTCTACCAACTTATAATATGGTCCTAAAGGAACCTTAAGGCATATCTAAAACATGCTAAATCGGGTTAGAACTGAAAGTCAAAGCAAAAGTCAACTTTTGCGACTTTCGGTTCCGAACCGAGCCTAAACTTAGAATTGTCGAGTTGAACATGCTTAGACATGTTCTTACATTATTTACCCAGTTATTTTAGTGTTAAAACAAGTTCCATAGCTTCTACATTACTAGTTATGAATTTATTTGCAAAAAGAGCTTCTGTTGACTTTTTTTAATATTAAGTTTGACCCGACAATTGACCAAGTTGGAGTGATAATCAGGGGGTGCCCTTTTAAGGGTTTATTACCCACATAATTACCAACTCATAGCCACTTTCAATTCGAAAAATGACTGGACCATTAGTGATTAATCACTAAGTCAAAGCTTAATTACGACGGCTTTGACTTTTGGTGATTAGACTAATAAAACTTGAACTTAGGGAGAAAAGAACACTTACTACGGTCCTTAGCACGAATTTGGAACTTTAAGAAAACTTGCTTGAGCTCCAGGAAGTTCCAGAGATGAGTTTGAAGTGAAAATATTTTAAGTGTGCAATTGAAGAACTCAAGTCATGGCCTTTATATAGCGTTTTGCAAGTCCTAAGATCAAGGCATATGTCCCTAGGCAGTTACCAGATGTTCCCAAGTGTCCCTAGGCGGTTAAAACCAGTTGCAAAGTCCATAGAATCAAAAAACTAGCTTACAAAGGTGGTGGAACTGGCTGAACCCACAGCTGTCCATTATTCTGCCCAGATACAGTCCTTAGGGATCGTAAGCTTAAGGCCTTACGATCCGTATCCGCTTTTTAAACTTTATTCACCCAGATCAGCCACCTTACGATCCGTAAGGTGGTCCTTTGCGGTCCGTAAGCCTTAGACAGAAGACAAAACTTTTGAGAACTTTTAACATTTGACCATGCAACCTATCATACTTCGAATCTCTGGTCATCATCAGCAGGAAGGGCCCTCATTAACAGGTCTGTATCATTCAGAATGCATTTCCATGCATTTGTGTTTTCTTGGAGTCTTGTGAGAAGGCTATTTTTGTTTTTTTTTTTGTACATGTGACCCCAATTTGAATATAGTATAATTACAAGTTTTAACCGGATACTACTAATCAGATTTTTATGAGAATGTAATTATATTTTTACAAAAGTTTAAAAATGTTAAAAGGTTGCTCAGAGGAATAATTAACATGTTGACACTTTTAACCCTTTTGTTTCGTAAGATCCTTATTTTAAACACAAACGACTTCCAATGTTCGTCAGATTATTCTTCAAAGAATACGAACGTCGTGTGAGGTCAATCAGAGGCACAAGAATGGCATGTTGACACTTTGGATCCCTTTATTAACATATTTATATTGTTTGACAATTTTAGTCCCTTAGAAACAATTCCTTACACGTTTAAAGTCTATGACACGTGTCTTCATAATATTGGTCGTGATTTTACTAGGTGTTACATCCTCACCCCCTTAAAAGAAATCTCGACCTCGAGATTTACGGAAATAGATGAGGATACTTCTGCTTCATTGTGGATTCAACCTCCCACGTGTACTCGGGACCTCAACCGGCATCCCATTTGACCTTTACAATCGGTACGTGCTTCCTTCGAAGCTTCTTAACATGTCGATCCTCAATCGACAAAGGTTTTTCAACAAACTTTAGGCTCTCATCTATATACACATCCTTATGTGACATGGCTAGCGATTCATCGGCTAGAAACTTCTTTAGATTGCAGATGTGGAATACATTATGAATTCCACTAAGCTCTTCAGGCATGTTTAACTTGTAAGCCACTGTTCCGACGCATTCGATGATCTCGAATGGTCCTATGTATCTTGGGCTTAACTTGCCTTTCTTGCCAAAACGCATTACCCCTTTCCAAGGTGATACTTTAAGTAACACTTTGTCACCTACCTCGAATTTCAGAGGTTTACGCCTTTTATCTGCGTAACTTTTCTGCCTAGCCCTGGCAGCTTTGAGACGATCACGTATCTGCACAATCTTATCTGTCGTCTCTAGGACTATATCAGGTCCTATTAGTTGGACGCCTCCAACTTCTGGCTAGCAAACTGGAGTCCTGCACTTTCTTCCATACAAAGCTTCAAAAGGTGCAGCTTGAATACTGGAGTGATAACTATTATTATACGAAAATTTAATCAATGGAAGATGATCATCCAACTTCCACCTAAATCAATAACAAAAGCTCGTAGCATATCCTCGAGTGTTTGTATAGTACATTCACTTTGACCATCCATCTGAGGATGATAGGCAGTGCTGAAGTTTAATCGAGTGCCTAGGGATTGCTGAAAGCTTTTCCAAAAATGTGATGTATATCTCGTATCCCTATCAGAGATGATAGACATAGGCACTCCGTGAAGAGATACAATCTCGTCCACGTATAGCTGAGCTAACTCTTTTGAGCTGTGTGTTTCCTTAATAGGTAAGAAGTGGGCTGACTTGGTTAGTCTATCTACTATAACCCAAATAGTATCATTTCCTCGCTTCGTTCTTGGTAACTTAGTGATAAAATCCATAGTTACCATTTCCCACTTCCAGGTGGGAAGTTCAGGCTGTTGCAGCAAACCTGACGGCTTCTGGTGTTCGGCTTTAACTTGCGCGCACGTCAAACATTTGGCCACATAAGTGGCTATAGATTTCTTCAAACCTATCCACCAGTAATTTGCCTTTAAATCCTGATACATCTTATCACTACCAGGATGGACAAAATACTTGGAATTATGGGCTTCTTGAAGGATCACGTCCCGAAGTCCTCCATAGATTGGAACCCATATTCATCCATTCATTCTTAAAATTCCATCCTTGCCATACGATAATTGTTCAACAGTTACTCCCAATTTTTCATTCGGATAGTTAGCTTCTAAAACAGCTTCCTTCTGAGCGGCTAACAATCTTTCATTTAAACTGTTCTTCAATTCAATGCTCTTGGCATTGATTCTAATGGGCTTAACCCTTTCCTTCCTGCTCAAAGCATCAACGACCACATTCGCCTTACCTGGATGATATCGGATTTCACAATCATAATCATTCAGTGTCTCCATCCATCGACGCTGTCTCATGTTCAGATCCTTCTGATTAAACAGATGTTGAAGGATCTTGTGATCAAAATAGATCACACATTTGGTACCATATAAATAATGCCTCCAAAGTTTTAGTGCAAACACAACGGCACCGAATTCCAAGTCATGGGTGGTGTAATTCTTTTCATGCACTTTTAATTGTCGGGAAGCATAGGCAATAACTTTGCCTTTCTGCATTAGCACATATCCCATGCCAGTGTGTGATGCATCGCAGTAAACCACAAATTCTTCAATTCCTTTAGGCAATGTCAATACAGGTGTATTGCTTAGCTTCTGCTTAAGTATATAAAAGGATTCTTGCTGCTTAGGACCCCAATCAAACTTGATGTTCTTGCGAGTCAATGAAGTTAGGGGTGCGGCAATCCTTGAGAAGTTTTCAATAAAACGTCGATAGTATCCTGCTAAACCCAAGAAGCTACGAATCTCTGTGGGCATCTTCGGCTCTTGCCAATTCATGATTGCTTCTATTTTAGCGGGATCCACCTGGATACCACGCTCACTAACCACATGTCCAAGAAATTGGACTTCCCGAAGCCAAAACGCACATTTTGAAAACTTGGCGTAGAGCTTTTCTTGCTGAAGAAGTTTAAGAATACAACGAAGGTGCTTTTCATGGTCAGCCTGATTCTTTGAATAAATAAGAATGTCATCAATGAAGACAATGACAAAGTTGTCCAAGTAGGGTTTGCAAACGCGATTCATGAGATCCATGAACGCTGCTGGTGCATTGTGAGCCCAAAAGGCATCACTAAAAACTCGTAGTGACCATAACGAGTCCTAAATGCAGTCTTATGCACATCTTCATCTCTGACCTTCAGTTGATGGTATCCTGACCTTAGATCGATCTTTGAAAAATAACTTGCTCCTTGAAGCTGATAAAAAAGATCATCGATCTTGGGTAACGAATATCTATTCTTGATAGTAACCTTGTTTAACTCGCGATAATCAATACATAAACGCATTGATCCATCCTTTTTCTTCACAAACAGAATCGGTGCTCCCCAAGGGGATGAACTAGGTCGAATAAAACCTTTGGCCAACAAATCATCACTCTTTCATCTTAGTCGATGCTAACCTGTAAGGTGCTCTTGCAACTGGAGCTGCTCCAGGAATAATGTCGATTCTGAACTCCACTTGCCTATCTCGAGGTAAACCAGGTAGTTCTTTAGGGAATACTTCGGGATATTCAGAAATGACAGGGATGTCTTCAACCTTGGGCTTTGGTTCATCAATAGTCACCTGTGCCATATAAATGATGTGACATCTGTGCCTCCATGGCCATAGAACAAATACCAAATCAATGAAATGTTGTGTTTCATACGTGGGATTTGTATAAATATGTGTATCATTTTCACATATCAACTCTTGTTCGATTTCGAGCTCTAAATCGCTTTCTGGAAGGTTATACGCGCACTGATGCGTAAATATAACCAGTTTAATGCAATAAACATTCTTGGATAGTGACATAGGCATAACATACCTTAAATAACCTTTACATAACTTAGAAATAAGTTTTGGAGGGTTTGGTGTGGCGAAATCAAGTTTATTCGCTTACAGGGACTAATTTTGACAAACTGCGAAAGTATGCCGATTTGTACTGTAATGAACATTCCGAAACATGACCATAAGTTAAATATACCCTAAATATCCTTTACATATCTTAGAAATAGGCTTTGAGGGGTTCGGTGTGCTAAAATAAACTTTTTGGTCATTCAGGGACTAAAAGCGTCAAAAGTGCATAAGTTTGCATTTTCGCGCATATCTTACGTTCTGAATACATCCAGACATCCAAAACTTTATGTAATCATTAAAATATTTTATTTTAGTAATTGGTATGATAAAATTCCATTCGTCGTGTAATTTGGATCGTTTTTACGTTCGTTACGACTTCCGTCGTAATTAACCGAACAACGCAACCGTACGACCAAACGAACCGACATCCGAGATATTTTTGAGCATGTTTTGAGTTCCCTATACTTTAAAATCAATTTAGAGCCTTGAAATGAGGTTAACGGGGCTTAAACGTGTCAAAAATGAGCCGAAATGCAAGATTCTGAAGTTCATGGACCAAAATTGTCATTCTGCCATAGTTATCTTAGGAAGGGACCAAAATGAAAAATCTAAATTCCAGCTTGTTCCAGCTGTTCCCCTCATTTGCACATGGTTTTAATGAAACTATGGGCTCCCATGGTTTCACAAAACCATGGGCACATGTGTACGGATGAGATCGAAGGTCGTTTTACGATGAACGATCCTAACGGTTCTAGTTTTCCTATATATACCCATCTCCTTTCACTTGCAAAACCCACAATGATTTGATTTTGTCTCTCGAAGTTGAAGTTTATGTTTCATACCTGAGAGTAAATCGGATTATAGCTTGCGGGGACCTTTTGTAAGTATTCTTTCGTTCTTTTATCGCTTTTCGAGTCTGAAGACTTTCTGCCTTGACCAGTTTATGGTCAATGCGAAGTTTGTTTGAACTTCATAACATGAGCGTAATCACGATGGTTATAGTCCCTAGTGACTATACCTACTGATTACCACGTTATCTAGGTGTAGTGACGAGTCGTAGTTTCGGCCAAAATGCGTATTCTTGCGTATTTTGTAACCAAACTACTTTTGGGCATCAAAACCGTTTGTTTTGATACCAAACCTGTTTTCTAACTTAACTAAACATGTTTTATGATGTTTAGCTCGTCACTTTTAGTTTAGTGCTTGTGTAGAGTCGTAAGTCAAAGCGGACTAAACACCCGCTTAGACTTTCGAACTAGACCCGTTTGGTCGATCATTAGGATCCGACCAAGCATGTTTAGTGACCATAGTTGCATAGGGAATAACCTTCCGAGGTTATACCTTATGGTCACTTAGGTTAATTAGTTGTTTGATAGGTAGTTTATATGCCTTAGGTAAATGACCAAAATGCCCTTTTCATGCATAATTGGTAATTAAGCATATGTAACATAAACTTTTGTCACTTAATCGATTATGCAACATTTTTAGACATATAATACTTGTCATAGGAGTAGTTAGACGTCTCGAACGCGCTTTGCGCGCACAACGCGTTAAAGTAGCGTAAGCTACCTTAATGGGTCGCAATGGGTCGAAAGCACATAGGTTAGGTTTCGATTTAGAATGTAGGCTTTGTTAAAACATGCCATATGAGTTCCAATACTCATTTGGTTTACAAAACCTCATCCTATCCGATCTTCCGACTTAGGTCCGGTTTATTTATATAGTTATTAGGTTGCCGATTAATTCCGTGCTCCCTCTAGCTTTGCTTAGTTGTTGTTCAAGACCTCTAAGCATTCTCAGGTGAGCACATAGTTCCCCTATTTTACTGTTTTCAATTGTTTTGGGGTGATTCATATGTGCTATATGTTTTCAAGGTTTTAACGATGGTTTTCAAAATGATTTTCGATATTATAACAATGGTTTCAAAAACGATTAAAATGGTTTATATTAAATTAATAACGATTTTGATAAAGTAAACAAACGTGTTGGTTGTATTTACATAACGAATAATATCCATTAGTTTTGGCCGAACCTACCAGTATTAGGTTATGGTACCATAGGATCTGACAAATCCCATTATCAGACTGCGCCCATGGTTATGTGTGGGTTAGGTGGGTAACGACTGAATCTGTGATTGCTAATTTACCCTTTGGTGGTTTATTAATGCGAGAAGCGATAGGCGAGTTAGTCGAGTCACGAAGGTTTGGATGTTATTAGCGAGACAATCAAAAGTAGTTTTCACGATTTAAAACGAGAATGATTTAAACGACTAAAGCGATTTTTAACGAATTAAACGATTTGGGTAAACGATTGGTTTTTGGTTAGTGTTTAGATAACGGGACGGGTGTAATGTGATGAAAGCATGGTGGATACGCCGCTGGTACTTCCTATATATAAGTGTTTTCATCGTATTACATACCGTGGCGTTATTTAGTTCACTTGGGTAAACGATTTTGAAACGATGTCTCACAAACGAGGTTTTCGAAATGATATAAACCATACGAGTTTTATTAACGAGTTTTATTAACGAGATTTATTAACGAGTTTTATTAACGAGTTTTATTAACGAGTTTTATTAACGAGATTTATTAACAAGTTTTATTAACGAGTTTTATTAACGAGATTTATTAACAAGTTTTTTTTTACGAGATGTTTTACAATTTGATTTTATTAAATAAATGTTTTGGGTTAAGAATCATGGCTACGAGATTTTATAAATTATAACCAACTTGATTTAAGTTGGTTAATTATGTCGCAATACAATACTTTTCAAAACAAGGTTTTTAATTAAGTATTGCAACATGTAAACTAGCCATGAATCCGACACTCTCAAAAACCTATGTACTCGCCAGCATTTCTTTGCTGACTTTGTTTTCACATATGTTTCAGGTGTTGTTGAATGATGTTGATTGCTAGGATGCATGCTCACATAGGACTGTACGAGGCCTTAGTGACTTAATAACAATGATAGACTGCGTTTAACTTGTTTATTTATATTTCCAGATGATGTAAATATTTAATGTTTAATAAAACGAAACTTTAAATTTCCATGTGTTTTGAAACAATGATTCTGTTACAACAGTCCCCGACGATTCCGACGTGATTTGTTGTTTTACGCGGTCGGGGTGTGACAGAAAAGTTGGTTTCAGAGCTCATGGTTATAGGGAATTAGGTTATTAGTAATGCTTTGACCTAGTCTATAACCTTCCTAGGACCCTAACACAAGATTCTTGTGTTTAGATCTTAAAACAATACCGTCACTTATCCTTAGGTGACAACCACAACAAGAACACAAATTCCGAATCCGCTTTGAAAACCGATCATCTGTTCTAGGATGATTTATTATAAGGTTTTGAACCCTTTAAGTTTTCAAAATCTCATCAAAGTTTGGGTCTTATAATGTGAACACGTGCGAACTGGAAGGGTGAATGCCTGTACCCTGAGTTTTCTGTCTAAGGCTAGAGTGTTCGTACAAATCCGCAGCATCAGACCAGTCACTCTTACCTGGGAACTCTTGGGGTGAGTATTCACTTATAGGCGAGCATGTCTTCAGTGATACATTAATATGACCCGTTTACTTTGATTAATCACCGTCTCATTTGTTTGCCTTAGGTAACAAACAAATGATCGCAATTTCTATGCATTGTTATTCTGTTTTAATTATCCGATAACATTTCACTTGTTTTCTCCTATGTCTTTCATTCCTCTAGAATGTCTCTTCATCGCAACGACACTCAAATGTCCGAGCAAACTGCCAAATTTGCCCAGCGAATGGGCGAAGTAATCCTGAAGACTGTGGATTTAGGTATCGCCATGTCTCGTCTGAATAATGAAGCCACCCAAGAAGCATCGAAAGAAGCAGAAGCCGAGCCTTCAAAAAAGTCAAAGAAGTGTAAAGCTCCAAAGGGTCCCGTAGCCGTTACACCAAATCAAGCAAAACCTAGCCAGGTGGCAGCACCACCAGCCAAGAAGCCGTACTTAGGAACTGCTCCTCTGTGCAATCAGTGTAACCTCCACCACTATGCCAGTGTCAAATGTCGGAAATGTTTCAACTGTGGATTCATTGGTCATTTGGCACGAGACTGTCGTTCAGTCACTGTGCTAAACCAAGCTTTTCAGAACCCCATTCAATTTCAAGCAGATCCAGCACAGGCTCGTTTTCCTCCTGGTATTTGCTACACCTATGGCGAGACGGGTTATGCCAGGGACAGATACCCAAAGATTTTCAATACAAATCCGACCCACGGATGAGCATTTGACCGATTTGAAGAAGCTGCTGCTTTGAATAATCCGAATCTTATGTTTATGTTTCTAGTGTTTTCCTTTGAACTCGGAAACTATCAATTTTGTTTATAAATAAATCTTTATTTGCAATTCTAATGTACAAATATAGTTGCATGTGTGTATGGCATACCCCTACGATACCTTCACCAAAGAACCATATTTGTAGTTCTCTCGTTCATATGATCGCTCATGAATTCCTCGAAAATTCTAAGTGCTCGCTTCATTCTAAGAAACGAAGTGACAATTTGAGTAATCACTTTAATTCCTTGGTTAGATAACTAAGGAAACCCTTATCTGTCAAAGTTGCTCTTGGTAAACCTCTTGTACTCAATTCTGTTATTTGCGACTGTCAATTTAACTTTGATAATCACTTTTTTTCCTATTGACCTCACGTCGATGCAACTTGGAAGTTTCGACATTGTCATAGGGATGGATTGGTTAGCTAAACATCATGCTGAGGTGATTTGTTTCGATAAGATAGTTCGCATTCCTCTTTCGTCTGGCGATGTTCTGGAAGTTCGTGGCAAGAAACCTTCTGGTGGATTGAAGCTCATGTCGTGTACGAAGGCCCAAAGTTATTTACAAAAAGGATATGTTGCTTTTCTGGCACATGTCACCGAGGAGAAAGGCAAGAGCAAGAGTATTCAGGATATTCCGATTGTTCGGGATTATCCAGAGGTTTGACGAATGCCCCAACTATCTTCATGGACTTAATGAATAGGGTCTGTAAACCTTATTTAGACAAGTTCATCATTGTGTTCATCAACGATATTCTCATTTATTCAAAGTCTCGAGCCGATCACGAGCAACACCTTCGTTTGACATTGGAACTCCTAAAGAAGGAACAAACTTTTCGCTAAATTCTCCAAGTGTGAATTTTGGCTTAAAGAAGTTCAGTTTTTAGGTCATGTAGTCAACAAGCAGGGTATTCATGTGGATCCATCCAAATTGCTGCAATTAAGGATTGGAATACACCAACAACACCTACAGAAATTTGTTCTTTTCTTGGTTTCACTGGTTATTATCGTCGTTTTATTTCAAACTTCTCGAAGATCGCGGTGCCACTCACTGCTTTGACTCAGAAGAATAAGCCTTTGGAGTGGGGATATAAGCAAGAAGAAGCGTTCCAAACGCTGAAACGGAAGCTATGTGATGCTCCTGTTTTGTCATTGCCCAATGGAAACGATGATTTCGTTGTCTTTTATGACGCGTCGAATCTAGGCCTTGGTTGTGTTCTTATGCAATGAGGTAAAGTCATAGCATATACGTCAAGACAGTTGAAAGTTCACGAAAAGAACTACACAACTCATGATCTTGAGCTAGGTGTTGTGGCATTTGCTCTCAAAATCTGGAGACACTACCTCTATGGAATGAAGTGTGTGGTTTTCACAAGACCACAAAAGTCTCCAGCTCATTCTTAATCAAAAGGAGTTGAACATGAGGCAACGACAATGGGTTGAACTCTTGAACAATTACGATTGCGTGATTCGCTACCTTCCTGGTAAGGTGAATATCGTAGCCGATGCGCTTAGTCGAAAGGAACTAGTCAAGCTTCATTATGTTCAAACTCCATATGATATTCAAATCTTTTGTCCTTAAAGCACAACGATCTTGTGTAAACGAAGGCTTATTGAAATATGAGCTACCACTTCAACTCGAGCTTAAACTTGAAACGAAAGGGGCGATGGGTTGCTCTATTTTAAGAATCCTTGTGGATGATTATCGCCCAAATCGGAGCCCTGATTGGATTCCTTGTACACCTTAATATGCACATTACAACTCAATAAGGACAAACCGAATTCCTATTAAGATCTTCCTATCTTCATAGTTAGATTCTTGAAAATATTTAAAGTGCCAAATGAAATCCACGGATTGGATTCCTGGTATGCTTTACATACCCGTGTCCAAAGATAACAAATTAAAGGTCAAATTAAACAATTATGCGATTATGTGTTTATGTGTTCTCCTCTATGTTTTTGTGTGATCCGATTTTCATTATCCAAATCCTCATAGAATCTTCCATATCTTCATATGAGGGATTCATAGTAGGATATTCAAAAGGTACTACCTTAAATCCTTAATGGGCTTCTACGTGGTAGTTAAGACCCTTGGGTTACATAGTACCATTCCATGATTTGAAAAGAGACCCTCGAGTGGTCTAGTTAAAGATTGATTCAGAATCTAGTTAAGAGTGGCATGTGATGATACAACTGAAAGGATCCTATGGTGGTCCAGTCACACTCATCACAGGTTCATTCATTTGGTTTTCCCCTACACATTATCAAATGCACTGTGTGGACTATGCAAGGAATTACGTAATTATGGACGCGTACATAATTATAAAAATTCAGTGCACGGAAACCACCGTAAGATTTATCATGTGTAAGAACCAATAGTGACAACAATAACGAAACGTGAACAATGTAATGGAGGTACAGTGGACGCACCAATGGCGCTTCATATACTTGTATATAAGTGTCCCTCTTACATTGCAAGCATAATGTTATTTAAAGTTACTAGAAGTTCAGAACCCTAACCAGTGTTGTTTTATCTTTTCAACTTCATGTTTCGAGCTCTCACAAGTTTCCTCTAATTAAATTTCGGGACGAAATTTCCTGAAGTAGGGGAGATTGTGACATCTGTGCCTCCACGGCCATTGAAAAAATACCAAATAAATGAAATGTTGTGTTTCATACTTGTGATTTGTTTAAATATGTGTATCATTTGCACATATCAACTCTTGTTCGATTTCGGGCTCTAAATCGCTTTCTAGAAGGTTATACGCGCAGTGATGCGTAAATATAACTAGTTTAACGCAACAAACACTCCGGGACAGTGACATAGGCATAACATACCTTAAATAACCTTTACATAACTTAGAAATAAGTTTTGGAGGGTTTGGTGTAGCGAAATCAAGTTTATTCGCTTACAGGGACTAATTTCGACAAACTGCGAAAGTATGCCGATTTGTACTGTAACGAACATTCCGGAACATGACCATAAGTTAAACATACCCTAAATATTATTTACATAGCTTAGAAATAGGCTTTGAGGGGTTCGGTGTGCTAAAATAAATTTTTTAGTCATTCAGGGACTAAAAGCGTCAAAAGTAAATAAGTTTGCATTTTCGCGCATATCTTACGTTCTGAATACATCCGGACATTAAAAACTTTATGTAATCATTAAAATATTTTATTTTAGTGATTGGCATGATAAAATTCCATTCTTCGCGTAATTTGGATCGTTTTTGCGTTCGTTACGACTTCCGTCGTAATTAACCGAACAACGCAACCGTACGACCAAACGAACCGACATCCGAGATATTTTTGAGCATTTTTTTGAGTTCCCTATACTTTAACTTCATTTTAGATCCTTGAAATGAGTTTAACGGGGCTTAAACGTGTCAAAAATGAGCCGAAATGCAAGATTCTCAAGTTCAGGGACCAAAATTGTCATTCTGCCATAGTTATCTTAGGAAGGGACCAAAATGAAAAATCTAAATTCCAGCTTGTTCCAGCTGTTCCCCTCATTTGCACATGGTTTTAATGAAACTATGGGCTCCCATGGTTTCACAAAACCATGGGCACATGTGTACGGATGAGATCGAAGCTCGTTTTACGATGAACGATCCTAACGGTTCTAGTTTTCCTATATATACCCATCTCCTTTCACTTGCAAAACCCACAATGATCTGATTTTGGCTCTCTAGGTTGAAGTTTATGCTTCATACCTGAGAGTAAATCGGATCATAGCTTGCGGGGACCTTTTGTAAGTATTCTTTCCTTCCTTTATCGCTTTTCGAGTCTGAAAGTCAAACTGCGTTTGACTTTCTGCCTTGACCAGTTTATGGTTAATGCGAAGTTCGTTTGAACTTCATAACGTGAGCGTAATCACGATGGTTATAGTCCCTAGTGACTATACCTACTGATTACCACGTTATCTAGGTGTAGTGACGAGTCGTAGTTTCGGCCAAAATGCGTATTCTTGCGTATTTTGTAACCAAACTACTTTTGGGTATCAAAACCGTTTGTTTTGATACCAAACCTGTTTTCTAACTTAACTAAACATGTTTTAGCATTTTTAGCTCGTCACTTTTAGTTTAGTGCTTGTGTAGAGTCGTAAGTCAAAGCGGACTAAACACCCGCTTAGACTTTCGAACTAGACCCGTTTAGTCGACCATTAGGATCCGACCAAGCATGTTTAGTGACCATAGTTGCATAGGGAATAACCTTCTGACGTTATACCTTATGGTCACTAAGGTTAATTAGTTGTATGACAGGTAGTTTATATGCCTTAAGTAAATGACCAAAATACCCTTTTCATGCATAATTGGTAATTAAGCATATGTAACATAAACTTTTATCACTTAATCGATTATGCAACATGTTTAGACATATAATACTTGTCATAGGACTAGTTAGACGTCTCGAATGCGCTTTGCGCGCACGACGCGTTAAAGTAGCGTAAGCAACCTTAATGGGTCGCAATGGGTCGAAAGCACTTAGGTTAGGTTTCGATTTAGAATGTAGGCTTTGTTAAACCACGCCATATGAGTTCCAATACTCATTTGGTTTACAAAACCTCATCCTATACGATCTTCCAACTTAGGTCCTGTTTATTTATATAGTTATTAGGTTGCCGATTAATTCCGTGCTCCCTCTAGCTTTGCTTGGTTGTTGTTCAAGACCTCTAAGCATTCTCAGGTGAGTATATAGTTCCCCTATTTTACTGTTTTCAATTGTTTTGGGGTGATTCATATGTGCTAAATGTTTTCGAGGTTCTAACGATGGTTTTCAAAACGATTTTCGATATTATAACAATCGTTTCAAAAACGATTAAAATGGTTTATATTAAATTAATAACGATTTCGATAAAGTAAACAAACTTGTTGGTTGTATTTACATAACGAATAATATCCATTAGTTTTGGCCGAACCGACCAGTATTAGGTTATGGTACCATAGGATCTGACAAATCCCGTTATCAGACTGCGCCCATGGTTATGTGTCGGTTAGGTGGGTAACGACTGAATCTGTGATTGTTAATTTACCCTTTGGTGGTTTATTAATGCGAGAAGCGATAGGAGAGTTAGTCGAGTCATGAAGGTTTGGATGTTATTAGCGAGACAATCAAAAGTAGTTATCATGATTTAAAACGAGAATGATTTAAACGACTAAAGCGATTTTTAACGAATTAAACGATTTGGGTAAACGATTGGTTTTTGGTTAGTGTTTAGATAACGGGACGGGTGTAATGTGATGAAAGCATGGTGGATACGCCGCTGGTACTTCCTATATATAAGTGTTTTCATCGTATTACATACCGTGGCGTTATTTAGTTCACTTGGGTAAACGATTTTGAAACGATGTCTCACAAACGAGGTTTTCGAAATGATATAAACCATACGAGATTTATTAACGAGTTTTATTAACGAGTTTTATTAACGAGTTTTATTAACGAGATTTATTAACGAGTTTTATTAACGAGTTTTATTAACAAGTTTTATTAACGAGATTTATTAACGAGTTTTATTAACGAGTTTTATTAACGAGTTTTATTAACGAGATTTATTAACAAGTTTTTTTTACGAGATGTTTTACAATTTGATTTTATTAAATAAATGTTTTGGGTTAAGAATCATGGCTACGAGATTTTATAAATTATAACCAACTTGATTTGAGTTGGTTAATTATGTCGCAATACAATACTTTTCAAAACAAGGTTTTTAATTAAGTATTGCAACATGTAAACTAGCCATGAATCCGACACTCTCAAAAACCTATGTACTCGCCAGCATTTCTTTGCTGACTTTGTTTTCACATATGTTTCAGGTGTTGTTGAATGATGTTGATTGCTAGGATGCATGCTCACATAGGACTGGACGAGGCCTTAGTGACTTAATAACAATGATAGACTACGTTTAACTTGTTTATTTAGATTTCCAGACGATGTAAATATTTAATGTTTGATAAAACGAAACTTCAAATTTCCGTGTGTTTTGAAACAATGATTCTGTTACAACACTCCCCGACGATTCCACCGCTGTTTGTTGTTTTACGCGGTCGGGGTGTGACAAATGACACAACCATTCTTCAAACACCTTGACGCCTTAAGCATAGACACTTGCTTAGGCAACCCATACTGAGTATCACTTTGTATGGTAAGTGGCTCACCATACGGAGTCTTGATAACCCTTGTTTCTTGTCACAAACGATCTGGGCTTGGTTATGAGATAACCAATTCATGCCTAACACTATGTCGAAACCAGCTAATTTCAAAGGAAGTAAAGATAATGGAATGGAGTGGTTCCTAATGGATATAAAACATCCATCTAACACAGTCGAAGCAGTTTCTATGGTACCATTGGCCAATTCTACTTCATATTTTATGCTTAGGGTTTTAACAGGTAGATTTAACAACTTACAAAACTTATCATCAACAAATGACTTATCTACACCCGAATCAAATAATACCCTTTCATAAACATCATTGATAAGAAAGGTACCTGTTATCACGTTGTCGTTCTGGATTGCTTCTTGAGCATTCATCTGAAAGACCTGAGCATTGGTCTTTTTACCTTCTTCAGGTTTCTTGGCATACTTTGGGCAGTTAGACTTGATATGCCCTTTCTCGTTACAGTTGTAACAAGTTGCATCCTTTATCTTCTTACACTCCAACGTCTTATGCTCACCAGATTTACAAATCCCACAAGCCCTAGGCTGCGATTGGGATTTTGATTCATACCTGCATTTTCCCAGATGGCGCTTCTTGCAGGTCTTGCATTTGGGCTTTTCACCCGACTGTTGGTCATCCTTCTTGAACCCTGAACTCTTCTTGTGGTCAGAGTTCCCTTTATGTTTCTTATCTGAACGGTGTGAGTTCTCATTCTCATGCTTCCTCTTCCCCTCATCAGAATTCCTAAGCGATCTCTGCCTGACCGCATCAAGGGTAAGAGATAATGACAAATCAGCTACTGACCTAAAGGTAGTGGGTCGAGACGCTATAACACTAGCTTTGATCTCCGGGGCCAAACCCCCAATGAAACAGGCTATACATTTTGGTTCCGGTGTCACCAAGTAAGGAAACAATCGAGACATGGTGTTAAAACTCATGAGATATGCCTGACAGTCTAAGTTCTTCATAACCAATGTCAAAAAGTCAGTCTCGATCTTCTTAACTTCATGTTGAGGACATAAATTCTCCTTGATTAAAGCAACAAACTGAGCCCACGTCAAGTTGTATAACGGAATCTTTCCAGTAGCTTGGATTAAGGACCTCCACCAAGCTAGAGCTTCTCCCTTGAACAATTGTGAAACATACTTTACAATATCTTGCTCTGCACACCCGCTAATATCAACCACTGTATCCATCTCGTCTAGCCACATCATGCAATCAATGGCTCCTTTTTCCCCAGTGAAATCCCTGGGCTTGCAGGAGACGAAATACTTATATGAACAAGTCTTTGTACGTGGCTCTTGGTTGAATACAATCTTCTTAGACGGAATACTATGCTGATTCGATGAGTGTTGGGCATCGTCCTTCTTTGACTCGTCAGATTTAGAAGGTGGCTTGCTATGAGCCTCAGAATGAGTCTTAGAGTGTGCACCACTAGATTCTTTAAATTGCCTGTCCACGGATTTAGAAACAACATTGTCAATCTATGCTCGAAGTTCTGCTCCAGTTATGTTGATCCTGGCTGTATCATTATTTTCCAGAGGGTGACTGTTGACTTCTACAGATTCTGCCATGTAACTTGACTGCTACATAAAATAATGGCAATGATTTGTTCAAAAGTCTATTATGGGATTGTCTTTTATAGCAATCTTTTAACCATGGTAAAATTTAAGCCATATTGGTTGATTTATTAGTCACATATGTATTCAGGATTTTCAAATAAATCCTTAGTTATAATTTATTCAAATATTATAATGGCACAAAAGGCCCAGTCACAAAGACAATTTTAAATTATAAGCCCTGATCTTATAGGATCGAGGCATTAAGGCTTGAACATAGTTCATTACCTTATCTTAACAGGGAGTCGTAGACTACAACTGTCTTTTTGTCTCAAAGGACAATATGGCCCGTAGGCACTTCATCACTAGTGGATGATTGAATACATAGAGAATAGGAATTGGAAGGATCCAATATAGGGATGACTTATGCGATTTTATCGAATCACATTTGCAAGGAGTGTTAACATGTTTTCAGATGCTAACAAGGATTTGAATCTTAATAAGGAACTACCATCATGGCCCTGTCTTAAAATGACACATGGCTAGGTTTTGCCTTTAAGATTTTGTTTAATATATAATAGCAGATCTTACAAAAGGAATGATGTTTTTGATTTATTTCATGTTTTAAATTCATGCATACAATGAAATTTTTAAATTAAACATTCCACTTAAATTAAAAGAGTACATAATTGCCCTAAACGGGACTTTAACATAAATAACTTGCCCATGCAGGGGCTATACTGAAAATACAAGTCCTCGCAGGGACTAGGTACATAAATAGATGTCCACACAGGGACTTAATTAAAAATTAAAGAAATACAAAACAAACAATTAAGGAACTTCAATGATCCCTTCTATTCTTCCCTTTGATCAAATTTGCCAAACCCTTCAGAAATCCTCGGTGGTTCTACGCTCTTCTTGAACCTCACGCTCCACCTGGCTCAACCTTTGAAGAATCTCTTGCTGCTGCGGTGGTTGGATCTGCGGCGACTACGGCTGCTGTTGCTGCGGAGGTTGAGGTGGTGGCGGGTATTGATACCCATAAGCTGGGTATCCAGTCTGATATGGAGCTCCGTAGGGCCCCTCAGGATGAAGAGCATTGTAGTTTGCCGCTACAAGGTATGGGTCAACATCAGGAGCGTTATAGTAATTGTAGCCCGAGTGGCCTGGCTGCTCAAAAGGGTTATACGTCGCTGCACCGGCATATGAAGGAATTGGGTTATCAAACCCCATATGTGGTGGTGATGGTGGTGCGACTGGCGCAAAGTCCACCTCAGAAACAGGGTTTTATGGCCTACCCATCTGCGGGTCTTCATACAGTGGTGGGTAGTGACTGCCACTGGAGTGTTTGGGGGGGGGGTGCTGAAACGGAATCCCCCTCGCACGGACATCTGTGTGTTTGATCTTCTCCGCCTCGGTGGCTCTGGAGGCGGCTGCTGTTCTGGCGGCGGTGGCGGTGGTGGTGGAGTGACCGCCTGAAATCGAGAATCCTCGGAGGGATCCTGTTGCTGCTGAGGTGCTCGGTTAAAAGGGGGAGTAAACTCCCAAGGGTACGAGGCAAACCTTGCTTCATAGCTGTCTGGGCCTCAGTATGGTGAACCGTGAAAGGACGATCCATTTGAAATTTCAATGGGATGCGTCGGCGTCCCACTCGGTGGCATCTCCGGATCGGGGTCATTATCCATATCCATAGCGTGGTCGCCGGAGAAGTGATCTTCTGGTCCCAATGGGTTAAAATCCATTGGTTCTTGCACCTGATTTGTCAGATTAAACCGGCTCTGGAAGTACGGGGTCGGGTCTTCAAAAGCGCGGTGCGACCCCGACCGCTGCAGTGGTAGGTATGAGTGATGAGAGTCATTGGGCTCGTTTTCAGATTGCGGCCCAAAAGAGTGATGGTACGAAGGTGAAGAGCTAAGCGAGACTGAACGCCTCGCAGGCTCTAAGTATGTCCTCCAGTCTTCTTGGGGACTCGTGCTCATCTTCACTGAAGGAGTTCGCCGGTGAGATGGTCCGGCTTCATGAACATGGCTGGTGAATGGCGCCTTGCCTCATCCTCCTCTTCTGAATCGTGGCGGCATCTTTTGTTCCTGCCAACACAAACAAGGAAACAACAAGGAAAACAATAAAGGATAAAATAAAAGATTAGGATTACTCCTAAGTCCTTTGCCTAGACTCGGAAGTCAAGGAATGTGCAACTATGTCATTGAGATTAAACACAAAAGGCTAGTGTTTAATTCCCTCAAGGTTGGCTCTGATACCAATCGGTTACACCCCGATATTTCCACGTATTACGGTGGGCCCGGTGGGGAGTATCGTGACGTAGTTGATAACATCATAGTCAATAATCATAGTTTAATGCACAGCGAAAGTCTAAAGTAGAAATATTACAAACCGGATTGAAAGTAACATAAGTATTACAAACGGAATGTAAAAGGATCCACAGGCGGATCAAAACAAAGGAAACATTGTTCAACATATTTTAAAGTGATAAAGATGGCAAGACTCTTTATTTATTCACTCAGGAATAGCCAGCCTATTTCGCATAGTACCTGCACTTAACCTTTTGGAAAATACATCAGTTTACACTGGTAAATAAAATTAACCGACTCTTTTGAAAAGAGTTTATGAAAATTGATTTAAATGCACCAGGCACAAATAATCTTTTATAACTTGGGATAATTATTAAAAAATAATCTTGTAAAAGAATTATATGTTTGTTATACGTTTAGTAGCCCGGGTTGAATACCGGGTTAAAGATTAACAGACACACCACATAATATATCCCACGGCTAGTTATTCTCGAACAGACGGGTACATTAATTTTACATACGCACCGACAGGTGTATGCCTACACCCCGTGCTTAAGTCGTGGCCATTTCAATGAATGAGCCGAGGATATCCAGGACATGATCATTAACCCCCCAAAGGCTTAGAACAAACAAAACAGATTAAACGGGTTATCTCAATGATTTAACCTTCATATGATTAAAAATTCAATACCCGAACAAGCGGTATTTTATATACCGTACCCCAAGCCAGTATAAGGGAAAATAAGTTAAAAGTATTTACCTGAGCAAATTATACAAGTTTATCCCAGCCGTATACAATCAGCAAGTGCAAATATCTTTTACTGGGCTCCTAAATCAGGAACGAAGGTTTTAATAATCTATTAGATTCCTAACGGGTCTTACTTAAGTTTAAACTTAGACTGGTTAGTTTTAAAGAAAGGTTTACGGTTCAAAACGCAAGATTAAGCGAAGACCGGATTAGAATGTGATTTAGACCCGACAAGTAAGGAGACTTGTATAATATGGGTAAACTAAACACATTCTGGATTTTGAGGTAAAAATGATAAGGTTTGATCCGTTTCGGTTAATTTATGCAAACTAGTTACATAAACCGCACCGAACGCGAAGAATGCATAACGGGTAAACAAATGAGTCATGAACAGGTTTCCTAAGTTAATATGCCTTAAATATGTTGTGATATCAGTAGGATACCTTCCATTATGCCCAAAACGGATTTAAACTCAAATTAAGCCCCGTAGGGGTATTTTGGTCATTTTAAAGGTTATAAAAGAGATTAAATATTAATCTGAGGTTCTGGTCTAAAATGATCAGTAAAAATATTTATTCTTGCAAGTCATAATAGTAGGGTATTGCATATATGTGAAATTTATCATTTATAACCAAACTATGCACCGTAGGGGCATTTTAGTAATTTCACATAAGCTTTAAAGGTCAAATTTGGAAATCTGAGTTCAAAACCTTTGCTTACTTTTAAAGTATATAAAAATTTACTTAAAACATCAGTAGGTATTAAGTCTTATATGTCAAAAATAGTTTTAATCCATACTATGCGTTTAAAACGCGTAAAAATTCGGTTTTAAGCGATTTTCAGGTTATATAAGGAAAACTGAGATTTTTATCAGTCTAGAAGCCTTAAAATATTTTATTTAACATATAAAATCATTAGTAAAATGTTTGGTATCAATATGTTATGTAAAACTCATTTTATTAGCAAAAAGGGTATAACCGACAATTACCGAATCGAAGCAAAAACCCTATGTTATGATCACTTTAAAAATAAATAAAAATCTTCAAAAATCTCAAAATATTATATTACATCAGTGGGTAAAAGGTTTGGTGTCGAAATTTCGGTTTAATAGGCTTTATGCCAAAAATGCCTTTTAATTAATAAAAAGCTTTCAAATTACGATATTGAGCGTAACTCTTAATTTAGACCACAAACTGATGTCAAATTTTTAGGACATGTTTATAAATCAGTAATAAAGGTTTTTGTCCTCTCACATTTTCAAAAACCTCGTTTTAATGTTAAAAGGCATAACGGTCAACATTTAAGCAATTAACGGAAGCATGCAAATGAATCGGATAGTTAAGGAAACATGTAGTACAACCTCAGAGGGTTCTACTAACTTATAATATAGTCCTAAAGGAACCTTAAGGCATATCTAAAACATGCTAAATCGGGTCAGAACTGAAAGTCAAAGCAAAAGTCTACTTTTGCGACTTTCGGTTCCGAACTGAGCCTAAGCTCAGAATTGTCGGGTTGAACATGCTTAGACATGTTCTTACATTATTTTCCAAGTTATTTTAGTGTTAAAACAGGTTCCATAGCTTCTACATTACTAGTTATGAATTTATTTGCAAAAAGAGCTTTTGTTGACTTTTTTTAATATTAAGTTTGACCCGACAATTGACCAAGTTAGAGTGATAATCAGGGGGTGCCCTTTTAAGGGTTTATTACCCACATAATTACCAACTCATAGCCACTTTCAATTCGAAAAATGATTGGACCATTAGTGATTAATCACTAAGTCAAAGCTTAATTACGACGGCTTTGACTTTTGGTCTTACACTAATAAAACTTGAACTTAGGGAGCTAAGAACACTTACTACGGTCCTTAGCACGAATTTGGAACTTTAAGAAAACTTGCTTGAGCTCCAGGAAGTTCCAGAGATGAGTTTGAAGTGAAAATATTTTAAGTGTGCAAATGAAGAACTCAAGTCATGGCCTTTATATAGTGTTTTGCATGTCCTAAGATCAAGGCATGTGTCCCTAGGCTGTTACCAGATGTTCCTAAGTGACCCTAGGCTTTTAAAACGAGTTGCAAAGTCCATAGAATCGAAAAACTAGCTAACAAAGGCGGTGGAACTGGTTGAACCCGCAGTTGTCCATTATTCTACCCAGATATAGTCCTTACGGACCGTAAGCTTAAGGCCTTACGGTCCGTATCCGCTTTTTAAACTTTATTCTCCCAGATCAGCCACCTTACGGTCCGTAAGGTGGTCCTTTGCTGTCCGTAAGCCTTAGACAGAAGACAAAACTTTTGAGAACTTTTAACATTTGACCATGTAACCTATCATACGTCGAATCTCTAGTCATCATCAGCAGGAAGGGCCCTCATGAATAGGTCTGTATCATTCAGAATGCATTTCCATGCATTTGTGTTTTCTTGGAGTCTTGTGAGAAGGCTATTTTTGTTGTTTTTTTTGTACATGTGACCCCAATTTGAATATAGTATAATTACAAGTTTTAACCGGATACTATTAATCAGATTTTTATGAGAATGTAATTATATTTTTACAAAAGTTTGAAAATGCAAAAAGGTTGCTCAGAGGTAACAATTAACATGTTGACACTTTTAACCCTTCTGTTTCGTAAGATCCTTATTTTAAACACAAACGACTTCCAATGTTCGTCAGATTATTTTTCAAAGAATACGAACGTCGTGTGAGGTCAATCAGAGGCACAAGAATGGCATGTTGACACTTTGGATCCCTTTATTAACATATTTATATTGTTTGACAATTTTAGTCCCTCAGAAACAATTCCTTACACGTTTAAAGTCCATGACACGTGTCTTCATAATATTGGTCATGATTTTACGAGGTGTTACATTACACCTGCCCCGTTACCTAATCACTTCCCTAACCCAACGGTTCAAACAACTTCAAACAGTTCACATTAATCAACAGTTACAAACGGTTCACATAAATCAAACAGCTACAAACGGTTCACATAAATCAGACAGTTACAAACGGTTCACATAAATCAGACAGTTACAAACGGTTCACATAAACCAAACAGTTACAAACGGTTCAAAATGTAAAACAATGTGTCCATATGCTAGATGAACATATGCAACAAAATGTAATTATGAAAATCAATGTGCTAGCATGCTATGTGAACATACATAGCAAAACGTAATGAAATCATGTACTATATGTGTACTAATGAACATAACAACATATAATATAGAAGCATGAGAAACACGAAAGTAACAAGTAGGCACATGTGAATCACCCCAAAACAGTTTGAAAACAGTAAAAGAGCGGACTATGTACTCACTTGAGGATGCTTAGAAGTCTTGAATAACAACCAAGCAAAGCTAGAGGGATCACGGAATCAAACGATACCTAATATAGGTATCTAAGTTAATAAACCGGACCTAAATCGGAAGATCGGATAGGATGAGGTTTCGTAAACCAAATGAGTGTTTGGAACACATATGATATGATTTAACAAAGCCTACATACTAAAACGGAACCTAACCTAAGTGCTTACGACCCATTACGACCCGTTTAGGTAGCTTACGCTACTTTAACGCATCATTCGCGTAAAACGCGTTCGGACCGCCTAACTAGTCCTATGACAAGTATTATATGCCTTAACATGTCTAATAATGTTGCCTAATCAGTTTAGATGTCAAAATTTAGGTTACATATGCTTAAAATGAAATTATGCGTAAAAAGGGCATTTTGGTCATTTTCCTAAGGCATATAAACTACCTATCATACAACTACTTAAACGAAGTGACCATAAGGTATAACCTTCGAAGGTTATTCCCTATTCAACTATGGTCACAATAAATGCTTGGTCGGATCCTAAAGATCGACCAAACGGGTCAGGTTCGAAAGTCTAAGCGGTTATTTAGACCGCATATCTTATGACCCTATATAAGCACTAATCTAAAAGTGACGAGTTAAACATGTTAAAACATGTTTAACAAAGTTTGAAAACAAGTTTGATATCAAAACAAAGGGTTTTGATAACCAAGAATAGTTTGGTTGCAAAATACGCATGAATACACATTTTGACCGAAACTATGACTCGTCACTACACCTAATTAACGTGGTAATCAGTAGGTATAGTCACTAGGGACTATAACCATCGTGATTACGCTTACGTTGCGAAGTTCAAACGAACTTCGTGTTGTCTAAAGACTGGTCAAAGAAGAAAGTCAAACACAGATTGACTTTTATGCTTAAAACGCATAAATGCACGAAAGAATACTTACAAAGGGTCCAAGCAAGGAAATCTTGATTCAAATTGCTCAGGTATAAAGTGTTAAACCCGAACTTAGAGCTATTTGAATCAGATTGTGAGGAATGAGATTGAGGGTGTTGGGTATTTATAGAAAACCCATAACCGTTAGGAACGTTCCTCGGAATCCGTGCTTCGATCTTGGCCCTCCATGTGGGCACATGGTTTTCTAATACCATGGGCACCTAAAAACAATCAAATACCATCAAATGGTATTGCAAAACAAGGATCAAAACCATCCATGTGTGGCACATTGTTTTACAATGCTATGGGTGTCCAAAACTAGCTCATGGTATTGAGAATGTTACATAAAAGCCCCTGCAAAACAACGCGGTTGTCAAAAATAGGCCTGCTGTTGCTGAAACTGATTTTTTTTCTACCCAGATGAGGCTGTGGTGTGCCGCCACAGCATGGCCATTAGGCTGTGGCGCTACGCCACCACTAGCCAGATCCAGAAACTTTTCCAAAATGGCAGAAATGGTCCCTGCAACACTTTTAAGCCATTTTCGATGCGTTTAAAATATCTCGGATGTCGGTTCGTTTGGTCGTACGGTTGCGTTATTCTGTTTATTACGACGAAAACTCGAACGGACGCAAAAACGATCCAAATTGCGCGACAAATGGTATTTTTGCATTCAAATCACTAAAATAAAATATTTTAATGATTACAAAAATTTTTGGATGTCCGGATATGCTCAGAACGTAAGATATGCGCGAAAATGCAAACTTATGCACTTTTTGACGCTTTTAGTCCCTGTTAGATCAAAAAGTTTATTTTTGCGCACCAAACACCTCAAAGCCTATTTCTAAGCTATGTAAAGGATATTTAGGGCATATTTAACTTATGATCAAGTTCCGGAATGTTCGTTATCATTCGATTCGGTATACTTTTGCAGTTTGACGCAAATAGTCCCTTCGATCGAATAAACTTGATTTCGCCACACCAAACCCTCCAAAACTCATTTCTAAGTTATGTAAAGGTTATTTAAGATATGTTAAGCCTATGTCACTGTTCCGGAGTGTTTGTTGCATTAAACTGGTTATATTTACGCATCAGTTCGCGTATAACCTTCTAGAAAGCGATTTAAAGCCCGAAATCGAACAAGAATTGATATGTGCAAACGATACACATATTTTTACAAATCCCAAGTATGAAACACAATATTTCATTAATTTGGTATTTGTTTGATGGTCGCAGTGACACAGGTGTCACAGTCTCCCCTACTTTAGGAAATTTCGTCCCGAAATTTATTCGTAGGAGTCTGTCTGTGATGCTGTGTTAAATAAATGTCTTGCATGGAATCTAGGGTGTTTATCCATTGGCGTAGAATAACCCATCGAATATATGCAAGGCATAATCCTGTCATTTCCCTCAACGGACATTCTTCAAAAACGAGAATGAACAGACGAAGTCATTTTCAACAGGTATTCTTCAGAAATGGAAAATGAAGGAATAAACACAAGGATATTCATTTTCCTCACAGACATTCTTTGTTGGGTCAAAATGGAGAATGATGTTAACAATTACGCCGACGTCATTTAGCTCACCCGGGGTAGATGATTATCTTGTAATCTTTTATCTATCAATGAAAAATATCTTTCTTTCAATCTTATCTTTGTCTATCTTTCTATTGTTTGTCTTGGTTCTTGGCTCAAAATCATCCGTCTCAGTATTATTTACCGAATCAAAACTGAAATCGGATCGTTTCGGACCTATCATTTGGTATCAGAGCCTCGGTGGCTCGTTTCAGTTTCTGTTTGCTCGGTTCTTCACCGGAAATCCGTCGGAGACGTAAAACGGATTCAAACCTGTGTGTTTTGATGTTATTTCAGATCTGGTGAATTTTGGAGGCTGTTAACAATTGGATCTATGGTATAGATTTGTGGTTGATAGAGTGAGAAAGGAGTAGTTAGATAAACATGGAAGAGAGAGAAAGTCAGTTAGAGATAGAGAAAGAGGGATCGGAGAGAAGTCCACCCACCGCCTTTCCACCACTGCTTTTCGACGTGCTTCGGCGGCGAACACCCTACTCCGACAGCTTTCTGACGGTGACGGGTGACCACCATCTCTGACCTTTCAATTTTGGAGAACCTGGTGAGATTCTACCGGATCGGAAAATAGATACGTCGGCATACGATCTACTTCAAACTACTCGCACTTCCGTCGAAGATATAGTCGCACAGATGCTTTCGATTAAAAAAAATGGAGGCGATACTACCAGATCTCAATTACCAGAACTCGTCACTCAGTTGCTTCTCAACTTCGTCTGCATTTCTCTTAGCGTACCTACTTCTTCTTCAATCTCTGGCGAAAATAAAAATGCAAAGATTGGCATGTTCAAGGGGTCAATGAGGCTAGCTGTTGATAGGTGGGGATGCATTGAAGTCACCGAACTTGAAAGTTTCACCGTTAAGGAAGATAACAATCTGTCTTTTAGTCGATTTGCGGTGGGAGATGGTGGTTGACGGTGAGGGATGACATGATGACGGCTGCGGAGCTTGTATGGTGGATTAGGGTGGATGACGGCGGCTGGAGTTGGTTGTTGGTGGCTAGAGTTTGGAAGTCGCAGACTCTCGCATGACCGATCACATGTTGGGCCACACATTTTTTCAGGTTATTGGGCTCCATTAACATAATCATTAACTCGTTATTGGGCCTGAAATAAATTGATCATTTCCTGCTGAAGTGACGTTTTTTTTATTGGGCCCACATGACTTGTTAGAAACACTAATTATTGTCTTGAAGATGAATTTTTTTTTTAATTCACAATTACCGGACTTCAAGACGGGGGCCTGTTCTGATGATATTTTTATGGGGAATAATTCTTTGGATGCCATTTCATTAAAGTATGGTGCATGATACATACAGTGCTGGCCGATTGAGTGATTTTAAAAGAAATGAAGTTCAAGATATTATACGTTTCATCAAGTTTGGATTCTAGAAGGGTCGAGTTCTTTAATTCGTATCTTTGGACCGGAAGTACAAGATTATTACATGGGGGCTAAAGAAAATATTGCGAATTTGGGGTTTTAAAGTTTTGACCAAGTTGAAGATTTTCAAAAAGAAGCGGATTATTTTATTTCGATCATTGGAGGTTCGAACCTTATCACATGCCAGTTATAGTAGAGATGTTCAATCGGACGTAAAGCTTACACACAGTGGGAGTTGCCGATTGAGTTTGAATCTTGAATTAATTTGGAGGGTCTACATTTGCGGGGGAAAATGACAATGAAAGATATTTTATTTTCAGCCAATTTTTGAAGATTCGAAAACGACGTCAGATTTATTTTTGAAGATCATTTGAAGAATTGATAGCATCATTCTCGGGGGAATATTGTTGGGTCAAAATGGAGAATGATGTTATCAATTACGCCGACGTCGTTTAGCATATTTATTGTATTGTATAGGATGGCGTTTTTAGTTATTTTAGTTGTGCGTTTTAGCGAGTTTAATAGGTTTTCCAAGCAAGAGGCGGCTTGCTTGGAGGACAAGGCTCAAGGGGCTATATATAGATTACTACACATCACTTGGAGGGCGTGCATTTTGTGAGCCACCACCCCGGGGGAGCTCACCCGGGGTGGATGATTATCTTGTAATCTTTTATCCATCAATGAAAAATATATTTCTTTCAATCTTATCTTTGTCTGTCTTTCTATTGTTTATCTTGGTTCTTGGCTCAAAATCACCCGTCTCAGTATTATTTACCGAATCGAAACTGAAATCGGATCGTTTCGGACCTATCATTCTTCAGAAACGAAAATGAACAGACGGAGTCATTTTCAACAGGTATTCTTCAGAAATGGAAAATGAAGGAATAAACAAAAGGATATTCATTTTCCTCATCTGACATTCTTCAGAAACGAAAATGAACAGACGGAGTCATTTTCAACAAGTATTCTTCAGAAATGGAAAATGAAGGAATAAACAAAAGGATTTTCATTTCCCTCAACGGACATTCTTCAGAAACGAAAATGAACAGACGGAGTCATTTTCAACAGATATTCTTCAGAAATGGAAAATGAAGGAATAAACAAAAGGATATTCATTTTTCTCAACGGACATTCTTCAGAAACGAAAATGAACAGAGGGAGTCATTTTCAACAGGTATTCTTCAGAAATAAAAAATGAAGGAATAAACAAAAGGATATTCATTTTCCTCACGGACATTCTTCAGAAACGAAAATGAACAGACGGAGTCATTTTCAACAGGTATTCTTCAGAAATGGAAAATGAAGAATAAACAAAAGGATATTCATTTTTCTCAACGGACATTCTGCAGAAACGAAAATGAACAGACGGAGTCATTTTCAACAGGTATTCTTCAGAAATGGGAAATGAAGGAATAAACAAAAGGATATTCATTTTCCTCAACGGACATTCTTCAGAAACAAAAATGAACAGACGGAGTCATTTTCAACAGATATTCTTCAGAAATGGAAAATGAATAGAGTTAACTCAAGACACATGACAAAACTTGTTGTGGTTTCTGTGCACTAAATTCCATAATTATGTATGCATCCATAATTACGTAATTCCTTGCATAGAAATCACAGTTTGTTTTTTTAATGTGAAAGGGATAGAATTTGAACAAGGACGAGATGATTTTGATTAGGTCAACACATAAACACATAAGCACATAATTGTTTTCTTGGTTATTAATTTTGTTATCAGTTTGTTATTAATTGTTATTAACTTGTTGTCGATTAAACATGGGTATTCAAGGTATACCAGGAACCCAGTCGATGGACTTCAACGTCCTCAAGAATCTATCTGAAAAGATTGGATGATCTTCCAAAAATTTGATTTTGTTTACAAGAAAACGTAACCTTCGAATTAAGGTACACAACAATTAAGGACTTACGGAAATACCCTTAGGTACCCTATTAAGGATTTATAGTGGTACTTTGGGTATTCGTCCAGAGTTGTAACTTGCGCCTTGTACTTCGTTTCCTTGGAGAAAACGGGTACTTACGATTTTCGTGGAAAACACAAGATATCATAAAATGGAAGAATTTTGGGGGTAGTCTGTTCTTCAAGGAATACGGTTCCTTGATTGTCGGTATTGTAGGGGATATGTTGTTATACATGCCACCACATTTGTATATTGCAATGTAAACAAAGGATTTATTTATAAACAACAACAACTGTTTCATCGACCTTGACAACAAAAGAAAATAATATATAAGGCTCGATTATTTCTAAACTACGTCGTCTTCTAGTCGGTCAGATGCTCATCCCTGCACTGGATTCGCATTAGCAAGCTTTGGACAATCTCTTCGAAAATGGCCCATCTCGCCACAGTTGAAGCAAGAACTTGGAAGAAAACGACCTTGAGCAGGATTGTTTCCAGGTTGATTTGGTGCAGCTGCAGTTGGGCAAACCCTTGCTGTATGACCTATAAGTCCACAAGTTTGGCACTTGCGGCACTTCACACTAGCATGATGATGAAGGGTACATTGGTTGCGCAAGGGTGCAGTTCCGTTGTATGGCTTCCTAGCAGGGGATTGAGCTGGTTGGTTGGGGGTAGCTTGATCATTGTGAGTGACCATGGCGAAGTTCTGAGAAGCCTTTCGCTTCTTTGACTTCTTGGGGGATCCAGTCTGTTCATCCTTTGATTTCGATTCCTCGATCGGTTTCTTATCACCCTTTCGGAAAAGTTTACCTTTCCTGATCTGAGATTCAGTCAAGGTAGCGGATAGCTCAATGGCCTGTCTAACTGTAGTGGGGTTGCTACCAGTAACAATGTCTTGTACTGAGTCAGGGAGGCCATCAATGTACTTTTCGATTGCCTTATCCAAGGGCGTAACCATGTTCGGGCATAACAGACTCAACTCCTCATAACAGTCCGTGTAGGCTCGATGCTCACCGCTATCTTGCTTAAGATCGTCAAATTCCCTTTCCAATGCCCTAATCTCATGACGAGGACAGAATTCCCTGATCATTAGAGCTCGAAGCTCTTCCCATGTCTGAGCCAGTGCCACGTCGGCACCCCTGTCCCTCATCACACCATTCCACCATGTTAAAGCTCGTTTCTCAAAAACACTAGATGCGAACTCTACCTTTCGCTCGTTTAGACATTGAACATGTCTGAAGGTGCTCTCTAGACTCTCGAACCATTGCAGAAGTGCAGTCGCTCCTTGAGACCCAGAAAATTTTGATGGCTGGGCAGAGTTGAACGTCTTGAGGTTGCATGTTGGTGCATATGTCTGTTGACTTCGTCTTATGTCTTGTATTGAGTCATGTAACTAGAATAGATAGTCCAGGACATGTTGTTCGAGAGAAACGGGAAACAGACCTGAACCAGCCACCTCGCACGAGGTGACCAACTTCGTGAGGTCTGGAAAGTTCGTGCGACCTGGCAAGTTCATGGGGTCTGGCCAGAAAGCATGAAATGGTTCCTGGGGTCTAGCATTCCTATAAATAGGTGGTCTTGGATCTTCATTTGTAACTTTGTGATTCCGGAGATGAAGTGCTGCCGAAGTGTCGAACGATCTGTAAACACTATCAAATCAATACATTCGACAATTAAAGTGATTCTAAGTGTGAATCTAGATGATATAACATCAATACGTCTGATTCCTCCTTTCGTATTGATCAAGAACTCTTCTGAATGACTCGTTTGATCGAATCCCCAATCCTACAAGTGGTATCAGAGCTCAGGAGGAAGAGTTCTTACCATTTCAGCTTGTTTTCACGGATAAATCTGATTTCTACTCATTTCTTCTCACTTTTCTACACTTTTTCTTCAAAATCAGAACATTTTCACGGTTAAAATGATCTGATTTTGTGATATAACACGTAAAACTGAGTTTTAATCAATCCGTGAACAAATCAGAACCAAATTCAACCTAAAACCTGATAAAACTTGACAAAATCATGAACTTTTGGACTTAGAATTCTCAAACGAGGTGGATATTCATTCAAATCGTTTGAATTTTGAACCAAATCGCATGAAAAACATCCAGATTGCTTGAAAGTGGAACCAAGTCGTTCGAATTTCATTCAGATCGTGTGAAATCATCTCAGGTCGCACGAGCTGAACTGCCAAGTCGCACGACATGACCAAGTCGTTTGAAAACTGAACCAGATCGTGTGAATATAGTTTGCATGTAAAGTGATTAAAGTGTCGGCCATTCAGAATCTGCATGTGATGTTCAAGTGATTAAGGTTGCATAGTGTGATTTGAGGTCCAATCAGAAGTGGATGAATATCAAATTTGTCGGCCATTAAATAATTTTGCATGTGAATTGAGATTAGGCAGCTCATGTGATCATCTATACAATCAATTTGCATGTGATTGTATTAATTAGATTCATTACTCAATAAAAGTTAGGTCCTATAAAAATTGTTTGGTTCAGTACATCACGTGAACCTTTAAGAAAAGTGTCAGATCATTTAAAAGTTGCATTAGGTTTGATAAGTCAAATCTGTTAGGTCGCACAAGTTGAAATTAGATCCAGATCGTTTGGTAGTGGTTCAGGTCGCTTGAGAGTGTCCAGGTCGTTTGGAAACTGATCAGGTCGTTTGAACCAGCTTGCACGGGTTGATCCAGCTCGCACGGTTTGCACCAGATCAAATAGTTTGTTGTTTCAGATCGCACGAGGAGATTTTAAGTTAACAGACCGTTTGAAAACAACTACAGCTCATTTGGAGTGATTTCAATTCGTACGGATTGAGGATTTTCAGTTTGCGTGACATTTCAGACTGTTTGAAATCGATAGTTGGTGAAATTGTTCGTACTGAAACATGGATTCTGAATTTTACAACGCATTTGCTACCCCAATCACTATGGCTCAGAACGTGAACTTAGAGAATGAAATGGGCACCATGCAAAAACCGCCTAAGCTCATGAATATCGAGGAGTATAATGGATGGGAGGAACGTTTCGAAAATTGGGTTCAAGCGAATCACTTAGAGGCGTGGGAATGTGTTGAACAACGATATGTTAGACCGATTGATGAATACGGAGAGATTGTTGCTATTAAAGATTTAGATGAAAAAGAGAAAAAGAAATACAAAAGTGAAAAGATGATGATCAGTATATTGCAACAAGCCATTAAGGAAGACATCTTGATCTTATTGCAACACAACGGAAGTGCACATTCAATGTGGAAAGCACTAAAAACGAAGTTTGTTGGAAGTTTAGACATGATCAAGAACAAAAAATCGCTTTTGAAGAAAGACTTTGATCTATTTCATGGATTGAAAACTGAAAACACCAAAATGATTATAGAAAATATTGCAAAGCGATTGGATATCAAGAAAGATTGAGAAGAATGGGTGGAAAAGTTGGCCGATGCGTTGCCACAAGATGTTTGGGGCACGTATCTTATGATTTTGAAGAATAATGGTGAATTTGCGAATCTATCACTGAGCAAGTTTATTGAAAAACTCGAAGTTCAAGAGATGGAACAACGGAAGATGGAGAAAATGAAGAATTCTATTGGTGAACAAGACATTGGTCTGTACTACAAAGGAAGTACAATTGATAAGACCAACATTGCACCAAAGATCGAAACTGCATTTAACGCAAACAGTTCTTCTGGAGGGTCATCTCAAGGATCAAACAACAATAATGGATTCTCTTCATATCCATCATTTGTTATGAAAGTTTGGTAGCCGGAAGGATTGGTAATCCAATGTTGACCAAAGAGGATTATGATCAGATTGATGTTGAAGAGATGGAACTAATGGATATAAAGTGGTGTATGGCTAGTGTGTTGAGAAGAGCTGAGAAGTTTAAACAGATCACTGGAAGAGATGATTTCCGTGATGCTGGAACTTCACCTTTAGGTTTTGCTAAATCTAAAGTTACTTGTTTTCGTTGCAGGGAAAAGGGGCACTTTAAGCGAGAATGCACAAATCGCGAAGCAAGTGGAGCTCAAAATCCATTCAGCAACAATGATTACCATCGAAAAGCGATTTATCATCAAATTGCTCTACAGCCGCATCAACAACAATCGCCACAAATTTTGCATGCTAGGAAGGATCCGATCGAAGAGCCATCAAAGAAAGCTTATCTAGTTCATCAAGAAGATGAAAGAATTCCAGAAGGTTTTAATTGGCATCATTATGATCCTAACAGAACTTCAGATTCTAAAGCATTTGTTGCTCAAATTTTTGAAGATTCAACTGCTGAAGATGAAATTGTGTATGCTTATTACGAATCTCAGTAATTCAGTCCTAAAAAGAAAGAAAAAGAACTAGTTTCAACAGAAGAGGCTTCAGAAAAAGCACCAATCTTTGATCACTCATCAGATGAAGAGAGTGATGATAACAGTGAAGAAATTCGAAAACTAGAATATTATAAAAGAGAACTTTCACCTGATAGGTATAATTTGTATTTCGCAGGTAAAATGGAAGAGATCAAAGAAAGACAAGATGCGAAAAAGAAGAATCATAAGGCAGTAACTGTTGAAGAAAAGGTCAAACCTGAGGAAAATGTTCGAGTAATAAAGAAGCAGGTTAAAGAAATTCCAGCTATCAAGGTTGAGAAGGAAGCAGATACTGAAAAGATACCTGATGTTTTGGTCAAAAATTACCGAAGCAATTAAGTGATCAAATTAGTTTTGTGAGGTAGTGTGCTAGTAATTCTTTGTGAATAATATGTTGGTTTGTTAGTTTGCAAAAACAGTTTCAGGATATAGCCCGAGACTATATCAATAATCAAACAATGAGCGAAAAGTAAAGGGTGACACGAGATGTACGAGGAAAGCCCTTGATCAATCTAGATCTCCGGCATAAAACCTTGGGAGCTGACAATCGTCGGCTGCCTTGTTCTTCTTATTGCTTGAATAACCAAGATACAGTGCAGGATATGATGCAGATCAACTAAGTGTTACAATGTGATTCGAATACAAGTGTAAGTGTTTGTGAGTGTTTGTAGCTAGTAGAGAGCAAGAGTGTTCAAGAGATTGTGTGTGAAAGTTCCCACTTCCTATGATCCATACATTCCTTTATATAGTAAAAGGAAATAACTAACTATGCTAAAAATCTGGGATACTTGGAATATGCCCTTCTGAACGTTAGGGACTGTTTCAACTCGTTTTCCACGCGCATATTAACTATAACTTCGGGATTTAAGCTTCCATAACCGTTACAACATTAATATATTTGACCAGCATCCGTAAGTCCCATAAAATATGCCTTTCTTCAATGCTGACCGTTACAGGAGCTATTCTTCCGCCATCAACGTCCATATCCTAACTAATTTGAGCGGGTCTTCAGGATGACTTGGTCTTCATGAACGTTAGTCCCTTGTAACCAACGTTTACAAGTAAATCGTTAGTAATAGTCAGGATAGTGCCTTAGGATGTTACCAATATCCTGATCGTAATCAGCTATCATAAAATCAAGATATAGTGTCAGGTAAGGATATCTGTTTCGAACATAAAATCAAGATATAGTGTCAGGTAAGGATTTCACCCATAACAATTGTCCCTAAAAATATAACTGTTGGATATTTGATTCCAACGGATATATTTTTTAGTCATTCCAACATGTCTGGTAAAGATATCTGTTTCGAACATTCCTTGAGGAGCTTGACAGCTACCCCAAGCTTGTCCTAATGAAAAAAGAGCCATCTGTTGCCACTAGCTCTAAGCCCTCTGCTGCTGCTACCGAAGGTTTTTCTTATGATGACCTTGGCTTCATGGAATCCATCGAGCCCATGACCTCCTTCCCAAATAAGGTAAATATCCAGGTCCTGTATCCCGTACACATATACTGAACCTGTATCCTGGTTAGTTTGTCTTTAATGATACCTGTATTTTGTAGGGTCTAAATCATCTGGTCGTCCTGCACTTAGAACAATTTTAATTTCCTACAAGTAGAATAGTTTTGACAGTTGAAGGTGGAGGGATCCTGTGTTTTCAGGACGAAGCCTTAAACTGTTTATGTAAATATGCTTTAAAAACTTAGTTGTGTTCTTGGTGGATGGGTCTCTTTTTGAGATGAAACCAAGAATACAATCTATTGGACCATTAATAATAAACTAACCTTTTAGCCTTATTTATTGTTGTTATGTTTTTATTTTGAAAGGTATGTTTTGAATATCCTGATCAAATATCCTGGTCAGGATACTGATGAAATGTTCAATACTTTTGTCATCAAAATGTTAGACAAAACTTGGTTGAATATGACTTTTTAGAAAACTTAGATCATTGAGATAAGGTTTTCAAGACTTGAAAAAATAATAAATCATACCAGAAACACTTAGGCAATAATTTCCAACCTCAACCTTTGAATCCTTTGCAATGTCCCCTGCATGGATGTCCCCTGTCTGTGCAGGATATTGCATCAATATATGACACACTTGAGTATCTCTTCACTTAGTGATTAAACTTCGTAACTTTTCACCAACACAATCGTAGTTTGCCATATCTTTGGAATTTGTCAAAAAGTTTTAGTTTCACTGGGGATAAACCCTTAATATACTAGGGATAAACCCTTAATATCCTGGGGATAAACCCTTAGCATCCTGGGGATAATCCCAAATTTTCGTGCGCTACAGGCGGGAGTGTATAAACTCCAAGACTTAGAAAGGTGAAAACCTTTAAACCTTAGAGAGTATGAAAATACCCTTTCGCGAGAGAGGGTGATCAATCCTCATATACCTTAAGGATCCAGGATATAGCCAATGATAACGAAATTTTCAGTCACTTTTACATGAACTGGTCCCGCTACCTTGAACTATTCCCAGATAACTTGCGCTCCAGGCGGGGTGTTTAAACCCAATTTGAGAGAAAGGTGAATACCTTTAAACCTGTGAAGGGATCAGGATCCCTTAAACGTGAGAGAGGGGGCCAATCCTCTAATCTTTCGAATTATCCTGAGTGTATATCCTGGAGGTATATCCCGAAGCATATTCTACAAAACAACCTTAAACTAAGGTGGGTGTTAGCCTGGCTAACACCCCTCCGATGCTTAAGTCAGTATTGGGTTCAAAAGAATAAATATATTCAAACATATTTAAAATGGATATAATTCATACCATCCTGAGTTAGAAATTAAATTCTAAACTCACTTGAAGTAGAGCTTTAGGTGTATAGCATTCCAGGATCTTGGTAGCATATCCCCTTCCATATTCTTGAGTCGGTATGCTCCTTTCCCAGATTCTGATTCAACCTCATAAGGTCCTTCCCACTTTGGAGCTAACTTTCCATTGGCAGGATTAGTAGTATTCTGAAAAGCCTTTCTTAACACCCAATCCCCAACTTGAAACCTTCTAGTCCTTATATTCTTGTTATATGCTATGGATATCCTCTGTTGATATACTGCCATCCTTAGCTTGGTTGCGTCTCTTGTCTCATCCACAGTGTCCAATTCTTGGCACAGAGCTTTAGGATTCTGCTCAGGATCCCTGAGATTAGATCTTGCTGTAGGTAACACCATTTCTGTCGGGATCACTGCTTCTGCCCCAAATACCAAAGAAAATGGGGTTTGCCCAGTAGCATTCTTCACAGTTGTTCTATCAGCCCATAGGACACATGGTAGTTCTTCTGCCCATTTTCCTTTTTTGGCACCTAACCTCTTCTTTAAGTTGTTGACGATTATCTTGTTCGAGGATTCTGCTTGTCCATTCGCTTGAGGATGCACTGGTGTTGACGTGATCATCTTAATTCCCCAACTTTTGCATAAATCAGTAGTTCTTTTGCTGATGAACTGAGAGCCATTATCACAAATTATCTCAGCTGGTACCCCAAACCTAGTCAGGATATTTCTCTTTATGAAGGATACCACTTCTTGATCTCTAACTTGGACAAAGGCTTCTGCTTCAACCCACTTGGAGAAATAATCTGTCATTGCCAACATGAAAACCTTTCCTCCTGGAGCCTTTGGAAGTTTTTCCACTATATCCATACCCCATTTCATAAACGGCCAAGGGGATACGATAGGATATAATGGTTCTGCAGGCTGATGCAGGATGTTGCCGTGTCTTTGACATGCATCGCATTTCCGAGCATACTTCGCGCCATCCTTTCTCATAGTCGGCCAGTAGTATCCTGTTCTCAACACTTCGAGAACAGAGATCTGCCCCCAGTATGGTTGCCACAGTCTCCTTCGTGTATATCCTGAAGTACCTCCTTGGTTTCAGGATCTTCCAAGCACCTTAGGTACGGACCTGCAAGGGATTTCTTATACAAAACATTATTTATAATAGTAAAACGAGATACCTTCATCCTAAAAGCCTTAGGATTTGCATTCTTTGGGATATCTCCTTCTTGAAGATACTTCACAATTGGAGTCATCCAGGATTCAGGATCCTTCTCAGGATATCCATCACCAGGATCCTGGATACATGCTACTTCTTTATTGTTTTGGTCAAAAATTACCGAAGCAATTAAGTGATCAAATTAGTTAAGTGAGGTAGTGTGTTAGAATTATGTGTGAAAAATATGTTAACCAAGTTAGTTGTAAAAACAGTTTTAGGATACGGCTCAGGATATAGAGCTGTATCTATGATCAAACAATGAGCAAAAAAGTAAAGGTTGACACGTGATGTACGAGGAAAGCCCTTGATCTTTCTAGATCGCCGGCATAAAACCTCAGGAGCTGACAATCGTCGGCTGTCTTGTTCTTCTTATTGCTTGAATAACCAGGATACAGTGCAGGATAATGCACGGATCAAATCTAAGTGTTACAATGATTGTGATTTGTGAGTATTTGTGATTGAAATGGTGATCATAGCTGCAATGTATGTGTAAAAGTGGACGGGATTATGTGTGTCAACCTACTGATCCAGCACTCCTATTTATAGTTACAAGAAATAACAAACTATGCTAAAAATCCGGGATATTGCCCTATTATTCCGGGATCCTGCTAATATTCCCTTTTGACCATTGTAAACCCCTTCTCCAAGCTTCCAACATCTTTCTTGTAACCACCTTGACCTATTCTTCAGGGAGACCAAGCCTCATGACCGTTTGTACCTTGCAGCCAAAGCAAATCGTTAACAGCACGCAGGATACCCTCGCAGGATGTTACCAATATCCTGGTCCAGTATCCTGGTAGCGAAAATAGGCATATAAAGTCAGGATATAATTTCGGGATATAGGTTAGAAAATTCCACCCACAACAATTGTCCCCAAAAATATAGCTGTTGGGATCCTTTGATCTTAACAGATGTATTTTTCTGACGTTATCTGAAGTCTTAATGGATAGAGATGTGATGTGACCTGATACAGCTTTCAAGGCTAGTATTTCTCATAGTTAGCTATCTTCGCCCTATATCTTCTACTTTCTTCTTGTTAATTATCACATTGTACCGGACCATTTAGGTATTCCCTCTCTCTCTATTCTTTCTTTGTGCATCTTTTCCGTCGTCTCCGATCTCATGGCAAAACGCACTCGTTCATGCCCCGGGGACTCCAAGCCAACCTTCATGGCACACAATCTGCTTGGCAAGCCCGAGAAAGAGGTTTGCAATTTTGATAATGCCGATATGGCCGCTCTACGTGCCTTGGAGCCTTCCCTGATGGTACGTCATCCGGCCATTTGATTGGAACATCCGGTCAGATTTTTCTTCAGCTGAGTGGGTTTGTTTTTTGGCTTAGTCACTCAAGTTCAAGTTAGAATTCATCCTCCAATACGCCGGGTAAGGATGTATGTTCTAAATTCATTTCTGCACATGTTTGGTTAGTTGATGTATTAACATATAAAAATTGAAATCACTTCCCTTTTATGTAGATTCCAGCAATCTTGTTTCAATTTTTGATCTGGAAGAGCTTGACAGTTTCCCGGTAACCGTTCCAGTAAAGAAAGAGCCTAGCTCCAAGCCTTCCATAACATCCAAGCCTTCAACTAGTTCTGAACCTGCAGCCATGCCCAAGCCTTCCTCAGCAGCGAAGCTCCGTGCTTCTAGTTCCCGTAAGAGGAAAGAATCTGATTCTCTCGTCATCGCTGAAGTCTTTTCCTACGAGAACCTTGGTTTCATGGAATCTAGCCATTTCATGACTTCTTTCCTTAACCAGGTAAATATCCTTATCCTACATCCTGCACACATACGCTGAATCGATACCCCGGTTAGATTATATTAACAATACCTGAGTTCTGTTTTGTAGGGTCTTGAGCGTCTGACGCATCTCTACACCGAAGCTTGTGAAACAGTGAAGATCTCAGAGGCCAAGTTGAAGAAAGCTAAGATCACTATCGTGGATAAGGGGAAGATCGTTGCAGCCAGGTCACAACATTATGAAGATAAGTTAAAAAAAGGTGACTCTGGATGTCGAAGCTGCAGTGAAGAAGGCCACTTAGATCGAGCTGGTTGTCGCCGAGGTCCAACATAATCAAGATATGGCTTCATTGAGGGATGGCCTCAAGGGTTCCGTCGTAGTTTCCCTCCTTCAGGCTAGGCTTAAGATGGCTTATGAAGCCAGGATAGTGGACTTTAAATGCCCAACCTGGACCGTTGATGTCTGGGAGAAGAAACTGAAGGATCTTGGTTGCTGTCCTATGACGTATCCTGCATAGCCGGAGATTGGCGAATCCTCCAAGGCGAGTGAGATGGCGGAAGAAGCTGGTGATGGTGGATCTGGTGCTACCCCGTGAGCGGGTGGCAAAGTGAGCGATGATGGATATTTATGCCTACGCCGGAGCCCGCTTTTTTAAGTTCAATGGTTGTTGGTTGTTGAACACTTTTCTTTTTCTTGCATGTTAAACGATTTACTTTCCTACACTTTGGACATTAGTATAATATGATGACCAAGGGTGGAGGGATCCTGAGTTTCAGGATGAAGCCCTTGATCATCAATTAGTATGCTTAATTTTGAACATTCTAACAATTGAAGGGGGAGGTATCTTGGGTTCCAAGACGAAGCCTTCAATTGTTAAGTAAGTATGGCAAAAAACGAATTTGTGCTTTTGGCGGATGGGTCTCGGTTTGAGATGAAACCAAAAGCACAAACTTTTGCTATGTTAACAATATAACCTTTTTATGACCTTATCTATCGTTGTCCTTTTTCTATTCTTGTTATGCATTGCTTACTTTGAATTTGATTTTTATGTTCCAAACTTAGTGTAATATTTCAAATGTCCTGACCAAATGTCCTGAAAATATCTTGATCAGGTTACCCGCAGATATCCTGCCAAGTTTTTTTGCAAATAGAGTTCTTACAACTCAAACAATTTCGATAAAGTTTTCAAAGAAAAAGGATGGTTCATTTTTATTTTGCAAAGCTTGTTTTGATAACAGTAGTTTGATTTGAATATAGTTTCAATTTTCAATCCAAGTATCCTGAAGTATATCCTGAGAATACATCTTGAGAATATATCCTGAGAACATATCCCGATCAGGATACTCATAAGTGTTATAGTTTCAGAAATTTAGACAATCTAGATAAGGTTTTTTAAAGAACAAAAATAGGAAAGATCATACCGAAACAGAAGACATCTCAATCCTTTTATTCCAGTCCTTTCGCAACCATTCCACCGAAGGTGTCCCCAGTCCAGGATACTTGGCGAATTATGCCCAAACTTGATCCTTTGAGTTCCTCACAATGCCTTAGTGGTATATAGTGTTGGCATAGGTTTCCTTCTTGCTCCAGCATAAATGTCCCCAGTAGGATATAGTATCAGCATACGTCATGTTCTATCACGGATGTCCCCTGTCTGTGCAGGACCAGTATGTTGTACCAGGATATGATCCTTTAGCAATTCTTCAACCAGTTGTTTAAACTTAGCAATCCTTTTTCAAAAATTTATGTAGACTTGTAAATGATTATGTTTTTTGAAAATATACTTTGGGATTATCCAAAAACTTTGTATTTTATTGGGACTAAACCCATTTTCCAGGCATTTAAGCCGGAGTATAAGAACCTCAAGACTTGAAAAGGTGAAAACCTTTAAGTCTTTGAGTTTTGCTGGGTATTTTACCCACGTTTCGTGCGCTACAGGCGAGGGTGTGGAAACCCCAAAACTTAGAAAGGTGAAAACCTTTAATCCTGGGGAAAATCCCAAATTTTCTTGCGCTACAGGCGGGAGTGTATAAACTCCAAGACTTAGAAATGTGATAACCTTTAAACCTTAGAGAGTATGAAAATACCCTTTCGTGAGAGAGGGTGATCAATCCACATATACCTTAAGGATCCAGGGTATAGCCAACAGTAACGAAATTGTCAGCCACTTTTACATGAACTGGTCCCGCCACCTTGAACTATCCCTGGATAACTTGCGCTCCAGGCGGGGTGTTTAAACCCAATTCATGAGAAAGGTGAATACCTTTAAACCTGTGAAGGGATCAGGATCCCTTAAACGTGAGAGAGGGGGCCAATCCTCTAATCTTTCGAAGTATCTCGAGTGTGTATCCTAGAGCTATATCCCAAAGCATATTCTGCAAAACACCTTTAAACTAAGGTGGGTGTTAGCTTGGCTAACACCCCTTCGATGCTTAAGTCAGTATTGGGTATCAAAATAAAAGATAATATCAAAAATATAAATGAGTTATAGAGTTCGTACCATTATGAGTTAGAAATTAAATTCTAAACTCACTTGTATAGCATTCCAGGATCTTGGTAGCATATCCCCCTCCATGTTCTTGAGTCGGTATGCTCCTTTCCCAGATTCTGACTCAATTTCATAGGGTGCTTCCCATTTTGGAGCCAACTTTCCATCGGCAGGATTAGTAGTATTCTGGAAAGCCTTTCTCAATACCCAATCTCCGACCTGGAACCTTCTAGTCCTTATATTCTTGTTATATGCTTTAGATATCCTCTGTTGGTATGCTGCCATCCTTAGCCTTGCTGCATCTCTTGTTTCATCAACAGTATCTAATTCCTCGCATAGGACTTCAGGATTCTGCTCAGGATCCCGGAGGTTGGATCTTGCTGTGGGTATTACCATTTCTGTCGGGATCACCGCTTCTGCTCCAAATACCAAGGAAAACGGGGTTTGGCCAGTTGCATTTTTCACCGTCATCCTATCAGCCCATAAAACAAAGGGTAGTTCTTCTGTCCATCTTCCTTTTTTAGTTCCTAGTCTCTTTTTCAGGTTGTTGACAATTATCTTGTTTGAGGATTCTGCTTATCCATTTGCTTGAGGATGTACCGGTGTAGATGTAATCATCTTGATTCCCCAACTCTTACAAAAAATAGTAGTCCTCTTACTTATAAACTGAGATCCATTGTCACAAATTATCTCAGCTGGTACTCCGAACCTAGTCAGGATATTCCTTTTTTATAAAGGATACCACTTCTTGATCTCTAACTTGAACGAATGCTTCAGCTTCAACCCACTTAGAGAAATAATCGGTCATTTCCAGCATGAAGACCTTTCCTCCTGGAGCTTTTGGCCATTTTCCTACTATATCCATTCCCCACTTCATGAATGGCTAAGGGGAAGCTATAGGATAAAGTGGCTCGGCCGGCTGATGTAATATATTACTGTGTCTTTGACATGCATCACATCTTCGAGCATATTCTGCATCATCTTTTCTCATCGTCAGCCAATAATATCCTATTCTTAATGCCTTTGAGAACAACGACCTGCCCCCAGTATGGTTACCACAATCCCCTTCATGTATATCCTGAAGCACTTCCTTGGTTTTGGGATCCTCTAAGCACCTCAGATATGGTCCTGCAAGAGATTTCTTATACTAGACATTATTTATAATAGTGAATTGTGATACCTTCATTCTAAAGGCCTTAGGATTCTCATCCTTTGGGACGTGTCCTTCCTTGAGATATCTTATGATCGGATCCATCCAAGACTTAGGATCCTTCTCAGGATACTCATCAGGATCCTCAGGTATCCCGACTGATGATCCTAGGTTTGCCAAGGCATCTGCTTCAGCATTATATTCTCTTGGTACCTGTTCAAGTGTAAAAACATCGAAATATCCTGCTATTTTTTTGAGAATTTCAAGATACTCGATTAACTTCTCACTTTTAACTGCATAGGTTCCATTAAAATGATTAATAATTAACAAAGAATCAACATATACTTGCAAACTTTTGATATTCATACTTTTAGCCAATTCTAATCCTGCAATTAAAGCTTCATATTCTGCCTCATTATTAGTGGCAGGAAAATCAGATCTAATAGCCTGGGGTAATATGTCCCCCCTGTGGCGATTTTAGTAGTATACCCAAACCTACACCTCTTACATTAGATGCACCATCAGTATATAACGTCCAGGATTCTAAGTTTTCTCCTAGCTGTTGTACTTCTAGGTCTACTTCATTTTGAATATCACTACTGAAATCAGCCACAAAGTCAGCTAAAGCCTGAGACTTTATGGCGTTCATATACTAGATCAAAGGCACTTAATTTCACTGACCATTTAGCCATCCTACCTGACATCTCGGGTTTCCTAAGCACATTTTTAACAGGATAATTGGTTTAATAGGAATTCTATGTGTTTCAAAGTAATGTCTAAGTTTAGTCGACGCCATAACTAAAGCTAATATTAATTTTTCTAAGTGTGAATATCTAGTCTCAGCATCTAGTAAATTTTTACTAACATAATAGACAGGATACTGCTGACCTTCATGACCCTTTACCAAGTAATGACTTTATCATCCGTAAGCATGGTCATCCTTGTGGGTTTATCTCCTATTTCCTCCTTAGCCTTCCTGGCATGCCTCCTAGCTGTAGAGTAAGAAGTTCCACATATGTCAGATCCCCCAGAGATAAAGTTAATTATCTTGGCATCTGGTGGTGGAGATGCAGCTCTCTCAGGATCCTGGTCAGTATCCTGAGCTTTCTTCTTTCAAGTATCCTTTGCTCAGCAAGTAGCTTATCTCCTTTCTCAAGGCTATGCAATCATCTCATATGCCCAAAGTCTTCATGGAAGGCACATCATTTAGCTTTATCCTTCCAATATGTATTCCTTGGATTCTTTTTCGGCCACCTAGCTTTCTCCCCCAGTCCCTGCATAGCATACATTAACTCAGGAACATTTACAGAAAAAAATACTCTGAGATTTCAGGATATTCTTCATCGTCCTCATCCTCAACAACATTCACTCTCTTATTATCGTTCTTAGCATATGGCTTTGAACGATACTGTTTGTAGGAAGATTCTGACTTCCTATTTGTCCATTCATATGTTGAAGACGTGTTCATCCTCTCATGCATTTTCTTGTCATCTTCAAGCCTTATGTATCTCAAAGCCCTATTCCGAGCTTCATCTAAATTCCTGCAAGGATTCATTACAAGATCCTGATAAAATTGACAATCCTTCCGTAATCCCATTTTGAACGCTTGTACTGCCGTAGCAACATCAAGATTCAGGATATCCAGGGATTCTCTACTAAATTTGTTAACATAATCCCTTAGGGATTCTTGTGATCCTTGTGTTATCCTGTAAAGATCACTTGTTAGTTTCTCAAAGCTCCTGCTACAAGAAAATTGACTGATAAACAAATTAACTAAATGAGAAAATGATGTAATAGAATAAGGTGGAACATTTAAAAGCCATTTTAAGGCCGATCCTGTTAAAGTTGAACCGAAGCCTTTTCATAAGCATGCTTCCTTAAGTTCTGGTGGGATTGGATTTATTTCCATCCTTTCCCTATACTGGGCAATATGCTCCTCAGGATCTGTCGTCCCATCATACAACTTCATGCTGGGAGTCTGGAATCTTTTTGGAATTTCAGCATCACAAATTGGATGAGCAAATCGGGATATCCTGTGACTATCCTGGGATACTTCCGGTATAGGCTGCCCTACTCCATGAACACTTGATATCATATCCTTCAATTTTTGAAGTTCCCTGGTCAATGCTGGTGTTATACCTATATCCTGTAAAGAATCAGAATTATTAGTAGCAGGGATACTGATATTGGCAAACATGTTACCAGCCTGTTGACTTTTGCCATATCCTGGATCCCTCACGATCGATATCCTGGCGGATGATGGTATGTCCAGCATGTTGCTCCGGGACTGACTCGGTATCATGTTGCCTTGATTATCCTCGGTAAACGTCGTTGAACTAAAGTTCAGCATCCTGGGCTGTAGAGGAGTAGTTGTATCCTCCACAGGTTTCCTGGAGTTTGACTTCAAGAGTTGTATATTCTTCATGATCGTCTAGTTAGTTTCTTGCTGCCTCTTCATTTGTTCCTGTATACTACCAAACAAAGACAGAATTTTGTCATTAGAAGCAAGGATATGGGTTCTCCCTGAATTTCCGGATCTAGAAACATTCTGAGCAGCAGGAATTTCTCTCGGTGTGTTGCTTTCATTTCTCCTCTGAAAAGTTTGAACTCGTGAAGGTGGAGGAGGTAATGAACCAGCAGCAGCAAAGGTTGAAACAGACATGGAAGAAGAGTTCAAATTCGATTGAGAAGCCATTAGAAATAGTTTTGAAAAGAATTTCGAAATCAGAAAACCGAGTAATGATTTTAACAAAGTATTGATTAAAAATAGCACCACTTGCCCCACGGTGGGCGCCAAATTGTTTTGGTCAAAAATTACCGAAGCAATTAAGTGATCAAATTAGTTAAGTGAGGTAGTGTGCTAGAATTATATTTGAAAAATATGTTAACCAAGTTAGTTGTAAAAACAATTTCAGGATACGGCTCAGGATATAGAGCTGTATCTATGATCAAACAATGAGCAAAAAAGTAAAGGTTGACACGTGATGTACGAGGAAAGCCCTTGATCTTTCTAGATCGCCGGCATAAAACCTCGGGAGCTGACAATCGTTGGCTGCCTTGTTCTTCTTATTGCTTGAATAACCAGGATACAGTGCAGGATAATGCTCGGATCAAATCTAAGTGTTACAATGATTGTGATTTGTGAGTGTTTGTGATTGAAATGGTGATCATAGCTGCAATGTATGTGTAAAAGTGGACGGGATTATGTGTGTCAACCTACTGATCCAGCACTCCTATTTATAGTTACAAGAAATAACAAACTATGCTAAAAATCCGGGATATTGCCCTATTATTCCGGGATCCTGCGAATATTCCCTTTTGACCGTTGTAAACCCCTTCTCCAAGCTTCCAACGTCTTTCTTGTAACCACCTTGACCTATTCTTCAGGGAGACCAAGCCTCATGACCATTTGTACCTTGCAGCCAAAGCAAATCGTTAACAGCACGCAGGATACCCTCGCAGGATGTTACCAATATCCTGGTCCAGTATCCTGGCAGCGAAAATAGGCATATAAAGTCAGGATATAATTTCGGGATATAGGTTAGAAAATTCCACCCACAACATTTATCCTGAGATTTGAAATGTTCCATTGCAGGATACAAGATGTGCACTATTGGTATTTGAGTTCCCTCCGGTATCCTGACAGTAGATCCTAAGTTTGCTAGAGCGTCAGCTTCAGCATTCTTTTCTCTTGGTACCTGTTCAAGTGTAAAAATTTCGAAATATGCTGCTAATTTTTTAACAATTTCAAGATATTCAGCAAACTTTTCACCTTTTACTGCATAAGATCCATTGAAATGGTTAGTAATCAACAGGGAATCAACATATACTTGTAAATATCTAATATTCATATTTTTAGCTAATTCTAATCCCGCTATCAGAGCTTCATACTCAGCTTCAATATTGGTAGCAGAAAATTCACACTTAATAGCCTGGGGTAATATGTCCCCCTGTGGCGATTTTAGTAGTATTCCTAATCCTACACCTCTTATGTTGGATGCACCATCAGTATGTAATATCCAAAATTTTGAACTTTCACCTAGTTGTTGTACTTCTAGGTCTACTTCATTTTGAATATCACTACTGAAATCAGCCACAAGGTCAGCTAGAGCCTGAGACGTTATCGCATTTCTAGGTTCATATACTAGATCATAAGCACTTAATTTTACTGACCACTTAGCCATTCTACCTGACATCTCTGGTTTCCTAAGCACATTTTTAACAGGATAATTAGTTTTAACATGAATCCTATGTGTCTCAAAGTAATATCTAAGCTTTGTTGATGCCATAAATAGGGCCAATATTAATTTTTCTAAATGAGAATATCTAGTTTCAGCATCTAATAGACTTTTACTAACATAATAGACAGGATACTGCTGACCTTCATGATCCTTTACAAGAACAACACTTACTGCATTCCCTGATACTGCAAGATACAGGGATAATGGTTCACCATCCTCAGACTTCATCAATAAAGGTGCAGTTGAAAGATATTGCTTCAAATCCTGCAAGGCTGCTTTATGCTTTTCTCCCCATTCGAATTTCTTATTCTTCTTCTTCTTCTTCTTCTTCTTCTTCTTCTTCAGGATATCATAGAATTCCTTGCATTTTTCCGAGGATCTTGATATAAATCTATTTAATGCTGCTACTCGCCCTGTCAATCTTTGTACATCTTTCATGTTGGAAGGTGACTTGATATCCAAGATGGCTTTGATCTGTTCTGGGCTCGCTTCTATCCCTCTTTTAGTCACCATATATCCTAAAAACTTTCCTGCCCCCACTCCAAAATGGCACTTGGCAGGATTTAGCTTCATGTTATATTGATCCAGGATATCAAATGCTCCCTTAATATCCTGGAGGTGATCCTCAGCCTTTTTAGATTTCACTACCATGTCATCAATGTACACCTCCATTGTGTCCCCTAGCTTGTCTTTAAACATCATGTTCACCAATCTTTGGTACGTTGCACCTGCATTTTTCAAACCAAAAGGCATAGCAGTATAACAATAAATACCTGTTGGTGTCATAAAAGCAGTATCCTCCTGGTCCGAGGGTTCCATTTGGATCTGCTGGAATCCTAAGGATGCATCCATAAAGGTTAGCATTTCATGACCGGCGGTGGCATCCACCATCGAGTCTATATGAGGCAGAGGGAATGGGTCTTAAGGACATGCTTTGTTCAAGTCTGTGTAATCTACACAAACTCTCCATTTCCCATTCTTCTTTTGAACTACGACCACATTTGCTAGCCACTTGGGGAATTTGACTTCCCTAATCATCTTGGATTTCAATAACCTTTTAACCTCCTCTTGTATGATCGCATTTCTTTCAGGAGGAAACTTCCTTCTCTTTTGTTGAACGGGCTTGAAAGACCTGCCAATTCCAAGTTTATGAGTTATAACATCTTTCGATATACCTGTCATGTCTTCATGTTTCCATGCAAACGTGGATATCCTGCATTTCAAAAAGTTAGTAAGCTGATCCTCAATATCCTGAGGGATATTGGTTCCTATGAGTGCCGAGATATCTGGATTATCCTGGTCCAGGATAATTTTCTTAACATCCTGCTCTGAAGCCTCCGCGATATCCTGGGCTCGTATCTTTAATTGCTATGCTGCATTGGGCTTGGTTGATGATTTCATCGAGGATGAGTAACATTCCTTTGCCTCCTGTTGATCACTTTCCACCTTGACAACCCCCCAAGGAGTTGGGATCTTGATACACTGATGATAGGTTAACGGTACAGCTTTCATATCATAGATCCATGGCCTACCCAATATAATATTATAGCAGGATAAGGAATCCATGACACAGAAGCGTTGCATTGAGTTAACTCCTTCAACATATACTGGCAACTTTATTTCTCCCACAGTATTCCTAGCTTATCCACTGAACCCAACAAGTACAATGGACTTTGAAGTGATATCCATCAAGGATACATTCATTCTCTTCAATGTTTCTAGTTGAATTATGTTGACGGAGCTGCCATTATCCACCAGTATCCTGTGCATAAAATGATTAGAAACATATAAAGTTATTACCAAAGCATCATGGTGAGGATCCTAGACAGTATCCCTGTCATCACTTTCGAACGTGATCACTTTATCAGTTGTGAGGGTTGACATCCTGGTTGGCTTATCTCCCCTTTCTGCCTTAGCCTCTTTTGCATGTCTTTTTGCAGCAGAGTATGAAGTCCCACAAATGTCGGATCCTCCTGAAATAAAGTTAATTATCTTGGCATCTGCAGGAGGTGATGCTGCACGTTCAGGATCCTTTTCAGTATCCTGACCCTTATTCTTCTTTCTTCCCAGAAGATCCTTCAAATATCCCTTGCTCAGGAGATAGCTTATTTCTTTCCTCAGAGCAATGCAATCCTCAGTAACATGCCCGAAATCCTCATGGAAGGCACACCACTTGGACTTATCCTTCCAATCAGCTTTTAGTTGGTTCTTCCTAGGCTATCTTGCTTTGTCTCCTAAACCCTGCATAGCATACATTAGTTCAGGTATATTTATAGAAAAAGAATATTCTGACAACTCAGGATACTCCTCAGGATCCTCGTCTTCAACAACATTCACTTTCTTGCTGTCACTCCTGCCATATGGCTTAGAGCGATATGGTTTATACGAGGACTCTGATTTCCTGTTAGTTGATTCGTATATTGAGGATGAATTCATCCTCTCTTGCATTTTCTTGTCATCTTCAAGCCTGATATATCTCAAAGCCCTGTTTCGAGCTTCGTCCAAGTTCTTGCAAGGATTCATCACAAGATCCTGATAAAACTGGGAATCCTTTTGTAGCTCCATCTTGAATGCTTAGACTGCTGTTGCAACATCAAGGTGTGGGATGTCCAAGGATTCCCTGCTGAATTTGTTCACATAATCCCTTAGGGATTCTTGAGGTCCCTGTGTTATCCTGTAGAGGTCACTTGTTAGTTTTTCAAAGCTTCTACTGCAAGAAAACTGACTATTAAATAAATTAACTAAATGCGCAAATGATGTAATTGAATGAGGTGGAACACTTAGAAGCCATTTCAAGGCTGATCCTGTTAAAGTTGAGCCGAAGCCCTCGCACAAGCATGCTTCTTTAAGATCCGGTGGGATAGGGTTAATTTCCATCCTCTCCCTATACTGGGCAATATGCTCCTCAGGATCCGTCGTCCCATCATACAGTTTCATGTTAGGAGTCTGGAATCTCTTTGGGATTTCCGCATCACAAATGGGGTGAGCAAAGCGGGATATGTTGTGACTATCCTGGGATACTTCCGGTATAGGCTGCACTATCCCAGGCACACTTGATATCATATCCTTCAACTTTTGAAGCTCTCTGGTTATCGCTGATGTTACACCTGTATCCTGCAATGATCCAAGATTATTAGTAACAGGGATATTGGTGTTAATAGACAAGTTACCAGTTTGGTGATTCTTGCCATATCCTGAAGCGCATCCTGGAGCATATCCTGGATCCCTCACAGTTGACACCCTAACCGAAGAGGGTATCTCAGGAGTATGATTCTGAGTATGACCAGGCACAATATTGCCCCTGTTATCCTCGGTATATACTGCAGAACTGAAGTTCAAAGCCCTGGGTTGCAAGGGTGTGACAGTATCCTCAGCAGGCCTGCTTGAGCTGGATTTCAAGAGTTGTATCTCTCTTATCAACATTTGGTTGGTCTCCTGCTGTTGCCTCATCTGTTCCTATACACTATCAAACAAAGTTAGAATTTCTTCATTAGAGGCCAAAACAGGAGCAGATCCCTGAACACTTCGAGTAGGTATAATATCCTGAGGCTGTGAGGAAGCTTGCGTCCTTGGAGGAGGTGGTGGAAGCACCGAACCAATTGTTGCAGAGGTTACGGTAGAAGAGCTCATGTTTGATCTCGAGGCCATTGAAAATAGTGTAGCAAAAAGTTTTGAAAATAGAAAACTAAGTAATGATTTTGCAAAAGCTTTTAGTAGAAATAACACCACTTGCCCCACGGTGGGCGCCAAATTGTTTTGGTCAAAAATTACCGAAGCAATTAAGTGATCAAATTAGTTTTGTTAGGTAGTGTGCTAATAATTCTTTGTGAATAATATGTTGGTTTGTTAGTTTGCAAAAACAGTTTTAGGATATAGCCCGAGGATATCAGACTATATCAATAATCAAACAATGAGCGAAAAGTAAAGGGTGACACGAGATGTACGAGGAAAGCCCTTGATCAATCTAGATCTCTGGCATAAAACCTTGGGAGCTGACAATCATCGGCTGCCTTGTTCTTCTTATTGCTTGAATAACCAGGATATAATGCAGGATATGATGCGGATCAACTAAGTGTTACAATGTGATTCGAATACAAGTGTAAGTGTTTGTGAGTGTTTGCAGCTAGTAGAGAGCAAGAGTGTTCGAGAGATTGTGTGTGAAAGTTCCTACTTCCTATGATCCGTACATTCCTTTATATAGTAAAAGGAAATAACTAACTATGCAAAAAATCCGAGATATTATGCTGAAAATCTGGGATACTTGGAATATGCCCTTCTGAACGTTAGGGACTGTTTCAACTCGTTTTCCACGCGCATATTAACTATAACTCCGGGATTTAAGCTTCCATAACCGTTACAACATTAATATCTTTGACCAGCATCCGTAACTCCCATAAAATATGCCTTTCTTCAATACTGACCGTTACAAGAGCTATTCTTCCGCCATTAACGTCCATATCCTAACTAATTTGAGCGGATCTTCAGGATGACTTGGTCTTCATGAACGTTAGTCCCTTGTAACCAACGTTTACAAGTAAATCGTTAGTAATAGTCAGGATACTGCCTCAGGATGTTACCAATATCCTGGTCCGGTATCCTGATCGTAATCAGCTATCATAAAATTAAGATATAGTGTCAGGATATGGGCTCAGAATTTCACCCATAACACCTGAGAAGTGTGAAAATTGTGATACTGTGACAAGGCACAACAATAAATTGATTCATAACATGAACAGACTAAAAGAATCTTATGATGTTTTAAACAAAGCTGTGAATCAATATAGCAAGTCAAGCAATGAATAAGAGATAGCTATGAAGACACTCAATGGAGCGTTCATGACGAAGCAGAAAATCATCAATCAGTATATTGAGAAATGTGTTGAACTTGAACAAAAATTGGAAACTCAGAGGATAGAAACTGAGAGGGTAAACAGGTTATTGAAAAGTTATTCATGTGCTTCTTACGTGATTGACATGATTTATCCTACAGTAGAAGGCATGGAAGCGTTAGAAGAGAAGAAATCTGAAGTAAAGTATGCTGGTAAGAAGCATAGTACCAATTATACAAAGTGTCCACCTCCGCTTGAAGAAGGATATTCTCCACGAAATCCTAATTCAGAAAGAGTAAAAAAGGCAACCAATTTAAAGTGGGAATCTGAACCTTCAGATGGATTGCCAGATAATATTGACATCACATTCACTGCATCTGACACTGATCAACAATCTGAGTTGATTAAGAAAGTGGTGGATCATGTGTTAGATAAAGATGAAACCGAGGAGTCCAAGTGAAAGTCAAAGTCTGACACTTCAAGTCCAACAGTTGAAAAGGGCAAAAGGGTTTACAATAATGATTTTCTGATATCAAAAAATAATTTGAATGACGAAACATTCAAAGTAGCATATACATTGAATGACTCCGACAAATTATATTCTGATGAAGAATTTCCAATAGAAGTGTACAAACTGAACATATTAAAAAGGTTTTCAAATTAACAGAAATTAATATTTCTGAAATAAAAGATAAAAATCTTTCTAAAAAACCTAAACAATACACTTCAAGAGTTCAACAAAGGTTAAACAAGAAAAAAGGTTTTGGTCCAAATCACCATAAGAAACCAAATCACAAAAATAATTTCAAAAAGAAAGGATTGGGTTTTATTCCAAAAGAAAATGAAAAATATGTTAAAGATTTTAAATCAAAAGTTGTTTTTGTATCAGGAACATCTTCAGAAGAAGAAAAAGAGAATTTGTTCAGAAAGCAGACGAACAAAGAATTCCTTGCTAAGAAGCAAGAGGGAATGAAGAATGATACTGCCCAGAAGAAGGAAATGAGAACCTGTTATCAATGTAAAAAAGTTGGGCACATTGCATGGAAGTGTCCAAAGGTAACCCAAACAAAACAGGGAGTCTCTCAAAACTTGAAAGAAAAGTTGGTTGATAATGAACCACCAACCGAACAATTTAAAGTGTTCAAAAATTCAAAATTTGAGGTTGGTGAGAGTTCAACACGTTTCTACAAAAGAAGAGTGAATCTGAACAACCACAAGTGGGTTGTTAAGAAATCAGAAGCACTTTCTGGCGATGAATTTGTTTCTTCGGAAGCAAAGGAGCCACTTTCTGGCGATGAATCTGACTCGTCAAAGTCAGAGGAGCCACAAGTTGAGCTAAAAAGAGAAAATTCAATTCCACCAATGGATGACGTAAACTTTCCACCATTGCGGGCTGAAAATTTAAAACAAAAATTTGGAAAAGTGGAAATTTCGAATCAATTCTATTCTGAAAAGAGAGAATTCGATGTCTAAAAGGCTTTTAATGGCAAAGTGAAACATATCTTTGGTAAGATGGTTGATGGAAAGGCCAAAGGGGTAAAAGAATTCTATGAATAAAAAAGGAATGTTCAAAGACCGAGTAAAATTGAATTGGTTACACCCAAAGCTGGTCAGGCTTGGGTGTCAGCATTCTTTGATTGAAAATCCTGACTTGCCGGAGCTCCCAAGTTGGTAATCGTGGAGCATGAATCGGCATCATTCTTGAAAATAGTTTTTACAAGTGGTTGAAAGAACAAAGTGATGAATGAATCCCCATGATATGTGAAATCAACAAAACTAATTTTCCAGAAAAACCATTCGATTAAAACAAACTTAAGTGTTTTGAAATCATAATGGGAAAATAGTTTGTTGTCAGGGGGAGTTCTGATTGTTTACGCCAAGTGGATGGCTAATTGAAGCAATTCACATCAGTTTGTCATTTTATTTGTACAGTTCATTGCTTTTACTTTCAAATTTTCCCGGAAAATCAAAAATTGTAATATATTTTTGATTTTAGGGGGAGTAAAAAATTTAGAAATTTGAAAATTTGAAAAATCCAAAAACATGATAAAATCTAAAAACCAAAAACATTGAAAAATCAAAAATGAGTTTTGTTGTAAAAATGAGGAAATGATAGTACATCAGTGGACTATCACAACATGCTAAAGAAAATGGAATGTCAAAATGTTTTTAAACAAGTCTCACTGATGATGTGCTAGTAGACTTCGCACGACTAGTAGATTGAATTTGAGATATAAACCTAAATATCAATACTTACTTATCTCGTGGGGAACATCTCTCGGATATATGGGTAACCCCCGAAATCTTGTTTGAGAGATTGCCTGATTCTGAGATACTTGGTCTTTATACTGTTTGATATCTGGGGTATTATACCTGGTCTTCTGATATTGCGGAAGCAATGGCATAGACCTCGTATAATACTTTAAGTGCTTTAAAAGCTTACCCTCTGCATAAAAATTGAAAAATATCGAAAGATATGAATCAATTGTAGTTGAAGAAAAGATTCCCTAAAGGGAACACACCTAAAGTTGAGCCTTCATCTCTTTGACTGAACGAAAGTTCATACCTGAGCTCTCAAGGTCTTGCACTAACCCAGATACAGATATCAAATAGGTATGCTCACCTGTAAGACTGAATCTAGGGAATTATGATACGGGAGTATATTCTGAGGTGGGACACGCGAATAAGTTTAAGTCCTTAAAACACTAATTTGTATCTCAAATCAATTGAAACCTGTGTAGAAGTTTAAGTGGACAATAATACTGACAATCAGAAGTGAATTTGTTTAAGACTTAAAGTTAAATCAAGATCAATGGTGTTAGTGATTTGTCTCATAAATTGATATGATCCTCTTACACAAACTCACAAAAATATGTATGTAAATATTTCTTTACTGCTTTTCATTAAAGACAAAATCCAAAAAGATTTTCAGTATGTTTTAGCATAAAGTTTTGAAAATTCAAAAAGATTTTATTTCATCTTATTTTTGACAACTAATGTTGGAAAGCTGATTTTCAAAATTCCAAGTGCTAAACATGATGATCGAAAACAGGGTTGGGAGAGTTTGTTTGAAATGAGAAATGATTAAATGGTTCATTAATTTGAAACCAAATTTGAGCATTACGAATACAAGTGGTTAAGCAGAGATCATAAATGAGAGATTATGATTGATTTGAGAATGTTTCAAGTAGTTTTAAAAATTGTTATAAATAAAAAATCTTATGTTTTAGGTAGAGTATATGCAGGTAAAAAGCTTTGAAAGAGCTAGATTTCGACTCCTGAAGATTTTCCACAAAAGCGTATGCAGATTAGAGTCAGGTTTCCGATTCAAAGCTTGCAGATAGTATATTCCAGACTGCGATCCCAGTTTATCGAAAGGGGGAGTCTGAAGACATAAGAGCCAGATTCGGTTATTGGAACATCGTTCGAGATAGAAGTTGTTAATGCTGATAAGCTTAAGGAATCAAGAGACCTGATAAAGAGAATTAGAGAGAGAATAGAGCCAGGTTGAGATTCTGATAGAAGAAGATAGAGATTGATGAGGATGCTTACAGAGAAAGATACTTTGGAAAAAGCGAGAAGACCGATCAAGACTGAAGACTCAATACACTGAAGACTCGTCATCATCCAATGGGGAGTTTGTTAGTGCATATGTCTGTTGACTTCGTCTTATGTCTTGTATAGAGTCATGTAACTAGAATAAATAGTCCAGGACATGTTGTTCGAGAGAAACGGGAAACAGACCTGAACCAGCCACCTCGCACGAGGTGACCAAGTTCGTGAGGTCTGGCAAGTTCGTGTGACCTGGAAAGTTCATGGGGTCTAGCCAGAAAGCATGAAATGCCAGAAAGCATGAAATGGTTCGTGGGGTCTGGCATTCCTATAAATAGGTGGTCTTGGATCTTCATTTGTAACTTTCTGATTCCGGAGACGAAGTGCTGTCGAAGTGTCGAACGATCTGCAAACACTATCAAATCAATACATTCGACAGTTAAAGTGATTCTAAGTGTGAATCTAGCTGGTATAACATCAATACGTCTGATTCCGCCTTTCGTATTGATCAAGAACTCTTCTGAATGACTCATTTGATCGAATCCCCGATCCTACATTGCATGGAGCATTATTGTTGTTATTAAGGGCTTGGTTACATTGAGCAATGATGTTTGGGATTGCAGCAGCCATTTGCTGCGTAATGATAGTTGCCAGTTCTTCATTAGGTACCTGATTGTCGCGTCGTGGAGGCATTTTAAAAGAGGAAGCATGAGAGAAAACAAATGAAACGGCATTGGGTAAGAATAGGATGTTACAATTACCGACCAAAAGCATGGGTGATGGTCATTTGTTTGAACCACGAAACAAACAAACGACACACAAAAGCTGAATCAAAGTAAATAGGTCCTCATAATGTATGGCGAAGACATGCTTTAGCCTATAAGTGGACACTCACCCTAAGAGTTCCCAGGTAAGAGTGACTGGTCCGATTATGTGGATTTGTACGAACACTCTAGCCTTAGACAGAAAACTCAGGATACAGGCACCCACCCTTCTAGATTGCACGTGTTCACATTAATAAGACCCAAAATTTGATGAGATTTTTGAAAACTTTGAAGGTTCAAAATCTTACAATAAATCATCCTAGAACAGATGATTAGTTTTCAAAGCGGATTAGAAATTTGTGTTCTTATTGTGGTTGTCGCCTAAAGATAGGCGACGGTATTGTTTTATGACTAAACTGTAAGTAAACTCGCGTTAGGGTCCTAGGAAGGTTACAGACTAGGTCAAAGCATTACTAATAACCTAATTCCCTATAACCATGAGCTCTGATACCAACTCTTCTGTCACACCCCGACCACGTAAACCAACAAAACGTGGCGGAAACGTCGGGGAGTGTTGTAACAGAATCATTGTTTCATAACCATGGATTAAATAGTTTTGTTTTATTGAATTAAATGTATTACATTGCATTGAAGTTAGAAACAAAACATGAACAAATAGACTTTCATTGTTATTAAGTCACTAAGGCCTCGCCCATTCCTATGTGAGCATGCATCAATATCATCATCAAACATCATCAACTATGGTACCTGAAACACATGTGAAAATACGTCAGCATAAAAATGCCGGCGAGTACATAGGATTTGTGTGAGTGTTAGGTTCATGGCTCGTTTTACCTTTTGAAATGACTCAAAACAACTTTGTTATTCGATATTAGAAAACTTAGTTTTTGTAAAATGTTTATATTGTAAATTGAAATAACCAAGTTAAAAGTAGATTTGTTATAATTTATAAAACCTCGAATCCATGAATCTTAACTCCAAAACATTTATTTATGTAGACCCAGATTGAAAATCGTTTTTGTAATAAAACTCGAATAGTATATATTGTTAGAAAAACATTGTAATATAACTTTGTTTTGATAACATTTTCCCAAGTGATCTAGATAACGCAACGATATATAATGTGTTAAAAGCACTTATATATAGGAAGTACGAGCAGCGTATCCACCATGCTTTTAACACATTACACCTGCCCCATTACCTAATCACTTCCCTAACCCAACGGTTCAAACAGCTTCAAACGGTTCACATTAATCAACAGTTACAAATGGTTCACATAAATCAAACAGTTACAAACGATTCAAAATGTAAAACAATGTGTTCATATGCTGGATGAACATATGCAACAAAATGTAAGTATGAAAATCAATGTGCTAGCATGCTAAGTGAACATACATAGCAAAACATAATGAAATCATGTACTATATGTGTACTAATGAACATAACAGCATATGATATAAAAGCATGAGAAACACGAAAGTAACAAGTAGGCACATGTGAATCACCCCAAAATAGTTTGAAAAAAGTAAAAGAGGGGACTATGTACTCACTTGAGGATGCTTAGAAGTCTTGAATAACAACCAAGCAAAGGTAGAGGGATCACGGAATCAAACGACACCTAATATAGGTATCTAAGTTAATAAACCGGACCTAAATCGGAAGATCGGATAGAATGAGGTTTCATAAACCAAATGAGTGTTTAGAACTCATATGATATGGTTTAACAAAGCCTACATACTAAAACGGAACCTAACCTAAGTGCTTACGACCCATTACGACCCGTTTAGGTAGCTTACGCTACTTTAACGAGTCTTTCGCGTAAAACGCGTTCGGACTGCCTAACTAGTCCTATGACAAGTATTATATGTCTTAACATGTCTAATAATGTTGCCTAATCAGTTTAGATATTAAATTTAGGTTACATATGCTTAAAATGAAATTATGCGTAAAAAGGGCATTTTGGTCATTTTCCTAAGGCATATAAACTAACTATCATACAACTACTTAAACGGAGTGACCATAAGGTATAACCTCGGAAGGTTATTCCCTATTCAACTATGGTCACAATAAATGCCTGGTCGGATCCTAAAGATCGACCAAACGGGTCAGGTTCGAAAGTCTAAGCGATTATTTAGACCACTTATCTTACGACCCTATATAAGCACTAATCTAAAAGTGACGAGTTAAACATGTTAAAACATGTTTAACAAAGTTTGAAAACAATTTTGATATCAAAACAAAGGGTTTTGATACCCAAGAATAGTTTGGTTGCAAAATACGCATGAATGCGCATTTTGACCGAAACCATGACTCGTCACTACACCTAATTAACGTGGTAATCAGTAGGTATAGTCACTAGGGACTATAACCATCATGATTACGCTTATGTTTCGAAGTTCAAATGAACTTTGTGTTGACCAAAGACTAGTCAAAGCAGAAAGTCAAACACAGTTTGACTTTTATGCTTAAAACGCATAAAAGCGCAAAAGAATACTTACAAAGGGTCCAAGCAAGGAAAACTTGATACAAATTGCTCAGGTATGAAGTGTTAAACCCCAACTTAGATCTATTTGAATCCGATTGTAAGGAATGAGAATGATGGTGTTGGGTATTTATAGAAAACCCATAACCGTTAGGATAGTTCCTCGCAATCCGTGCTTCGATCTTGGCCCTCCATGTGGGCACATGGTTTTCTAATACCATGGGCACCTAAAAACAATCAAATACCATCAAATGGTATTGCAAAACAAGGATCAAAACCATCCATGTGTGGCACATTGTTTTACAATGCTATGGGTGTCCAAAACTAGCTCATGGTATTGAGAATGTTACATAAAAGCCCCTGAAAAACAACGCGGTTGTAAAAAATAGGCCTACTGTTGCTGAAACTGATTTTTTCTGCCCAGATGAGGCTGTGGCGTGCCATCACAGCATAGCCATTAGGCTTTGGCGCGACGCCACCACTAGCCAGATCCAGAAACTTTGCCAAAATGGCAGAAATGGTCCCTGCAACACTTTTAAGCCATTTTCGATGCGTTTAAACCCCATTAACCCATTTTTAAGGCTCTACAAGGATGTTAAAGCATAGGGGATTTGAAGAATGCTTAAAAATATCTCGGATGTCAGTTCGTTTGGTCATACGGTTGCGTTATTCGGTTAATTACGACGAAAACTCGAACGGACGCAAAAACGATCCAAATTGCGCGACGAATGGTATTTTTGCATTCCAATCACTAAAATAAAATATTCCAATGATTACAAAAATTTTTGGATGTCCGGATATGCTCAGAACGTAAGATATGCGTGAAAATGCAAACTTATGCACTTTTTGACGCTTTTAGTCCCTGTTTGATCAAAAAGTTTATTTTTGCGCACAAAACACCTCAAAGCCTATTTATAAGCTATGTAAAGGATATTTAGGGCATATTTAACTTATGATCAAGTTCCGGAATGTTCGTTATCATTCGATTCGGTATACTTTTGTAGTTTGACGCAAATAGTCCCTGCGATCGAATAAACTTGATTTCGCCACACCAACCCCTCCAAAACTCATTTCTAAGTTATGTAAAGGTTATTTAAGGTATGTTAAGCCTATGTCACTGTTCCTAAGTGTTTGTTGCATTAAACTGGTTATATTTACGCATCAGTTCGCGTATAACCTTCCAGAAAGCGATTTAAAGCCCGAAATCGAACAAGAATTGATATGTGCAAACGATACACATATTTTTACAAATCCCAAGTATAAAACACAACATTTCATTAATTTGGTATTTTTTTGATGGTCGCAGTGACACAGGTGTCACATCTGCCGCCGTTACATTCATCCTTGTATTGTCAGTCCTCATATTAGAATGACTGCTAACCTCATCTGATTCAGGCATGCTGAAGTTTGTTTTCTATAAAACAATTGTCAATAATTTTTGCTTAGAAGTCTATTTTGGAATCATCATCTCTGATGATTCATTAACCATGGTATAAATAGACCATATTTGGTTAATTTGATAATCAGGTTTATTTTAAACTTTTCATTATAATTAATCCAGCTATAAGCTATCAAGGATATTGAAATGGTACAAAAGGCCTTGTCACGTGGACAGTTTTGAATTTATAAGCCATGATCTTATAGGATTGAGGCATTATGGTTTGAACATAGTTCATTACCTTTCTTGACAGAGAGTCAATGATTACAACTGTCTTTTGTCTTTTAGGACAATAGTTATAGCCCGTAGGCATTTCATCACTAAGGGATGTTTATGATATGATCATCTTTATTTGACGATTTAAGCCATGATTTCTAAATCACTAGGCTAGATAAGAAATTGGAACAATCCAATATAAGGATGACTATTGTGATTTTCTCGAACCACATTTATCAAGAGCGTTAACACGTCCTTAGGTGTTAACAAGGATCTATTATCTTAAAAAGGCCTTACCATTTTAGCTATGTCGAAAATGACATATTGGCTAGGTTATACCCTTAAGATTTTCTTTGAAATATAAAGGCAGAACAATCATAAATTGAAATGACGTTCTGATTTAAGACATAATACATACGTATACTGTTTAATATCAAAGTAAATTTCAAAAAGGAAACTTTTCATAGAAAGTCCTAAAGAATCACAATAATTGCCCTAAACGGGTCTTTAAACAAGGAAATTTGCCCACGCATGGATTTAAAAGATATATATATCCTTATAGGGACTACTATAGAAATGAAATATAATAAGGAAGTTCCTTCTTCATTCTATTTCTGAAAGTTTTCTCCTTGGTTCCCTGAGTGCGGTACGGGTACTGAAGGTTTTTGTGGGTAGTCGAAATCTTCTATATTAGGAATCTTTGCAAAAAGTGGAATCCAAGGATTCTATGGTTAATGAATAATGTGAATCATGAATAAGGTCAGGACAAGTATAATCCAATTTTGGGATTCCAAGACTTGGAGGTAAGAAATATGGGTCCTTTGGGTCCATAGGTATAGAATTTGAAATATGGGTAATGATTTCAATTGGTTTGTTTTTGGGAATGGGTTCAAAAAGGTCCTTTCTCCATACTGGTCGTATGCTTATTCGAGCTGTAGTACAAGCTTTACATTCTTGAACTTCGGATTTGGAGTGCTTCCACCAATGGCAGCTTTGCTCGGCGACACGGTCCTGAGATACATAAATATCGAAAACAACGTATACATATATCAGGGATAAGATCATTCCTAGTTCATGTCTAGACTCGGAAGTCAAGGAATGTGCTACTGTGTCATTGCGATTAAACAAAAAAGGCTAGTGTTCAATTCACTCAATGTTGGCTCTGATACCAACCTGTCACACCCCGATATTTCCACGTATTACCGGTGGGTGTCACATCCACCACCATCATCCACCATCCATCACAGAGTGTGTGTAGTAGTCTCGGGATCCAAGATTGATAGTAAGAGTTCTTGACAATCAAAGGCCATGTTTGCCTAAGTCTCTTACATCACTTGGTGAAGACAAACGTTTAGTGTAACACTTTTGTTTTTTAATCTTTTCGCACTTTTTATTTGGTTTTGTATTAATGACATTAATAACTAGTTTCTTATGTTAAAGGTGAAACTTCCTTATCATTTGTCCGTGGTGTCTTGCCGTTATTTTACTGTCTATATAAAATAAAAGATTTACACCATTCACATCTCTACGGTCTATATAGAGATATGTTGGCTACCTGGTCGGGGGTTAAGGGAATGGTTTGGTAAGGTTCTTGCCTTGTTCAGTGTATAGATCCTGTAAGGACCTGGGTCAAGCTTACTAGGACCTCCTTAATACCCACTGGTATTGGATGGCGGGGGTGCGAATGGCTTGATCCCCTCATTTGTAAACTACTATTATTACATTAACCCGGCTACTTGGGATTGTATCCATGCTGACTCAAACCACTTAGCTGAGGGTAACGTCACCTTTAAAAGAGGGGCCTACCACATTATGCATTAATAACTTAATTAATTATCTTTCAATAATCCAACCCTTTAGGATTGTATCCTTGCTGACTCAAACTACTGGGTTGAGGGTAACGTCATCTTCAAAAGAGGGGCCTACTACTATAACTAAGATAATCTCTTAAAAAGTGCAAAAGTGCGGAAAACATCAAAGGTTACACTAAAGGCGAGTCGGATCCAAGTGATTCATCTTGTCTATCTGTTTTTATTTTTATTTTTATTTTCAGTGTTTTTAGTTTTTAATTTTCATGTTAAAACCTTTTTCTAAATTTTTGATTTGATTAGACGTTGAGGATAAACCGGTACTAAAAGCTCTTGTGTCCTTGGACGACCTCGGTATCTTACCAACACTATACTACGCTCACGATGGGTGCACTTGCCCACATGTGTGTTTAGTGTTAGTAGAATATCGTGTTTTATAAATTTAAAACTTGACGAAAGTGTTAAAAAGGGCTAAAAATTTACATAAAAACGTATAACACACCGCACACATCAGTGCTCGCGCTGGTACATGCATCTAGACGGCGACGCAGATACTTTGCAGATCATGTCATCACCGTGTTAACCAACTACAGGATCGGGCAAATCCTCTCCAAACCCGAAATCTCTGGAAGACTTGCAAAGTGGGCCATCGAACTCGGCGCACACACCCTGATTTATAAGCCGCGCCCAGCAATCAAAGGCCAGGTATTAGCTGACTTCGCTGCAGAAGTACCAGCGAACCGCATCCAGGAATGCGAAGACTAACAAAGCTCTACACCTCCACCGTCCCCATCAGACATCTGGGCACTATATACCGATGGTGCGTCCAACGAGGACGGCGGGGGTGCAGGTCTACGACTCCTTAGCCCTGACGGCCAAGAGCTTACTTACGCCATCCGCCTCGATTTCAAAAGTACGAACAACGAGGCAGAATATGAGGCTTTACTAGCAGAGCTACGCTTGGCAGTCAAACTCGGCGTGCAACATTTGGAAGCGCATATCGACTCATTACTAGTTGCGGGATATGTCCGCGGAGACTACGCCACGAGAGGGGATATCAGGCATTACCCCCGAGAATAAAGCAGAGGTACGCAAACTGCAATATAAGGCGTGTCACTTTCAAATGGGGGACGGTATCTTATACCGCAAGTCATACCTGGGGCCACTATTACGATGCGTTGACCCTCAAGATGCCACGTATCTTGTCAGAGAGATACATGAAGGAATATGCGGCATACACGCTGGCCCGCGCATGGTAGTGGCCAAAATCATGAACGCTGGGTATTACTGGCCTGGCATGCACCTAGACGCGGTTAAGATATTGCGCAAGTGTTTCAATTATCAACGACATGCACCGAAAACATTGCGCCCAAAGAACAACCTAATCCCTGTTACCATCGCGTGGCCCTTCCAAAATGGGCAATCGATGTGGTTAGACCCTTTCCAGATGCACCCGGTTCGGTAAAATTTATCATAGTGGCTGTCGACTACTTCACCAAATGGGTAGAAGCAAAACCGCTAGCCTCTACCACCGCTACGATAACAAGAAAATTTATATGGGAACACATCATCTGCCGTTTCGGTCTACCCGTGTGCATCGTAACCGATAACGGCACCAACTTCACTACTGATGATTTCCAAAACTAGTTGAAAGAACTAAACATCGAGCACGTTTTCTCTTCTGTGGAGCATCCACAGGGGAACGACCAGGTAGAAAGCATCAACCAAAGTTTAGTCGAAGGAATAAAGGCACGGTTGGGAACAGCCTGGTGTGGCTGGGTCGATGAACTCCAAAGTATCATATGGGCGCATATGACTAACCCGAAAACAAGCAATGGCGAGACACCTTTCAGTCTAGTCTACGACTCTGAAGCAGTGATCCCAGCCGAATTTGGTCTCCCTTCACCCAGAATGTTAGCTGTTAACAAAATTGAAAACAACGACGAGCACAGGCTTGACTTAGACCTCTTAGAAGAACGATGTGAAAACGCAGCAATCAACGAGACTAAGTATAAAACAAAGCTTGAAAAATACTACAACGCGCGCGTCCGAATTTGCACATTCAACCCGGGAGACTACGTCCTGCGCGATAATGAGGCTTCTAACGTAGAGCGCCCAGGGAAACTAGCCCCCAAGTGGGAAGTCCCTTGTCTCATCCAAGAGGTCTTGGGCAAAGGCGCATACAAACTACAAACATTAGAAGGAGACACTATCGCAAGGACCTGGAACGCACAGCAGCTCCGACGCTGCTATATATAAGCCGTACTTTACATTCTCTGTGTAACCCAATGGCCCACAGGCCACCTATGAATAAATAAACAGTACAATGCAATATTGTTTATCTTCTCTATTACAAATGTGTGTTCCACTTTGTGGTATCTACAAAAACAGATTGGCAAAATATTCAATCGTGATACCCATACAAAGTGTTAACCACACACAAATATTGTAATAAGTCAGCAGGGACAAACGTTGCGGTGTATCTAGCAGGATGCATACAGCAGTTTGCTTGCGGTTTTTTCAAACCAAAACACAATTCCTAGGCCCTAACGGGATAAAAACAGGAATTGACTACTACTTACACGACAATGGTGTACATTATGCTCATTACTTAACACATTCCCTAACCAGTGGAACGTGACGGATGAAAGGTGTCGACTCACTCGCACTCTGCAAGCAGCAGAGTCAAACATTAACATACTTGCATGTCACCTAGACATGCAAATGGAAAACTATGACTTAATCTTATTTACATGCGCTGGAAACATTGGCCTTAAATAATATTACTTCACCCGCGCTCACACAAAGACAAAGTAAATATTCTTTACTTATATACTTTGAGCCGCACATACTTGCATCTCACCTAGACATGCAAATGGAAAACTCTGACTTAATGTTATTTACAAGGGCCTTAAACATTGGCCTTAAATAACAATAACTCGCACGCGTTTAAACAAAAGCAGGAAGTAAAAACACTTGCAAACTTTGAGCCAAAACATTAATTTTATATCCAAAATACTTGTTCACCTATCTGGTACATAAGGGACAACCTTTACATGGGTTCTGAAAATTTAGATGAAAGAAAACAAAAGAAGGCACGCAGGCCTAACCTATTCAGCGTTTGCACAACTAGTGCACCCATCCTCTTGCATCGGCTCGAACAGCATACGCAAACGATCCACGTAATCTTCCGCTTCCAAAAATTTTTCAATACGGTCAAGGGCGGGATGGGAAAGTCTGTTGTACGTATCAACCGCAGCGTCATAAGCACCTTCGGTATCCACACCGTGGAACCTAGACCGTTCATCAGTGAATTTCTTAGTACATAATGTGTTCACATCATTAAGGCATTTGTTATACCCAGCCTGGCGCGAACGCTCGTTCGTTTCAGCAACCGCAGTTGCGTTCTCAGGAGCGTCAAGGATGGTCTCCACAATCTGATTACATGACAATTAAAATATTACTAAGGCAAACACAACAATATGAAGGGCACAAGGTACTTACATGACCGATACCGTGTAGACGCATCCACTCATGACCCTCAGTAACTTGGCCCAAGGAGGTGGTCAACCCATCTCTGACTTCCTCAACTTGCAGTGCCCGCGCCTCAGCCTCAGTGGCATGGGAACTCACCTCCTCAAGGGTAGTTACTCGGCTCTGCACTTCCGCCTGTTCGAAATAAGCACAGACAAGTATTAGCAGACAATATACTACACCAATCAGAACAGGAGGCAATTATGTATATTCATAGTTCATACCTTGAGCTCTTCCACAACCTTGCTCAGCCTGGTGCGGTCAGCATTCGCATCTGCAAGCTCTTCGGCAGCACGCTCCTCTGCTTCCTTCAGAGCGGTTGCACCACGTGTCTCCGCCTCTTTAACAACCACTTTAGCTGCGGCCTTTTCCTTGACCAACGCGGCGTTCAAGGCCTTGAGATTATTAAGCTCCTGACAAACATGGAAAAGCTTTTCATTCTCTCTAGCACAAGCTTCCTTCCAAAGCTTGCGCTCATCAGAAAGCAATTTGGTAAGAGAACGAACCTCTTCAAGGCCTGCGGATGCGGCCCACCTCTTAGTCTGCTTTAGCTTCTCAAAAGAAACTCTATCCTTTTCCAACTGCCCCATACCCTCTTGAGCAACCTTCATCATCGCCTCAGCCTGCGTCCTTAACCGGATGGTTTCATCTTCCCTGCGGGCCAAGACATTATAATCCTCCATAACCGCATTCGTGATTATTGAGTCCCCGACAAGCATGGAGGCAAGCTGACCATGCAGGTTTGGTGTAGGATCGTTCGACTGACCCGAATGAGTTGTTCAGAGGAGTTTTAATCAGTTACAGGTGCGGAAAACAAGTAACTGACGTAGAAACAGCTAATTCTTCACTTTAAACACTGATTGTATTGATAAAACTCTGATTACAATCAATCCTCACACCGGCAGCACTTCGACATGGAATACAAGGACTGAACAACTGATTTCACTCATAGTGACACTATATATAAGTCTCTGATTCCGCTCATAAGAACAAAAGAACATCAGGAGTGAAATCAGATCTTTGTGATTTCGGGCGGAATCACCTACATATGTAGGTTGGAGCGAAATCAGCATTTAAATTCCTAAACTCTCCTATTTTCTCGTAAAACGTGACCTGATCTATACACTCTAGTCTAAGACTCGATACAAGACAAAGACGACAGATGTGTGTACCAACAGACTCCCCCTCAGATGTTGACGAGTCGCACGTGTCGAGTCTTTGACAATGTCATGTCTTCGCATCTTCAGTCTTGATCAGTCTCTGGGCTTCACTCTTTCTCTATCAGCATCAAAAGACTCCCCCTAACAATGTGCTGGCATTCCTTTAGTTCTTCAGCAACATCTGCTTCAGGATCGTAATCTGGCTTTCACACGTTCAAGATCGTTGCCTGGCTCATACTTTGTCTTCAGAGTCCTCAGATATCGGAACCTGGCTTTTCAAACATAAGCTTCTCAGTATCGATCATCTTGGCTCTACTAAAGATGTTCCAAGATCGTAATCTAGCTTTCGTCTAGCTCAGGATCTTTAAACCCAGCTCATACTTAAAACCTGCATACACTCTACCACATAGTAAGTTTTAAACATTACAACTATAAAGACATGCACCAACACTGACTCTCCCTCAGATCAAATAAAGATTTTATCTAATAAGAATCTTGATGAACCATTTGTAAGATTATATTTTTTTAAAAATTTTTAATTTCAATTGCAGATTCCCCCTCACCACATAATCATCATGTTTAGCACTCAGAATTTTGAAATTCAGCTCTCCAACACCAGTTGTCGAAAATCTTTTTTACTTTTCCAAAATTTATGCTAAAACACACAAAATCTTTTTGGATTTTTGACTGTAACAACATGCAGTAAAGAAATATTTACAGACAATATTTTTGTGAGTTTTATGTAAGAGGATCATATCAGTTCTTGACAAGTCACAAGTACCATTGAGCTTAGTTACACATTAAGAATTAAACAATTCACTTAGATTGCCGATATACTGATCCACTTAAATTCTCACACAAATTTCAACTGATTCAGGATATAAGTTAGATGTTTTAAGGACTTAAACTTATTCATGTGTCCCACCTCTTGAATATACTCCCGTATCCAGATCTCAATATTCAGTCTTACAGGTGAGTATACCATAGATGATATCTGTAAGGGAATAAATTATAGTACGAAACCGTGAGAGCTTAGGTCAGAACTTCCGTTCAGCAGAGAGATGACGGCTCGACTTTTGGTGTGTCCCCTTTAGAGGATCTTTTGAATTACAACAGCAATGACTATCAATTTTATTGTTTCATTAATTTGCTGAGGGCGGCGCATGTTTCAAGTAAGCAGAAAGTATTCTCCGGGGACTAGGCCATTGCTTCCGCAAAATCAGAAGTCCCGGGAAAATACCCCAGATATCACTGAGTATAAAGACCTAGTATCTCAGAAAGAGGGACCTTTCAAACGAGATTTCAGGGGTTACCTATATATCCAAGTAGTGTTCTCCACGAAATAAGCAAGTTTGAAATTTAGTTTGTATCCCGAAAAAACTTACTAAATGTGTAAAAACCTATCGGCATATCATCAGTGAGACTGTTTAACGCTATTTAAACATTACATTTCTTTAGCATACTGTGACTGTCTACTGATGTACTATCATTTCCTCTTCTTTGACATAAAAACTCATTTTTGATTTTATCATGTTTTTGTCTTTTTCAAATTTTCTAATGTTTTTGGATTTTCTGAAATTTTCTACTCCCCCTTAAATGCAAACACATTTCAGGAAATTTGAAAACAAACTGTACAAGAAAAATTGACAACCGATATCGAATCACTTCAATTCGCCATCCACTTGGCATAAACAATCAGAACTCCCCCTTACACAAAACTATTTTCTCATTATGATTTCAAAACACTTAAGTTTGTTTTAACCAAAATGATTTTTCCGGAAAATAAGTTTTGTTAAATTTACCACTTGTAAAGTTAGGGGTTTGGTTCATCACATTTTCCTCAATTATTTTTAGAAAATCAGATACAACTTAATGTCCCTGATTTACCACTTGGAAGTGAAAATTTCCATCAACCACTTGTAAGAATACCTCATCTACACAAAACTATTTTATCAATAAAAATGCCGATTCCTGCTTCACACTTACCAACCTGGAAGCTCCGGCAATTCATACTTATCCTGTAAAAATTTAACCTTTTTAATATTCAATCACACAATCTATTACTAAGAAAGATGCCGATTCCTGATCCACGATTACTAACTTGGGATCTCCGGCAAGTCAGATTTTTTAAGGAAAAAGGATTTCCACCCAAGTCTGACCAACCTTGGGTGTTTTTAGCTCCTTTAGTTCTTGTTCAGTTGGGTTAAAAGTTGCTTTCTTTGTTGCGTAAAAATCTTTAACCCCTTTTACTTTCCCATCAAGCATTTTCCCAAAAATTTTCTTAACATTTCCATTAAAAACTTTCTCAACATCAAATTCCTTTTTATCAGAATAAAACTGATCTGAGATTTCAACCTTACCAACTTTCTGTTTGACCTTCACAAACTTCAGTGATGGAAACTCATCATCATTTACTGAAGATACAGAATTTTCCTCTTTTACCTCACCTTGTGGCTCTTCTGGTTTAGTGGAACCAGGTTCATCGCCGACCTTCTCATCAACTTTCTTAACAACCCACACTTGGTTGTCTTTGGCTTTCTTTTTGTAAAAATTTTTCTTCGAACACTCACCAACTTCATAAATTGAATTTTCAAAAATTTTGAAGTTTTCAGTTGGTGGTTCAACATTGACAACCTTCTCTTTGAGTTTTTCAGAAACTCCCTGTTTTGTCTTGATATTTTTCGGACAATTCCATGCAATGTGACCAGCTTCATTGCATTTGAAACAGGTTCGAGTCTCTTTTGGATGAAACACTCCAGTTCCATTCCTTTTCTTCTCCGCAAGAAACTATTGGTTTGATTGTTTCCAGAACGGTTTCTTCTGTTCTTCTTCTGCACTTCCACCTGAAACAAATTCTGTTTTTGTTTTAGAATTTTTCTCATTTTTATAATTTTTAGGTGGAATAAAACCTAAACCTTTCTTTTTGTAGCTACCATTATGGTTTGGTTTCTTTTGAAAACCAGAACCAGAATTGTAACGCTTTTTCTTGTTTAATCGTTGTTGTACTCTTGAAGTGTATTTTTTAGGTTTTTCAGTAAGATTTAAATCTTTTATTTCAGAAATCTTAATTTCTGTCATTTTGAAAACCTTTTTGATCATTTCAAATCTAACACTTCTTATTGGAAACTCTTTGTCAGAATATAATTTGTCAGAATCATTTAAAGTGTATGCTACTTCAAATGTTTCATCATCCAAATTTGCTTTTGATAACAAAAACTCTTTACTATAAGCCCTTTTAACCGACGACTTTGGACTGTTGACCGATGAACTTGAACCTCCAGACTCAGACTTTGACTCAGACTCCTCATCTGTATCCAACACCTGATCGACCACCTTTTTGATTAATTCAGACTCATGATCAGTGTCAGACGATGTAAAAACGACGTCAATGTTTTCTGGTAATTCATCAGTTGTGTCGGTTTTTAACTTTATATTGACTGCCTTTTCGACTTGCTCCTCATTTGGTTTTCTGGGAGAATAACCTTCCCAGATTGGAGGCAGACACTTGTTATAGCTAGCAGTCAGTTTCTTACCAGTATCCTTTTTCTTTTGCTTCTCATCTTGAAAAGCTTCCATACCTGCAACAGTTGGATAAATTCTATCAATAAGATAATCAGAACTAGAATAACTTTGTAATAAACGTCTGATTCTCTCATTCTCAATCTTCTCCTTCTCTAACTCTTGCTTCCACTTTGCACTTTCTTCGATGTAAAAGTTAATAGCTTTTTGCTTTGTCATCAATGTTGCATTCATCATTGTCAAAGCATTATCTCTCTCAGAGTTTGTCTTTTGAAGACCAGTTACTGTTCTATTCAAAACATCATAAGACTCCTTTACATAGTTGAGATTGAACAATAACTGTTCCTTCATCTTTTCAAACTCAGCCAACTTTTCATCTTTTGCTGTACATTCTTTGCAAGTCTCTAAACACTTTGTACAAGGCTTGATGACTTCCACAATCTTTTCAACTTCAATTATCTTTTCAACTTCAATTATCTTTTCAACTTCATCAATTTCCTCAGCTTCAGTTACCTTTTCTGGCTCAACAGTCTTCTCAGCAACACTTTTAACTTCATCAATTTGAACAACACTTTCAGCTTTCATTTCTTGTTGTTCTTTTACAGCTCGTTTTTCCTTCAGTTTCTCCGAAAGATCTGCAAAATAAAAATGAAAACTTTCAGGAGACAGATGAGATTTTGCAATATTAATGTGTTTTTCTTCTTCATTATCACTACTACTATCATCAGTTGGTGATTGATCAAACTCAATAGACTTTTCAGTATTATCATCCGAAGAACTAGAATCAACTGGTGTTTGATCAAAAACCACTTCCTTTTCAGAACTTTCATCACTTTGTGAACTTTCATCTGAGTTATCTGAGCTTTCGTCAGATGTAACAGACTTTTCCTCCACATTTTTCACAGTTTCACCAATAGACTTCATCCATGTGGTAAACATATCTGGTTCTTTCAAAATTTTAGCAATGAATGCTTTAAAATCTCCTTTTTCATCTACAAACATATCCCAGCTAAATCCTTCAGGCAGTTTTTCATCATCTTGAAAATTCCAGTTAAAATCCACCAAACATGCTCTCTTTGAATCCTCGATTCTTCTACCATGAGCCACCTGCGGGTCTTGTTGTTGTTGTTGTTGTTGACCAACCTGTTGATAAATGGCTTTCCGGTAGTAATCGTCTTTTCCGAACGGATTCTGAGCATTACTAGCCTCTCGGTTCTTGCATTCCAGTTTGAAATGGCCTTTCTCCCTGCATTTAAAACAAGTAACTTTAGATTTATCAAAACCTAAAGTAGAAACATGTGCATCAAGAAAGTCATTTCTCCCAGTAATCATCTTGAACTTTTCAGCACGCCTAAGAACGCTAGCTAGACACCATTTGATATCCATTAACTCCATTTCTTTTGCGTCTATCTGATCGTAATCCTCCTTTGTGAGCATAGGATTCCCGATCCAACAAGCAACCAATCCTTCATAAGACAGAAGCACGGAACCAAGTAATGCCATGTGATCTTTTGCGACTTCTTCCGAAAAACTTTGACCATCAGGAAGATTTAGAGCGATGTTACACTGAATCACATAACCATTTCCTGTCTTTGTGCTTTGAGAGTGAAAACTTGTAGTTGACTCTTTCGGATTAACACTCGGAAATGAAGAGAATCCACTACTGCTCTTAGGACTTTGATCAACATTTTCAGTAGAATCTCCAGCACTAAATGCAGTTTGTATCTTTGGGCTTCTTTCAACTTCTAGAACACTTCCTTTGTAGTACATTTTTACATCCTGTTGACCACTTAGACTGTTCATCCTCGCGATCTTTTGCTGTTCCAGGTCTTGACCCTCAATCTTCTCGATAAACTGAGAAATAGTTAACCCATCATAAACCCCAGTATTTTTTAGAATCATTAAGTAAGTTCCCCACTCTTTCTGCGGTAATGCATCGGCTAACTTGTCTACCCACTCTTCACGATCTTTTATAATACTAAGCATCGACATGGATCGTACCAAGTGGCAATATCGTTCTATCAGCTTCTTTGTATCTTCTCCCGGTAAGCTACTGAATAGATCAAACTCTTTCTTGAGTAATGCCTTCTTGCTTTTAATCATGTTCTCACTACCTTCAAATTTAACACGAAGAGCATCCCAGATTGATTTTGAAGTCTTGTCATGCTAAAGCAGAATGAAGATGTCTTCTTTGATAGTTTGCTGTAGCAGACTGATCATCATCTTTTCGGCTTTATACATATCTCGCTCTTTGTCACTGAATTCTGATAACTCTTTGATAACCTGCAAATCTGTTTGTGGCAAAACGTACTTCTTCAGAATACATTCCCATGATCTAAGATGGTTTTCCTGAACCCAGTTTTCGAATCTATCTTTCCACCCGTAATACTCTTCGATACTCATCAGTTTCGGGGGTTTTTGTAATGTTCCGATTTCGTTTTCCAAATTCATATTCTGAGCAATGGAAGTCGGAGTAGTCGGGGATGAGGCGAACGCATTGTAGAACTCTTCACTCATGATGACGTATCTCGTTTTTCAAAACAATTACTTTCGAGCGGAATAACCAAGATCTAATCTGGAGTGAAATATCAAGTTGATGTTTGGAGCGGAATCAGCAGGTTTTTGTAACTTGGAGCGAAATCAACAATTCACACAGGAGCGAAATCAGAAGATTGTTACTCTGGAGCGGAATCAGTGAGATTTCAGGAGCGAAATCAGAATGTTTGGCTGTCAAAAGCGAAATCAACAGTAACCTAGGAGCGGAATCTCAAGAAATGATACCCTCGAGCGAAATCAGATGCAGTTTCTAGCGGAATAAAAAATTTCTGTTCGAGCGGAATCAGTTCGCACATCATTTTTATCCATTTTTACTGTGAATTTTAGTCTCAAACTTTCAAGGATTTGTCTATATGTCTTTTTACACAGTCTGTGAAAAATTGAACTGGTTTTGACCGTGAAATCTATCTGAAGCGAGAAAAGAAAGTGTAGAAGTAAGAATTATCGATGAAATTCAGCTAATCTCTACAGAACTCCTCCTCCTGAGCTCTGATACCACTTGTAGGATCGTTCGACTGACCCGAATGAGTCGTTCAGAGGAGTTTTAATCAGTTACAGGTGCGGAAAACAAGTAACTGACGTAGAAACAGCTAATTCTTCACTTTAAACACTGATTGTATTGATAAACTCTGATTACAATCAATCCTCACACCGGCAGCACTTTGGCATGGAATACAAGGACTGAACAACTGATTTCGCTCATAGTGACACTATATATAAGTCTCTGATTCCGCTCATAAGAACACAAGAACATCAGGAGCGAAATCAGATCTTTGTGATTTCGGGCGAAATCACCTACATATGTAGGTTGGAGCGAAATCAGCATTTAAATTCCTAAACTCTCCTATTTTCTCGTAAAACGTAACCTGATCTATACACTCTAGTCTAAGACTCGATACAAGACAAAGACGACAGATGTGTGTACCAACATTTGGGCGACTTAGGCCGCCAGCCTGAGCAGTCTCAACAGGGGTCCCTAAACCCCTCAAAATCTCCCTGCAAGCAGAAGGATCATTCAACACATCATCCCCTGCAAAACATTCCAAGGGGGACGATGGAACTCAAAACTCCGCTCTTCCGCATAAGAATGGTAGTAAAACTCCAATTCACTCTCCCCCGGTTGAATTGAGGGTTGATCTTCAACCCCCATGCCCGCGGCAGTAGAACCGGATGTTTTTCAAAAATAGGGGACTTCGGCTTCCCACCCCCTGACCGCCATCATCATGCGGATCAATCAAGTTGTTGGACGAGTCCAACGTATCAGCGATTGTCTCACCCGTGGTTTTCTTTGAAGCCTGCTTCGCATGAATAGATGGCGGAGTACCCCCACCACTAACCACTTCAATAGAAGGGCTTTCTACACCCTTCTTCTAGGCTTCCACGTCCATCATTTTCGGTGAAGAAGGCGGTGTAACAGACATGGAGACCGGTTTCTCCAAGGGTTCTACAAAAGAAAAAAAACATCTATCAGATACTCTACGGCCATAAAACTTGCAAAACATACTATCAACTTACCAGTTGAGACCGCAGGCTTTGGTCTCGGGACCGCAGTAGCCCGGGTTTTCCTAAACTTAGGAGCTTTTTCCCCACCAGCACCAGGGGCATCTCCCTTCCGTTTCTTATCATCAACGGGCTTAGTGCCCACGGTCGCACCACCCGCACCCGCAGAACCACCTGGAACACCCAAGCCCTCAAGGGTGTCAGACACTACTACGTAATATTCATATTTGCATAAACGAGTACGAAGGATACCTGCCACCTCCGGCATCAAAGGGGGAACAGACACCGCCTCATGCGTCTTCTTCTTGCGTTGACGCTTATCACCAAACTTCAACACAGTCTCTTTCGGAACACCCATCGTCGCAGGGTCTCCCAAGGCCCCAAGATGACCTGTGTTTTTTCATCACAAAAAAGTCGTCAAGGACAACTTACCCAAGGACAAGTATAGGAAGAATAAAGTACTATACCTTTGCCTTCCGGAAACACCACATTCAATGCGGCTTCATCGGGAATCCGGAAGTTGCTATTAATGGTGCGGTTCCATCCTTCCTCACCCGAACCGCATCTCACTATCTCAATCTTGCCCTCGAAATCAGGGCAAAACATCCTCCACAAAGGAGCTTCCTCTGCCAACCCATCTACATAGATTATTAACACAAACAGGAAGGCATATAAACACACAAATGAAAAGACACATACCATCGTTCTTCTCCCGCAACACAGGCCTTGCCTTCCTATCCAACCTGCCAATCATCATCCGTAGCACCCACAACTGCCTGTTATCCAACTTAAAGGAACCAATGATACGCAACCTTCGGAACCAATCCACCGTATCCGCTTTGGGGATACTAATATTCTCGGTTATAATGGTCCCTGTCACATTCCTAAACTGCAGCTTTGCAGTAATCGCGACAGCCTTAACGTAGAAGAACTTGGTCTTCTATTTAGTCATGCCCTTGGGTGGGAGCATCAACTTGGGAGTATGGTCTCGCTGATGGAAAGAAAAGAAACCCAGTTGCACAGTTAACTGGAAGAAACGCTGGAAATCTCCTACCGAAGGCTCTATACCTAGAGCACGAAATTTATACTCAAAATTTCAAACTCGGATCATTCCTAACGGACTCAGTTGAGAAATACGGAGTTTGTAATACACCAATATTTCCACCACAAAAACTATCAAGGGAATCCGGAGATTACAATCCCTAATAAAGTCGGCGAACATACTGACATACCCCATCGGAGCATCACCGGCGGTGTCACCCTCTAGGGGATACCTAGCCCCATATTCATCAGGCATTTGGATGCCCGTCATCAACGTCTGAAATGCTGACTCATTCCACCTCAAAACTGGCAAGTTTTTTGCCAGGAGCATTCACTTCAGCCTCCTCCTCGGCTGCCGTCGACGATGACGGTTCAGGATTTTCAACGGCAATAGACAAAGGGTGGGAAGGTTCAGCCATTGAGAAAAGAAACTAACAGATGAGTGCAAGAAACTCTGGAAATCTCACCAGAATACTCAAACTTTTGATTGGAGAAGACAAGGAAACTTATTTTCTCTCACCGGAAAATTTTTTAAATTTTGAAAAGTGAGGGGAAACCCTAAACAGTTTCCCCTTTTATACTCCGCAATTAATGCGATTACAGAAACCGAACAGACGTGCAAATTCGGAGCCCGTTACACGCTGCCACGTGTCAAGCGACGGTTTCTCTGAAGGTTATCACGCGTGATTGGCTGCACACGCGCCTGACATTACACGACCTTTTGCACTCCTGCTACAGTGCATTTATTACCTTGGGTAGTGCAAACGTACTTTCATTTCAGCACATGCCAGCTAAATTTCACCAACTTCCACCAACCAGCACGTGCGGTCTACAACATTTTCAAAAAGTGACAAGTGAACACAAAACTTGTATACGCGGCAAGCGGTTTTCCTGGTTTCTCATACCATAACTTAAACCACATGTCGTTTTTTACATACCCCCTCAAAAAAGAAAAATATATATATATATATATACACACACTATGTAAAGGGGGGACAATCAAGATCTTCATATCTCCATTTCCGCACATGGAATATGCGGAGATGACACACTCGAGCCCGCACAGGTGTGTCAGATACTCAGAACCAGCAATGTTCTTTGGACTGTGAAAACCGCATCTCAGGAACAGGCAAAGCTCCAGGCCTTAGAGCTTCGTCAAGCTTCAAATCCCTCGTTTCCGGTTCACAACCACAGAGAGGGAGGAAACGACTCCTCTACAGGGAAAGGGTAATTACGATGAGCGACCGCACATCAGCAACCCTGACTCCTGAACCCTCAAGAGCTACATCTGGTGCAACCCTCTTTTAAAACGAGTCTTCTACTATAAACCGCAGACACTCATGAGTCGTTGCGGCCGTCCAATGAATATGAAAACGGTAGCTACGGAAGAGCCACAACTAAGTCATCACACAGATGATCAAAGCCACTTCAATGAAAACTGTTCCCTAACTTCCGATGAAGGAAAGTGGCTACAGAACGAATGTGGAGGACTTTCACCCAGATTCCTAACTATCTGCGGTGATCTCATTGAGCAACAAGCCAAGCAATGATTGTAACAAGTTTTCTTGTGACTTTGTTTACCAACCAGCTAACCGCATAGAATAAACAATGGTGGGCATTAGCATGCCTATGACCATGTTTATTTAACCATCATTCATCTGAACGATTCGCATTGTTCGACTAAACGCGGCCAACAATGCAGGCCAGACCCACACATTGTTCGACCAAACATGGCCAACGATGCATGGGAACAAGGTAACCGCAAAGAAGGTGCGGTTACTTGAGAGCTAAACTGGAGGAAAACGAACACCCCACAAGTAGGGATCATCGTTACATGTCCAGTTGATAAACATAAAGCAGCAGCACGACACTCTCGTATTGCATCAGCAACCGCAAAGGTTACACCTAGAGTTACGAACAATAGTGAGTTCATCCTCATCCTCAGTCACCGTCTCAAAAGTTGGTTTAGCACACCAACAAGTGACAATCATGCTCGATGACATCAGAAAAAGGTAGAGCACACTACCAGAGTCATTAGATGATGTTAGAGCATCAGCCTGAACTTGCTCACCGGTACGGAAGAGACGTTACACAACTCTACCAGATCTCCAGTTTGATTTACTTGAAGCAGGAGCCACCGGACAGGCCTAGAATCTTCTCCAAACCGACTTCAAGAGTACCCACTCGACCTAATAGTCCAGTACTCTTCCCACCTGCAACTTGCATGATGAAGCAACACTGGACATGGGGGACTTGAAGGGGTATGGTCCCAGATCTCGCACCAAAGCAGTCGCGAGTGACCATCACCCTTATCAAATACTCCCATCAGCAAGAACTTATCTGCGTCCGTACTGGCACGCGCGAACACAGCTACCGAATCCAATCGGTCAAGTGATGAGAAGACTTACCTTGTGTATGAAAATGGATGCCATACATAGCGACGCGGTTTAACACCGCATCCTACGAACATTTTTGTCATGATATGGGATCAAGGTAACAACAACAGTTACCGCATGCGGCGATGCGGCCTAGCACCGCATCGTGTACACATCTTGGCCAAAGCAAGGACGCAGAAACGACCACAGTTACCGTGGGTAGCGATGTGGCCTGGCACTGCATCCTATCCACAGAGCAAGTGGGACTGACACCTTAACAGCAAGTGGCACCAATGACGGTCGCCTATCAGCCCACACGTAAGCAGCACTGGCACCATGGACTGATAGCAGCAGTGGGACGTGGCATCACCTCCGTGACCGACGAGCCTGACACACCTGCAAAGGGCTGCGCGTTGTCAATCTAGCCACTCAATTACCCTCCTTCACTCCTCGGCTATATATACTCATCCCAGACCAGGTTTAAGGTATCGCTTATCAAACTCTCACGCTCATACTACTATTACACCCTTTGCTCTCAAGCAAATTACGGATTCTCACGCCGGAGAGTGGTAACAAGGAGCACCCCCCACCCCATCCTCCTTGTTATGAGTCACGGTGTGTTTCCATGTGCAGGAGACAGATCAAGTGGACGATCCATCCATCGATCCTCGGAAAGAAGAGATTAATCCTACTTGACGAGACCAGTGAATTAACCACCCCTGGTTAACCACTATTTCATCAACGGCCGATGTTTTTTACGTTTTTCGCCCTTTTTACTAACCACTAACCAAAACCACCTACCCTTAGCCCAAGCCTAACCCTTCCCCAAAGTCCTCTTGATATTTACGAAGGTTTATAGTTAAAAAAGAGGAGGATTGATTTATGATCGTTTGCACGACCAAACGAGTCGTTCAGAAGAGATCTCATCCAATACGGAAGGCGGAAACAGACGTATCAGAGTTATTTCAGTTGATTTGCACTTAGATTTACTTAAACTGTCTCTTGTATTGATATCAGATCGTTTTACAATGCTGGAGACACTTCGGCAGAGCTTCGCTACCGAAAACCAAAACGTTACAAATGAAATGACCAAGGATCCTATATTTATAGGGCATCCATTTCGCACGAAATAGATTCACACGAAATGGCATTTCATGCGAAATGGCTTTCTCTCCATTTCGTGTGAAAAAGCCATTGCCAATTCGTATGAAATAGACATGTCCATTTCGTGTGAAATGGCTTCATCCTATATGTTTTACAATTTTCTCGAATAACGTGCCCTGATCTATCTAATCTATTACAAGACTCAATACAATACGAAGTCGACAGACATATGCACCAACAGACTCCCCCTTGGATGTCGACGAGTCTTCAGTACAAGTCTTCAGTATGTCGAGTCTTCAGTCTTTATCAGTCTTCATGCTCTCTCCAAAGTATTCTCCATTGTAAGTATCATCAATCTTTATCTCTATCTTCTCTCTCTCTTTTATAATTTCAATCTGTCTCTATCTTCTCTTGATCAGATCTCTTGATTCCTTAAGTTCTTCAGTATCAGCAGCTTGTGTGAACAGCAAGATTCAAATCTGGCTCTCTACCATTCAAACTCCCTCTTTGATCGAACCTGGCTTTAATATCTTCAGACTCCCCCTTTCGATAAGCTGGGATCGCAGTCTGAAATTCACAATATACAGGCTTTGGATCAGAACCTTGGCTCAACTACTGTAGCTTTCACAGATTCAGGAACGTAGCCTGGCTCTTCATATGTTTATGCGGATAATCCTCAGGAATCGGAACCTGGCTTTCACATAGCTTTCAGGAGTCGTAACCTAGCTGCTTCTATCTGCACAAACTCTACCTCAAAATGAATTTCACAAATTTAAAATTTGACAAATTTAAAAACTATCACTTGGTAGATATCACATCAAAAATGATTTTAAAATTTCAATCTCTGATGAACTATTTGCAAATTACCATTTTTCTTCTTTCTAAACAAACTCTCCCAAACCATTTGTCCATCAGGTTTAGCACTTGGAATTTTGAAAATCAGCTTTTCAACATCAATTGTTGAAAATAAGATGAAATAAAATCTTTTTGAATTTTCTAAATTTTATACTAAAACACAATCTTTTTGGGTTTTTTATTTTAAAGAAAATGCAGTAAAGAAATATTTACAAACAATATTTTTGTGAGTTTGTGTAAGAGGATCATATCAGTTTATGAGATAAATCACTAACACCGTTAAGCTTTAAACATTTTAAGTTCTAAACGATTCACGTAGATTGTCAGTATACAGATCCACTTAAATTTTCACACAAAGTTCAATTGTTTCGAGATACAAGATTTAGTGTTTTAAGCACTTAACCTTATTCGCGTGTACCATCTCAGAATATACTCTCGTATCCAGACTTCTATATTCAGTCTTACAGGTGAGTGTACACTAATGATATCTGTAAACGGGTAAATGCGAGGCCATGAGAGCTCAGGTTAGAACTTCCGTTCAGACAAAGAGATGATGGCTCGTCTTTCGGTGTGTCCCGTTTGGGGATCTTTTCTTCAACAGCACATGATTAGCATTTTTCAATGTTTCGTCATTTTTTATGCTGAGGGTAGGCTTTAAGATTAAAGCAGTGCAAAGTATTATACGAGGACTAGGCTATTGCTTTCGCAAAATCAGAAGTCCAGGTATAATACCCCAGATATCATCACACACAAAGACCTAGTATGTCAGAAATAGAAAGCCCTTCAAACAAGATTTAGGGGGTTACCCATATATCCGAGAGATGTTCCCCACGAGATAAGTAAGTAATGATATTTAGTTTTATATCTCGAAAACAATCTACTGAATGTATAAAAACCTACTGGCATATCGTCAGTGAGATCGTTTATCACATTTGACTTTCCAAATCTTTAGCATGCTGTGATTGTCTACTGATGTACTATCATTTCCTCTTTTTCACAACAAAACTCATTTTGATTTTTTCAATGTTTTTGGCGTTTTCAAATTTTCTAATGTTTTTGGATTTTCTGAAATTTCTTACTCCCCCTAAAATTCAAAATAATTTAAAGAAAATTTGACAAACTGATTTAAATTGCTTCAATTCGCCATTCACTTGGCATAAACAATCAGAACCCCCCTGACAACAAACTATTTTCCCATTATGATTTCAAAACACTTAAGTTTGTTTTAATCAAAATGGTTTTTCCAGAAAAATAGTTTTGTTGATTTTCACAAACCACTTGTAGGTTAGGGGTTTACTTCATCACTTTGTTTTTCTTTTTTTCACCATTTGTATGAGAGTTAAATCAAGTTCAACTTAATGACCTTGATTAACCACTTGTAGATGAAAATCCCTTTTTCATCCACTTGTAGGTTCAACCATACCATTTGAAAATTTAAATATGACAGTTTTCAATTATGAGAAAGATGCCGATTACTGCTCCATGATTACCAACTTGGGAGCTCCGGCAAGTCCAGAGTTTTAGTCATGATAGGTACTATCCCAGTTACTAACCTGGGGTGAACCATCTTCATCTGGTTTCTTCATTTTCAATTCATAAAATTCCTTTACCCCTTTGACCTTCCCGTCAATCATTTTTCCAAAAATATGTTTCACTTTGGGGTTAAAGGCCTTTTCAACATCAAATTCTTTCTTTTCAGAAAAGAATTGATTTGAAATCTCAACTTTTCCAACTTTTTGTTTAAAATTTTCAGTCTACAATGGTGGAAAATTTGCATCATCCAATGGCGGTACTGACTTTTAACCTTTTATCACAACTTGTGGCTCCTCTGACTTTGATGAGTCAGATTCATCACCAGAACTAGCATCAGATTTTTTAACAACCCACTTTTGGTTGTTAAACTTCATTTTTCTTCTGTAAAAACTCTTTGAACATTCACCAACCTCAAATTTTGAATTTTTGAAAACTTTAAAATGTTTGGTTGGTGGTTCATTTTCAACCATCTTTTCTTTCAGTTTTTCAGAAACTCCATGTTTTGTGTTGGTTGCCTTTGAACAATTCCTGGCAATATGACCAATTGTTTTGCATTGAAAACAGGTTCTAGTCTCCTTCTTCTGATGTTGCTCATCATTCGTCCTTCCTTCATGCTTCTGAGCAAGGAATTCTTTGTTTGATTGCTTCCAGAATGAGTTTTCTTCTTCTTCTTCTTCTTCCAAACTCGATCCTGAAACAAATACAGTTTTTGGTTTATAAGTTTTATCATTTTTATGATTTTCTGGTGGAATAAAACCCAATCCCTTCTTTTTGAAATTACCGTTATGGTTTGGTTTCTTTCGATAACCTGAACCAGAACTGTAACCTTTTTTCTTGTTTAACTTTTGTTGAACTCTTGAGGTGTAAGGTTTATATTTTTTAGCAAGAGTTGCCTTTTTTATTTCAGAAATGTTAATTTCTGTTAATTTGAAAACCTTTTTGATCATTTTAGTTTTGACACCTCTTATTGGAAATTCTTCATCAGAATATAATTTGTCAGAATCATTCAAAGTATATGCTACTTTGAATGTTTCATCATTCAAATTATTTTGTGATAACAAAAATTCTTTATTATAAACCCGTTTGCCCTTTATGACAGTTGGACTTGATGTGTCGGACTCAGACTTTGACTGTAATTTTGACTCCTCAGTTTCATCTTTATCCAACACCTGATCGACCACTTTCTTAATTATCTCGGATTCATGATCAGTGTCGGATGATGTGAAAGTGACATCAATGTTGTCTGGCAAGTTATCTGAAGCCTCAGATTCCCACTGTAAGTTGGTTGCCTTTTTTACTCTTTCTGAATTAGGATTTCATGGAGAATATCCATTTTTAAGCGGAGGTGGACACTTGTTATAACCAACACTTTGTTTCTTACCAGAATTCTTCACTTCAGTATCCTCTTTTGTTTCGAACTTCTTCTCTTCAGATGTTTCTTCTTCAAACGCCTTCATTCCTTCAACTGTAGGGTAAATCCTGTCAATAACATAAGAAGAACATGAGTAACTTTTCAACAACTTGTTTACTCTTTCAGTTTCTATTCTCTGAGTTTCCAATTTATGTTCAAGCTCAGGACACATATCAATGTAATAATTGACCATTTCCTGCTTTATCATGTATCCTCCATTGAGTGTCTTCATAGTTGTAGCTTGTTCACTGCTTGACTCGTTATATTGATTCATGGCTTTGTTTAAGACATCATACGATTCTTTCAGTCTGTTCATGTTGTGAATCAACTCGTTGTTGTGCTTTTTCAGAGTCTCACAGTTTTCACAATTCTCAGACACTTTTTCTGCATCAGCTTCCTTTTTAATCTCGAAAGCTGGAATATCTTTGACCTGCTTTTTTATCACACGGACTTCTTCATCATCATTTTTATCTTTCTCGGCTCGAGATTTTAAATACTCTATCATTCTTTCTGCATAATACGAATTATCATCATCACGATCATCTTGTTTTTCAACCTCCTTCTTTGCCATTCGAGCCTTTTCAGCATCTCTCTCAGCTATATATTTTAAGTGCTCTTTTATACTATCTGCCCAGCACGAATTATCATCAGCACTGTCTTCAACGATTTTAGCAACAAAAGCTTTAGCCTTTAAGATCTATTCATCTGGACAATATTTGTCCCAGCTAAAACCTTCTGGCAATCTTTCATCCTCTTGATTAACAAGATAAGCTTTCTTTCATTCTTCAATCTCCTTCCTTGCATGTGAAGTTTGTGGCGATTGTTGATACGGCTATTGAGCAACTTGATGATAAATCGCTTTCCAATAATAATCATTGTTTCTGAAAGGATTTTGAGCTCCACTTGCTTTGCGGTTTGTGCATTCTCGCTTGAAATGCCCCTTTTCCTTGCAACGAAAACAAGTAACTTTAGATTTATCAAATCCTAAAGTAGAAACAGTTGCATCACGAAAATCATCTCTTCCCGTGATCTGTTTAAACTTTTCAGCTCTTCTCAACACACTAGCCAAACACCACTTTATATCCATTAATTCCATCTCCTCAGCATCAACCTGATCATAATCCTCTTTTGTCAACATCGGATTTCCGATCCTTCCTGCAATCAAACTCCCATAAGATTCTAACACAGTCACCAACAAAGACATATGACTTTTGGCTACTTCTTCAGAGTAATTTTGATCGTTCTCAAGATTTAGCGCAATGATGCATTGTAGTACTTTGCCATTATTTTTGCTGAAAAATTTGGATCGAATGATGGATATGAAGAGAATCCAGTTTTGCTACTTGATCCTTGAGATGAACCTCCAGAAGAACTTTTTGCATTGAAAGCAGTTTAAATCTTTGGTGCAATGTGGGTCTTATCACTAGTACCTCCTTTATAATACAGACCAATGTCTTGTTCACCATAATAGTTCTTCATTCTCGCTATCTTTCGTTGTTCCATCTCTTGAGCTTCGAGTTGTTCAATAAACTCGCTTTGCGTTAGATTGTCAAATTCAGGTTTATTTTTCAACATCATAAGATATGTGCCCCAAACATCTTGTGGCAATGCATCGGCCAACTTTTCAATCAATTCTTCTTTATCTTTATTGATGTTCAATCTTTTCATATTCATCACCAAATTGCAATATCTTTCTAAAATCTGCTTGGTGTTTTCAGTTCTTAATCCACGGAATAGATCAAATTCTTTCTTCAAAAGCGACATTTTGTTCTTGATCATCTCTTTACTTCCAACAAACTTCGATTTTAGTTCTTTCCATATTGAATGTGCACTTCCGTTGTGTTGAAGTAAAATCAAGATTTCTTCCCTAATAGCTTGATGCAAGAGACTAACCATCATCTTTTCATTTTTGTATTTCTTTTTCTCATCAACACCTAGATCTTTAATATCAACCTTCTGTCTATTGTCTTTAACCGGTCAAATATTTCAAAATTCAGTATATTCCCATGCATCTAAGTAATAGGCATGAACCCAATCTTCAAAACGTTCTGCCCATCCACTATACTTCTCAATACTCATAAGCTTAGGCGGTTTTTGCGTGGTGCCTGTTTCATTTTCTAGCATAGCACCCTGAGTCACATTCATCGGAGTAGCAAAGGCATTGTAGAACTCGTTTTCCATGATTTGATATTTGAAAGTTCACACAAACAATTTGTTCAAACGAAATGTATGATGTTTCAAACAAAATGGAATCAACTCTCAAACAAAATGGTATTGCTGGAACACTTTCAAGCGAACTGAACTGTCTTTCACACGAAATGAACCTTTCAAGCGAAATGGGGACAAAAATGCTCAATCCGTATGAAATGAAGTCACTTTACAATGAAATGAATCCTGTTTTTCCACTTTGTGCGAAATGGAATGCTGATTCAAACGAATTGGACAATTGATGCGAAATGGAATACTGTTTCAAACGAATTGGACAATTGATGCGAAATGGAATACTGTTTCAAACGAAATTCCCCTTGGTACGAAATGGAAGCCTGTCTCGTGCGAAATAGATGCAAATTCAAACGATCTGGTATCCAATTCATGCGAATTGGAGCTGACGTCACACTTTCGGACAGTTTTTCACAAAATTGATTAAGTTTTACTTCGATTTTAGGTCTAAATCTTTCAAGGATTTGTTAAAACTGTATTGCGCATGTTATATGTGAAAATCAAGCCATTTTATCCGTAAAATCTCGTTTAATTTTGGATAAAAATGAAGAAAGTGAGTAGAAATCAGAAATTTTAGATGAAAAACAGCTGAAAATGGTAAGAACTCTTCCTCCTGAGCTCTGATACCACTTGTAGGATCGTTTGCATGACCAAACGAGTCGTTCAGAAGAGATCTCGTCCAATACGAAAGGCGGAAACAGACGTATTAGAGTTATTTCAGCTGATTTGCACTTAGATTTACTTAAACTGTCTCTTGTATTGATATCAGATCGTTTTACAATGCTGGAGACACTTCGGCAGAGCTTCGCTACCGGAAACCAAAACGTTACAAATGAAACGACCAAGGCTCCTATATTTATAGGGCATCCATTTCGCACGAAATAGATTCACACGAAACAGCATTTCGTGCAAAATGGCTTTCTCTCCATTTCGTGCGAAAAAGCCATTGCCAATTCGTACGAAATGGACATGTCCATTTTGTGCGAAATGGCTTCATCCTATATGTTTTACAATTTTCTCGAATAACATGCCCTGATCTATCTAATCTATTACAAGACTCGATACAAGACGAAGTCGATAGACATATGCACCAACAATTGATCACATGGCAAGCATATCGTAGAACTAAGTTCCATGCCGGTCTCGAGTGTTTCACAAAAATACATCTTCAGCCGAGTGTTGAGTGATCTCTCGTGAGGTATGTGAACTTGTATATAAATGGAATTTTAAAGGGGCATGTTATGCCCAAATAAGTAATTTTTCTTATAAAATGTTCTAAATAAATCATGATGAATAGGATTGTAAATAAAGTAAAAATAAAACACAATAAAAGATCTTGAATTCCCGACACTGAAGATGAGTCCCCAAAATTTGTAGGATCGTTTTCACGACCAAACGTGTCATTCAGAAGAGTTTTTGCTTAATACGAAAGGCGGAAACAAACGTATCGAGTTGATTCAGCTTGCAATTCACTTTAAACTGTCTTTTGATTGATTTAACAACGTTTTATAGTGAGTAGACACTTCGGCTCTCAAACCAGAAAGTTAGAACTACTTCAAATGAAATCACAAGGCACCTATTTTTAGGCTGGCTTATTTCGCATGAACAGGTTCACACGAAATCACTTTCACACGAAATTCCTGTTTCGTGCGAAATACTAAGAGTTGATTTCGTGCGAAATAGCAATTTGCTATTTCGTGCGAAATACCCTTTTCACCTATATTTGACATTTTTCTCGTACTACGTGCCCTGATCTATCGATATACATACAAGACTCGATACAAGACGAAGTCGACAGACGTATGCACCAACATACTCCCCCTCGAATGTTGACGAAGTCTTCAGTGTCGAGTCTTCAATCTTTAGTCTTTATCAATCTTCTCGAACTCTTCCAAAGTATCTAACAATGTAAAGTATCCTCAATCTCTGTCTTCTTTTCAACTCCAGGATCTCCACATGGCTCTTATCTCATTCTAATTCTCTAGATCAGATCTCTTGATTCCTTAAGTTCATCAGCATCATCAGCTTGCATGAACATCAGGATCTGAACTTGGCTCTATCATCATTTATTCCAAGATCTGTGATTGGCTTACATACTACTGAATCCTGCACAAATCTCTACCCAAACTTAAAACATCATTTTCAAGTATCCTACAAAATGATTTAACATTTTTTATCTCAGATGTACGCTTGTAAGAAAAACTATTTCAAACACACTCTCCCAAACCTATCCATCATGTTTAGCACTCGGAATTTTGAAAATCAGCTCTCCAACAACAGTTGTCGAAAATCTTTTTGAATTTAAAATTTTTTTATGCTAAAACACAATCTTTTTAGGTTTTTCTAAGATTTTCAAATTAAATGGAAAACAGTAAAGAAATATTTACAGACAATATTTTTGTGAGTTTGTGTAAGAGGATCATATCAGTTTCTGAGACACATCATCAACACCGTTAAGCTTTAAACATTTTAAGATCTAAATGATTCACTTAGATTGTCAGTATACTGATCCACTTAAATTTTCACACAAATTTCAACTGTTTCGAGATACGAGATTAATGTTTTAAGCACTTAAACTTATTCGCGTGTTCCACCTCAGAATATACTCCCGTATCCAGATCCCAATATTCAGTCTTACAGGTGAGTATACCTAGATGATATCTGTAAAGGGTTAAATGCGAGGGCCATGAGAGCTCAGGCTATTGCTTCCGCAAAATCAGAGAGATGATGGCTTCGTCTTTAGGTGTGTTCCCTTTAGAGAATATTTTCTTCAACAGCACATGATTAGCATTTTTCAATGTTTCATCATTTTTTGTACTGAGGGTGATGCTATATTTCAAGCAAGCGAAAAGTATTATACGGGGACTAGGCCATTGATTCCGCAAAATCAGAAGTCCCGGGATAATACTGTGACAACTGGCACGAAACCGGTAATTTCCGTACACTTTAACTATTAGTTAATGACTGCAATTATGTGCTTAATTGTCAGCAATGTTTGAACACATAATAAACAAGTGAATTCATGCACGTTGTATACTACAAAATATTGCTTTATGCATAAACGAAAGCGTTGCGTCAGATATACTAGTAAACTTAGTGGTAAGACACTTTGTGTCAATAGAACTGCAGAAAGCAGTCAGGCATTAAAATTGGAGCCTAGGTGTAGGTCCAACGACAAGAATGCATTAAAACCCAAGAGTACATACAAGGGTTTAATATATATACTCTCCGGAAGCAAAAATAAGCACTAAAAAGCACCCGAAACGCACTTTAAGTGCAGAATTTTAGTAAATTCAGCTCTAAACAGCTTTTAACAACATAAATATTATGCAGAAATTACGTTTTATCATCCAGAATATTTCCCTAAGTGTTGGGAATTGAAAGGGTACAAGAAAGGTACTTAAAAGACACTAAAAAGTGTAATTTAGCACTTTAACGAACCGGTGTCTAACCGAACAACCGAATATTACCCGGAACACGAAAATATTGGCAAGAACATAGTTTTTATTTTTCTGAACTAGTTATGGTGCCCGAACATCATAACACACTATATTAAGACATAACACATGAAGCACCCAACTAGTTCACTTAACTTCCAACCAATTGGTTTAACTTACCATTACATCCTAACTAAACCAACCCCCCCCCCCTAAAACCGGTTATGAAGTGGTATCCCACCACTTGATTTTCCTTAATTGTTTATATGATCTTGATAAGTACTTTAGAAGACACAAGACCTAAAGGGTAATAAGATTGTTGGAAACCTTCACTATTTAACCACTAGACCTTCATAACACTTTCATTTTCATCTTTCAACAACAAAACACCTCCTCCTTCCCTTCCTTGGCTACGACCTCACCCACACACACCCACACTTTCATTTTCGGTCCATATACATCCATTCCAATGTGTTTTGGTGGTGTAAGAAGGTCACTAACGAAGCTCGGTGCAAGCGGATCTTGAAGGACCTTCACCATTTGCTTTTATCCACCTCATTTGCACTCTTGAACTTCCCTAGCCTTGTGCTAGTAGTAAGTGCTTCAAATCTTCATCTTGTTCTTGTTTAAAGTGGTTAATAGGTGATTTAACGGTTAAAACTCAAGAACACACAAGATCAAAACTAAAAGTCTTGAAAGAAAGATAAATAAGTTGGATAAAGAGTAGATATGTGTGTAAATCATGTGAATCTTGTCTAGTTGTGATTATTTGATGTTGTTTGTTACTAAAAGTGGGATGGATCATCATCTAGACATACTAGATCATGTTCAAGAACATGAACTAGTAGTATGTTAGTGTTAGAAATATGAAAGATGATGAAACCATCCACCATGAACTTGAAACTTGAATAAAAAAAAGTGATTTTTCTTGTAAAATGGAGTCCTAAACTAGTAGATCTAAAGATCTACAAGTGGTTTTTCGGAAAAAACCAAGTAAAAGATACAAGACTTGTTTTAAAGCCGGATCTTACACAAACTAAAAACCTTTTTGTGAACAAACAAGTGTGTAAACACTTGTGTGACAAGAGGATTTAACAAAGAAACACTTTCATAACTTTTGACTAGAAGTTGTAAAATTTCATATTCTTTAAAAATAAAGTTTTCAAGAAACTGATTTTATATTTAATGATAACAAGATCTGCTGAATATGTTAGGAAGTTACTACATATTTTTACGAACTTTCAAGTTCATAAGTTTGTGGTATATGCTTGTTTTGACAAGTTTGGTAATTAAAGATTGTATTGTTGATATTGTTGATGATTTAAAAGAAAATAAACACATCTTTTGAAAACATGGGAAACCTCCATTTTTAGGGGAAACTCTGTCAAAATTTCTATAAATTTTGACACTTAGAAAAATAGAAGTCTTTGAGAAACTTATTCCCTAAAAATGTATTTAAAAATATTACCAAGGTGTCCCTAATTTTTGGTGACAAGAAATGAGGATTTCTTCAAGAATAAAAATGGATATTAAGTATGTATATATTTTTGAGAGAAATATATATATTATTTGATCACCAACTTTTGTGCTAAGTGTATATAGTATGTGTTATACGTGCTAGTGTGTTAAGACTTAAAAAAATACACTAAATACTCATGAGAAGTATAAACACCAAAAATACACATACGACATACAAGATACATAATTCGGGTGCAAAGTGCAAAATACGAGATACTTATATTAATTTTTGAGAAAACAATATAAGTAAGATACTTAGTTAAAAATATAAATATTTTTAACACAACAATACAAATACAAAAGAGAGTGACTCTACTTGTGTGACACAAGTCTAGTGACTAACGTTAAGAAAACGCGTATAGGTCACGACGTTAATTAAGCAAATCCGGTGAAGTTTAAGACGCAAGGAACGCAAAGTTGTGAGTTCATGCTCCCCCTTTTCTTTTAACTGTTTTCAGTTTTATAACTTCGGGGGTGAAATACATGTACAAATATTACTATGTTTATTAATGGTATGATAACAAGAAGCACACTGGGTGAGAACGAGTACCTAGTGTGACGAGATATAAGAATACAAGAAGCGCACTTGGTGAGGACGAGTACCAAGTATGATGCGTTATGAGAAATGATACGAGAGATCGTGTCACGAATAGGGTACATAAGCACCATTAATCAACAATATACCTAGACCGCAGAAAAAAAGGTTAGATCTAACGGGTTCCGGGCAACCACACTCTCGGTGAGGGCGAGTATCGAGTAGTGCTTTTGTGTCTCAGAATATGCCAACTAAATGCCTAAGGTTTGGTGACTTCCTATGTCGTGTCACATGTTAATGGCTTTGCAACCCATTAATAGTCCTGATACTTACAGGAATACTTTATTTACATAAAATTCATACCATACTAAAACTTGATTAATACTTGAAGTACGTGGGGTACTCAAGATAAACTTGAATTATACATGAGTACGTGGAGTACGCATGGATACTTGATTTATATATGAAAACTTGATTTATACATGACACAAACTATGTTTTCATACAAAGTATACAAACGTGAAATACAAAAACTGCATGAATTCACACCAACATTATGTTGACGTTTTTTTTCCAAAACTCACATGTATTTCAGGTAATTAGGATGGATGTGCGCGCGGTCTTGCTGATGCTCTTGGATGTCGCTTATGTTTATCTTTGGATAAAGTTGTAAACGTTTTAAGACAATGTTTTATGCTACTTAGCGATGTAAACGCTAAACTTATGTTTTTCAAATTATGGTAGTTGATGTTATTTTTACGAGCATGTAGCATGTTTACCTTTCGAATACAATGAGAACCTTTCATGATTACACCTCGTGCTTCCGCCACAGAAAGGGGTGTGACAGATTGGTATCAGAGCTGCGATTGTAGTGAACCAGGATTCCTTCTCGAGTCTAGTCTACAATCTCTAGGATCCTTTCACGAAAACAAATTTTCAAAGAGTTTTCATTGCATAAAACGTCCCACGACATCCACTACCTGAAACTGTCTACATGAGTCTAGAAAAGACACTACGAGACTTAGAGTGTACTAGAGTAGCACTCGTCTGTGATTAAGAGTTAATTTCAATTATGTGGGATAATTGATAATTAGCATATACTAGAAGTAGAATGTCACAAGTATATGTGACTTTATCTGAAAGCGATGGCCCATCTGAAAGAAGAAATACGAGGATGAAACGAACTGTGCGGACTGTGCAAGGAGTTACGTAATTATGGATGCATACATAATTATGGAATTCAGTGCACAGAAATCACAGCAAGTTTTGTCACGTATAGATTCCCTCAGTGCAAGCCTACTAAATACTCTGCTATAGTAATAATTGTTTGATGTCACTTATGTGGTATATACCTGTGAATATTATTACTACTACTGTCTAGTATGACGATATTAAACAAGTGTTTTAACCCTGTTGGGTTATGGTCTGTCAGAACATGGCACCCAGGAAAGCTGTGAATGCTCGCAATGATGATCAACCTCCTCCTCCCCCACTGCCGAGAACGGCTGAAGAGCTGAACACTCTACTGGAAGAAAGGATCTCCGCTGCTATCGCCCAGTACGAGGCAAACCGTACTCAAGACAGTGGAGGGCCAAGCAAAGCTAGGCGTAATGGGAATGGAGATTCGTCTGGAGGCAATGCAGCTCAAGGTAACCTTAAGACAATTTGCTAAGCATGGAGAAATTTATAAACGGTCTTTGTTTCATTATTTCTTCGATTGCTCACATGTGAATTGGATGAATCAATTCTAGGCTGCACTTTCAAGCAGTTCCTCGACTGCAAGCCGATGAACTATGACGGCACAGGAGGTGCAGTAGCATTTGTACGCTGGACGGAGAAGACTGAAGCTACTATCCGCATGAGCAAGTGTACCGCAGATCAACACGTCACTTTTGCTACTGGGTTGTTTGTCGATGAAGCTCTGACTTGGTGGAACTTGCAAGCCCAAACTTTGGGTGATGATGCCGCTTATGGCCTAACTTGGGATGAACTGAAGGAAAGAATGAGAGAGAAGTACTGCTCTCGTGCTAAACTCCAAAGGCTGGAAACGGAGTTCTGGCACTTGACTATGGAAGGTGCTGACATTAATGGTTATACTTGAAGGTTCCACGATCTGTCTAGAGTGCTTCCCTACATGGTGACTCCCGAATTCAAGCGCGTTGAACGCTACATTTGGGGACTGGCCCCAGAGTTTCGTGGCATGGTGACGTCGGCCAAACCACAAACAATCACTGAGGCTGTAACTCTGGCTGGCAGCCTGACTGAAGATTGTGTTTGTATGAAGAAGATATCACTGAACCCAACAGAGAAGACCGAGACACATGCTGAGTCGTCCAGTGACAAGAAGAGAAAGCATTCGAATCTGAATCAAGCAACTCGTAACAACAAAGGTATCAACAACAAGAAGCGTGATGTTAACCCGCCTCAGGAGGCGAAGACCCTTACAACCAAAGCATACCAAGGCTCCATGCCTAAATGCCAAAAATGTAAGTTTCATCATGAAGGAGCTTGTCGCATTCCAAGGTGCGACAAATGTGGTAGATTGGGTCATCAAGCAGAAAACTGTTGGGGAAAAGGAAAGAACGGGAATGGGAACCGCAACGGTGCTGGAACTGGAAACAATGGTAGAAATGGGAATGGCAATGGTAACCGGAATGGCCATGGAGCTGGGCAAAGCCAAGGATGCTTTGGTTGTGGAAGCATGGATCATTTCAATAAAAATTGCCCAAGGGGAAACAACGTTCAGACTCGAGCGTTTGTGATTGGGGCAAGGAAAGCACGCGAGAACCTTAACGTGGTCACCGGTACGTTTCTCGTTAACAATCACTTTGCATCCATATTATTTGACACTGGCGCCGATTATAGCTTCATGTCTGTGGAATTTAAACGTATGCTCGGAATAGAATCTAGTAGATTAGAAATTCCTTATTCCATGGAACTAGCCAACGGTAAACTTGTTGAATCGAGCGAAGTCGTTAGAGACTGCACACTAGAACTTGGTGAACGAAGATTTAACATCGACCTCTTACCTATTCAATTGGGTAGCTTTGATGTAGTGGTCGGAATGGACTGGCTGTCCAAGAACAAAGCTGAAGTTGTATGTCATGAGAAAATCATTCGCATCCCCCTGGCGAATGATGAAACTCTCATCGTGCATGGAGAAAAACGAGACGTGCCTCTTCGAATCATCAGTTGTATGAAGGCACAGAAGTGCTTGAGGAAAGGATGTGTCGATTTCCTAGCACACGTTATAGACAAGAAGGCTGTGGAGCCAAAACTCGAAGACATTCCTGTGGTGAAGGAATTCCCTGATGTTTTTCTCGAAGATCTGCCAGGACTACCTCCGCAACGACAAGTCGAATTTCATATAGACTTGGTTCCAGGAGCCGCTCCTGTGGCCAAGGCTCCCTATCGACTTACACCATCCGAAATGCAAGAATTGTCTACACAACTTCAGGAGTTGTTGGATAAAGGATTTATAAGGCCAAGCTTCTCACCCTGGGGAGCTCCAGTGTTATTCGTGAAGAAGAAGGATGGAACACTGCGGATGTGTATCGATAACAGGGAACTGAACAAGCTCACTATCAAGAATCGGTACCCACTACCGAGGATTGATGACTTATTTCATCAACTGCAAGGATTAAGCTACTATTCCAAGATCGACCTTCGATCTGGATACAATCAGCTAAGAATCCAAGAAGAAAGCGTGCCAAAGACTGCTTTCAGAACGCGATATGGGCATTACGAATTTCTTCTGATGCCATTCGGGCTGACAAATGCACCAGCGGTCTTTATGGATCTGATGAACCGCGTATGCAAACCATATCTCGATAAATTCGTGATTGTATTTATCGATGATATCCTGATTTACTCGCGAACGAAGGAAGAGCACGAGCAACATCTCAGAACCATCTTGGAACTACTGGAGAAAGAGAAGCTTTATGAAAAGTTCTCGAAATGCGAATTCTGGATTCGCGAAGTACAATTCCTTGGTCACATTGTGAATGAGAAGGGCATTCATGTAGACCCATCCAAGATTGAGGCAATAAAGAATTGGGAAGCTCCCAAGACCCCAACTGAAGTTCGACAATTTTTGGGCTTAGGGGACTATTATCGGCGATTCATCGAGAATTTCTCAAAGATAGCTCAACCGCTAACGACCCTTACTAAAAAAGACAAGAAATACGACTGGGGTTACAAACAGGAAGAAGCCTTCCAGCTACTTAAAAACAAGCTATGCGATGCACCGATACTATCATTACCTGAAGGCACTGATGACTTCATGGTATACTACGACGCCTCACGACAAGGCTTGGGTTGCGTGCTCATGCAGCGCCAAAAAGTCATCGCTTACGCTTCGAGACAATTGAAAGTTCATGAAAGAAACTACACCACTCATGACCTAGAGCTGGGAGCAGTGGTATTCGCGTTGAAGATCTGGCGACACTCTCTATATGGTACTCGATGTACAATTTTCACAGATCACAAAAGCTTATAACACATATTTGATCAGAAGGAATTGAATATGCGCCAGCGGCGATGGGTCGAGCTGCTAAATGATTACGACTGTGAGATCAAGTACCATCCTGGAAAGGCAAACGTTGTAGCAGACGCATTGAGCCGAAAAGAAAGGGTTAAGACCCTAAGGGTTCAAGCATTGGAAATGACTATTCGAACGAACCTCACTGCACGCATTTATGATGCACAACAAGAAGCTCTTAAAGGAGAGAACCGTAAAGCTGAATACCTCCGGGGTATGCTGAAATACATGGTGCCAAACGAAGAGGGAGCCTTATACTTCAAGAAGCGTATTTGGGTTCCACTCTATGGTGGCATGCGAGAAGTCATCCTTGATAAAGCCCACAAATCGAGATATTCGATCCATCCAGGATCAGACAAAATGTATCAAGACTTTAAAGAATATTATTGGTGGCCGAGACTCAAAAGCGACGTTGCTGTTTATGTTGGAAAATGCCTAACCTGTGCTAAGGTTAAGGCTGAATATTAGAAACCGTCCGGCCTACTACAACAACCAGAGATACCTTTGTGGAAATGGGAGCAAATCTCGATGGACTTCATAACAAAACTACCCAGGACCCCGAGAGGGCACGATATGATATGGGTAATAGTTGATCGATTAACGAAATCTGCGCATTTCCTACCGATCCGAGAGAAGGATAGCACTAGAAAGCTTGCAGAGATATACTTAAAGGAAATTGTGGCACGTCATGGAGTGCCAATCTCAATCATTTCAGACAGAGATGGACGCTTTGTTTCAAGAATCTGGCAATCATTTCAGGAAGCCTTTGGATCTCAGTTAGATCTAAGCACGACATTCCATCCACAAACAGACGGCCAGAGCGAACGGACTATACAAACGTTAGAAGATATGCTTCACGCATGTGTTATGGATCTGGGCGGCAGCTGGGATACTCATCTACCTTTAGTTGAGTTTTCCTACAATAACAGTTATCACATGAGCATAAAAGCCGCACCGTTCGAAGCTCTGTATGGCCGCAAGTGCCGATCGCCCTTATGTTGGGCAGACACTAGAAATAAACATATGGTTGGTCCTGAACTTGTACAAGAGACAACCGACAATATTACGCAGTTCCGAGAGCGCATTAAGGCGGCTCGAGATCGACAAAAGAGCTACGCTGATCTGAAAAGAAAACCAGTAGAATTCGAGGTGGGAGACAAAGTATTGTTAAAAGTCTCACCTTGGAAGGGCGTAGTAAGATTTGGAAAACGTGGAAAGCTGAGTCCACGATACATCGAACCATTCAGAATATTGGAAAGAATTGGTACCGTGGCATACAAGTTGGAATTACCGGAAGAACTTAATGGAGTACATGATACGTTTCATGTATCCAACCTCAAGAAGAGTCAAACACAAGAAAACGTGATCATCCCGATGGATGAAGTGCATATTGATGGCGCCCTCCGATTTACAGAACAACCCGTTGAGGTTACCGACTGGAAAGTCAACAAGACCAGGAGGAGCACTGTTAAACTTGTCAAAATTCGTTGGAGCTCTAAGCACGGACCCGAGTACACATGGGAACACAAAGACCAGTACAAAGAAAAGTATCCCCACCTATTCAAGAAGACTCCTGCGAGAGTTAATTCAGCCTGAATTTCGGGACGAAATTCTTTTAACGGGGGGAGACTGTGACAACTGGCACGAAACCGGTAATTTCCGTACACTTTAACTATTAGTTAATGACTGCAATTATGTGCTTAATTGTCAGCAATGTTTGAACACATACCAAACAAGTGAATTCATGAACGTTGTATACTACAAAATATTGCTTTATGCATAAACGAAAGCGTTGCGTCAGATATACTAATAAACTCACCGGTAAGACACTTTGTGTCAATAGAACTGCAGAAAGCAGTCAGGCATTAAAATTGGAGCCTAGGTGTAGGTCCAACAACAAGAATGCATTAAAAACCAAGAGTACATACAAGGGTTTAATATATATACTCTCCGGAAGCAAAAATAAGCACTAAAAAGCACCCGAAACGCACTTTAAGTGCAGAATTTTAGTAAATTCAGCTCTAAACAGCTTTTAACAACATAAATATTATGCAAAAATTACGTTTTATCATCCAGAATATTTCCCTAAGTGTTGGGAATTGAAAGGGTACAAGAAAGGTACTTAAAAGACACTAAAAAGTGTAATTTAGCACTTTAACGAACCGGTGTCTAACCGAACAACCGAATATTACCCGGAACACGAAAATATTGCCAAGAACATAGTTTTTATTTTTCTGAACTAGTTATGGTGCCCGAACATCATAACACACTATATTAAGACATAACACATGAAGCACCCAACTAGTTCACTTAACTTCCAACCAATTGGTTTAACTTACCATTACATCCTAACTAAACCAACCCCCCCCCCCCCAAAACTGGTTATGAAGTGGTATCCCACCACTTGATTTTCCTTAATTGTTTATATGATCTTGATAAGTACCTTAGAAGACACAAGACCTAAAGGGTAATAAGATTGTTGGAAACCTTCACTATTTAACCACTAGACCTTCATAACACTTTCATTATCATCTTTCAACAACAAAACACCTCCTCCTTCCCTTCCTTGGCTACGGCCTCACCCACACACACCCACACTTTCATTTTCGGTCCATATACATCCATTCCAAGGTGTTTTGGTGGTGTAAGAAGGTCACTAACGAAGCTCGGTGCAAGCGGATCTTGAAGGACCTTCACCATTTGCTTTTATCCACCTCATTTGCACTCTTGAACTTCCCTAGCCTTGTGCTAGTAGTAAGTGCTTCAATTCTTCATCTTGTTCTTGTTTAAAGTGGTTAATAGGTGATTTAACGGTTAAAACTCAAGAACACAGAAGATCAAAACTAAAAGTCTTGAAAGAAAGATAAATAAGTTGGATAAAGAGTAGATATGTGTGTAAATCATGTGAATCTTGTCTAGTTGTGATTATTTGATGTTGTTTGTTACTAAAAGTGGGATGGATCATCATCTAGACATACTAGATCATGTTCAAGAACATGAACTAGTAGTATGTTAGTGTTAGAAATATGAAAGATGATGAAACCACCCACCATGAACTTGAAACTTGAATAAAAAAAGTGATTTTTCTTGTAAAATGGAGTCCTAAACTAGTAGATCTAAAGATCTACAAGTGGTTTTTCGGAAAAACCAAGTAAAAGATACAAGACTTGTTTTAAAGCCGGATCTTACACAAACTAAAAGCCTTTTTGTGAACAAACAAGTGTGTAAACACTTGTGTGACAAGAGGATTTAACAAAGAAACACTTTCATAACTTTTGACTAGAAGTTGTAAAATTTCATATTCTTTAAAAATAAAGTTTTCAAGAAACTGATTTTATTTTTAAAGATAACAAGATCCGTTGATTAAGTTAGGAAGTTACTATAAATTTTGACACTTAGAAAAATAGAAGTCTTTGAGAAACTTATTCCCTAAAAATGTATTTAAAAATATTACCAAGGTTTCCCTAATTTTTGGTGACAAGAAATGAGGATTTCTTCAAGAATAAAAATGGATATTAAGTATGTATATATTTTTGAGAGAAATATATATATTATTTGATCACCAACTTTTGTGCTAAGTGTATATAGTATGTGTTATACGTGCTAGTGTATTAAGACTTAAAAAAAATACACTAAATACTCATGAGAAGTATAAACACCAAAAATACACATACGACATACAAGATACATAATTCGGGTGCAAAGTGCAAAATACGAGATACTTATATTAATTTTTGAGAAAACAATATAAGTAAGATACTTAGTTAAAAATATAAATATTTTTAACACAACAATACAAATAGAAAAGAGAGTGACTGTACTTGTGCGACGCAAGTCTAGTGACTAACGTTAAGAAAACGCGTATAGGTCACGACGTTAATTAAGCGAATCCGGTGAAGTTTACGACGCAAGGAACGCAAAGTTGTGAGTTCATGCTCCCCCTTTTCTTTTAACTGTTTTCAGTTTTATAACTTCGGGGGTGAAATACATGTACAAATATTACTATGTTTATTAATGGTATGATAACAAGAAGCACACTGGGTGAGAACGAGTACCTAGTGTGACGAGATATAAGAATACAAGAAGCGCACTTGGTGAGGACGAGTACCAAGTATGATGCGTTATGAGAAATGATACGAGAGATCGTGTCACGAATAGGGTACATAAGCACCATTAATCAACAATATACCTAGACCGCAGAAAAAAAGGTTAGATCTAACGGGTTCCGGGCAACCACACTCTCGGTGAGGGCGAGTATCGAGTAGTGCTTTTGTGTCTCAGAATATGCCAACTAAATGCCTAAGGTTTGGTGACTTCCTATGTCGTGTCACATGTTAATGGCTTTGCAACCCATTAACAGTCCTGATACTTACAGGAATACTTTATTTACATAAAATTCATACCATACTAAAACTTGATTAATACTTGAAGTACGTGGGGTACTCAAGATAAGCTTGAATTATACTTGAAGTACGTGGGGTACTCAAGAAAACGGGAATTATACTTGAGTACGTGGGGTACTCAAGAAAAACTTGAATTATACATGAGTACGTGGTGTACACATGGATACTTGATTTATATATGAAAACTTGATTTATACATGACACAAACTATGTTTTCATACAAAGTATACAAACGTGAAATACAAAAACTGCATGAATTTACACCAACATTATGTTGACGTTTTTTTTTCCAAAACTCACATGTATTTCAGGTAATTAGGATGGATGTGTGCGCGGTCTTGCTGATGCTCTTGGATGTCGCTTATGTTTATCTTTGGATAAAGTTATAAACGTTTTAAGACAATGTTTTATGCTACTTAGCGATGTAAACGCTAAACTTATGTTTTTCAAATTATTGTATTTGATGTTATTTTTATGAGCATGTAGCATGTTTACCTTTCGTATGCAATGAGAACCTTTCATGATCACACCTCGTGCTTCCGCCGCAGAAAGGGGTGTGACAAATACCCCAGATATCACTGAGTATAAAGACCTAGTATCTCAGAAAGAGGGACCTTTCAAACAAGATTTCGGGGGTTACCCATATATCCGAGAGATGTTCCCCACGATATAAGTAAGTTTGAAATTTAGGTTTATATCTCATCACAATCTACTAAATGTGTAAAAACCTACTGGCACATCGTCAGTGAGGCCGTTTATCACATTTTAACTTTCCAATTCTTTAGCATGCTGTGATAGTCCACTGATGTACTATCATTTCCTCTTTTTACAACAAAACTCATTTTTGATTTTATCATGTTTTTGACTTTTTCAAATTTTCCAATGTTTTTGGATTTTCTGAAATTCTTACTCCCCCTAAAATGCAAAAGCATTTAAAAGAAAAATGAAAACAAACTGTACACATAAAATGACAACTGTTGTGAATTGCTTCAAATCGCCATCCACTTGGCATAAACAATCAGAACTCCCCCTTACAACAAACTATTTTCCCATTATGATTTCAAAACACTTAAGTTTTTTTTAATCAAATGGTTTTTCCGGAAAAATAGTTTTGTTAAAATCACTTGTGGGTTAGGGGATCAATTCATCACCTTGTTCTTTCATCTTCAACCTTTTGAAGAAATATAACAATTTAAGTTCAATCAACAAATACCTCTTGTAGAAAATCAAGTAAAACTTAATGTCCCTGATTTACCACTTGTAGGTTAAAACCCTTCTCCAATCACTTGAAGTTTCACAAACACACAGAATTCAAGAAATATGCCGATACATGCTCCACACTTACCAACCTGGAAGCTCCGGCAAGTCATACTTTTCACTTATGAAAAACAGACATCCAAGCATGACCAAACTTGGATGTGACCTCTTCCGTTTCACTCTGGGTGTAAGTTGCTTTCTTTGTTTCATAAAAATCTTTTACCCCTTTGACTTTTCCATCGACCATCTTCCCAAAAATCTTTTTCACATTTCCATTAAAAACCTTTTCAACATCAAATTCTTTCTTCTCAGAATAGAATTGATTCGAAATCTCAATCTTTCCAACTTTTTGTTTAAAATTTTCAGCACGCAATGGTGGAAAATTGACATCATCTGTTGGCGGTACTGATGTTTCAATTTTTAGCTCAATTGGTGGCTCCTCTGATTTTGATGAATCAGATTCATCGCCAGACTTCACATCAGATTTCTTAACAACCCACTTTTGGTTGTCAAGATTGACTCTTCTCTTGTAAAAATTTTTCGAACATTCACCAACCTCATATGTTGAGTTCTTAAACACTTTGAACTTTTCAGTTGATGGTTCAGTTTTATCAACAATCTTTTCTTTGAGTTTAGAAACAACTTCCTGTTTTGTGTTGGTTGCCATTGGACAGTTCCAGGCGATGTGACCAACTTCTTGACATCTGTAACAGCTTCTTGTCTCTTTTCTCTGACGAACTCCATTCTTCTCAAACTTTTATTTTTCTGCAAAGAACTCTTTATTTGTTTGCTTCCAGAATGAGCTCTTTTCTTCTTCCTCTGAACTTGCTCCTGAAACAAATACAGTTTTTGTTTTATAAGTTTTCTCATTTTTATGATTTTTCGGTGGAATAAAACCCAAACCCTTCTTTTTGTAATTACCATTATGGTTTGGTCTCTTTTGAAAACCAGAACTAGAATTGTAACCCTTTTTCTTGTTTAATCTTTGTTTAACTCTTGGGGTGTAAGGACTTGGTTTTTCAGAAATATTTACATCTTTTATTTCAGAAATTTTAATTTCTATTAGTTTGAAAACCTTTTTAATCATTTCAGTTTTAACACCTCTTATTGGAAATTCCTCATTAGAATATAATTTGTCTGAATCATTCAAAGTATATGCTACTTTGATTGGTTCGTCATTCAAATTAGATTTTGATAACAGAAACTCTTTATTATAAACCCTTTTGACCGACGACTTTGGACTTTCAACTGATGATGAACTCGAACTTTTGGACTCCAACTTTGACTCTGACTCCTCATCCTTATCCAACACCTGATCGACCACTTTCTTAATTAACTCAGACTCATGATCAGTGTCAGACGATGTGAACATGACGTCAATGTTTTCTGGTAAATCATCAGTTGTTTCAGACTTTAACTTTATATTGACAGCCTTTTTGACTTGCTCCTCATTTGGTTTTCTGGGAGAATAACCTTCCCAAATCTGAGGCGGACACTTGTTATAATTTGCACTTTGTTTCTTACCAGTATCCTCTTCTTCAGTCTTCTTATCTTGAAAGGCTTCCATACCTGCAACAGTTGGATAAATTCTATCAATCAAATAATCAGAACTAGAATAACTTTGCAGTAAACGTCTGATTCTTTCGTTTTCAATCTTTTCTGTCTCCAACTCTTGCTTCAGCTTAGCACATTCTTCAATGTAATGATTAATAGCTTTCTGCTTTGTCATCATCACTGCATTCATCATTGTTAACACATCTTCTCTTTCAGATTTTGTCTTTTGTAGACCATTCACTGTTCTATTCAATACGTCAAACGATTCTTTCACATAATTGAGATTGAACAATAAATTTTCTTTCATCTTATCTTGCTCACTCAATTTCTCATATTTTTCTTCACACTGCTTGCATGACTCCAAACACTTTAAGCAAGGTTTTGTAACCTCAACAATCTTTTCCACTTCAATAATCTTTTCAACTTCAATTATCTTTTCAACTTCAACTGCCTGCTCAGTAGCTTTATCCTCTTCACTTTGTTCAAAAATATTTTCCTGAACAACACTCTCAATTTTCACCTTTTTCTTTTCTTTTGCTGCTTGTTTCTCCTTCAGCTTCTTCACTCTATCTGCAAAATAAAATTGAAAACTTTCAGGAGATAAATGAGTTTTTGCAATATTAATATGCATTTCTTCCTCATCATCACTGTCATCATTTGATGATTGATCAAACACTTGTGTTTGTTCTGAACTATCATCTGAAAAACTAGATTCATTATCTTGATTCTTCTTATTATCAGCAAACACTTTCATCCATTATTTCATCAAATCTGGCTCTTGAACTATTTGTGCAATGAGAGCTACTACTTTTGAATCAGGCGGAATGTATTTATCCCAACTGAAACCTTCTGCCACTTTTTCATCATCTTGATCAATTATGCCATAATAAGCTTTCTTATTTGCTTCTTCGATCATTTTAGCATGTGTAGTTTGTGGTTCTTTTTGTTGATAAGGTTGATGAGCAACTTGTTGATATATGGCTTTTCGATAATAATCATTACCACCAAACGGATTCTTTGCTCCACTTGCTTCTCGATTGGTACATTCCCTCTTGAAATGTCCTTTCTCCCTGCATCGAAAACAAGCAACTTTAGATTTATCAAAACCCAAAGTAGAAACATTTGCATCCAGGAAATCATCTCTCCCTGTAATCATCTTGAATTTTTCAGCTCTTCTCAAAACACTCGCTAAACACCACTTGATATGTAAGACCCTAATTCGTATTTGACAAAAAAAGTCGCAGCGGAAACACGTACCATAAAATTTCTTTCATTATAAATACCTCAACTTATTTAAAGTTTAACTTTTAACACAACTCTTTCTCATAAATCCATCATCCTCTTATTTACTAGTTAAAAACATAGCTTATGTTTACTACATTAAGTAAACCAACGTTTCCGTACAATCTCTCTAGTGACTCGATCTTTGATTTCCAATCCTTGGATATCCTCATGACTGGTACTACCTGTGCTCACCACATAAAATTCACAACATTAGTACGCATTATAAACATACAAGGTTCGTTCATGTTTACTTCTCGTTTCGTTAACTCTTTACATCCCAGCTTTCTCATCCTAATGATACGATCCGTAGTGAGACTTCTTTAGTATTCCTGCGTTACACTTCATTCACCAAGCACGCTATTATTACCGTTAGTACTCACTTTCATTAGATGCATGCGTACATACTTTAATACAAACTGATACATACGTTTACGGTCACAAATAGCAACTTTCCTACATACGTACCTACATACATACGTACGTACCTACGTACGTGCATTCCTAAATACACCCATTCCTACCTACATACCTACATACCTACATTCATAAATACATACATACTTACATACATACATACATACTTATTACATGCCTTCACACAAACCTACATACGTGCATACCTTCATACATACTCCCTTGCGTCCATACATTCTACCTACCTTCACACCTACATACATACATTTAAACGCATAAGACATACATACGTATATACCTTTCTTACATCTTTACATACATGCATACACTCGTACATATTCTTTATACATACATGAACACACATCCGCATACATACATACATTCCTACGCCTTCACATATATACATACTGTCACACGTATCTTCATATATACATAAATACGCATCTACATACACTCACAACATCTTGCATACCCCTTACATACTAATACGTTAATTACATGAGACTTAAACTTTGATTTATAACCCATGTTCATCTAAGGATCAATCAAAATCATGTTTAGAAAGTCCGCCGTAGTCCACGGATAACAAACCGAAGCCTACGATACATAAATCAACTTAAAACACAAATTTCAGACTTTTGGACTTGGGGAGGTCGTCGGCGACGGCCCTAGGGCCCGTCGGCGACGCCCCGTAGTTTTTCCCGTCGGCCAAAACCCCGTAGACAGGTAAATAAGGCGTCTGAGAAAACTGAGTTTCCCATGCCCGTCGGCGACGGCCTCCTTTCCCGTCGGCGACGGCCTCTCTAAAATGCCTTTTCCTGCAGTTCCGTTTCGATGTCCGAACGCACTAAAACGCGCATAACTTTCAAACCGTTTACCCGTTTAACCTCCCGTTTCTTCCTACATGCTTGTAAATTCACATTCTATCATATAACTTAAAATCCCACATCCAAATTAAGGAAATTCTTATCTTACGTTCTATCGGCTTATTATCATTTCCTAATTATTTGACCTGTTATGGGTATTTGCGCATTAATTTGTCTAAGACTAGCAAGACCATACTTCCCACCTCCATACTTGTCCAAAACATTACACTAATCCTATAACTTGTTTCTAAACCACTTATTAAGATCGTTTGCCCAAAATACCCATCAAGGGCATTTTGGTCAACTTTAAATCCCATCCTTCACGACGTAAGACTACGACACATAATTGACCTCAACCATCATGTTTAGTTAATTAAAACACCATATAACTTAATTGAACATAAGAAGTGATTACAGAAATCACTTACCTTATGCGTCCGTGCTCGTATCCGATTCCTCGCCTCTTCTTGTCTCGTTAACATCTCATGCTTGAGCCCGTCTCGACGTGATTCCTATACTTCCATTTCATCAAAATCACGCTCTTATTAGCATACTCAAATGTACACGTTAACAATCATATCAATCGCATATTTCATACTTAACTTTCCTTAGTCACTTCTAACAAACATAACTTATATAATCATATCCATATGCGTTTAAACTCATGTAACTCATCATGTCATTACATTTAACGCGGATTGCTATAACCTGTATCATACGACTTCCTATAATCCCACCTTTACGACAACGAATCAAATCATGTTTCTTATACTTAGTTGACTTTCAGAAGTCAACTATTAACCACATTTAACTATCAACTTATCATCATATACTCATAACATCATAATCGACTATACGGATGACACTATATACATTTTATCATACACTTGGTGTGCGTACCACCCTTTAAGCATAACGTACAACTAGTTCATGCATAAATCTTCTAAACTCATACATAACTCATCAAATCCTTCTACTAATCATCATATATCATTCCAAATGAACATTAAACATAACATCATCATATTCCTATACTTTCATCTAACAATAATTCATCATACCCACATAATACATCAATCATCCAACAAGACTTGAACATAGGAGGTGATTCTAGTCCTCATCTTCACCCTAACTAACGGGTTTCATCTCTAATCATCAAATTAACGCAAATCATACATAACCCATGTTCTATACGAGGATTCTAACCCTTGTACATGATCAATTTCATATTAACTCACGGATTAGAACATAACCTACTTCACCCATGATCACCAATCTTAGATTTAAAACATACCTTATGATCCTCTCGTGTTGGTGATCATTAATCCATGCTCGGTTATGGATTTAAGCTTCATCTTGCCTTCCGATTTGAGCATAATGATGAAGTTAGGGTTTGAGGCTCCATGGGAGCCTCCTGATCTTTCTCGAACACACGTATGTGTGTGTTTGTGTGTGATTAAGTTATTTAATAACTTAACTTTCATTTGTTCCACTTTAGCCCCTCGGGTTTACCTTTAAAACATAACTGACACTACCCTCATCATTTAATACTTTTGACCGTACCCTTAACTAGGTTAAATAGCCTAGTTATTTATTTCATGACGTGTCACATAAGAACGTACGACAAATATTAACATTCAGATTTTGGGGCGTTACAAGTCTACCACCCTTAAACAAGGTTTCGTCCCCGAAACCTTTCTCTCTTTCATCGAACACACGTTATCTTTCCTTCCAGTCCATCCATACGACCACTAGCCCATCCTAATGAGAATCTTCTAGCTCCAAGAACCCGTTCCGGAGTTCTTATTAGCATTGCTTTTACTAGTATCGCAAATTTCTAACATTCTTCATAGCTAGTGGTTTATTCATCGTTCGAATATTCCTTCATCATGTGCAATATATCCTTTTGTTTACTTAAATAATTCCAACGTTTCATTATTTACATCCTTTCTGTCTATTTGCACATTCATAACGTTTTCGTACTCTAAACGACCTTACTTTGAATTTGAAATCTATACATACTCATATATGCTTAACTTTAACGTTAACCTTATTCTACATTTTCTACAGTTATGTATACCTTGCATACCTTTATTTTATCTTTAAATCATTCCGTTCATTTCACATTACTATTGCTTTCACTTCATGCATTACTTAATTCACGTGTATAAATAGTTCATACCTCTCCAATCATGAGTTAAACATTTTACTAACCTCTTTTTCATTTCCCAAACCGCGATCCGCAACCCAGATCGATCAACTTGTCCTCTAGTACTAGCCGGACAGGCCAGGTTTCATTCATTCGTGTAATGAGCTTCCGCTCGTGCACGTCCTTTCACCAATACGATTGGTTTCATCACATCAATAGTTCTAGCATTATCATTAACAACATCGGCGGTTAGCATATGTCATTCAAACATTCATTACACTAGGTGATTACCCCCCTATAACTCTTCTACAATTTCCTACGTACCTGCTATAACGTACCACACATTCTATTTCTTACATGCAATCCTTTCATTCAATTAATCATTTCACCAACTGAAGTACACGCTCATACTTCCTTCCATTCATGCTTGCTTGCAAAGACCTTATTACATCGTTTCAATATTTCTTACTAAGCTTACCCTTCCCGCCCATATTCAAGTTATTGTCCGGGTCACAGCCCTTCATCATTCTGACTTCTAAGAGTCAATTACTAACACATCTAACACGTAATTTATACAAAACTTCGTCTATTATACTATCACCTTTTACTTTATACTTGTTTCTATGACCCATTCGACTCAATCATGGTCAAACTGTCGACATCTTCTTAGGCGGATTAATTTCATTCTTTTTATATTTTTGAATCCGTCTCACGGATTCAGACGCATCATTCATGCTTTTTCATTCATTGAATCCGCCTTACGGATTCAAACATTATATTCCTGCCTTTCTTCCTTGAATCCGTCTCACGGATTCAAACATATCATTCATACCTTTTCTTCCTTCTATGATTTGAATCCATCTCATGGATTTCAATCATATCATTCACATCTTTCATTCCTTACATGTGTTGAATCCGTTTCGCAGATTCAGACATATCATTTCTACATTTCCTTTCCTTGAATCCGTTTTACGGGTTCAAACATTCCATTCATGCCTTTCATCACTTGAATCCGTCTCACGGATTCAAACATTGCATTCATTCCTTTCATACTTGAATCCGTCTCACGGATTCAAACATATCATTCATATCTTGTTGATCCGTACTTAATTACGGATTCCACATTCTTCATTCTTATCAGGCATCTTTTTCATACTTTCATAGTACTCTCAATTCCCCGAGAGTCTTACTTCCCATTTCACCCACACGCCTGCCCGCTGCCTAACTCTACCGGACATACCTGTAACAATTATCATGATCTCACGAACGTCATACGTTTCTCGTGTACTGGCCAGGTACACAATCCACATAGTAGTTTCGTGCCTTCATGTAATTGTCACCTTATGTTCGTAGACTTAGGTTTCGGCGCGTGTATCACTTCCAGTACTTCATTACTATACAGTCATTGTCTTTCATTTTAAAATTTTCCTTCCCTTAACGAACTTTACCATTTCTTACACCCACATATTAAATTTACATACCTGGGCTCATTTGCCTATTTGTCTTATTACCTCTTTGCCTGCCTTAGTATTCATCCTAGACTGCATTCACGGATCATCCTCTTCCAACACTTATGCTTACCTTGCACATACAAAACCGTCAGTTTCTTTATACGTACACATAAGTACCTACTTACATTAGCCTTTACCTTTGGATCTTGATCGAGTCATAGATTGTACGGATTTCTTATCTCGAGAGCACACAAGTTTGAGTTCAAGTACTTACCTTCTCGTACTTGATTCCCTCAAACCAGGGCTCTGATACCAACTTGTAAGACCCTAATTCGTATTTGACAAAAAAAGTCGCAGCGGAAACACGTACCATAAAATTTCTTTCATTATAAATACCTCAACTTATTTAAAGTTTAACTTTTAACACAACTCTTTCTCATAAATCCGTCATCCTCTTATTTACTAGTTAAAAAATAGCTTATGTTTACTACATTAAGTACACCAACGTTTCCGTACAATCTCTCTAGTGACTCGATCTTCGATTTCCAATCCTTGGATATCCTCATGACTGGTACTACCTGCGCTCACCACATAAAATTCACAACATTAGTACGCATTATAAACATACAAGGTTCGTTCATGTTTACTTCTCGTTTCGTTAACTCTTTACATCCCAGCTTTCTCATCCTGATGATACGATCCGTAGTGAGACTTCTTTGGTATTCCTGCGTTACACTTCATTCACCAAGCACGCTATTATTACCGTTAGTACTCACTTTCATTAGATGCATGCGTACATACTTTAAACCAAACTGATACATACGTTTACGGTCACAAATAGCAACTTTCCTACATACGTACCTACATACATACGTACGTACGTACCTACGTACGTGCATTCCTAAATACACCCATTCCTACCTACATACCTACATTCATAAATACATACATACTTACATACATACATACATACATACTTATTACATGCCTTCACACAAACCTACATACGTGCATACCTTCGTACATACTCCCTTGCGTACATACATTCTACCTACCTTCACACCTACATACATACATTTAAACGCATAAGACATACATACGTATATACCTTTCTTACATCTTTACATACATGCATACACTCGTACATATTCTTTATACATACATGAACACACATCCGCATACAAACATACATTCCTACGCCTTCACATATATACATACTGTCACACGTATCTTCATATATACATAAATACGCATCTACATACACTCACAACATCTTGCATACCCCTTACATACTAATACGTTAATTACATGAGACTTAAACTTTGATTTATAACCCATGTTCATCTAAGGATCAATCAAAATCATGTTTAGAAAGTCCGCCGTAGTCCATGGATAACAAACCGAAGCCTACGATAGATAAATCAACTTAAAACACAAATTTCAGACTTTTGGACTTGGGGAGGTCGTCGGCGAAGGCCCTAGGGCCCGTCGGCGACGGCCCGTAGTTTTTCCCGTCGGCCAAAACCCCGTAGACAGGTAAATAAGGCGTCTGAGGAAACTGACTTTCCCATGCCCGTCGGCGACGGCCTCCTTGCCCGTCGGCGACGGCCTCCTTGCCCGTCGGCGACGGCCTCTCTAAAATGCCTTTTCCTGCAGTTCCGTTTCGACGTCCGAACTCACTAAAACGCGCATAACTTTCAAACCGTTTACCCGTTTAACCTCCCGTTTCTTCCTACATGCTTGTAAATTCACATTCTATCATATAACTTAAAATCCCACATCCAAATTAAGGAAATTCTTATCGTACGTTCTATCGGCTTATTATCATTTCCTAATTATTTGACCCGTTATGGCTATTTGCGCATTAATTGGTCTAAGACTAGCAAGACCATACTTCCCACCTCCATACTTGTCCAAAACATTACACTAATCGTATAACTTGTTTCTAAACCACTTATTAAGATCGTTTGCCCAAAATACCCAACAAGGGCATTTTGGTCAACTTTAAATCCCATCCTTCACGACGTAAGACTACGACACATAATTGACCTCAACCATCATGTTTAGTTAATTAAAACACCATATAACTTAATCGAACATAAGAAATGATTACAGAAATCACTTACCTTATGCGTCCGTGCTCGTATCCGATTCCTCGCCTCTTCTTGTCTCGTTAACATCTCATGCTTGAGCCCGTCTCGACGTGATTCCTATACTTCCATTTCATCGAAATCACGCTCTTATTAGCATACTCAAATGTACACGTTAACAATCATATCAATCGCATATTTCATACTTAACTTTCCTTAGTCACTTCTAACAAACATAACTTATATAATCATATCCATATGCGTTTAAACTCATGTAACTCATCATGTCATTACATTTAACGCGGATTGCTATAACCTGTATCATACGACTTCCTATAATCCCACCTTTACGACAACGAGTCAAATCATGTTTCTTATACTTAGTTGACTTTCAGAAGTCAACTATTAACCACATTTAACTATCAACTTATCATCATATACTCATAACATCATAATCGACTATACGGACGACACTATATACATTTTATCATACACTTGGTGTGCGTACCACCCTTTAAGCATAACGTACAACTAGTTCATGCATAAATCTTCTAAACTCATACATAACTCATCAAATCCTTCTACTAATCATCATATATCATTCCAAATGAACATTAAACATAACATCATCATATTCCTATACTTTCATCTAACAATAATTCATCATACCCACATAATACATCAATCATTCAACAAGACTTTAACATAGGAGGTGATTCTAGTCCTCATCTTCACCCTAACTAACGGGTTTCATCTCTAATAATCAAATTAACGCAAATCATACATAACCCATGTTCTATACGAGGATTCTAACCCTTGTACATGATCAATTTCATATTAACTCACGGATTAGAAGATAACCCACTTCACCCATGATCACCAATCTTAGATTTAAAACATACCTTATGATCCTCTCGTGTTGGTGATCATTAATCCATGCTTGGTTATGGATTTAAGCTTCATCTTGCCTTCCGATTTGAGCATAACGATGAAGTTAGGGTTTGAGGCTCCATGGGAGCCTCCTGATCTTTCTCGAACACACGTATGTGTGTGTTTGTGTGTGATTAAGTTATTTAATAACTTAACTTTCATTTGTTCCACTTTAGCCCCTGGGTTTACCTTTAAAACATAACTGACACTACCCTCATCATTTAATACTTTTGACCGTACCCTTAACTAGGTTAAATGGCCTTGTTATTTATTTCATGACGTGTCACATAAGAACGTACGACAAATATTAACATTCAGATTTTGGGGCGTTACATGATATCCATCAGCTCCATTTCCTCAGCATCAATCTAATCGTAATCCTCTTTCGTCAACATAGGATTTCCGATCCTTCCTGCAACCAATCCCTCATATGATTCTAACACAGTAGCAAGTAACGACATATGACTTTTAGCCACTTCTTTAGAAAATTTTTGACCATTCTGAAGATGCAACGCAATGTTGCAATGTAAAATTTGACCATTACTGCTGTTTGAACTTTGAAACTGATGACTTGATGTAGATTCTTTCTGATTAACACTTGGATATGATGAAAATCCACTACTGCTGTTTGAACTTTGATTGATTGATCCAGATGATTTTTCTGCACTAAAAGCAGTTTGGATTTTCGGACTTGCTTCGACATTCTGAACACTCCCTTTGAAGTACATCATAACATCTTGTTGTGCACTTGGATTACTCATTCTAGCAATCTTTTGTTGCTCAAGATCTTGTCCTTCAATCTTTTCTATTAACTGAGAAATTGTCAAACCATCATATTCTCCAGTATTCTTTAATATCATCAAAAATGTACCTCATTCTTTCTGAGGTAAAGCATCAGCTAATTTGTCAACCCATTCCTCACGATCTTTGTTGATATTTAACAATGACATTGACCGTACTAAGTGACAATATCTTTCAATCAATTTCTTTGTATCTTCTCCCGGCAAACTTGTAAATAAATCAAATTCTTTCTTTAACAATGATTTTTTACTCTTGATCATCTTCTCACTTCCTTCAAACTTAATTCGAAGTGCTTCCCAAATTGAACGTGAAGTCTTATCGTGTTGAAGCAATATGAATATATCTTCTTTAATAGCTTGCTGGAGTAAACTGATCATCATCTTTTCTGCTTTGTACATGTCTCGTTCTTTATCTGTAAATTCAAAAATTTTCTTTTCAACTCCCAAGTCTGTACGTGGTAGTACATACTTTTTCTCAACGCACTCCCAAGATCTCAAATGATTAGCTTGAACCCAGTTTTCAAACCGATCTTTCCAACCATAATACTCCTCAATGCCCATTAGCTTCGGGGGTTTTTGCAAAGTTCCAGTTTCATTTTCCATGTTCATGCTCTGAGCAATGGCAACAGGAGTACTCGGGGCAGTAGCAAATGCGTTATAAAATTCCTCTTCCATGATTCGGTAAACTTTTTCACAAAACAGTCACTTTCAAACGAAATACAATTTCACACGAAATAAACTTGGTGCGAAATAACAACCTGGTACGAAATACCCTGCAAGACAACTTCAAACGAAATAAGCTTTCACACGAAATAAGATGCTTTCGTACGAAATAGGTGATTTCGTACGAAATAACAAAATTTTCAAACGAAATGAAGTGGTTTCGTACGAAATAGGTGATTTCGTGCGAAATACAACACACTTTCAAACGAAATAACAATCTGGTGCGAAATAGGTCTATTTCGTGTGAAATACCAAATGCTATTCCGTGCGAAATACTGCTGATGTCATCATCTCGAACTGTTTTTGTCAAAATTTATCAGGTTTTAGTCCAATTTTAGGTCTGAAACTTTCAAGGCTTTGTTAATACACTGTTTCGAATATAATATGTGAAATTCAGGTCATTTAAACTGTGAAAACTTGTTAATTTTGAAAAAGAAGATGTAGAAATAAGATTTTTAAGCTGAATCGGTAAGAACTCCTCCTCCTGAGCTTTGATACCCCATGTAGGATCGTTTTCACGACCAAACGAGTCGTTCAGAAGAGTTTTTGCTTAATACAAAAGGTGGAAACAGACGTATCGAGTTTATTCAGCTTGCAATTCACTTTAAACTGTCTTTTGATTGATTTAACAACGTTTTACAACGAGTAGACACTTCGGCAGCACTTCGGCTCTCAAACCGGAAAGTTAGAACTACTTCAAACGAAATCACAAGGCACCTATTTATAGGCTGGTTTATTTCGCATGAACAGGTTCACACGAAATCACTTTCACACGAAATTCCTATTTCGTGCGAAATACTAAGAGTTGATTTCGTGCGAAATAGCAATTTGCTATTTCGTGCGAAATACCCTTTTCACCTATATTTGACATTTTTCTCGTACTACGTGCCCTGATCTATCTATATACATACAAGACTCGATACAAGACGAAGTCGATAGACGTATGCACCAACAAAACTTCTCCTCTACCTCTTCTATTTGGGTGTGTAAGCCATATATTAAAGAGTTTTGCTTGAGGACAAGCAAAGATTCTAGTGTGGGGGTATTTGATGTGTGCAAAATGTAACATATAAATTACATCAAATGAGGCGTAAAACTAACCCTTTTTTTAGTACTAATGTTGGAAAAAGCGTGTTTTTGTCTTCCTTTTGAATTTACAGGACTAAACGAGCTTAAACGACCAAAAGGAGCAAATAGACAGCCAAAACCAACATAAATACAAAGAAATGGAGTAACCGTGACATGCCCGACCCCTCGGCAGCATCCCCAAAGTAAAAACAAGGAGTCAGAAGACTGACCACGGGGCCATGCCTAGCTGAACACGGGGGCGTGGTCAGGGACCTGCATAAAAAACAAACCTGTAGAAGCTTCCATGCCCACAACGGGGGCGTGCCCATCTCAATAGTACAGATACGAAGTTGACCATGGGGCTGTGCCCACTGGACACGGGGCCGTGCCCACCGGACACGGGGCCGTGTGGGGCCCTCTGCTGACACTTGCATTTAATAAAGGAAGAGAAAAGGCTGGCCATGGGGGCGTGCTCGCTGGACACGGGGCCGTGGCCAAAGTACTGTGCAGGCTATAAATAGGGGTGCTTGGTTCACTTCAAAGGCATCTCTTGGCAAACCACTACTCTCCCACTTTGCCACCACTCCACCACCACTATAACACCAACACCCACCACCATCATCCATCATCCATCTTTAGAGTGTGTAGTAGTCTCGGGATCCAAGATTGATTGTAAGGGTTCTTGCCAATCAAAGGTCATGTTTGGTTAAGCCTCTTACATCACTTGGTGAAGACAAGTCTTTTATGTATTACTTTTGATTTTTAATCTTTCGGCACTTTTTACTTGGTTTTGTATTTATGACTTTAATAACTAGTTTCTTATGTTGAAGGTGTATTCTTCCTATCATTTTTCCGTGGTGTCTTGAAGTTACTTTACTGTCTATATAAAGTAAAAGATTGCATCATTCATGTTTTTTATGGTCTATCTAAAAACATGTTGACTACCTAGTCGGGGGTTAGGGGAATGGTTTGGTAAGGTTCTTGTCTTGTTCAGTTTATAGATCCTGCAAGGACCTGGTTCAAGCTTACTAGGACCTCCGTCAATACCCACTAGTATTGGATGGCGGGGGTGCGAATAGCTGGAACCCCTCATATGTAAACTACTATTAATACATTAAACCGGCTTCTTGGGATTGTATCCTTGCTGACTCAAACCACTTAGCCGAGGGTAACGTCACCTTCAAAAGAGGGGCCTACCACTTTTTCGCGTTAATAACTAACTTAATTATCTTTCAATATTCCGACCCTTTGGGATTGTATCCTTGCTGACTCAAACCATTGGGTTGAGGGTAACGTCACCTTCAAAAGAGGGGCCTACCACTATAACTAAGATAATCTCTTAAAAAGTCCGAAAGTGCGAAAATCATTAAAGGATACATTAAAGGCGAGTCGGATCCAAGTGATTCATCTTGTCTATCTGTTTTTAACTTTATTTATCTTTGCATTTTTAGTTTTTATTTTCATATTTCAAAAACATTTCTCAAAAATTTAGATTGATTAGATGTTCAGGATAAACCGGTACTAAAAGTTCTTGTATCCTTGGACGACCTCGGTATCTTACCAACCCTATACTACGCTCACGATGGGTTTACTTGTCCAAGTGTGTGTTTAGTGTTAGTAGAATATCATGTTTTATAAATTTAAAACAAGACTAATGCGTAAAAAGGGCTCAATATATCTATAAAAACATATCACACCTAACGCACACCAATACTTTAGTATATATGCATTCATTCATCAAAATTATACAACTACAAGATTATCATTCATCAACATACTACTAGAACTAGTGGGTTTCACATCAAATCTTCAATACAATCAAATTCAAGCATAAGTCATCTTCTATATGATGATTCTAACTCATATACAAGTTCAATTCATACAATTTTCATGGATTGATCAAAACCCACTTAATCATGAAGTATCAAAACACAAAATTTAACTTACCTTATGTTCAATGCACTTAGATTAAAGAGGAATTAGATTCATGCATTCGATTATTGTTCAAAATCACCTTTAATTGCTGAATTTTTTAAGTGAGTTGAAGGAGAAGGGTTTCTCCTTCTTGATAGTCCCGAAATGATCGGGTTTCAGTTTCGATTCGGTAAATAATACGAGACAGGTGATTTTGAGCCAAGAACAAAGATAAAAAAAACAAGAAAGATAGAAACTTTAGTGATTGAACAAGGAAAGTTTCATTGAAAATGATGAACAAAATATAAGATAATGATCCACCCCGGGTGAGCTCCCCCGGGGTGGAGGCTCACAAATGCACGCCTCACAAGTGAGGTATAATAATCTATATATAGCCCCTTGAGCCTTGTTTTCCAAGCAAGCCGCCTCTTTCATGGAAAACCTACTAAACTCGCTTAAACGTCAGACTAAAATAAATAAAAACGTCATCGAATACAAACAATAAAGTCGCTAAAGTAAAGCCGTCATAATTGATAACATCATTCTCCAATTTGACCCAACAATATTCCCCCGAGAATGATGCTATCAATTCTTCAACTGATCTTCAAAAATAAATCTGACATCGTCTTCGAATCTTCACAAATCGGCTAAATATCCAAAATCTCCATTGTCGTTTTCCCCCGCAAATGTAGACCCTCCTATATCTTGTCATTCAAAGCACCTCATCTTACTTTTGAAGATACAATTGTAATAGGCATATGATAGGGTTCGAACTTCAATGATAAAAATTAAATAATTAGCTTTATTGTGAGAATCTTCAATTCTGTCAGATTGCGTTTGGCTCCCGATCCAACGCTAAAGTCGCCAATAATTTCTTTGGTGACCAAAACGCAAAACCCACCAAAGTTGCTGGCCCATAAAATAATCTTGTACTTCCGGCTCAAAATATATCCCAACGCAAAACTGATTAAAATTCTAGGCTCCACAAATAAACTTTTAAGACCCGATCCAAATAAAATTGGTGATTCTCACACTTTTAAATTTAAAAATCAAATGCTGTGCTCATCCGATAGAAATAATAACACTGCATATTCTAGGCCCAAATTAAATAAAATTGTTGATGCTCATACCTTGAGGTAAATCTGATGTATGCGAAACCCCTAAAAGAAAGATGTAATAAAATTCTTAAACCAATTGTGGGCCTCATCATACAGTCACCAATCACAGCCCTAGCATGCATTCCCTATCCATTCCATTAAACAATTTTGGGCTCCACATATTGCATTAATCTGAATAAAACAAACTAATCACAAAGCCCAACACACCTAATTATGGCCCAATCATTTGGGAGAGTCCAATCATGAGAATTAGGGTATGCAAACAGCCGCCACCTTTACATCACCATCAACTTTCCACCGTGCACCACCACCCAAAGTCCGGCGACAACCTCAAATCGCCGATAAACAACCTCAGTCGCTACCATGTGCCGCCACAACCATGCTCGACTGGAACATCGTCAACTATCAAACATCCAACCATAAACATAACCAGCCACCACTCTTCATCTGAATCAAACCAAAGAACATCGATGACTCCCGAATGAAGAACATGATTCATATGAAGTCGACCCATTGAAATCACGACCTTCATGAAATATAAAGTCACTGGATTCAAAAAGTAAGAACATAAAGTCGTCTTTTCTTTCTGCACTTGATGAACAACGAACCGGAATCTGGCTAGCTCACCAATATCACCGATGACCTCTTCTCAGATCACCTCTATCTCTACAGAACCTTTATGTATTCTTTCTTTGTTTCTCTATCATAAAATTGCTGGATCTGAATTATCATCGCTGAAGAATAAAAACGCTAAATCTTAGAATGCCGGTAGAAAGAAACACCATCATTTTTACACCTATTCACCTACCTCAGATTCACCACTGGCCGTGAAAACCCTAGCCGCCACACATCTACACTCCCTTAACCTTTACGATTCCAACCATAAATGTCATATGACACCCAATGAACACTTACCAGATCTGGAACAACTCCAAAACACAAAAAAAATACCAAATCTGCATAGGTTTTACGTCTCCGGCGGGTTTTCGATGAAGATCCGACCGAACCGAAAACTGAAACGAGCCACCGAGGCTCTGATACCAAATGATAGTCCCGAAATGATCGGGTTTCAGTTTCGATTCGGTAAATAATACGAGACGGGTGATTTTGAGCCAAGAACAAAGATAAAAAAAACAAGAAAGATAGAAACTTTAGTGATTGAACAAGGAAAGTTTCATTGAAAATGATGAACAAAATATAAGATAATGATCCACCCCGGGTGAGCTCCCCCGGGGTGGAGGCTCACAAATGCACGCCTCACAAGTGAGGTATAAATATAGCCCCTTGAGCCTTGTTTTCCAATCAAGCCGCCTCTTGCTTGGAAAACCTACTAAACTCGACGTCAGACTAAAATAAATAAAAACGTCATCCTATACAAACAATAAAGTCGCTAAAGTAAAGCCGTCATAATTGATAACATCATTCTCCAATTTGACCCAACACTTCTCCCTGCTCTTTCTCGTGACACATACCCCACACACAAACACTGATTTTTCAATTTTCTTTGTTTAATTATATCATTTACACATTCAGCCCTTGTAGTAACTTTTGTTGTCATTCTTGTATATTTTTCTAAGTTTATAACTTCCTTTATATATATAAAACTTAACTAATCATTTAAAACATTTAAACATTAAAATAATCTATTATGCACTTTTGGGGTGTTACAATCAGCTAAGCACTTTTTCAGATTAGAGATATGGAATACATCATGGATTCCACTCAGCTCTTCTGGTAGCTTAAGTTTGTAAGCTATAGAACCGACACATTTTGTTATCTCGAATTGTCCAATATATCTAGGGCTTAGCTTGCCCTTCTTTCCAAATCTCATTACTCCTTTCCAGGGTGAGACTTTGAGCATTACTCTATCTCCGATTTGGAATTTGAGAGGCTTCCGACTTTTATCAGCATAACTCTTCTGCCTATCTCGGGCAGCCTTGAGTCTTCTCTGATTTGTACAATTTTATCAGTTGTTTCAAGGATAGTCTCTGGTCTAGAGAGTTGGCTTTCACCAACTTCAGCCCAATAGATGGGAATTCTACACTTTCTCCCATATAAAGCCTCAAAAGGTGCAACTTTTATACTAGTGTGAGAGCTGTTATTATAGGAGAATTCGATTAGGGGTAGATGTTCATCCCAGCTACCGCATAAGTCAATTGTGCATGCGCGAAGCATGTCTTCCAGAGTTTGGATAGTACGCTCACTTTGCCCATCAGTCTGGGGATGATAAGCCTTACTAAAGTTCAAACGCGTACCAAGTGCTTGCTGGAAACTTTTCCAGAAATGTGAAGTGTATCTAGTATATCTATCTAATACTATAGAAAACGGTACTCCATGAAGAGACACAATGTTGTCAATATACAACTTAGCTAGCTTGTCAGAACTGTAAGTTTCCTTAATTGGCAAGAAGTGCGCCGACTTGGTTAGTATGTCGACTATGACCCATATATATCGTGTCATTTCCACGACTGGTCTTAGGTAACTTGGTAATCAGATCCATTGTTACCATTTCCAATTTCCAAGTGGAAATCTCTAGTTGTTGTAGCATGTAGGTCCCGTTTTTCCGGTGAGGATCGATAACGAAAACCTATCCTTGTTTATCACAAACACGGTAACGGGTGCAGAATCCCCGTGACGGTGCAAACCAAACAAAGTGTAAAACACACACGTAACCAAAGATTCAATATCTATTGATTAGGGACGAGAATGGATACGAACATATACAAACAATGTTTTACAGACTCTCTCAAAGTCTCACAGCTCTCATCAGTTTCACACATAAACTATGAGGGGTATTTATACTAGACAGACACAGACTATGACGAAACACAACGATGCCACGACGAAACACTAAAGCCGACGAAACACATTCTGTTTCGTCGACATACATATTAATCTTATTCTTGTTTCGTCGTTTGCAATATGAGCCCAACTGAAAGTCAAAGCCCACAAACAAGTCTTCGGCCCAGATGTAAGTGAATTACGGCCCAGTTTCATTTCTGTTGACAAATGTTTTCACAAATTCAACATAGGACAAGTATGTGACATCACCATGACATCACAATGATGATGTCATGGTGATGTGTAAACGGGAATGGCTTGCGGCGCTCCGTGCTTCGCGTGTCGAACTCTGGGTCGCACGACTGAGGAATGTCGTGACATCGGGCTTGAACCGGACCTAACCGAGTCGACCCGAACCAAATCGAACCGAGTCGAGTCGAGTCCACATAAAGTGTACCAACAAACTCCCCCTTGGACGCTACTCGTGATGGTTCGTCTTCTGTGTCTTTTGTGTCGGAGGATCTTCAAAGTCTTCACGTGTCGTAACTAGAAAGTGTATCAACAAACTCCCTTTTTCATTCAGGTAGTGTGTTAACAAACTCCCCCTTAAAATAAACTCTCCATTGAGTCATGCTCGTGAATCTTTTGAACTTCAAATCTTTAGATCCTTGTGGTGTTGATGAGGGATCAACGGCAACTCGATTATTTTTATCTTTTGAGTGCCTTCACTTCGTGTCTTCACTTTACGGCTTGTTATCTGACATGTTCTCTTCGCCTTTAGCTGATTCTGATGTCATATCTGCACATACAAGAATGCTAAACACGCAATGAGAACAACCGCTTGGAATATAGACAAATTAAACAAACGACACATATGAGATCAAATCTCAATCAAACACCGACCGACAACAGTTTGAAAGTTTAGAAAAATGATCAATTTTTAATCCCTTACTTTCAAAACTTGTTAACTTCGACTGTTTATGAAGATGCAATTGTTTTCCGGCTTACAATCAGGATTTTGGGTAGGATAGACTCGAGTTCCAACATCGGTCAATCAAAAATAAACTAGAAGCAAAATCTTTTTGGATTTTATAAAGTTTAAATTAAAACACACCTAAAATCTTTTTGGAATTTTTCATTTTTCAAATGTAAAGACGGAAAGCAATAATTAAATATATACAAAGATGCAGAAACTGAAAGCAGTAAATAAATATTTACAAACATTCTTTTTGCGAGTTTCGAGGGTAAGAGAATCATATCAGTGTATGGTCACGCCAAAACGCTCTTTTTGTTCAATTAGTTAACATTTAGATAAGCATCCTATAACGATTATCGGTATTGTTGTCCACATAAGCTCAACTTATCAGATGTAATCATGTTTAGGGGATACATTAAGGTATGATTTATACTTACCGACCGGTGATCATCCACACACGACACATTCCCGTATTAAGGTATGCACGAGAGTTCATCTTACCGGTGAGTATACCGTTTATCATCTGTTTGACCGTATAAAAGAATGTGAGAAACTCACTTATTTGATTTGAAAACAAGCCCTATGTGATAGAATCACTTATTGATGAGGAACTTGATTTTCTGATGCATGAGGGCACAGGAGCAAGTCCTTGAACAGGTCATTACTTTCGTACAGCAAAGAGACGAACTTGACTCCCAGATAAATGTGATATATTATCACTTATTTTGTTTGGACATGTGATTATTGATCACTTATTGAGGTCGAATGCAATATGTACACGTATGTATGGTATCATGGAAGATCTAGACTTCGTCTCTGTTATCTTTCGGTAAAAGATACAACCATGATACCCAGATGATAAGACAGCATAAAGACCGAATATCTCAGAACCTCGGCAATCAATCAAACGAAATTTCGGTACTAAGACCATATGCCAATGAATGGTTCCCACCTGACTTGAAGTCTGTTAGGTTTATATCATCCTGCACATTTTAGTCTGATTGTGAGCCTGCCGACACATCGTTAGTAAAGCTACTTATCATTTTTCATTTTGCATTTTAGTTTAAAGAGGTTTAGACAGACCACTGATGTACTATCATTTTCTCTTTTTCTTGCCAGGAAGCTCATTTTTGTTTTTCCAATGATTTTGGGTTTTGAAATTTTTCGATGTTTTTGAATTTTCAAATTTTGGATTTACTCCCCCTAAAATCAACAAACTATGATAAATTTTAAAAACACAAAGGTATTTACAAAAAGGATTTCCCGATGTTGGTTAACTCATGTTTTACCTCAATGTCGTTTACCAAAATTAATTTAATTAGAATTGATTTATCGAATTTTGGAAAAATCAGTTGGAATGTCGGTAAGCGGTGTGGACCCTGACAACATTGACGAGTTTCATAGTGAAAAAAATCACGTGTGAGGTGATATTCGAGATCAACGTGTCTGGCCAAAGAGTGCTGTACGAGATGATATAATTCATAAGGCAGCTTAAAAATCGACAAGTATAGGAGAGATTAGAAATTTAAAACCGTATCCTGCAACTGCTTCGTGCATTGCAATGAATCTGAGTGCTCTCCCAAACTGGATATCCACCCGGTGTGGATTTCAAAGTCGATTTTGTAGCTACTGAGAAATCTCTTCACAGCAACAAGATCAGAAACCTCTGGGTCCGGCTGGTCTTCCACATTGCACCAGCGAGGTCTTTATCTTTCTCTTGAGAAGTAGTGTGCGGTTGTTCAATCCATGCCAAGGCATCCGCACACCCGGTTGGTTTGTTCAACAAACACATTTTCTTCAATCACACCGCGAAGAAATGTACACTGCACGTTCATCTTGTGGATTATGAATCTTCAGACGTGCTACAGGTGCGTACATTTTGTTTGAATCTATCCCGGTGACCCGATCAAAACCTTGAACAATCAAACTCTTGGAATGATTTTCAATTTGTCGAAGCTTTCAATCTCTTTCGACAGACAATTCTGTCTTCTTTCCTTTTTCTTTCCAACAAAGGCAACAATTTCTTCTGTCGCCGATCTTGTGCATGAACATTCCACTATCAATAATCCTATGACTATCGAAAGTTCTTCCTGGAACATCCTGCACACTCACTCAGAGATTAGTTGTAGAGGGGGACCCAAGCCTTCATAGACTTGGGTTGCCCCTGAGAATCAAGAAATGTAATTTCAATCTCTTGATGATTTGGAAATTTCATGCCTCCCCATGAACCTTCACCTGTTTTCGGTTTCCAAGCTTGTTTCCATTTACCAGATTATGTATAATTTACCGATTTAGAAATCTCCGGTTTTAACGCTTGTGTCAAAATTGGTTGCCTTTTAACAGTTTCTGGTTTTAAAGCCTTTTCGATCACATTCACATTTTGACATCGTTGTTTTGTTTCTTGTTCTTTAATCGTATGTTTGTCATTTTTGGGTGAAACAGGACGATGTTGTTGGTGACCTTGTTCAGAAGGGGCTCTTTCTACAAAATTTGGTTTCGGAGAGTTTGTGCAATTTCTGATAATGTGGCCAAACTCCCCGCATTTAAAGCATGATCTCCTTTCAACAAAATTAGGAGATTCTGTTCGATGACCTGACGTTGAATTTGTAGACCCTGAGGTACTAGCTTCACACCCAGTTGTGTGTTGGGTGTAATTGTTATCACTATTACGTTTCAAAATGTTGACTTTTTGAGCAAAATCGGTATTTGACTTATTTTCAAAAGTCTCCACTTTATCAGTACCTTTGGAGGCCACAAACTTAACGTCTTTGCATTTCTTTTTGTAACGAGCTCCTTTTGTTTCAGCCTTTGGTTGTGTAACCTTAGGCTTTTGAGCTCGTTGTTGTTGTTTACCCTTAAAAGCGATAGGTTGTTGCTTCGTTGGTGATTTTTGATTTCCAAATTTTCTTCTAACTTCAGCTTTTGGAATCGGATCACACTGAGTTACTGAAACTCTCGGGATCGCTTTTCCCAAAAACTTAGTTGTATTATCTTCAAACACTTTATCAATCACGGATTGATTGACGTTTTTTATTGGAAAATCTGTGTTTGAATAAATTTTGTCATCACCGACTAAAGTGTACAACACGTTATCACTTTTAACAGTAGACACTGTCTCAGCAATAGGATTTATCTCTTGTCTAGCAGCAGACTGCACAGCAGGAGTAGGAGGATCACATAGAATATGATTCTCAACGGGGACTTCTACTCCTTTGTTCTTTTTAAGAGATTTGTCCTCATCACTCACATCTGGTTCATCATCCGAAGAATCATAGTCCTCAATGGTTGGAGGACTTTGATTTGAAGCACATGATGACTTTTCGGTTCTATCCGATGAGCCCTCCGATGAATTGTCCGTTTTGAACCCTAAGCCAGTTGTAACTTCCTCATAATCAAGAGGTACAGTTGTCTTAAAACGCGGCATTTCTTCCTCATCGGGCATTCTGGTATAGTTGTGTCTCAAAGGAGGCGGACACGACTTATACCCAACGCCTTTCACGTTCCCTTTCAGTTTTTGAACGTCTATGATGTGATCAAGCACATATCGGGAGTTAGAATAACTATCAAATTTGAGCTTGATCGCATCATGCTCGCATTTGGCAACGGCTAGCTCTTTCTTTGTTTCCTCAATGATATTAATGTAGTTATTAATACCAATTTGTTTGTTGAAAACAGTTTTTGTCAATTCGGAAACACTTTTCTTTAAGGTTTCAATTACAGATTTAAAATCCTTTTCGTTTCTAGCTAAAGCCATATTTGCCTCTTTGCACTTTGACAGTTCAATAACCAAACTCTGATTGTGACTATGAACCATTTCAGATTCATGTTTCAATTTAGCACATTCATGTTTCATATCAGCACAATCACTACATATGCTAGGAGTTTCAGATTTTACCTGACTTGTAGAAGCTGTGAAATTAGCCATAAAGGCAGTCTGAGAAGAGAAAGATCCATCTTCAGTGAGAATCTTCTCCATTTCTTCTGATGTAGCATCAACTTTCTTGATCAAGTCAGATTTCTCGTTAGCATCATTCGACAAATTATCAGCTTCAGAATCCATTCCCTCCTTGACGTCCGATTCTGAACTGTAATCACTCACACCTGAGCTATCTTCATCAGTGCCACTACATCCTGAACTGCCATCTTTTCTTGAAGATTCACCATCATTGACATTCTTGACAATTTCAGCATAAAACGCAGTTCTTGTTTGATCACCGTTTCCCAACTGTATGGCCGGACCACAATTGACACTTGGATCGAATTGAGGTTGTGTTGTAGAAACTTGAGGTTGAGGTTGGGGTTTAGGGGGCCAAAGGTAAGCACTTTGATTGAACTGTGGTTGAGTAGTGGTAACTTGAGGTGGAGGTTGGGATTTAGGAATGGAATTCATTAAATACACGGCCATAGAAGTCTGATGTGGAGGGTGTTGAGGTATGGTACTCGCTAAATATTTGGCCATCGAAGTCTGATGTGGAGGGGGTTGAGGTATGGTACTCGCTAAATATTCAGCCATCGACATCTGTTTTTGAGCTGGTTGTGGATCCGTACTCCAATCCCAAGGGCTAGTACAACTCATATTTGATGTATGTATGTGAAAAACTGATCACACTCTTGAAAACAGACTGTTATCACACTTTTAGAAGTCCTCTGTTAAAAATTGACAAGTATCGACGAAACAGGTCGAAGTGTAAGCGACGAAATAGATGGAAGTGTAAGCGACGAAACTGATAAGTATTTCGACGAAACTGAAAAGGTTTGTTTGCATATGACGAAACTGATTTGAATGTGTGAATGACGAAACAGATTTATGTTTTAAAACACTTCCCGACGAAACAGATGTTGAAGCCCAAATTAATTTGAAGCCCACTTCAGTTTTGTTGTATGTAACGAAACGGTGAAGCCCAATACAACTAAGAAGCCCAAATCTATGTATTTAATCAAATCGACGAAACATGTGTTTATGATTTAAGATAATGGCGCCGAACTATTTGACTGGTCTTTTATGTTGACTGATCGACGAAACAAACTTCTGAATTGTCCCTTGCGCGACGAAAGTGAATAAGATTTGGTGAGTTTGGTCAGAATTTTCAACGTGACCCTTATCTATTCACTGACACAAAAGACTCTATTTTCAAACTTCAGCACATGGTTTGCTTATCTCCTTTTCAACAAATAAATCATCACATACACCCAGTTGTCAACATAATATATTATAATCAATTAACACTTTAATTCAAATCAAAATTCAGATCAAACATACAGAAATATTCAAGAACAAGAACAATATTTGAAGAACACTATCAAGATCAGATGAACAAAACGATGATTTCGGCCAAAATATCACCGGATAAAATTTTCAAAACACGATTTTGCCTAAAACTTTCAACAAAAACCAAATGTTAATATGTAAACACTCAAACAAACAAGGTTTTTGAACAAACTTTTAGCAAAAGAACAATATAAACACTGATTTTAGTGACTTTTTCCAAAAAAAAATATAAACTTTCAAGAACACTTTTTCAGAAAATCATAAACAACCAGTTTCAAACTTGATAAAAACCCAAATATGTTTGGTTTTAAACAAGGATTAGAGCCAAAGCTCTGATACCACTTGTAGGTCCCGTTTTTCCGGTGAGGATCGATAACGAAAACCTATCCTTGTTTATCACAAACACGGTAACGGGTGCGGAATCCCCGTGACGGTGCAAACCAAACAAAGTGTAAAACACACACGAAACCAAAGATTCAATATCTATTGATTAGGGATGAGAACGGATACAAACATATACAAACAATGTTTTACAGACTCTCTCAAAGTCTCACAGCTCTCATCAGTTTCACATAGAAACTGTGAGGGGTATTTATACTAGACAGACACAAACTATGAGGAAACGCAACGATGCCACGATGAAACACTAAAGCCGACGAAACACATTCTGTTTCGTCGACATACATATTAATATTATTCTTGTTTCGTCGTTTGCAATATGAGCCCAACTGAAAGTCAAAGCCCACAAACAAGTCTTCGGCCCAGATGTAAGTGAATTACGGCCCAGTTTCATTTCTGTTGACAAATGTTTTCACAAATTCAACATAGGACAAGTATGTGACATCACCATGACATCACAATGATGATGTCATGGTGATGTGTAAACGGGAATGGCTTGCGGCGCTCCGTGCTTCGCGCGTCGAACTCTGGGGCGCACGACTGAGGAATGTCGTGACGTCGGGCTTGAGCCGTACCTAACCGAGTCGACCCAAACCGAATCGAACCGAGTCGAGTCGAGTCCACATAAAGTGTACCAACATAGCAAACGATGTTCAGCCTTAACTTGCGAACATGTTAAGCATTTTGCTACATGAGTGGTTATGGACTTTTTCTTGCCCATCCACCAATAGTTCTTTTACAGGTCTTGGTACATCTTGTCTCCACTAGAATGTACTGAATATTTCAAGAATCAACTCTTTGAGTCCTCCATAGATGGGAACCCAGATTCTATCATCCAGTCTTAGGATTCCATCCTTCCCAGGCGTCAACTGTTCTACAGTTCCACCTAATCCTTTAGTCTGAGCATTCGCCTCTAGCAGGGCTTGCTTCTGAGATTCTAATAGCTCTTCTGTCAAGCTAATACATAGCTTAATGCTTTTTCCATTAACCCTAATTGGTTTAACCATTTCTTTGCGACTTAATGTGTCTACAACGACATTTGCCTAACTGGGATGGTAACGAATCTCACATTCCTAATCATTTAGAGTTTCCATCCACCGGTGTTTTCGCATGTTAAGATCTTTTTTTTATTACAAAGATGTTGGAGACTTTTATGGTCTGTGTATATAATACACTTTACACACACGACTCGTTAAAATGGCATAAACCATATAAACGAGTCATAATGGGTCAAACATTTTCAAAACTCTTTCAAATCAGAATATATGGTTAAATAAACCATTTCACAAGAGACTCCCCACTTGTATGGTTATAAAGAACATTCTATCCGGTCAACGCCTAATCTAGCGAAACCGAGCTTAATTCTAAGTTAACTGGTCAACTCCGAATGACTTATAATGACCCGTAAAAATTCTAATGGATAAATATTTCCATTCATTCTGGACTATAGAGCCCTACGGTAATCGCACCATAAGTTAATAAACTTTGAATTCAGTTGTGCTACGAGAACTAAATAGATTGTGAATACAGCTAGTACAGGCAAATACTTTTTAATGACTTTTATTATAAAAACTTGGGATATGGTTCAAAACCGCTTGGTTCGGGTACTGCAATGGGCAAACGCTTTTAGAATGTTTATAACGCGAGTTTAATCCGTATTGCTTGATTAACATGAAGTATTTGAGGGTTAATAGTGCCGTATTCGGGCATCCCGATTGATTAACTATAATGGCCTTAATGTAACACCCCAAAAACCCAATTTTTATTAATTGGAGTGTTTTCTCATGTTGGCTCAAGAAATAAAAATAAATAACTAGGATATATAACTTGGTTAGAAATGTAAACTAAATATGAAGGGATGAAGTTTTGGACAAAAGGGGTAGCAAGCATACATGAGGGACTGAAATTCCCCGTCATAGAAAGATGATTATACAAAAGAAAATAAAAACTCTCATGTTAAGTGTTTTGAGATGAGTGTGTCGACACACACTAGAAGGAGAAAAAGGGGAGGCTCTAAATTGATGAAATTAGTTCAAATTAAAGAAGGATTTCAACCAAAACTAATGCATGAACTCGTTTTCTTTATCATCTAGCCCTAGCAAACATGTGGTAAATTGAAATTTATGATTTGGGGATTTTGTATGAAGTGGGTTCATAAATAATCCTTGATAAATTATGAGCTTAAACATGGAGGTGTGTTAGAATCACCAAATAGAACATGGATTATGAATGATTTTAATAATTTGATGTTTTTGGGATAAAACTCACTTGTAGTAGTAAGGATGGTGAGATGAATGAATTATCCATGTTCAATTATTGCACAAACTTAATGTATTATGTAGTATGTGGCGTGTACTTGTTATATATATTGAGTATGGTATGAATTTGTATGATGTTTACTTGTGTTGATGAATGGAAGTGATAAGTAGGAAGAAAAGCATGAAATACTTGTACATGATGTTTAGAAAGTAGTACGCACACCAGGTGTTTGATGAAATGTCTAAATGACAATAATATGTGAAATTATGTGCAAGTAATGGGTAAACATGTATAGAACGTGATAATAATGTATTTGACAGTACTAACATGAGAAGTGTGTTTTAGATAGAGTTCATGTGAAGATTATGTTGGAATGATGTTGGGTTGCTAAGTATGAATCATGGTGTTAGTTGTAGAATTATGAGAATTACTAGTATGGACGGAATTGAATATGTTTGGTGTGTGCATATAACTAGGTGATTATGTGGTTGAATGAGTATTGCATCATGAGTATAAAATGTATTAAGTAATTTGATATTTTTGGGATAAAACTCACTTGTAGTAGTAAGGATGGTGAGATGAATGAATTATCCATGTTCAATTCTTGCACAAACTTAATGTATTATGTAGTATGTGACGTGTACTTGTTATATAGATTGAGTATGGTATGGATTTGTATGATGTTTACTTGTGTTGATGAATGAAAGTGATAAGTAGGAAGAAAAGCATGAAATACTTGTACATGATGTTTAGAAAGTAGTACGCACACCAAGTGATTGATGAAATGTCTAAATGAAAATAATATGTGAAATTGTATGCAAGTAATGGGTAAACAAGTATAGAATGTGATAATAATGTATTTGATAGTAAACTAACATGAGAAATGTGTTTTAGATATAGTTCATGTGGAGATTATGTTGGAATCATGTTGGGTTGCTAAGTATGGATCATGGTGTTAGTTGTAGAATTATGAGAATTACTAGTATGGATGGAATTGAATATGTTTAGTGTGTGCATATAACTAGGTGACAATGGTTGAATGAGCATTGCATCATGAGTATAAAATGTATATAGTGTCATTAGTATAGTCTACTATGATGACACATATGTATGAGGTTAAGTAGAAAGTTCATATGATAAACTGTTGACTTTCTGAAAGTAAACTTTGCATAAGTAGCAAGGTTAGACTTTTTGTTACAATTGTAATATTATAGAAAGTCATATGGTACGTGTTATATCAATATGTGTTATATGTGATGACGTGATGAATTATATGAGTTTTAAAAACATGTGATTGTGGGAGTATGCCATATCTTTGTTTGAATTGACTAATGAAAGTCAAATATGAAATATGAATTTGATATGATAGTGTATATGTACAATCATATATTCTAACAAGAATGTGAATGCGATGACATGAAAGTATAGGGATCATGTCAAGATGGATGGAAGCATGGAAGGCTAACATGTTAAAATGAGGCAAGGAGACGGATGTGAATACGGATGCTTAAGGTAAGTGACTTCCGATACACTTCTTAGTAATTATAGAGAGTTTTGATATCTATGAATGTGGGAAATCATGTAAGTTTGTGTAATAAATGGAAGTACTAAGGTAAGTATTGTTGTAGTGGGTCGAAAGTAGTTAACTATGTCGGAAACAACTTGGTAAAACCAACGGGTCAAAATCAAGAAAGTATGATAAAAGTATAGATTTGTTTATGGGACATGGGGTTAAGTCTTAGAATGATTTGGGGGTTTGGAATAATGTTATTTTATGATTTGGGAAGTTCAGGATGCGCGAACGGGGGTTGAAACGTTGAAAAGAAATGGGAACGCAAAATTATAATAACGTAAACTGAGTAATGGGAACGTAGAATGCAAGTTTGGTAAGCCCGGATAATGGACAAAGTAGTAAGTGATGTGCGGGTGCAAACACGTTGTATTTTGTATAGTTTTGTGTCGGTTTTAAGTATTTAAATGTGTTTATTTGTATTGATATATGTGCTTATCACGCGTTGGGTTTTACAAGATTAATGGGGTCTAAATGAGAAAAATGAGCATCCAAGCTGGAAAATGGGTCTGACGGGTCAACACGGGACCTACAGCGCAAGTTCTGCAAACCTTACTCCCTCGCTAACGCAAGGGAGCACACTTGTCCTGGCGTGTGGCATGACAGACAAAAGGTCAATAAAAGTCAAATTTGACTCCCTCACGTGGCGCGAGGGAGGAGAATGATTCTTATGTGTGGCGCGATAGGGTATGGCGGTGAATTTTGGGTTTAAAACCTAAATTTTCATGGAAACTTTCCCCATTCCATTCCCAGCCGTCAGAGACTAACCGAAGGGTAATTTTAGGCGATTTTCTCAGTATTCTTCCATCTTCCAAGCTATTCTTTCATGTCCGATCGATTCTTAATGACCATTGAAGCTAAGAAGATAACCATGAGCGGCTAAATACTCGGTGACTTCCCCCCGGATGAACGTTTCTTCATTTTGACATAACTATCTTATTTCTGATTCTTGTAAACTGGTAAATCTTGACCACTTGTGTTGATTTTTGTGAAACATTGGTTGTGTTTGAATTATTTATCGTTTATTAAGTGTATTGGCGATATACTCGCATCGTTAGCGGGTTAATAGATTGGTGGGTAATTGATACAATTAAATGGGTTGTTAGGTTGTATGGTGAATCTTAAAAACTATCCCTAATAATTAATCAAAGTCATTAATTCCAAGGCCATGTCTATGTGGTGTTTTGAATCAGTAAATGGATTTTTGTATTAAACGGATTCCAAGGCAAGGTCACAATGATCTGGAAATAATTATCTTAAAAAATGTCTTGAACAAGTCGTTTGTGGATCAATATTAATCGTCTATTGATAAAATAAAAGGAATTTGTGTGGATCAATATTAATCGTTCATTGAAAAATGAAAAAGGAATTTGGAATTTGGAATTAAAGCTGGATAAAAACCATGTTGGATGATGACGGTCGTCATTATACAACTATTCGGTCGATATTAGCGTTAATCCTTAGTAGCAAGTGAATTCTTATCATTTTGTTTGATTTACGTTTTATGGTTTCTACGTTAAATTTGATTCCGAAGATTGGATGTTAATGTGTTCCGTTATTGAATATAGGTTAAGTATTATTTTCATGGATGAATTTCTGTTACGAATGAGTTTGCTACTTGCAATTTGATTTTAGTTGGTTTTGTGAAGAAAGTGGCCTAGATATGAATTGCAAAAATTGTTAGAATTTTTAAGCAAACATTTGTATTGTTTTGTGATGATTTTGATGCTTCCTCTATGCTTTTTAGTTTTAGGTATGATACATAAAAACATATAAAATATTTTAATACTTTTCATATTTATTTCTCATACGTATGTTAAAATCTTCCTTTATTTCATGTTGACAAGAAAAGATTTAATATATGGAACGATTTTCTAATGAAACTTGCTAAATCATTAATTTTATTGTTTCACCCGCAACCAAAACACCACTTGATATATTTTCGTTTCTTTTGATGTCATGGATTATGACTCATGTTCTTCTTTATTTACTGGAATTTGGACAAAAGTGTGTTTTGTTTAACATGACAATGTCCAAATTTTAGCTAAGTTAGAAAAAAGAGGGTTTCAAGTTTTAAATATATTTAGATAAAATGTTTATAATTTACTATTTTTTAATATAGTCAAATGAACACCGACGTAAATGAACGAATGTGACCGAACATATTATCGAACGTTCACTAACGCAGTTGAACAATAAGACCTTTGTTCGTGTTCTTTCGCTAAGCTAACCGAACGAAATTTTTTGTTCGTGTTCGTTCATTAAGCTAATCGAACGAACATAAACGAACTTCCCAACAAACAGTTCACGAACTGTTTGCTGAATTTTCAGTTCATTTACACCCCTAGTCAAAATTAAAAGTTTAAGTTACCCTACGGTTTAACCAGTCCTGAAAAGTGAAAACCCTCCCCAAACCTTAACTGGTTTGATTTGAGCAACGAAATTCATCCAATAGCGGCAATTTTGTAGATTGAATTTTTTACTTTCCCTCTCTCGCTCTCAAACCACCATAACTCAATTCAACCATTAGTGGCAATTACCCTGTTTTCGGTGACTGCTGTGATACTACTGCTAGAAGGATTCATTAGCCTGTAATCAATCGCCAGTTGGGAGGGTTGAGTCGATTAAAAATATGTGAGTTTGTGTTTATATAAAACGATGTAACTATGTGCTTCTATTTATTTCTCTGGTTTGAAGTGAATCTACGTTTTAATTGTGTTCAGTAATACCATTAATGTAAAGCTAAGTAAACTAGATCGTTTTATATTTCTGACAATGGTAAAAAGCTAAGTAAACTAGATCGTTTTCTAGTGTGCTTAGGCTTTAGGGAGAGATGGCCAAACGAGACAGTGGTTGCTTTGGCTAGGGAAGCTTCGGATCATCGGCCTATTGTGTTGTCCACGGTCCAGTCATATTTTGGCCACATTCCATTCAGATTCTTCATTTCATGGTTCGAATATTCTGGTTTTTTGGATTATGTTCTATAGAAGTGTGTTGTGTTTAATTTTTCGGGGCCGGAGGATCTCGCTCTAGCAATCAGACTCAGGTGGTTAAAAAACAATATTAAAACATGGTTGAAAATGGAAAAAGGTTAATAAAGAGGGGTTTTACGATGGGAAGAAGAGGAGGTTGGCACACATTGAAAATCTGGCGGAGGAACGAATACTTGGGGAAGATGAACTGACCGAAAGAGCGGAATGCCGTAATTATGTGGCTGATTTTGATAGGATCAAACAGCTGGATTTAAGGCAGAAATCCAGGTCTAAGTGGGTGATTGAAGGTGATGAAAATTCAGCCTATTTTCATCACATTATAAATTCCAATATATGTACGAATAGATTGAATGGGTTAATGATAGATGGTGGGTGGAATACGAATCCCTTAGCTATTAAAGAAGCCCTGTTTGAATTTTTTCAACATCAATTTTCGGAGCCAATGCCGGTTAGGCTAGAGTTGATTTGTTCTAATATTGCCACTATATCGGATTCAAAAGCAATTATGTTGGAAAGTCCGTTTACAGTGGAGGAAATCAAAGCAGCTGTTTGGGACTGTGAGGGAGATCGTGCTCGAGGGCCGGATGGGTTCAATTTCAAATTTATTAAAAGGTGCTGGGCAGGGCTTCGTGATGATATGGTCAGACTGTTTAATAAATTCTATGTGGAGGGTACCATTAATAAGTGTTGTACATCATCCTTTATAGCCTTGATTCCAAAGGTCAAAGATCCGGTTGGCCCAACAGATTTCAGGCCGATTAGCTTGATTGGTGTAATTAATAAAGTAATCTCTAAAGTTCTTGTCAATCGACTCAAAGGTGTGATGGGAAAGTTGATTTCTGAACAACAATCGGCCTTCTTGGCTGGTAGAAATATTATGGATGGCCCTCTTGTTGTTAATGAGGTGTTTAGTTGGTTGAAGAAAAATAAGCGTAGGGGTATGTTCTTTAAGGTTGACATAAATAAGGCATACGATTCTGTAAATTGGGCTTTCCTTAATTCGATTATGGCTCAAATGAAGTTCACGAAGAAATGGAGATCTTGGGTAATGGCGACGCTCTACTCTGCTAAAGCTTCTGTTTTAATTAATGGTTCACCAACTAGAGAGTTTGATTGCTCCTGTGGACTTAGACAGGGTGATCCGCTCTCACCGTTTCTGTTTGTGATAGTGATGGAGGCTTTGTCATGTGTTATGAATAAGGCAGTCTCATTTGGCTTGTTTAAAGCTATCGATATCACTGCTGATGGTCCGGTTCTATCCCACCTGAGTTATGCGGATGACGTAATGTTTATTGGTGAGTGGTCTTCATCTAATATCAATAACTTGAGACGGTTGCTTAGATGCTTTTATCTAGCTTCTGGGCTTAAGGTTAATCTAGCTAAGTGCAGCATTTATGGGATTAGGGTGAGAGATCATGAGTCACTTGAGGTGTAAACAAGGTACGTTTCCTTTTATTCATCTTGGTCTTCTAGTCGGAGCTAATATGAATTTGGCTCGAAATTGGAAATCGGTGGTAGATGTGTTTAAGACTCGGCTTTCTATATGGAAAGCCAAAACTCTCTCATATGGTGGTAGAATTACACTTATCAAATCGGTCTTAAATGCCATTCCAACATATTATCTATCATTATTTAAAGCACAGGTTAAAGTTTTGGATGCCTTGGATAAGATTAGAAGGGTTTTCTTTTGGGGAGCATTGGAGGAAAAAGCTAAGATGAATTGGGTGGCGTGGGATAAAACAATTGCTCCAGTAGAGACGATAATTTAGCCATGTTGGCTAAGTGGTGGTGGAGGTTTAAAACATAAAAAAAAACAGTTTATGGCGTAGAGTAGTTTGGGCCATTTACCATAATAATAGAGTTTGGAATGACTTTCCAGTTAAAGCTTCGATTGTTGGGCCGTGGAAGTGTATCATGAGTATCCGACCAATCCTTCTAAATGCCGATATAGATTTAAAAGGTGCCATTTCAGCGAGTCTTGTAAGTGGAAAGAACATTCAGTTTTGGTTAGATAGCTGGGTTGATCCACTGCCTTTGTTTGTTAAATTTCCTGCATTATTCAAAGAAGAAAGATTTAAAGATTGCTTGGTGGAGGATCGCTTGTCTGTGGATGATTCTGGGCCCGTTTTTTCTTGGGCCTGGGCTCGGCTAGGTATTGATGTTAGTGGCAACACCCAGTTAAGTCAGTTGGTTGATATGATAAATGGTTTATGTATGGGGTTGGGTAAGGATAAATGGATATGGAAGTATGCATCCGATGGAGTTTTTAATGTTGCTTGGATCAAAAAGATTTTAAGCTCCGCTAATCGAGTAAACCTCGAACGAGTTTTCAAGTGGAACAATTGGATACCGAAGAAAGTTGCTATAGTGGCTTGGAGGGCAGATATGGAAAGGTTACCGACCAAATGTGCGTTATCCAGGAGGAATATACCGGTTCAAAACAATATGTGTGTTCTTTGCGGTGACTATGCTGAAACTTGCGAACATATCTTTGTAGCCTGTCAATTTGCCCAAACGCTTTGGAAGAATATTGCGGCTTGGTGCAACATTCCGCCTATATTCGCGTTTGATCTGAATGACCTGCTTACACTACATGAAGTTACTTTGGGAGCGTCGAAAAGGAGGAAAGTGCTGCACGCCGTGATTCTGGTGACAATTTGGAGCCTCTAGAAGATAAGGAACGAGTCCGTTTTCAGACATGCGATTCCTAACACAACGAAGACCTTGGATGAGATTAAAGCTATGGCTTACCTTTGGGTTAAGAGTCGTTCAAAGATGGTGTCTTTGACGTGGGAGGATTGGTGTCGATTTGAAATTACTGGATAGTTGTATGTAGAATATTTTGTATTGGTGATTGTAACTTGTATGTTTGGCAGGTAGCATCTTGCTACATTTAATAAAATAATTTTGTCGGCCGTTAAAAAAAAGTAACACCATTAATGTGTTTACGTGCATTTAAATTTTGTTAAATTACATGTACAATTTGATAACATATTGCTTTGCGTAGGAAGTATTTGAATTGATTTGCAATTGATTTTCAAATAAGAGATGATCACACTTACCATTGGAGAAATCTCACACCATCACAACCGCTTCAATGGATAGTTGTTAAAAGCAATTGCCTCTTGCGCCTAGGCCCAATTTCCTAGCGAGGCGAGACAATTGCGCCTTAAGTCAAGGCAATTGCGCTTTAATTCTCCAAGTGATGGTTCATGCGCAGGTTCCGGTGAGATCTAGATTCTTGATAGTTTTCGGCCAAATTCTCTATATTCTGGCAAGATTATAGCTAGATTTCTACTTTTATCTAACGAAACTACTTTTCTACACTAATAAACTAGCATTTTATAAATTTTGGTACTAAATAGATGATATTAACTGTTATATAATAGCTTTAGTTTATTTTATTTGAAGAATAGTATTAATTTTCTATTATATAAAAAAAATTATGTTTTTTTGTTGTACACTTTTTTTTTTCTCAGGACCGCATTTTTTTTGCGCCTAGGCCCAGGCGAGGCTTATGCGCCTTGAGTGCGCTTAACGCTTTTAATAACTATGCTTCAATGACAGATTAACAACATAATATCGAGGTGTATGTTTTATTTTTAGCCTTTTACTTTTGATTCTTCAAGCTCTGGGACATAAATAATTGTTCATCAACAAATATGTTATAATCTTTGTGATATATAAGAAGACTACATTTATAATTCTCTATCCTTCTTTGGGAGGATAAATAGACCCTAAATTTGGATCAACCAGTTGTAATAGGTATCCTTAGCTGTGTTTAATGTATGTCAGTATGTGTTTCAGATCGAATTATCTTGGGACAACGTTTATAATACACGACACCCAACCTTCACAATTCATTGCTAACTTTACTAATGTACCATCATCGGGCCGGTCAAGTCGAACATTTAGCTTTACTAAAGTCTTACCAAAGGTGACAGGTGGCAGCTAAATCGCCCAAATCGCCTATGAACTTATTGTCCTCGGGACACGGGGCCCATGCAAGATGCACTGCATCATGCAGTCAATCCCGGCCTTATATTCATGGTATAAACTCATGTATGTACCTGTGTAGGAAACTAGGAATTAAGGTGGTGCTTGGATGTTTGTTTTGGACTTTTGGTTTGCTTAGGGACGACAAAAATACCCGAGCCCGACGGGTATACCTAAAACCTGACACAAATGGGACGGGTATACGGACCCGATACCTGACGGGTATGGGGTCGAATATGAGATTAGTTTTAAAGATTTTCGTGAGTATGGGTTGGATGGGATTAGGTGATACCCGACCTGATTACCCGTTTACCCAAACTATATACCCGATCATATACCCGGATTTTTTAATATAATTTTTATTTTCCATTAACCATTGTCTGTTAGTGATTTATTTTAGTATGTTAATAATGTGAAAAAAAATATTTTATTATATGTATTTGATAACAATATTTATATTTTGTATGTTGTGAAATATATACATATAAGTGTATAAGTATTATAAAATTATTATTAATTTATGATAAAAACTTATATTATGTAATGTACGTTTTTAATTTATAATAGTTGTTGTATAAATAAAATATATAATAATTATAATAGTAAAAAAATGTATATGGAAACCCAAACGTAAATCTTTTAACAAATTAATGGGTATACCAGATACCCGCGGGTATACCCGATACCCGACGGGTATTGAGATGGGTAGGGAATAAGATTTTACAAGCAGGTATGGGTATGAAATTACCATACCTGACCTGAACCCGACCCATTGTCATACCTAGTTTTGGTAAACCTCAAAGGATGTTGCTTGGTTCTATATATGTTAAGGGGAGCCACACGCGGCGGATGCTAGTTATATTTATGTTATAATTAGTGTTATTATTAAATATCATCCAACCTTACCCATCGCTGTTTCGTGACATACCATTTTTTGTCTTTATTTTAAATCATTATTAGCTTAAATACCGTGTATTATACATGTTGAATACATGTTGTTTTATCTACAAAATATATAATAAAAAAGTTATATTTTTAAAAACCATATGTATTGCGTTATACGAGTTGAATAAACCTATGTATTACACTTATAATCGTTAAGATATGTTTTGAAAAAACAAACTTTGATGTACTATTTATTTATTAAAATATGAGAGAATTAAGACGTATTAGAATCCTAATGTAATCACAAAATTATTAATACAATCTTAATTAAAATGTGATAGAATTAAGACGTATTGAAATCCAATTTTAGTTAAATACGTACTCTAAAATTTTATGTTTGAGACTGAAAATGTCTAATAAATACATTGCAATGCATTCTAAACCTTTTTTAAATGATGAGGATGATATCTTGTTAGAAGTTGTTGTTTAGGTATCATATTGTATCTATGATAATCCAAAAGCAGCTTTTTAAATTTACGTGTATCGGCAGCGTTAGTATAAGCATTGTCAAGAGTACAAACTACAAGAATTTTTTTTTTGAATGTTAAAGTTAGAAAAAACATTAATAATGTATACATTAAGGTAATATATCATAGCATCAGAAATCATAGATTAAAAAAGTTCTTTCCTTATCAACTACAAAAGAGGTAATCATATGTTGTATTTTTGTTATTTTACGTGTGTTACATTATATTTTACAAATAAAACATTTGAATAATAAAAAAAACATACAATTTGATGTATCGGCCTTAATAGGTTTTTTAGAAGAACAACGAATTTGCTCCTTTAGTCTTTTCGACATTTCATTGTATTTTATGAGAATTCAAAACAATAAAGTGTATTAGCATTCATACAACACCTAGTAGGTCTTTACGTTTCAAAGATTATTATTTTATAAGATTATTTATGTAATAATATAGAACATCGGTAATGTTATTATGACGAAGATTGATTGATACCAAATAACAAATACAATTTTGCAATTCTTCGTATTTATTAATTTCATCAAACAAACAACTTTATAATATTCTTTTAATATTTTATTTATTTAATAAATAATCAACATGAATAATATATCTATTAATACCTCAAGTTAAAAAACAAAACAATTTTAACTAAAAAAGTTATTAATAACATAAGTAACAACTTATACATGTTATTCAAATACCGAGTTATTTGCTTGGAATGTTGTTCGCAAAAACGAAGTTGGATAAACTTTTAAGTAATATAATATATAAAGTTTGGAAAAAGATAAAAGGAACATACTTTTAAAATAAATAAAAAGCCTCCATATTTGTATTTGAAAAAAATACATTTTATTTGTTTTATACGAAAATTAATTAAAATGATGAAAGATACTCATATCATATTTACCTTCATATTAATTTAGAAAATATTGGTTTTGAAAATTATTTCATGGTAAACGAACCTCGAAACATACTTTTAAAATATAATATTTGAAAAAATATATAATTTATTTTAAAAGTAATTTTTTTAAAATTGATACTTATCATTATTTATGGTAAAGGAAGATGGATACATACTTTTATAATATAATATTAAAAAAATACATTTAATTTTAAAAGTAAATTTTTTAATTTGATATTTATCATATTTATTTAAATTTCAAAAATTAAGTAGGGATAAATAAGAATAAATATATTTTAGCGGGAAAAGTCTATCAAGATCATTTCATAATGTGATAAGTGTCCCAAATCTAGTTTCTTGTATTATATAGCGGTATGACCCGCGTGCAAACACGGGTGGTTTCTTAGAAAACCATGCATAACACATATTAATAGAAAGTATAGATACGTGTATAGATATTGTACCAAAACTTGTTATCTATTATAGATAATAGACAACTATAAACATGCATCCTCAGTTAATATATAAGATACATATGAGTATTTCCATTGTTTTATCCAAAAAAAAGAGTACCCACCCATTGACAATGAAACATGTTTATAGACATAACTACATATAGAACATGTCTAAGAAGCAAAATTAGTACCATGACGAACCAAATGTACAACCACAAACAATCATCACATGAAACATTGTCTATAAATCTTCAATCAACGCAACATAAACTATGAGGACTTTATCTTTGTCACGAAATGCACAACTTTTGTTAATTTCAGCAATTGAGTAGACTTGTGAAATTCAAACTAAAGTTCATCACCAAAAGCAATATTGCAATATCTCAGATAACCAGACCATCCAATAATAGCGTAGTTGAATCCAGTATTGGTTTTTTGAGATGATGTAAGCAGTTCCTGGACTTCACATTTGAGATTTTGGATTTTGACAGGCTTAGGATTATCAGTATGCAAATCCAACGCGGAAGATACATCTGATGGTAATTGCTAAAAAACAGAAAATTGAATAATGAATTTTATAAAATATTTATATATAACTGAAATTGTTGAAATAACGAAACATAGTAATGACTGCAAAACCTTACAAGCCTGTCTTCAGCATGTGTGGTGAAGTGTAAGACTTGCTCTGAAGTGGATGATACTAAATGAACCTTTTGAACTTTACACGGTCTATCAACAACTTGGTTATCCTCTACAATTGTCTTGCCACGAAGATTGTGCATCTTTTCAACCTAAGTAAATTAATTTAGACTATACAACTTTGAATTCTTGAAATTTTGTAACTTTCTTTATCAACACAAACTATCTTCTCAACTCAGCTTTGAAGTTTAAGACTCAATCATACAGAAGAATATCAATATATTGAGACAATAATAAAATGGACAGTGTAAAACTAATAAATGCTAACATTAGATACAACACTTGAAGAGGCAGGAATGTCATGAACAGAAAAATCTTTAGACTGAAGTTGAGGCTCGTTAACATCATCCGCTATTTTTACAGAATGATCTTTAGGCTACAAAAAAATATTAAAAAACCTTGTTATACTTATTATACAATAAAATATATCTGTATATGTTTATATACAATATATAAAAAAAGTAGGAAAATATAAACTTACAGCATTTTTAACATCTGACTCATCAACCCTTTGAATCAAATAGTCCATCATCAACAGACTATATTTATAAGAATGATCATATATAAGAAACCATATTTTAAATCATAATAATAAGTAAATATTACATATGTATATATACATTAAAAATATCCTCAAAACTCGTAAATTTCTTAGGATTACCAACCGTAGCTCCAGTCTTATCATCATCTAAAGCAACTTCCCCGGAATCCAGAACTTGTTTGTGTTTAGGCTACAATATGGCATTTCAAAAGTTACTAGCATAATATAATAAAACTTACTTATCACCGTCATGTTATCAAACAATGTATTTTATCATTAAATTTTGATACCGCAACCAATAAGTCAAACCCATCATATCCATAAACCAAATCATCCAAAACAACAACATCAGCTTTCTTGAAAGAAACCTCAGTTCCAGTTTCGGGATGGAAAACGGAAAGCTCAAACGTTTTAGATGCAATCATGGTGAAAACCAACCAAAATTCAACTGCTATCGGAACATCTTCAACCACTTTAAACCATCCATCAGTAAAACCGCATCCATCAATCCATCCTTTCATCATCACATTCCAAAACCTTTCACCAACGTAGATAGTTGCCATCCTATTTTGGTCAAAAATTACCTAAGTAATTAAGTGATCAAATTAGTTAAGTGAGGTAGTGTGCTAGATGTATTTGTGAAAAATATGCTGATTAATTTGTTAATAAAAATAGTTTTCAGGATATAGCTCAGGACACCGAGCTATATCTACAATCAAACAATGAGCAAAAAAGGTAAAGGGTGACACAGGATGTACGAGGAAAGCCCTTGATCAATCTAGATCGCCGGCACAAAACCTCGGGAGCTGACAATCGCAGCTGCCTTGTTCTTCTTATTACTTCAAATATCAGGATACAGTGCAGGATATGATACGGATCAACTAGGTGTTACAATGCGATTTTAGTACAAGTGTAAGTGTATTGTGAGTGATTGCAGCTAGAGAGCAAGAGTGTTCGAAAAGATTGTGTGTGTTCTATCTGATCCGATCAATCATATTTATAGCAAAACAAAACTAACAAACTAGCCTATAAATCTAGGATATGCCGAATATTCCCTTTGTGAACGTTGTAGACCACTTCTTCCGGCTTCACCGTCCCTATTTCAACTGATTAGCCCGAGTCTTCGGGAGAACAGGTCCACTCGAACGTTATAGGCTTGCTTCATTAAACTGCACGTGAACTAATTAGTCATTACCAGGATACTGTGTCAGGATGTTACCAATATCCTGATCAACAAAAGAAACATAGTCAGAATATTATTCAGGATATATGAGTAAAAAACCACCCACAACAATTGTCCCAAAAATATATCTGTTGGTATACCAATTCCAACGGATATATTTTAAAGCTTATCTCTTGAATCGAGGTAATTAAGTTGATTAGACGGCCGGAATGACAAGCTGCAACTTCCAACGCGATAATCACTCAATGGTTATCTACGAAGCCCTTATATCTTCTCTCTTCTTGTTTGAAATTCAACAATCTTCAACAGAATTTCCAGGTAATTCATCTATCTCTTCTATTTCTCTTGTAACTTCCCTTGCTTCTCTCTTAATGGCTACGAGAACTCGTTCCCACACCGGCGAGTCAAGTGAAGCCTTTTCCCAACAGAATCTTCTCAAGAATCCCGAGAAGGAGGTCTTAGCCTTCGACAATGCAGATATTGCAGCGTTGAGAGCTTCCGTCGCCTTTCCCGATAAGGCGATCATCAGGTCGTTCGAGCGGTCAGTCCGTTCAGATGTATCGTCCAGAGAATGGATCTGTTTTCCGGCATACCCCTTTTCTCTAGGCCTTTGATATCCCTTTCGTGAATTCATGTTGTAGTTCTTTTGGAAAACCGACCTCAGTTTTTCTCAAACGATGCCTATGGTTTGGAGGGTTTTGATCGTTCTTCATCAGATCAAAGCCCTTCATATTCCTGACCACTGTATTGAAGATATTCCAATCGCTTATTGTCTTCGATCCCACGGTTCTAGCCGATTTTTACTGTTTTCCACCTCTAGTAATCCTCTCGTCCTCAAGGCGACCAAAAACGAGGACGGATGGCAAAGAAAATTTTTATTTGTCAGGCGAGATTCCATCGCCGAGGGTAATAGTCTTCAGGTTAAATGGTTAACCACCGGTAGGGCCCAGGGTTCTAGGAATATACCTAAATGTATATTGAGCTTATATCCTATGCTAACATTCTATTATTTATCCTGTAGCGAATTTCAGAGAGCTAGCTACCCATATAGAAGAATCCGAAAAAAGAATTCAAGCGGTCTACCGGTTGCCGGGAAGTGACAGAAGCGTTTCCACACATCTTCCAAGTTCCAGTCAATACTCTACATCTGACATGTCTGGTAAGGGTTAACTAATTCTGCATGCATTTGATTAGTTTATTATAAAAAGATAAAAGAGTTTTAGAGTTCTTCCCTTTGTTCAGCACCAATCAAAACCCCCGAAGTTTTTGATCTTGACGAGTTGGACAGTTACTCTGGTCCCGTTCAAGTTAAGAAAGAGCCGAGCCCCAAAGCAACAACTTCATCCAAGCCCACCGGCTCAAAGCCTACTGCTATCCTAAAGCCTTCTTCGGCTACCAAGACCCGTGCTTCTTGTAGCCGAAAGAGGAAGGAAACTGACTCTCCTGCTACTTCTGAGATGTTTCCTTACGAGAATCATGGATTCGTTGAAGCCAGCGACTTTATGACTTCCTTTCTCAACCAGGTATGAATCCTGTATCCTGCACTCACATGCTGAACTTATATCCTGATCAGTTTGTATAGACTAATACCTGCGTTTTTGTTGTAGGGCCTTGAGCGTCTGGTGCATCTATATGAGGAATCCTGCGGTCTCAACAAAATGTTGGAGGCCAAACTAAAGTAGGCCGAAGTCACCATCACCGATCAGGGAATGATTACTGCCGCCAAGTCTCAGTATTATGTGGACAAATTAAGAGCGATGACTCAAGAGCATCAAGCTGCTATGAAGAAGGCTGCCCATGAAGCCCAGGCAAAACTCGACGCCGCTCATACCCAGCACGAGCAGGATATGGTCTCTTATAGGGAAGGCCTCAAAGGATCCATTGTAATTTCCCTTCTCCAAGCCAGGTTAAGGATGGCCTATGAGGCCAAAGCCTTGGGCTTTGAATGCCCTTCCTGGAACGTCAACGCTTGGGAGGCGAAATTAAAGGATCTCGGAGGTAGTCCCGTGGAACATCCTGCGAAGCCTACTGGTGAAGAGCCTTCGAAGGCGGCAGAGGAGGCGGTTGATGCTGGTGTTGATGCTGAGAAGAATCCTGAGGGTGATGCTGATGCGGGTGTTGGAGGAAACGCTGCTGGCGAAGAAGGTGCTGCTCCTTGAAAGCAGCGAAGTGGGCGATGATGGATATTTGTGCCTAGGCCGGAGCCCACTTTTTAAGTTTGGTGGTTCGTGGTTTGATAATCAATTTACTTTTCCTGGCTTTCAAACAACTTTAATTTCCTGAATGTAGACAATATAATGGCCAAAGGTGGAGGGATCCTGAGTTTCAGGACGAAGCCCTTGGTCATTAGTTAGTATGGTTTATTTTGAATAGTTTAACAATTGAAGGTGGAGGTATCTTGAGTTTCAAGATGAAGCCTTCAATTGTTAAGTAAATACGGTAGAAAACTAATTGTGCTTTTGGTGGATGGGTCTCGGTTTGAGACGAAACCAAAAGCACAATCTTTTGCTTTGTTAATAATATAACCTCTTATGATCTTATCTATTTTTGCAATTCTTGTTATGTATTGTTTGATTTGAATATCATTTCAAATTTCCAATCTTAGTGTAATATTTCAAACATTTTGACCAAATATCCTGAATGTATATCCTGAGAACATATCTTGATCAGGATACTCATAAATCTTCCAACCAGATTTTTGTCGAACAAACTTTCAAAAACTTAGGTAATTCAGATAATGCTTCTAAAAGACTAAAAAGGAAAGTTCATACCATAAACAGAGTATACCTCTATCCTTAAACTTCACCCCTTTTGCAACCTTTCCACCGAAGATGTCCCCAGTCTGGGATACTTAGTGAACTAGGTCCAAGCTTGATCCTTTGAGCTTCTCACAATGCCTTAGTGAGAATGTCCCCTGTGCATAATGTCTTTGAACTCTTAGAAATTTTCCGGACATCAATTGCAACTATTCGTACAATTTCTGTATTACAGGGGATAAAGCCTAAAATATCCTGGAGATAGATCCTTAATATCCTGGGGATAAACCCTTAAGTATCCAGGGGAAAATCCCAAATTTTCTTGCGCTACAGGCGGGAGTGTATAAACTCCAAGACTTAGAAAGGTGAAAACCTTTAAACCTTAGAGAGTATGAAAATACCCTTTCGTGAGAGAGGGTGATCAATCCTCATATACCTTTAGGATCCAGGATATAGCCAACAATAACGAAATTGTCAGCCACTTTTCCATGGACTGGTCCCCCTATCTTGAACTATCCCTGGATAACATGCGCTCCAGGCAGGGTGTTTAAACCCAATTCGAGATAAAGGTGAATACCTTTAAACCTGTGAAGGGATCAGGATCCCTTAAACATGAGAGAGGGGGCCAATCCTCTAATCTTCCGAAGTATATTCTGCAAAACAACCTTAAACTAAGGTGAATGTTAGCTTGGCTAACACCCCTCCGATGCTTAAGTCAGTATTGGGTTAAAATAAAATAGAATTATATTTAAAAGAGACAGAATTCATACCATTTTGAGTTAGAAATTAAATTCTAAACTCACTTGAAATAGGCTTTGAGGTGTATAGCATTCCAGGATCTTGGTAGTATATCTCCCTCCATGTTCTTAAGCCGGTATGCTCCTTTCCCAGATTCTGATTCAATCACATAAGGTCCTTTCCACTTCGGAGCTAATTTTCCAGCAGCAGGATTAGTAGTATTCTGAAAAGCTTTCCTTAACACCCAATCTCCAACTTGAAACCTTCTCGTCCTTAGATTCTTGTTATATGCTCTGGATATCCTCTGTTGGTATGCTGCCATTCTCAACTTTGTCGCATTCCTTGTCTCATCGACAGTATCCAATTCTTGGCATAGGGCTTCAGGATTCTCCTCAGGATCCCGGAGGTTGGATCTTGCTGTAGGTATCACCATCTCTGTCGGGATTACTGCTTCTGCTCCAAATACTAAGGAAAATGGGGTTTGCCTAGTTGCACTTTTTACTATTTTTCTATCAGCCCATAAAACAAAGGGTAATTCTTCTGCCCATCTTCCTTTCTTAGCTCCTAGTCTCTTCTTCAAATTGTTGACAATTATCTTGTTCGAGGATTTTGCTTGTCCGTTTGCTTGAGGATTGTTTTGGTCAAAAATTACCTAAGTAATTTAGTGATCAAATTAGTTAAGTGAGGTAGTGTGCTAAGAATCTGTGTCGTAAATATGCTGAATTGATTGCTTGCTAAAACAGTTTCAGGATATAGCTAAGGATATTGAGCTATATCTATGATCAAACAATGAGCAAAAACCTCGGGAGCTGATAATCGCAGCTGCATTGTTCTTCTTATTACTTCAAACGTCAGGATACAGTGCAGGATAATGATCAGATCGCTAAGTGTTACAATGCTTTTTGTGAAAGTGTGAGTTGCGAGAGAGTTGAAGTGTTAGAGATCAGTGAGTGTTGTGTCCTATTCGATCTGATTTATCCATCTATTTATAGCTAATAAACGAAAACGAAATCTCCTATAAATGGGGGATGCCTTCGAATATTCCTTGGTAGCCGTTGGAGACCAGGTAAAGCGGGTTCAACGTCCTTCTTCGAACAACCTAGACCGAGTCTTCCGGGGAAAAGGTCCTCATGAATGTTGCAAGCTTGGACTCGCGTTCCTGCACATAATTCGTTAGTAATCCTCAGGATACCATTCAGGATGTTACCAATATCCTGAATCAGCATCCCAGGCATGAACAGATTTCATATAATCAAGATATAACTTAGGATATTATCTAGAATATGGGCTCAGAATTTCACCCATAACAATTGTCCCCAAAAATGTTACCATTAGGTATCCTGACGCTAACGATTACATTTTTCACGAGTAACGAGGTAATTAAGTGATAAGACTCTGATGGGACTGGTTGTAACTACGCAGTCTACATTTACTCATTACATCCCTATAACTTCTCATCTTCATCATCATTTAACTTCTACCGAAGAGAAAAAAGGTAAATATTACTCTCTCACTTCCATCTTCTTCCTCCATACTGTTCAATATTCTGGTGATTATATGGCAAGACAGACAAGATCTAGCTCCGACGACTCTGCTCCCTCGTTCATCCACCAGAATATTCTCCAAGATCTGGAGAAGGAAATAAGCTCTTTCGACAGTGCCCACTTGTCGACCCTCAAAACCTCCGGTATCTTCCTGAAAGGGACGGTGTTCCGGCCATTTGATAGGGAAATCCGATCAGATATGGTTTCTGACGAGTGGTTGTGTTTCAACGCTTTTCCTTTCACCCTAGGGTTGCAATTTCCTTTTTCGGACTTCATCACCAAGATTTTCAATACTACCAAAATCTGTTTTTGTCAGACAATGCCAATGCTTTGGCGAGTCTTGTCTGTTCTTGATCAAATCAAGAATAATCATTGTTAAGGGTCATTTTCTGAGCGTACATATCCTGACTAATATCCTGCTTTTGGTTTTTTGCTTGTGATCTGGATACTGGATTAGGATATTGCTAACATCCTGGGCGATATCCTGGGGTTAATTGAATTAACCACGTGCAGGTTAGGTGCTGTGGGTTACTAACAGTCAGATGGACTTCTTCTCCTCAAGACTCGGGCGTATCTGTTATGTGAGAGACGTTGAACCCAAAAGACCAGGTCTACAACGTTTGAGTGGGGAATATTCACCAGATCCCGGTTATTTAGGATAGTTTGTTGCATTTCTGTTACTATAAATAGATGGGGGCGGATCAAATTAAGGGACACAACTTTCACACACACTTTCGAACACTTTTGCTCTCTAGCTCACTGCAAACACTATACACAAACACTTGTATTCGAATTACATTGTAACACCTAGGTGATCCGCATCACATCCTGCACTGTATCCTGATATTTGAAGTAATAGAAGAACAAGGCAGCTGCGATTGTCAGCTCCCAAGGTTTTGTGCCGGCGATCTAGATTGATCAAGGGCTTTCCTCGTACATCACGTGTCAACCTTTACTTTTTTGCTCATTGTTTGATCACAGATACAACTCTATATCCTGAGCCGTATCCTAAAACTGTTTTTGCAAATAACTTGAATAACATATTTTTGACACACTTTTCTAGCACACTACCTCACTTAACTAATTTGATCACTTAATTGCTTCGGTAATTTTTGACCAAAACAATTTGGCGCCCACCGTGGGGCAAGTGGTGCTATTTTTGCTAAAAACTTTAGTGAAATCATTACTCGGCTTTCTATTGTCAAAACTTTTTTGTTTTCAATGGCCTCGAGATCAAACATGAGCTCTTCCACCATGTCTGCTACAACCTCTGCAACAATTGGTTCGGTGCTTCCACCTCCTCCTCCACGAATGCAAACTTCTTCACATGGAACTGAAAGTCATGTGGCTCGGGATTTTATCCCCGCTCCCACTACTCAGGGATCTGGTCTTGTTTTGGCTTCTAATGAAGAAATTCTGAATTTGTTTGGTAGTGTACAGGAACAGATGAGGTAGCAGCAGGAGACTAATCGGATGCTGATGAGAGAAATACAACTCTTGAAATCCGGCCCAAGTAGACCTGCTGAAGAAACTGTCACTCCTATGCAGCCTAGAGCTTTGAACTTCAGTTCTGCAGTTTACACTAAAGATAACCGGGGGAACATCATCCCAAGCCACTCTCAGAATCATACCCCTGAAATACCCTCCTCGGTCAGGATGTCAACTATGAGGAGCTCAGGATATGCTTCAGGATATGGCCAGAATCCTCAGACCAGTAACGTGTCAAATAATAATGCTCTTGCTACTAACAATAATGGGTCTTTGCAGGTGTTTTGGTCAAAAATCAAGCAATGATAATGCAACCAAACTTTCTGTTGTAAGGTATGATGCTTGAATCAATGATCAATACTAAGGATCACTCAGAAATGAAATGAATAAGTGACACAAAGATTTATACGAGGAAAAAGCCCTTGATCAATGAATGATCTCCGGCATAAAAAACCTCGGGTGATGGAAACAACCGATCACCAACTCAGATTAAACAAGAAATGTATTACAACTTCGGATGATAGCGAGCTAATTACAAGGATCACTATAGTGTAATGTGCAATAAGTGTATGAAATTGCCAAGTGAATTGTCAAGAGCTGGTGAGACCAGTTGCAAGTGTGTGTGTTAAGCTAAAAATAGCCAAGTGTTTCTATTTAGCTCGCTATCCCGTTTAAAAATGGAAAATATCTAAGCTAACAAACATTCCGCATTTCATGCAAGTCCTCCACGAACTCCATAACGTCCACTTCAGTTAAGCACGTGCGGAATAAGTCATGGAATATGCTCCAGGAATATCGCCAAGACCAAGTCCAAGCTCGTACTCCTGCAAAACAACATCATATTCAAAGTAGACAATCGATAGTATAAGGATCCTTATGATGATCCATGATCCTGATCCTGCAATACTTCTGAGGATCACTAATTCAAACAGAAGTGAGGATCACTAAACCCAACAGTAAATGAGGATCACTGATCATTTGAAAATCCTCCCCTAACAATTGCCCCCAAAATATAAGGAGTAAATTGCAAATAAACGAGTTATATTTTCTGTTCTTATCCGTAATGAATCAACGGATAACTAGCCGTTGTAATCGGACTAGCCGTTACCATCCTGACGTCACTGAGGTGACTATCCTGCAAAATCATCATTATAAATTGAAGTTAGGGATAGGGATCAATTTGCATTTAAATTCAAGAGAGACTCCCTTTAAATCCACATTCGAAGATCAAGCAGGTATCTCTCTTCCTCTTCTCCCTTTACGTTTTCTTTCTCTGTTCATCTTCTTTTTTACCGTCATGACCAAGATGATTATAAGATCCTCTCCGGCTAAGGATCACACGAAAAACAGTCCTCTTAAGAGCCAGGGGATCATCAAAGATTCGGCGAAAGAAAGATGCTGCTTCACTGATCCACAAATAGGCAGAATCCGACATTGCTTTTCGGCAAATACCGATTTCAAACCATTTGATCCCACCGTTCTAAGTGATCACGTTTCTGAAACCTGGGTAGCTTTCCCGGTCACTCCATTCACAATAGGATACTCGTATCCTTTTCCTAAATTCACCCAGTCTTTCTTCTCCCTCACCGGCATCTCCTATATTCAAGCTATGCCAATGATCTGGAGGGTCTTATATACCCTTGAAAGGATCATTGAGCAAGAAGGCATTGATTTGGGAATGTCGGAGTTCGCAGAGATGTATGACCTCGTTAGCCATGGATCCCACCGATATCTACTCAAACATAAACCTGGTGAAGAACATCCCATCTTCAAAGCCACTAAGAATGACACCAACTGGAAACGGCGATTCTTCTTTGTCAGAAGGGATTCTATCCCTGATGGAAAGGATCTGCCAAGGAAGTGGAGCACCCATGGTAGGATAGAGGATCCTGAGAAGGATCACCAGATGACCTTGTTTTCGTCTTAGGATCACTAACGTCCTTTTGTTTCTTTTTTTGCAGCTATTACTGTCGCACACCTCATCACAACACCTGCAACAAAGGAAAGGCTTGCCGCTTTCTAGAGACTTGATCCTGCAAGAAGATCATTTAAAGCAAACACCCAGGATTCTCAAGAAGTATCCTCAGGTTCTGTCACTATGTCGAGTAAGTATCCTGTTTTTTGCATAATTAAATGTTTAAATAAATAGTTAACTAGAAATAGGTTAGGATACTTATCTGTTTTGGGTGTGTAGGCGCTGGAAAACCTTCAAGATCTGCCTCCAAATTCAGTGTCACTGATCTTGACACTGTCCGATCCTCAAAGAAAAATTCTGCTGCTAGCCCCTCCGTCATAGTCCCCAAGGCAACCACTTCAAAGGGAAGAGGTGGAAAGAAAAGGAAGACCTCTGAAGCTGACAACCTAGAAGGCTTGCCTCTGATCCGCCATCAGTTCCTCGAGTACTTTGCTGATGTGAGGATCACTGACTTAACTTGATTATCCTGCCCATTTGAGGATCACGTGATCCTGAACTTTACATCGTCTTCTTTGCAGAAATTTGCTGAAATCGAGGACTATGTTGGGAACGTCGAAGAGCTTGAGGAGAAATACTCTGATCTCCAAAAAGTGGCGGTGCTCAAGGATCACAAGATTGCTTCCCTCGAAAAGGACCTCAATGATACCAAAACTCAGATGGTTGCAGCTCAGATCAATGCTGACTATGAGAAGCACGAGATTACGAAGGATGCTAAAGTCTCCGCTGCCATTGCCATGTACAAGACCAAGTTGCAGATGGCCCAAGAAGCTCAGGATCCTGCCTTTGACAGGAGCAACTGGGACATGGAGGGCTGGAAGGCTAGGCTGGCTGAGTTGGAGGATGAAGAAGAGGCTGAAGAGGTTCTGGCAATTAAGGCTGGTGGCAGTGGCAAGGATCATGTGAAGGATACTGGAGCTGGAGGAGATGGTGATGCAGCGAAGGTGTAGGCTGCATGAATGGGCGATGAAGGACATTTCTAGACGTAGCCGGAGCCCATTTTTTTAGAATTTGGTAGTTTATTTTGGGTATGGTGTTTTTGTTGAACAATGATGGGCTGTATCTTGAACAATAGTTACTAGGTTAAAGGATCATGGATCCTTGAACAATAGGCAGGATAATGGGTGGTGGATGGATCCTCTGTTTGGGGGATGAAGCCACTCGTTATCCTTCCGTCTTTTATTTCCTGCACTACAAAGACCCGTAAACGATGGACACCCTTTGCCAACCCATGTGGACGGGCCACGTTTTGCTGGTAGAAAAGTGGGGTGGCAATTTTGACAACCTTAAAGGGGTTAACGTTTCGTGAATAAAATAACTCTAACGTTTTGACTATCTCCCGTGTTGCTATCCTTGTTAGTACTTTACTTTTCAATTGTTGTGATATGCACTTTGTTTAAACTTATCAAGTAAAGAAAAACTTAATAAATATCCTCAAAAATTTTAGGATATGTTCAAGGATCACATACCCTATAGTCGATAAGTTCCAAAAAGTAGTGTATTTTAAGGATCATAAGTTCAGTTGTCAAAGGATAAGGGTTACTTAAATGAATAATGAATAAAATCAAAATAATTAAGGATCATACCTGAGAATCCAAGTTAGGATCCTAACTTTTAACACTTATAATCAGGATAATCCAAAAGACAAACCTTAGTAGAAGGTAAGGATCACGGATTCTTGGTCATTTAGCTTCAAAAACCTGAAATAGGATATAACTTGGGACTAAGCCAATATAAGATAAAAGTTAGCAATTGGGGACAAGCCCAACAATACTGGGGACAAGCCCAAAGGATAACTGGGGACAAGCCCAAAGGATAACTGGGGACAAGCCCAAAGGATAACAGGGGACAAGCTCAACGGATAACTGGGGACAAGCCCAAAGGATAACTGGGGACAAGCCCAAAGGATAACAGGGGACAAGCCCAAAGGATCGTATGTAAACTGGAGTATGGCCCTCACTGGCGACTATCCAAACTTAGTGACATGAAAATGCCAAAACCTTAGCTAACGTGAAAACGTTAGAAACCTTAGGAACGGATGTATGGTACGTCTACCATTATACGTAGGATCCTGAATATAGCCAGTACAATGAAATTGTCAGCCCCTAAAGCGAGTACTGGTCCCATTGCCATGAACTATACCAGGATCATCGTGCGCTACTGGCGAAACTGGGGACAGGCCCAAACTGGGGACTAGCCCAAATAACTGGGGTCAAGCCCAAACAACTGGGATCAAGCCCAAATAACTGGATACTTCTATGGATACTGAATCCATAGACAAGGATACCTGAACCTTCAAAACTCAAAATCAAGTGAAAGGAGGATAAAGGATGCAGGATCCTTATCCTTATATAAGAGAATAAAAGAATGAAATAGTTTGAGATTAGAATGTTACCACAATGAGGATCATCTGTTCTGTAAGGATCCTTCAAGGATACTTGTCATGTAAGGATCATAGATCCTTGTCACATGAAATATTTCTTCAAATGGACAGCATTCCAAGCTCTTGGCAGCAAATCCCCTTCCATTGTTAGCAATCGATATGCCCCATTTCCTGCTTCAGCTTCAATCAGATAAGGGCCTTCCCATTTTGGTGCCAACTTTCCATTAGCAGGATTGGTGGTATTCTGAAATGCTTTCCTTAATACCATATCACCAACTTGGAACTTCCTGATCCTGACATTTTTGTTGTAGGCTCCAGCCATCCTTTGTTGATAACTGGCTATCCTTATCCTTGCCAAATCCCTGATTTCTTCTATAGTATCCAAGTCTTGAACCAAGTTTTCAGCATTTTCTTCAGGATCACGAATGCTTGTTCTTGCAGTAGGAACCACCATCTCTGTAGGGATCACTGATTCTGTTCCAAATACCAAAGAGAATGGAGTTTGGCCAGTAGCATTCTTGGGAGTTGTCCTATCAGCCCAAAGTACATAAGGTAGTTCTTCTGCCCATTTTCCTTTCTTGGATCCAAGCTTTTTCTTCAAGTTGTTGATGATGATCTTGTTGGATGATTCTGCCTGACCATTAGCTTGTTGGTGGACTAGTGTTGATGTTATCATCTTAATCCCCCAGCTGTCACAAAAGTTAGTAGTTCTACTCCCAATAAATTGGGATCCATTATCACAAACAATTTCAGAAGGAATACCAAATCTAGTAATAATGTTTCTTTTAATAAAGGATATAACTTCCTTTTCTCTGACTTGAGCAAAGGCTTCAGCCTCTATCCACTTGGAGAAGTAATCAGTCATAGCAAGCATGAATACTTTTCCACCAGGTGCCTTAGGAAGCTTACCAACTATATCTATTCCCCACCTCATAAATGGCCAAGAAGAGGATATAGGATGCAAAAGTTCTGCTGGTTGGTGAAGAATATTACTGTGTCTCTGACAAGGATCCCACTTCCTGGCTTACTCCACAGCATCCTTCTTCATAGTGGGCCAATAGTATCCTGTCCTCAGGATCCTTGAGAATAATGCCCTGCCCCCAGTGTGGTTTCCACAATCTCCTTCATGGAAATCCTTTAGGACTTCTTGGATTTCAGGATCCTCAATGCATCTTAGATATGGTCCTGCAAGAGATCGTTTATACAACATATTATTCAATATTGTAAATTGAGATACCTTAATTTTGAAAGCCCTAGGGTTTTCTCCTGTAGGAATCTCTCCATGTTGTATGTATCTCATGATTGGGAGGATCCATGATCCTGAATGAGATTGAGTATCATCGCTAGGGATGATTGCAGAATCTTCTCCTATCTCCATAGCTACATGATCCTCGATAGCAGGGGTCAGGATATGGATAATAGGGATCCTTATATCCTCCGGGATCTTCAAGGATGATCCTAGATTGGCTAATGCATCAGCCTCTGCATTCTCTTCCCTTGGTACCTGTGTCAAACTAAAGGAAACAAAAGAGAGTGCCAATTCTTTGACTATCTCTAAATATTTGATTAGCTTTTCACCTTTAACAGCATAGGATCCATTAAAGTGATTAGTGATTAATAATGAATCTACTTGTACCTCAAGATACCTGATCCTCATATGCTTAGCAATTTGCAAACCCGCTATCAAGGCTTCATACTCAGCCTCATTGTTGGTAGTTTGAAATTCACAAGCTATGGAGTGGGGTATTATGTCCCCCTGTGGCGATTTTAGTAGTATTCCAAGCCCTGTTCCTTTGACATTAGAAGCACCATCAGTGAAGAGTATCCAAGGATCCTTAGTTTCTTCAAGCTGTTGGACTTCTAACTCAACTTCCTTTTGCAAGTCACTACTGAAATCTGCCACAAAGTCAGCTAAAGCTTGGGATTTAATGGCAGTTCTAGGCTCATATCTTATATCATAAGCACTAAGCTTCACTGCCCACTTATCCGTCCTTCCTGACATTTCAGGTTTCCTGGATTCAGCATCAAGCAAACTCTTACTTACATAATAGACAGGATGTTGTGTACCTTCGTGATCCTTAACAAGGACCGCACTTACTGCTTCTGAGGATACTGCTAGGTATAAGGATAATACATCTCCTTTTTCTGGTTTCATCAAGGCCGGGGCTGAGGATAGGTAACCCTTAAGAGCTTTGAGGGCACTTTCATGCTTCTCAGTCCATTCAAATTTCTTGTTCTTCTTCAGGATGTCATAGAATTCCTTGCACTTTTCTGAGGATTTGGATATGAATCTGTTTAAAGTTGCGATCCTGCCCGTCAATCTTTACATATCCTTAGCATTGATAGGAGATTTGATATTCACAATAGCTTTGATTTGCTCTGGACTTGCTTCGATGCCCCTCTTTGTCACCATATAGCCTAAGAATTTTCCTGCGTTAACACCAAAATGACACTTGGAAGGATTTAGTTTCATATTAAATTTAGCAAGGATATTGAATGCTTCCTCCAAGTCTTTAAGGTGATCCTCAGCTTTCTTGGACTTAACCACCATGTCATCAATATAAACTTCCATAGTGTGTCCAATTTGTTCCTTGAACATCATATTGACTAGCCTTTGATAAGTTGCACCTGCATTCCTTAGTCCAAATGGCATAGCAATATAACAGTATTTACCAGTTGGGGTCATAAAGGCTGTATCCTCTTGATCAGATGGTTCCATCTGAATTTGTTGAAATCCAGAGGAAGCATCCATAAAAGTCAACAACTCATGACCCGCGGTAGCATCCACCATGGAGTCAATGTGGGGTAATGGGAAAGGATCCTTGGGACATGCCTTGTTTAAATCAGTAAAATCGACACATACCCTCCACTTTCCATTTTTCTTTTGAACAACAACCACATTGGCTAACCATCTTGGATACTTAACCTCTCTTATCATACCTGCCCGAAGTAGTTTATCTACCTCATCCTGGATAATAGCATTCCTTTCAGGTGCAAACTTCCTCCTCTTTTGATGTATAGGCTTGAATGACCTGTCAATACCAAGTTTATGAGTTATTATATCCTTAGATATACCTGTCATGTATTCATGTTTCCAGGCAAAGGTGGATTTCCTCCTCTTAAGGAAGGATACTAGATCCTGTTCAATGTCGCTAAGGATCCCTAATCCTATGAAGACTATGGATTCAGGATCATCAGGATCCATGAGGATTTCTTTCAAATCCTGTTCTCTTGCCTCCAAGATATCTCTTGAAGGATACTTTAATTGCTATTGCTCCCTTGGTCTTGAGGCTGGCTTCATTGATGATGTATAACAATTCTTAGCCTCTTGTTGATCACTCTCAATTTTCACCACTCCCCATGGACTTGGAAGCTTTACACACTGATGATAGGTGGATGGGACTGCCTTCATATCATGTATCCATGGCCTGCCAAGGATAACATTGCAACAAGATAAACAATCTATAACACAAAATTTTTGATAAGAATGCAATCCTTCAATATAGATTGGCAGTTTAATGTCCCCCAATGTATTCTTAGTTTCCCCGCTGAATCCCACAAGTACTGAGGATCTTGGGACAATATCAGACTCTGGGATATTCATCTTCTTGAGGACATCAAGCTGAATGGTGTTCACAGAACTCCCCCCATCTATAGGATCCTGCGAACAAAATGGTTAGAAATAAACAATGTAATTACAAGACCATCATGATGAGGATCCTGGACATCAACACGATCATTCTCATCAAAGGTTATGACTTTATCCTGGGTGACAACGGAGGTCCGGACGGGTCTGTCTCCATTATCCATCTTGGTTTCCTTAGCATGTCTTTTTGCTGCTAAAAAGGAAGTACCACAAATGTCTGATCCACCGGATATGAAGTTTATAACTTGTGCATCTGCTGGAGGAGCAGGAGCTCTTTCCGGGATCCTTTCAGGATCCTGGATCCTTGACTTCTTCCGTCCCAGAAGTTCCTTTAAATGCCCCTTGCTCAACAAGTAACCAATTTCCTTTCTTAGTGCAATACACTCTTCAGTAAGATGCCCGAAATCCTCATGATATGCACACCACTTGGACTTATCCTATGTAGCAGCTGGTTTATCACTTTTTCTCAGCCATCTAGCTTTCTCACCTAGATTCTGCATTGCAAGAATTAGTTCATTGTTATCAACAGAAAAACAGTATTCAGAAATAGGAGGATAATCCTCTTCATCCTCTTCTTGTTCCACCACATGCACGTTCTGGTTATCAGACTTGTTGTAGGACTTGGATTTGTTGTTCCTGAAGTAGGATCCTTGTTTCTCCTGTTTTGGGGATCCTGTCAATCTATCCTGGATCCTTTTGTCATCCTCTAGGCGGATGAACCTAAGGGCCCTGGTTCTTACTTCATCAAGATTCCTGCAAGGTGTCATAACAAGATCATCATAGAATGGTGAATCCCTAAGCAATCCCATTTTAAAGGCTTCTACAGCCATAGCAATATCCAAGTTAGGAATATCCAAGGATTCTTTACTAAACTTAGTGATGTAATCTCTAAGTGGTTCATTTTGACCTTGTGTTACCCTATATAGATCACTAGTTAATCGTTCAAACTTTCTACTACAAGAGAATTGACTATTAAACAAATTAACTAGATTAGCAAATGAAGTAATAGAGTAAGGGGGAAGACTTTGCAGCCATTTAAGAGCAGATCCTGTGAGTGTGGATCCAAATCCCTTGCATAGACATGCTTCTTTTAACCTTTCAGGAATTGGATTGATCTCCATCCTCTCCCTAACTGAGCTACATGCTCTTCTGGATCCGTTGAACCATCATACAGCTTCATAGATGGTATCTGGAACCTTTTAGGTATCTCAGCATCACATAAGGGTGGTGCAAAACGAGATATCCTATGGCTACCATCTGCAATTTCAGGAATGGGTTTAACCACTCCTGGTACACTGGATATCATATCCTTAAGCTTCTGTAATTCTCTAGCCATAGCCTGATTGATACCTGTATCCTGCATTGAGCCATGGTTAGTGTTATACAAATTATTAAAAGTGTTACCTCCAGGACGATTCATGTTTGGAATTGCGGAAGTGAAGCCATATCGACGGGATTCTGGTATGATCGAAGGACCAGATGAAGCAATGGTCTGCATTGGTATGAAGTCTCCTTGATGAACATCGGTGCTTGGAGGTTGCATACTTCTTAAGAATTCCTGATCCTGAAAGATGTTGGATCCTTGAAGCTGAGATGATCCTGGACCCATGGAGGATCCTTGGAGCTGGGAGGATCCTGAACCCATGGAAGATCCTTGAAGCTGGGAGGATCCTGGACCCATTGAGGATCCTTGAAGCTGGGAGGATCCTGGACCCATGGAGGATCCTTGAAGCTGGGAGGATCCTGGACCCATGGAGGATCCTTGAAGCTGGGAGGATCCTGGACCCATGGAGGATCCTTGTAGCTTGGAGGATCCTGGACCCATGGAGGATCCTTGTATCTGGGAGGATCCTGGACCCATGGAGGATCCTTGAGGCTGGAAGTGAGAGCCAAATGCCTGACTCATATTTGATGTTCCATAACGCCTTTCTGATGGACCACTTTGATACTGGATGCCCGGATCTGCCAATTATAAGGTAGTTACAACCGGAGTGTCAAAATTCAAGGACCTTGGCATCAGAGGAGAGTGATCCTCCACTGATTTCTTCTGTTTCTTGATATCACCAATCTCCTGGAGGATACGTTCATTGGTTTTGTCCTGCTCTTGCATGCGATCCCTCATCTGCAAAATCAGATTAAAAAGATCATTAGTAGTAGGATTAGTGGAGACAGAAGAAGTTGGTGGTTTTTGGAAAATGGGGGTTTGTCTCTTCGCAGCATTCTCAGCATTCTTCTGGGATCCAGAAGGTGGTGGAGGCAAAGGAGGAACGCCTTGTGAAGAACTAATTTCCGGCATAGAGCTTGAGGTATTCTTTGTTGAGGAAGCCATTTGCTTGATTGTAACGAACCGAAATGATCACCAGAACAATGATTTCTCAAGAACGAAGCACCAATTGCCCCACGGTGGGCGCCAAACTGTTTTGGTCAAAAATCAAGCAATGATAATGCAACCAAACTTTCTGTTGTGAGGTATGATGCTTGAATCAATGATCAATACTAAGGATCACTCAGAAATGAAATGAATAAGTGACACAAAGATTTATAAGAGGAAAAAGCCCTTGATCAATGAATGATCTCCGGCATAAAAAACCTCGGGTGATGGAAACTACCGATCACCGACTCAGATTAAACAAGAAATGTATTACAACTTTGGATGATAGCGAGCTAATTACAAGGATCACTATAGTGTAATGTGCAATAAGTGTATGAAATTGCCAAGTGAATTGTCAAGAGCTGGTGAGAGCAGTTGCAAGTGTGTGTGTTAAGCTAAAAAAAGCCAAGTGTTTCTATTTAGCTCGCTATCCCGTTTAAAAATGGAAAATATCTAAGCTAACAAACATTCCGCATTTCATGCAAGTCCTCCACGAACTCCATAACGTCCACTTCAGTTAAGCACGTGCGGAATAAGTCATGGAATATGCTCCAGGAATATCGCCAAGACCAAGTCCAAGCTCGTACTCCTGCAAAACAACATCATATTTGTTAGGGGTGGATTTCTAAGTAATCAGTGATCCTTAATTGCCATTGGGCTTAGTGATCCTTACTTCTGTATGAATTAGTGATCCTCAGAAGTGCTTCAGGATCAGGATCAGGATCATGGATCACTATAAGGATCCTTGTACTAACAATTGTCTACTTTGAATTCGAAATTGTTTTGCAGGAGTATCAATTTGGACTTGGTCTTGGCGATATTCCTGGAGTATATTCCTTGAAGTATTCCACACGTGCTTGGCTGAAAATGGACGTTATGGAATTGTGGAAGACTTGCACCGTTTGCGGAATGTTAGTTAGTGTAGATATTTCCATTTTTAAAGTGGTAGCGAGCTAATTAGAAAACACTTGGCTATTTTTGGCTATACATGCACTCGTACAACTGCTCTCACCAGCTCTCCTTAACTCACTTGGCGATTACACATTTTCATACACAATACACTATAGTGATCCTTGTACTTAGCTCGCTATCATCCAAAGTTGTAACACATTTCTTGTTTAATTTGAGTTGGTGATCGGTAGTTTCCATCACCCGAGGTTTTTTATGCCGGAGATCATTCATTGATCAAGGGCTTTTTCCTCGTATAAATCTTCGTGTCACTTGTTCATTACGCTTCAGAGTGATCCTTATTGTTGTTCATCAATTCAAGCATCATATCCCACAACAGAAAGTTTGGTTACATTGTCATTGCTTGATTTTTGACCAAAACAGTTTGGCGCCCACCGTGGGACAATTGGTGCTTCATTCCTAGAAAGATTCATATTTTCGTTGTCATTTCGGTTCGCTACAACCAAACAGATGGCTTCTTCAGCAAAGAACGCTTCAAGTTTGATGCCGTCATTCAGTTCTTCACAAGGCATTCCTCCTTTGCCTCCACCACCTTCTGGATCCCAGAAGAATGCTGAGAATGCTGCGAAGAAACAAACCCCCATTTTTCAAAAACCACCAACTTCTTCTGTTTCAACTAATCCAACTACTAATTATCTTTATGCTCTGATTTTGCAGATGAGGAATCATGCACAAGAGCAGGATAAAACCAACGAAAGGATCCTCCGGGAGATCGATGAAATCAAGAAACAAAAGAAATCAGTGGAGGATCACTCCCCTCTGATGCCAAGGTCGCTGAACTTCGACACTCCGGTCATAACTTCTCAACACTCAGCAGTTCCGGACGTGCAATACTTGGGTGAATTACCAGAAAGGCGTTATGGAACAACAACTATGAGTCAGGAATTTGGCTCTTACTTCCAGCCTCAGGGATCCTCTTCTCAACCATCAGGATCCTCCTCTCAGCATCAGGGATACTTCACATCAGGATGATATTAGGGAATGCATGCAGTACAAGGATCCTCCCAGGTACAAGGATCCTCCCTTACCCCTGGATCCTCTCTTGCCCCAAGATCCTCTCTGGCCCCAGGATCCTCTCTGGTCCCAGGATCCTCTCTGGTCCCAGGATCCTCTCTGGCCACAGGATCCTCTCTGGTCCCAGGATCCTCTCTGGTTCCAAGATCCTCTCAGGTTCAAGGATCATCTCAACTCCAAGGATCCAACGTCCTTCAGGATCAAGGACTCTTGAGAAGTATGCAGCCTCAGAACTCGGACGTTCATCAAGGAGACTTCCTACCAATGCAGACCATTGCTCCCTCTGGTCCTTCAACCATGCCAGAGTCTCGTCAATATGGATTCACATCCGAGATTCCAAACATGAACCCTCCGGAAGGTAACATTTTTAATAATTCATATAACACTAACCATGGCTTTATGCAGGATACAGGTTTCAATCAGGCCATGGCTAGGGAGCTACAGAAGCTTAAGGATATGATATCCAGTGTACCAGGAGTGGTTAAACCCATTCTTGAAATTGCAGATGGTAGCAATAGGATATCTCGTTTCGCACCACCTTTATGTGATGTTGAGATACCTAAAAGATTTCAGATACCATCAATGAAGCTGTATGATGGTTCAACGGATCCAGAAGAGCATGTGGCTCAGTACAGGGAGAGGATGGAGATCAATCCAATTCCTGAAAGGTTGAAAGAAGCATGTCTATGCAAGGGATTTGGATCCACACTTACAGGATCTGCTCTTAAATGGCTGCTAAGTCTTCCCCCTTATTCTGTTACTTCATTTGCTAATTTAGTTAACTTGTTTAATAGTCAATTCTCTTGTAGTAGAAAGTTTAAACGGTTAACTAGTGACCTGTATAGGGTAACACAAGGTCAGAATGAATCACTTAGAGATTACATCACTAAATTTAGCAAAGAATCCTTAGATATTCCGAACCTAGATATTGCTACGGCTGTAGAAGCCTTTAAAATGGGATTACTTAGGGATTCATTATTCTATGATGATCTTGTTATGACACCTTGCAGGAATCTTGATGAAGTAAGGACTAGGGCCCTTAGATTCATCCGCCTAGAGGACGACAAAAGGATCCAGGACAGATTGACAGGATCCTCAAAACAGGATAAGCAAGGATCCTACTTCAGGAATAACAAATCCAAGTCCTACCACAAATCTGACAACCAGAATGTGCATGCAGTGGAACAAGAAGAGGATGATGAGGATTATCCTCCTATTTCTGAATACTGTTTTTCTGTTGATAACAACGAACTAATCCTTGCAATGCAGAATCTAGGTGAGAAAGCTAGGTGGCCAAGGAAAAGCGATAAACCAGCTGCTACAAAGGATAAGTCCAAGTGGTGTGCATATCATGAGGATTTCGGGCATCTCATTGAAGAGTGCATTGCACTTAGAAAGGAAATTGGTTACTTGTTGAGCAAGGGGCATTTGAAAGAGCTTTTGGGACGAATGAAGTCAAGGGTTCAGGATCCTGAAAGGATCCCAGAAAGGGCTCCTGCTCCTCCAGCAGATGCACAAGTCATAAATTTCATATCCGGTGGATCAGACATCTGTGGTACATCCTTTTCGGCAGCAAAAAGACATGCTAAGGAAACCAAGATGGACAACGGAGACAGACCTGTCCGGACCTCTGTTGTCACCCAGGATAAAGTCATTACTTTTGATGAGGATGATCGTGTTGACATCCAGGATCCTCATCATGACGGTCTTGTAATTACATTGTTTATTTCTAACCACTTTGTTCGCAGGATCCTTATAGATGGAGGATTCTCTGTGAACATCATTCAGCTTGATGTTCTCAAGAAGATGAATATCCCAGAATCTGATATCATCCCAAGATCCTAAGTACTTGTGGGATTCAGTGGGGAAACAAAGAATACATTAGGGGACATCAAACTCCCAATCTATATTGAAGGATTGCATTCTTATCAAAAGTTTTGTGTTATAGATTGTTTATCATGTTGTAATGTTATCCTTGGCAGGCCATGGATACATGACATGAAGGTAGTCCCATCCACTTATCATCAATGTGTAAAGCTTCCAAGTCCTTGGGGAGTGGTAACAATTTAGAGTGATCAACAGGAGGCTAAAAACTGCTATACCTCATCAATGAAGCCGGCCTCAAGACCAAGGGAGCAATAGCAATTAAAGTATCCTTCAAGAGATGTCTTGGAGGCAAGAGAACAGGATTTGAAAGAAACCCTCATGGATCCTGGTGATCCTGAATCCAAGATCTTCATAGGATCAGGGATCCTTAGCAACATCGAACAGGAGCTAGTATCCTTCCTTAGGAGAAGGAAATCCACCTTTGCCTGGAAACATGAAGACATGACAGGTATATCTAAGGATATAATTACTCATAAACTTGGCATTGACAGGTTATTCAAGCCTATCCATCAAAAGAGGAGGAAGTTTGCACCTGAGAGGAATGCTATTATCCAGGAGGAGGTAGATAAGCTACTTCGGGCAGGCATGATCAGAGAGGTTAAGTATCCAAGATGGTTAGCCAATGTGGTAGTTGTTCAAAAGAAAAATGGAAAGTGGAGGGTATGTGTCGATTTTACTGATTTAAACAAGGCATGTCCCAAGGATCCTTTCCCATTACCCCACATTGAGTCCATGGTGGATGCTACCACGGGTCATGAGTTGTTGACTTTTATGGATGCTTCATCTGGATTTCAACAAATTCAGACGGAACCATCTGATCAAGAGGATACGGCCTTCATGACCCCAACTGGTATATACTGTTATATTGCTATGCCATTTGGATTAAGGAATGCAGGTGTTACTTATCAAAGGCTAGTCAGTGTGATGTTCAAGGAGCAGATTGGACACACTATGGAAGTCTATATAGACGACATGGTGGTTAAGTCCAAGAAAGCTGAGGATCACCTTAAAGACTTGGAGGAAGCATTCAATATCGTTGATAAATATAACATGAAACTTAATCCTTCCAAGTGTCATTTTGGTGTTAAGGCAGGTAAATTCTTAGGCTATATGGTGACAAAGAGGGGCATTGAAGCAAGTCCAGAGCAAATCAAGGCTATTGTGAATATCAAATCTCCTGCCAATGCTAAGGATGTACAGAGATTGACGGGCAGGATTGCAACCTTGAACAGATTCATATCCAAATCCTCAGAAAAGTGCAAGGAATTCTATGACATCCTGAGGAAGAATAGGAAATTTGAATGGACTGAGAAGCATGAAAGTGCCCTTAAAGCTCTTAAGGATTACCTATCCTCAGCCCCGGCCTTGATGAAACCAGAAAAGGGAGATGTGTTATCCTTATACTTGGCGGTATCCTCAAAAGCAGTAAGTGCGGTCCTCGTTAAGGATCACCAAGGTACACAACATCCTGTTTACTATGTAAGTAAGAGTTTACTTGATGCTGAATCCAGGTATTCACACTTAGAAAAACTTTTCCTTGCATTAATTATGGCATCTACTAAATTGAGACATTATTTTGAAACTCATGCCATTGTTGTTAAGACTAATTTTCCAATTAAGAGTGTTCTCAGGAAACCTGAAATGTCTGGGAGGATGGCTAAATGGGCAGTGAAGCTTAGTGCATACGATATAAGATATGAACCAAGGACTGCCATCAAATCCCAAGCCTTAGCTGACTTTGTGGCAGATTTTAGTAGTGATTTGCAAAAGGAAGCTGAGTTAGAAGTCCAACAACTTGAAGAGACTAAGGATCCTTGGATACTCTTCACTGATGGAGCCTCTATTGTGAAAGGAACATGGCTTGGAATACTACTAAAATCGTCACAGGGGGACATAATACCCCACTCCATAGCTTGTGAATTTCAAACTACCAACAATGAGGCTGAGTATGAAGCCTTGATAGCTGGTTTGCAAATTGCTAAGCATATGAGGATCAGGTATCTTGAGGTACATGTAGATTCCATACTGATCACTAATCACTTTAATGGATCCTATGCTGTTAAAGGTGAAAAGCTAATCAAATATTTGGAGATAGTCAAAGAATTGGCACTCTCTTTTGTATCCTTTAGTTTGACACAGGTACCAAGGGAAGAGAATGCAGAAGCTGATGCATTAGCCAATCTAGGATCATCTTTGAAGATTCCTGAGGATATCAAGATCCCTATTATCCATATCCTGACCCCTGCTATCGAGGATCATGCAGCTATGGAGATAGGTGAAGATTCTGCAATCATCCCTAGTGATGATACTCAATCTCATTCCGGGTCATGGATTCTCCCAATCATGAGATACATACAACATGGAGAAATTCCAACAGGAGAAAACCCAAGGGCTTTCAAAACTAAGGTATCTCAATTTACAATATTAATTAATATGTTGTATAAACGATCTCTTGCAGGACCATATCTTAGATGCATTGAGGATCCTGAAATTCAAGAAGTCCTAAAGAATTTCCATGAAGGAGATTGTGGAAACCACACTGGGGGCAGGGCATTATTCTCAAGGATCCTGAGGACAGGATACTATTGGCCCACTATGAAGAAGGATGCTGTGGAGTATGCCAAGAAGTGTGATCCTTGTCAGAGGCATAGTAATATCCTTCATCAACCAGCAGAGCTCTTGCATCCTATATCCTCTTCCTGGCCATTCATGAGATGGGGAATGGATATAGTTGGAAAGCTTCCTAAGGCACCTGGTGGAAAGTATTCATGCTTGCTATGACTGACTACTTCTCTAAGTGGATAGAGGCTGGAGCCTTTGCTCAAGTCAGAGAAAAGGAAGTTATATCCTTTATTAAAAGAAACATTGTTGAGTAATGGATCCCAATTTATTGGGAATAGAACCACTAACTTATGTGACAGCTGGGGGATTAAGATGGTAACATCAACACCAGTCCACCCACAAGCTAATGGTCAGGCAGAATCATCCAACAAGATCATCATCAACAATTTGAAGAAAAAGCTTGGATCCACGAAAGGAAAATGGGCAGAAGAACTACCTTATGTACTTTGGGCTGATAGGACGACTCCCAAGAATGCTACTGGCCAAACTCCATTTTCTTTGGTGTTTGGGGCAGAATCAGTGATCCCTACAGAGATGGTGGTTCCAACTGCAAGAACAAGCATTCGTGATCCTGAAGGAAATGCTGAAAACTTGATTCAAGACTTGGATACTATAGAAGAAATCAGGGATTTAGCAAGGATAAGGATGGCCAGTTATCAACAAAGGATGGCTGGAGCTTACAACAAAAATGTCAGGATCAGGAAATTCCAAGTTGGGGATATGGTATTAAGGAAAGCATTTCCAAATACCACCAATCCTGCTGATGGATAACTAGCACCAAAGTGGGAAGGCCCCTATTTGATTGAAGCTGAAGCAGGAAAGGGGGCATATCGATTGCTAACAATGGAAGGTGATTTGCTACCAAGAGCTTGGAATGCTGTCCATTTGAAGAAATATTTCATGTGATCATGATCCGTGATCCTTACCAGACAAATATCCTTGAAGGATCCCTATTGATAGATGATCCTCTTTCTGGTAACATTCCAATCTCAAACTATTTCATTCTTTTATTCTCTTACAAGGATAAGGACCCTGCATCCTTTATCCTCCTTTCACTTGATTCTGAGTTTTGAAAGTTCAGGTATCCTTAACTAAAGATTGAGTATCCACAGAAGTATCCAGTTATTTGGGCTTGACCCCAGTTATTTGGGCTTAACCCCAGTTATTTGGGCTTGACCCCAGTCATTTGGGCTAGTCCCCAGTTTGGGCCTGTCCCCAGTTTCGCCAGTAGCGCACGATGATCCTGGTATAGTTCATGTCAATGGGACCAGTACTCACTTTAGGGGCTGACAATTTCATTGTACTGGCTATATTCAGGATCCTACGTATAATGGTAGATGTACCATACATCCGTTCCTAAGGTTTCTAACGTTTTCACGTTAGCTAAGGTTTTGGCATTTTCATGTCACTAAGTTTGGATAGTCGCCAGTAAGGGCCGTACTCCAGTTTACACACGATCTTTGGGCTTGTCCCCAGTTATCCTTTGGGCTTGTCCCCAGTTATCCTTTGGGCTTGTCCCCAGTATATTTGGCTTGTCCCCAGAATTGTTGGGCTTGTCCCCAGTTACTAACTTTCATTTTATATTGGCTTAGTCCCAAGTTATATCTTATTTCAGGTTTGTGAAGATAAATGACCAAGGATTCTTGATCCTTACTTTCAACTAAGGTTTGTATTTTGGTTATCCTGATTATAAATGTTAAAGGTTAGGATCCTAACTTGGATTCTCAGGTATGATCTTTAACTATTTTGATTTTATTCATCATTTATGTGATTGACCCTTATCCTTTGACAATTGAACTTATGGTCCTTAAACTATGTTTCTTTTCAGAACTTATCAATTATGGGTTATGTGATCTTTGATCATATCCTAAACTTTTTGGGACATTTCTTAAACTTTTTCTCTACTTGATAAGTTTAAACAAAATAAACATCACAATAGTTGGGAAGTAAAATATCAACACAGGATAAGCCAAAACGTTAAAGTTATTTTATTCACAAAAGATTAAACCCTTCTAAGTTGTCAAAATTACCTACCCCGAGCATCTACCAGCAATACGTGGCCCGTCCGCTGGGGTAGGTAAAGGGTGTCCATTGTTCATAGGTCTAACAAGTGCAGGAAATTAAAGACGGAAGGATAACGAGTGGCTTCATCCCCCAAACAGAGGATCCATCCACCACCCATTATCCTACCTATTGTTCAAAGGATCATCCATGATCCTCAACCCTAACTACTATTGTTTAAGTACAGACCAACCATTGTTCATCAAAACATCATCAAAACAAAAAACATAACCAAACTAAAAAAAATGGGCTCCGGCTACGTCTAGAAATGTCCTTCATCACCCATTCAAGCAGCCTACACCTTCGCTGTATCATCATCCCCTCCAGCTCCAGTATCCTTCACATGATCCTTGCCACTGCCACTAGCTTCAATTGCCAGAACCTCATCAGCCTCATCCTCATCCTCCAACTCAGTCAGCCTGGCCTTCCAGCCTTCCACGTCCCAGCTGCTCCTATCAAAGGCAGGATCCTGAGCTTCTTGAGCCATCTGTAGCTTGGTCTTGTACATGGCAATGGCGGTGGAGACCTTAGCATCCTGTGTGATCTCGTGCTTCTCATAGTCAGCATTGATTTGGGTTGCAACTATCTGAGCTTTGGCATCGTTGAGATCCTTTTCAAGGGAAGCAATCTTGTGATCCTTGAGCACCGCCACCTTTTGGAGATCGGAGTATTTCTCCTCAAGCTCTTCAACATTCCCCACGTAGTCCTCTATCTCAGCAAATTTCTACAAAGAAGACAATGTAAAGATTAGAGTCAAGTGATCCTCAAGTGGATAGGATAACTAAGCTGAGTCAGTGATCCTTACATCATTGAAGTACTCGAGGAATTGATGGCGGATCAGGGGCAAGCCTTGTAGGTTGTCAGCTTCGGAAGTCTTCCTTTTCTTTCCACCTCTTCCCTTCGAAGCGGTTGCCTTGGAGTTGACGATGGAAGGGCTAGCAGCAGATTTTTTCTTGGAGGATCGAACAGTGTCAAGCTCAGTGATGCTGAATTTGGAGGCAGATCTTGATGATTTTCCAGCGCCTACACACCCAAAACAGATAAGTATCCTTATCCTATCTCTTTTTAACTATTTACTCAAACATTTAAATATAAGAAGTACAGGATACTTACTTGACATAGTGACAGAACCTGAGGATACCTCTTGAGAATCCTGGGTGTTTGTTTTGAATAATCTTGTGGCAGGATCAAGTTTTCTAAAAGCAGCAAGTTTCCCTTGGTGGAAGCTGAAGGAATAATATGCGAGAATGTGATAGCTGTACAAAAGAAACAGAAGCATATTAGTAATCATCATCAGAAATGAGCTTACTCAGTGATCCTTCTAAGGATCCTCCACCCTACCATGGGTGCTCCACTTCCTTGGCAGATCCTTTCCATCCTGGATAGAATCTCTTCTGATGAAGAAGAATCTCCGTTTCCAGTTGGTATCATTTTTAGTGGCCTTAAAGATGGGATGTTCTTCACCGGGTTTACGCTTGAATAGATATCGGTGGAATCCAAAGGTTGTGAGATCATACATCTCAGCTAATTCTGACATTCCCAAGTCAATTCCTTCTTGCTCAATGATCCTTTCAAGGGTATATAAGACCCTCCAGATCATTGGCATAGCTTGAATATAGGAGATGCCGGTGAGGGAGAAAAAGGATTGGGTGAATTCAGGGAAAGGATACGAATATCCTATTGTGAAAGGTGTGACTAGGAAAGCTACCCAAGTTTCAGAAACATGATCGCTTAAAATGGTGGGATCAAACGGTTTGAAAATGGTGTTCGCCGGAAAGCAGTGTCGGATCCTGTCTGTTTTGGTCAAAAAATCTGATGAGGATAATGCAACCAAACTCTTTGTTACAGGGTATGATGCTTGAATTGGTTTATAGCAATAAGGATCACTATGAAAAATAAATGACAAGTGACACAAGGTTTATACGGGGAAAAAGCCCTTGATCAAGAGTTGATCTCCGGCACAAAAAACCCCGGGTGATGGAAACTACCGATCACCAACTCAAATTAAACAAATAATGTGTTACAACTTCGGATGATAGCGAGCTAAATACAAGGATCACTACAGTGTATTGTGTAAAAAGTGTATGAAATTGCTAAGTGAGAGAACGAGAGCTAGTGTGAGCGGTTGCAAGAGTGTGTGTAGCCAAAAATAGCAAAAAGTTGTGTCTAATTAGCTCGCTACCCCATTTAAATCTAATAGAAATCTAAATAACAAACTATCCGCAAATGGTGCAAGTCCTCCACGACTCCACAACGTCCATTTCTGACCAAGCACGTGCGGAATAGACTTAGTATATTCTCCAGAAATATCGCCAAGACCAAGTCCCAATTGATATTCCTGCAAAACAGTTACGAATTCACAATGAACAATCATTAGTATAAGGATCCTTAGGATGATCCATGATCCTGATCCTGAAGCACTTCTGAGGATCACTAACTGACACAGAAGTAAGGATCACCAAACAGGATAATATTTGAGGATCACGGGTCATTTAGAAATCCACCCCTAACAATTGCCCCCAAAATATAAGAAGTTATATCGTAAATAAATGAGTTATATTTTTTCGATCTTATCCGCAACAAACTAATGGATAACTAGCCGTTGGAGACGGACTAGCCATTGCAAACCTGACGTCACTGAAGTGACAATCCTGCAAATCATCATTATAAATAGGAGTTAGAGATAGGATCAATATGCATTTAAATCCGAAGAAACTCCCTTTAAATTCTCAGTCGAAGATCAATCAGGTATCTCTTCTTTTATCTCTCCTTCTCTTACTCTGTTTTTCTTTCTTTACCAACATCAATGATGCTCCGGTCTTCCCCCGCCAAGGATCACCAGAAGGATAGCCCCTTGAAGAGTCAAGGGATTATCAAAGACTCAATACATGGGAGGTGTTGCTTTAACGATGCTCAAATAGATAAGATCCGTCACTGCTTTCCGGCGAACACCTTTTTCAAACCCTTCGATCCCACTATTCTGAGCGACTATGTTTCTGAAACATGGGTTGCCTTTCCAGTTACTCCATTCACCATAGGATACACCTATCCTTTTCCAGACTTTACACAATCCATCTTTTCCCTTACCGGCATCTCTTACATCCAAGCTATGCCGATGATTTGGAGGGTTTTGTATACCCTGGAGAGGATCATAGAGCAGGAAGGGATTGATTTAGGGATGTCAGAGCTGGCACAGATGTATGATCTCACTACCTTTGGATCACACCGATATCTGTTTAAGCGAAAACCCGGCGAAGAACATCCCATTTTTAAAGCCACCAAGAACGACACAAATTGGAAACGACGCTTCTTTGTCAGGAGGGATACCATTCCAAACGGAAAGCATTTACCCAGGAAGTGGTCCACCAATGGTAGGACAGAGGATCCTGAGAAGGATCATCAGGTAATCTGGCTCTTGTGAAAGGATCACTAACCCCTTTTTGTCTTGTGTTATGCAGCTATTTCTGTTTCGCACCTCATCACAACACCTGTAACCAAGGATAGGCTTGCTGCTTTTTGGAATAACTAAACAATAGCTATTAGGGTTAAGGATCATGAATGATCCTTTGGACAATAGGTAGGATTACAACTGGTGGAGGGATCCTCTGTTTGGGGCATGAAGCCATTGTGATCCTGCCATCTTTTTAATTCATGCACTACCGAGACCTTTAGACAATGGACACCCTTTACCTACCCCAGCAGACGGGCCACGTATTGCTGGTAGATGCTCGGGGTAGGTAATTTTGACAACCTTTGATGGTTAAACTTTTGTTAATAAAATAACCTTAATCTTTTTTTGGCTTATCTTGTGTTGATATCCTTGTTGTTGTTTAACTTCGAAAACCTGAAATAAAACATAACTTGGGACTAAGCCATTATAAGATAAAGGTTAGCAACTGGGGACAAGCCCAAAGGATAACTGGGGACAAGCCCAAAGGATAACTGGGGACAAGCCCAAAGGATAACTGGGGACAAGCCCAAAGGATAACTGGGGACAAGCCCAAGGATCGTATGTTAACTGGAGTATGGCCCTGACTGGCGACTATCCAAACTTAGTGGCATGAAAATGCCAAAACCTTAGCTAACGTGAAAACGCTAGAAACCTTAAGAACGGATGTATGGTACGTCTACCATTATACGTAGAATCCTAGGTATAGCCAGTACAATGGAATTATCAGCCCCTATAACGAGTACTGGTCCCACTGCCATGAACTATACCAGGATCATCGTGCGCTACTGGCGGAACTGGGGTCAAACCCAAGGATAACTGGGGTCAAACCCAAGTAACTGGTTGCTTGTGTGGATAATCATTCTTTTGTTAAGGGTACCTGAACCTTCAAAACTCAAAATCTCGTGAAATGGGGATAAAGGATGCAAGATCCTTATCCTTATGTGAGAGAGTAAGGAAATGAAATAGTTTGAGATAAGAATATTACCAAAAATGAGGATCATCTATGCTTTAAGGATCCTTTAAGGATGTTTATCATGTGATGATCCTTATCACATGAAATATCTCTTCAAATGGACAGCATTCCAAGCTCTTGGTAGTAACTCACCCTCCATTGTTAGCAGTCGATATGCCCCCTTTCCTGCCTCAGCTTCGATCAAGTAAGGGCCTTCCCATTTTGGTGCCAACTTTCCATCAGCAGGATTGGTGGTATTCTGAAATGCTTTCCTTAGTACCATATCACCAACTTGGAATTTCCTGATCCTAACATTTTTGTTGTAGGCACCGGCCATTCTTTGTTGATAACTGGCCATCCTTATCCTTGCCAAATCTCTGATTTCTTCTATAGTATCCAGGTCTTGAACCAAGTTCTCATCATTTTCCTCAGGATCACGAATACTGGTTCTAGCAGTTGGAACCACCATTTCTGTAGGGATCACTGATTCTGCCCCAAATACCAAAGAGAATGGAGTTTGGCCTGTAGCATTCTTAGGAGTTGTCCTATCAGCCCAAAGCACATAAGGTAATTCTACTGCCCATTTCCCTTTCTTGGATCCAAGCTTCTTCTTCAAATTGCTGATGATGATCTTATTGGAGGATTCTGCCTGACCATTAGCTTGTGGGTGGACTGGTGTTGATGTTATCATCTTAATCCCCCAGCTGTCACAAAAGTTAGTGGTTCTGCCCCCAATGAATTAGGAACCATTATCACATATAATTTCAGAAGGAATACCGAATCTAGTTATAATATTTCTTTTAATGAAGGATATAACTTCCTTTTCTCTGACTTGGGCAAAAGCTTCAGCCTCTATCCACTTGGAGAAGTAATCAGTCATAGCAAGCATGAATACTTTTCCACCAGGTGCCTTAGGGAGCTTACCAACTATATCCATACCCCATCTCATAAATGGCCAAGAGGAGGATATAGGATGCAAAAATTCAGCTGGTTGACGAAGGATATTGCTGTGTCTCTGACAAGGATCACATCTCTTAGCATACTCCACAGCATCTCTCTTCATGGTTGGCCAGTAGTATCCTGTCCTCAGGATTCTTGAGAATAACGCCCTGCCCCCAGTGTGGTTTCCATAATCTCCTTCATGGAAGTCTTTTAAAACTTCTTGGATTTCAGGATCCTCAATGCATCTTAAGTATGGTCCTGCAAGAGATCGTCTATACATCATATTATTTAAAATTGTGAATTGAGATACCTTAATTTTGAAAGCCCTAGGGTTTTCTCCTATAGGAATGTCTCTATGTTGTAAGTATCTCATGATTGGGAGGATCCATGATCCTGAATGGGATTGATTATCATCGCTAGGGGTGATTGCAGAATCCTCCCCTATCTCCATAGTCACATGATCGTCGATAGCCGGGGTCAGGATATGGATAATAGGGATCTTGATATCCTCTGGGATCTTCAAGGATGTTCCTAAATTGGCTAGTGCATCTGCCTCTGCATTCTCTTCCCTTGGTACCTGTGTCAAACTAAAGGATACAAAAGAGAGTGCCAATTCTTTGACTAACTCCAGATATTTGATTAGCTTTTCCCCTTTAACAGCATAGGATCCATTAAAGTGATTAGTGATTAATAAAGAATCTACATGTACCTCAAGATACCTGATCCTCATATGCTTAGCAATTTGCAAGCCAGCTATCAAGGCTTCGTATTCAGCCTCATTGTTAGTGGTTTGGAACTCACAAGCTATAGAGTGGGGTATTATGTCCACCTGTGGCGATTTTAGTAGTATTCCAAGCCCTGTTCCCTTGATGTTTGAGGATCCATCAGTGTAGAGTATCCAAGGATCCTTGGTCTCTTCTAGCTGCTGGACTTCTAATTCAGCTTCCTTTTGTAAATCACTATTGAAATCTGCCACAAAGTCAGCTAATGCTTGGGATTTAATGGCTGTCCTGGGCTCATATCTTATATCATATGCACTAAGCTTCACTGCCCACTTAGCCATCCTTCCTGACATTTCAGGTTTCCTGAGGACATTCTTGATTGGAAAATTAGTTTTGACGATAATAACATGAGTTTCAAAATAATGTCATAATTTGGTAGATGCCATAATTAATGCAAGGATAAGTTTTTCTAAGTGTGAATACCTGGATTCAGCATCAAGTAAACTCTTACTTACATAATAGACAGGATGTTGTGTACCTTCGTGATCCTTAACAAGGACGACACTTACTGCTTTTGAGGATACCGCAAGATATAAGGATAACACATCTCCTTTTTCTGGTTTCATTAAAGCCGGGGCCGAGGATAGGTAATCCTTAAGAGCTCTTAAGGCACTTTCATGCTTCTCAGTCCACTCGAATTTCTTGTTCTTCCTTAGGATATCATAGAATTCCTTGCACTTTTTTGAAGATTTGGATATGAATCTGTTTAAAGCTGCAATCCTGCCTGTTAATCTCTGAACATCCTTAGCATTGGTAGGGGACTTGATGTTCACTATTGCTTTGATTTGTTCTGGGCTGGCTTCAATGCCTCTCTTTGTCACCATATATCCTAAGAATTTGCCTGCTTTGATACCAAAGTGACATTTTGAAGGATTAAGCTTCATATTATATTTATCAAGGATATTGAATGCTTCCTCCAAGTCTCTTAGGTGATCCTCAGCCTTTATTGATTTTACCACCATATCGTCTATGTAAATCTCCATAGTTTGTCCAATCTGATCCTTGAACATCATATTCACTAGTCTTTGATAAGTTGCACCTGCATTTCTTAGTCCGAATGGCATAGCAATATAGCAGTATATACCAGTTGGAGTCATGAAGGCTGTATCCTCTTGATCGGATGGTTCTATTTGAATTTGTTAAAATCTAGATGAAGGATCCATAAAAGTTAACAGTTCATAACCCGCAGTTGCATCCACCATGGAGTCAATGTGGGGTAATGGGAAAGGATCCTTGGGATATGCCTTGTTTAAATCGGTAAAATCGACACATACCCTCCACTTTCCGTTTTTCTTTTGAACAACAACCACATTGTCCAACCATCTTGGATACTTGACCTCTCTAATCATACCTGATCGGAGTAATTTCTCTACCTCCTCCTGGATAATGGCATTTCTTTCTGGTGCAAATTTCCTTCTCCTTTGATGGATTGGTTTGAAGGACCTATCGATGCCAAGTTTGTGAGTGATTACATCTTTAGATATGCCTGTCATGTCTTCGTGTTTCCATGCAAAGGTAGTCTTTCTCCTTTTGAGGAAGGATATGAGGTCTTCCTTCATTTCGCCAAGGATCCCTGATCCTATATAAACTGTAGATTCAGGATCATCAGGATCCATAAGGATTTCTACTATATCCTGTTCTCTTGCCTCCAAGACATCCCTTGGAGGATACTTTGATTGCTATTGCTCCCTAGACTTTGATGCTGGTTTAATTGATGAGGTGTAGCAGTTCTTAGCCTCTTGCTGATCACTATCAATTTTCACTATTCCCCAAGGACTAGGAAGCTTCACACATTGATGATAAGTGGATGGGACTGCCTTCATATTGTGTATCCAAGGCCTGCCAAGGATCACATTACAACAAGATAAACAGTCAATAACACAAAAATTTTGGTAAGAATGTAGGCCTTCGATATAGATTGGGAGTTTAATGTCCCCCAGAGTATTCTTAGTCTCGCCACTGAATCCCACGAGCACAGAGGATCTTGGTATGATGTCGGATTCAGGGATGTTCATCTTCTTGAGAACATCAAGTTGGATAATGTTCACAGAGCTTCCTCCATCTATAAGGATCCTGCGAACAAAATGGTTAGAAATAAAAAGAGTGATAACCAAACCATCATGATGAGGATCCTGGATGTCAACACGATCATCCTCATCGAAAGTTATAACTTTTCCTTCGGAGACGCTGGATGTTCGGATGGGTCGATCTCCATTATCCATCTTGGTTTCCTTCGCATGTCTTTTGGCTACAGAGAAGGATGTTCCACAAATGTCTGATCCTCCAGATATAAAGTTTATAATTTGTGCATCTGCTGGAGGGGCTGGAGCTTTCTCTGGGATCCTTTCAGGATCCTGAGTCATTGACTTCTTTCTCCCCAATAATTCTTTCAAGTGCCCCTTGCTCAACAAGTATCCAATTTCTTTTCTCAATGCGATGCATTCTTCTGTGAGATGCCCAAAATCTTCATGGTATGCACACCACTTCGATTTATCTTTAGTTACAGCTGGTCTATCATTCTTTCTGGGCCATCTAGCTTTATCACCTAAATTCTGCATCGCAAGGATTAGTTCATTGTTATCAACAGAAAAACAATATTCAGAGATTGGAGGATAATCCTCATCATCCTCTTCTTGTTCAACAACATGCACATTTTGGTTATCAGATTTATTATAAGATCTGAACTTGTTGTTCCTGAATGAGGATCCTTGCTTCTCTTGCTTTGAGGATCCTGCTAACCTCTCCTGGATCCTTTTGTCATCCTCTAGCAGGATGAACCTAAGGGCCCGGGTCCTTACCTCATCTAGGTTCCTGCATGGTGTCATAACAAGATCATCATAGAATAACGAATCCCTAAGTAGTCCCATTTTAAAGGCTTCAACAGCCGTAGCTATGTCCAGGTTAGGAATATCTAAGGATTCTTTACTAAATTTAGTTATGTAATCTCTAAGTGATTCATTATGACCCTGGGTTATCCTATACAGATCACTAGTTAAACGCTCAAATTTCCTACTACAAGAAAATTGGTTATTAAATAGGTTAACTAGATTAGCAAATGAGGTAATAGAGTAAGGAGGAAGACTTAGCAGCCATTTAAGAGCCGATCCAGTAAGAGTGGATCCAAATCCCTTGCACAAACACGCTTCCTTTAACCTTTCTGGGATGGGATTGATCTCCATCCTTTCCCTGTATTGAGCTATGTGTTCCTCAGGATCCGTTGAACCATCATACAACTTCATGGTAGGTACATGGAACCTCTTGGGTATCTCAGCATCACAGATTGGTGGTGCAAAATGAGATATCTTATGGCTCCCATCTGCAATCTCTGGGATGGACTTGACCACTCCTGGGACACTTGATATCATGTCCTTTAACATTTGCAATTCTCTGGCCATGGCATGATTGATACTCGTATCCTGCATAAGGCCATGGTTAGTAGTATAAGAATTATTAAAAGTGTTACCTCCCATTGGATTCAAATTAGGAAGAGTGGATGTTAATCCATATTGTTGGGGCTCTGGAATGGCCGATGGACCAGTAGAAGCAACGGTTTACATTGGAATGAAATCTCCCTGATGGATGTCGGAACTTCCTGATTGCAAACTCCTTAAGGATCCCGTAATCGGGAAGGATCCTTGAAACTGTGAGTATCCTTGGACCTGGGAGGATCCTGGAACATAGGAGGATCCTTGAACTTGGGAGGATCCTTGAACATAGGAGGATCCTTGAACCTGGGAGGATCCTTGAACCTGGGAGGATCCTTGAAACTGGGAGGATCCTTGAACCTGGGAGGATCCTTGAAACTGGGAGGATCCTTGAACCTGGGAGGATCCTTGAATCTGCTGCGCTCCCGAGTATCCTCCTGAGCTTGTAAAGGATCCTATATGCTGAGGATGGGAACCTGATGGTTGAAAGTGTAACCCTGAAGCCTGAGTCATCGCCGATGACACGTAATGCACTCCTTTTGGTCCTCCAACATATTGAACGTCTGGAACCGCTGAAGGCTGAGAAGTTATAACCGGAGTATCAAAATTCAAAGATCTGGGCATTAGTGGGGAATGATCCTCTGCCGATCTCTTCTGTTTCTTGATGTCTCCAATTTCTCTAAGGATCCTTTCATTGGTTTTGTCCTGCTGCTGGATATGCTCCTTCATCTGCAAAATCAGAGTAAATAAGTCACTAGTAGTAGGAGTATAAGAAGCAGAAGAAGTTGGAGGTTTTGAGAAAATGGGAGTTGGTTTCTTCTCGGCATTTTTCTGAGGTCCAGAAGGTGGTGGAGGCAAAGGTGGAATGCCCTGGGACGAATTGACTGCAGACATCGCACTGGAGGTATTCTTTGATGATGAAGCCATCTGCTCGTATGCAATGAACCGGAATGATCACAAAGATGAGAATTTCTTAGAAATGAAGCACCAATTGCCCCACGGTGGGCGCCAAACTGTTTTCGTCAAAAAATCTGATGAGGATAATGCAACCAAACTCTTTGTTACGGGGTATGATGCTTGAATTGGTTTATAGCAATAAGGATCACTATGAAAAATAAATGACAAGTGACACAAGGTTTATACGGGGAAAAAGCCCTTGATCAAGAGTTGATATCCGGCACAAAAAACCCCGGGTGATGGAAACTACCGATCACCAACTCAAATTAAACAAATAATGTGTTACAACTTCGGATGATAGCGAGCTAAATACAAGGATCACTACAGTGTATTGTGTAAAAAGTGTATGAAATTGCTAAGTGAGAGAACGAGAGCTGGTGTGAGCGGTTGCAAGAGTGTGTGTAGCCAAAAATAGCAAAAAGTTGTGTCTAATTAGCTCGCTACCCCATTTAAATCTAATAGAAATCTAAATAACAAACTATCCACAAATGGTGCAAGTCCTCCACGACTCCACAACGTCCATTTCTGACCAAGCACGTGCGGAATAGACTTAGTATATTCTCCAGAAATATCGCCAAGACCAAGTCCCAATTGATATTCCTGCAAAACAGTTACGAATTCACAATGAACAATCATTAGTATAAGGATCACCAAACAGGATAATATTTGAGGATCACGGGTCATTTAGAAATCCACCCCTAACACTGTCTATTTGTGGATCAGAGAAACATCATATTTCTTTCACCGAATCCTTAATGATCCCCTGGCTCTTGAGAACACTGTCCGTCTTATGATCCTTGGCTGGTGAGGATCTTAGCATCATCTTGAAGAAGGTAAAGAAAGAAGGAGCAGAGAAAGAAAACGTAAAGAAGGAAGAGGAAGAGAAATACATGCTTGGTCTTCGGATATGAATTTAAAGGGAGTTACTCTTGATTTTAAATGCAGATTGATCTCTATCTCTAACTCCTATTTATAATGATGATTCTGCAGGATAGTCACCTCAGTGACGTCATGTTCGCAACGGCTAGTCCGATTATAACGGCTAGTTATCCGTTGGTTAAATGCGGATAAGAACAAAATATAACTCATTTATTTACATAATTGTTAGGGGTGGATTTCTAAATAACCAGTGATCCTTATTTACTGTTGGATTTAGTGATCCTCAATTCTGTCTGAAGTAGTGATCCTCAGAAGTGTTGCAGTATCAGGATCATGGATCACTATAAGGATCCCTGTACTAACGATTGTCTACTTTGAATTCGTAAATGTTTTGTAGGAATATCAACTTGGACTTAGTCTTGGCGACATTCCTGGAGAATATTCCCAGTCTATTCCGCACGTGCTTGGTCAGAAATGGACGTTGTGGAGTCGTGGAAGACTTGCATGATTTGCGGAATGTTAGTTAGGCTTGATATTTTCTATTTATAAAGGGGTAGCGAGCTATTTTAGAGACACTTAGCTATTTTTGGCTATACACACACTCATACAACCGCTCTCATCAGCTCTTGACAAAACACTGAGCATTTTTCATACATTTCTACATGATACACTATAGTGATCCTTGTACATAGCTCGCTACCATCCGAAGTTGTAACAGATTGTTTGTTTAATTTGAGTTGGTGATCGGTAGTTTCCATCACCCGGGGTTTTTTGTGCCGGAGATCAACTCTTGATCAAGGGCTTTTTCCCCGTATAAATCTTCGTGTCATTTGTTCATTACACTTCATAGTGATCCTTATTGTTGTTCATCAATTCAAGCATCATACCTCACAACAGAAAGTTTGGTTACATTGTCATTGCTTGATTTTTGACCAAAACAGTTTGGCGCCCATCGTGGGGCAATTGGTGCTTCATTCTTAGAAAGATTCGTGTTTTCGTGGTTATTTCGGTTCGCTACAACCAAACAGATGGCTTCCTCAGTGAAGAATACTTCAAGTTTGATGCCCTCATTCAGTTCCTCACAAGGCGTTCCTCCTTTGCCTCCACCACCTTCTGGATCCCAGAAGAATGCTGAGAATGCTGCGAAGAAACCAACTCCTATTTTCCAAAAACCACCGACTTCTTCTGTTTCAACTAATCCTACTACTAATGATCTCTATGCCTTGATTTTGCAGATGAGGAATCATGCACAAGAGCAGGATAAGACCAACGAAAGGATCCTCCGGGAGATCGATGAAATCAAGAAACAGAAGAAATCAGTGGAGGATCACTCCCCTCTGATGCCAAGATCGCTGAACTTCGACACTCCGGTCATAACCTCACAATACTCAGCAGTTCCGGATGTGCAATACTTGGGTGAACTATCAGGAAGGCTTTATGGGACAACAACAACGAGTCAGGCATTTGGCTCTTGCTTCCAGCCTCAGGGATCCTCTTCTCAACTCAACATCAGGGATACTTCACATCAGGAGGATATGTGGGAATGCATGTGGTACAAGGATCCTCCCAGGTCCAAGGATCCTCCCAGGCCCAAGGATCCTCCTAGGCCCGAGGATCCTCCCAGGTCCAAGGATCCTCCCAGGTCCAAGGATCCTCCTAGGTCCAAGGATCCTCCAAGATCCAAGGATCCTCCCAGGTCCAAGGATCCTCTCTGGTCCTAGGATTCTCCCTTGTTCAAGGATCCTCCCTAGTCCCAGGATCCTTTCAGGTTCAAGGATCATCCCAATTCCAAGGATCCACCCCCCTTCAAAATCAAGGATCCTCGAGAAATATGCAACCTCAGAACTCAGACGTCCATCAAGGAGACTTCATACCAATGCAGACCATTGCCTCCTCTGGTCCTTCAATCATGCCAGAGTCTCGACAAGATGGATTCGCATCCGCAATTCCAAACTCGAATCCTGTGGGAGGTAACACTTTTAATAATTTATATAACACTAACCATGGCTTTATGCAGGATACAGGTATCAACCAGGCCATGGCTAGGGAACTGCAGAAGCTTAAGGATATGATATCCAGTGTACCAGGAGTGGTTAAACCCATTCCTGAGATTGCGGATGGCAGCAATAGGATATCTCGTTTTGCACCACCTTTGTGTGATGCTGAGATACCTAAAAGATTCCAAATACCATCAATGAAGTTATATGATGGTTCAACGGATCCAGAAGAGCATGTAGCTCAATACAGGGAGAGGATGGAGATCAATCCAATTCCGGAAAGGTTGAAAGAATCATGTCTATGCAAGGGATTTGGATTCACACTTACAGGATCTGGTCTTAAATGGCTGCTAAGTCTTCCCCCTTACTCTATTACTTCATTTGCTAATTTAGTTAACTTGTTCAATAGTCAATTCTCTTGTAGCAGAAAGTTTGAACGATTAACTAGTGATCTATATAGGGTAACACAAGGTCAAAATGAATCACTTAGAGATTATATCACTAAGTTTAGTAAAGAATCCTTAGATATTCCCAATTCGGATATAGCTACGGCTGTTGAAGCCTTTAAAATGGGATTGCTTAGGGATTCATTATTCTATGATGATCTTGTTATGACACCTTGCAGGAATCTTGATGAAGTAAGGACTAGGGCCCTTAGGTTCATCCGCCTAGAGGATGACAAAAGGATCCAGGACAGATTAACAGGATCCTCAAAATAGGATAAGCAAGGATCCTACTTTAGGAACAACAAATCCAAGTCCTATAACAGATCTGATAACCAGAATGTGCACGCAGTGGAACAAGAAGAGGATGATGAGAATTATCCTCTTATTTCTGAATATTGTTTCTCTGTTGATAACAATGAACTAATCCTTGCAATGGAGAATCTAGGTGAGAAAGCTAGGTGGCCAAGGAAAAGTGATAAACCAGCTGCTACAAAGGATAAATCCAAGTGGTGTGCATATCATGAGGATTTTGGGCATCTCACTGAAGAGTGTATTGCACTTAGAAAGGATATTGGTTATTTGTTGAGCAAGGGGCATTTAAAGGAACTCTTGGGACGAAAGAAGTCAAGAACCCAGGATCCTGAAAGGATCCCGGAAAGGGCTCCTGCTCCTCCGGTAGATGCACAAGTCATAAATTTCATATCCGGTGGATCAGACATCTGTGGTACATCCTTCTCAGCAGCAAAAAGACACGCTAAGGAAACCAAGATGGATAATGGAGACAGACCCATCAGGACCTCCGTTGTCACCCAGGATAAAGTCATTACTTTTGATGAGGATGATCGTGTTGACATCCAGGATCCTCACCATGACGGTCTCGTAATTACATTGTTTATTTCTAACCACTTTGTTCGCAGGATCCTTATAGATGGAGGAAGCTCTGTGAACATCATTCAGCTGGATGTTCTCAAGAAAATGAATATCCCAGAGTCTGATATTATCCCAAGATCCTCAGTACTTGTGCGATTCAGTGGGGAAACAAAGAATACATTGGGGGACATCAAACTCCCAATCTATATTGAAGGATTGCATTCTTATCAAAAGTTTTGTGTTATTGATTGCTTATCGTGTTGTAACGTTATCCTTGGCAGGCCATGGATACATGATATGAAGGCAGTCCCATCCACCTATCATCAGTGTGTAAAGCTTCCAAGTCCATGGGGAGTGGTGAAAATTGAGAGTGATCAACAGGAGGCTAAGAATTGCTATACCTCATCAATGAAACCAGCCTCAAGACCAAGGGAGCAATAGCAATTAAAGTATCCTTCAAGAGATGTCTTGGAGGCAAAAGAACAGGATTTGAAAGAAATCCTCATGGATCCTGATGATCCTGAATCCAAGATCTTCATAGGGTCAGGGATCCTTAGCGATATTGAACAAGAGCTAGTATCCTTTCTCAAAAGAAGGAAGACCACCTTTGCCTGGAAACATGAAGACATGACAGGTATATCTAAGGATATAATTACTCACAAACTTGGCATTGACAGGTCATTCAAGCCAATTCATCAAAGGAGGAGGAAGTTTGCACCTGAAAGAAATGCTATTATCCAGGAAGAGGTAGATAAGCTACTTCAAGCAGGTATGATTAGAGAGGTTAAGTATCCAAGATGGTTAGCCAATGTGGTTGTTGTTCAAAAGAAAAATGGAAAGTGGAGGGTATGTGTCGATTTTACAGATTTAAACAAGGCATGTCCCAAGGATCCTTTCCCATTACCCCACATTGACTCCATGGTGGATGCTACCGCGGGTCATGAGTTGTTAACTTTTATGGATGCTTCATCTGGATTTCAACAAATTCAGATGGAACCATCCGATCAAGAGGATACAGCCTTTATGACCCCAACTGGTATATACTGTTATATTGCTATGCCATTTGGATTAAGGAATGCAGGTGCTACTTACCAAAGGCTTGTCAATATGATGTTCAAGGAACAAATTGGATACACTATGGAAGTCTATATTGATGACATGGTGGTTAAGTCCAAAAGAGCTGAGGATCACCTTAAAGACTTGGAGGAAGCATTCAATATCCTTGATAAATTTAATATGAAACTAAATCCTTCTAAGTGTCATTTTGGTGTAAAGGCAGGTAAATTCTTAGGATATATGGTAACAAAGAGGGGCATTGAAGCAAGTCCAGAGCAAATTAAGGCTATCGTGAATATCAAATCTCCTGCCAATGCTAAGGATGTGCAAAGGTTGACTGGCAGGATCGCAGCCTTGAACAGATTCATATCCAAATCCCCAGAAAAGTGCAAGGAGTTCTATGACATCCTGAGGAAAAACAAGAAATTTGAATGGACTGAGAAGCATGAAAATGCCCTTAAAGCTCTTAAAGATTACATATCCTCAGCCCCAGCCTTAATGAAACCAGAAAAGGGAGATGTGTTATCCTTATATTTGGCGGTATCCTCAAAAGCAGTAAGTGCGGTCCTTGTTAAGGATCACCAAGGTACACAACATCCTGTTTATTATGTAAGTAAGAGCTTACTTGATGCTGAATCCAGGTATTCACATTTAGAAAAACTTATCCTTGCATTAATTATGGCATCTACTAAATTAAGACATTATTTTGAGACTCATGCCATTATTGTTAAAACTAATTTCCCAATTAAAAATGTTCTCAGGAAACCTGAAATGTCAGGAAGGATGGCTAAGTGGGCAGTGAAGTTGAGTGCATATGATATAAGATATGAGCCTAGGACAGCCAATAAATCCCAAGCATTAGCTGACTTTGTGGCAGATTTCAGCAGTGATTTGCAAAAGGAAGCTGAACTAGAGGTCCAACAGCTTGAAGAAACCAAGGATCCTTGGATACTGTTTACTGATGGATCCTCCACTATGAATGGAACAGGGCTTGGAATACTACTAAAATCGCCACAGGGGGACATAATACCCCACTCCATAGCTTGTGAATTTCAAACTACTAACAATGAGGCTGAATATGAAGCCTTGATAGCTGGTTTGCAAATTGCAAAGCATATGAACATCAGGTATCTTGAGGTACATGTAGATTCTTTATTGATCACTAATCACTTTAATGGATCCTATGCTGTTAAAGGTGAAAAGCTAATCAAATATTTGGAGATAGTCAAAGAATTGGCACTCTCTTTTGTATCCTTAATTTGACACAGGTACCAAGGGAAGAGAATGCAGAAGCTGATGCATTAGCCAATCTAGGATCATCTTTGAAGATTCCTGAGGATATTGAGATCCCTATTATCCATATCCTGACCCCTGCTATCAAGGATCATGTAGCTATGGAGATAGGAGAAGATTCTACAATCATCCCTAGTGATGATACCCAATCTCATTCAGGATCATGGATACTCCCAATCATGAGATACATACAACATGGAGAAATTCCTACAGGAGAAAACCCAAGGGCTTTTAAAATTAAGGTATCTCAATTTACAATATTAAATAATATGTTGTATAAACGATCTCTTGCAGGACCATATTTGAGATGCATTGAGGATCCTGAAATTCAAGAAGTACTAAAGGATTTCCATGAAGGAGATTGTGGAAACCACACTGGGGGCAGGGCATTATTCTCAAGGATCCTGAGGACAGGATACTATTGGCCCACTATGAAGAAGGATGTTGTGGAGTATGCCAAGAGGTGTGATCCTCGTCAGAAGCATAGTAATATCCTTCACCAACCAGCAGAGCTCTTGCATCCTATATCCTCTTCTTGGCCATTCATGAGATGGGGAATGGATATAGTTGGAAAGCTTCCTAAGGCACCAGGTGGAAAAGTATTCATGCTTGCTATGACTGATTACTTCTCTAAGTGGATAGAGGCTGAAGCCTTTGCTCAAGTCAGAGAAAAGGAAGTTATATCCTTTATTAAAAGAAACATTATTACTAGATTTGATGATAACATCAACACTAGTCCATCCGCAAGCTAATGGTCAGGCAGAGTCATCCAACAAGATCATCATCAACAATTTGAAGAAGAAGCTTGGATCCAAGAAAGGAAAATGGCCAGGAGAACTACCTTATGTGCTGTGGGCTGATAGAACAACTCCCAAGAATGCTACAGTCCAAACTCCATTTTCTTTGGTATTTGGGGCAGAGTCAGTGATCCCTATAGAGATGGTGGTTCCAACTACAAGAACAAGTGTTCGTGATCCTGAAGAAAATGCTGAAAATTTGATTCAAGACTTGGATACTATAGAAGAAATCAGGGATTTAGCAAGGATAAGGATGGCCAGTTATCAACAAAGGATGGCTGGAGCTTACAACAAAAATGTCAGGCTCAGGAAACTCCAAGTTGGGGATATGGTATTAAGGAAAGCATTTCAAAACACCACCAATCCTGCTGATGGAAAGCTAGCACCAAAGTGGGAAGGACCCTATTTGATTGAAGCTGAAGCAGGAAAGGGGGCATATCGATTGCTAACAATGGAGGGTGATTTGCTACCTAGAGCGTGGAATGCTGTCCATTTGAAGAAATATTTCATGTGATCATGATCCATACCAGACAAGTATCCTTGAAGGATCCCCGCTGACAGATGATCCTCTTTCTGGTAACATTCCTATCTTAAACTATTTCATTCTTTTTATTCTAACAAGGATAAGGATCCTGCATCCTTTATCCTCCTTTCACTTGATTCTGAGTTTTGAAGGTTCAGGTATCTTTAACTAAGCGTTGAGTATCCACAGAAGTATCCAGTTGTTTGGGCTAGTCCCCAGTTTGGGTCTGTCCCCAGTTTCGCCAGTAGCGCACGATGATCCTGGTATAGTTCATGGCAATGGGACCAGTACCCGCTTTAGGGCTGACAATTTCATTGTACTGGCTATATTCAGGATCCTACGTATAATGATAGACGTACCATACATCCGTTCCTAAGGTTTCTAACGTTTTCACGTTAGCTAAGTTTTGGCATTTTCATGTCACTAAGTTTGGATAGTCGCCAGTAAGGGCCATACTCCAGTTTACATACGATCCTTTGGGCTTGTCCCCAGTTATCCTTTGGGCTTGTCCCCAGTTATCCTTTGGGCTTGTCCCCAGTTATCCTTTGGGCTTGTCCCCAGTATATTGGGCTTGTCCCCAGAATTGTTGGGCTTGTCCCCAGTTACTAACATTCATCTTTTATTGGCTCAGTCCCAAGTAATATCTTATTTCAGGTTTGTGAAGATAAATGACCAAAGATTCTTGACCCATACTTTCAACTAAGGTTTGTATCTTGGGTTATCCTAATTTTAAGTGTTGAAGGATAGGATCCTAACTTGGGTTCTCAGGTATGATCCTAAACTGTTTTGATTTTATTCATTATGTATTTAAGTGACACTTATCCTTTGACAACTGAAATTATGATCCTTAAATTATTTTTTATGTGATCCTTGATCATATCCATAACTCTTAAGGGATATTTTTTTAAATTTTTTCCTTACTTGATAAGTTTAAACGACATGAATATCACAATAGATTGAAAAATAAAATAACAATAAGGATATCAACACAGGATATAGCCAAAAAGTTAAAGTCATTTTATTCACAAAAGCTTAAACCCTTTAAGGTTGTCAAAATTGCCAACCCACGTTTCTACCAGCAAAACATGGCCCGTCCACATGGGTTGGCAAAGGGTGTCCATTGTTCATAGGTCTAACAAGTGCAGGAAATTAAAGATGGCAGGATCACAATGGCTTCATTCCCCAAACAGAGGATCCCTCCACCATTTGTAATCCTACCTATTGTTCAAAGGATCATCCATGATCCTCAACCCTAATTACTATTGTTCAAATACAGACCAACCATTGTTTATCAAAACATCATCAAAACAAAAAAACCATAACCAAACTAAAAAAAATGGGCTCCGGCTACGTCTAGAAATGTCCATCATCGCCCATTGTTGCAGCCTACACCTTCGCTGCATCACCACCTCCAGCTCCACTAGCTTCACCACCATGATCCTTGCCACTACCTCCAGCTTCGATCGCCAAAACCTCCTCAGCCTCTTCATCATCATCCAGTTCAGCCAGCCTTGCCTTCCAGCCTTCCACATCCCAGCTGCTCCTATCAAAGGCAGGATCCTCAGCTTCTTGAGCCATTTGTAGCTTGGTCTTGTACATGGCTATGGCAGCGGAGACCTTGGCATCCTCTGTGATTTCCTGCTTTTCATAATCGAAGTTGATCAGGAGTGTAGCTGTCTGAGCTTTGGCATCTTTGAGATCTTTTTGGAGGTCAGCAATCTTGAGATCCTTAAGCAATGCAACTTGTTGGAAGTCAGCAATCTTCTTGTCCTGCTCCTCGACATGCCCAACATAGTCTTCAATCTCAGCAAATTTCTGTAAAGGAGATAAAGAATAGTTTAAGAACAAATGATCCTCAAATAAGCTGGATACCTAAAGCAGGGACAAGGATCCTTACCTCGTTGAAGTATTCAAGGAACTGGTGACGGATCAGGGGCAGACCTTGCAGATCCTCAGCTTCGGAGGCTTTTCTTTTCTTGCCACCCCTTCCTTTAACGGGTGCTTTGGGGATTGAAGCAGTTGGGCTAGCAGGAAGCTTCTTCTTGGAGGATCGTACGGTGTCAAGCTCAGTGACACTAAATTTAGAAGCAGATCTTGATGACTTTCCAGCGCCTACACACCCAAAACAGATAAGTATCCTTATTCTATTCATATATAACTATTTATTTAAACATTTGAATATAAAAAGAACCGGATACTTACTTGACATGGTGACAGAGCTTGAGGATACCTCTTGTGAATCCTGGGTGATTGTCTTGAATGATCTTGTTTTAGGATCAAGCTTTCTAAAGGCAGCAAGTCTCCCCTTGGTGGCAGCTGAAGGAATAATATGCGAGAATGTGATAGCTGTACAAAAAGAAACAAAAGCATATTAGTAATCATTATCAGAATGAGCTCACTTAGTGATCCTTCTAAGGATCCTCCTATCCTACCATGAGTGCTCCATTCCTTCGGCAAATCCTGGCCATCCGGGATAGAATCCCTTCTGACGAAGAAGAACCACCGTTTCCAGTTGATATCATTTTTAGTAGCTCTAAAGATGGGATGTTCTTTTCCGGGTTTACGCTTGAATAGATATCGGTGGAATCCAAATGTTGTGAGATCATACATCTCAGCCAACTCTGACATTCCCGAGTCAATTCCTTCTTGCTCAATGATCCTTTCAAGGGTATACAAGACCCTCCAGATCATTGGCATAGCTTGAATATAGGAGATGCCGGTGAGGGAGACAAAGGATTGGGTAAATTCTGGAAAGGGATACGTATATCCTATTGTGAAAGGTGTGACTGGGAAAGCTACCCAACTTTCAGAGACATAATCGCTTAAAATGGTGGGAACAAATGGTTTGAAAACAGTATTTGCCAGAAAACAGTGGCGGATTCTATCTATTTGTGGATCAGAGAAACATCATATTTCTTTCACTGAATCTTCGAGGATCCCCTGGCTCTTGAGAGGACTTTCCTTCTTATGATCCTTGGCTGGTGAGGATTTCAGCATCATCTTGATTTGAAGAAGGTAAAGAAAGATGAACGGAGGAAGAAAACGTAAAGGAAGAAAATGAAAAGAGTTACCTGCTTGATCGTCAGATGAGAATTTAAAGGGAGTTCTCTTGAATTTGAATGCTAATCGATCCCTATCTCTAACTCATATTTATAATGATGATTCTGCAGGATAATCATCTCACTGACGTCATGATCGTAACAGCTAGTCCGCTTATAATGGCTAGTTATCCGTTGGTTAAATGCGGATAAGATCGACAAAATATAACTCATTTATTTACATATTTACTCCTTATATTTTGGGGGCAGTTGTTAGGGGTGGATTTCTAAATGACCAGTGATCCTTATTTACTGTTGGATTTAGTGATCCTCAATTCTGTCTGAAGTAGTGATCCTCAGAAGTGTTGCAGGATCAGGATCATGGATCACTATAAGGATCCCTGTACTAACGATTGTCTACTTTGAATTCGTAAATGTTTTGCAGGAATATCAACTTGGACTTAGTCTTGGCGACATTCCTGGAGAATATTCTCAGTCTATTCCGCACGTGCTTGGTCAGAAATGGACGTTGTGGAGTCGTGGAAGACTTGCATGATTTGCGGAATGTTAGTTAGGCTTGATATTTTCTATTTTTAAAGGGGTAGCGAGCTATTTTAGAGACACTTAGCTATTTTTGGCTATACACACACTCATACAACCGCTCTCATCAGCTCTCGACAAAACACTGAGCATTTTTCATACATTTCTACATGATACACTATAGTGATCCTTGTACATAGCTCGCCACCATCCGAAGTTGTAACAGATTGTTTGTTTAATTTGAGTTGGTGATCGGTAGTTTCCATTACCCGGGGTTTTTTGTGCCGGAGATCAACTCTTGATCAAGGGCTTTTTCCCCGTATAAATCTTCGTGTCATTTGTTCATTACACTTCATAGTGATCCTTATTATTGTTCATCAATTCAAGCATCATACCTCACAAAAGAAAGTTTGGTTACATTGTCATTGCTTGATTTTTGACCAAAACAATAATTACTCCTTATATTTTGGGGGCAATTGTTAGGGGTGGATTTCTAAGTAATCAGTGATCCTTAATTGCCATTGGGCTTAGTGATCCTTACTTCTGTATGAATTGGTGATCCTCAGAAGTTCTTCAGGATCAGGATCATGGATCACTATAAGTATCCTTGTACTAACAATTGTCTACTTTGAATTCGAAATTGTTTTGCAGGAGTATCAATTTGGACTTGGTCTTGGCGATATTCCTGGAGTATATTCCTTGAAGTATTCCGCACGTGCTTGGCTGAAAATGGACGTTATGGAGTCGTGGAAGACTTGCACCGTTTGCGGAATGTTAGTTAGTGTAGATATTTTGCATTTTTAAAGGGGTAGCGAGCTAATTAGAAAACACTTGGTTATTTTTGGCTATACATGCACTCGTACAACTGCTCTCACCAGCTCTCACCAGCTCTCGTTAACTCACTTGGAGATTACACATTTTCATACACAATACACTACAGTGATCCTTGTACTTAGCTCGCTATCATCCAAAGTTGTAACACATTTCTTGTTTAATTTGAGTTGGTGATCAGTAGTTTCCATCACCCGAGGTTTTTTATGCCGGAGATCATTCATTGATCAAGGGCTTTTTCCTCGTATAAATCTTTGTGTCACTTGTTCATTACGTTTCAGAGTGATCCTTATTGTTGTTCATCAATTCAAGCATCATATCCCACAACAGAAAGTTTGGTTACATTGTCATTACTTGATTTTTTACCAAAACAATATTCAAAGTAGACAATCGTTAGTATAAGGATCCTTATGATGATCCATGATCCTGATCCTGATCCTGCAATACTTCTGAGGATCACTAATTCAAACAGAAGTGAGGATCACTAAACCCAACAGTAAATGAGGATCACTGATCATTTGAAAATCCTCCCCTAACAGCAGGATGCAGGTATGACGTCAACATTTACTAGGGAACTTCAGAAATTGAAGGAGATGATATCCAGTGTGCCTGGAGTGGTCCAGCCAATTCCGGAAGTATCCCAAGACAGCCACAGGATATCCCGCTTTGCATATCCTATCTGTGATGCTGAATCCCAAAAAGATTTCAGACCCCTAACATGAAATTGTATGATGGGACTACGGATCATGAAGAGCATGCTGCCCAATATAGAGAAAGAATGGAGATTAACCCCATTCCTCCGGAGCTCAAGGAAGCATGCTTGTGCAAGGGTTTCGGTTCTACCTTGACAGGATCAGCCTTAAAATGGCTGTTAAATGTTCCTCATCACTTAATTACTTCGTTTGCTCATTTGGTTAATTTATTTAACAGTCAGTTTTCTTACAGTCGGAGCTTTGAGAAACTAACCAGTGATCTTTACAGGATAACTCAAGGACCTCAGGAATCCTTGAGGGATTATGTGAACAAGTTTAGTCGGGAATCCTTGGATATCCCTCATTTTGATGTTGCAACAGCTGTGCAGGCTTTTAAGATGGGGTTACAAAAGGATTCTCAGTTTTACCAGGATCTTGTAATGAATCCCTGCAGGAATCTCGACGAAGCTCGTAACAGGGCTTTGAGATATATCCGCTTGGAAGATGACAAAAAGATGCAAGAGAGGATGAATTCTAGCTCAACCTACGAATCAGTCAACAGGAAATCAGAATCCTCGTATAAATCATATCGCTCCAAGCCATATGGCAGAAATGATAACAAGAAAGTGAATGCTGTTGAAGACGAGGATCCTGAAGAATATCCTGAATTATCTGAATATTGCCTTTCTGTTAATATACCTGAGTTAATGTATGCTATGCAGGGTTTAGGAGACAAAGCTAGGTGGCCTCGAAAGAATCAGCAGAAAGCTGATTGGAAGGATAAATCCAAATGGTGTGCCTTCCATGAAGATTTCGGACATGTGACCGAGGATTGCATTGCTCTAAGGAGAGAAATAAGTTACCTGTTAAGCAAGGGGTACCTGAAGGATTTGTTGGGAAGAAAGAAGAATAAAGGTAAGGATCCTGAGAAGGATCCTGAACGAGCAACATCGCCCCCAGCAGATGCTAAAATAATTAACTTTATTTCAGGAGGATCTGACATTTGTGGGACTTCGTATTCTGCGGCCAAGAGACATGCGAAGGAAGCTAAGACTGAAAGGGCAGACAAACCAGCTAGGATGACTACCCTTACAACCGATAAAGTGATGACTTTTGATAGTGATGACAGGGATACTGTCCAGGATCCTCACCATGATGCTCTCCTAATAACATTATATGTTGCTAACCATTTTGTACGCAGGATATTGGTGGACAATGGTAGCTCTGTCAACATAATTCAGCTGGAAACATTGAAGAGGATGAATGTATCTCCGATGGACATTACTTCGAAGTCCACTGTGCTCGTTGGTTTCAGTGGAGAAGCTAGGAATACCGTAGGAGAGATAAAGTTACCAGTATATGTTGAAGGGGTCAACTAGATACAACGCTTCTGTGTGATGGACTCCCTATCCTGCTGTAACATCATATGTCACACCCCGACCACATAGAACATACAAACGTGGCGGAAACGTCGGGGAGTGTTGTAACAGAATTAATTGTTTCAAATCCATGGCAATTGAAGTTTCGTTTTATTAAACTAACATGAAAGTTTACATTGTTTTAAACAAGAACCAAAGAGTACATAACATAAATTAACTAGTTCTTGTCTCGTTTTAAGTCACTAAGGCACAGGTCCGCCTAAGTATGTCTTGATAAGTCCTATGCATCATCTCCTAAAAACACATGTGAAAATAGGTACGTCAGCATAAAAATGCCTGTGAGATACATAGGTTTTGTAAAAATAGGATTCATGACTTATGTTTGAGAAAATGTTTAGTCATGAACCTTGTAATTTGCTTTGTCTTGTAAATCATTTGAAAAACGATAAGATCAGATGATATGTATAAATAAGAGAATAATGTATGGTTAAATGAATAACCATGTAAGATGAGTTTGTATAAGATAAGTTGTTTGTAAATCAATGTCTTGTGAAAAGTATGTTATTTGTATAAAATGTTATATGTCTCAAACTGAACTGATTCAAATAACGCTACGATATGTAATACCATACAAACACTTATATATAGGAAGTACCAGCGGCGTATCCACCATGCTTGTATCATATTATACACACCTCGTTACTTAATCACTTACTCAAATCAAACTACCAAAGTAAAATGTTCATGTCTAATGTAAATCATGTAATGTGTATCCAAAATGTAAGCATGTGATGAATAACAAATGTACTAAGTATGATGAACAATGCAACGAATGGACATACATAGCATGTGAACTGTACTAAGTATGCAACAATAGACATACATAGCATGTGACGTGAAACAACTGTACTAAGTATGCACACAATGGACATACATAGCATGTGACGTGAAATAACTGTACTAAGTATGCACACAATGGACATACATAGCATGTGACGTGAAACAACTGTACTAAATATGCACACAATGTGCATACATAGCATGAAATGTAATGTAAAATAATGTACTAAGTATGCACACAATGGTCATACATAGCATAAAATGTAATGAACTCATATACTATAAATGTACTAATGAACATAGCAAGTATATGATGTGAAAACAGGAAAGCATGAAAGTAACAAGTAGGCACATGTGTTCCACCCCAAAACAGTTTGGAAAACAGTAAAAGAGGGGTCTATGTACTCACTTGAGATTGCTCAGAAGTCCTAAGATAACCACCAAGCAATGCTAGAGATCACGGAATCAAACGGCACCTAATATAGGTAACTATGTTAATATACCGGACCTAGAATCGGAAGATCGGATAGAATGAGGGTTTGTAAACCAAATGAGTATGAGAACTCATGTAATATGGTTTAACAAAGCCTACATACTAAATGAAACCTAACCTAAGCGCTTACGACCCATCACGACCCGTTTAGGTGGCTTATGCTACTTTAACGCGTCGTTCGCGTGAAACGCGTTCGGAACGCCTAACTAGTCCGATGATAAGTAAAATATGCCTTAACATGTCTAATATTGTTATTAAATCAGTTTAGATACCAAAAGTTATGTTACATATGCTTAAAATGAATTTTGGCGTAAAAAGGGCATTTTGGTAATTTACCTAAGGCATATAAACTACCTATCATACAACTACTTAAACGAAGCGACCATAAGGTATAACCTCGGGAGGTTATTCCCTATATACTATGGTCACCTAATGTGTTTGGTCGGATCCTAATGATCGACCAAATGGGCCGGGTTCGAAGGTATAAGCGATTTATTAGATCGCTTACCCTTACGACCCTAGACAACGTGGTAATCAGTAGGCATAGTCACAAGGGACTATAACCATCGTGATTACGCTCACGTTGCGAAGTTCAAACAAACTTCGCATTGACTATAAACTGGTCAATGCAGAAAGTCAAACAAAGTTTGACTTTCGGACTCGAAAAACGATAAAAGAACGAAGGAACACTTACGAAGGGTCCCCGAATGCTAATCTAGATCAAAATAGCTCAGGTATGAAACAAAGGTTTCAACTTAGAGCACATTAGATCAGATTTTTGTGAGGAAAAGTGAAGGGTGGAGGTGGGTATTTATAGTTTTCGGTCCACCGTTAGGATCGTTTCTTGGAGAAGAGGGAATGATCACATCCCTACACTTGTTGGAAAGTTATGGTAGCTGATTTTGGCCACCATAAGAGATTAACATGTGGCACTTGAACTTTGGAGGGTGTTAGGGGATATTAACATGTGTTAAAATTGGCTTTTGCTGATCAGAAGGGGCCTTGCGTGACGCCAAGGGGGCTAGGTGTCACGCTAGGGTCCCCCTGATCAGCAAACACTTTCAAATGTTCACCTTTCAGTCCCCGTTGCGTATTAAGGCCATTTCCGACATGTTTAAGGCTCGTTAAATCATTTTCAAGGCTCCACAAGGATGCCTAAACATTGTGGACATGAAACATGCTAAAAAATATGCCGGATGTCAGTTCGTTTGGTCGTACGATCGCGATGTTCGCTTAATTACGACCGGAATGCGCATAAGCGTGAAAAATGATCCAAATTGCGTGACGAATGGATTTTTCTCAAGCCGAACACTAATAATAAAATATTTTAGTGCTTACATAAATTTTTGGATGTCCGAATGTATTCAGAACGTAAGTTATGCGCGAAAATGCAAACTTGTGCACTTTTTGACGCTTTTAGTCCCTGAATGACCCAAAAGTTTATTTTAGCACACCGAACCCCTCAAAGCTTATTTCTAAGCTATATAAAGGATATTTAAGGTGTGTTTAACTTATGGTCATGTTCCAGAATGTCTGTTACAGTTCAAATTGGCATACTTTCGCAGTTTGTCAAGTTTAGTCACTGTAAGCGAATTAACTTGTTTTTGGCATACCAAAGCCTTTAAAACTTATTTCTAAGTTATGTAAAGGTTATTTAAGGTATGTTAAGCCTATTTCACTATTCCGGAGTGTTCGTTGGATTAAACTGGTTATATTTACGCATCAGAGCGCGTATAACCCTCCAGAAAGCGATTTAAAGCTTGAAATCGAACAAGAGTTGATATGTGCAAACGATACACATATTTTTACAATTCCCAAGTATGAAATACAATATTTCATTGGTTTGGCATTTGTTTGATGGTTGAAGTGACACAGGTGTCACAGTCTCCCCTACTTTAGGAAATTTCATCCCGAAATTTAATTTTAGGAGAAACTTGTGAGGACGACGGTGATGTTTTCGCTTTGAATGAACCCCTTGAACCCTAAGTAGAACTCTGGGCCATGATAGGGTTCTTAGCGAAATTGTCCATCCCTCAAAGTGAAGTCCTTGTAGCAGCAAAACATGGAGTTTCAAACTATGGATAGGAGAACGTTTCCCATGAAGACTTATCATAGGAAACTTAAATTCACGTTTGGGAAGTGTAAGATAAAATGACATCGGTCAAAGTCCAAGACTTCTCCCGTATCATTACTCTTGCCACTATTGGTCTTTACACATGACAAAACTTCCTGTGGTTTCTGTGCACTGAATTCCATAATTATGTAGGCCATAATTACGTACTTCCTTGCACAGTCCGCACAGTTCATTTCATAATGCGTATGGGAAAAAAAATCAAACGAATAATCCTGTGGTGATTTAACTTGACTGCAATAGAGTCTCTTTAACTAGGTCACCAAAGGATTAGATCAATGAACAATCTCTTCAGCTAAACTACCCAAGAGAAATATTTAACTACATCGACGTAGGATGTCTTTAACTAGATTGTCGAACCAATCTCTTCAACTAAACTACCCAAGAGGAATATTTAACTACATCGATGTAGGATGTCTTTAACTAGATTGTCGAACCAATCTCTTCAACTAAACTACCCAAGAGGAATATTTAACTACATCGACGTAGGATGTCTTTAACTAGATTGTCGAACCAATCTCTTCAACTATATCAACACATATTGTCCTTAAACTTTGGAATAGTACTTTATAATCCAAGGGACTTAACTACAACGTAGAAGTCCATTAAGGATCTAAGATAGTACTTTTTTGAATATCCTACTACGAATCCCTCATATGAAGGCATGAAAGATTCTACGAGGATTTGGATAGCGAATATCCAGTGTATACAAAAACACAATATGCATAAAAGGAAAGACAAGATGCATAAACACATAGTCACATAACCACAAAATTGTTTATCTAGATCTTTAATTTGTAAGTTTTGTTTTGTTAATTACGTACATGCATTTAAAGCACACTAGGAATCCATTTAATGGATTTCATTTGGTACTTTAAACATTAGCAAGAATCTAACTATGAAGATAGAAAGATCTTCCAAAAATTCGATTTCGTTTTCAAGAAAACGCAATATTTGAATTAAGGTACAATAATTTTAGAATATACAGAAATGCCCTTAGGTACCCTATTAAGAATTTATAGTGGTACTTTGGGAATTCGTACAGAGTTGTAACTTGCGCCTTGTACTTCGTTTCCTTGAAAGAAACGGGTACTTAGGATTTTTGTGGGAAATCGCAAGAGATTATAAAATGGAAAGATTTTGGGGGGGAGGAGTAATCTGTTCTTCAAGGAATACGGCTCCTTGATTGTCGGTATTGTAGAGGATACGTTGTTTATACATGCCATCACATTTGTACATTGCAATGTAAAATAAAAAGATTTATTTATAAACAACAACAACTGTTTCATGGACCTTGACTACAAAAGAAAATAATACATAAGGCTTGATTATCTCTAAACAACATTGTCTTCTAGTTGGTCGGATGCTCATCTTTACGCTGAATTCGCATTAGCAATCTTTGGGCAATTTCTCCGGAAATGGCCCATCTCATCACAGTTGAAGCAAGGACCTAGTGGAATACGAGCTTGAGCAGGATTTACTTGAGGTTGGTTTGGGGTAAATCGACAAGCATTTGCCAGGTGACCGAGTCGCCCACATGATGCACATAAACGACACTGTAGGTGAGCTAAGTGGTGTGCATTACATTTGTCGCATATCGGTGCAGTATCGGCATAAGGTTTCTTTGCAGGAGGTTGAGTTGGTTGGTTGCGGGTGTTTTGGTTGGGTTGAGCAGCAATCGCACAATTCTGCGAAGCCTTACGCTTCTTAGACTTCTCAGGGGATCCAGTATGTTCATCCATGGTCTTTGATTCCTCGATTGGCTTCTTGTCACCCTTTCGAAAAAGTTTATGCTTTCTGATCTGAGATTCAGTCAAGGTTGCAGATAGCTCAATGGCCTGCCTAACCGTAGTGGGGTTACTACCAGTAACAATGTCCTGAACTGAGTCAGGGAGACGATCAATGTATTTCTCGATCGCCTTATCCAAAGGCGTAACCATAGTAGGACACAACAGGCTCAGCTCCTCATATCGATCAGTGTAGGCTCGATGTTCACCGCTATCTTGCTTAAGATCGTCGAATTCTCTTTCCAAGGCCCTGATCTCGTGACGAGGACAGAATTCCTTCATCATCAGTGCTCTAAGTTCTTCCCACATTTGAGCCAGTGCCACTTCGGCACCCCTATCTCTCACCACACCGTTCCACCACGTCAAAGCTCGTTTCTCAAAGACACTAGATGCGAAATCTACCTTTCGCTCGTTTGGACATTGAACATACCTGAAGGTGCTCTCTAGACTCTTGAACCATTGCAGAAGTGCAGTCGCTCCTTGAGACCCAGAAAACTTTGATGGCTTAGCCGAGTTGAACGTCTTGAAGTTGCAGGGGGCATTATTGTTGTTTAGAGCTTGGTGACATTGAGCAACGATGTTCGGGATTGCAGCAGTCATTTGCTGTGTAATGACAGTTGCCAGCTCTTCAATAGATACCGGATTTTCGCGTCGTGGAGGCATTCTAAAAGGGGAAACAAGAGAGAAAACAAATGAAATGGCATTGGGTAAGAATAGGATGTTACAATTACCGAACAAATCATGGGTGATGGTCATTTGTTTGAACCACGAAGCAAACAAACAACACAAAGGCTGAGTCAAAGCAAATAGATCCTCATAATGTATCGCGAAGACATGCTCGCCTATAAGTGGACACTCACCCCAAGAGTTCCCAGGTAAGAGTGACTGGTCCGATTATGTGGATTTGTACGAACACTCTAGCCTTAGACAGAAAACCCAGGGTACAGGCATCCACTCTTCCAGTTTGCACGTGTTCACACTATTTAGGACCCAAAACTTTAACGAGAGTTTTAAAAACTCAAAGGGGTTCGAAACCTTATAACAGAGGGTTCAAAACCTTACAATAGAGGGTTCAAAACCTAGTAATCAATCATCCTAGAACAGATGATTAGTTTTCAAAGCGGTTTTGAAATTTATGTTCTTGTTGTGGTCGTCGCCTAAGGATAGGTGACGGTATTGTTTTATGACTAAACGCAAGTAAACTCGCGTTAGGGTCCTAGGAAGGTTATAGACTAGGTCAAAGTATTACTAATAACCTAATTCCCTATAACCATTGGCTCTGATACCAACTTTTCTGTCACACCCCGACCACGTAGAACATACAAACGTGGCGGACACGTCGGGGAGTGTTGTAACAGAATTAATTGTTTCAAATCCATGGCAATTGAAGTTTCGTTTTATTAAACAAACATGAAAGTTTATATTGTTTTAAACAAGAACCAAAGAGTACATAACATAAATTAACTAGTTCTTGTCTCGTTTTAAGTCACTAAGGCACAGGTCCGCCTAAGTATGTCTTGATAAGTCCTATGCATCATCTCCTGAAAACACATGTGAAAATTGGTACGTCAGCATAAAAATGCCTGTGAGATACATAGGTTTTGTAAAAATAGGATTCATGACTTATGTTTGAGAAAATGTTTAGTCATGAACCTTGTAATTTGCTTTGTCTTGTCTTGTAAATCATTTGAAAAAACGATAAGATCAGATGATATGTATAAATAAGAGAATAATGTATGGTTAAATGAATAACCATGTAAGATGAGTTTGTATAAGATAAGTTGTTTGTAAATCAATGTCTTGTGAAAAGTATGTTATTTGTATAAAATGTTATATGTCTCAAACTGAACTGATTCAAATAACGCTACGATATGTAATACCATACAAACACTTATATATAGGAAGTACCAGCGGCGTATCCACCATGATTGTATCATATTATACACGCCTCGTTACTTAATCACTTACTCAAATCAAACTACCAAAGTAAAATGTTCATGTCTAATGTAAATCATGTAATGTGTATCCAAAATGTAAGCATGTGATGAATAACAAATGTACTAAGTATGATGAACAATGCAACGAATGGACATACATAGCATGTGAACTGTACTAAGTATGCAACAATAGACATACATAGCATGTGACGTGAAACAACTGTACTAAGTATGCACACAATGGACATACATAGCATGTGACGTGAAACAAATGTACTAAATATGCACACAATGTGCATACATAGCATGAAATGTAATGTAAAATAATGTACTAAGTATGCACACAATGGTCATACATAGCATAAAATGTAATGAACTCATGTACTATAAATGTACTAATGAACATAGCAAGTATATGATGTGAAAACAGGAAAGCATGAAAGTAACAAGTAGGCACATGTGTTCCACCCCAAAACAGTTTGGAAAATAGTAAAAGAGGGGTCTATGTACTCACTTGAGATTGCTCAGAAGTCCTAAGATAACCACAAAGCAATGCTAGAGATCACGGAATCAAACGGCACCTAATATATAGGTAACTATGTTAATATACCGGACCTAGAATCGGAAGATCGGATAGAATGAGGGTTTGTAAACCAAATGAGTATGAGAACTCATGTAATATGGTTTAACAAAGCCTACATACTAAATGAAACCTAACCTAAGCGCTTACGACCCATCACGACCCGTTTAGGTGGCTTATGCTACTTTAACGCGTCATTCGCGTGAAACGCGTTCGGAACGCCTAACTAGTCCTATGATAAGTAAAATATGCCTTAACATGTCTAATATTGTTACCAAATCAGTTTAGATACCAAAAGTTATGTTACATATGCTTAAAATGAATTTTGGCGTAAAAAGGGCATTTTGGTTATTTACCTAAGGCATATAAACTACCTATCATACAACTACTTAAACGAAGCGATCATAAGGTATAACCTCGGGAGGTTATTCCCTATATACTATGGTCACCTAATGTGTTTGTTCGGATCCTAATGATCGACCAAATGGGTCGGGTTCGAAGGTATAAGCGATTTATTAGATCGCTTACCCTTACGACCCTAGACAACGTGGTAATCAGTAGGCATAGTCACAAGGGACTATAACCATCGTGATTACGCTCACGTTGCGAAATTCAAATGAACTTCGCATTGACCATAAACTGGTCAATGCAGAAAGTCAAACAAAGTTTGACTTTCGGACTCGAAAAACGATAAAAGAACGAAGGAACACTTACGAAGGGTCCCCGAATGCTAATCTAGATCAAAATAGCTCAGGTATGAAACAAAGGTTTCAACTTAGAGCACATTAGATCAGATTTTTGTGAGGAAAAGTGAAGGGTGGAGGTGGGTATTTATAGTTTTCGGTCCACCGTTAGGATCGTTTCTTGGAGAAGAGGGAATGATCACATCCCTACACTTGTTGGAAAGTTATGGTAGCTGATTTTGGCCACCATAAGAGATTAACATGTGGCACTTGACCTTTGGAGGGTGTTAGGGGATGTTAACATGTGTTAAAACTGGCTTTTGCTGATCAGAAGGGGCCTCGCGTGATGCCAAGGGGGCTAGGTGTCACGCTAGGGTCCCCCTGATCAGCAAACACCTTCAAATGTTCACCTTTCAGTCCCCGTTGCGTATTAAGGCCATTTCCGACATGTTTAAGGCTCGTTAAATCATTTTCAAGGCTCCACAAGGATGCCTAAACATTGTGGACATGAAACATGCTCAAAAATATGCCGGATGTCAGTTCGTTTGGTCGTACGATCGCGATGTTCGCTTAATTACGACCGGAATACGCATAAGCGCGAAAAATGATCCAAATTGCGTGACGAATGGATTTTTCTCAAGCCGAACACTAATAATACAATATTTTAGTGCTTACATAAATTTTTGGATGTCCGGATGTATTCAGAACGTAAGTTATGCGCGAAAATGCAAACTTGTGCACTTTTTGACGCTTTTAGTCCCTGAATGACCCAAAAGTTTATTTTAGCACACCGAACCCCTCAAAGCTTATTTCTAAGCTATATAAAGGATATTTAAGGTGTGTTTAACTTATGGTCACGTTCCAGAATGTCTGTTACAGTTCAAATTGGCATACTTTCGCAGTTTGTCAAGTTTAGTCCCTGTAAGCGAATTAACTTCTTTTTGCCATAGCAAAGCCTTTAAAACTTATTTCTAAGTTATGTAAAGGTTATTTAAGGTATGTTAAGCCTATTTCACTATTCCGGAGTGTTCGTTGGATTAAACTGGTTATATTTACGCATCAGAGCGCGTATAACCCTCCAGAAAGCGATTTAAAGCTTGAAATCGAACAAGAGTTGATATGTGCAAACGATACACATATTTTTACAATTCCCAAGTATGAAATACAATATTTCATTGGTTTGGCATTTGTTTGATGGTTGAAGTGACACAGGTGTCACATCATACTAGGCAGGCCATGGATCCATGACATGCAGGCTGTGCCATCGACTTATCACCAGTGCATCAAGATCCCTACCCCTTGGGGGTCGTCAAAGTTGATAGCGATCAGCAGGAGGCAAAGGAATGCTACTCATCCTCAATGAAATCCTCAACCAAGCCTAATCCAGCATAGCAATTAAAGATGCGGGCCCAGGATATCATGGAGGCTTCAGAGCAGGATATGAAGAAAGTTATCCTGGATTAGGATAATCCTGATATCTCAGTGCTCGTAGGAACCAATATCCCTCAGGATATTGAAAAACAATTAACTAACTTTTTGAAGTGCAGGATGTCAACATTTGCATGGAAGCATGAGGATATGACAGGTATATCCAAAGACATTATTACTCACAAGCTTGGAATTGATAGGTCGTTCAAGCCTATTCAGCAAAAAAGAAGGAAGTTTGCTCCTGAAAGAAATACAATCATACAAGAGGAAATTGAAAGGTTGTTGAAGTCCAAAATGATCAGAGAAGTCAAGTTTCCAAGATGGCTGGCAAATGTGGTCGTAGTACAGAAGAAAAATGGGAAATGGAGAGTCTGTGTAGATTACACAGACTTGAATAAGGCTTGTCCTAAAGACCCATTTCTTCTTCCTCATATCGATGCAATGGTGGATGCTACTGCCGGGCATGAGATGTTAACATTCATGGACGCATCCTCAGGATTTCAGCAAATTCAAATGGAGCCTTCGGACCAGGAGGATACTGTCTTCATGACACCAACAGGTATTTATTGCTATACTGCTATGCCTTTCGGTTTGAAAAATGCAGGTGCAACATACCAGAGATTTGTGAACATGATGTTCAAAGATAAGCTGGGGGACACAATGGAGGTATACATCGATGATATGGTGGTGAAATCTAAAAAGGCTGAGGATCACCTCTAGGATATTAAGGGAGCATTTGATATCCTAGATCAGTATAACATGAAGCTGAATCCTGCTAAGTGCCATTTCGGAGTGGGGGCAGGAAAGTTTCTAGGATATATGGTGACCAAAAGAGGAATAGAGGCAAGCCCGGAGCAGATCAAAGCCATCTTGGATATCAAATCACCTTCAAATATGAAGGATGTTCGACGGTTGACAGGCCGAGTAGCAGCATTGAACAGATTTATTTCAAGATCCTCAGAAAAATGCAAGGAATTTTATGATATCCTCAAGAAAAATAAGAAGTTCGAATGGGAAGCAAAGCATGAAGCAGCCTTGCAGGATTTGAAGAGATATCTCTTAACTGCACCTCTATTGATGAAGCCTGAAAATGGTGAACCACTATCCCTATACCTTGCTGTATCAGGGAATGCTGTAAGTGCCGTTCTTATAAAGGACCATGAAGGTCAGCAACATCATGTCTATTATGTTAGTAAAAGTTTACTAGATGCTGAAACTAGATATTCTCATCTAGAGAAATTGATATTAGCACTAGTTATGGCATCAACGAAACTTAGACATTATTTTGAGACGCATAGGATTCATGTTAGAACTAATTATCCTATTAAGAATGTGCTAAGGAAACCCGAGTTGTCGGGTAGAATGGCTAAGTGGTCAGTGAAACTAAATGCTTATGACTTAGTGTATGAACCTAGAAATGCCATAAAGTCTCAGGGTTTAGCTGACTTTGTGGCTGATTTCAGTAGTGACATTCAAAATGAAGTAGACCTAGAAGTACAGCAGCTAGGAGAAAACTTAGAATGCTGGACATTGTATACTGATGGTGCATCTAATGTAAGAGGTGTCGGTCTAGGTATACTACTAAAATCGCCACAGGGGGACATATTACCCTAGGCTATTAGGTGTGAATTTCCTGCTACTAATAATGAAGCAGAATATGAAGCATTGATTGCAGGATTAAAGTTGGCTAAAAATATGAATATCAAGAATTTGCAAGTATATGTTGACTCTTTGTTAATCACTAATCATTTTAATGGAACCTATGCAGTTAAATGAGAGAAGTTAATTGAGTATCTCGAAATTCTCAAAAAATTAGCAGGATATTTCGATATTTTTACACTTGAACAGGTACCAAGAGAGGATAATGTTGAAGCTGATGCCTTGTCTGGGATCATCGGTCAGGATACCGGAAGGAACCCAAATACCAATATTACATATCCTATATCCTACGACGAATCCTCAGGATAAGGAGGTAATAAGTATTCAGCATCCTGATGACAAGTATCCCGAGGAGGATCCTAAGTCTTGGACGGCTCCAATCATGAGATATCTCAAAGAATGACACATCCCAAAGAATGAGAATCCTAAGGCCTTTAGAATGAAGGTATCATGATTCACTATTATAAATAATGTTTTGTATAAGAAATCTCTTGCAGGACCATATCTGAGGTGCTTGGAGGATCCCGAAACCAAAGACGTGCTTCAGGATATACACGAAGGGGATTGTGGTAACCATAATGGGGGCAGGTCGTTATTCTCAAAAGTATTAAGGACGAGATATTATTGGCCGACGATGAGAAAAGATGGCGCAGAATATGCTCGAAGATGTGACACATGTCAAAGACATAGTAATATATTACATCAGCCTGCTGAACCACTGTATCCTATTGTTTCCCCTTGGCCGTTTATGAAATGGGGGGATGGATATAGTGGGAAAGCTTCCAAAGGCTCCAGGAGGAAAGGTTTTAATGTTGGCAATGACGGATTATTTCTGCAAGTGGGTTGAAGCAGAAGCATTTGTTCAGGTTAGAGATCGAGAAGTGGTATCCTTCATAAAAAGGAATATCCTGACTAGGTTTGGAGTACCAGCTGAGATAATTTGTGACAACGGATCTCAATTTATAAGTAAAAGGACTACTGACTTCTGCAAGAGTTGGGGAATCAAAATGATTACATCTACCCCGGTACATCCTCAAGGAAATGGACAAGCTGAATCCTCAAACAAGATAACTGTCAACAACTTGAAGAAGAGATTAGGAGCCAAGAAAGGAAGATGGGCAGAAGAACTACCCTTTGTTTTGCGGGCTGATAGAACGACGGTAAAAAATGCAACTGGTCAAATCCCATTTTCCTTAGTGTTTGGAGCAGAAGCGGTGATCCCGGCGGAAATGGTGATACCCACAGCAAGATCCAACCTCAGGAATCCTGAGCAGAATCCTGAAGTCCTATGCCAGGAGCTGGATACTATTGATGAGATAAGAGATGCAGCACGGCTAAGAATGGCAGCATATCAACAAAGGATATCCAGAGCATACAACAAGAATATAAGGACTAGAAGGTTCAAAGTTGGAGATTGGGTGTTAAGAAAGGCTTTTCAGAATACTACTAATCCTGCTGATGGAAAGCTGGCTCCAAAATGGGAAGGACCAAATGAGGTTGAATCAGAATCAAGAAAAGGTGTATACCGACTCAAGAATATGGAGTGGGATATGCTACCGAGATCTTGGAATGCTATACACCTTAAGCTTTATTTCAAGTGAGTTTAGAATTTAATTTCTAACTCAGGATGGTATGAATTCTATCTCTTTTAAATATGCTTGATTTGATTTATTCTTTGAAACCCAATACTGATTTAAGCATCGGAGGGCTGTTAGCCAAGCTAACACCCACCTTAGTTTGAAGATGTTTTGCAGTATATGCTTTGGGATATAGCACCAGGATACACACTCAGGATACTTCGGAAGATTAGAGGATTGGCCCCCTCTCTCACGTATAAGGGATCCTGATCCCTTCACAGGTTTAAAGGTATTCACCTTTCTTCCGAATTGGGTTTAAACACCCCGCCTGGAGTGCAAGTTATTCGGGAATAGTTCAAGGTGGCGGGACCAGTCCATGTAAAAGTGGCTGACAATTTCGTTACTATTGGCTATATCCTGAATCCTAAAGGTATATGAGGATTGATCACCCTCTCTCACAAAAGGGTATTTTCATACTCTCTAAGGTTTAAAGGTTTTCACCTTTCTAAGTCTTGGAGTTTATACACTCACGCCTGTAGCGCACGAAAATTTGGGATTTCCCCCGGGATACGAAGGATTTATCTCCAGTATATTTTGGGTTTTACCCCTGTAACACAAAAAAATTGTCTATACAATTGGAACTGATTTCCAGAAAATTTCTAAGTATTCGAGGACATTATGCACAGGAGAAATTCCTACTGAGGCAATTGTGTAAAGCTCAAAGGATAAAGCTCGGACCTAATACACTAAGTGTCTTAGACAGGGGACATCTTCATTGGAGAAGTTGCAAAAGGATTGACGTTTGAGAATAGGGTTACACTCTATTCCTGGTATAATCTTTCCTTTGTAAACGTTATTTAAATTATTTAAGTTTTTGAAACTAAGTTTGACAAAAGCTTAAGCATCCTGATTAGGATAAATTCTCGGGATATATTCTCAAAATGTATTTTCAAAATACTTTTCAGGATATTTGATTAAAATATTTGGAAGTGGTACTAGTTTGAAATTAAAACCCTGATCAAACAAGTATTGTCAAAACATGTTTTAGAAAGTGGACTATCTTTTATTCTTTTAAAGTTTTCTCTAAAGTTGATTGAATTTTTAGAAGTTCTATTTAATAAAAGTTTTCATAATATATCACTGAGTATATTGATCAGGATATTTTCTAAAGATAGTTGTACAAAATTTTGCAAAGCTAAATACAGAAAACAATAGCAAGTTGATTGAAAGATAAAGTTATTTGAAATAAGCGATACCAGTTGATAACCGAAGGTTTCATCCTAAAACCCAGGACCCATCCACCTTCGGCTATCAAATTGTTTTGATGCAGAAATAAAAATTGTTCATAAGACATAAAGTTGTTCAAACAATTTAAAGGGAATAAGTTTTAGGAGGCAGCGCCTTCTTCGTTCATCATAATTTCAGCAGCATCCGTCTCGGGATCCGCCTCAGCATCCCTCTCAGCATCGGTTGGTTTTTCAACTTCTTTGGAAGATCCTTTAGCAGCTGGTTTGGCAGAAGTGCCGCCGAGGCTCTTTAGCTTCGTTTCCCAGGCACCGACGTCCCAAGAAGGGCATTCAAAGCCTAGTGTTTTGGCTTCATGGGCCATCTTTAGCCTGGCCTGGAGGAGAGAAGTGATGACGGAACTCTTAAGGCTTTCCCGGTAGCTGACCATATCCCGTTCATGTTGAGCATGGGCAGTGTCAAGATCGGCTTGGGCCTGGAGAGTAGCTTTGTTGAGAGCAGTCTGGTGTTCTTGAGTCATAGCCTTGAACTTCTCCTCGTAATGCCGAGATTTAGCGGCTGCAATCATGCCTTGATCGGAGATCGTAACTTCGGCTTTCTTTAACTTGGATTCAAGCGTCTTGTTAAGCCCGCAGGATTCTTGATATAGACGAGCCAGACGTTCAAGACCCTGCAAAAATAAGAGGACAGGTATTGATTTTGATAAATCCTTGTAAATGGTATAAGTTGCAGGATATGGTTTGAGAATACTAACCTGGTTGAGAAAGGAAGTCATAAACCCGCTTGCTTCGATGAACCCGTAATTCTCATATGGAAATGTTTCAGAGATGACGGGGGAATCGGGCTCTTTCCTTTTACGGGAGCTTGAACTCCGGGGCCTGGTAGCCGGCGAAGGTTTGGGAATGACGATGGCTTTGGAACTGCTGGGTTTGGATGAGGCTGTGGCCTTGGGACTAGGTTCCTTCTTAATTTAAACCTGATCAGAATAACTATCCAACTCGTCGAGGTCAAAGACTTCGGGGATCTTGGCTGGTGCTGCGTAAAGGGAAAAGTTTTACATCTTTATTACTCTTCATTCTATTATATTGTGTTAACTAATTATTTTAAAAGTAATCCTTACCAGACATTTCAGATGACGAGTACTGACTGGAACTCGGGATATGTGTGATAAAACTCCTGTCACTTGCAGGTAATTGGTAAACATTTTTGATTCTTTTCTCTAATTCCGCAGTAGGGGGAGCTACTTCCTTGAAATTTACTGCAAAGGAATCAAAAAGAAGGATATTAGCAAAAAATAAAAATCAAAAGGTACATGGGAACATTCATAGCCCTACCGGTGGTTAAACCACCCCACCGGAAGGCTAGCACCCTCAGCAATGGAGTCTCTTTTGACGAAGAAGAACTTGCGTTGCCATCCGTCTTCGTTTTTGGTGGCTTTAAGAATAAGAGGTTTGTTAGAAGTCGAGAAAAGCAAAAACCGGCTAGAACCATGAGATCGAAGGCGGTAAGCGATTGGCAGATCTTCGATACAAAGTTCGGGACAGTGAAGGTTTTTCAGTTGATTGAGTACGATTAATACCCTCCAGACCATGGGCATGGTCTGAGCAAAGGAGATACCGGTGGTCCGGAAGAATTGCATCATAAATTCGGGAAAAGGGTATCGAAGACCTAGCGAGAAAGGGTATGTTGGGAAGCAGATCCAATCAGTAGAAGAAACATCCGATCGAATTGACCGATCGAATGGTCTAAAGACCGTGTAATCGGGGAAAGCACCGGAAACTCTCAAAGCCGCTATGTCTGCGTTATCAAAAGCACAGACTTCCTTCTCGGGATTTTTGAGAAGATTCTGCTGAATGAAGGTCTCAGATGATTCACCGGTTTGGGAATAAGTTCTGGCAGCCATTGTAGATAAAGAAAGAAAGATCGATAAAAGATGAATGAAAAGTAGGGAATTACCTGGAGACTCCGTTGGAGATATCTGCTTTTCAAACAAGAAGAGAGAAGATATAGGAGCATTGTAGATCTCCATCGAGTTAAAAGCGCGTTGGAAGTTATGATGTGATCTTGACCGTCGTCTCGATTTAATTGCCTTGATTTACGAGATAGAATTTTAAAATATATCCGTTGGATTGGTATACCAACAGATATATTCGGGGACAATTGTTATGGGTCATTTTCTGAGCGTACATATCCTGACTAATATCCTGCTTTTGGTTTTTTGCTTGTGATCAGGATACTGGATTAGGATATTGCTAACATCCTGGGCGATATCCTGGGGTTAATTGAATTAACCACGTGCAGGTTAGGTGCTGTGGGTTACTAATGGTCAGATGGACTTCTTCTCCTCAAGACTCGGGCGTATCTGTTATGTGAGAGACGTTGAACCCGAAAGACCAGGTCTACAACGTTCGAGTGGGGAATATTCGCCAGATCCCAGTTATTTAGGATAGTTTGTTGCATTTCTTTTACTATAAATAGATGGGGGCGGATCAAATGAAGGCACGTAACTTTCACACACACTTTCGAACACTTTTGCTCTCTAGCTCACTGCAAACACTATACACAAACACTTGTATTCGAATTACATTGTAACACCTAGGTGATCCGCATCACATCCTGCACTGTATCCTGATATTTGAAGTAATAGAAGAACAAGGCAGCTACGATTGTCAGCTCCCGAAGTTTTGTGCCGGTGATCTAGATTGATCAAGGACTTTCCTCGTACATCATGTGTCAACCTTTACTTTTTTGCTCATTGTTTGATCACAGATACAACTCTATATCCTGAGCCGTATCCTAAAACTGTTTTTGCAAATAACTTGAATAACATATTTTCGACACACTTTTCTAGCACACTACCTCACTTCACTAATTTGATCACTTAATTGCTTCGGTAATTTTTGACCAAAACAATCATATCCCTGACGTTTCCATTCATGACCTCCCCTTAGCATACCAGCTTAGATGCCATGGTTCTTGTCGATTTTTGTTCTATTCCACTTCAGGCGATCCATTGATACTCCGAGCCACCAGGAACGAAGAGGAGTGGAAATCAAAGTTTTTCTTTGTAAGAAAAGATTCAATCCCTGGTGGAGCGGATTATCCGGTGAAGTGGCTGAAAAGGGTAGGACTTAGGGTTTTAGAATGATCCTTTCTCGTATCCTGTTACATATCTTGAACTAATTAACTTTTTTATTTGTCTTGTATACAACTGATTTCAGGAAGCTTGCACTGTCACACCCCCAAAATCCACATGCGGAGCACCACCGCTTGGAGGCGTGACTGACCAAGATCTTAGCCACCAATCACATTGAACTCATGCGTATATTTCAATAAAACTTTCATTCAATAACAATAAGTGTTACACGTTACAATATTTCATAGTTTATAGCGGAAGCATATTTAATTCGTTAAGTGTTTATAAACCACATATAAAAGCTCTTAGTCTTGTGTTGCGTTTCCATGTAACTCGACCCATGACCACTCCAGCTTCCCAGACAGCAAGTTCCCAATGTTATGCACCTAAAGGCCTGCAAGGCATGTAACAACGAGTCAACAACAAAGTTGAGTGAATTCACAGTTGGTTGTTTAGTTATAGCATTCGTTTCGTAAATCATATGTTCGTTTTGTAAACCATGTATCGTATTAATTCGTATTGCGGTCTCCCAGACATGTTTGCGAAGATTAGTGGGGGCTTCCCATGTGTTACTAGACCACGCGTATCGACTGCTATGAAAATGTAAGAGGTGCCCTAAGTCAATGTCTATCAGCATTGACCCTTTGCCCATAGTCCATTAGTACACGTCTGTTCGGACGACACGGTGTGAGTTTTGTTAAACCTAATAGCGCTATCTACTAATGACCCGCTCGCCATAGGCCTCGGCGATTAAGTCGATAAATGAGGGACTTCAAATGATAGAGTGATGGTCCTATGGTCGTACGTATCCTGTTGTATGGGGAATACGCAAGTTTGTAGTTACCGTTCAGTTCTTTAACCCATTCCCAACCCTTGGGAATCCCATGCCTTGGATAGAGTGTGAACTCACCTTGGTTTGCTCGGTAAGACCAGTTACTTATTTAACAGTCGGTCACAAACATCCTAACATGGTTACCGACGACAATCAGTTTTGAATGCACATACACTAGATATTTCATGCACGTTTAACACTCCCTAATCACATATCATACAGTCTAATGCATAAGTAATACATATACCATCATATAGATTGTAACAGTTTGACCATACAGTGAAATCGGTAACATACATCATAAAATCACATAGTTGGGTGCGTAAATCCCCCCATTATCAGTTTGCTTACACAACTATATTTATAAATCATAACAGTGTGTGATTCGCATGGTTGTTCTCGGCCAAACTTGACTGGCCCAATCAAATATGTTCTCATTGTTTGCTGCATGTGATTATTAATAATGTCTGTCCATTTTATCAGTTTGCATGTCGTGATATCAAGTTGGCGGCCCATGTGACTCTCTTATACATATCGGTCCAATAGCATTTCATTTTAATAAAAGTTGTCGGCAAAGTTCAATAAGTATTGACCAGTTTACATGTGTTTGTTATCGGACCACTATTATGCATTATCAACATAATCAATAATTTCCACTACACACACGACTTCTCAGATCATAATCCAAACATATTGGTTTCGTGCAATATTTCTTTTTTCTTGGGTGCGGCCCACTCTTAATCGGCCCAGGAATTATTACTCAAAACTTATTCGTTATTAACAAGCAATACCCTAATTAATCATAATACAAATTGTCAAAACAAGATGTTGTGGATTTCTCAGGTAGTCACAGTAAGATGACAATCCGTTTGATGATGTGCACATTGGCCACAAACAATTTAGTCACTTTGTATTTATATTGCACTAAAACCAATTTCAATTGGACCTTCAAAAACTGATACTTCTCGATGGATTCAAAGTCACATGCAACTTTTCAGTGTACATTAAATGTCGCATTATTATTTAATTGGACCTTTAATAGTTAATCATGAAATCACATCCTATTTCAATTAGATCATGTGAGACACTTACAATTTGCACACATATACACAATCACATGCCACTGAACAACATGGCCGAAATCATGAAGTTATCTTTATATTACTTGACTGCACTTTCAATACAAATCAAATGCATACAATTCCAAGATAAATCGGCAACAGTTATATCCCACCAAGTCAGATCAGTTTTCATCACATAAATATATTTCAGTTTCTCATCATTACTCTATCCCTATTCGAATCTTAATATCATGAGGTTCACTAAATCATACAAATATAACATTCTGTCAATCAAGCAACTATTCTAATCCTAATCGTAATTTAATATCAAGCCACACCACTTATTTAATATCACAACAATACATAGACATACAATTCGGCAATCAAGGTTTCGCACGACAAGATTACCACACAAAGATCAACATAACATAGATTTACTAACCAATAGATTAATGTCTCGAGAGGGGGGCGATCTTGAGGTCTGCCGACTTGGATAAGAAGAAATAGGGTTTGGTTTACTAAGTTGTGATCTTAAAAGGCATAGGGGTTTACGTACACACAAATATAAGGCCAAAACTTAACACATGGGCCGATTCCTAAAACTTATTTGTTACCCCAACTGGGCCCGATTTGATCGGAGCACACACGGCTAAGTTGGGCTCGGTTGTGTTTGTTCGCGCCGGCATGAAGTGTATCACAAAGGTCGCTAACGTGGCCCAATAACTTGCGGCCCAAACGCGGTGCTAACAATGTTAATTCGGTACAATTGTCATGCACACTAAACAGACTAATAAGCAAACACAAACGCGAAACATATAACACATTGGAGAGGAATAATAATGAATGTTATTTAGAAAGCTAGACGTTACTAACCTTAAAGGTTCGGGTTGTCACGTCATCCCCAACTTGAAAGAAATTTCGTCCCGAAATTTAGCACGTAGCTACTGAGGAAGCTAGTTAGGTTGCATGGTTTTTCCTGGTTTTCCTGGGGTGTCACATCATTCCCCCATTGGTTTGGAATTTCGTCCCGAAATTCCGCAGTAGCTTCAGCCTCAGAAGTGGTTTCATTGTTCTCGAACAACTGGGGATAATTGCGTTTCATTTGGTCTTCGCGTTCCCAGGCAAACTCTGGGCCAAGACGGGAGTTCCAATGAACTCGAACAAGAGGTATTCTGGTGCGTTTGAGAATCTTGACCTCCTGGTCCAAAATTTCTACTGGTTCTTCGACAAATCGCAACTGATCGTCGATGGTGAGCTCCTTAAAAGGAATTATGAGGGTTTCATCTGACAGACACTTCTTCAGATTCGACACATGGAATAAGTTGTGAGCTCCACCGAGTTCTTCGGGTTGATTCAATCTGTAGGCCACCTTGCAAATTTTCTCCGTGATTTGGAAAGTCCGACATATCGCGGGTTAAGTTTGCCTCGTTTACCAAAACGAACGACACCCTTCCAAGGTGAGATGTTAAGTAGTACTCGATCCCCAACCTGGAACTCGAGTGGTTTCCTGCGCTTATCAGTGTAGCTTTTCTGACGGTCACGAGCTGCCGCCATTCGTTGCCGTATCTGAGCAATCTTCTTTGTTGTGTCTACGACGAGTTCTGGGCCAGTGATTTGGCTGTCGCCAACCTCTGCTCAACAAAGAGGTGATTGTCACACCCCCAAAATCCACACGCGGAGTATCACCGCTTGGAGGCGTGACTGACCAGGATCAAGCCACCAATCATATTGAACAAGCATATAAGTAAACATAATTTAACCAACCAATATGAAAGGTGTTTCAAAAACCAAAGCATAGTTAAGTATTAGCGGAAGCAAAATTTGTAAAACCCATAGCAAGTAATAAATATGAAATAAGGTAAAGTCTAAAGCATGGCACACAACGCCATGTCCCACAACGATCGTTCCTCCCTGTGCAAGCTCCAAATGTACCTAAGGTCCTGCAAGGCATGCAGCAGAGAGTCAACAGCTAGTTGAGCGAGTTCACAGAAAGTAAGTTCGATGCAAATCATTACGTTATTAACTAGATCAATTGTATGTTCGATAGGTGGGGGTTTCCCATGTTAATACGTACTAATGGTGGGGGTTTCCCATGGTCATATGTATTACTAGTGGGGGTTTCCCACGTTTATCTTTACTAATGGGGGTTTCCCATGTTTGCACTTACTAGACTATTTGCAACCATGTGTTCTTCTTAATCCGAGAACAGGAATACGTACAAGGTCACGTAGGTTTTACGTGAGTGCCCTTCCCCGAGGACAGTGGTACGTGTGGGGTTTACGTAGGATTTACGTAAGTGTCCTTCCGACCCGGAAGACAATGGTAGGTATTAGTTTACGTAGGTTTTACGTAAGTGTCCTCCCGACCCGGGAGACAATGGTAGATACTAGGTTACGTAGGTTTTACGTAAGTGTCCTGACTATCCTGAGGACGATGGTCTATAGTCTAGCGATAGCGTAAGTACGAGTAGTTATCCATTTCAAATAATCCAACCCGATTCCCAACCCGAGAATCCCATGCCTTGGCTGTGTGAACTCACCTTGGTTTGCTCGGTATGCTAAGTATGCTCAAAGTTAATCAATCACGTCCTAAAGTACGCACGTATACATAATCAGTTTGTATTCACGAAATTTGCACGTAAGTATAATCATAGTAGACAACGCATCAAAATCACCAACAATCATTATACAATCATGATCATAATTCGATTAACATTAACCTCAGCAATATTTGCTATGATCATCATGTCCAATCATGTAGTAATATCAAATCATCAACACAATTAAGTTCAACAACAATCCTAAACAACTCTACCAGTTTTGTCGGTTTTCCACCAACAATCGTTCTACCCAAATAATTAATATCATCACATGACTTTTTCAATTATCAATGCAATACTAGTTGTCATCCGAGTAGCATATACACAGAAACATCATCCCACTCATTCTTTAGGCATACATATATGACTTTTCATGCAAAACATTTAATCACTTCACATGTCTTGATTTTAATTTGACCAACAACAACCTACTACAATTCTATTGGACCGAAAATAATGGATCTGACATTATGTGGTCACAATTGACTTTACCATACAACAATTAACTTTCAATTTATGAAGTCTTTCATGTGAAGATATGACATAAAATATTGAGTGAAATAAAATGGTTGAGCCATTAAAAGTCTGATCACATGCAACATCTTATCATCATCGATCCACTAGTAACATTCACATTAATTCTAAATCATAACTGAAACATTGAGCATCTCCTCAAATAATATAAGATCACATGATTACATGAAAACCATTGGACCTCACCTAGCACTACATACGAATCGGTTCAATCACATGCTCACAATCATTACAAACAAATCGTTAATTCATGAAATCATATTACCAAAACATTGTGCAATTAAGATCGTATACTATCATTAGATCATTCGATTAAACATGTACATACAAACACGTAATCTTGCATCATACAAACAATAGTGCAACTAACCGAGATGGGATGTCACTAGCTTGATCGAAAGGAAAGGTTTTGAGACTTGTAGTTGCCGTCGTACCGGAAGGAACAATAGGGCTCTAGGGTTTGAGGACTTGATAACTATTCAGCTTAAACATAACCCTAATCTAATATAATTACGTACTCGAGTTTGGGCCCGTACTGGGCTTCGCGGTGATCTGGGCCGGCGAAACACCATTTTCGTCGGGGTGTCTCATGGCGAAACACTTGTGTTTCGTCGGACCCTTTTTACGGTTTAAGTAGTTTAGGTTTTCAAGCAGGTTTCATGTTATCACACAATCATATACATACAACCAATCACAAACGTTTTATCATATCACCATGTGTATAGTTACAAAGCAAGTAAATCGTGTATGTAAACAACTAAGAAATTAACGTGCAATAAATGCGAATAAGGAATGTCGGAAACTCGAGTTGTCACATTATCCCCACCTTGAAAGAAATTTCGTCCCGAAATTTAGCACGTGGTCACTGAGGAAGCTAGGTAAGTTGTATCGTTTACTGGTTTTCCTGGGGTGTCACATCATCCCCCCGTTGATTTGGAATTTCGTCCCGAAATTCTGCAGTAGTAGCTTCAGCCTCAGTAGTAGTTGCATTAGTTCCGAATAACTAGGGATATTTAAGTTTCATTTGATCTTCACGCTCCCAGGTGAACTCTGGGCCACGGCGGGAGTTCCAACGAACTCGTACCAGAGGTATTCTAGTGTTCTTGAGGACCTTAACATCCCGGTCCGTGATTTCAACTGGTTCCTCGACAAATCGTAACTGTTCGTCGATAGTGAGCTCCTTCAAGGAACTAGGAAGGTCTCATCTGACAGATACTTCTTCAGATTCGACACGTGAAAGACGTTGTGAACTGCACTGAGTTCAGCTGGTAAGTTTAGTATGTAGGCCACCCTGCCTATCTTCTCTATAATTTCGAATGGTCCGACATATCGCGGATTGAGCTTGCCTCGTTTGCCAAAACGAACCACACCCTTCAAGGGTGAAACTTTGAGTAGCGCTCGATCCCCAACTTGGAATTCGAGTAGTTTTCTATCTTTATCGGCGTATGCTTTCTTACGGTCACGAGCTGCCGCCATGCGTTGTCATATTTGAACAATCTTTTCAGTAGTATCAACTACCATTTCTGGACCTGTGATCTGACTGTCACCCACCTCTGCCCAACAAAGAGGTGACCGGCATTTACGTCCGTACAATGCCTCAAATGGAGCAGCTTTAATGCTGGTGTGGTAGCTGTTATTGTACGAAAATTCCACGAGTGGCAGATGCTTTTCCCAACCGTTGCCAAAGTCAATTACACATGCACGAAGCATGTCTTCTAAAGTTTGAATAGTGCGCTCAGACTGTCCATCCGTCTGAGGGTGATAAGCTGTGCTCATGTCTAATCGAGAGCCAAAAGATTTGTGCATTGCTTGCCATAGTTCTGAAGTAAATCGTGCGTCCCGATCAGAGATAATAGAGGTTGGCACCCCGTGCCTTGAGACCACTTCTTTCAAGTAGACGTCTGCTAGTGTAGAGAACTAGTCTGTTTCTTTGATAGCCAAGAAGTGAGCAGACTTTGTGAGTCGATCCACGATCACCCAAATAGTATCATTTCCGTGCTGAGATCTAGGTAAGCCAGTAACAAAATCCATGGAAATTTGTTCCCATTTCCATTGTGGTATCTCAGGTTGTTGGAGTGGTCCTGACGGTTTCTGATATTCTTCCTTGACTCTCGCACAAGTCAAGCATTTTCTAACGTATGTGGCTATGTGGGCCTTCATGCTAGGCCACCAATATGTAGTTCTGATATCGTGGTACATTTTATCCGAACCTGGATGTACCGAGTAGCGAGACTTATGAGCTTCATCCATTACCAGCTCGCGTAAGTTACCATAGTGTGGGACCCAGATGCGTCCTGTTACATAGTAGGCGCCGTCTGCCTTTTGTTCTAACCGTTGCCTTGAGCCGCGTAGGGCTTCAGCCCTGATGTTTTCTGGTTTCAATGCTTCTACCTGAGCATCTCGTATCTGTGAAGGAAGACTAGACTGAATAGTGAGTTGCAACGCTCGTACACGCCTAGGTGTAGTATCCTTTCGACTGAGGGCGTCGGCCACCGCATTGGCCTTGCCCGGATGGTACTTTATAGCACATTCGTAATCGTTCAGTAGCTCGACCCATCTACGTTGTCGCATGTTCAATTCTCTCTGCTTGAATATGTGCTCGAGACTCCTGTGATCGGTGTAGATGGTGCATTTAGTGCCATACAGGTAATGTCGCCATATCTTGAGTGCAATAACAACAGCTCCCAGCTCTAAATCATGTGTTGTGTAATTTCGTTCGTGAATCTTATGTTGGCGCGAAGCATAAGCTATAACTTTATCCCGTTGCATCAATACACAACCAAGACCCTGAATTGATGCATTACAGTAGACCACAAAATCATCGGTGCCTTCAGGCAATGAGAGGATAGGTGCGCTACAAAGTCTATCCTTTAAGTGTTGGAATGCTGATTCTTGTGCATTACCCCAACGATAAACAATACCTTTCTGTGTCAGTAGTGTAAGCGGTTGTGCAATCTTTGAAAAGTCTTTGATGAACCTTCTGTAGTATCCCGCCAAACCCAAGAATTGGCGTATTTCGGTTGGTGTGCGAGGTGCAGGCCAGTTCTTGATCGAATCTACCTTAGATGGATCAACATGAATCCCATCCTTGTTTACTACGTGGCCTAGGAAGTGGACTTCACGAAGCCAGAAGTCGCATTTTGAAAACTTAGCGTATAGCTGTTCCATTCGAAGAGGTTCCAAAATAAGTCGTAAGTGCTGCTCGTGTTCCTCCTGACTCTTCGAATAGATCAGGATGTCGTCGATGAAAACAATGACGAACTTGTCAAGATAAGGTTTGCACACCCTGTTCATAAGATCCATGAAAACCGCAGGCGCGTTCGTTAACCCGAAAGGCATGACCAGAAACTCGTAGTGGCCGTAGCGTGTTCTGAACGCTGTTTTGGAGACGTCCTCATCCCGGACTCTCAGTTGATGATACCCTGACCTTAGATCAATCTTCTAGTAATAGCTTGACCCTTGCAGCTGGTCGAATAAATCGTCGATGCGTGGAAGAGGATAGCGATTCTTCACAGTCACCTTGTTCAACTCGCGGTAGTCTATACACATGCGGAAGGTACCGTCCTTCTTCTTTACAAATGGTACTGGAGCTCCCCAAGGTGAAGAGCTATTACGTATGAAACCCTTTTCCAAGAGTTCTTGTAGTTGCTTAGACAGTTCTTTCAGCTCCGTTGGAGCTAAGCGATAAGGTGCTCGAGCTATGGGTGCTGCTCCTGGAGCTTGTTACTATGAGTTACCAAAGGTTCTTAACCAGCACGAGGAATGCGGATGATCTTTTCTTTGCGAAGAGTCTCTGCTCGTTGTTGAGGTAGCCAATCCATACCAATATCGATGTCGAAACCATCACAACGTTGGGGTCATCCCTAGTATCACCCTGACCAATCACGAACACTCGACCCCTGGCACCATTGCCGTCATTATTACCCCCATTGTTGCCCCCATTATTGTTCCTATTTCCTTGGTTGTGGTTCTGATTCTGGTTCTGGTTCAACTGTAGGCAGTGTCTTTTGAAGTGGCCTTCAGCACCACACTGATAACATCCCTTGTTACCCTGCTGTTGCTGCTGATTCTATAGATCTTGTGGTTGTTGTTGTTGGTTCTGGTTTGCAGGACGTGAGTTTCTATCATCTTTGGCTCCATGACCAAGCTTGTTGCATCATTGACAATGATTGCGGTTGCACTGCCCGCTGTGGTGCGAGTTACATCGCTTGCACTTAGGGTGGTTTCCCCTGTATCCACCCTGCCTTCGATTACCAAAAGACTGCTGACTGAGGCTCCTGTGCTGCGACTGAGACTGAACTGAAGTGGGACCTTTGCTCGAATTTCCATTCCACTTGCGTTTGTTGTCACTGGGAGCATCCGAAGTAGTTGTAGCAGCATTAATACGCTTCGGCAGTTTGTTCTGTCCTATCGCCTGATCTGAGAGACGTTGAGCAAGACGAGTAATATCCTGAATGGTTGCAAGGTTGGCCTATGTCACATGACTTTGAATCTCTGGTACTAAGCCTTTGAGGTACAGCTCAATGCGCTTGATGAGAGGATCCACCATTGTTGGACATAACACTGTCAGTTCGTTGGATCGTTTCGTGTACGCTTCTATCTCAGACCTTGTCATCTTCAGGTTTAAGAACTCCACTTCCAGTTTGCGGATGTCATCTCGACTACGGCATTCACGTTTGGATCAGTTCCTTAAGAATCCTTCCATGGGGTGGCATTAGCAGCCGCCAGCCCCAGCATCTGAACTTGCGCGCTCCACCAAGTTAGCGTAGTGCCTTCAAGAGTACCAATGGCATATTTCACCCTACGAGTCTCGGGGCATTCACATATCTCTAGGACAGACTTGAGCTTTTCAAACCAATGGAGGAGTCCAACAGCTCCTTTAGTGCCACTGAAAGTATTAGGACGACAGTCCACGAACGTCTTAAATGTGCATACAGGCGGCTGAGCGTTCTGACCTTGTTGCGCGAGGAAGAAGAAACAGGGTTAAGCGCGAGAGTTAGGTCATGAGAGTAGGATCTAACATCCTAGGGTAGGTTCGTAATAGCAGGTTATACCTCCTGCCTGGGCGGCCGCGAGTGCTGCCGTAATTTGTTCGTTGATAAGAGCCGTCAGCTGGCTTGAGTTAGGTTCTCACGTTCCCTCATGATCTCTCATCGAAGGAAACACAAATAGGAAAGGTGTCGCGAATGTGTGTAAGTGTGTAATGACAGTAGGGAGCAAGCACAAATATGTTTTCAAACTATAGTTGCTACGTTTATCTAAGCATACCATGAGCAAAGTTCTATGCAATCTAGCAAGTAGGCAATAAAACACAAACCATATCACCTAGAATGTCGAGCCTTGCACGTGGAGTGAAGCGTCGTTGTGGATCGTAGAGCACTGTACAGGTTATAGTCTGGTTTTAACAAAAACGTTTTCCTTTATTAAAACCAAGTTCTCTATAACCAATGGCTCTGATACCAATCTGTCACACCCCCAAAATCCACACGCGGAGTATCACCGCTTGGAGGCGTGACTGACCAGGATCAAGCCACCAATCATATTGAACAAGCATATAAGTAAACATAATTTAACCAACCAATATGAAAGGTGTTTCAAAAACCAAAGCATAGTTAAGTATTAGCGGAAGCAAAATTTGTAAAACCCATAGCAAGTAATAAATATGAAATAAGGTAAAGTCTAAAGCATGGCACACAACGCCATGTCCCACAACGATCGTTCCTCCCTGTGCAAGCTCCAAATGTACCTAAGGTCCTGCAAGGCATGCAGCAGAGAGTCAACAACTAGTTGAGCGAGTTCACAGAAAGTAAGTTCGATGCAAATCATTACGTTATTAACTAGATCATTTGTATGTTCGATAGGTGGGGGTTTCCCATGTTAATACGTACTAATGGTGGGGGTTTCCCATGGTCATATGTATTACTAGTGGGGGTTTCCCACGTTTATCTTTACTAATGGGGGTTTCCCATGTTTGCACTTACTAGACTATTTGCAACCATGTGTTCTTCTTAATCCGAGAACAGGAATACGTACAAGGTCACGTAGGTTTTACGTGAGTGCCCTTCCCCGAGGACAGTGGTACGTGTGGGGTTTACGTAGGATTTACGTAAGTGTCCTTCCGACCCGGAAGACAATGGTAGGTATTAGTTTACGTAGGTTTTACGTAAGTGTCCTCCCGACCCGGGAGACAATGGTAGATACTAGGTTACGTAGGTTTTACGTAAGTGTCCTGACTATCCTGAGGACGATGGTCTATAGTCTAGCGATAGCGTAAGTACGAGTAGTTATCCATTTCAAATAATCCAACCCGATTCCCAACCCGAGAATCCCATGCCTTGGCTGTGTGAACTCACCTTGGTTTGCTCGGTATGCTAAGTATGCTCAAAGTTAATCAATCACGTCCTAAAGTACGCACGTATACATAATCAGTTTGTATTCACGAAATTTGCACGTAAGTATAATCATAGTAGACAACGCATCAAAATCACCAACAATCATTATACAATCATGATCATAATTCGATTAACATTAACCTCAGCAATATTTGCTATGATCATCATGTCCAATCATGTAGTAATATCAAATCATCAACACAATTAAGTTCAACAACAATCCTAAACAACTCTACCAGTTTTGTCGGTTTTCCACCAACAATCGTTCTACCCAAATAATTAATATCATCACATGACTTTTTCAATTATCAATGCAATACTAGTTGTCATCCGAGTAGCATATACACAGAAACATCATCCCACTCATTCTTTAGGCATACATATATGACTTTTCATGCAAAACATTTAATCACTTCACATGTCTTGATTTTAATTTGACCAACAACAACCTAATACAATTCTATTGGACCGAAAATAATGGATCTGACATTATGTGGTCACAATTGACTTTACCATACAACAATTAACTTTCAATTTATGAAGTCTTTCATGTGAAGATATGACATAAAATATTGAGTGAAATAAAATGGTTGAGCCATTAAAAGTCTGATCACATGCAACATCTTATCATCATCGATCCACTAGTAACATTCACATTAATTCTAAATCATAACTGAAACATTGAGCATCTCCTCAAATAATATAAGATCACATGATTACATGAAAACCATTGGACCTCACCTAGCACTACATACGAATCGGTTCAATCACATGCTCACAATCATTACAAACAAATCGTTAATTCATGAAATCATATTACCAAAACATTGTGCAATTAAGATCGTATACTATCATTAGATCATTCGATTAAACATGTACATACAAACACGTAATCTTGCATCATACAAACAATAGTGCAACTAACCGAGATGGGATGTCACTAGCTTGATCGAAAGGAAAGGTTTTGAGACTTGTAGTTGCCGTCGTACCGGAAGGAACAATAGGGCTCTAGGGTTTGAGGACTTGATAACTATTCAGCTTAAACATAACCCTAATCTAATATAATTACGTACTCGAGTTTGGGCCCGTACTGGGCTTCGCGGTGATCTGGGCCGGCGAAACACCATTTTCGTCGGGGTGTCTCATGGCGAAACACTTGTGTTTCGTCGGACCCTTTTTACGGTTTAAGTAGTTTAGGTTTTCAAGCAGGTTTCATGTTATCACACAATCATATACATACAACCAATCACAAACGTTTTATCATATCACCATGTGTATAGTTACAAAGCAAGTAAATCGTGTATGTAAACAACTAAGAAATTAACGTGCAATAAATGCGAATAAGGAATGTCGGAAACTCGAGTTGTCACAGTGATCGGCACTTCCGTCCGTATAATGCCTCGAACGGAGCAGCCTGGATGCCGGTGTGGTAACTGTTGTTATACGAAAACTCAACTAAAGGGAGGTGTCGCTCCCAGCCATTAACAAAGTCGATTACACATGCTCGAAGCATGTCTTCAAGAGTTTGGATGGTGCATTCAGTCTGCCCATCCGACTGTGGATGATATGTTGTGCTCGTATCTAGACATGAGCCAAAGGATTTGTGCATCGCTTGCCACAAATCAGATGCAAATAGTGGGTCGCGATTAGAGGTAATGGAGGTCGGCACCCCGTGCCTAGCAACCGCTTCTTTCAGGTAGATGACTGCGAGTGTAGAAGAGTTATCCGTTTCCTTGATGGTTAGAAAGTGTGCTGGTTACGCGAGACAATCAACGATCATCCAGGTGATATCGTTTCCGTTTCGAGTTGTAAGTAGACTATCGACCAAATCCATGGCAGTCCGTTCTCATTTCCATGTGGGTATTGCTGGTTGCTGATACTTCACTTTGACTTTCCCACAAGTCAATCCATCACTCACATACTTAACTAGATTAGCCTTCATGTCCGATTACCAGTACCAGGTTTGTAAATCCTAATGTCTCTCATCAAAACCCAGGCGCCTAGAATGTCGGTGCTGGTGTGCTTGCTCAATGCGAGTTCCCTACGGTTGTCGTGTAATAGGACCCACATTCGTTTCAGGAAGTAGCGAGTATCGTCTGACTGGTCAAAGGTTGCTTCTCCATGCCCCGCATGGGTTCAACTTGAAGATTCCTCTTCCTTCTGTCCTCCAGTTTGAACAGAGCGAGTCTGATACTAGTAAGTTATAGTCAATAGCGGGCAGCAGAGCTCGTGTACGTTCAGGTTTCGTAGTCGTGTTAACCCAGAAGTTCCATCCAGCGATGTCATTGCATGATTTAGCTCTTTCGAACATTGGTACATGGGAGGCCCTTGCGATCGGTCTAAATAATAGCGCTATCTACTATTGACCCGCTCGCCATAGGCCTCGGTGATTAAGTCATTAAATGAGGGACTTCAAATGATAGAGTGATGGTCTTATAGTCGTACGTATCCTGTTGTATGGGGAATACGTAAGTTTGTAGTTACCGTTCAGTTCTTTAACCCATTCCCAACCCTTGGGAATTCCATGCCTTGGATAGAGTGTGAACTCACCTTGGTTTGCTCGGTAAGACCAGTTACTTGTTTAACAGTCGGTCACAAACGTCCTAACATGGTTACCGACGACAATCAGTTTTGAATGCACATACACTAGATATTTCATGCACGTTTAACACTCCCTAATCACATATCATACAGTCTAATGCATAAGTAATACATATACCATCATATAGATTGTAACAGTTTGACCATACAGTGAAATCGGTAACATACATCATAAAATCACATAGTTGGGTGCGTAAATCCCCCCCATTATCAGTTTGCTTACACAACCCTATTTATAAATCATAACAGTGTGTGATTCGCATGGTTGTTCTCGGCCAAACTTGACTGGCCCAATTAAATATGTTCTCATTGTTTGCTGCATGTGATTATTAATAATGTCTGTCCATTTTATCAGTTTGCATGTCGTGATATCAAGTTGGCGGCCCATGTGACTCTCTTATACATATCGGTCCAATAGTATTTCATTTAAATAAAAGTTGTCGGCAAAGTTCAATATGTATTGACCAGTTTACATGTGTTTGTTATCGGACCACTATTATGCATTATCAACATAAACAATAAATTCCACTACACACACGCCTTCTCATATCATAACCCAAACATATTGGTTTCGTGCAATATTTCTTTTTTCTTAGGTGCGGCCCACTCTTAATCGGCCCAGGAATTATTACTCAAAACTTATTCGTTATTAACAAGCAATACCCTAATTAATCATAATACAAATTGTCAAAACAAGATGTTGTGGATTTCTCGGGTAGTCACAGTAAGATGACAATCCGTTTGATGATGTGCACATTGGTCACAAACAATTTAGTCACTTTGTATTTATATTGCACTAAAACCAATTTCAATTGGACCTTCAAAAACTGATACTTCTCGATGGATTCAAAGTCACATGCAACTTTTCAGTGTTCATTAAATGTCGCATTATTATTTAATTGGACCTTTAATAGTTAATCATGAAATCACATGCTATTTCAATTAGATCATGTGAGACACTTACAATTTGCACACATATACACAATCACATGCCACTGAACAACATGGCCGAAATCATGAAGTTATCTTTATATTACTTGACTGCACTTTCAATACAAATCAAATGCATACAATTCCAAGATAAATCGGCAACAGTTGTATCCCACCAAGTCAGATCAGTTATCATCACATAAGTATATTTCAGTTTCTCATCATTACTCTATCCCTATTCGAATCTTAATATCATGAGGTTCACTAAATCATACAAATATAACATTCTGTCAATCAAGCAACTATTCTAATCCTAATCGTAACTTAATATCAAGCCACACCACTTATTTAATATCACAACAATACATACACATACAATTCGGCAATCAAGGTTTCGCACAACAAGATTACCACACAAAGATCAACATAACATAGATTTACTAACCAATAGATTAATGTCTCGAGAGGGGGGCGATCTTGAGGTCTGCCGACTTGGATAAGAAGAAATAGGGTTTGGTTTACTAAGTTGTGATCTTAAAAAGCATAGGGGTTTACGTACACACAAATATAAGGACAAAACTTAACACATGGGCCGATTCCTAAAACTTATTTGTTACCCCAACTGGGCCCGATTTGATCGGAGCACACACGGCTAAGTTGGGCTCAGTTGTGTTTGTTCGTGCCGGCATGAAGTGTATCACAAAGGTCGCTAACGTGACCCAATAACTTGCGGCCCAAACGCGGTGCTAACAATGTTAATTCGGTACAATTGTCATGCACACTAAACAGACTAATAAGCAAACATAAACGCGAAACATATAACACATTGGAGAGGAATAATAATGAATATTATTTAGAAAGCTAGACGTTACTAACCTTAAAGGTTCGAGTTGTCACATCATCCCCAACTTGAAAGAAATTTCGTCCCGAAATTTAGCACGTAGCTACTGAGGAAGCTAGTTAGGTTGCATGGTTTTTCCTGGTTTTCCTGGGGTGTCACATGCACCTCCTTTAGCCGAATCACAGAAGAGAATCGACGCCATCAGACTACTCCCAGAAGCTGAAAGAAGTTTCAATCCGTTTCCATCATCTCCAAGTCCACTTTCCAGTGCAAACATGTCTGGTAAGGATCCTGCACAATATCCTGCATACATGTTTTTGTTTGATATTTTTAGGAAAGAGTTTCACTCCCTGTTCACAGACTCCAGTAAAGTTCCAATTCTCCTGGATCTTGACGAGCTTGATAGTTACCCCACTCCAGTCAATGTCAAAAAAGAAGCTCCTGCTACCACAAGCTCCAAACCGCTCCTGGCTCCTAATGCCAACCTGAGAGCTCGTACTTCCACCGCCAAGAAGAGGAAAGGCTCCGAAGTTAGCACCCCAGGCTCTGAAGGGTTCTCGTATGAAGACCACAGCTTCACCGACTCCTTGGAGCCGATGACATCCTTCCTCAATAAGGTAGTATCCTGATACTATATCCTGCACACATATCCTGATAGAATATCCTGACAGAGTATCCTGACAAGATATCCTGGTTAGTGAATTTTGACTCATACCTGAATTTTAACTTACAGGGTCTCCAGCATCTGCTTCGGCTCGACACTGAAGCCTGTGGTACAGCCGCATTCCATGAAGCCAGGATCAAACAGCTTGAAACTACTGTTGCTGACCAGGGTACCATCGTTGAAGCCAAGACCCGGCACTATGAGGATAAACTGAAGAATGTCACTCAGGATGCTGAAATAAAGCTGGCAAGCATCCAAATGGAGCATGAACTGGCCATGGTCTCTGTTTTGGTCAAAAAATACCTAAGCAATTAAGTGATGAAATTAGTTTTGTGAGGTAGTGTGCTAGTAATACTTTGTGAAAAGTATGTTGGTTTGTAAGTTTGCAAAAACAGTTAACAGGATATGACTCAGGATATCGAGATGTATCTATATTCAAACAATGAGCAAAATGTAAAGGTTGACACGTGATGTACGAGGAAAGCCCTTGATCAATCTAGATCTCCGGCATAAAACCTCGGGAGCTGACAATCGTCGGCTGCCTTGTTCTTCTTATTGCTTGAATAACCAGGATACAGTGTAGGATAATGCTCAGATTACTACTAAGTGTTACAATAATTGCAAGTGATGAGTGTTAATGTGTGATTGTTGCTGGAAAGAAGAGTGAATGAGTAGGTGAATTCGAGAGTGTGTGTCCTATGGATCTGGCATCCCCTTTATATAGTTTCTAAGTTTAACTAACTATGCTAAAAATCTGGGATATTATGCTAAAAATCCGGGATACTGAGATTATTTCCCTTCTGAACATTGGGGGGCCGTTTCAACTCGTTTTCCACGCGCATACCAACTATAACTCTGGGATTTAAGCTCCTATAACCGTTACAATGTTAATAGCTTTGACCAATCATCCATAACTCCCATAAAATACGCCTTTCTTTAATGCTGACCGTTACAAGAGCTATTCTTCCGCCATCAATGTCCTTATCCTGACCAATTTGAGCGGGTATTCAGGATGACTTGGTCCTCATGAACGTTAGTCCCTTGTAACCAACGTTTACAAGCAAATTGTTAGTAACAGTCAGGATACCGCCTCAGGATGTTACCAATATCCTGGTCCGGTATCCTGATCCTAATCAGCTATCATAAAATCAAGATATAGTATCAGGATATGGGCTCAGAATTTCACCCATAACAATTGTCCCCAAAAATATAACTGTTGGATATCCTGATTCCAACGGATATATTTTTTTAGTCATTCCAACATGTCTGGTAAGGATATCTGTTTCAAATATACTGAACCTGTACACATATACGGAACCTGTATATTGGTTAGTTCGTCTGTATTTTGTAGGGTCTAAATCATCTAGTCGTCCTGCACTTAGAACAATTCTAATTTCCTGCAAGTAGAATAGTTTGACGACTGAAGGTGGAGGGATCCTGTGTTTCCAGGATGAAGCCTTCAACTGTTTATGTAAATATGTTTAAAAAACTTAATTGTGTTCTTGGTGGATCGGTCTCTTTTTGAGACGAAACCAAGAATACAATCTTTTGGACTAATAATAATAAATGACCTTTTAGTCTTATTTATTACGTTTTTATTTTGAAATGTATGTTTTGAATATCCTGATCAAAGATCCTAGTCAGGATACTGATGAAATGTCTTCGAAATGTTAGACAAAACTTGGTTGAATATGACTTTTTAGAAAACTTAGATCATTTAGATAAGGTTTTCAAGACTTGAAGAATAATAAATCATACTAGAAACACTTAGGCAATAATTTCCAACCTTAACCTTTGAATCCTTTGCAATGTCCCCGGCATGGATGTCCCCTGTCTGTGCAGGATATTGCATCAGTGCATGACATACATGAGTATTTCTTTACTTAGTGATTAAACTTCGTAGCTTTTTATCCACAAAAGAACGTGTGTAATCATAGTTTGTCATATCTTTGCAATCTTGTCAAAAACTTTAGTTTTACTGGGGATAAACCCTTAATGTACTGGGGATAAACCCTTAGCATCTTGGGGATAAACCCTTAGTATCCTGGGGAAAATCCTAAATTTTCGTGCGCTACAGGCGGGAGTGTATAAACTCCAAGTCTTAGAAAGGTGAAAACCTTTAAACCTTAGAGAGTATGAAAATACCCTTTCGTGAGAGAGGGTGACCAATCCTCATATACCTTGAGGATCCAGGGTATAGCCAACAGTAACGAAATTGTCAGCCACTTTTACATGAACTGGTCCCGCCACCTTGAACTATCCCTGGATAACTTGCGCTCCAGGCGGGGTGTTTAAACCCAATTCGTGAGAAAGGTGAATACCTTTAAACCTGTGAAGGGATCAGGATCCCTTAAACGTGAGAGAGGGGGCCAATCCTCTAATCTTCCGAAGTATCCTGAGTGTATATCCTGGAGCTATATCCTAAAGCATATACTACAAAACAATCGTAAACTAATGTGGGTGTTAGTCTGGCTAACACCCCTCCGATGCTTAAGTCAGTATTGGGTTCATCAAATATATTAAAAGAGACAGAATTCATACCATCCTGAGTTAGAAAATAAATTCTAAACTCACTTGAAATAGAGCTTTAGGTGTATAGCATTCTAGGATCTTGGTAGCGTATCCCCCTCCATATTCTTGAGTCGGTATGCTCCTTTCCCTGATTCTGAGTCAATCTCATAGGGTCCTTCCCACTTTGGAGCCAACTTTCCATCAGCAGGATTCGTAGTATTCTGAAAAGCTTTTCTTAACACCCAATTTCCAACTTGGAACCTCCTAGTTCTTATATTCTTGTTATATGCTCTGGATATCCTCTGTTGATATGCTGCCATTCTTAGCTTTGCCGCATCTCTCGCTTCATCAATAGTATCTAATTCTTGACATAAGATTTCATAATTTGATTCAGGATCCCGTAGGCTTGATCTTGCTGTAGGTGTCACCATCTCTGTCGGGATTACTGCCTCTGCTCCAAATACTAAGGAAAATGGGTTTTGCCCAGTAGCATTCTTCACAGTTGTTCTATCAGCCCATAGGACAAATGGTAGTTCTTCTGCCCATTTTCCTTTTTTGGCACCTAACCTCTTCTTTAAGTTGTTGACGATTATCTTGTTCGAGGATTCTGCTTGTCCATTTGCTTGAGGATGTACCGGAGTAGACGTGATCATTTTGATTCCCCAATTTTATTGAAGCGACCATCTTAATTCCCCAACTTTTGCAAAAATCAGTACTTCTTTTACTTATAAACTGAGAACCATTGTCACAGATTATCTCGGCTGGTACTCCAAACCTGGTCAGGATATCCCTTTTTATGAAGGATACTACTTCTTGGTCTCTAACTTGGACAAATGCTTCAGCTTCAACCCATTTGGAGAAATAATCCGTCATTGCCAACATGAAAACCTTTCCTCCTGGAGCCTTTGGAAGCTTTCCCACTATATCCATACCCCATTTCATAAACGGCCAAGGGGATATGATAGGATATAATGGTTCTGCAGGCTGATGCAGGATGTTGCCGTGTTTTTGACATGAATCGCATTTCCGAGCATACTCCGCGGCATCCTTTCTCATGGTTGGCCAGTAATATCCTGTTCTAAATACCTTCGAGAACAGAGATCTGCCCCCAGTATGGTTGGCACAGTCTCCTTCGTTTATATCCTGAAGTACCTCCTTGGTTTCAGGATCTTCCAAGCACCTTAGGTACGGACCTGCAAGGGATTTCTTATACAAAATATTATTTATAATAGTAAAACGAGATACCTTCATCCTAAAAGCCTTAGGATTTGAATCTTTTGGGATATATCCTTCTTGAAGATACTTCACAATTGGATTCATCCAGGATTCAGGATCCTTCTTAGGATATCCATCACCAGGATCCTGGATACATGCTACTTCTTTATCCTGAGATTTGAAATCTTCCATTGCAGGATACAAGATGTGCACTATTGGTATCTGAGTTTCCTCCGGTATCCTGATAGTAGATCCTAAGTTTGCTAGAGCGTCAGCTTCAGCATTCTTTTCTCTTGGTACCTGTTCAAGTGTAAAAATTTCGAAATATCCTGCTAATTTTTTAACAATTTCAAGATATTCAGCTAACTTTTCACCTTTTACTGCATAAGATCCATTGAAATGGTTAGTAATCAACAGGGAATCAACATATACTTGTAAACATCTAATATTCATATTTCTAGCCAATTCTAATCCTGCTATCAGAGCTTCATACTCAGATTCATTATAGGTAGCAGAAAATTCACATTTAATAGCCTGGGGTAGTATGTCCCCCTGTGGCGATTTTACTAGTATACCCAATCCTACACCTCTCACATTAGATGCACCATCAGTATGTAATGTCCAGGATTCCAAGTTTTCTCCAAGCTGTTGCACTTCTAGGTCTACTTCATTTTGATTATCACTACTGAAATCAGCCACAAAGTCAGCTAAGGCCTGAGACTTTATGGCATTTCTAGGTTCATATATTAAATCATAGGCACTTAATTTTACTGACCACTTAGCCATCCTACCTGACATCTCGGGTTTCCTAAGCACACTTTTAACAGGATAGTTGGTTTTAACATGAATCCTATGTGTTTCAAAATAATGTCTAAGTTTTGTTGACACCATAACTAGGGCTAATATCATTTTTTCTAAGTGTGAGTATCTAGTTTCAGCATCTAACAAACTTTTACTAACATAATAGACAGGATACTGCTGACCTTCATGATCCTTTACAAGAACAGCGCTTACTGCATTCCCTGATACTGCAAGATACAGGGATAGTGGTTCACCATCCTCGGGCTTCATCAATAGAGGTGCAGTTGAAAGATACTACTTCAATTCCTGGAAGGCTGCTTCATGCTTCTCTCCCCATTCGAATTTCTTATTCTTCTTCAGGATATCGTAGAATTCCTTGCATTTTTCCGAGGATCTCGATATAAACCTGTTTAATGCTGCTACTCGCCCTGTTAATCTTTGTACATCCTTCATGTTTGATGGTGACTTTATATCCAGGATAGCTTTGATCTGTTCCGGGCTCATTTCGATCCCCCTTTTAGTCACCATGTATCCCAAAAACTTTCCTGCCCCCACTCCAAAATGGCATTTAGCTGGATTTAATTTCATGTTGTACTGATCCAGGATATCGAATGCTCCTTCAATATCCCGGAGACGATCCTCATCCTTCTTGGACTTTACTACCATATCATCAATGTATACCTCCATGGTGTCCCCCAGTTTGTCTTTAAACATCATGTTCACCAATCTCTGGTATGTTGCACCTGCATTTTTCAAACCAAAAGGCATAGCAATATAACAATAAATACCTGTTGGTGTCATAAAAGCAGTATCCTCCTAGTCTGAAGGTTCCATCTGGATCTGCTGGAATCCTGAGGATGCATCCATGAAGGTTAGCATTTCATGACCAGCGGTGGCATCCACCATCGAGTCTATATGAGGTAGAGGGAACGGGTCTTTAGGACATGCTTTGTTCAAGTCTGTGTAATCTACACAGACTCTCCATTTCCCATTCTTCTTTTGAACTACGACCACATTTGCTAGCCACTTGGGGAATTTAACTTCCCTAATCATCTTGGATTTCAATAACCTTTCAACCTCCTCCTGTATGATTGCATTTCTTTCAGGAGCAAACTTCCTTCTCTTTTGTTGAACGGGCTTGAAAGACCTGTCAATCCCAAGTTTATGAGTTATAATATCTTTTGATATACCTGTCATGTCTTCGGTTTTCCATGCAAATATGGATATCCTGCATTTCAAAAAGTTAGTAAGCTGATTCTCAATATCTTGGGGGATTTTGGTTCCTACGAGCACCGAGATATCTGGATTATCCTGGTCCTGGATAATTTTCTTAACATCCTGCTCTGAAGCCTCCGCGATATCCTGGGCTCGTATCTTTAATTGCTATGCTTCATTGGGCTTGGTTGATGTCACACCCCGACCACGTAAAACAACAAAACATGGCGGAAACATCGAGGCGTGTTGTAACAGAATTAATGTTTCATAACCATGGATACCAAAGAGTGTTTCGTTTTATTAAACATTGAGTAATTACATCGTCTTGAAATCTAAATACACTATTTAAACATAGTCTATCATTGTTATTGAGTCACTAAGGCCTTGTCCAGTCCTATGTGAGCATGCATCTTATCAATCGATATCATCCAACAATACCTGAAACATATGTGAAAACGAGGTCAGCAAAGAAATGCTGGCGAGATACATAGGTTTTGTGAAAATAAGATTCATGACTTCTGTTTTAAGAAAATGTTTAGTCATGAACCTTGTAATTTGCTTTGTCTTTGTAAATCATTTGAAAAAAAATAAGTTCAGATGATATGTATAAATAAGAAAATAATGCATGGTTAAATGAATAACCAAGTTGAATGAGTTTGTAAAAGATAAATTGTTTTGTAAAACAATGTCTTGTGAAAAGTATATTATTTGTATAAAATGTTATATGTATCAAACTGAAATGATTCAAATAACGCTACGACATGTAATACCATACAAACACTTATATATAGGAAGTACCAGCGGCGTATCCACCATGCTTGTATCATATTACACCCGCATCGTTACTTAATCATTTACTCAAACCAAACCAAACAATGTAAAATGTCTATGTTTAAATATCCATGTCAAATGTCTATGTCAAATATCCATGTCAAATGTCTATGTCAAATATCCATGTCAAATGTCTATGTCAAATATCCATGTATGGCAAGTGAAATGTCTCAACTAAACCATATGCACAAAACAAAGTATTGAAGTAAAACTTGGTTTAAATCAAAGTTATGTTTTGTGGGAAATACATGATCAAATGTCAATCATGTTCCAATGTTTACCCAATCGTTAACCCATTTTGTAAAATCGTTCTAGTCGTTCTTGTTTTAATTGTGAAACTACTTTATGGTCGATTCTCTAATAACATTCAAACCTTCTTGACGCGTTCCTCGTTCCATCTCGCTCTCGTTCTCGTTCTTAACAAACCCTTACCAAAGGGTAAGTTAATAATTACAGATTCAGTCGTTACCCAAAATATCCACACATAACCATGGGTATAGAGAATAACGGGATTTGTCAGATCCTATGGTACCATAACCTAATACTGGTCGGCTTGATCATTGCTAATGAATGTCATTGGTTATGTAACTACAACCAACAAGTTCGTTCACTTTATTGAAATCGTTCTTGAAACCATTGTAATTGTTTTTGAAACCATTGTTATCGTTCTTGAAACCACATTCTAATTGTTATTGTAATCGTTCTTGAAATCACTTTGTAATTGTTATTGTAATCGTTCTTGAAATCACATTGTAATTGTTATTGTAATCGTTCTTGAAATCACATTGTAATTGTTATTGTAATCGTTCTTGAAATCATTGTTAAAACATTTAGCACATATGAGTCACCCCAAAACAGTTGAAAACAGTAAAAGAGGGGAATAATGTACTCGCCTGAGAGTGCTTAGGAGTCTTGAATAACTACCAAGTAAGCTAGAGGAGTCCCGGAAATCAAACGGTACCTAATATAGGTAACTACATAATTAACCCGGACCTAAATCGGAAGACTGGGTAGCAGGAGGGTTCGTAAACCAAATGAGTGTAGGAACTCATGTGATATGGTTTAACAAAGCCTACATACTAAATGGAACTTAACCTAAGTATTATCGACCCATTACGACCCGTTTAGGTAGCTTATGCTACTTTAACGCGTCGTTCGCGTGAAACGCGTTTGGACCGTCTAACTAGTCCTATGACAAGTGTTATATGCCTAAACATGTTACATAATCAGTTATGTGACAAAAGTTTAGGTTACATATGCTTAATTACCAATTATACATGAAAAAGGGTATTCTGGTAATTTACCTAAGGCATATAAACTACCTATCATACAACTACTTAAACGAAGCGACCATAAGGTATAACCTCGTAAGGTTATTCCCTATATACTATGGTCACCTAATGTATTTGGTCGGATCCTAATGATCGACCAAACTGGGTCGGGTTCGAGGTATAAGCGATTTATTAGATCGGTTACCCTACGACCCTAGACAACGTGGTAATCAGTAGGCATAGTCCCAAGGGACTATAACCAACGTGATTACACTCACGTTGCGAAGTTCAAACGAACTTCGCATTGACCATAACTGGTCAACGCTGAAAGTCAAACAAAGTTTGACTTTCTGACTCGAAAAGCAGTAAAATAAGGAAAAGAACGAAAGAATACTTACCCAGGGTCCCCGAATGCTAATCCCGATCCAAGAATCTCAGGTATGAAACAATGGTTTCAACTTAGAGTTTCTCAAATCAGAATTCTTGTAAGTTATGCAATGGGGGGCATGGGGTATTTATAGTATTCGGTCCACCGTTGAGATCGTTTGATGGAAAACGTGCCATGATCCCACCCGTACAAGTGTCGGGACCTTATGGTGGCTTAAAATGGTTCTTATCCGCTGACTAGACGATTGAGAACATGTGGTTGTGAACGAAACAGCTGGAAACAGGCTGTGAAATACACTGCATCTGGTCTGTGCAAGGCTAGCGCACCGCTACGCTAAAAGTGTAGCGCACCGCTAGGCCTTATTTTGGCAGATTTACACTTTTGGTCCCTGAACTGTATTTAGGCCATTTTCGACACGTTTAAGGCCCGTTAACCCCATTTCAAAGCTCTAAAATGAAGTTAAAGTATAGGGAACTTAAAATGTGCTCAAAAATATCTCGGATGTCGGTTCGTTTAACCGTATGGTTGCGATGTTCGGTTAATTACGACAGAATGCGCACAAGCGCGAAAAACGATCCAAATGACGCGACGAATGGATTTTTCTTATGGCGAACACTAAAATAAAATATAGTCATGCTTACATAAATTTTTGGATGTCCGGATGTATTCAGAACGTAAGTTATGCGCGAAAATGCAAACTTGTGCACTTTTTGACACTTTTAGTCCCTGAATGACCCAAAAGTTTATTTTAGCACACCGAACCCCTCAAAGCCTATTTCTAAGCTATATAAAGGATATTTATGGTATGTTTAACTTATGGTCATGTTCCGGAATGTCTGTTACAGTTCAAATTGGCATACTTTCGCAGTTTGTCAACTTTAGTCCCTGTAAGCGATTTAACTTGATTTTGCCATACCAAAGCCTTCAAAACTTATTTCTAAGTTATGTAAAGGTTATTTAAGGTATGTTAAGCCTATGTCACTATTCCGGAGTGTTTGTTGCATTAAACTGGTTATATTTACGCATCGGTGCGCGTATAACCTTCCAGAAAGTGATTTAGAGTTTGAAATTGAACAAGAATTGATATGTGCAAATGATACACATATTTTTACAAATCCCAAATATGAAATATAATATTTCATTGGTTTGGTATTTGTTTGATGGCCGTGGAGGCACAGGTGTTACAGTCTCCCCTACTTTAGGAAATTTCGTCCCGAAATTTATTTAGAGGAAACTTGTGAGGGCTTGAAAACATGAGGTTGAAAAGATCGAACATTATTGATTAGGGTTCTGAACTTCTAGTAACCTTTAATAACATCATGATTGCAATGTAAGAGGGATACTTATATACAAGTATATGAAGTGTCATTGGTGCGTCCACCGTACCTCCATTACATCGTTCTCAGTTCGTTATTGTTGTCACTATCGGTTCTTACACATAATAAATCTTACTGTGTTTCTGTGCACTAAATTTCATAATTATGTGCGCATCCATAATTAGAGAATTCCTTGCACAGTTCACACAGTCTATTTTATAATGTGTAGGGTAAAACCAAATGAACAATCCTGTGATGAGCGTGACTTAGACCGCCATAGAGTCCTTTTAATTAAATCAATAAATGATCTAAATAGACTATCAAGGAGTCTGTTCAGCTACATCACTAGATGTCATTCTTTAACCAGATTGTGAATCAATCTTTTTGACTAGACCACTTAAGGGTCTCTCATGAATCATGGAGTGATACTATAAAATCCAAGGGTCTTATCTATTACATAGAAGCCCATTAAGGATTTAAGGTAGTACCTTTTGACTATCCTGCTACGAATCCCTCATATGAATATATGAAAGATCCTGCGAGGATTTGGATAACGAATTATCCAGAGTATAAAAACACAAAAACATAGAGGAGAACATAAGATGAATAAACACATAGTCACATAATTGCATACTCGTTCAATCGCATAATCGTTCAATTTGACCTTTAATTTGTTATCTTTGGACACGGGTATTTAAAGCATACCAGAAACCCAATCCGTGGATTTCCTTTGGCACTTTAAATATTTTCAAGAATCTAACTATGAAGATAGGAAGATCTTAAAAGGAATTCGGTTTGTCCTAATTGAGTTGTATTGTACATTTTAAAGTGTACAAGGAATTCAATCAGGGCTCCGATGTCAACGAAGGTGTTGATCGTGATCGGCTCAGGACATGAATAGTTCAAGATGTCATCAATAATAACAATGACGATCTGATCCAAATAAGGCTTGCAGACTCTATTTATTAAGTCCTTGAGGATGGCTGGAGTATTTGTCAACCTAAAAGGCATGACTGTAAACTCGTAATGGCCATACTTCATGCAGAAAACCGTTTTGGGAATATCTTCTTCGAGAATACAAAGTTGATGATACCCAAAACGCAAATCGATCTTGGAAAAGCATGAACGCTATGCAGTTGATCGGAGAAATCGTTGATTTAAGGTAGGGGGATATCGATTCTTGATGGTAAGCTTACTTGGCTTACGTTAATCGATATACATTCGAAAAGATCCATTTTTCTTTTCACAAGGAGAACAGGAGTTTCTCCAAGGTGAAAAGTTCGGACGGATGAATCCTTTATCAGACAACTCTTGAAGCTGTTTTGATACTTCTTGCATCTCGAACGGTGCAAGACGATAAAATACTTTAGATTTAAAAGAAACCAGTGTTTGAGGTTCTTAGGGAGATCTCAAGTGATCGTAAAAATGACAGAACCACACGAGTAGTTTTGTCTTTGTGTTGACATCACAAGGTTGAATCAAACATTCATACAATTGCATTAGTTAGAAAATAAAACCACAAATTTTTATTTATATAACAACCGCATTGTCTTTAAATGTTACAAGATACCAACCAGAGGAAAAACAAAATACTAATTGTTCGCTCCTTCATCATTGAGTGCCTCATTGATGTTAAACACTCGACCACGTGCTGGATTCACATTGACGTTGACATTCGCATTTGGGTTTGCGTTAGCATTTGCATTCACCAGTCTTGGGCAGTTGTGGCGGAAGTGACCAATCTCTCCGTAGTTGAAACATGAACCCAGTGGAAATCTCGCAGCATTCCCTTGAACCGGAGCTTGAACCTGAGCAGCCTGATTTTGTCCCAAACGACAAATCTTGGCCAAATGCCCAAGTTTACCACACGTCGTGCATTGCCAGCAAGCTTGTTGTACTGCGTGATGACTGTTGCAGCGTGCACAATAAGGTGCGGTACCGGCATATGCTTTCTTTGCAGGTGGCTGAGCTGGTTGGTTCCGCGGGTTCTGAGCAGTCTGTGCTGTAACAGCAAAATTTTGGGCACCCTTTCGCTTCTTTGATTTCTTTGACGTCTCACCTTCCTTACCCTTCTTGTTTTGGCCTTTCTTGCTATCCTCCTTGTCAGCTGACTGTTTCTTTCCCTTGTCACCCTTCCTGTGTAACTTGTTCTTCCGAATTTGCGACTCAGTCAATGTCGCTGATAACTCGATCGCCTGACGGAGTGTGGCAGGGTTACTACCAGTAAGGATGTCTTGTACCGAGTCAGGTAGGCCGTCGATGTACCTTTCGATAGCTATGTCAAGTGGGGTAACCATTGTCGGGCAAAGCAGACTCAGCTCCTCAAACCTATCAGTATACGCCCTGTGCTCACCACTATCTTGCTTCAACTCATCAAATTCCTTCTCCAAAGGTCGCTGCTCATGACGAGGACAGAATTCCCTCATCATCAGAGCCCTAAGTTCAGCCCATGTCTGTGCGAGAGCAACTTCCGCACCTCGGTCTCTCATTACCCCATTCCACCATGTAAGAGCCCTCTTCTGAAACACGCTCGAGGAGAACTCGACCTTGCGATTATCCGGGCACTGCACGTGGCGAAAAGTATTCTCAATGCTTTCGAACCACTGAAGAAGCCCAGTTGCTCCTTCAGAACCACTAAACTTGAGTGCTTTAGCCTGGTTGAAATCCTTGTATTTGCATAGCACATTGTTTTTGTTGTTGGCTTGGTTCCATTGAGCAAAGAGGTTTGGGAATTGAGCAGCCATTTGCTGCGCAATGATTTCTGCCAGCTCGGCAGTCTCTATCTGGCTTTCGCGTCGAGGAGGCATTGTCTAAAAGAGGAAACATGAAAGGAGATGAGTGAGAGAATTTAGACGAAAAGAATGAGATGAAACAAATCTGATGAAAGCAAGTATAGTGGTCATTTGTTTGTCACTACAAAGCAACAAACGACACACAGTGACTGATCAAAGTAAATGGGTCAAAAATAATGTATCGCGAAGACATGCTCGCCTATAAGTGAACACTCATCCCAAGAATTCCCAGGTAAGCACAACTGGTCTCGCGTCTGATGAGATGTATACGAAGTGCTTGCCTAGACAGAAAACCCAGAATACAGGCATTCACCCTTCCAGTTTGCACGTGTTCACATTATTTAAAACCCAAAACCTTGACGAAGTTTTGAAAACTCAAAGGGGTTCAAAACCATATAATAGAGAGTTCAAAACCTTACAATAGAGGGTTCAAAACCAAGTAATCAATCATCCTAGAACAGATGATTAGTTTTCAAAGCGGTTTTGAAATTTATGTTCTTGTTGTGGTCGTCACCTAAGGATAGGTGACGGTATTGTTTTATGACTAAACGCAAGTAAACTCGCGTTAGGGTCCTAAGAAGGTTATAGACTAGGTCAAAGCATTACTAATAACCTAATTCCCTATAACCATTGGCTCTGATACCATCTTTTCTGTCACACCCCGACCACGTAAAACAACAAAACATGGCGGAAACATCGAGGCGTGTTGTAACAGAATTAATGTTTCATAACCATGGATACCAAAGAGTGTTTCGTTTTATTAAACATTGAGTAATTACATCGTCTTGAAATCTAAATACACTATTTAAACATAGTCTATCATTGTTATTGAGTCACTAAGGCCTTGTCCAGTCCTATGTGAGCATGCATCTTATCAATCGATATCATCCAACAATACCTGAAACATATGTGAAAACGAGGTCAGCAAAGAAATGCTGGCGAGATACATAGGTTTTGTGAAAATAAGATTCATGACTTCTGTTTTAAGAAAATGTTTAGTCATGAACCTTGTAATTTGCTTTGTCTTTGTAAATCATTTGAAAAACAATAAGTTCAGATGATATGTATAAATAAGAAAATAATGCATGGTTAAATGAATAACCAAGTTGAATGAGTTTGTAAAAGATAAATTGTTTTGTAAAACAATGTCTTGTGAAAAGTATATTATTTGTATAAAATGTTATATGTATCAAACTGAAATGATTCAAATAACGCTACGACATGTAATACCATACAAACACTTATATATAGGAAGTACCAGCGGCGTATCCACCATGCTTGTATCATATTACACCCGCATCGTTACTTAATCATTTACTCAAACCAAACCAAACAATGTAAAATGTCTATGTTTAAATATCCATGTCAAATGTCTATGTCAAATATCCATGTCAAATGTCTATGTCAAATATCCATGTCAAATGTCTATGTCAAATATCCATGTATGGCAAGTGAAATGTCTCAACTAAACCATATGCACAAAACAAAGTATTGAAGTAAAACTTGGTTTAAATCAAAGTTATGTTTTGTGGGAAATACATGATCAAATGTCAATCATGTTCCAATGTTTACCCAATCGTTAACCCATTTTGTAAAATCGTTCTAGTCGTTCTTGTTTTAATTGTGAAACTACTTTATGGTCGATTCTCTAATAACATTCAAACCTTCTTGACGCGTTCCTCGTTCCATCTCGCTCTCGTTCTCGTTCTTAACAAACCCTTACCAAAGGGTAAGTTAATAATTACAGATTCAGTCGTTACCCAAAATATCCACACATAACCATGGGTATAGAGAATAACGGGATTTGTCAGATCCTATGGTACCATAACCTAATACTGGTCGGCTTGATCATTGCTAATGAATGTCATTGGTTATGTAACTACAACCAACAAGTTCGTTCACTTTATTGAAATCGTTCTTGAAACCATTGTAATTGTTTTTGAAACCATTGTTATCGTTCTTGAAACCACATTCTAATTGTTATTGTAATCGTTCTTGAAATCACTTTGTAATTGTTATTGTAATCGTTCTTGAAATCACATTGTAATTGTTATTGTAATCGTTCTTGAAATCACATTGTAATTGTTATTGTAATCGTTCTTGAAATCATTGTTAAAACATTTAGCACATATGAGTCACCCCAAAACAGTTGAAAACAGTAAAAGAGGGGAATAATGTACTCGCCTGAGAGTGCTTAGGAGTCCTGAACAACTACCAAGTAAGCTAGAGGAGTCCCGGAAATCAAACGGTACCTAATATAGGTAACTACATAATTAACCCGGACCTAAATCGGAAGACTGGGTAGCAGGAGGGTTCGTAAACCAAATGAGTGTAGGAACTCATGTGATATGGTTTAACAAAGCCTACATACTAAATGGAACTTAACCTAAGTATTATCGACCCATTACGACCCGTTTAGGTAGCTTATGCTACTTTAACGCGTCGTTCGCGTGAAACGCGTTTGGACCGTCTAACTAGTCCTATGACAAGTGTTATATGCCTAAACATGTTACATAATCAGTTATGTGACAAAAGTTTAGGTTACATATGCTTAATTACCAATTATACATGAAAAAGGGTATTCTGGTAATTTACCTAAGGCATATAAACTACCTATCATACAACTACTTAAACGAAGCGACCATAAGGTATAACCTCGTAAGGTTATTCCCTATATACTATGGTCACCTAATGTATTTGGTCGGATCCTAATGATCGACCAAACTGGGTCGGGTTCGAGGTATAAGCGATTTATTAGATCGGTTACCCTACGACCCTAGACAACGTGGTAATCAGTAGGCATAGTCCCAAGGGACTATAACCAACGTGATTACACTCACGTTGCGAAGTTCAAACGAACTTCGCATTGACCATAACTGGTCAACGCTGAAAGTCAAACAAAGTTTGACTTTCTGACTCGAAAAGCAGTAAAATAAGGAAAAGAACGAAAGAATACTTACCCAGGGTCCCCGAATGCTAATCCCGATCCAAGAATCTCAGGTATGAAACAATGGTTTCAACTTAGAGTTTCTCAAATCAGAATTCTTGTAAGTTATGCAATGGGGGGCATGGGGTATTTATAGTATTCGGTCCACCGTTGAGATCGTTTGATGGAAAACGTGCCATGATCCCACCCGTACAAGTGTCGGGACCTTATGGTGGCTTAAAATGGTTCTTATCCGCTGACTAGACGATTGAGAACATGTGGTTGTGAACGAAACAGCTGGAAACAGGCTGTGAAATACACTGCATCTGGTCTGTGCAAGGCTAGCGCACCGCTACGCTAAAAGTGTAGCGCACCGCTAGGCCTTATTTTGGCAGATTTACACTTTTGGTCCCTGAACTGTATTTAGGCCATTTTCGACACGTTTAAGGCCCGTTAACCCCATTTCAAAGCTCTAAAATGAAGTTAAAGTATAGGGAACTTAAAATGTGCTCAAAAATATCTCGGATGTCGGTTCATTTAACCGTATGGTTGCGATGTTCGGTTAATTACGACGGAATGCGCACAAGCGCGAAAAACGATCCAAATGACGCGACGAATGGATTTTTCTTATGGCGAACACTAAAATAAAATATAGTCATGCTTACATAAATTTTTGGATGTCCGGATGTATTCAGAACGTAAGTTATGCGCGAAAATGCAAACTTGTGCACTTTTTGACACTTTTAGTCCCTGAATGACCCAAAAGTTTATTTTAGCACACCGAACCCCTCAAAGCCTATTTCTAAGCTATATAAAGGATATTTATGGTATGTTTAACTTATGGTCATGTTCCGGAATGTCTGTTACAGTTCAAATTGGCATACTTTCGCAGTTTGTCAACTTTAGTCCCTGTAAGCGATTTAACTTGATTTTGCCATACCAAAGCCTTCAAAACTTATTTCTAAGTTATGTAAAGGTTATTTAAGGTATGTTAAGCCTATGTCACTATTCCGGAGTGTTTGTTGCATTAAACTGGTTATATTTACGCATCGGTGCGCGTATAACCTTCCAGAAAGTGATTTAGAGTTTGAAATTGAACAAGAATTGATATGTGCAAATGATACACATATTTTTACAAATCCCAAATATGAAATATAATATTTCATTGGTTTGGTATTTGTTTGATGGCCGTGGAGGCACAGGTGTTACAGTTGAGGATTTCATCGTGGATGAGTAAGATTCCTTTGCCTCCTGTTGATCACTCTCCACCTTGATAACCCCCCAAGGAGTAGGGATCTTGACACACTGATGATAGGTGGAAGGTACAGCTTTCATATCGTGAATCCAAGGCCTGCCCAATATAATATTATAGCAGGATAATGAATCCATGACACAAAACCGTTGCATCGAGTTTACTCCTTCGATATATACCGGCAGTTTTATCTCCCCAACAGTATTCTTTGCTTCTCCACTAAACCCTACAAGCACAGTGGACTTTGAGGTAATCTCCATCTCGGGAATGTTCATTCTCTTTAAGGTTTCCAATTGGATGATGTTGACTGAGCTGCCATTGTCCACCAGTATCCTGCGTACAAAATGGTTAGCCACATATAACGTTATTACCAGAGCATCATGGTGAGGATCCTGGACAGTATCCCTGTCATCACTGTCGAAAGTGATCACTTTGTCAGTTGTGAGGGTCGTCATCCTGGTTGGATTTTCTCCTCTTTCGGCCTTAGCCTCCTTTGCATATCTCTTGGCCGCAGAATATGAAGTCCCACAAACGTCGGATCCTTCTGAAATAAAGTGAATTATCTTGGCATCCGCAGGAGGTGATACTGCTCATTCAGGATCCTTCTCAGTATCCTGACCCTTATTATTCTTTCTTCCCAGGAGATCCTTTAGATATCCCTTGCTCAAGAGATAACTTATTTCTTTCCTCAGAGCAACGCAATCCTCAGTAACATGTCCGAAATCCTCATGGAAGGCACACCATTTGGACTTATCCTTCCAATCAGTTTTTTGTTGTTCCTTCTAGGCCATCTTGCTTTGTCTCCTAAGCCCTGCATAGCATACATCAGTTCAGGTATGTTAACAGAAAAACAATATTTAGATAATTCAGGATACTCCTCAGGATCCTCGTCTTCGACATCATTCACTTTCTTGCTGTCATTCCTGCCATATGGCTTAGAGCGGTATGGCTTATATGAGGATTCTGACTTCTTGTTAGTTGATTCGTATATTGAGGATGAATTCATCCTCACTTGCATTTTCTTGTCATCTTCAAGCCTGATATATCTCAAAGCCCTGTTTCGAGCTTCGTCCAAGTTCCTGCAAGGATTCATCACAAGATCCTGATAAAACTGGGAATCCTTTTGTAGCCCCATCTTGAATGCTTGGACTGCTGTAGCAACATCGAGGTGTGGGATGTCCAAGGATTCCCTGCTGAATATGTTCATATAATCCCTTAGGGATTCTTGAGGTCCCTATGTTATCCTGTAGAGGTCACTTGTTAGTTTTTCAAAGCTTCTACTGCAAGAAAACTGACTATTAAACAAATTAACTAGATGAGCAAATGATGTAATTGAACAAGGTGGAACATTTAGAAGCCATTTCAAGGCTGATCCTGTTAGAGTAGAGCCGAAGCCCTTGCACAAGCATGCTTCTTTAAGATCCGGCGGGATAGGGTTAATCTCCATCCTCTCCCTATACTGGGCAATATGCTCCTCAGGATTCGTCGTCCCATCATACAGCTTCATGTTAGGAGTCTGGAATCTCTTTGGGATTTCTACATCACAAATGGGGTGAGCAAAGCGGGATATATTGTGACTATCCCGGGATACTTCTGGTATAGGCTGCACTATCCCATGCACACTTGATATCATATCCTTCAACTTTTGAAGCTCTATGGTTATTGCTGATGTCACACCTGCATCCTGCAATGATCCAAGATTATTAGTAACAGGGATACTGTGTTAACAGACAAGTTACCAGCTTGGTGATTCTGGCCATATCCTGGAGCGCATCCTGGAGCATATCCTGGATTTCTCACAGTTGACACCCTGACCGAAGAGGGTATCTCAGGAATATGACTCTGGGAATGGCTAGGCACAATATTCCCCATGTTATCCTCAGTATATAATGTCGAATTGAAGTTCAAAGCCCTAGGCTGCAAGGGAGTGACAGTATCGTCAGTGGGCCTGCTTGAGCTAGATTTCAGGACTTGTATCTCTCTCATCAGCATTTGGTTGGTCTCCTGCTGTTGCCTCATTTTTTCCTGTACACTACCAAACAAAGTTAGAATTTCTTCATTAGAGGCCAAAACAGGAGCAGATCCCTGAACACTCCGAGTAGGTATAATATCATGAGGCTGTGAAGAAGCTTACGTCCTTGGAGGAGGTGGTGGAAGAACCGAACCAATTGTTGCAGAGGTTGTAGCAGACACGGTAGAAGAGCTCATGTTTGATCTTGAGGCCATTGAAAATAATGTAGCAAAAAGTTTTGAAAATAGAAAACCAATTAATGATTTTGCAAAAGCTTTTAGTAGAAATAGCACCACTTACCCCACGGTGGGCGCCAAATTGTTTTGGTAAAAAATTACCTAAGCAATTAAGTGATCAAATTAGTTTTGTGAGGTAGTGTGCTAGTAATACTTTGTGAAAAGTATGTTGTTTTGTTAGTTTGCAAAAACAGTTAACAGGATACGGCTCAGGATATCGAGTTGTATCTATAATCAAACAATGAGCAAAAATGTAAAGGTTGACACGTGATGTACGAGGAAAGCCCTTGATCAATCTAGATCTCCAGCATAAAACCTCGGGAGCTGACAATCGTCGACTGCCTTGTTCTTCTTATTGCTTGAATAACCAGGATACAGTGCAGGATAATTCTCAGATCGCTACTTAGTGTTACAATGATTGCAAGTGATGAGTGTTAATGTGTGATTATTGCTGGAAAGAAGAGTGAATGAGTAGGTGAATTCGAGAGTGTGTGTCCTATGGATCTGGCATCCCCTTTATATAGTTTCTAAGTTTAACTAACTATGCTAAAAATCCGGGATATTATGCTAAAAGTCTGGGATACTGAGATTATTTCCTTTCTGAACGTTAGGGGGCTGTTTCAACTCGTTTTCCACGCGCATACCAACTATAACTCCAGGATTTAAGCTCCTATAACCGTTACAACATTAATAGCATTGACCAATCATCCATAACTCCCATAAAATACGCCTTTCTTCAATGCTAACCGTTACAAGAGCAATTCTTCCGCCATCAACGTCCTTATCCTAACCAATTTGAGCGGGTCTTCAGGATGACTTGGTCCTCATGAACGTTAGTCCCTTGTAACCAACGTTACAAGCAAATTGTTAGTAACAGTCAGGATACTGCCTCAGGATGTTACCAATATCCTGGTCCGGTATCCTGATCATAATCATCATAAAATCAAGATATAGTATCAGGATATGGGCTCAGAATTTCACACATAACAGTCTCCTTCCGGGAAGGGATAAAAAAACTCAGCCATTGTCTCTCTGCTGCAAGCCCGTATCAAGATGGCTTATGAGGCCAAGAAGACAGGCCTTGAGTGCCCAGCGTGGCCGGTTGAATCCTGGGTGGCAAAGCTGACGGAGCTTGGAGGCAAGGCTGTGCCGTATCCTGCCGAGGCTGGTGAATCCTCTAAGTCAGCAAAGGTGGTGGACAAGGCTGGAGAGAAGGATGCTGGGATGGATGCTGTGGAGGATGCTGCTCAGGATGCTGAGGCTGGGAAGACGGAGAAGGCTGGTAAAGATGCCACTGTGTAAAGGCATTCGTGTGGGCGATGATGGATGTTGATGCCTAGGCCGGAGCCCACTTTTTTAGATTTGATGGTTATTTGAACAATTTACTTTTCTCGTCTTTAAAATAATTTACTTTTCTGCATTTAGATAATATGATGACCAAAGGTAGATGGGTCCTGGGTTTCAGGATGAAGCCCTTGGTCATCAATTATTATCATCTGTTTTGAACATTATAACAGTTGGAGGTGGATGGGTCTCGGTTTGAGACGAAACCTTCAACTGTTATGTAAATATAACTATGAACTTATTGTGCTTTTGGTGGATGGTTCTCGGTTTGAGATGAAACCAAAAGCACAAACTTTAGCCACGTTAATAATATAACTCTCTTTTGACCTTATCTTTGTTGCTATACTTTTAATGCACAAATTTTATTCTGAAAACAGTTTCCTTTGAACATTCTTGGGAACATATTCTGAGAGTGTCCTGAGAGATATTCTGGTTAGGATATTGTCACATAACTCATAAAACTTAGGTTATAAAAAGGAGAGACCATACCGAAGATCCCTAGAGAGTTAATCCCAATCTTCCATCCTAGGAATGTCCCCAGTGCACATTTATAAGTTTGAATCCATCCTTTGAATTGTATAATGTATGTCCCCTGTGTTCAACATATTTGCAGACATAGTCACACTTTAGCTTTCCTGTGGATAAATCCTTAATATGCTGGGTATAAACCCTTAATATCCTGGGGATAAACCCTGATTTTCATGCGCTACAGGCGGGAGTGTATAAACTCCAAGACTTAGAAAGGTGAAAACCTTTAAACCTTAGAGAGTATGAAAACACTCTTTCATGAGAGAGGGTGATCAATCCTCATATTCCTTGAGGATCCAGGATATAGCCAACAATAACGAAATTGTCAGCCACTTTTACATGGACTGGTCCCGCTATCTTGAACTATTCCTGGATAACTTGCGCTCCAGGCGGGGTGTTTAAACCCAATTCGAGAGATAGGTGAACACCTTTAAACCTGTGAAGGGATCAGGATCCCTTAAACGTGAGTGAGGGGGCCAATCCTCTAATCTTCTAAATTATCCCGAGTGTATATCCTGGAGGTATATCCCGGAGCATATTCTGCAAAACAACCATAAACTAAGGTGGGTGTTAGCCTGGCTAACACCCCTCCGATGCTTAAGTCAGTACTGGATTCAAAAGAATAAATAAATTCAAACATATTTAAAAGAGATAGAATTCATACCATCCTGAGTTAGAAATTAAATTCTAAACTCACTTGAAATAGAGCTTTAGGTGTATAGCATTCCAGGATCTTGGTGGCATATCCCCCCATATTCTTGAGTCGGTATGCTCCTTTTCCCGATTCTGATTCAATCTCATAGGGCCCTTCCCACTTTGGGGCTAACTTTCCATCGGCAGGATTAGTAGTATTATGAAAAGCCTTTCTTAACACCCAATCCCCAACTTGAAACCTTCTAGTCCTTATATTCTGCTTCATTATTAGTGGCAGGAAATTCACATCTAATAGCCTGGGGTAATATGTCCCCCTGTGGCGGTTTAGTAGTATACCCAATCTTACTCCTCTAACATTAGATGCACCATCAGTATATAATATCCAGGATTCTGAGGTTTCTCCTAGTTGTGGAACTTCTAGGTCTACTTCATTTTGAATATCACTACTGAAATCAGCCACAAAGTCAGCTAAAGCCTTAGACTTTATGGCATTTCTAGGTTCATATACTAGATCATAGGCACTTAACTTTACCGACCACTTAGCCATTCTTCCTGACATCTCAGGTTTACTAAGCACATTTTTAACAAGATAGTTGGTTTTAACATGAATCCTGTGTGTTTCAAAGTAATGCCTAAGCTTTGTTGACGCCATTACTAGTGCTAAAATTAGTTTTTCTAAATGAGAATATCTAGTTTCAGCATCTAATAAACTTTTACTAACATAATAGACAGGATACTGCTGACCTTCATGATCCTTTACAAGGACATAACTTACTGCATTCCTTGATACAGCAAGGTACAGGGATAATGGTTCACCATCCTCAGGCTTCATTAGTAGAGTCGCGGTTGAGAGATACTGCTTCAAATCCTGCAAGGCTGCTTCATGCTTTTCCCCCCACTCGAACTTCTTATTTTTCTTCAGGATATCATAAAACTCCTTGCATTTTTCCAAGGATCTTGAGATAAATCTGTTTAGTGCTGCTACTCGGCCTGTCAATCTTTGTACATCTTTCATGTTGGAAGGTGATTTGATATCCAAGATGGCTTTAATCTATTCTGGGCTTGCTTCTATCCCTCTTTTAGTCACCATATATCCTAGAAACTTTCCTGCCCCCACTCCAAAATGGCACTTAGCAGGATTCAGCTTCATGTTATACTGATCCAGGATATCAAATGCTCCTTTAATATCCTGAAGGTGATCCTCAACCTTCCTAGATTTTACTACCATGTCATCAATGTATACCTCCATAGTGTCCCCCAATTTGTCTTTGAACATCATGTTTACCAATCTTTGATATGTTGCACCTGCATTTTTCAAACCAAAGGGCATAGCGGTGTAACAATAAATACCTGTTGGTGTCATGAAGGCAGTATCCTCCTAGTCTGAAGGTTCCATCTGGATCTGCTGGAATCCTGAGGATGCATCCATGAAGGTTAACATTTCATGGCCGGCAGTAGCATCCACCATTGAGTCAATATGAGGGAGAGGAAATGGGTCTTTGGGTCAAGCTTTATTCAAGTCTGTGTAGTCTACAGACTCTCCATTTCCCATTTTTCTTTTGTACTACCACTACATTTGCCAGCCACCTTGGAAACTTGACCTCTCTGATCATTTTAGACTTCAGTAACCTTTCTACTTCTTCCTGAATAATCATATTGCGTTCTGGAGCGAATTTCCTTCTTTTTTGTTGGACAGGCTTGAATGATTTGTCAATTCCGAGCTTATGAGTTATAATATCCTTGGAAATGTCGGTCATATCCTCATGCTTCGATGCGAATGTTGACATCCTGCATTTCAAGAAGTTAGTCAATTGATTTTCAATATCTTGAGGGATATTGGTTCCTACGAGCACCGAGATATCTGGATTATCCTGATCCAGGACAATTTTCTTTACATCCTGCTCCAAAGCCTCCACAATATCCTGGGCCCGTATCTTTAATTGCTATGCTGCATTTGGCTTGGTTGAGGATTTCATGGAGGATGAGTAACACTCCTTTGCTTCCTGCTGGTCACTATCCACTTTGACAACCCCCCCCCCCCCCCAAGGTGTAGGGATCTTGATGCACTAATGATAGGTTGATGGCACGCTTTCATATCATGGATCCATGGCCTGCCAAATATGATATTATAGCAGGATAGTGAGTCCATCATGCAAAAGCGTTGCATTGAGTTGACCCCTTCAACATATACTGGTAACTTTATCTCTCCCACTGTGTTCCTAGCTTCTCCACTGAAGCCAACGAGTACAGTGGATTTTGAAGTGATATCCATTGGAGATACATTCATCCTTTTCAACGTCTCTAGCTGGATTATGTTGACGGAGCTTCCATTATCCACCAGTATCCTGCGTACAAAATGGTTAGCCACATATAATGTTATTACCAGAGCATCACGGTGAGGATCCTGGACAGTATCCCTGTCATCACTGTCAAAAGTGATCACTTTGTCAGTTGTGAGGGTTGTCATCCTGGTTGGATTTTCTCCTCTTTCAGCTTTAGCCTCCTTTGCATGTCTTTTGGCCTCAAAATATGAAGTCCCACAAATGTCGGACCCTCCTGAGATAAAGTTAATTATCTTGGCATCTGTAGGAGGTGATGCTGCTCGTTCAGGATCCTTCTCAGTATCCTGCCCCTTGTTTTTCTTTCTTCCCAGGAGATCCTTTAGATATCCCTTGCTCAAGAGATAACTTATTTCTTTCCTCAAAGCAATGCAATCCCTAGTAACATGTCCGAAATCCTCATGGAAGGCACACCGTTTGGACTTATCCTTCCAATCAGCTTTTTGTTGATTCTTCCGAGGCCACCTGGCTTTTTCTCCTAAACCCTGCATAACATACACCAGTTCAGGTGTATTAACAGAAAAACAGTATTCAGATAATGCAGGATACTCCTCAGGATCCTCGTCTTCAACAGTATTAACTTTCTTATTGTCATTTCTACCATATGGCTTGGAGCGATATGGTTTGTACGAGGATTCTGACTTCCTGTTGGTTGACTCATAGGTTGTGGATGAGTTCATCATATCTTGCATCTTTTTGTCATCCTCCAGTTGAATATATCTTAAAGCGCTGTTTCGAGCTTCATCCAGGTTCCTGCATGGGTTCATTACAAGATCTTGGTAAAATTGAGAATCTTTTTGCCAACCCATCTTGAAACCTGCACAGCTGTTGCAACATCAAGATGTGGAATGTCTAAGGATTCCCGACTAAATTTGTTCACATAATCTCTTAAAGATTCCTGAGGTCCTTGAGTTATCCTGTAGAGATCACTTGTTAGTTTTTCAAAACTTCCACTGCAAGAAAATTGACTATTAAATAAGTTCACTAAATGAGCAAATGATGTAATTGAGTGAGGAGGAACATTTAAGAACCATTTTAAGGCTGATCCTGTTAGGGTAGAACCAAAACCCTTGCATAGGCATGCTTCCTTGAGATCCGGAGGAATAGGGTTAATTTCCATCCTTTCCCTATACTTGGCAATATGCTCCTCAGGATCCGTGGTTCCATCATAGAGCTTCATGTTGGGGGTTTGAAATCTTTTTGGGATTTCAGCATCACAAATAGGATGCGTAAACCGGGATATCCTGTGGCTGTCCTGGGATACTTCGGGAATTGGCTGGACCACCCCAGGCACACTGGATATCATGTCCTTTTAGTTTCTGAAGCTCTCTAGATAATGCTGATTTTACACCTGCATCCTGCAAAGATCCAACACCGTTAGTAGCAAGAGTATTATTATTAGATACATTACCGGTCTGAGGATTCTGGCCATATCCTGAAACGTATCCTGAGCTTCTCACAGTTGACACTCTAACTGAAGAGGGTATCTCAGGAGTATGATTCTGGGAATGGCTAGGCACAATATTTCCTCGGTTATCCTCAGTAAAAACTGCAGAACTGAAGTTTAAAGTCCTGGTTGCAAGGGAGTGACAGTATCCTCACCGGGCCTGCTTGAGCTGGATTTCAAGAGTTGTATTTCTCTTAAAATTATTCGGTTGGTCTCCTGCTGCTGCCTCATCTGTTCCTGTACACTACCAAACAAGGTTAGAATTTCTTCATTAGAGGCCAGAACAGGGGCAGATCCATGAATACTCCGAGTAGGTATAATATCCTGAGGCTGCGAGGAGGTTTGCATCCTTGAAGGAGGTAGAGGAAGCACCGAACCAATTGTTGCAGAGGTTGTAGCAGACACGGTGAAAGAGCTCATGCTTGATCTCGAGGCCATTGAAAATAATGTAGCAAAAAGTTTTGAAAGTAGAAAACCAAGTAATGATTTCGCAAAAGTTTTTAGTAAAAATAGCACCACTAGCCCCACGGTGGGCGCCAAATTGTTTTGGTCAAAAATTAACTAAGCAATTTAGTGATCAAATTAGTTAAGTGAGGTAGTGTGCTAAGAATCTGTGTCGTAAGTATGCTGAATTGATTGCTTGCTAAAACAGTTTCAGGATATAGCTCAGGATATTGAGCTATATACGGGGAAGGCCCTTGATCAATCTAGATCGCCGGCACAAAACCTCGGGATCTGACAATCGCAGCTGCCTTGTTCTTCTTATTACTTCAAACGTCAGGACACAGTGCAGGATATTGATCAGATCGCTAAGTGTTACAATGCTTTTTGTGAAAGTGTGAGTTGCGAGAGAGTTGAAGTGTTAGAGATCAGTGAGTGTTGTGTCCTATTCGATCTGATTTATCCATCTATTTATAGCTATTAAACGAAAACAAAATATCCTATAAATGGGGGATGCCTTCGAATATTCCTTGGTAGCCGTTGGAGACCAGGTAAAGCGGGTTCAACGTCCTTCTTTGAACAACCTAGACCGAGTCTTCTTGGGAAAAGGTCCTCATGAACGTTGCAAGCTTGGACTCGCGTTCCTGCACATAATTCATTAGTGATCCTCAGGATACCATTCAGGATGTTACCAATATCCTGAATCAGCATCCCAGGCATGAACAAATTTCATATAATCAAGATATAACTTAGGATATTATCCAGAATATGGGCTCAGAATTTCACCCATAACAAGGATGTACCGGTGTGGATGTGATCATTTTGATTCCCCAACTCTTACAAAAATTGGTCGTCCTCTTACTGATAAACAGAGAGCAATTGTCACAAATTATCTCAGCTGGTACCCCAAACCTAGTCAAGATATTCCTTTTTATGAAGGATACTACTTCTTGGTCTCTGAGTTGAACAAATGCCTCAACTTCAACCCATTTAGAGAAATAATCAGTCATTGCCAGCATAAACACTTTTCCTCCTAGAGCTTTTAGCAATTTTCCCACTATGTCCATCCCCCACTTCATGAATGGCCAAGGGGAAGCAATAGGATATAGTGGTTCAGCAGGTTGATGTAATATATTACTATGCCTTTGACATGGATCACATCTTTGAGCATATTCTGCAGCATATTTCCTCATCGTCGGCCAGTAGTATCCTATTCTTAACACCTTTGAGAATAATGATCTGCCCCCAACATGGTTACCACAATCCCCTTCGTGTATATCCTGAAGCACTTCTTTAGTTTCGGGATCCTCCAAGCACCTCAGGTATGGTCCTGCAAGAGATTTCTTATACAAAACATCATTTATAACAGTGAATCGTGATACCTTCATTCTAAAGGCCTTAAGATTCTCATCCTTTGGGATGTGTCCTTCTTTGAGATATCTCATGATTGGAGCCGTCCAGGACTTAGGATCCTCCTCAGGATAATAATCATCATCAGGATCCTGGATACTTACTACTTCCTTATCCTGAGATTTGAGAAGATCCACTACAGGATATAGGATATGTAGTATCGGTATTTGGGTTCCCTCTGGTATCCTGACTGATGATCCTAGATTTGCCAAGTCATCTGCTTCAGCATTATCCTCTCTTGGTACCTGTTCAAGTGTAAAAATATCAAAATATCCTGCTAATTTTTTGAGAATTTCGAGATACTCGATTAACTTCTCACCTTTAACTGCATAGGATCCATTAAAATGGTTAGTAATTAACAAGGAATCAACAAATACTTGAAAACTCTTAATATTCATATTCCTGGCCAACTCTAACCCTGCAATTAAAGCTTCATATTCTGCTTCATTATTAGTGTTAGGAATTCACACCTGATAGCCTGGGGTAATATGTCCCACTGTGGCGATTTTAGTAGTATACCCAATCTTACACCTCTCACATTAGATGCACCATCAGTATATAATGTCCAGGATTCTAAGTTTTCTCCTAGCTGTTGTACTTCTAGGTCTACTTCATTTTGAATATCACTATTGAAATCAGCCACAAAGTCCGCTAGAGCCTGGGACTTTATGGCGTTTCCAGGTTCATATACTAGATCATAGGCACTTAATTTTACTGACCACTTAGCCATCCTAGGGTTTCCTAAGCACATTTTTAACAGGATAATTAGTTTTAACATGAATCCTATGTGTCTCAAAATAATGTCTAAGCTTTGTCGATGCCATAACTAGGGCCAATATCAATTTTTCTAAATGAGAATATCTAGTTTCAGCATCTAATAAACTTTAGCTAACATAATAGACATGATACTACTGACCTTCGTGATCCTTTACCAGAACAGCACTTACTGCATTCACTGATACTGCAAGATACAGGGATAATGGTTCACCATCCTCGGGCTTCATCAATAGAGGTGCAGTTGAGAGATACTGCTTCAACTCCTGCAAGGCTGCTTCATGCTTCTCTCCCCATTCGAATTTCTTATTCTTCTTCAGGATATCATAGAATTCCTTGCATTTTTCCGAGGATCTTGATATAAACCTGTTTAATGCTGCTACTCGCCCTGTTAATCTTTGTACATCTTTCATGTTTGACGGTGACTTGATATCCATGATAGCTTTAATCTGTTCTAGGCTTGCTTCGATCCCCCTTTTAGTCACCATGTATCCTAGAAACTATCATGCCCCCACTCCAAAATGGCATTTGGCAGGATTTAGTTTCATGCTGTACTAGTCCAGGATATCGAATGCTCCTTCAATATCACGGAGATGATCCTTGGCCTTCTTAGATTTTACCACCATATCATCAATGTATACCTCCATGGTGTCCCCCAGTTTGTCTTTAAACATCATGTTCACCAATCTCTGGTATGTTACACCTGCATTTTTCAATCCAAAAGGCATAGTAGTATAACAATAAATACATGTTGGTGTCATGAAAGCGGTATCCTCCTGGTCCGAAGGTTCCATTTGTATTTGCTGGAATCCTGAGGATGCATCCATGAAGGTTAACATTTCATGACCGGCAGTAGCATCCACCATTGAGTCGATATGAGGCAGAGGGAATGGGTCTTTAGGACACACTTTGTTCAAGTCCGTGTAATCTACACAAACTCTCCATTTCCCGTTTTTCTTTTGAACCACAACTACATTTGCTAGCCATTTGGGAAATTTGACTTCCCTAATCATCTTGCTCTTTAAGCTCTTTAATAGTCTTTCAACCTCTTCTTGGATTATTGCGTTCTGTTCAAGAGCAAACTTCCTTCATTTTTGCTAGACAGGTTTGAAAGACCTATCAATTCTGAGCTTGTGAGTTATAATATCCTTGGAAATAACAGTCATATCCTCATGTTTCCATGCGAATGTTGACATCCTGCATTTCAAAAAGTTAGTCAATTGATTTTCAATATCCTGAGGGATATTGGTTCCTACGAGCACTGAGATATCTGGATTATCCTGGTCCAGGATAATTTTCTTAACATCCTGCAATGAAGCCTCCACGATGTCCTGGGCTCGCATCTTTAATTGCTATCCTGCTTCGGGCTTCGTTGAGGATTTCATCGAAGAAGAGTAACACTCCTTCGCTTCTTGTTGATCACTTTCCACCTTAACAACCCCCAAGGGGTAGGGATCTTGATACACTGATGATAGGTCGATGGCACAACTTTCATATCATGGATGCATGGCCTACCCAATATAATATTGTAGCAGGATAAGGAGTCCCTGACACATAAGCGTTGCATTGAGTTGACTCCTTCAACATAGACTGGCAGCTTTATCTCTCCCACAGTATTCTTAGCCTCTCCACTGAACCCGACAAGTATAGTAGATTTTGAAGTGATATCTATTGGGGAAACATTCATCATTTTCAGCGTTTCTAGCTGAATAATGTTGATAGAGCTGCCATTATCCACCAGTATCCTGCGCACAAAGTGATTAGCAACATATAAAGTTATTACCAAACCGTCATGATGGGGATCTTGGACAGTATCCCTGTCATCACTGTCAAACGTTATCACTTTATCGGTTGTGAGGGTTGTTGTCTTGGTTGGCTTATCTCCCCTTTTTGCCTTAGCCTCCTTTGCATGTCTTTTTGCTGCAGAATAAGAAGTTCCACAGATATCGGATCCTCCTGAAATAAAGTTAATTATCTTGGCATCCGCAGGAGGTGATGCTGCTCGTTCAGGATCCTTCTCAGTATCCTAACCCTTATTCTTCTTTCTTCCCAGGAGATCCTTCAGATATCCTTTGCTCAGGAGATAACTTATTTCCTTCCTCAGAGCAATGCAATCTTCCGTAACATGTCTAAACTCCTCATGGAAGGCACACCACTTGGATTTATCCTTCTAATCAGCTTTCTGTTGGTTCTTCCTAGGCCACCTTGCTTTGTCTCCCAAACCCTGCATAACATACATCAGTTCAGGTATATTAACAGAAAAACAATACTCTGACAACTCAGGATACTCCTTAGGATCCTTGTCTTCAACAGCATTCACTTTCTTGGTGTCATTCCTGCCATATGGCTTAGAGCGATATGGTTTGTATGAGGATTCCGACTTCTTGTTAGTTGATTCATAGGTTGAGGATGAATTCATCCTTTCTTGCATCTTTTTCTCATCCTCCAGTCGAATATATCTTAAAACCCTGTTTCGAGCTTCATCCAGTTCCTACAAGGATTCATTACAAGATCTTGGTAAAATTGGGAATCCTTTTGCAAACCCATTTTGAATTCTTGCACGGCTATTGCAACATCAAGATGTGGGATATCCAGAGATTCCCTGCTAAACTTGTTCACATAATCCCTTAAGGATTCCTATGGACCTTGAGTTATCCTGTAGAGATCACTGGTTAATTTCTCAAAACTTCTACAACAAGAAAATTGACTATTAAACAAATTAACTAAATGAGCAAACGATGTAATTGAATGAGGTGGAACATTTAAGAGCCATTTTAAGGCTGATCCCGTCAAAGTAGAACCAAAACCCTTACAGAGGCATGCTTCCATGAGATCTGGAGGGATAGGATTAATTTCCATCCTTTCCCTATACTGAGCAATATGTTGTTCAGGATCCGTAGTTCCGTCATAGAGCTTCATGTTGGGGGTTTGAAATCTTTTTGGGATTTCAGCATCACAAATAGGATATGCAAACCGGGATATCCTATGGCTGTCTTGTGACACTTCTGGAATTTGCAGGACCACCCCAGGTACAATGGATATCATGTCCTTCAATTTCTAAAGCTCCCTAGAAAATGCTGATGTCATACCTGCGTCCTGGAAAGATCCAAGACCATTAGTAACAAGAGTATTAGTATTATTAGACACGTTACCAGTCTGACGATTCTAGACATATCCCGAAGCATATCCTGAGCTTCTCATAGTTGACACCCTGACCGAAGAGGGTATCTCAGGAGTATGATTCAGAGTATGACTAGGCACAATATTGCCCATGTTATCCTCGGTATACACTGCCGAACTGAAGTTCAAAGCCCTGGGCTGCAAGGGAGTGACGGTATCCTCAGCAGGCCTGCTTGAGCTTGATTTCAATAGTTGTATATCTCTCATCAGCATCTGGTTGGTCTCCTGCTGTTGCTTCATCTGGTCCTGTATACTACCAAACAAAGTCAAAATTTCATCATTAGAAGCCAAAATAGGACTACCCCCTGAGACAGCAGATCCTTGAACATTCTAAGTGGGGATAACATCCCAAGCCACATGAGTTTCAGTTCTTCTTGAAAGATCCTGAGGCTGTGAAGAGGCTTGCGTCCTCGGGGGTAGTGGAAGCACCGAACCAATTGTTGCAGAGGTTGTGGCAGACACGGTAGAGGAGCTCATGTTTGATCTTGAGGCCATTGAAAATAGTGTTGTAAAAAGTTTTGAAAATAGAAAACCAAGTAGTGATTTTGAAAAAGTTTTTAGTAGAAATAGCACCACTTGCCCCACGGTGGGCGCCAAATTGTTTTGGTAAAAAATTACCTAAGTAATTAAGTGATCAAATTAGTTAAGTGAGGTAGTGTGCTAGATGTATTTGTGAAAAATATGCTGATTAATTTGTTAATAAAAACAGTTTTCAGGATATAGCTCAGGATACCGAGCTATATCTACAATCAAACAATGAGCAAAAAAGGTAAAGGGTGACACAGGATGTACGAGGAAAGCCCTTGATCAATCTAGATCGCCGGCACAAAACCTCGGGAGCTGACAATCGCAGCTGCCTTGTTCTTCTTATTACTTCAAATATCAGGATACGGTGCAGGATATGATGCGGATCAACTAGGAGTTACAATGCGATTTGAGTACAAGTGTAAGTGTATTGTGAGTGATTGCAGCTAGAGAGCAAGAGTGTTCGAAAAGATTGTGTGTGTTCTATCTGATCCGATCAATCCTATTTATAGCAAAACAAAACTAACAATCTAGCTTATAAATCCGGGATACGCCCAATATTCCCTTTGTGAACGTTGTAGACCACTTCTTCCGGCTTCAACGTCCCTATTTCAACTGATTAGTCCGAGTCTTCGGGAGAACCGGTCCACTCGAACGTTATAGGCTTGCTTCATTAAACTGAACGTGAACTAATTAGTCATTACCAGGATACTATGTCAGGATGTTACCAATATCCTGATCCGGTATCCTGATCAACAAAAGAAACATAGTCAGAATATTATTCAGGATATATGAGTAGAAAACCACCCACAACACATCCCATACTCGTAATTTTTACCATATACTTCTTTCTAGAATTTCTCAGTAATTAGCTATCGAAGAAGTAAAAAAAAAATAATTAGAGCAGACTTACAATTTTGATATGAACTAATGATCAACAGAAGTTACAACGAGTTAGTCAACAAAAGTTAAAATGAGGATTAGTCAACAGGAGTTACAGTATTTACATACAACCTAACCACTATTGGCTATCAACTGTTACATACCTCTATTGCTATCCAACAGAAGTTTCGTAACAACTGTCATCCATTATGCCCAACAGAGGTTGCAACATGGACAAATGTAAAATATCAGATGTTAGTCAACCAACATTAAAAGAGTTAGTCAACAGAAGTTAAAAAGTTAAGTCAACATACGTTAAGATTATAAGGAAACATACGTTAAAAGGGCAAAAGGATGTTAGCAAGTTGTTGAGCTAGCAAAGTCAACAGAAGTTAAAAAGGTTTGTCAACATACGTTAAAAGGATAAAGAAACAGACGTTAAAAGGGAAAATAGATGTTAGCAATTTATTGAGCTAGCAAAAAATGTTTACAGTAAGTAACAAAATAATATATAGTTACTTACAGTTATGCCAGGTTCAGGTCTAATATTTGCTGAAATGTAAGAGTTCTCGTAGACATTTTCCTTAAAACATGAGACAATGAATGACAAACTTCCAATAGCTTTTACCAATACATCATCTTCGGTTTTCAAACAACAATCTCTAACCAACTTTGTCCATCCATCCGTAAATATACAATGATCATCTCTCTTCCTTACTCGTACTAACCATGATTTGTCACCATCAAGTAGTTCTACAATTTGACCGTACGGGACATCCTTTCCCCACAACAGACTGTCAAAATCAAGTGGTATATTCTGCGACAGTAGTTAGCAAACATCTTACATCAAAAATTAATGTACAATCCTAATAGTAGCAAGAAAGTTAAAAAACATACCAAAAAATATAAAATCATCTTCATTAAGGAATTTTAAAAAGGATGGCGTTTGATTGGATGGATTCATATCTGCAATAAAGAATTTAAACTTACAAGTTATAAAGACGAACATCATCCAAGAAAAGTTATAAAAAACATCACTAACTTCCCTTAAACTAAATCAACACTTAAAAAAAAAAGTACCAAATATTAACATGATTATTTGTATAATTACACACTTAAGGTTTTACAAAAACAAAGCACCAAACGAAAATAATCATCTCTCACAACAGTTAAGCAAATCAACAACAACCAAAAATTATATGACTGATTTATCAATCGTAATGTAGAAGACAACATCAAGAAGATGCATGCACAAATTGTCACAGAGAATGCTATCTGTAACTTCATTTATGTTAATGCAGTACTTAATTTATAAATGTACACCAGATTACAACAACTATTATTTGCTTCAACAAAGAATATGAAACACCATTTATGAGAAATACATGCTCATAACATCAAACAATGATAATCTAACATTTATAATACAAATAGTAACTTCAAAGAAACAATACTTGGTTTTATAGTTGTAAAACCCGTTCGGATCTTCCAATGATATCAAACTTAACTTATGAAGGTGCAGAAAACAATCATAAGATGATTCAAGAACTAAGAATTAAATAACACAAAGATAACTAATAACACAAACCGAAATCTTGCATTCAATGATCAAGCAAACACTGATACAAGACTTCAATCACAACCGATTCCTTGTGTCCCTTGTGTCGCCACTAATCAACTGATCAACCTCCACAAAACAATTTCGGTTGGCTTAAATACAAAACAACTAGGCTATACCCTAGGCCCATTGCGACACAAGACCACTAACCCAAACACTAACAGGACCGGCCCAAACATGTAAACTAAACATAAACATAATCAACCCTCAAACTAAGCTAACCTAGATGAATAAACCTTCAGGTTCCAACAATCTCCCCCTAGGTTTATACATGCAGGTTCTTGACACTTTAACTTTCACGATCACCTTGCAACCGATCTTTAAGACCACCGAAACCCTTTGTACGAATATGAATAGATGATGTAACAGCTCTAGTCCAAGCTTTTGCAATTTCTTCATATTTTTCAGTAGCTCTAATTTGATGGCGAGCTAACACTTCCAAATCTTCATGAGCAACATTCAGTAAATCAATCTGATCCACCAATTGAAAACACACATCATCATCACAAACAATCACTGCCTGCCCTAAGCGCTCATCATAAGACCAAAAATGTAAGGTCTTTAGAGCACCCTTTGGAATCTTTCTCACCAATGGAATCACCTTCTCTTTGTCAGTGACAGGCCAGCGCACAATCTTCATTCGCTTGTTCGTATATGGATCTCTAATGCCTTTAGCTGGTTTAACAATGGACTCCGCAGTACGCATTGAAGGAAAGCCCTTAAGAACCTCCCTCTTCAACCTCTCGAAAAACCTATATCCAACTCCTCCAGGCTTATCATCTACATAAGGTGCTATAGACAAGTCTGTCAAGTCCACTTTAGTAAATGACTGAAACTGGCCTGGATGTTTGTACCACTCAACAGGTCCAACTTTTCTTTTGATCCACCATCTTTTGCGATCATGATCATAACCCCAGCTAACTACACCAGAACGATTTCCAACCTTATCATAGAGAGTTTCACCAACATCCATTAAATGATGAGTCGCATGAGCATCATCATCGTCTGGATTTAGATTCCGATTCTTCATAACTACAAACTCTCTTTTCTTCTTGATTCTTTCAGCCTTCTCTTTGTCCGCAACAGGATCAATAACTCTTTTAAAGTATTGTTCCATAGCAGCACCTCTTTCAGCATCATCCTTTTCAAAAGCCCTTTTCCTGTTTTCAACTTCGGTTGGATCTGAGAACTCCTGTCCAAATTTCTTCTCCAACTTTCCACGTAAGTCATACACCATATTAAACAACAAACTCACATCTCCTTGAAGCTGCTCAATCTGTTGATCTTTCTTTACAATCGTATCTTCAAGTTGTATAATCTTCGCATCTTTATGAATTGAATCTTGCTCAAGAATAACCATTCTTTTCTTCATATCTCTCATGCTGATAAACTCATCTTCATCACTCGAATCATCATCAAACGGCATTCTAAATGGCTCTTCAGGTCTTTTACCACTTGAACTGCTAGGCATATCAAGATCAACTCTAGAAGAACCTGCAGCTTCAGTAGCACTAGGTAACGTTGTCTCAACAGTGGTATCAACATCAATACTAGTAACCTGAACATCATCAGTAGTGATAACCATATCAGTTCTTTCAGTATCAACATCAAAATCAAAGATGTCTGCAGTAGCGGTGGTGGTATCGGTGACATTCTTCTCAAACTCGAAGTCATAAAGACCTTCATCATCATCATCAGTAATTACGGGTTGATCTTTGCTATGCTCAATATACATTCCGAGCCAAGGATCCCTCCTTTTCCGCTTCAATGGCATGGAATCAGAATCCTTTGGGTCTTCACTAGGCTTTTCACTTGACACTGAAAGATCAGAAGGAGGATTTCCTATCTTGTCAGTTACAGATTTTAGTAACAAAGCCAAACTTTCAGCAGTAATCACGGGTGGAACAGCAGAAACAGCAGTATCAACTTCATCTTCAGGAGGAAGCTCTTCATCTTCACCAGAATCACACATAATCTCAACGCCTTCATCGTCAGAGTCTATTGTTAAAATCTCTATCTCAGGCTGATCTTCAGCATCCATACGAATATCATGTTCTTCAGCAACAACAGCACTTGCAGGTACACTATGCACTGAAACAGATTGTGCTATTACCGGATTTTCACTAACATCTTCCGTCTCTGCAAACTGACCAAATTTCTCTAACTCAATCAAACCTTCAAACTTTTTCTCAGTTCCTTTCTTTGAAGTGAGAGCACCAAAACATGAAGGACCCATAGGCTTTAATTCCAACGTATTACCAGATCTCTTCAATTCCGGATAACGCTCATTCAAAATCATCTGCACAAATCTTGGATACATAAGAAACTTATCCTTTCGAAGCCCAATTGCATTTCTCTTCATTGCTTCCAAGATATATCTTGAATAATTAAACGGCTCATTTGTAATCACACACATCAAAGCAGCAGACTGGGTGATATTCAACTGATCAATTCCCCCTCTATTTTCTGTCATGCACAAAAGGAACATGTGCAGTAATAGACGCCAGTAAGGATGCACAAACTTCTTTACCAGGGGAGGAAACTTTCCTTCATAACTTAAACGAGGTAGAATTGCTTCCACTGTTCCACCTGGAAGTTCTATAGGATCTGTTTCCTGATCATTAAACCTTAACACATCTCTAATCATCTGCTCGGTCACTATAACTTTCGTCTCTTGAATCTCAGCAACTATAGCTCCCTTTCCTTCAATGATTTCAACGTTAGCAGTCTTCCAAAAGTCTCGAATAAGATCTTCATAAACAACCGGATTCTCACGAAGAGCATGAACAATCCGGCAACTATTCAAGCCTTTCATCAATGACGCGTACAGCTGCTTGTGTTTCTCTGGTGGAGGAGCCAAATATCCGACTTGATTGTGTGAAGATATAAATTTCAAATCCATTTTCTGCACATAAACACAAATCAAATAAGTTTCCAACTTTCGAATATAACAGTGATAAAAATAAAAACCAAACCAAACACTGTTACTGTTCACTCGAGACCATGAGTCGCAACCAAAAGGTCTCGAGTTGAAACCAGTTGTCTGCGAGTCGCAACCATGAGTCGCAACCATGAGTCGCAACCATGAGTCGCAACCATGAGTCGCAACTGACAAACATTGAGTCGCAACCATGAGTCGCAATCTTGATGTTGCGACTCGTAACCACTGGTTTCGAGTCCTAAGTGTTCTTGATTGCGAGTCAACATCTTCAAAACTTCATCGGAAACATCATCGGAATCTTCAAATCCTCATCGGAATTGAAGCAATCTTTAATGTTTTTGTATTTTTAATGTTTTTGTATTTTTTCAATTTTTTTTAATGTTTTTGTATTTTCAAAATTTCCAGAATTTGGAATTGAAGCAGGAGAAGCTGGAGAGACGACTTGATTAGAGGATCCAGATGAGTGCACCTTTGCTGAAGTTGGAGTAGCGGATGAAGTATTGCGAAACATCTGAAAACCACCTTGAGACAATAATGCTGTGTTGCTGTTGCTGTTGTTAGAGGAAGCGGGAGCAATGGAGAAACCAGCAGCTAGCATACTGTTCTTGTAATTAGTTTCTCTTTGCTTATCATCCAGTTCGCATGCCTTAATGTGAGAAATCATCTCTGACAAAGTGCATCTAGCGAGATCTTTAGTCTTCTTGATCATAGCAACATGATGATCCCAACTCTTTGGTAGTGCATTAAGAAGTTGTCGGTTTGTGGATGCATTTGTTGTATGAATTTCTTCCATTTGCATTTGGGTGATCAGCTTCACAAACCTCTGAATCTGATTGTCTACCGTTTCACCATAAATATGGTTGAAGTTGTTGAAGTTTTGTTGCAGCAGATTTCTTCGGCTCTCTTTCATATCTTCGTTTCCTTCATATACTTCGATCAGAGAATCCCACAATTCTTTGGCAGATTTGCAGGTGCGAAAGCCAATAGCAATATCAGGACCCAAACCCATGGTTAAGTAGGAAAGAGCTCGATCATCTTCTTCAACAATGAGCACATCATCTTCAGTGTACTGATCCCTAGGTTTCTTTACCTTAAGACCTGGTTCAGTTGAGCTTTCCATCATGATTTCCCTAGGACCTCGCAAAATGCTTCGCCACAGCTTATAATCCTTAACCTTCAGATGCTGTTCAAAGCGCCACTTCCACTCGGGAAAATCATTAGCATCAGTTAACCTAGGAATGCGTGTTGTGGTACCAAGCTTTGAATCCAATTCTTGTTGTTGATTAAGGGCAGTCAATTCACTATTGTTTGACGACATGTTTAATTAATTGATTAATTAATTAATTGATTTTTGTTTTAAGTCCAAAAGTCAACAGTTCAAATGTCCGTAAATCAGTGTCGTTGCGAGTCGTAACAGCTGGGTCGAAACTGCTGTGGTTGCGAGTCGTAACTGCTGTGGTTGCGAGTCGTAACTAAAACAGAATGAGCCGAAACCAAGGTTGCGAGTCGTAACAGCTTTTGGTTGCGAGTGGAGACTGACAACTGGTTGCGAGTCGCAACTGAAACAGGATGAACCGAAACCGTGGTGAATGCGAGTCGAAACCAAAACGTGATGAACCGCAACAATGATGGTTGCGAGTCGTAACCAGAACGTGATGAACCGCAACAGAGATGGTTGCGAGTCGAAACCTGCAAAAGAATAAACGATAAGATCTGTTTACTCGCAATCCCGATTTTTCAGCACTTCCAAAATTCAAAGATATCGTAATCTTTGAATCTGTTGACCACCAACTTCCCGTAAAATCAGCAAACACCTTTTTCAGAAATCAACAAACCAAAATCAGTATAATTTTGATGAATCGGTCAGGAACAGTTTAAGTATTTCACTGCAAAACATGCAACAAAATAGATCAGTAGCACAAACGATTCTTGAATCCGAATGATATCAAAACCGAGCCCTTGAATGGCTTCAATGGCTCTGATACCAATTGTAAAACCCGTTCGGATCTTCCAATGATATCAAACTTAACTTATGAAGGTGCAGAAAACAATCATAAGATGATTCAAGAACTAAGAATTAAATAACACAAAGATAACTAATAACACAAACCGAAATCTTGCATTCAATGATCAAGCAAACACTGATACAAGACTTCAATCACAACCGATTCCTTGTGTCCCTTGTGTCGCCACTAATCAACTGATCAACCTCCACAAAACAATTTCGGTTGGCTTAAATACAAAACAACTAGGCTATACCCTAGGCCCATTGCGACACAAGACCACTAACCCAAACACTAACAGGACCGGCCCAAACATGTAAACTAAACATAAACATAATCAACCCTCAAACTAAGCTAACCTACATGAATAAACCTTCAGGTTCCAACAATAGTGTGTAATCTATATTATGCAATAGAACCTTTCCGATTTTGATAAGAAAGTTATGTGAGAAAACTTCCGAATATGTTTTCTGATGCTTATGTTCAATAATGGAGATGAAAAGTATATTAAATGGAGTTAATACAGATGTTCCATTTACACTGGTTGGTTGGATTTAAGTTTTGTAAAATTTATACTTTACCCCCTTTTTCTTTAGAATAATATAATTTTGGTACTGCATCAACCATTGCTTCAATATAAAATTAATGTTAAATAACAAAAACTTATGTATTAATTCATGTATTTACATAATTAAAAATAGTTTTTAAATCCCGATATTAAAGATTATTATAAGTCAAATAAATAAACAATTAGATAATAGATAAGTATCTTACTTTCAACAATCCCAATACAATCTTTTCTCTTCTTCTCCGGCGAAAAAACTCTACAGTTTCTTCTTCTTCAGACTTGATGATCAGAAGATTAAAGTTTTAGATCAGGTATTTTTTTTGTTCTCTTGTGTATTTTACAGTTATGTTTTGACATGTTTGTTTTAGTTTCTTCATTTCAAATTATATGGACATCAAAATCATAATCTGCTGATGTTAAAATAGATAAACTTATATGAACTTGTTTTGCTTGTTTTATAATAAGATTTATATCAACTTATTTACTTACATTTTGATTCATTCCATCTAAATAAAAATTTGAGATAATATTGTTTCATAAATATTTGGTTGTATATTTTATGAATGGTTTTAGAATTATTGTATGAACTGCAATGTAGTATTGATATATTTCTTCTATCAATCTTAATTTTGATAAAATATTCTGCAATCAGTTTATAGTACTCATATGTCTGATTTGTAAGTGAATATAGTGTTGGCTGCTGAAAAAATTGAAGTTTGAAGTTGACACAAACATGGATATTTGAAAAGTTTAATGTCATATAATACTTTTTTATTATACAACAATATAAATTTAATCTTACACGGCATTAGACTCACATTGTTGGTTGTGGTTACCATATTGAAGTACACAACATATAACTTTGGTCCTACAAGGTGTTGGATATTTTTTATACCTTAAATAGCATGCTTTTCATATACAATTTATTTTATGTTTAAGTATTTAATTGTTATTGTATTTTTTACTTTCAGATGGAGTTTAGGATAATTATCAATGTCTCTGAATTGACAGAGCTAAGTGAGGGATTTGTAAACTATATTCTTAGAACAACTTAACTCAAATCACAATTGTATGCTAAAAACTGTATTTATAATGAAAATACAAAATTAAATGTTGTGTATTTTATATACATAGGTACTTCCAAGGATAATGAGTAACCAATTACCAAGAAAGTGTGAAGTAATAAAGATGGTTGATTATACAGGATTTTAAGTATAAGGTTGCGGTACAGAGCATCGGTCGTAAAAGTAAGAGGATAAACGGGCTAAAATGGATTCAGTTTGTTGAAACTTACAAAAATAAGAATATAGAGAAGCTGTATTTAAAAAAATTGAAAGAAGTAAAATTTGAGATAAGTGTTTTGAACAATGAGGGTTTGCAGATTAGAAAGGATGCCTCGGATAGAGATTATGTTCATGGTTGCTTGATACAGGCTGAAGAAGAAACATACTACAAGCATGTTAAAAATTGATACCTTGTTTTTATATATTGCTAGTGTATGTTTTGGGTTGTTTGAAAAACTTCTAATTTATATTTTGTATCCTATATAAAGTCTAATATGACATTTCTGAAATGTATGAAAATTATAGCATTTATCACACGATTTGCTGAAGCTGTTGTCAGAAAGGATATTAAAAATTGATAACTTGGTTGCAAAAGTACATGGACCAAAGTAGAGTAGTAAAGTTGATGTGTATTATGTTTTCTCTCCTGAAAACAAAAAGGGATTGGCTGCTGGTTTTATAGGATCAGGATGGACAACTTTTTGCTTTGAAAATGACATTGAGGAAAGCTGCCAACTGTTGTTTCAATGGATGGGAAGTACTCTTGAAGACCACTTTAACTTCACTGTCAAGATTTTTAACAAAGACGGGATTGGACTTCACGGGGAGACTAAACATCACTGCAGCCGTAGCAACCACCAACACTGCAAAAAGCGTCCACATTATAAGAAACAGTTTGAATACCATGTTATAGAGACACATAGCTTGGTATTTACATATCTACTTTTAATATGGTTGATTTTACTTATAATGTTGGATTTATCTGTTATTACTTAAAGTATATGCTGTTTTGAATGAATAACCAAAGAAAGAATTTTCTTTTACAGGCAATACCGAAGAAGTTTGCTCGAGAACACCAGCTAAATGAGTACCGTAGAGCTGTGTTGTCATTTGGTCATGTGAAGTTTCTGGTACAACTGCTTGTATGGAGAGATCCTAGAAGACCTGATGACAACACCCATCTAGTGATGTATTCAAACTGGTAGCATATCATGGATGAAATGGGAATATCTATGGGCAAAAAGCTGAGGTTTGAGATAGTTGAAGAAAAAAGTGTGCCAGGAGATAAAGTACACTTTGAAGTTTGTTGATATAGCCTCTAAACATCTTTTTAGCGTTTAATGATTTATGTTTTTGTTGATATGTTTGATGGACAAATTTCGTCTTCCAAAACTAACTTAAGATAAGGATGAAATTATGTAGTGTTAGTATATAAAGTTATATACTTTCAAAACTTTGTGGATTTACCTTTTTATATTTGCATCTAAACATTACTATATTTTGCATCTAAACATTACTATTTTGCATCACATTTCCTGGTCGCTCAAGGAAAAGAGATAAACATTACTATTCAAAATTAACAAAATAGTATACAACCTCTAATTACAAATAACAGCCTTTTAAACATCTGCTCCTACCAAAGGGATAAACTCAACATCTGTTTTGTTAAACTTTGCAAACCAAAAGGTCTGTTGAAGACAAAGACTGTTGAAGCAAACTCTGTTGAACCAAACAATCTCTACTGATGAACAAAATAACCTCTGCTGATGAACCAAAAGGTCTGTTAAAGACAAAGACTGCTAAAGCAAAGGTCTGCCAAAGAGAGCCTCTCCTGATGAAGCCAAATGTTTGAGGAATCTAGGTTCTGCTATGGATCAACAGATATTGCAATTCAACAGAAGATCTTTAATATAAGATCTTTAACAGATGTTGATCAACAGCTGATAAGGTCTGTTGAAGCAAAGTCTATCAATAGATGCTAATATAACTCAGATCCTAACAGTTCTTAGGCGTTAACAGATGTTAGGACGCTGTAACAGTGCTTAGCCTCTAACATATGTTAATGTATCTCAGACCCTAATAGTTTTCCCACAAACCAATTGATTAAATTTTCATTCATTCACTAACAATAATATACAACCCTACTACTTGTGCAATACATGAATATCAACAAAAATGTATATAATGTATAATAACAATAATACATAGCAAACAAAAGGTTAAATTTACTTGATATTCAACGTGTAGATATTACATACCAAATACATCAGTTTAGATGCTTCAAATTGTAGCCATTACATACCAAAGTTTTAACCACAGTTTGTTAAAACAACAGTTAACAGACATAAATAAAAACCACAAGGAGTCTTCAAAATAAGTGGTTTCTACTTATCTCTCATAAGAACTGTTTTTTCATAAGCATCTAATTCTTAACCTTAGACAGCTTCTTCTGGGTTCTTCTCACATTAGTGGATAGTTCATCAACATTCACAACATCAACATCTTGAGTTGTCTGCTTTCCGTTGGGACTTGATCCAGAATCCTTTTCAACTTCAACAGCTGAAGAGTCGGCCGTAACACATACAACATCCTTGCAACAGATCACAAAACAACTATTGATCTCATTTAATAAAATAATGAACTCTAAAAACATATTAAACATAATTTCAAAAATAAATACTCACCCTTGAAGTTCGTTCAGCAGACACCTGGGAAGATTCTGAAAGGTTAACATCTTTAACTTCAGCTACCTCTTGAGTAACCTAAAGGATCATAATGTATGATATTAAATAAAAAAGTGCAGAATCTAGTTTTTGAACCTCAAAAGAAAAATAAATAGATTGAAAAAGTAATTTTATATACTACCTCATCCGTATTTTCATCACTGTTAACATCTCCACCAACCAACTCAGTAATTATTACTGGATCATCACATGTTTTTTGCCGGGTATAAACACGATAGTCTTTTTTTTTTAAGATTGAATTCTGAAACATCAATCTTAAAAGCGACCTTCTTATCAACCAATCGAAATATCTCATGAGGGAAACATTTAGAATCATTTGCCTTCACCAGCCTCTCTCTTATGTCACTTACCGCTAATCCAAGAAGCTTCTGAACATCTCTATCAAACATAACAAAAGAAACACTACCACTCTCATCCTGCACCCGGACTTGCACCATGAACCTGAAATATATACAAATGACTAAGTAAACTCCAAAATTATATTGAAATATTAGTCTTAAACTGTTATTTATATAAATAAAAAGTTAAATAATCATCATTGGTTACTTTGTGGTGATGGATGTACATTCACTACGACATTTGGGACAAACCAAAGAAGTCGTAGGCAATTGAACAATATCATCCGAAACATTTTCAACATTATGTAAGTATTCACTTTTAGCCATCACCTTCTTGAGGCACTTACGACAGGCTGGATAAAACCAACCATACACTTCTTGCACAATCTTAATTGTCGCAACCACAACACAATACATTTCCTGTAAAAACAATATATCAACTTGTAATCTATAGTTTGACAAACATGCAGGTGATAAACCAAACAAATAACCAAACTATATAAAAAGATGTGAAACCTTTTCTATCTCACTAATCTCAACAACATGTTTCCTCACACCATCTATTTAAAATTCTTTATGCAATGGAAAAACGCTCTGAGACGATAGTATTGTTTGAGAAGTAGAACCACTCCCTTGTGCAAATTTCAGTATAAGACTTTTGGATACCACAAATGATTAGAATTAATATACAAATAACATGAAACTAGTATTTGACTTGAACATCTATATACAATATAAATTATATTGACAAATTACCTTCTCCTTAGCTGATTAACTTCATCGATTTCTTCATTCAGAAATATTCGTGTTGCAAACGTATCACTTTGAACTGTATATTCACCTACATGCAAAAGTATATAGATATTTAGTCAACCTATTATTATATTGCCAGGAATAAAGAGTATAGTTATTGTTATGGGTGAAATTCTGAGCCCATATTCTGGATAATATCCTAAGTTATATCTTGATTATATGAAATCTGTTCATGCCTGGGATGCTGATTCAGGATATTGGTAACACCCTGAATGGTATCATGAGGATCACTAACGAATTATGTGCAGGAACGCGAGTCCAAGCTTGCAACGTTCATGAGGACCTTTTCCCCGGAAGACTTGGTCTAGGTTGTTCGAAGAAGGACGTTGAACCCGCTTTACCTGGTCTCCAACGGCTACCAAGGAATATTCGAAGGCATCCCCCATTTATAGGAGATTTTGTTTTCGTTTATTAGCTATAAATAGATAGATAAATCAGATTGAATAGGACACAACACTCACTGATCTCTAACACTACAACTCTCTCGCGACTCACACTTTCACAAAAAGCATTGTTACACTTAGCGATCTGATCAATATTCTGCACTGTATCCTGACGTTTGAAGTAATAAGAAGAACAAGGCAGCTGCGATTGTCTGCTCCCGAGGTTTTATGCCGACGATCTAGATTGATCAAGGGCTTTCCTCGTATATCTCGTGTCATCCCTTTTACTTTTTGCTCATTGTTTGATCATAGATATAGCTCAATATCCTAAGCTATATCCTGAAACTGTTTTAGCAAGCAATCAATTCAGCATATTTACGACACAGATTCTTAGCACACTACCTCACTTAGCTAATTTGATCACTAAATTGCTTAGGTAATTTTTGACCAAAACAATTTGGCGCCCACCATGGGGCAAGTGGTGCTATTTTTACTAAAATCTTTTGCGAAATCATTACTTGGTTTTCTACTTTCAAAACTTTTTGCTACATTATTTTCAATGGCCTCGAGATCAAGCATGAGCTCTTCCACCGTGTCTGCTACAACCTCTGCAACAATTGGTTCGGTGCTTCCTCTACCTCCTCCAAGGATGCAAACCTCCTCGCAGCCTCAGGATATAATACCTACTCGGAGTATTCAGGGATCTGCCCCTGTTCTAGCCTTTAATGAAGAAATTGTAACCTTGTTTGTTAGTGTACAGGAACAGATGAGGCAGCAGGAGGAGACCAACTGAATGATTTTTAGAGAAATACAACTCTTGAAATCCAGCTCAAGCAGGCCCGCTGAGGATACTGTCACTCCCTTGCAACCCAGGACTTTGAACTTCAGTACTGCAGTTTTTACTGAGGATAACCGGGGAAATATTGTGCCTAGCCATTCCCAGAATCATACTCCTGAGATACCCTCTTGAGTTAGAGTGTCAACTGTGAGAAGCTCAGGATATGTATCAGGATATGGCCAGAATCCTCAGACCGGTAATGTATAATAATAATACTCTTGCTACTAACGGTGTTGGATCTTTGCAGGATGCAGGTGTAACATCAGCATTATCTAGAGAGCTTCAGAAACTAAAGGACATGATATCCAGTGTGCCTGGGGTGGTCCAGCCAATTCCCAAAGTATCCCAGGACAGCCACAGGATATCCCGGTTTGCGCATCCTATTTGTGATGCTGAAATCCCAAAAAGATTTCAAACCCCCAACATAAAGCTCTATGATGGAACCACAGATCCTGAGGAGCATATTGCCCAGTATAGGGAAAGGATGGAAATTAACCGTATTCCTCCGGATCTCAAGGAAGCATGCCTATGCAAGGGTTTTGGTTCTACCCTAACAGGATCAGCCTTAAAATGGCTCTTAAATTTTACTCCTCACTCAATTACATCATTTTCTCATTTAGTGAACTTATTTAATAGTCAATTTTCTTGCAGTCAGAGTTTTGAAAAACTAACAAGTGATCTCTACATGATAACTCAAGGACCTCAGGAATCTTTAAGAGATTATGTGAACAAATTTAGCCGGGAATCCTTATACATTCCACATCTTGATGTTGCAACATCTGTGCAGGTTTTCAAGATGGGTTTGTAAAAAGATTCTCAATTTTACCAAGATCTTGTAATGAACCCATCCAGGAACCTGGATGAAGCTCGAAACAGGGCATTAAGATATATTCGACTGGAGGATGACAAAAAGATGCAAGAAAGGATGAACTCATCCACAACCTATGAGTCAACCAACAGGAAGTCAGAATCCTCGTACAAACCATATCGCTCCAAGCCATATGGTAGAAATGACAACAAGAAAGTGAATGTTGTTGAAGACGAGGATCCTAAGGAGTATCCTGAATTATATGAATACTGTTTTTCTATTAATATACCTGAACTGATGTATGCTATGCAGGGTTTAGGAGACAAAGCCAGGTGGCCTCGGAAGAATCAACAAAAAGCTGATTGGAAGGTAAGTCCAAATGGTGTGCCTTCCATGAGGATTTCGAACATGTTACTGAGGATTGCATTGCTCTAAAGAAAGAAATAAGTTATCTCTTGAGAAAGGGATATCTAAAGGATCTCCTGGGAAGAAAGAAAAACAAGGGGCAGGATATTGAGAAGGATCCTGAACGAGCAGCATCACCTCCTGCAGATGCCAAGATAATTAACTTTATCTCAGGAGGGTCCGACATTTGTGGGACTTCATATTCTGCGGCCAAAAGACATGCAAAGGAGGCTAAAGCTGAAAGAGGAGAAAAGCCAACCAGGATGACAACCCTCACAACTGACAAAGTGATCACCATGATGCTCTGGTAATAACATTAAATGTGGCTAACGATTTTGTACGCAGGATACTGGTGGATAATGGAAGCTCCGTCAACATAATCCAGCTAGAGACGTTGAAAAGGATGAATGTATCTCCAATGGATATCACTTCAAAATCCACTGTACTCGTTGGCCTCAGTGGAGAAGCTAGGAACACAGTGGGAGATATAAAGTTACCAGTATATGTTGAAGGGGTCAACTCAATGCAACGCTTTTGCGTGATGGACTCACTATCCTGCTATAATATCATATTGGGTAGGCCATGGATTCATGATATGAAAGCCGTGCCATCAACCTATCATCAGCGCATCAAGATCCCAACACCTTAGGGGGTTGTCAAAGTGGATAGTGACCAGCAGGAAGCAAAGGAATGTTACTCATCCTCCATGAAATCCTCAACCAAGCCAAATGCAGCATAGCAATTAAAGATACGGGCCCAGGATATTGTGGAGACTTCGGAGTAGGATGTAAAGAAAATTGTCCTGGATCAGGATAATCCAGATATCTCGGTGCTCGTAGGAACCAATATCCCTCAGGATATTGAAAATCAATTGACTAACTTCTTGAAATGCAGGATGTCAACATTCGCATGGAAGCATGAGGATATGACTGGCATTTCCAAGGATATTATAACTCGTAAACTCGGAATTGACAAATCATTCAAGCCTGTCTAACAAAAAAGAAGGAAATTCGCTACAGAACGCAATATGATTATTCAGGAAGAAGTAGAAAGGTTACTGAAGTCTAAAATGATCAGAGAGGTCAAGTTTCCAAGGTGGCTGGCAAATGTAGTGGTAGTACAGATGAAAAATGGGAAATGGAGAGTCTGTGTAGACTACACAGACTTGAATAAAGCCTGTCCCAAAGACCCATTTCCTCTTCCTCATATTGACTCAATGGTGGATGCTACTGCCGGCCATGAAATGTTAACCTTCATGGATGCATCCTCAGGATTCCAGCAGATCCAGATGGAACCTTCAGACCAGGAGGATACTGCCTTCATGACACCAACATGCATTTATTGTTACACCGCTATGCCCTTTGGTTTGAAAAATGCCGGTGCAACATATCAAAGATTGGTAAACATGATGTTCAAAGACAAATTGGGGGCACTATGAAGGTATACATTGATGACATGGTAGTAAAATCTAAGAAGGCTGAGGATCACCTTCAGGATATTAAAGGAGCATTTCATATCCTGGATCAGTATAACATGAAGTTAAATCCTGCTAAGTGCCATTTTGGAGTGGGGGCAGGAAAGTTTCTAGGATATATGGTGGCTAAAAGAGGGATAGAAGCGAGCCCAGAATAGATTAAAGCCATCTTGGATATCAAATCACCTTCCAACATGAAAGATGTACATAGATTGACAGGCCGAGTAGCAGCATTAAACAGATTTATCTCAAGATCCTCGAAAAAATGCAAGGAGTTTTATGATATCCTGAAGAAAAATAAGAAGTTCGAGTGGAGGGAAAAGCATGAAGCAGCCTTGCAGGATTTGAAGCAGTATCTCTCAACCGCGCCTCTACTAATGAAGCCTGAGGATGGTGAACCATTATCGCTGTATCTTGCAGTATCAGGGAATGCAGTAAGTGCTGTCCTCGTAAAGGATTATGAAGGTCAGCAGTATCCTGTCTATTATGTTAATAAAAGTTTATTAGATGCTGAAACTAAATATTCTCATTTAGAAAAAACTAATTTTAGCCCTAGTAATGGCGTCAACAAAGCTTAGGCATTACTTTGAAACACATAGGATTCATGTTAAAACCAACTATCCTGTTAAAAATGTGGTTAGAAAACCTGAGATGTCAGGAAGAATGGCTAAGTGGTCGGTAAAGTTAAGTGCCTATGATCTAGTATATGAACCTAGAAATGCCATAAAGTCTCAGGCTTTAGCTGACTTTATGGCTGATTTCAGTAGTGATATTAAAAAAGAAGTAGACCTAGAAGTTCAACAACTAGGAGAAACCTCAGAATCCTGGACATTATATACTGATGGTGCATCTAATGTTAGAGGAGTAGGATTGGGTATACTACTAAAATCTCCACAGGGGGACATATTTCCCTAGGCTATTAGATGTGAATTTCCTGCCACTAATAATGAAGCAAAATATGAGGCTTTGATCGCATGATTAGAGTTGGCCAAAAACATGAATATTAAGAGTTTGCAAGTATATGTTGATTCCTTGTTAATTACTAATCATTTTAATGGGTCCTATGCAGTTAAAGGTGAGAAGTTAATTGAATATCTCGATATTCTCAAAAAAATAGCAGGATATTTTGATGTTTTTACACTTGAACAGGTACCAAGAGAGGATAATGCTGAAGCAGATGCCTTTGCAAACCTAGGATCATCAGTCAGGATACCTGAGGGGACCCAAATACCAATACTTCACATCCTATATCCTGTCATGGATCTCTTCAACGCTCAGGATAAGGAGGTAACCAACATTCAGGATCCTGGTCATGGTCCTGACGAGAATATTAAATCCTGGACGGCTCCTATCATGAGATATCTTAAGGAAGGACACATCCCTAAGGATGAAAATCCTAAGGTGTTTAGAATGAAGGTATCACGATTCATCATTATAAATAATGTTTTGTACAAGAAATCTCTTGCAGAACCATACCTGAGATGCTTGGAAGATCCTAAAGCTACAAAAGTGCTCCAGGATATACATGAAGGGGATTGTGGTAACCATACTGGGGGCAGGTCGTTATTCTCAAAGGTGTTGAGAACAGGATACTATTGGCTGACAATGAAGAAAGATGTTGCAGAATACGCTCGAAGATGCGATGCATGTCAAAGGCACAACAACATATTGCATCAACCAGCTGAACCGTTATATCCTATAGCTTCCCCTTGGCCATTCATGAAGTGGGGAATGGACATAGTGGGAAAATTGCCAAAAACTCCAGGAGGAAAAGTCTTTATGCTGGAAATGACTGACTATTTTTCTAAATGGGTTGAAGCTGAAGCATTTGTCCAAGTTAGAGACCAAGAAGTAGTATCTTTCATAAAAAGGAATATCCTGACCAGGTTTGGAGTACTAGTCAAGATAATCTGTGACAATGGTTCTCAGTTCATAAGTAAGAGGACTACTGACTTTTGCAAGAGTTGGGGAATCAAAATGATCACATCTACTCCGGTACATCCTCAAGCAAATGGGCAAGCAGAATCCTCGAACAAGATAATTATCAACAACCTAAAAAAGAGATTAGGAGCCAAAAGAGGAAAATGGGCAGAAGAACTACCCTTTGTTTTATGGGCTGATAGAACAACAATAAAGAGTGCAACTGGCCAAACTCCATTCTCTTTAGTATTTGGAGCAGAATTGGTGATCCCAACAGAAATGGTGATACCTACAACAAGATCTAATCTCCGGGATCCTGAGCAGAATCCTGAAGCTCTGTGTCAAGAATTAGACACTGTGGATGAGACAAGAGTTGCCGCAAAGCTAAGGATGGCAGCATATCAGCAGAGGATATCCACAGCATATAACAAGAATATAAGGACTAGTAGGTTTCAAGTTGGGGATTGTGTGACATATGTGCTTGTAATCATTGTAAACAGTTCAGTTATCAATGAAATAAAGTTATTTGATCCCAATGTTTGTTTGTTTATGTTTGACATTTTTCATGATTTGACTTTTATTCAATTTCAAACTCTATATCGCTTTCTGGAGAGTTATACGCAAACTGATGCGTAAACCTAATCAGTTTAACGTGAACAATACTCCGAAACACCAATTTATTCTTAACATACCTTAAATAACCTTTATATAACTTAGAAATAAGTTTTGAAGGCTTTGGTATGGCAAAATCAAGTTTATTCGCTTACAGGGACTAAATTCGACAAACTGCGAAAGTATGTCGATTTGAACTGTAAAGGACATTCCGGAACATGACCATAAGTTAAACATACCCTAAATATCCTTCACATAGCTTAGAAATAGGCTTTGAGGTATTCGGTATGCTAAAATAAACTTTATGCTCATTCAGGGACTAAAAGCGTCAAAAAGTGCATAAGTTTGCATTTTCGCGCATAACTTACGTTCTGAATACATCCGGACATCCAAAAATTTATGTAATCATTTAAATGTTATGTTTGAGTGATTAGCTAGATAAAAATCCATTCGTCGCTTAATTTGGATCGTTTTTGCGTCCGTTACGACTTCCGTCGTAATTAACCGAACAACGCAATCGTACGGCCAAACAAACCGACATCCGACATATTTTTGAGCATGTTTCATGTTACCCATACTTTAACATCCTTACGGAGCTTAAAAATGGGTTTGACGGGTGTTAGAAGTGCCAAAACACGACCATACGCGCATAGGGACCAAAACTGTCAAAATGCAAAAATAGCTGGTCTGCAGGCACCATACGGACCGTATGGAGGTCCTTTGCGGTCCGTAAGGAGGTCCCAGACCAGCAGAAGTGTGTTCCAGCTATTTCCATCCTGTTCCAGTTGTTGGGCACCTTTGCACATGGTATTTATCAGTCTATGGGCCATATTTGGGGCTCCCATGGTTTTACAAAACCATGGGCACATGTGTACGGATGAGATCAAAGCTCGTTTTTCGAGGAACGATCTTAACGGTCCTAAGAAATCTATAAATACCCTAACCCACTTCATTGCAAAACCCACATTGATCTGATTTCGTCTTTCTAAGTTGAAGTAATTGCTTCATACCTGAGAGTAATCGGATCAAAATTTCCGTTCTTGGACCCGTTGTAAGTATTCTTTCGTTCTTTTACGTTTTAGCGTTAAAGTCAAACTTTGTTTGACTTTCTGCATTGACCAGTTTATGGTCAATGTGAAGTTCATTTGAACTTCATAACGTGAGCGTAATCACGATGGTTATCGTTCCTAGTGACTATACCTACTGATTACCACGTTATCTAGGCTCAGTGACGAGTCGTAGTTTCGGCCAAAATGCGTATTCTTGCGTATTTTGTAACCAAACTACTTTTGGGTATCAAGACCCTTTGTCTTGATACCAAACCTGTAGAGATTTGTGCTTATATAGGGTCGTAAGGTAAGCGATCTAAACAATCGCTTATACTTTCAAACCCGACCCATTTGGTCGATCATTAGGATCCGACCAAATACTTTAGGTGACCATAGTTGGATAGGGAATAACCTTCCGAGGTTATACCTTATGGACACTTCATTTAAGTAGTCATATGATAAGTAGTATATATGCCTTAGGAAAATTACCAAAATGCCCTTTTTGCGCCAAAATTCATTTTAAGTCTATGTAACTTAATTTTTGACATCTAAACTGATTTAGCAACAATATTAGACATGTTAAGGAATATTTTACTTGTCATAGGACTAGTTAGGCGGTCCAAACGCGTTTTATGCGAACGACGTGTTAAAGTAGTATAAGCTACCTAAACGGGTCGCAACGGGTCAAAAGCACTTAGGATAGGTTCCGTTTTAGTATGTAGGCTTTGTTAAACCATATTAAATGACTTCTTACACTCATTTGGTTTACAAACCCTCATGCTATCCGATCCTCCGAATAGGTCCGTTTATTTACGTAGTTACCTATATTAGGTGCCGTTTGATTTCGTGATCTTCTAGCTTTGCTTGGTGGTTATCCTAGGACTTCTAAGCAATATCAAGTGAGTACATAGACCCCTCTTTTACTATTTTTTAAACATTTTGGGGTGAAACCCATGTGCCTACTTCTTACTTTCGTGCTTTCCATGTTTTCATATCTTATGCTTGCTATGTTCATTAGTACACTTATAGTACATGATTTCATTGTGTTTTTGCTATGTATGTACTTTGTTGCATACCTAGTACATCATTTTACATGACATTTTATGCTATGTATGTTCATTTAGCGCATACTTAGTACATTGTTTTCATTACATTTCACGCTATGTATGTCCAATTAGTGCATACCTAGTGCATTGTTTTACCTTACCTTTTCATGCTATGTATGTTCATCATGCTTAGTACATTTTTCATTTCATCACATGCTTACATTTTGGGTATGAAATTTAGTTTGTTTAAGTGGGACCATATACATTCATTAACTTTGATCACGCCGCTCGTTAGTAGGTAGTGGTACCATAGGAATTGACAACTCCCGTTCCTGACATCCTAGGTATGTTTGGATGGAAGGAATGACCGAATTCGATAAAACATAACACAGATAGACCTTTAATTTGTTTAAAGGTTTATCGCCACAGTCACAAGGCTTGAATGTATGCATTTTCACAATACCGCATAGATGTTTGTATCAGTATAGCATGCATTTCCACAACACATAACGTTGATTTAAACCACGTTTTACTTCAATACATTGTTTTGTGCATTTTTACCTATGGTTCAGTCGATATATATATATATATATATATATATATATATATATATATATATATATATATATATATATATATATATATACACTTGCCATACATGACATTTTGTTTACACATTACATGATTGACATTTGACATAGACATTTTGATATTGATATACACATTTCATGGACTACATTTCGACATAAACATTTTGACATAGTTTACACAATGACATATGACAAATGGTTTAGACATGGGCAATTTACATTGGTGGTTGTTTAGGTAAGTGATTTAAGTAACGAGGCGTGTGTAATGTGATACAAGCATGGTGGATACGCCGCTGGTACTTCCTATATATAAGTGCTTGTATGATAGTACATATCGTAGCGTTATTTAAATCATTCAATTTGAACTTATACATTTTACACAAATAACATATTTTTCACAAGACATTGTTTTACAAAACAGTTTGTGTTATACTATCACACCCCGATATTTCCACGTATTACCGGTGGGCCCGGTGGGGAGTATCGTGACGTAGTTGATATCATCATTGTCAAACAACACAATATATAAATGCACAGCGGAAGCAAAATATAATAATCGCATTACAAACCGAATAAATAGTAATATCAAAGTATCACAACGGTCTGTAAAGGATCCACAGCCTATTTCATATAGTATATGCACTTAACCTTTTTGGAAAAATACGTCAGTTTACACTAGTAAATACAATTAACCAACTCATTTTTAAAAGAGTTTAAGAAAAATGTATTGAATGCACAAGGCACAAATAATCTTTTATAACTTGGGATAATTATTTAAAAATAAACTTGTATACAGTTTTACATGTTTGTCGTCCATTTAGGACCCGGTTAGAAGAGCCGGTTTAACAAGATTAATAGACACACCACATGGTATCATACCCACAAGAAGATACCCTTCTTGTGGACTACCTTTATACATACGCAACTGTCAGGTGTATGCCTACACCTCGTGCTTAAGTCGTGGCCATTTCAAAGGAATGAGCCGAGGATATCCAGGACACGGTCATTAACCCCCCAAAGGTATTGCATCAAACAAGACAGAATAAAACGGGTTATGCATCTTTTTAATCAATATTTGATCGTACGACTTCATACCCGACCAAGCGGTATTATAATACCGTACCCCAAGCCCGTACAGAGAAAATAAGTTAAAAGTATTTTCCTGAGCAAAATATAAATCACAACCAGCAAGTGCACGTAGCTTTTACTAGGCTCCTAATCTGGAATGAAGGTTTTAATTAACCTATTAGATTCCTAACTGGTCTTTCTTTAGTTTAAACTTAGACCGGTTAGTTTTAAAGAAAGATATACGGTTCAAAACGCAAGATTAAGCGAGGACCGGATTAGAATGTGATTTAGTCCCGACAAGTTTGAAGACTTGTATAATATGGGTAAACTAAACACCTTCTGGATTTTGAGGTGAAAATGATAAGGTTTGACCCGTTTCGGTCAATTTATGCAAACTAGTTACATAAACCGAACTGGACGCGAATAACGCATAACGGGTAACCAAATGAGTCATGAATAAGTTTCCTAAGTAAATATGCTTTAAATATGTTGTGATATCAGTAGGATACCTTCCATTATGCCCAAAACGAGTTTAATCTCAAATTAAGCCCCGTAGGGGTATTTTGGTCATTTTAAAGATTATAAAAGAGATTAAATATAACTCTGAGATTCGGGTCTGAAATAAAAAGTAAAAACAACTTAACTTAATAGGTTATATCATTTGGTGATAAGTCTTATATAACAAAATAGTTTTAAACCCATACTATGTGTTTAATACGCGTAAAAAGCCGTTTTAAGCGATTTCCGGGTCATAACTGGAAATATGGGTTTTCTAATCAGTTTATAAAGTTCAACATACTTCATTTATTATATAAAATCAGTAGCCAAAGGTTTGGTGTCTAAATGTTATGTAAAACTCCTTTTATAAGCAAAAAGGGTATAATCGGTATTTACCGAATCAAGGCAATATCCTTAGGTTATGATCAGATTAAAAATAATTAAAAATATTTAAAAATCCCAAAATATTTATTACATCAATGGGTAAAAGGTTTGGTGTCAAAAATTGGGTTTAGATAGGCTTTATGCTAATTACGCCGTTTAATTAATAAAAAAGCTTTCAAATTACGCTATTGAGCATAACTCCTAATCTAGACCTCAAACTGATGTGAAAATTTAGGGACATGTGTATAAATCAGTAACAAAGATTATTGTCCTCTCACATTTCAAAAATTGTCGTTTTAAGGTCAAATGGGCATTATGGTCAACATTAAGCAATTAACGGAAACGTGTAAACGAATCGGACAATCAACGAACCAATCACAGAGGGTTATACTATCATATAACCCTGTCCTAATGAAGCTCATAGGCATATCTAAATCATGCTAATATGGGTCAGGACTGAATGTCAAAGCAGTGGTCAATGTATGCGACTTTCGGTTCCGAACCGGTCCTAAACTGAAAATTGTCGGGTCGGACATGCTTAGACATGTTCTTGCATTGATTACCAAGTTATATGAGTGGTAAAATAGGTTTCACGTCTTCTACATTGCTAATTATGTGTTAATTCGAAAATTAAGTTTCTGTTGACTTTTTCAGATTAAGTTTGACCCGACATTCGACCTAGTTAGAGCGGGAATCAGAGGGTGCCCTTTCAAGGGTTTATTGCCCACCTAATTACCATATCATAACAACTTTCAATTTGACAAATCACTGGACCATTAGTGATTAATCGATAAGTCAAACCTTAATTATGACGGTTTGACTTTTAAGCTAATAACTAAGTAAAACACGATTAAGGAAGGTTAAGGAAGCTTACCAAGGTCCTAATTACGACTAGAGATGCTTAGGGACTGATCTTGAACTCCAAAAAGCTCCAGAAGTTGGGTTTGAATGAATGATCAAAAGTTGCAACATTGAAGTCTTTATATAGTGCTTTTGATTCATCATGATCATGACAAACAAGCCTATGAGGGGATCCCTGATTGATTACAAGTGTCCCTAGAGCCTAAAAACAAGTTTATGCAGCACATGGTATTGCAAACTAGCAATATAAGTCGGTTAACTTCTTATAACAGGTACCTGTCATGTTTCTGATGCTGGGACTGCCTTACGGACCGTAAGGCTAAGGCCATATGGTCCGTAACCGATGACCAGAGGACAAAAATTTGAGAATCTCTTGAGTTTGACCATGCAACTTTGATATTACGAATTTGGGCCTTTATTATCAGTACTTGATCATGTCTGAATAGTTATGACAACCTTGCCATGCTTTAAAATTGTCTTGGATTCTTTTGAAAGGGGCCACGAATGAAGGTTTGTCGTATACATTCTCATAGGACCCCATCTTTGCAATTTGAATCAATTATCACTAGGATTAACCGGATTTGAATATATATCAGATGTTTATAAAACAGGTTAAGGCTTGGGATTTATAAATAGGTCGTTCAGAGGTATAAATTAACATGTCGACACTTTTAAATCCTAGCATACATCTTTCAACTTGATCCGGGTTTATAATACGTTTACCTACCATGACACGTGTCTTTATTTTATTGGACATGAAATTACGAGGTGTTACATCCTCACCCCCTTAAAAGAAATCTCGACCTCGAGATTTACTGAAATAAATGAGGGTACTTTTCTTTCATTGTGGACTCTACCTCCCACGTGTACTCGGGACCTCTACGGGCATCCCATTTTACTTTTACGATCGGTACATGCTTCCTTCGAAGCTTCTTAACCTGTCGATCCTCGATCGACATAGGTTTTTCAACGAACTTCAAGCTCTCTTCTATGTGCACATCTGTATGTGGTATGACTAGTGATTCATCAGCTAGACATTTCTTCAGATTGCATATGTGGAATACATTATGAATACCACTGAGCTCTTCAGGTAAGTTTAACTTATAAGCAACTGATCCGACACATTCGATGATCTTGAATTGTCCTATGTACCTCAGGCTTAACTTGCCTTTCTTACCAAATCGCATCACTCCCTTCCAGGGTGATACTTTAAGCAACACTTTGTCACCTACCTCGAATTTCAGAGGTTTACGCTTTACATCTGCGTAGCTTTTCTGCCTATCTCTGGCAGCTTTCAGGCGATCACGAATCTGGAAAATCTTGTCCGTCATTTCAAAGACTATTTCAGGTCCTGTCAGTTGGACATCTCCAACTTCCGCCCAACAAACGGACGTTCTGCACTTTCTACCGTACAAGGCCTCGAAGGGTGCGACCTTGATGCTCGTATGATAGCTATTGTTATAGGAGAATTCGATCAATGGCAGGTGGTTATCCCAACTACCACCTAAATCAATCACACATGCACGAAGCATGTCTTCCAACGTTTGGATGGTACGCTCACTCTGCCCGTCCGTCTGAGGATGGTAAGCCGTACTAAAATTTAAGCGCGTGCCCAAAGATTGTTGGAAACTTTTCCAAAAATGTGATGTGTATCTGGTATCTCTATCAGAGATAATAGATACTGGTACGCCATGCAGAGATACAATCTTATCTACGTACAATTGGGCTAACATGTCGGAGCTATAAGTCTCCTTAATGGGTAGGAAATGTGCTGAGTTAGTCAGTCTATCTACTATCACCCATATAGTATCATTTCCTTTCTTTGTCTTTGGCAACTTGGTGATGAAATCCATTGTGACCATCTCCTACTTCCATGTGGGAAGTTCAGGCTGTTGTAGCAAACCTGACGGTTTTTAGTGTTCAGCTTTGACTTGTGCACACGCCAAACATTTGGCCACATAAGTGGCTACAGATTTCTTCAAACCTATCCACCAGTAAATTGCCCTAAGATCCTGGTACATCTTATCAGCTCCAGGATGAACGGAATATTTTGAACTATGGGCTTCCTGGAGGATAACATCCCGAAGTCCTCCATAAACTGGAACCCATATTCGTCCATTTAACCTTAGGATTCCGTCCTTGCCATAGGATAACTGTTCTTCAGTTACGCCTAACTTTTCATCAGGATAGTTAGCTTCCAATACTACTTCCTTCTGTGCAGCTAACAACCTTTCATTCAAACTATTCTTTATCTCAATGCTCTTGGCATTGATCCTTATAGGCTTCACTCTTTCCTTTCTACTTAAGGCATCAGCGACCACGTTTGCCTTGCCAGGATGGTATCTTATCTCACAGTCGTAATCATTCAACGTCTCCATCCATCGACGATGCCTCATGTTTAAATCCTTTTGGTTAAACAGGTGTTGGAGGCTCTTGTGATCAGAATAGATCACACACTTGATACCATACAAATAGTGCCTCCAAAGTTTTAGTGCAAATACAATGGCACCCAACTCCAAATCGTGGGTGGTTTAGTTCTTTTCGTGCACTTTTAACTGTCGGGAAGCATATGCAATAACTTTTCCCTTCTACATAAGCACACATCCCATGCCAGTGTGCGATGCGTCGCAGTAAACCATGAATTCCTCGATACCTTCAGGCAATGTCAAAAGAGGAGCATTGCTCAACTTTTGTTTGAGAATGTCAAAGGATTCTTGCTGCTTAGGACCCCAGTCGAATTTTTCATTCTTACGAGTCAATGAAGTTAGGGGTGCAGCAATTCTTGAAAAATTTTCAATAAAACGCCTGTAATATCCTGCCAATCCCAAGAAGCTGCGAATCTCTGTGGGCGTCTTCAGCTCTTGCCAATTCATGACAGCTTCAACCTTAGCGGGATCTACCTGGATTCTGCGTTCGCTAACCACATGTCCAAGAAATTGGACTTCACGAAGCCAAAATTCACACTTAGAGAATTTGGCGTAGAGCTTTTCTCGATGAAGCAGTTTCAGAATGTAATGGAGGTGCTTCTCATGGTCAGCTTGACTCTTCGAGTAAATAAGAATATCATCGATGAAGACGATGACAAATTTATCCATGTAGGGCTTGCAGACGCGGTTCATGAGATCCATGAATGCGGCTGGTGCATTAGTGAGTCCAAAAGGCATCACTAAGAACTCGTAGTGACCATAACGAGTCCTAAATGCAGTCTTATGTACATCTTCATCCTTGACCTTCAGTTGATGATAACCTGACCTTAAGTCGATCTTGGAAAAGTAACTTACACCTTGAAGCTGATCGAACAAGTCGTCGATCCTGGGCAATGGATACCGATTCTTAATAGTAACTTTGTTAAGTTCCCGATAATCGATGCACAGATGCATCGACCCATCCTTTTTCTTCACAAACAGGATTGGTGCTCCCCAAGGAGATGAACTAGGTCTAATAAAACCTTTGGCTAGCAAATCATCTAGTTGTGTCCTCAATTCCTTTATCTCTGTTGGTACCAATCTGTAAAGCGCTCTTGCAACAGGTGCTGCTCTAGGAATAATGTCAATCCTGAACTCTACTTGCCTATCTGGGGGTAAACCAGGTAGTTCTTCAGGGAATACTTCTGGATATTCAGAGACGATAGGTATGTGTTCGATCTTAGGCTTTGGTTCATCAATAGTTACTTGCACCATGTAGATAACACAACCTTTCGTCAAACACCTTGATGCCTTGAGCATGGACACTTGCTCAGGCATTCCATACTTAGTATCTCCATGGATTGTCAGAGGCTCGCCACGAGGAGTTCTGACAACTACTTGCTTCTTAGCACAAACGATATGGGCTTGGTTGTGAGACAACCAATCCATGCATATTATTATATCGAAACCAGCTAACTTCAAAGGAAGTAAGGATAACGGAAAAGAGTGGTTCCTAATAGACATGAAACATCCATCTAACACGGTTGAGGCGGTTTCTATGGTACCATCAGCTAATTCAACCTCATATTTCACACTTAGGGTTTTAACAGGTAAATTCAGCAACTTACAAAACTTATTATCTACAAATGACTTATCTGCCCCTGAATCAAATAATACCCTCGCATAAACATCATTTATAAGAAAGGTACCTGTTATCAAGTTATCGTCCTGCACTGCCTCCTTAGCATCCATTCTGAAGACCCTAGCGTTGGTCTTTTTACCTTCTTCTGGTTTCTTGGCATATTTTGGGCAGTTCGACTTAATGTGCCATTTCTCGTTGCAGTTGTAGCAGGTCGCATCCTTCAACTTTTTGCAATCTAAGGTCTTGTGTTCCTTGGACTTGCATATCCCACATGAAAAAGTCCTTGATTGTGTCTGCGAGTTCGATTCCAATCTACACTTCCCAAAGTGATGTTTCTTGCAAACTTTACATCTGGGTTTCTCACCCGACTGTTGGTTACCTTTGTTGAACCCTGAACTCTTCTTGTTCTCATGGTTCCCCCTTGTGTTTCTTGTCTGAACGACGTGAGTTATCATCCTCACGCTTTCTCTTACCTTCTTCAGAATTCTTTAGCGATCTCAACCTGACCGCATCTAAGGTAAGAGACAAAGATAGATCAGCTGCAGATCTAAAAGTAGTAGCCCTTAAAGCCTTAACACTGGCTTTAATCTCCGGGGCTAAACCCCCAATGAAGCGAGCAATTCGCTTGGGTTTCGGTGTTACAAGGTAAGGAACCAATCTTGACATCGTGTTGAAGCTTGTAAGATAAGCTTGGCAATCTAGGTTTTTCATAACCAACGATAAGAAATCTGACTCAATTCTTTCAACCTCATGCTGAGGGCAGTAATTCTCCTTAATAAGAGCAACAAACTGATCCCATGTCAGATTGTAGAGTGGGATCTTTCCGGCTGCTTGAATGAGAGACTTCCACCATGCTAATGCCTCTCCCTTGAATGATTGGGATACATACTTCACTACATCCCCTTCAGCACAACCGCTGTTATCGACCACGGTGTCCATTTCATCTAACCAAGTCATACAGTTAATTGCCCCCTTCTCTCCAGTAAAATCCCGGGGTTTGCAGGAAACAAAGTACTTATAAGTACAGGATTTGGTACGTGGTTTATCATCAAATACTATCCTCTTGGATGGAACACTATATTGGTTTGAGGAGTGTCGATCATCATCTTTCTTTGGCTCATCTTCCTTAGAGGGCGGTTTGCTGTGAGCCTCTGAATGAGTCTTAGGCTTGGAATGCGGTGCGGATAGGGTCCTACTTCGAGTCTCGCTATATTCATTATACTGCCGCTCTATAGCTTTTGTAACAACATTGTCTATTAATGCTTGCAGTTCTGCACCCGCTATGTTAATTCGGGTATTATCATGATCCTCACTTGGGTGACTGTTGATCTCATCCAAGTCAGCCATGTAGTTTGAACTCTTACATAAGATATTTCCAATAATTTATTTGGGAGTTTAATATGGAATTGTCTTTTATGGCAATTCATTAACCATGGTAAACATGGACCATATTTGGCTAATTCGTTAATCATATTTATTTAGGATTTTTATTATAACTTCCTAATTAAAAACAATAACAGTATTATTAATGGCACAAAAGGCCTAGTCACAAGGACATTCTAAATCATAAGCCATGATTTCAGAGAATCAAGGCATTAAGGTTTGAACATAGTTCTTTACCTTTTTCTGACAGGGAGTTGTAGACTACCACTGTTTTTTGTTTTATTTGACATTTATTATGGCCCGTGGGCACTACATCACCACTGGATGTTTAATATGGGATCATCTTAATTGATGATTTAAATCCATGATTTATAGATCATCAGGTTAAGATAGGAATCTTTTGAAGAATCCTATTATAAGAATGACGTGTGTGATTTTAACGAATCACGTCTGCCAGGTGTGTCAACATGTTTTCAGATGTTAACAGGGATTTGAATCTTTTTAAACAGGTCTTACCATATTGGCCAAGTCTTATGATGACATGCAGGCTAGGTTATACCTTTAAGATTCTTATTTAATATTTAAATAGGCATATTATTTAAAGAGGAACGGTTTTTTAATTTATTTATTTCATGTATAATATTTTTTATGCATATATTGACAAAAATGAAATTTTTAAATTTAACATTCCATTAAATATTAAAAGGAGTGCACATTGCCCTAAACGGGACTTTTAACAGAGATAACTTACCCATGCAGGGGCTAACTGATAATACAAGTCCTCGCAGGGACTGATTTCTAAGATAGGTGTCCACGCAGGGACTAAAAAAACAAGCCCACACAGGGACTAAAGAAAGACAAGTCCACGCAGGGACAAAGTACGTAGATAAATGTCCACGCAGGGACTTGATTGAAATAAGGAAATACGACAATACATATAGGGATTCAATGATCCCTCTTCTTCTTTCATTTTAATAAGCTTGCTAAGCCCTTGAGGAATCCTCTTTTGTTCCTACGCTCTTCTTGAAATTCTCGTTCCACCCTGTTTAGCCTGTGGTGGATTTCCTCCTGTTCCGGTGGGGAAAACTGTGGCGGCTGTGACTGGTGCTGAAACGGAGGTTGAGCAGTTGTTTGATACCCACGAGTTGGGTATCCCACTCCCCAGGGGGTTCCATATGGTCCTTCAGGGTGGAGGGCATTGTAGTTTGCTGCTACAAGGTAAGGGTCGGCTTCAGCATAGTTGTAATTAGTGTGAGCCGGCTGCCTAAATGGATTATACGCCGTTGAACCGGCGTATGTAGAAATTGGGTTACCAAAACCCAATGGTGGCGGTGGTGGCGCAACTGGTGCATAATTCACCTCTGAAACTGGATTTTGAAGGCCCACCCATTTGTGGGTCTTCATGCAGTGGCGGATAGTGACTGCCACTTGAGTATTGGGGGGGTGCTAAAGTGAAAACCCCCTTCTCGCAAGGATATTCGTGCACCTGTTCTTCTACGCCTCGGTGGTTCTGGAGGTGCTAGCTGTACTGGCGGCAGTGGTGGCGTGACTGCCACGAAATGCGAATCCTCGGATGGATCCTGCTGCTGCTGCTCGTGAGGCGATGAATGGTGAGAGGGTATAAAATACCATTCGTACTAGTTAAATCTAGACTGGTAGCTGTCTGGGCCATGGTAAGGTGATCCATGGAAGGATGACCCATCAGAAATCTCGATGGGATGAGTAGGTGTCCCAGAAGGTGGTTCAACAGGATCCGTGTCTTCATCTATATCCATTCCCTGAGCTTCGGGGAAATGGTGTTCAGGACCCAATGGGTTAAAACCCACTGGTTCTTGAATGTAGTTTGCCAGGTTGAACCGGCCCTGGAAGACAGGAGTGGGGTCGCCAAAGGAATGGTGCGACATGGATCTCTGCAACGGCAAGAAGGAGTGGCGTGAGTCCTCGGGTTCGTTCTCTGATTGCGGCTCAAAGGAGTTACGATAAGGAGGTGCTGAGCTAAACGAGGCAGATCGTCTAGTGGGCTCCAAATAGATCCTCCGGTATCCTTGAGGACCGGTACTCATGGTAGTAGAAGGAGTTCGCCGGTGTGAAGGCCCGGCCTCGTGATCGTTGGGGGCGTGGATTGGCCCCTTGCCTCGTCCTCCTCTACGGAACCTTGGTGGCATATTTCCTGTCAAACAATATGAAAGAAACAACAAAGAAATTATAAAGGACAAAGTTAGAATTAAAAACAATTTGGATAAGTCCTAAGTTTTTGTCTAGACTCGAAAATTTAGGAATGTTCAACTGTGTAACTGAGATTAAACACAAAAGGCTAGTGTTTAATTCACTCAATATTGGATCTGATACCAACCTGTCACACCCCGATATTTCCATGTATTACCGGTGGGCCCAGTAGGAAGTATCGTGATGTAGTTGATATCATCATTGTCAAACAACACAATATATAAATGCACAGCAGAAGCAAAAGAAAATAATCACATTACAAACCGAATAAATAGTAATATCAAAGTATCACAACGGTCTGTAAAGGATCCACAGGAGGATCAAAAGATAAATAAGATCATTGTTCAACAGACTTTAACATCTAGAGCTTGCAAGACTTGATTATTGATGCCTGGAGTAGCCAGCCAATTTCGTATAGTACCTGCACTTAACCTTTTTGGAAAAATACGTCAGTTTACACTGGTAAATACAATTAACCGACTCATTTTGAAAAGAGTTTAAGAAAAATCTATTGAATGCACAAGGCACAAATAATCTTTTATAACTTGGGATAATTATTTAAAAATAAACTTGTATACAGTTTTACATGTTTGTCGTCCATTTAGGACCCGGTTAGAAGAGCCGGTTTAACAAGATTAATAGACACACCACATGGTATAATACCCACAAGAAGATACCCTTCTTGTGGACTACTTTTTTTACATACGCAACTGTCAGGTGTATGCCTACACCCCGTGCTTAAGTTATGGCCATTTCAAATGAATGAGCCAAGGATATCCCGGACACGGTCATTAACCTCCCAAAGGTATTGCATCAAACAAGACAGAATAAAATGGGTTATGCATCTTTTTAATCAATATTTGATTGTACGACTTCATACCCGACCAAGCGGTATTATAATACCGTACCCCAAGCCCGTATAGGGAAAATAAGTTAAAAGTATTTACCAGAGCAAAATATAAATCACAACCAGAAAGTGCACGTAGCTTTTACTGGGCTCCTAATCTAGAACGAAGGTTTTAATTAACCTATTAGATTCCTAACGGGTCTTTCTTAAGTTTAAACATAGACTGGTTAGTTTTAAAGAAAGATATACGGTTTAAAACGCAAGATTATGCGAGGACCGGATTAGCATGTGATTTAGTCCCGAAAAGTTTGAAGACTTGTATAATATGGGTAAGCTAAACACCTTCTGGATTTTGAGGTGAAAATGATAAGGTTTGACCCGTTTCGGTCAATTTATGCAAACTAGTTACATAAACCGAACCGGATGCGAATAACGCATAACGGGTAACCAAATGAGTCATGAACAAGTTTCCTAAGTTAATATGCTTTAAATATGTTGTGATATCAGAAGGATACCTTCCATTATGCCCAAAACGAGTTTAATCTCAAATTAAGCCCCGTAGGGGTATTTTGGTCATTTTAAAGATTATAAAAGAGATTAAATATAACTCAGAGATTCGAGTCTGAAATAAACAGTAAAAAAAACTTAACTTAATAGGTTATATCAGTTGGTGATAAGTCTTATATGACAAAATAGTTTTAAACCCATACTATGTGTTTAATACGCGTAAAAAGCCGTTTTAATCGATTTCCGGGTCATAACTGGAAATCTGGGTTTTCTAATCAGTTTATAAATTTCAACATACTTCATTTATTATATAAAATCAGTAGCCAAAGGTTTGGTGTCTAAATGTTATGTAAAACTCATTTTATAAGCAAAAAGGGTATAATCGGTATTTACCGAATCAAGGCAATAACCTTAGGTTATGATCAGTTTAAAAATTATTAAAAATCATCAAAAATCCCAAAATATTATATTACTTCAGTGGGTAAAAGGTTTGGTGTCAAAAATTGGGTTTAGATAGGCTTTATGCTAATTACGCCGTTTAATTAATAAAAAGCTTTCTAATTACGCTATTGAGCATAACTCCTAATCTAGACCTCAAACTGATGTGAAAATTTAGGGACATGTGTATAAATCAGTAACAAAGATTATTGTCCTCTCACATTTCCAAAATTCTCGCTTTAAGGTCAAATGGGCATTATGGTCAACATTAAGCAATTAACGGAAACGTGTAAACGAATCAGAGAATCAATGAACCAATCACAGAGGGTTATACTATCATATAACCCGGTCCTAATGAATCTCTTAGGCATATCTAAATCATGCTAATATGGGTCAGGACTGAAAGTCAAAGCAGTGGTCAATGTATGCGACTTTCGGTTCTGAACCGGTCCTAAACTGAAAATTGTCGGGTCGGACATGCTTAGACATGTTCTTGCATTGATTACCAAGTTATATGAGTGGTAAAATAGGTTACACGTCTTCTACATTGCTAATTATGTGTTAATTCGAAAATTAAGTTCCTGCTGACTTTTTCGAATTAAGTTTGACTCGACATTCGACCTAGTTAGAGCGGGAATCAGAGGGTGCCCTTTCAAGGGTTTATTGCCCACCTAATTACCATCTCATAACAACTTTCAATTTGACAAATCACTGGACCATTAGTGATTAATCGATAAGTCAAACCTTAATTACGACGGTTTGACTTTTAAGCTAATAACTAAGTAAAACACGATTAAGGAAGGTTAAGGAAGCTTACCAAGGTCCTAATTACGACTAGAGATGCTTAGGGACTGATCTTGAACTCCAAAAAGCTCCAGAAGTTGGGTTTGAATGAATGATCAAAAGTTGCAACATTGAAGTCTTTATATAGTGCTTTTGATTCATCATGATCATGAAAAACAAGCCTATGAGGGGATCCCTGATTGATTACAAGTGTCCCTAGAGCCTAAAAACAAGTTTGTTTCAGGAGCTGTTGCATAGGATGATCATGACACACTTAGGCGGACCTGTGCCTTAGTGACTTAAAATAAAGATAGAACTAGTTTAATTATGTGATGTACTCTTGTTTCGTTTTTGTTTAAGACAATGTAATCCCTCCTTGTTTATAAATAAAACATAATTTTAAAAGCCCTGGTTGTGAAACAATAATTCTGTTACAACACTCCCCGACGTTTCCGCCATGATTTGATGTTTTACGTGGTCGGGGTATGACAGATTGGGTGTTAAGAAAGGCTTTTCAGAATACTACTAATCCTGCCGATGGAAAGTGTTTAGGTCAAAAATTACCGAAGCAATTAAGTGATCAAATTAGTTAAGTGAGGTAGTGTGCTAGAAATGTGTGTTGAAAATATTCAAGTTAAGTTGTTTGCAAAAACAGGTTCAGGATATGGCTCAGGATATAGAGCTGTATCTATGATCGAACAATGAGCTAAAAAGTAAAAGGATGACACAGGATGTACGAGGAAAGCCCTTGATTAATCTAGATCGCCGGCATAAAACCTCGGGAGCTGACAATCGCAGCTGCCTTGTTATTCTATTACTTCAAATATCAGGATATAGTGCAGGATATGATGCGGATCAACTAAGTGTTACAACGTAATCTGAGTACAAGTGTTTGTGTGTAGTGATTGCTAGTAGCTAGAGATCAAAGTGTGCGAAAGAGAGTGAGTGCCTTAATCTGATCCGATCATACTATTTATAGTTAAACGAAAACAACTAACTATCCTAATAAACCGGGATGCTTCGAATATTCCCCAAGTGAACGTTACAGTCTTGGTCTTTCGGGTTCAACGTCTTTAATCTAACCGATTTGCCCGAGTCTTGGGGGAAGAAGTCTTCTTGAACGTTGGAGACTTACACCTCCTAATCTGCATGTGATTAATTCAGTTAATACCAGGATAGCGTACCAGGATGTTACCAATATCCTGATCCGGTATCCTGATCACAAATAAACAATCAAAGTTAGAATATTAGTCAGGATATATGCTCAGAAAATAGCCCATAACAATTTTCTCCAAAATATATACGTCGGTGTACCAATCCAACGGATATATTTTAAAACTTATCTCTAAGATCGAGGCTATTAAACCGAAAAGACGCTTGATGTGACTTGGTGCAACTTCCAACACGTTTTCTACTCGATGGCTATCCAATTAGCCCCTATATCTTCTTTATTCCTTGTTGATAAACAACCATCTTCTCCGGAATTTTCAGGTACTTTCCTTCCTTCTCCCTTAGCTTTTTCTTATTCAAATTTCCAGATGGCTACCAGAACTCGTTCTCATTCCGGTGATTCCACCTCGTCATTCGTCGATCAAAACCTGCTCAAACATCCCGGGAAGGAGGTGTGCTCCTTCGATAATGCAGATATCGCTGCATTAAAAACTTCCGGCGCTTTCCCTGATACAGCTGTCATTCGCCCATTCGATCGGAGCATTCGCTCCGACGTCTCTTCCGATGAGTTGATCTGTTTCTCGTCATACTCATTTTCTCTTGGTCTTCAATACCCATTTCCGGTGTTCATCATGGATTTCTTCCGAGTCACCGGCCTCTGTTTCGCTCAGACAATGCCCATGGTCTAGAGAGTACTCATCATGCTCAACCAGATCAAAACCTTCCATGTCCCTGACCTTTGTATTGAAGACCTTCCGATTGCTTTCCGTCTCCGATCACATGGCAACAGCCGTTTCTTACTTTTCTCAACTTCTAGCAACCCCCTCATCCTCAAAGCTTCAAAAAACGAGGATGGGTGGCAGCGAAAGTTTTTCTTTGTTAGACGAGATTCCATTCCCGACGGTAAAAGCCTTCCGGTGAAATGGTTGACCTCTGGTAGGGTTTAGGGCTTTTAGATATCCCCAAACATATCCTGGCAATGTATCCTGTACTAACATCCTGATTGTGATTCATGCAGCAAACTTTAAAGAGTTGGGCCCTCCTACTGAGGAATCCCAAGAACGAATCAACAAGATCTACCAGTTGCCTGATTGCGACAGATCCTTTACACAGCACCTACCGAGTTCTAGCCAGTACTCTTCATCAGACATGTCTGGTAAGAATCACACAATTTTTGTATAGTCATAAAATAAAAAGTTAGAATAATGACTTAGATATCTTCCCTGTTTAGCAGCACCAGCCAAAATTCCAGAGGTCTTTGACCTTGATGAACTGGACAGTTATCCCATCCCTGTCCAAGTGAAGAAAGAGCCTAGCAAACCTGCCTCCACTTCTAAGCCAGCACCCAGCTCTAAGCCGGCGGTTATCCCAAAGCCCTCTCCTGCTACCATGTGACAACTGTGTTCTGTAATCATCGTATAATGTAAAACAATGTTGGTTATCAATAAAACAATGTGCTTTGGTGTTATTATATGTGTTATTGTGTTTAATGATGTTACAATTTGATTCGATTCCGATTTCGAGCTTTAAATCACATTCTGGAAGGTTATACGCAAACTGGTACATAAACGCAATCAGTTTAATGCGACGTACACTCCGGAACTGTGACGTAAGCCAAACATACCCTAAATATCCTTTACATAACGTAGAAATAAGTTTCGAAGGATTCGGTATGGCGAAAACATATTTATTTGAACTAAAGAACTATTTGCGACAAAAACTGCGAAACGAACGTTGGTGACCGCCCGGATAATATTTAAATCCCAAAAATATTCTGTTATGATTAAAATTTTATTTTAATCAGGTTCGTGTTGAAAAATAAATTAAAACGCTTAAAAACGTTATTTTTTAAATTTAAGCGCGTACCGCGTGTTTCTGCGCGATACAGTGCTTCTACAGCAAAACGCAGACAACGCTGCCAAATCTCGGCAACTGAAATTTATTTCAGTAATATTTTGGCGATTTTATTTCTATAGAATAATAAAAATAATTTAGAACGCCATAAACAGGGATTTAAACCCGGTACCCAGTTAAACACCTGTTTTATCTAATTTACCATCAAAATTACACATGGACCCCCACCCCCACCCATATTTATGGTCATATATTGAGTGGCCCCCATAAAAATATTTGATAAATCTTGCTAGATCTTTCATATATCCTAAATGATCTTGTTTGACACTTGTATTGCATGCTACTTTTTAATATCTCCATATATCTTCTCTAAATCCTTCCAAGATCACAACACTCAACATCACTACATCTTCTCCTTCTCTCTCCTTCTCCAAAACCGTAACCCCATCACCCCCACCACTTTCATCTTTTGGAACTTTGTTCTTAAGAATCAAGTTCCTTTCCAAGCATATTTCAAGTGGTTGTGAAGAATCAAAGGTGTTTCCAAGGTATTTTCAAGTGATTCAAGCTTCCTATCATCAAAATCTCATCCCACAACCAACTTGAATCTTGAAGGTATAACATTTATGTATAAATCATATTTTTGATTCTTGGTTGTTCTTGATGATTTGAAGTTTCTCTTGAAATCTTGGAATTTTCACAAACTTGAAATCTAAAGTTAGATGGGTCTTGATACAAAAATAAAAATGGTGGTGTATATATATGTATATAACCGTACATATATATGTGGGTATATGAGTTTTTTTTTTTTTTGAGTTTCGAGTTTTATTTTTGATAAGTACATGTTTAGGTTGTTGCTTGTTCTTGAATACTAGTTAAAATGCAAGTGTTTAGTGATCTATGTATGATATGTTAAATGACCAAGTACATCAGCAAATAAACCTGAATATAACACATATTTGATGCATTTAAACTCATATGAAAAGTTGAGGTTATGATAGTATGCTTTAGGCACTTGTACATGAAGATATATGTTGATGTAAAGCTCAAGAAATGGTAAAAAAGGGTTGTATGACAAAAATGTTTTAGATCAGGTTACAAACACTAAAAATAACATTATTTGGTATATTATAAGGACATAAAACTTTGACATAGGTTTGATAGCTTTGCATGTTGTACATATAGCTTAAAAAGTGGTAAATTATGTGAAATTTGCATGATTTATGTGTTTTATTTAAGACCTGCACTATCATGAGTATAACCATTATTTTATTCAGTAAATAACATGGGTTATGCTAAAATTTCAAGTCGTTTCGATTTGGGATTGTTCGGGTAACGTTTGATGCAAAACTATGCGGTAAAACGGTTAAAAATCGCCTTTTCGGAGGATTTTTATCAAACTGTTTTAGATCAGTAACCTAACTGATATTTTTGATATAAAAACAAGTATTTTAACTTATATTAAGTATACTTGGTGTTTGGTTAGTCATACGTGTTGGACTCTGTATGCCCAAGACACATATTAAATTGATGTGGCTAGTACGTTGTGATCCAAGTCGAGTCATACCCAATAACAAGCTAGACAAACACCTATAATATTTATTTGTGATATGATCAAACAAATAAATACTAACACTTATAATATTTAGAAATTGGTTTTCTAAATAATTACACTTGAGAAACCAATAAATTATATGGATAATTTATTTTGAGAGAATATTTTATTTTGTTATTTAATGGGTTAAATAACATTTTAAAAGGTTGTATAAAGTCTTGCATTTATGTAGTGTTATATTTATAAATGTTATAAATATATATATAAACCAAGACTTAAATTTTATAAAAGAAATTTATTTTTATAAAATAAAGCTAGGCCGCCCCCCCCCCCCCCCCTTGGTGTTCTTCCCAAACTTTTATTTCCAATCACAAGACATGCAATTGTCATAAGCTAGAGAAGATTTGATTGGGTGGTCTAACCAAGACCATTTTGGTCCAATGGGGTTTCATGCACTTGCATGTGTAAGTTGGCACATGATTGGTCAAGGTGGGTGGAAATTCTCTCTCATGGTTCTATAAATACTTAGATGACAAATGCAAGAACTTGCAAGAACTAGAGAAATAGATCTCTAATTTTCGCTCATCATAAGCATTTCTCAAGTGTTCGGTTTTTGATCTTTAGTGTTAAAAATCCTAGCTAAACTTGTGGTGTTTGTTGGAAGCTTGGGGTATACAAGCTTGAGGTCTTCTACTCTTGAGGACAACCATTTCAAGAAGCATCATCCGTTTCATCATCCTTGTACTCCAAGAAGGTAGTTTTCTAAACATCCTATGGTTGTGTTTGATAGTATGCATGTTCATATATGGATCCGGGTTTTGGGATTTTTCATATAAATGGAATTTATATATCTTAAAAGTAACATGTTTTAAATATTACTTCCGCTGTGTTTTAATTTCATATGGATGAAATTGCTTTGATAAACATGCTAAAATCCCATCAATGGCATCTAGAGCCGCTTATATGAGTGCATGCTTCAATAGATTAAAAATTTCGGGTTTCGGGTTTGAATAAAACCCTATGGCCGAAAATTTTAATATGGTTATCCCTTTGTTTTTCAAGATTATTTTCTTACATGCATAAGAGAATCTTGAAAAATCATTTCATATGGATGATTTGTTTGTTTGGACAAAACTTACATTTTCGGTTTTTTGATCATAGCCGAAAATGTTAATAAAAGGGAACCATTTTTTTTATGCTTCTTGAAATTAATCTATATATATTTGGATATATATTTTGGTGCATATGACCTAGCCATGACCTTGTGTTGAATGATTGTGTTGTGATTCATTTTATTATTATTTCAATGGGTTGTAATAATTATTATTTTGTTCTTCCATTAGAAGATATGTAATTTTTTTATTTTCATTTGGTATGTAAAATAAATAGATTAGGTGCATTTTATTTTACTTGAAAAAATGTATTAGGATATATTTTGTAAAAGAAGATGCACACAAAAATGCGGTTTTGGTTTGGACCATAATATTCGGTCCAAAGAACTTCATCGTTCTCAACGGGATTTTAACCCGATAACCAAAACACATTTTTGAAGTCCAAAAAAGTTTGGAGCTGAATATAAAAGACTTTTGGAAGCTCAAAGAAGGTGGAGAAATCACAACACAAGAAGGAAACTTGAAGCATTTGGATGCGGGATCAAGTGGGAGTTCATCGACACATTACTTGTGTCATTTTTCACCCCTTAGGAAGGACCTTTTGGCACACTTGTTTCGGCTAACAAGTGTTCTCAAAAATAGTTGGCTATGGTTATGCACCTATTGTTATGTATGATATGCTTGTTTGGTTGCTTATTTTGTTGTTTTAGATGATATGTCGATATGCATGACTTAACAAACTAATAATCAACAACAAGCGTAAAATTGGTTCTTAACAAAATCATTAAATGGTTAATAAAAGTTTTATTAAAAATTAATGATTTTATAATAAAATGGGTTTTATTAAAAAGAACCTTGAAAATTAGTTTTCACTAAAGTACCATTGATTTGAATGCATGCAAATGTATGGTACATAATATTTTCTAAACTAGAATTTTGAAATATTAAAAACCCTTTTATAAAACAAGTCAAACACCATCCTTTTATACAACACTCGAAACACTTGGGAACTCTTATTGTGGGATAAAGGTCACCTAACCACATTTGAGGGAACTTGTATGTTCGAGGTGGGTTTACCATGTTTGTGGGATAAAGGTCACCTAACCACTTATGTGTATAAACTCACATGTGTGTGTAAGTTGGACGACTTGATTTGGAAACCATGAACTTAGGGTCACCGAAGCATGGGGGACAAAGGTGTTGATGGGATTAAACATGCCAACTAAACATAAAGATGTTTAATCGATCCCATATGGCTAGAAATTGCAAAGAGTTGCAATTGTCAAACGTTGACTACCTTGTTAATTTAAATAGAGGGATAAAGGTCACCTAACCAATATTTAAATGTAACGTTGGATTCTAGATTTTAATTATTAATTGTCTTTAAGACACAAAAGGGTATTAATGATTAAAATATAATAATATCGAAAATACTAAAATTGAACTTGTTAAATTTTGTAGATGGCCGCTAACAATGCAAACCCGATTAACCAAACCGTCCGAAACCTATCACTAAGAACCATCCTTGAAAAGGATCGTCTCAACCATAACAACTTCATGGATTGGTTTCGAAACTTGAGAATCGTTATCAAGCAAGAAAAGATATCCTATGTGTTGGACGATCCTATTCCTGATGAACCTAACGTGGAAGATGTGGAAGCCTACAACGATTGGGTTAAGTATACCGAGGACTCCATGCAAGCCTCATGCCTCATGTTGGTAACTATGATTCCCGAAATTTAAAAGGATTTTGAACATCACGGGGCATACGACATGATTACCTAGTTAAAGGAAATGTTCCTACAACAAGCAAGGGTAGAACGCTTCGAAACTGTTCGGGCGCTTCATGCATGTCGAATGGAGGAAACCCAATCGGTATCATCTTATGTCCTTAAGATGAAAAGCCACATTGATCGCCTCGAAAGGCTAAATTGTCCCGTCTCTAAAGAGTTGGCTACGGATTTGATCCTCAACTCTTTAACAAAGAAATTTGAGAGCTTTGTAATGAATTACAACATGAATGGATGGGACAAGAGCATTGGTGAGCTTCATGCAATGCTCAAAACGGCCGAAGCAAGTATGGGCAAAAAGGCTTTACCCGTCCTAGCGATCAATGAAGGAGGCAACAAGAAGATGCCCCACCCCGACTCTAAAGCAAACTATGCTAAAAGAATGGGACACGTCAAGGGAAAGGGATAAGGAAAAGCTAAAGCAGAACCCGCCAAACCAAAAGAGAAGAAGCAAAAGGTTGCTACGAATGACCCATGTTTTGAATGTGGTGAGATAGGACAGTGGAAGAGAAATTGTCCGACCTATCTCAAAGAGTTGAAAAACAAGAGGGATGCAGGGCAAACCTCAGGTACTATCTTTATGATACATGTTGAGCTTAATGTTATTTCTTCTAGCACATGGGTACTAGATACCGGATGTGGAACTCATATTTGCAATTCGTTGCAGGGGTTTAAAAGAAATAGACATTACAAGAAGGGAGACGCTAGTCTCTTTATGGGCAACGGAGCAAAAGTTGAAGTCGAAGCTCAAGGAGACTACGTTTTAAAGCTTCCAAGTGGTTTGGAAGTGATTTTGAAGAATGTTATATATGCTCCTAGTTTGACTAGGAACATAATTTCTGTTTCCCTTTTAAGACAATGTGGTTTTAAATTTGAATTTGTTAACCAAGACATTTATGTTTCTATGAATGATGTGTTTTATTTTAAAGCTATGTCTTTAAATGGTATTTATGAATTAGATCATGATAACGCATCATACGATAGCTCAATATACCAAGTAACCAACAAGAAACTCAAAATGGATTTGAGTGATTCCTACCTTTGGCATTGTCGCCTTGGACATATAAGCAAGAATCGCATGCATACACTTCAAAGAAATGGTCTTCTGAATACAAATGAAGATAATTCATTTGATGTATGCGAATCTTGTTTACAAGGCAAAATGACCAAGACACCCTTTAGTGGAACTTTTGAAAGGGCTAAAGACTTACTAGGTATCATACATTCAGATGTATGTGGTCCTTTTAAGCCGATGACTAGGAATGGTGAAAGATACTTCATTACCTTTACCGACGACTATAGTCGTTATGGATATGTGTACTTACTAAGACACAAGGATGAAGCATTTGAAATGTTCAAAGACTTCAAAAGTGAAGTAGAAAATCAACTCAATAAAACAATTAAAGTCCTTCGTACCGATAAAGGAGGTGAATACCTTAGTGGATCCTTTCAAGATCATCTTAGAAGTTATGGGATTATCTCACAACTTACTCCACCTGGAACACCACAACACAATGGTGTGTCAGAAAGGAGAAATCAAACTCTATTAGATATGGTTCGATCTATGATGGCTAGAAGCACATTACCTCTATCATTTTGGGGTTACGCTTTGCTCTCCGCAGTCCGTATACTAAATATGGCCCCAACCAAGAAAGTGGAAAAGACACGTTTTGAAATATGGCATGGAAACCCTCCATCATTATCATTCTTAAGGGTTTGGGGTTGTGAAGCTTATGTTAAGCAATACACCCCAAATAAATTGGAAGTCCGATCCACTAAGTGTATCTTTGTAGGATATCCTAAAGATGATATAGGATATTATTTCTACGATCCAACCGAGCAAAAGGTATTTGTTGCTCGAAAGGGTAAGTTCTTGGAAGCTAAGTTCCTTATGGAAGGAACTAGTGGTAGAACAGTGGAACTTGAGGAGGATCAAGAACCACAAGACGATACACGTTTGGTTGATACTAGCACTCAACAAGAGGTTGTTGAAAACGATCAAGAGGTTGATCAGAACACACAAAATGTTCGCATATCTGGTAGAATTAGTAATCCACCTGAAAGATATGGATTTTTCATGGATGGATGCTACGTGGTAGATTCAGATGAACCAACCACATACCATGATGCAATGTCAAAATCCGATTCTGACAAATGGCTTGAAGCCATGAACATAGAGATGCAATCCATGTATGACAACCAAGTTTGGGAATTGGTTGTGCCACCACTTAACTCCAAAGTAGTTGGAAGTAAGTGGGTTTTCAAGAAGAAAACAGATATGCATGGTAACTTGGATACTTACAAAGCAAGACTTGTAGCAAAAGGTTTCACTCAAACTCAAGGGATTGATTATGATGAGACCGTCTCGCCTGTGGCGATGCTAAAGTCAATCAGGATATTATTTGCCATAGCTGCATATTATGACTATGAGATCTGGCAATTGGATGTCAAAACGACTTTTCTTAATGGATATCTTGATGAAGATGTCTATTGAAGGTTTTGCCGATCCAAAACATCCTGACAAAGTATGCAAGTTAAAGAAATCAACCTATGGATTGAAACAAGCATCTAGAAGTTGGAATCACCGTTTTGATGAAGAAATTAAGAATTTTGGATTCATTAAGAACGGCGATGAAGCTTGTGTGTATAAGAAAACTAGTGGGAGCATCATCACTTTCTTAGTACTGTATGTCGATGACATTCTACTATTTGGGAATGACATTCCAACCATGGAAGGTGTAAAAGCTTGGCTTGGAAGTTGTTTTTCCATTAAGGATCTTGGTGAAGTAGCCTACATTTTGGGAAAAAAGGTCTATAGGGATAGATCAAGGCGCTTGATAGGTTAAAACCAAAGTGCATACATTGACAAAGTCTTGAATAGGTTCTAAATGGAGAACTCCAAGAGAGGTTTTGTACCTATTCAAAAGGGGACAATATTGAATACATCTCAATGTCCAAGCTCAAAGGATGAGCAAGAGAAAATGAAAAGAATCCCATATGCGTCAGCTATAGGATCCATCATGTATGCAATGATATGCACCAGACCGGACGTCTCATGCGCTTTGAGCATGACGAGTAGATACCAGCAAAATCCAGGTAACATTCATTGGATGGCTGTTAAAAGCATATTGAAATATGTTAGGAGGACTAAGGATATGTTCTTAATATATGGATCTGGTGAGGAGGAACTCGTTGTAAAGGGTTACACGGACGCGAGTTTCCAAAACGATCGAAGTGATCCTCGATCACAATCGGGGTATGTCTTCATTTTAAATGGAGGAGCAGTCTCTTGGAAGAGCTCAAAACAAGACGTAGTAGCATTGTCCACTACAGAATCAGAATACATCGCCGCTTCATTGGCAACCCAAGAAGCTGCTTGGTTGAAGAAATTCATAGCCGACCTAGGGGTGGTCCCTACCATTCAAGACCCCCTAGAGATCTTTTGTGATAACGAGGGTGCGATTGCTCAAATCAAGGAACCTCGTGCACACCAAAAGACTAGACATATCGAGCGGAGATTCAACTACATAAGGGATGAAGTTGAAAAAGGAAAGATATGTATCCCAAGTTCACACCGATCAAAACATTGCGGATCTACTCACGAAGCTCCTTGACAGGGCAAAACATGAGGGTCATACATGTTCCTTAGGACTTTGATATTCTAGTGATTGGATTTGATCTATTTTGTATTTGGATATTGAAACAATTGATAATTTAACTCTTTTATGGTATTTTGAGTTACGTTTCATATTAGCATGTTTAAATTTGTGAATAAGTTAATTATTCTAAATGTCCGTAGTCGATCATAATTGTGGGAACAAATATGAATGTAAGACTATTATGAACTTAGATTGGTGGATATTCATTTAGAATGAATATAGAGCAAAGTATTGTTGCCAAAGTTCATAGATATTTGTGGATACAAATATTGGACTGGCTCGCCCTCAAATATTACTGCATGGAATCATTTGTGATTGATCATAAGTAAATTTGAGTAAAGGCGAATATCATAGTATCATCTGACCTGAGATACATATTGGGTCTTGATATTCACCAAGTACTATACCTTGACCTAGTTCTTCGTTGTCTGTAATAAGGCAGTACATAAGGCTAAACTCAGGTGTGGTACAAGGTGATTGTGAGAGACGTATGTAGTCAAGAAGGGATTTCTTCCTCTTACTCGTTGAGAGTAAGATGTCTAAGGCCTGCTAAAGTTAAATCAACAGAGAGTGATAACTCTATGTCTCTGCATTTAACATGACATCTGGAATGAAAGGATAAATGATAGATTCACCTAAATCATGTTCAAGTAAGGGAGTTGAAAGGGATGATGTTATTGAATGGCAAATATAGTCATACGTATTGGGGGTAGTAAACCGTAGTTAGGCGTCATTTAATGCTTGCATCAATCTTCTATGTATCTTGTGCAAGTGGGAGATTGTTGGACTCTGTATGCCCAAGACACATATTAAATTGATGTGGCTAGTACGTTATGATCCAAGTCGAGTCATACCCAATAACAAGCTACACAAACACTTATAATATTTATTTGTGATCTGATCAAACAAATAAATACTAACACTTATAATATTTAGAAATTGGTTTTCTAAATAATTACACTTGAGAAACCAATAAATTATATGGATAATTTATTTTGAGAGAATATTTTATTTTGTTATTTAATGGGTTAAATAACATTTTAAAAGGTTGTATAAAGTCTTGCATTTATGTAGTGTTATATTTATAAATGTAATAAATATATATAAACCAAGACTTAAATTTTATAAAAGAAATTTATTTTTATAAAATAAAGCTAGGCGCCCCCCCCCCCCCTTGGTGTTCTTCCCAAACTTTTATTTCCAATCACATAACATGCAATTGTCATAAGCTAGAGAAGATTTGATTGGGTGGTCTAACCAAGACCATTTTGGTCCAATGGGGTTTCATGCACTTGCATGTGTAAGTTGGCACATGATTGGTCAAGGTGGGTGGCAATTCTCTCTCATGGTTCTATAAATACTTAGATGACAAATGCAAGAACTAGAGAAATAGCTCTCTAATTTTCGGTCATCATAAGCATTTCTCAAGTGTTCGGTTTTGGATCTTTAGTGTTAAAAATCCTAGCTAAACTTGTGGTGTTTGTTGGAAGCTTGGGGTATACAAGCTTGAGGTCTTCTACTCTTGAGGACAACCATTTCAAGAAGCATCATCCGTTTCATCATCCTTGTACTCCAAGAAGGTAGTTTTTAAACATCCTATGGTTGTGTTTGATAGTATGCATGTTCATATATGGATCCGGGTTTTGGGATTTTTCATATAAATGGAATTTATATTGTAAAAGTAACATGTTTTAAATATTACTTCCGCTACGTTTTAATTTCATATGGATGAAATTGCTTTGATAAACATGCTAAAATCTCATCAATACGTGACTTCCGACGCCCAAAAATGTTACCGAATCACTAAAATAAGTGTTTTTCGACATACACTAGAATGGGTTGTTCATGAGTAAATTTATGTATTACAATGTGCTATGTGTTTCACAATATGTGTATGATGATGTGTTAGTGTTGACAAGATTATGTGTATTACGCTTGAGTATATATATACACATACACCAATATAATCAAAAATAATAACTTTTTGAGAAAAATCTCAAAGTTATGTGAAAATTCTAAGTATTGGAGAAACTTATGTATTTTTGTGGGTTTTGATTATTAAATCAATCTTATTTAATTTAGGACGAGTAAACAATTTGAGAGATTGTGGTAACATATAAAAACGCACCCAAAGGTGAGTTCATTGATTCCCCCTTTTTTTTACTATTTTCGATGGTTTTGGGGTGATTCATATGTATCAAAACGATTTCAATATTCTAACGATGGTTTCAAAACGATTGAGATGGTTTATACAAAACTAATAACGATTTCGATAATGTGAACGAACTTGTTGGTGGTAGTACATAACAATTGACATTCATTAGCATTGATCAAGCCGACCAGTATTAGGTTATGGTACCATAGGATCTGACAAATCCCGTTATCAGACTGGACCCATGGTTATGTGTGGGTTAGGTGGGTAACGACTGAATCTGATGATTGTTAACTTACCCTTTGGTGGTTTGTTAATACGAGTTGAACGATGAACGAGTCACAAAGGTTTGAATGTTATTAGCAAGACGACCAAAAGTAGTTTTCACAATTAAAACAAGAACGATTTGTACGAGAACGATTTTGAACGATTGAACGATTATGAACGATTTAAATAACTGAACGATGATCTATAACGAGAATGAGTTAGACGATGTTACACAACGAGGTTTACTAAACGATATAAACCATACGAGTTTTATTACGAGGTCGATTTACGATTTGGTTTACGAAAACAATTGTTTTGGGTTAAGATTCATGGCATCAAGGTTTATAAATTATAACCAATCTATTTTAACTTGGTTATTCATGTTACAATACAAACATTTTACAAAATAAGGTTTTCTACTATCAAACAACGAAGTTGTACGAGTTATTGCAACATGTAAACGAGCCATGAATCTGACACTCACACAAAAACTATGTGCTCGCCGGCAATTCTTTGCTAACTTTGTTTTTACATATGTTTCAGGTGATGTTGCTTAATGTTGATTGCGAATAGGATGCATGCTCACTTAGGACTGGACGAGGCCTTAGTGATTTAATAACGATTATAGACCATGTTTGACTTGCTTGTTTAACTTTAAGAGAATGTTTAATATTCAATAAAACGAAACTTTTTGTATCCATGGTTTGAAACAATAATTCTGTTACAACACTCCCTGACGTTTCCGCCACGGTTTGTTGTTTTAACGTGGTCGGGGTGTGACAGAAGAAGTTGGTATCAGAGCCAATGGTTACAGGGAATTAGGTTATTAGTAATGTGTTAACCTAGACTATAACTCTCTAGGACCCCAACGCAAGTTGATTTGCCTTTAGATTTTTAAAAACAAAATCCGAATCTGCTTCGAAAATTAATCATCCGTTCTAGGATGATTGATTTCTTGGTTTTGAACCCTCTGTTGTAAGGTTTTGAACCCTTCCAGTTTGACTCATTTTTTGGCTTAGTGCCTACTGAGTTTTCAAAATCTCGTCAAAGTTTGGGTCTAAATAATGTGAACACGTGCAAACTGGAAGAGTGAATGCCTGCACCCTGAGTTTTCTGTCTAAGGCTAGAGTGTTCGTACAAATCCACATAATCGGACCAGTCACTCTTACCTGGGAACTCTTGGGGTGAGTGTTCACTTATAGGCGAGCATGTCTTCATGATACATTATTTTGATTCATTACTTTGATTAGTCACTGCGTGTCGTTTGTTTGTTCGAGGTAACGAACAAATGATCGCCTTCCTTATGTTTCGTCGATATTTTCAATACCTCTTTTGTTTTTCCTAATTATCGACCACACTCGTTTCTCATATTTCCTTGTTAGACAATGCCTCCTCGTCGTGATGCACAAACTTTTACTGCTGAAGAAGTCGCAACCCTTGTCTCTCAGCAAATGGCTGCTGCGCTTCTAGGCGTTGTGACCCAAATCCACAAGCTATACAACAACAATAACAATAACAATACACAATGTAATTTCAAGAGTTTCAATTCTGCTAAGCCGCTAAAGTTTTCTGGGTCACAAGGAGCAACTGCACTCCTTCAATGGTTCGAAAGTTTCGAGAACACATTTAGACATGTGCAATGTCTGAATGGGCGTAAGGTTGAATTTGCATCAAGTGTGTTTGAGAAGCGTGCTCTTACGTGGTGGAAAAGGATGATAAGAAGAAGTCGACCGAATCTGTCAAGGAAAAGGATAAGGGTAAGAAAGGTGAGTCGTTGAAGAAGTCGAGAAAACGAAAGGGTGCTCAAAATTTTGCAGTAACTGCACAAAATGCTCACAACCCTCAGAACCCACCAGCTCAATCGCCTGTGAAGAAAGCGTATGCTGGTACTGCACCTCATTGTGCTCGCAGCAACGGTCATCATGTTGCACAACAAGCTTGTAGGCAATGCACAACGTGTGGTAAGTTTGGGCATCTGGCCAACAACTGTCGTTTGGGTCAGAATCAGATTGTTCAGAATCAAGCCCAGTTCAGGGGAATGCTGCTAGATTCCCACCGGGTTCATGTTTCAATTTTGGAGAGTTTGGTCACTTCCGCAACAATTGTCCGAGGCTAGTGAATGTCCACGCAAATGTGAATCCCGCTCGTGGGCGAGCGTACAATCTGAATGCTAACGAAGCAAGGACTGACAACGAGGTGGTTAATGGTACGTTTCTTGTTAACAATCGACCTGCACCTACTCTTTTTTATTCTGGTGCCGATAGAAGTTTTGTTTCATTATCTTTTGAACCTTTGCTTGCGATACCTAGAACTAAACTGAGGAAACCCTTATCTGTCGAAGTTGCTACTGGTAAACCTGTTGTTCTCGATTCTGTTATTCGTGATTGTCAGTTAAACCTTGATAACCATCTTTTTCCCATTGACCTCACGCCGATGCAACTTGGGAGTTTCGATATTATCGTGGGGATGGATTGGTTAACCAAACATCATGCTGAGGTGGTTTGTTTCGATAAGATTGTTCGTATTCCTCTACCGACTGGCGATATTCTGGAAGTTCGTGGCGAGAAGCCATCTGGTGATTTGAAGCTTATGTCGTGTATGAAGGCCCAAAGTTATTTGCGAAAAGGATATGTTACTTTCCTGGCACATGTCACCGAGGAGAAAGGCAAGAGCAAGAGTATTCAGGATATTCCGATCATTTTGGATTATCCAAAGGTGTTTCCCGATGAACTGCCTGGTTTGCCTCCAGTTCGTCAAGTCGAGTTTCATATTGACCTTGTACCCAATGCCAACCCGATTGCAAAAGCACCTTATCGTCTTGCACCGTCGGAGATGCAAGAGTTATCAAAACAGCTTCAAGAGTTGTTTGATAAAGGATTCATCCGTCCAAGCTTTTCACCTTGGGGAGATCCTGTCCTCTTTGTGAAAAAGAAAGATGGATCTTTTCGAATGTGTATCGATTATCATGAGCTTAATAAGTTTACCATCAAGAATCGATATCCCCTACCTAGAATTGATGATCTCTTCGACCAGCTGCAAGGTGCTTCATGCTTTTCCAAGATCGATCTGTGATCTGGGTATCATCAACTTCGTGTTCTCGATGAAGATATTCCCAAAACTGCATTCCGTATGAGATATGGGCACTACGAGTTCACTGTCATGCCTTTTCGTTTGACGAATGCCCCAGCTATCTTTATGGACTTAATGAACAGGGTTTGTAAACCTTATTTAGATAAGTTCATCATTGTGTTTATCGACGATATTCTCATTTATTCGAAGTCTCGAGCCGATCACGAGCAACACCTTTATTTGACATTGGAACTTCTGAAGAAGGAACAACTTTTTGCTAAATTCTCCAAGTGTGAATTTTGGCTTAGAGAAGTTCAGTTTTTGGGTCATATAGTCAACGAGCAGGGTATCCATGTGGATCCTTGGAAAATAGCGGCTATTAAGGATTGGAATACACCAACGACACCTACAGAGATTCGATCATTTCTTGGTCTTGCTGGTTATTATCATCGATTCATTTCTAATTTCTCAAAGATCACGGTTCCACTCACTGCTTTGGCTCAGAAGAATAAGCCTTTTGAGTGGGGACCTAAGCAAGAAGAAGCGTTCCAAACGCTGAAACGGAAGCTCTGTGATGCTCCTATTTTATCTCTACCTGAGGGAAGCGATGATTTTGTTGTCTATTGTGACGCGTCGAATCTAGGACTTGGTTGCGTTCTTATGCAACGAGGTAAAGTCATAGCTTATGCGTCTAGACAGCTGAAAATTCATGAGAAGAACTATACAACTCATGATCTTGAATTAGGAGCTGTGGTTTTCGCACTTAAAATCTGGTGACACTACCTCTATGGAACGAAGTGTGTGGTTTTCACAGACCACAAAAGTCTCCAGCATATTCTCAATCAGAAGGAGCTGTACATGAGGCAACGACGTTGGGTTGAACTCTTAAACGATTATGATTGCGAGATCCGCTACCATCCTGGTAAGGCGAATGTTGTAGCCGATGCGCTTAGTCGAAAGGAACGAGTTAAACTTCATTCTGTTCGAACCCTATCTGATATTCAATCTCGTGTCCTTCAAACTCAACGATCTTGTGTGATCAAAGGCTTATTGAAATATGAGCTACCGCTTCAACTCGAACTTAAACTTGAAACGAAGGACGATGGGTTGCTATATTTCAAGGATCGTTTGTGGATTCCAAAACAAGACGATCTTCGCACCTTGCTAATGGACGAATCTCACAAGTCTCGATATTCTATCCATCCTGGTGCTGATAAAATATACAAGGATCTTCGTACTCAGTTCTGGTGGCCTGGTATGAAGAAGGATGTTGCCTTGTATGTATCGAAATGCCTAACTTGTCTCAAAGTCAAGGCTGAACATCAACGACCTTCTGGTTTGCTTGTACAGCCAGAGATACCGGTTTGGAAGTGGGAGAACATTGCAATGGATCTCATCACTAAGTTACCGCGTACATCTAAAGGTCATGATGCTATTTGGGTTGTTATTGATCGATTAACGAAATCAGCTCATTTTATACCGATTCGCGAGGATCTATCTGCTGATAAACTTGCAAAGATTTATGTTGATGTGATTGTATCATGACATGGTGTTCCTTTGGATATCATTTCCGATCGTGATGCTCGATTTTCATCTCATTTTTGGAAGACCATGCAATCTACTTTGGGAACCCAACTGAATCTAAGCATTGCTTATCATCCCCAAACAGATGGTCAATCTGAGAGAACGATTCAAACTTTGGAGGATATGCTTAGAGCATGCGTGATAGACTTTGGTGGAAATTGGGATTCTCATCTTCCACTGATCGAGTTCTCCTACAACAACAGTTATCATGCTAGTATTAATATGTCACCATTCGAAGCTCTCTACGGTCGAAAATGTCGTTCACCTGTATGTTGGAATGAGATCGGTGAAGCTCAGCTTACTGGACCTGAGCTCATTCTGGAAACAATAGACAAAATCAAGAAAATTCGCGATAATCTTGTGACAGTTAGAAGCCGTCAAAAGAGTTATGCGGATTTGTGACGCAAGCCTTTAGAATTTCAAATCGGAGACCGGGTCCTACTCAAGGTGTCACCTTGGAAGGGAGTGGTGAGATTTGGAAAGAAAGGAAAACTTGCACCACGATATGTTGGACCATTTAAGATTGTTGAAAGAATTGGGAAGGTTGCCTATCGACTAGAGCTACCTCCAGAGCTTGGAAATATTCATCCGACTTTTCATGTGTCCAATCTGCGAAAGTGTTTTGCTGATGATGATCTTCACATTCCTCTCGACGAGATTCAAATCGATGAAACAATGCACTTTATCGAGAAACCTGTGGAGATAGTGGAACGTACATTCAAACAGTTGAAGAACAAACGGATTCGATTGGTCAAAGTTCGCTGGGAATCGAAACGTGGCCCCGAGTTTACTTGGGAATGTGGGGACCAGATGAAGACAAAATATCCGCATTTGTTTTCACAAGTTTCCTCTAAATAAAATTTCGGGACGAAATTTCCTAAAGTAGGGGAGACTGTGACAACTGTGTTCTGTAATCATCGTATAATGTAAACCAATGTTGGTTATCAATAAAACAATGTGCTTTGGTGTTATTATATGTGTTATTGTGTTTAATGATTTTACAATTTGATTCGATTCCAATTTCGAGCTTTAAATCACTTTCTGGAAGGTTACACGCAAACTGGTGCATAAACGCAATCAGTTTAACGCGATGTACACTCCGGAACTGTGACGTAAGCCAAACATACCCTAAATATCCTTTACATAACTTAGAAATAAGTTTTGAAGGATTCGGTATGGCGAAAACATGTTTATTTGAACTAAAGAACTATTTGCGACAAAAACTGCGAAACGAACGTTGGTGATCGCCCGGATAATATTTAAATCCCAAAAATATTCTGTTATGATTAAAATTTTATTTTAATCAGGTTCGTGTTTAAAAATAAATTAAAACGCTTAAAAACGTTATTTTTCAAATTTAAGCGCGTACCGTGTGTTTCTGCGCGACACAGTGCTTCTACAGCAAAACGCAGACAACGCAGCCAAATCTCGGCAACTGAAATTTATTTCAGTAATATTTTGGCGAGTTTATTTTCGTAGAATAATAAAAATAATTTAGAACGCCATAAACCGGGATTTAAACGCTAGATAAAATACCCGGTACCCAGTTAAACACCTGTTTTATCTAATTTACCATCAAAATTACACATGGACCCCCTCCCCCACCCATATTTATGGTCATATATTGAGTGGCCCCCATAAAAATATTTGATAAATCTTGCTAGATCTTTCATATATCCTAAATGATCTTGTTTGACACTTGTATTGCATGCTACTTCTTAATATCTCCATATATCTTCTCTAAATCCTTCCAAGATCACAACACTCAACATCACTACATCTTCTCCTTCTCCAAAACCGTAACCCCATCACCCCCACCACTTTCATCTTTTGCAACTTTGTTCTTAAGAATCAAGTCCCCTTCCAAGCATATTTCAAGTGGTTGTGAAGAATCAAAGGTGTTTCCAAGGTATTTTCAAGTGATTCAAGCTTCCTATTATCAAAATCTCATCCCACAACCTACTTGAATCTTGAAGGTATAACATTTATGTATAAATCATATTTTTGATTCTTGGTTGTTCTTGATGATTTGAAGTTTCTCTTGAAATCTTGGAATTTTCACAAACTTGAAATCTAAAGTGAGATGGGTCTTGATACAAAAATAAAAATGGTGGTGTATATATATGTATATAACCGTACATATATATGTGGGTATATGAGTTTTTTTTTTTTTTAGTTTCGAGTTTTATTTTTGATAAGTACATGTTTAGGTTGTTGCTTGTTCTTGAATACTAGTTAAAATGCAAGTGTTTAGTGTTCTATGTATGATATGTTAAATGACCAAGTACATCAGCAAATAAACCTGAATATAACACATATTTTATGCATTTAAACTCATATGAAAAGTTGAGGTTATGATAGTATGCTTTAGGCACTTGTACATGAAGATACATGTTGATGTAAAGCTCAAGAAATGGTAAAAAAGGGTTGTATGACAAAAATGTTTTAGATCAGGTTACAAACACTAAAAATAACATTATTTGGTATATTATAAGGACATAAAACTTTGACATAGGTTTGATAGCTTTGCATGTTGTACATATAGCTTAAAAAGTGGTAAATTATGTGAAATTTGCATGATTTATGTGCTTTATTTAAGACCTGAACTATCATGAGTATAACCATTATTTTATTCAGTAAATAACATGGGTTAAGTTAAAATTTCAAGTCGTTTCAATTTGGGTTGGTTCGGGTAACGTTTGACGCAAAACTATGCGGTAAAACGGTTAAAAATCGTCTTTTCGGAGGATTTTTATCAAACTGTTTTAGATCAGTAACCACACTGATATTTTTGATATAAAAACAAGTATTTTAACTTATATTAAGTATACTTGGTGTTTGGTTAGTCATACGTGACTTCCGACGCCCAAAAATGTTACCGAATCGCTAAAATAAGTGTTTTTCGACATACACTAGAATGGGTTGTTCATGAGTAAATTTATGTATTACAATGTGCTACGTGTTTCACAATATGTGTATGATGTGTTAGTGTTGACAAGATTATGTGTATTACGCTTGAGTATATATATACACATACACCAATATAATAAAAAATAATAACTTTTTGAGAAAAATCTCAAAGTTATGTGAAAAATCTAAGTATTGAAGAAACTTATCTATTTTTGTGGGTTTTGATTATTAAATCAATCTTATTTAATTTAGGACGAGTAAACAATTTGAGGGATTGTGTTAACATATAAAAACGCACCCAAAGGTGAGTACATAGATTCCCTTTTTTTTTTTTTTACTATTTTCGATGGTTTTGGGTGATTCATATGTATCAAAAGGATTTCAATATTCTAACGATGGTTTCAAAACGATTGAGATGGTTTATACAAAACTAATAACGATTTCGATAATGTGAACGAACTTGTTGGTGGTAGTACATAACGAATGACATTCACTAGCATTGATTAAGACGACCAGTATTAGGTTATGGTACCATAGGATCTGACAAATCCCGTTATCAGACTGGACCCATGGTTATGTGTGGGTTAGGTGGGTAACGACTGAATCTGATGATTGTTAACTTACCCTTTGGTGGTTTGTTAATACGAGTTGAACGATGAACGAGTCACAAAGGTTTGAATGTTATTAGCAAGACGACCAAAAGTAGTTTTCACAATTAAAACAAGAACGATTTGTACGAGAACGATTTTGAACGATTTAAACAAGTGAACGATGATCTATAACGAGAACGAGTTAAACGATATAAACCATACGAGTTTTATTACGAGGACGATTTACGATTTGGTTTACGAAAACAAATGTTTTGGGTTAAGATTCATGGCATCAAGGTTTATAAATTATAACCAATCTATTTTGACTTGGTTATTCATGTTACAATACAAACATTTTACAAAATAAGGTTTTCTACTATCAAACAACGAAGTTGTACGAGTTATTGCAACATGTAAACGAGCCATGAATCTGACACTCACACAAAAACTATGTGCTCGCAGGCAATTCTTTGCTGACTTTGTTTTTACGTATGTTTTAGGTGATGTTGCTTAATGTTGATTGCGAATAGGATGCATGCTCACTTAGGACTGGACGAGGCCTTAGTGATTTAATAACGATGATAGACCATGTTTGACTTGCTTGTTTAACTTTAAGACAATGTTTAATATTCAATAAAACGAAGTATCCATGGTTTGAAACAATAATTCTGTTACAACACTCCCCGATGTTTCCGCCACGGTTTGTTGTTTTAACGTGGTCGGGGTGTGACATACCAAGCCACGTGCCTCAAGCTCCCGCAAGAGAAAAGAGACCTACTCTCCAGCCACATCTGAGACCTTCCCCTTTGAAACCCATGGGTTTGTTGAATCCAGCAGTTTCATGATCGGCTTTCTCAACCAGGTAAAAATTCTCATCTGAAATCCTGCACATATATGTTAACCATTATCCTGAACATCCTATATATGCTGATACCTGTATTTTTTGATCGCATGGCCTGGAACGTCTCGTGCACTTGTATGAAGAAGCCTGCGGGCTCAACAAGATGCTGGAGGTCAAGCTCAAGAAGGCTGAAACCACCATCGCTGACCAAGGGATAATCGCCACTGCCAAGTCTCAGCATTATGAAGATAAATTTAAAGCGATGACTCAAGAGCACCAAGTCGCTATTCACAAAGCCAATGAGGATGCCCAAGCCAAGATGTATGCTGCTCATCTCCAATACCAGCAGGATATGAGTTCCTACCGCGATGGTCTCAAAGGATCCGTTGTTGTTTCCCTTCTCCAAGCCAGGCTAAGGATGGCCTATGAGGCCAAAGCCTTGGGCTTTGAATGCCCTTCTTGGAACGTCAAGGCCTGGAGAGCGAAACTAACGGATCTCAAAGGCAATCCTGTGGAACATCCCGCAAAGCATGCTGGTGAGGATCCTCCCAAGGCGACAGAGGCGGCGACCGATGCTGGTGGCGATGCTGAAAATAATCCCGAAGATGATGCTGGTGCAGGCGCTAAGGAAGAGGTCGCTGATCAGGAAGGTGCTGGTCCTTAAGCAGCGAAGTGGGCGATGATGGATACACGTGCCAAGGCCGGAGCCCACTTTTTTAAGTTTGATGGTTGTAGTTCGTTGAACAATTTACTCTTGCAGTTTCCGAACAATTTATATTTCCTGCATTAGAAAAATCTGATAACCAAAGGTGGATGGGTCCTGGGTTACAGGATGAAACCCTTGGTTATCAATTAGCATAATCTGTTTTGGACAATACAACGGTTGGAGGTGGATGGGTCTCGGTTTGAGACGAAACCTTCAAACATTCTGTAAATATGGTAGGGAACCTATTGTGCTTTTGGCGGATGGGCCTTGGTTTGAGGTGAAACCAAAAGCACAACTTTTGATATGTTAATAATATAACCTTCTCTTAACTTACTTGTTGTTGCCTTTCAAATTTTGTTATGCATTGTTTGGTTTAAACTTTAGTATCCCAAAATCAGTGCCCTTATTTTTTGAATATATCTTGATCAGTATACTCAGTAATATCCCATGGATACTTTTCGTCTAATAAGATTTCTCAAAATTCAAATAAAATTTATAAAGAGAAAAGGACAGTTTGTCTTACAAAGTTCATTTTGATAATACTTGTTTGATTAGAGTTTTAGTTTTTAACCCAAGTACTATATCCCAGACATTCTGACCAAATATCCTGAATCATATTCCGAGAACATATTTTGAGAATATATCCTAAAGATATATCCTAATCAGGATATATAAGCCTTAAAAATTCAAATAACTTATGTAAGGTTTACAAAGGAAAGATCATACCAGAAATAGAGTGTAACCTTAGTACCGGACTTCAATCCTTTTGCAACTCCTTCCACTAAGATGTCCCCAGTCTTAGTACACTAGGTTCAAATTTGATTCTTCAAGCCTTACACAATTGCCGTAGGAGGAATGTCCCCTGTGCACGAAATCTTCGAATACTTAGAAAATCTTTGAGTTGAAGCTTTAACTGTATGGACAGTTCTTGTGTTTTTGGGGGTAAACCCCAAAGTATACTGGAGATAAATCCTCAGTGTTCTGGGGATAAACCCATAAGTGTTCTGGGGAAAATCCCAAATTTTCTTGCGCTACAGGCGGGAGTGTTTAAACTCCAAGACTTAGAAAGGTGAAAACCTTTAAACCTTAGAGAGTATGAAAATACCATTTCACGAGAGAGGGTGATCAATCCTCATATACCTTAAGGATCCAGGATATAGCCAACAATGACGAAATTGTCAGCCACTTTTACATGAACTGGTCCCGCCATCTTGAACTATCCCTGGATAACTTGCGCTCCAGGCGGGGTGTTTAAACCCAATTCGAGAGAAAGGTGAATACCTTTAAACCTGAGAAGGGATCAGGATCCCTTAAACGTGAGAGAGGGGCCAATCCTCTAATCTTTTGAAGTATCCTGAGTGTGTATCCTGCAGCTATATCCCGAAGCATATACTGTAAAACAATTATAAACTAAGGTGGGTGTTAGCCTGGCTAACACCCCTCCGATGCTTAAGTCAGTAATGGGTTCAAAATAGTAAATAATATTAAACATCTTAAAAGAGATAGAATTCATACCATCCTGAGTTAGAAATTAAATTCCTAACTCACTTGAAATAGAGCTTCAAATGTATATCATTCCAGGATCTTGGTAGCATATCCCCCTCCATATTCTTGAGTCGGTATGCTCCTTTCCCTGATTCTGATTCAATCTCATAGGGTCCTTCCCATTTCAGGGCCAACTTTCCGTCAGCAGGATTAGTAGTATTCTGGAAAGCTTTTCTTAATACCCAATCTCCAACCTGGAACGTTCTGGTCCTTATATTCTTGTTATACGCTTTAGATATCCTCTGTTGATAAGCTGCCATCCTTAGCCTTGCCGCGTCCCTTGTCTCATCAATAGTATCCAACTCCTGGCATAGGACTTCAGGATTCTGCTAAGGATCCCGGAGGCTGGATCTTGCTGTAGGTATTACCATTTCTGTCGAGATCACCGCCTCTGCTCCAAATACCAAGGAAAATGGGGTTTGGCCAGTTGCATTTTTCACCGTTGTTCTATCAGCCTATAAAACAAAGGGTAATTCTTCTGCCCATCTTCCTTTTTTAGCTCCCAGTCTCTTTTCAGGTTGTTGACAATTATCTTGTTTGAGGATTCTGCTTGTCCATTTGCTTGAGGATGTACTAGTGTGGATGTGATCATTTTGATTCCCCAACTCTTGCAAAAGTCAGTAGTCCTCTTACTTATGAATTGAGATCCATTGTCACAAATTATTTCAGCTGGTAGACCAAACCTAGTCAGGATATTCCTTTTTATGAAGGATACCACTTCCTGATCTCTGACTTGAACAAATGCTTCAGCTTCATCCCACTTAAAGAAATAATCAGTCATTGCCAACATGAAGACCTTTCCTCCTGGAGCTTTTGGCAATTTTCCTACTATATCCATTCCCCATTTCATGAACGGCCAAGGGGAAACAATAGGATACAGTGGTTCAGCAGGCTGATGTAATATATTACTATATCTTTGACATGCGTCACACTTTCGAGAATATTCTGCTGCATCTTTCCTCATGGTTGGCTGATGTGCGTGAAAGTGTTGTATTTTAGGTGTATATTTTAAGCCCTTTTTAACACTTATTTTAGCCAAGTTTTAAATTTATAAAACACGATATTTCACTAACACTAGACACACATATGGGCAAGTGCACCCATCGTTGAGTGTAGTATAGCGTTGGTAAGATACCGAGGTCGTCCAAGGACACAAGAGCTTTTAGTACCGGTTTATCCTCAACGTCTAACCAAAATAAAAGTTTGGAAAATGTTTTAAAATAAGAAAAGTAAAAACTAACTAAAATGCTGAAAATAAAAATAAAATAAAAACAGATAGACAAGATGAATCACTTGGTTCCGACTCGTATCTAGTATAACCTTTGATTATTTCCGCACTTTTGCACATAATTAAGAGATTATCTTAGTTATTGTAGTAGGCCCCTCTTTTGAAGGTGACGTTACCCTCACCCCAGTAGTTTGAGTCAGCAGGGATACAATCCTAAAGGGGTGGATTATTGGAAGATAATGAATTAAGTTATTAATGCAGTATTGTGGTAGGCCCCGCTTTTGGCGGTGACGTTACCCTCGACTAAGTAGTCTGAGTCAGCAGGGATACAGTCCTAAATAGCCGGGTTATAGTATTAATAGTAGTTAACTTATGAGGGGATCAAAGAGTTTGGACCCCCGCCATCCAATACCGTGAAGTATTGAAGGAGGTCCTACTAAATTTGACCCAGGTCCATTGCAGGACCTCTAAACGCTGAACAATGGCAAGACCTTTACCAAACCGTTCCCTTAACCCCCTACCAGGTAGCCAACATACCTCCATATAGACCGTGGAGATATGAATGGTGAAAATCCTTTATTTTATATAGACAGTAAAATAATGCCAAGACACCACGGACAAACGATAAGGAAAGATCACCTTCAACATAAGTAACTAGTTATTAAAGTCATTAATACAAAACCAAATAAAAAGTGCAAAAGATTAGAAATAAAAAGTATTATACTAGACATTTTGTCTTCACCAAGTGATGTAAGAGACTTAGGCAAACATGGCCTTGATTGTCAAGAACTCTTACGATCAATCTTGGATCCCGAGACGACTCACACACTCTATGATGGACAATGGATGATGGTGGTGGATGATGGTGTTGTGATGGTGGTGGATGGTGGATGAAGTGTGAGAGAGGTGGTGTGCCAAGGGATGAGTTGCAATGAAACCAAGCACTCCTATTTATAGGCTGAACAGAGGCCTGGGCACGGCCCCGTGTCCGCTGGGCACGGCCCCGTGCCTGTCTGACACTCTCTCTCTTCATTAATTGTAATTCGCAATTACAATTAATGCGCCTGCAGTACTTTCGGCACGCCCCCCGTGTCCGCTGAGCACGGCCCGTGGTGGGCAATAGAAGCTTCTATAGGTTTGTCTTTTCTGCTGCTTCTTGGGCACGGCCCCGTGCTGGCTGAGCACGGGGCGTGTTCAGCCTTCTGTTTTCTCTATTTTGCTTTGGAAGGTGCCGTTGAGGGTTCGGGCAATCCACTAATGTTCCTTTTCTTGTATTTATGTTGGATTTAGCTGTCTTTTTGCTTCTTTTGCGTTTTTGAGCTCATTTAATCCTGAAAATACAAAAGGAAGACAAAAACACTCTTTTTCCAATATTAGTACTAAAAAAGGGTTAGTTTTATGCCTCATTTGATGTAATTTATATGTTGCATTTTACACATATCAAATACCCCCACACTTGAACTTTTGCTTGTCCTCAAGCAAAACTCTTTAATATTTGGCTTACACTCCCAAATGGAATAGGTAGAAGAGAAGGTTTTGGGCTTGTCATAGAGTGTCGGGATTTCCAAGATCTTTTTAGGGTTTTATTTTTATTTATTTACACTCCTATTCGTAATGATTTATTTAGAACTGTTCATAAAAGAAATTACTTATTTGGGCATAACATGCCTTTTTAAAATTCTATTTATATACAAGTTCACATACCTCGCGGGGAAATCACTCACACTCGGCCGAAGGTGTATTTTTAGTGAATCACTCGAGAGCGGCATGGAACTTATTCCTACCATAGGCTTGCCAAGAAATCAATCCTCCTCCTTTTTAACTTTTATACCTTTGTAGATATCAAGAGGACTTTGTGGGTTAAGGGTTGGCTAGGGTTAAAGGTAGGTGGTTGGGTTAGTGGTTAGTAGAAAAGGGCTAAAAAGCGTAACAAGTGTCGGTTTTCGTATTTTTTTTTTTTTTTTTTTTTTCAACCTTTTATTTTTTTGATGAAGCTTTTATTCAAACAAAGTTATTTTTGATTACTTTGTTTGTTTATTTTCTTTTTGCTTCATATATATATATATTTTTTTTTTTTTTTTTCGAAGAACCGAACTTGTTACTAAAATAAAGGGTAAAAATGAAAAAGGTTTTGGTGGGTGAAATGGTTTTTGTTTTGGGTGATGAAACGAAAAGGTTTAGGCTCAAAGGGGCTAACTAGGGGGATTTTTGGGTAGGTGGTAAAAGAAAAGAAAAATAATGGTGTGGAAATAAAAAAGGTTAGTCCTAATGCCTCTATCATTTACTTACTCGGGTTTAAGTTGATAAGGACCGGGAATGTATTGTCATGGCAAGTTCTAGAGTCGTAAGAACCAAGCGGCTATTCACACAAGAAACGAAAAATGAGCATTTAGTCAAATGGTATGAAATTGAGTGCTCAATAAAGGCTCAAAACTCACTTTTGTGGGAATGGGTTTTTATGTGATCAAGTATATATAATCAAATTTTAAATAAGTTTGTCATGCCTTTTCATAATTTTCTTATGTTGGTTCTTTTTATCACTACGCTATCGGTTGTAAATTTGTAAAAATATAACCTTTTTGAGAGCTTGAATTTCCCGAGTTAAACCTAGACAAGTAAAAAAAATGAAATTTTTGAAAAAAATTTTTGGGGTGATTAGCGGTTCCAATAGAGTTTTGTGTAAGGCTTGTATTTAGGACTTGCAAAATTCAAGGTTTTAGCATCCCCCCCATACTTAAATTACACATTGTCCTCAATGTGTCCTAAAAATAAATTTTTAGGTTGATTAGATGTGTAAAATAGTGTTTAAAAAGCAAAAATTTGTGTTACTGGGCACTGAGCACGGCCCCGTGTTATCCGGGCACGGCCCCGTGTTCAAGTGCCAGTAACAAAATTGAAATAAGAGAAACAGAAGTCTGGACACGGGGGCGTGCTGGGTGAACACGGCCCGTGTCCAGTTACCTGTACTGGGCGTTTTCTGCAGGTGGTTCAACACGGGGCCGTGTTGGTTGGGCACGGCCCGTGTTGAACCTTCTGAAAGGGAGAAAAATTGTCGGGTTGCCTTGTTCTTGTGCATGGGATCATTTTTCTCGTTCCCCTTTTCATCCTTTACCACCATGAGCGTGTTTTATTTATTACAAACCATTCAAACATTAAAACCATCATTTCATTTCATCATAGAGAGAACTTACATAATCCTAAATTAAAACTAGATAAAAGAAATAACAAACCATGGAGTCCTAGCCTTTAATTTATTTTAATTTAGCAAAATTTCCAAGAAATACTCAATCTTGGTTAAACAAGGCCTTAGTGAACTCCTTCTTCCGAGTGCGGTTTTCCTCAAATGTCGGCGAGCCATTCTTCTATCTCCCTTGGAAGGAGAAAAGAAGGCTCATTGGCATTAGTTTGAGGGGCTTCAACTTCCACCGGGATCTCTTGTTGGTGTTCCATGGGAGGTTCCGCCGGAAAGTCTTCCCACCCGGTAGGGTTGTTAATTCCGAGAGCCAGGTTCCAATCCTGCTGGGGAAGGACTGGTTCCATTGGAGGTGCTACAAGAATATTTAACCTCTGGTGCAAGAGGTTAATTTCTTGGAAGCTGCTTTCAAGTCCCATCGTAAGATCGTTAATACGGTCGATAAGGACCTCCTCTACTGAAGTCATTTCATCTAGAGCCTCCCTTAATGCTATCACATAGTGAACAAGTGTAGCTTCAATGGAGGGTCTTCTTCCTCTTCGGTTGTTTGACGAATGCACAGAAGATGTATCGCTGTTTTCACTCGACATCCTACGAAAAATAAACTAAAAATAGCTTATTTAATGAAACAGTACCCGGACACGGCCCCGTGCTCGCTGAGCACGGCCCCGTGTCCATCTTTCTGCAGAGTTTTGGAACAAGGAAACTTGTATTTTTAAGTTATTTTCTGAATGTTGTAGGCCCTTTTTGGCTACTAATAACTTAAAACCATGTTTCATAACATGTTTTTACCAAGATTCTTTGAACAAAACTCATTTGTCCCTACCATAGAGTTGGAGGAATTCCAAACTTTCAATGGTAGTTCTTGGAGAAAGATGAAGAAGAAGGAAATTACTAAAAGAGGAAGGGACAAGATGGGTTGTTGGAACCTTCTTTTAGACTTACCTAGGATAGTTTGAGAGAAGATTCCTGCAAATCTCTGCCCCAAGTTGGTCCAAATGTGCAGAATTCTTGGCTGCATTTATAGAAAATGACAGCAACCTGGACACGGCCCCGTGTGCAGGTGGAGCTCTGACACAGTTTGTCCGTATTCTGACGTACTGATCAGAAAGGAATCTTTTGATGGACACGGGGGCGTGTTGGCTGGGCACGGCCCCGTGTCTACGGACTGATTTATGAAGTTGTCTAGTTTTTTAAGGAACTTGTTTTTATCGGGTGGTTCCTGACTGGTTGGAACAACCCCAAAGTGCCTAATATACCTGAATTGTCCTAGACTAAGGCGAGAACGCAAGAGGTTGTCGGTGAGGGTAATTCCTATTTTCATTCTAGGTGGACAAGTCCAACCCTTTTCCGGGCTCTTGTTAAAGAAGGTATATGCCGAATCGCTCAGGTCTATGTATGCACCGAACGAAGTCGATGGGGAGTCCTTCACGGCACAATCGACACAGGGACGACTATCGTCCAAGTCTTTGCTAGGTACGAAGGTATTTTCGGGAGCAACGAGGTTGTCGGAATGCGGTTCCAACATTTCTTCATGGGTATCGTCTTGGGGCGGATTAAAAAAATCCTTCCTAAGCTCTTCCATCCATTTCAGAATTAGCTCTTCTAGTTGAAATAATTCGCTAAGGAACATTTCCCCTAGAATATCTGGCTGGGCGCATTCGAGGGAGAAATAGTGCTTATTTTTACTTTCGCCCCTCTTAAGGTTGTGAAAAGATCGTGGGTCCATGTAGTGGGGCATATAATTTAGGAAGTAGCATTTTACTTCTTCATGTTCGCCTCCACATAATTGACACCACGTACCATAAGAGTGCCGAAAGTAAAAATAATTACTATCACTCATGTTTATGTCAGAAATTACCAACCGTCGGGATCTAACGGTTCTGTTTTCAGTAACTGAAACTTGGGCACGGGGGCGTGTTGAGTGGACACGGCCCCGTGTTCAGCTTACTGTCTGATGTAAAACAGGATTGCCAGTTCCAATGATTGAGCACGTGGGCGTGTTCAGCGGGCACGGCCCGTGCTGAGCTCTGCAGAAGCTGAAAAACTAAGAAAAATCCTAAAAAAAATAAAAAGAAAAATAAAAGATGATTAGGCCGTTGATTCCTAACTTTCTTAAAATCCTTGTGTCCCCGGCAACGGCGCCAAAAACTTGATGTGCGTGAAAGTGTTGTATTTTAGGTGTATATTTTAAGCCCTTTTTAACACTTATTTTAGCCAAGTTTTAAATTTATAAAACACGATATTTCACTAACACTAGACACACATATGGGCAAGTGCACCCATCGTTGAGTGTAGTATAGCGTTGGTAAGATACCGAGGTCGTCCAAGGACACAAGAGCTTTTAGTACCGGTTTATCCTCAACGTCTAACCAAAATAAAAGTTTGGAAAATGTTTTAAAATAAGAAAAGTAAAAACTAACTAAAATGCTGAAAATAAAAATAAAATAAAAACAGATAGACAAGATGAATCACTTGGTTCCGACTCGTATCTAGTATAACCTTTGATTATTTCCGCACTTTTGCACATAATTAAGAGATTATCTTAGTTATTGTAGTAGGCCCCTCTTTTGAAGGTGACGTTACCCTCACCCCAGTAGTTTGAGTCAGCAGGGATACAATCCTAAAGGGGTGGATTATTGGAAGATAATGAATTAAGTTATTAATGCAGTATTGTGGTAGGCCCCGCTTTTGGCGGTGACGTTACCCTCGACTAAGTAGTCTGAGTCAGCAGGGATACAGTCCTAAATAGCCGGGTTATAGTATTAATAGTAGTTAACTTATGAGGGGATCAAAGAGTTTGGACCCCCGCCATCCAATACCGTGAAGTATTGAAGGAGGTCCTACTAAATTTGACCCAGGTCCATTGCAGGACCTCTAAACGCTGAACAATGGCAAGACCTTTACCAAACCGTTCCCTTAACCCCCTACCAGGTAGCCAACATACCTCCATATAGACCGTGGAGATATGAATGGTGAAAATCCTTTATTTTATATAGACAGTAAAATAATGCCAAGACACCACGGACAAACGATAAGGAAAGATCACCTTCAACATAAGTAACTAGTTATTAAAGTCATTAATACAAAACCAAATAAAAAGTGCAAAAGATTAGAAATAAAAAGTATTATACTAGACATTTTGTCTTCACCAAGTGATGTAAGAGACTTAGGCAAACATGGCCTTGATTGTCAAGAACTCTTACGATCAATCTTGGATCCCGAGACGACTCACACACTCTATGATGGACAATGGATGATGGTGGTGGATGATGGTGTTGTGATGGTGGTGGATGGTGGATGAAGTGTGAGAGAGGTGGTGTGCCAAGGGATGAGTTGCAATGAAACCAAGCACTCCTATTTATAGGCTGAACAGAGGCCTGGGCACGGCCCCGTGTCCGCTGGGCACGGCCCCGTGCCTGTCTGACACTCTCTCTCTTCATTAATTGTAATTCGCAATTACAATTAATGCGCCTGCAGTACTTTCGGCACGCCCCCCGTGTCCGCTGAGCACGGCCCGTGGTGGGCAATAGAAGCTTCTATAGGTTTGTCTTTTCTGCTGCTTCTTGGGCACGGCCCCGTGCTGGCTGAGCACGGGGCGTGTTCAGCCTTCTGTTTTCTCTATTTTGCTTTGGAAGGTGCCGTTGAGGGTTCGGGCAATCCACTAATGTTCCTTTTCTTGTATTTATGTTGGATTTAGCTGTCTTTTTGCTTCTTTTGCGTTTTTGAGCTCATTTAATCCTGAAAATACAAAAGGAAGACAAAAACACTCTTTTTCCAATATTAGTACTAAAAAAGGGTTAGTTTTATGCCTCATTTGATGTAATTTATATGTTGCATTTTACACATATCATTGGCCAATAATATCCTGTTCTTAATACTTTTGAGAACAGCGACCTGCCACCAGCATGGTTACCACAATCCCCTTCGTGTATATCCTGAAGAAATTCTTTGGTTTCGGGATCCTCCAAACACCTCAGATATGGACCTGCAAGAGATTTCTTATATAAAACATTATTTATAATAGTGAATCGTGATACCTTCATCCTAAAGGCCTTAGGATTCTCATCCTTTGGGATGTATCCTTCCTTCCTTGAGATATCTTATGATTCGAGCCGTCCACGATTTAGGATCCTCTTCAGGATACTCAGCACCGGGACCCTGAACACTCACTACTTCCTCATCCTGAGGATCCGTCGCAGGATACAGGATATGTAATATTGGTATTTGGGTCCCTTCTGGTATCCTGACTGATGATCCCAGATTTGCGAAGGCATCAGCTTCAGCACTATCCTCTCTTGGTACCTGTTCAAGTGTTAAAACATCGAAATATCCTGCTAATTTTTTGACAATTTCAAGATATTCAGCCAATTTTTCACCTTTTACTGCATAAGATACATTAAAATGATTATTGATTAATAAGGAATCAACAAATACTTGTAAACTCTTCATATTCGTGCTCTTAGCCAATTCTAATCCTGCAATTAGAGCTTCATATTCTGCTTCATTATTAGTGGCAGGAAACTCACATCTAATAGCTTGGGGTAATATGCCCCCCTGTGGCGATTTTAGTAGTATACCCAAACCTACACCTCTTAGATTAGACGCACCATCAATATATAATATCCAGGATTCTAAGTTTTCTCCTAGCTGTTGTACTTCTAGGTCTACTTCATTTTGAATATCACTACTGAAATCAGCCACAAAATCAGCTAGAGCCTGAGATTTCATGGCATTTCTAGGTTCATATACTAGATCATAGGCACTTAACTTCACCGACCACTTAGCCATCCTACCTGACATCTCGGGTTTCCTAAGCACATTTTTAACAGGATAGTTGGTTTTAACATGAATCCTATGTGTTTCAAAATAGTGTCTAAGTTTTGTCGAAGCCATAACTAGAGCTAATATCAGCTTTTCTAAGTAAGAATACCTAGTTTCAGCATCTAATAAACTTTTACTAACATAATAAACAGGATACTGCTGACCTTCATGATCCTTTACAAGGACATCACTTACTGCATTCCCTGATACTGCGAGATATAGGGATAATGGTTCACCATTCTCAGGTTTCATCAATAGAGGTGCGGTTGAAAGATACTTCTTCAAATCCTGCAAGGCTGTTTCATGCTTCTCTCCCCATTCGAATTTCTTATTCTTCTTTAGGATATCGTAAAATTCCTTGCATTTTTCCGAGGATCTTGAGATAAATCTTTTTAATGCTGCTACTCGCCCTGTTAATCGCTGAACATCCTTCATATTTGAAGGTGACTTGATATCTAAGATGGCTTTAATCTGCTCCGGGCTTGCTTCTATCCCTCTTTTAGTCACCATATATCCCAGAAACTTTCCTGCCCCCACTCCGAAATGGAATTTAGCAGGATTCAATCTCATGTTATACTGGTCCAGGATATCGAATGCTCCCTTAATATCCTGGAGGTGATCCTCAGCCTTCTTGGATTTTACTACCATATCATCGATGTATACTTCCATGGTCTCCCCCAGTTTGTCTTTAAACATCATGTTCACCAGCCTTTGGTATGTTGCACCTGCATTTTTTAAACCAAAAGGCATAGCAGTATAACAATAAATACCTGTTGGTGTCATAAAAGCAGTATCCTCCTGATCAGAGGGTTCTATTTGGATCTACTGAAATCCTGAAGAGGCATCCATGAAGGTTAACATCTCGTGGCCAGCAGTAGCATCCACCATTGAATCAATATGAGGTAGAGGAAACGGGTCTTTGGAACAAGCTTAGTTCAAGTCCGTGTAATCCACACACATTGTCCATTTCCCATTTTTCTTTTAAACCACAACTACGTGTGCCAACCATTTAGGAAACTTCACTTCCCTAATCATTTTGCTTTTTAGTAGTCTTTCAACTTCCTCTTGGATGATCACATTTCGTTCCGGAGCAAATTTCCTTCTTTTCTGCTGGACAGGCTTGAATGGCTTGTCAATACCAAGCTTATGTGTTATAATATCCTTGGAAATACCTGTCATATCCTCATGTTTCCATGCGATTGTCGACATCCTGCATTTCAAAAAGTTAGCCAATTGATTTTCAATATCCTGAGGGATATTGGTTCCTACGAGCACCGAGATATCCGGATTATCCTGATCCAGGATAATTTTCTTTACATCCTGCTCAGAAGCCTCCACAATATCCTGGGCCCGCATCTTTAATTGCTATGCTACATTAGGCTTGGTAGAGGATTTCATGGATGATGAGTAACACTCCTTCGCTTCCTGCTGGTCACTATCCACTTTGACAACTCCCCAAGGTGTAGGGATCTTGATGCACTGATGATAAGTTGATGGCACGGATTTCATATCATGGATCCATGGCCTACCCAATATAATGTTATAGCAGGATAGTGAGTCCATCACGCAAAAGCGTTGTATTGAATTGACCCCTTCAACATATACTGGTAATTTTATCTCCCCTAATGCATTCCTGCCTTCTCCACTGAAACCGACAAGCACAGTGGATTTCGAAGTAATATCCATCGGGGATACATTCATTCTTTTCAATGTCTCCAGCTGAATTATGTTGACGGAACTGCCGTTATCTACCAGTATCATGCGCACAAAATGGTTAGCGACATATAATGTAATTACTAGAGCATCACGGTGAGGATCCTGAACAGTATCCCTGTCATCACTATCAAAAGTGATCACTTTGTCAGTTGTGAGGGTTGTCATCCTGGTCGGCTTTTCTCCTCTTTCTGCCTTGGCTTCCTTCGCATTTCTCTTGGCTGCGGAATATGAAGTCCCGCAAATGTCGGATCCTCCTGAAATAAAGTTAATTATTTTGGCGTCTGCTGGAGGTGATGTCGCTCGTTCAGGATCCTTCTCAGGATCCTGTCCTTTATTCTTCTTTCTTCCCAATAGATCCTTTAGATACCCCTTGCTTAGGAGGTAGCTTATTTCTTTCCTTAGAGTGATGCAATCCTCAGTGACATGTCCGAAATCCTCGTGGAAGGCACACCATTTGGACTTATCCTTCCAATCAGGTTTTTGTTGATTCTTCCGAGGCCATCTGGCTTTGTCTCCTAAACCCTGCATAGCATACATCAATTCAGGTATATTAACAGAAAAACAATATTCAGACAACTCAGGATACTCCTCAGGATTCTCATCTTCGACAGCATTGACTTTTTTGCTATCCTTTATGCCATATGGCTATGAGCGATATGGTTTATACGAGGATTCTGATTTCCTGTTGGTTGACTCATAGGTTGTGGACGAATTCATTCTCTCTTGCATCTTTTTTATCATCCTCCAGCCGAATGTATCTCAATGCCCTGTTACGAGCTTCATCCAGATTCCTGCAGGGATTCATTACAAGATCCTGGTAAAATTGAGAATCTTTTTGCAACCCCATCTTGAAGGCCTGCACAGCTGTTGGAACATCAAGATGCGGGATATCTAAGGATTCCCGGCTAAACTTATTCACATAATCCCTCAAGCATTCCTGGGGTCCTTGAGTTATCCTGTAAAGATCACTGGTTAGTTTCTCAAAACTTCGGCTGCAAGAAAATTGACTATTAAATAAATTAACCAAGTGAGCAAATGAAGTAATTGAGTGAGGAGGAACGTTTAAGAGCCATTTTAAGGCTGATCCTGTTAAGGTAGAACCAAAACCCTTGCACAGGCATGCTTCCTTGAGATCCGAAGGGATAGGGTTGATTTCCATCCTTTCCCTATACTGGGCAATATGCTCCTCAGGATCCGTGCTTCCATCGTAGAGCTTCATGTTGGGGGTCTGAAATCTTTTTGGGATTTCAACGTCACAGATAGGATGCGCAAACCGGGATATCCTGTGACTGTCCTGGGATACTTCTGGAATTGGCTGGACCACCCCAGGCACACTGGATATCATGTCCTTTAGCTTCTGAAGCTCCCTAGATAATGCTGATGTCACACCAGCATCCTGCAAAGATCCAACACCGTTAGTGGCAAGAGTATTATTATTATTAGACACATTACCAATCTGAGGATTCTGGCCATATCCTGAAGCATATCCTGAGCTCCTCACAGTCGACACTCTAACCGAAGAGGGTATCTCAGGAGTATGATTTTGGGGATGGCTAGGCACAATATTTCCCCGGTTATCCTCAGTGTAAACTGCAGAACTGAAGTTTAAAGCCCTGGGCTGCAAGGGGGTGATAGTATCTTCAGCAGGCCTGCTCGAGCTGGATTTCAAGAGTTGTATCTCCCTCATCAGCATCTGATTAGTTTCCTGTTGCTGCCTCATCTGTTCCTGTACACTACTAAACAAATCTAGAATTTCCTCATTAGAAGCTAAAACAGGACCAGATCCCTGGATATTGCGAGCGGGGATAACATCCAGAGCCACATAAATTTCAGTTCCTTGGGAAGAGGCTTGAGATCTCGGAGGAGGTGGTGGAAGCACCGAACCAATTGTTGCAGAGGTTGTAGCAGACATGGTGGAATAGCTCATGTTTGATCTTGAGGCCATTGAAAACAGTGTAGCAAAAAGTTTTGAAAATAGAAAACCAAGTAGCGATTTTGCAAAAGCTTTTAGTAGAAATAGCACCACTCGCCCCACGGTGGGCGCCAAATTGTTTTGGTAAAAAATTACCGAAGCAATTAAGTGATCAAATTAGTTTAAGTGAGGTAGTGTGCTAGAAATGTGTGTTGAAAATATTCAAGTTAAGTTGTTTGCAAAAACAGGTTCAGGATACGGCTCAGGATATAGAGCAATATCTATGATCGAACAATGAGCTAAAAAGTAAAGCGATGACACAGGATGTACGAGGAAAGCCCTTGATCAATCTAGATCGCCGACATAAAACCTCGGGAGTTGACAATCGCAGCTGCCTTGTTATTCTATTACTTCAAATATCAGGATACAGTGCAGGATATGATGCGGATCAACTAAGTGTTACAACGTAATCTGAGTACAAGTGTTTGTGTGTAGTGATTGCTAGTAGCTAGATGTCACACCCCAACCGATGGCGGAAACATCGGGATGAGATGAAGTGTGTATAGATTGCTAGAGACTTCATAACACTATGTGTCAATATTTAATTAAATTCAAATTTCATTGCAAGTACTAAATTGTCATACAACATTTAAAATGGAAATAGCAACATTGTTCAAATTTCAACATGACATCAAAAGATAAATAGATTAAAGGTGTGTATCTAGTCCACCCTAAACTTGTTTCATCATTCATCCATACTTCCATAATCAACCTGCAACATGTATTAAAATAGAGTTTCAATGCAAAAGCAATGGCGAGTATACAAGTTTGAGCATAAGTATAAGTATAAAAGTTTAAAACGAATCCACATGGCAACTTTGTTTATACAAGATCTAACATGGCATGCAATATTTCTAGCCAATCCTCTGTTTACGCAAGAAAGTTTAATTAATTCAACATGACCCAAGTATAAAGGGGGCGGTGCGTTACTCCTATAGCGCTATACATGTCAAATGGAGGCTCGTGAAAGCTAATGACTAAAACATATTACATAAGTATGGCCCACATAAGCATCAAGTATCATAACATAGCATTCATGTATAAGGATTGTTTTGTGCATTGCATAAAGAATAAGTTTAAGTGTAATTTAATAGTTAAACATGTTACACCCCAAAAGTGATAAACATAAAAAGGGGGTTGCGAGTATACTCACATAATTGCTAAGTCTTCCGATTATCCATATGACGAGTTGATGGGTTTAGGAGGATGGAACACCGAAGTCACCCTATATGGGTAAACGGGGGTGTATGAGTATTAGGAATTATGACGGAGGAATTGAATTGGAATTTAGAGTATATCTAGTGAATGGATAGGTTTTATATACATATATATATTTTATATAGTTCGTGTAATAGTTCTAAATTAACTCTATCGAAAATATTATAGAAGTATTGTTAAAAATAAATATACGTTTATCATTATTGTTATAAGAGATATTTGAATTCGATGCGTTTTCATTAGTGGTTCGCCTATAAAAATTGTCAAAATTTAATAATAAACGAAACAATATAATTATTTATATATTTTTCTATGTACGTTTACAAGTTATATAAAGTTCGGTTTCACGATAAAATATTAATTAATACGAAACAATAAAATTTATATATATATATATATATATATATTTTGTAAATAAAAAGGACTTCGATAGGTTTTGTTTTATAAAATAGCACGTTTCGTTTTACGAGATTTTACGAAAAACGGGCAGAGTTTCCTCTGTTTTTGGACGATCCCGACAATGCAATTTGTCGATATATTATTCAAAACTCAACGACAATCATAAGGTAAACAATTTATATAAGCATTCTCGTAAAATATAAAACGTAAAATCATGTTTGTATGATATCTATAGAAACTAAAAAGAAAACAACATATGTTTAAATTAGTTAAAATAAAAGAATGGTAAAACATGAGAGATGAAAAGGTATACCGAAACAGTGAGGTAAGGGACGTGAACCCGAAACAAGAACAGGTCTGAACCGGAAACTGAAATTCAACTTGAACCAACTTTAAACTTTGTCCTCGTTTTCTTGTGATTAAACACCCGAACAGATCTGGACCCGTAACCGAACCGTCTGACCCGGTGTTGACCATAGATGACATGACAGAAACCCAAACCAAAACTGAACCCAAACTCGAACCAAAAGGAACCGAACCAATCCAACCCGGAATCCGACTGAACCGTCTGACCCGAATCTAGAACTCGAACCGACCGAACTTCGAAACCAAAACTGAATCAAAGCAACCCAAACCATATTTGAGGCATCTCTGATGTAACCGTGAAACTCGTCGGAACGATACACCACCGCCGTCACCGAGCGCCGCCACCGATGATGGTGACCGGCCATTCGTTCATCAGAGTGAGAGTGGAGAGAGGAAGGTGTGCGACATCGGAAATCAGCGACGTTAACCACCGTCGCCGCCGCCTCAGGCGGCGCTGCCATTTGTCGGTCGACGAAGGGATAGGAGGGGGGGTAGGAGGGTTGTGGGTGCCGGCGAGCGAAGCTCACTCCGGTGGTCGGATTTGCGAGGGGAAGAGACGCACTGGGTGTTTGTGTTTGGAGACTTCTGCTATCACTGTATGTGTAAGTATATTAGGTTAGGGTTTGAATGTAGATGGTGAAAAGATAGAGAAGGTGAGTGTCTGTTGTGTGTGTGCGGTTTGGTTCTAGGGTTTCCAAGTGAAGAAGAAAGGTGGAGGTACTTGTGTGTTTTGTCTGAGGAGTGTGTGTGTGTGTGTGTGTGTGTGTATAAGTTGCAGACAAAAGGAAATAGGGTAACACATTACGTGCAGCTGGTCTTTAAAGTGAAGAGAATAGGGTTTTCAACTCTAAAATAGGTAGGGTTTGATTAGTGGGTTTTAGGCTTGGGCCCAAGGCCCACAAGCCTAATCCCCGTGTTTGGGTGGCCCGATACATTCAGAGAGTTGTCGTAATTTATTATTATAATTATTATTATAATTATTATTTTTAACATGGAAATTACGTAAAATACGGGGCGTTACAGTCTCCCCTCCTTTAGGAAATTTCGTCCCGAAATTTATTCAAAAGGAAGGCTTGAAGGGTTTTGGAAAACCGAAGAGGATTGTTTAGAATTTAGGCTGTGGAGTTTGAGACAACAGAGAATAATTGAGGTATAAGGGTGAAGGATTGATCTAATAACGATTATGAGTATAAGAATAGCATAAGTATCGGATTGAAGAAAGTAGCGTGTTAAGAATGAAGTCTCGTCGTGGATAATCGGATATAATGATGTTTGTGAGTTGTTTAAAGTTCGAATTAGGTCCAAAAGGTCTGTAAGACACTGAATTTCTCATGGCACGTTTTACGAAAGTTTGGTAACATGATGAAAACACTTATGTATATGAAGTACCAACGGCGTATCCACCATGTTTTGGCCATGTGACGTCCGTCTCGTATTCGGTGTCATATTACGTTCCGTGTCCTACCATACGCAGTAATACACTCTATGGTTATCATACGCCCATCACTATAATCCCGTGTGCACCCGCGATTATACCGATCGTCGCTTGATCCGCATAGCTTGTACTAGTTGCGTATGAATTTAAGGTATTCATAAATTCTAAAAATAAGATTGCGTATAAATAGGGACGTAGCATATAAGCATGTTTGTGTTCCAAATAGTATAAGGCCACGTAAGCGAATCCCTAGGGTTTTGCTCGCGTACGGTGCGAATGTATGAGTTTTGAGTATGAATAAAAGCATGAGCATAGTATAAGTTTAAATATGAACACGCACGTGAGCATAAACACAAAATGCACGTCAGGAGTATGAGTAAAAGTATAAGAATAACGTGTATGAAAAATGAGTATAAATGTGAGTACAAACATGAGTATAAGCATAAACACAAAGCGTATGAGTAAGAATACAAGTATCAGGGTAAACATAAGATGTATGAGCATAGATGTGAACGTGAATATAAGTGTAAAACATGAAGGTTTAAGTATGAATGAAATATATGTGTATGATTATAAGTGTAAACAAAGTTGTGCAAGTGCAAATGAAAACATAAAATGTCTGAATCATGAATATGAGTGTAGTATAAACATGAATGCAAGTACAACGTAAATGTATAATTGTGAGTGTATGTATGAACGTAAAACGTATGAATTTTGAATCATGAGTATAACAAAATGCGTAAGTGTGAACATAAGTGAAGGCATAAAATGTATAAGTATGGATGTAGGAAATAATGATTTTGTTTATGGTATACACCGAAACTCATGAGTTCATGCGCGTAAAAGATTAAAAGTTTGGAGTATGAAAGAAACAGGGAACGAGTGACACGCGTGAGATCTTTGTGCGATATTGTCTAAAACGTGTAAAATGGTATGCATAAATAGGTGTTTGCGCAAAACGTGGAGTTAAAATAGATTGAATTGTCACGAAATATAGACTCTAGTTTGTGAATGTAAAGAGAGTATAAAACATCTATTGGTTATGTGGAAAGTACTTTGTAAAGGAATGGAAATGCTACTGCGGTTTTAAAAGAGTTTACTTAAGTTGAAAATTTGTCGGTTCTTATGAAGTTTCCTTGCCCACGTGTTTTGAATTTAATTGACGTATCAAGTGAGGTTTTGAAAAGTTCTAGAGATTAAAAAGTTTGCATCGTTTTAAGTAACTTTGTGTTAGAAAATTGTGAAACTTACAGCTTCTTGTGAAAAGTTGATCCTTAGAAAAAGGAATTTGGTACATGAACTTAGTGATTGTTGAAAAATGTTTCACTGGTTTTGGAAAGGAATTTTAGTAAATGATTGAATAATATTGGTAATATTTTATAGGTGTGTGCGAAAAAGTTGGTTTGATTCTCAATTGAGAATAACAATCTCTAGTTTAATGGTGTGAAAGGAGCGTGTTTCAATGTTTACGTTGATTGGTGAATTTGTGGGCAACGGATTTATTTAACCGACAAAGCTGACAAGTAGTATTTCGTGAAATTTTGAAAATCGAGGAGCACGCATTTATGGTAACATTTAAAATTTTTGTGTATGCGAGTGATGTGGAAATAGATTATAGAATAAGAGGTACATTTAAATAAATGAAGCATTTTGAAATACATGGTAAATGATTTAGGTATAAACATGATCGTGTTTACATAATATAGCCTATTAAAGAAAGCGTTGGTAACGATCACTTAGGTAAGGGAATCACCCCTAATCCGTTGGTGAGGTCGTTGTAAGATGAGAAAAGAAGCGGTGTTAATCGTCAAGGTAAGGAAATCACTCCTATATCGATGATATGTCTCTGCTCGTTACAAAAGTGTAATTAAAATTACGTGAAATCATGCATGCTAATAATGTATAAGCGTATGAAAAGTAAGAGTATGATGTGTGCGCAAAATGAAATCTCGAAAAATTATTCAAATTTGTCAAAAGATCGAAAATAATAAAGCGTAAGCTCGAATAAAACTTGGGATGGTTCCAAACGGAACATTGACTAACGAAAGTGGTCGAAAGATCTTTGAAATTGAGAAACATGCTTTGGCCTAATAGGTGGAATATTATCGCCGATATCTCGGTTAACGGTATTCACCCCTCCAGTTACTACATGTTCCAAATCCATCGAAATTTCGAGACTTGGTGGGATTTTTGAAAACCAATGAGCGGAACTAGTCGACAAGGTGCGAGTTTCACCCCTAACTTGACGGTTTCGTACCCTAAGTGTGGTTGGCACTCGTCGAGTCAAAATTAAATTTCGACACGTTGACGAAGGTCCAAGAGAATTTAAATTTGAAATTTCCATTAACATGTGGAGTTCACTCCTAACTTAATGGTGAATTTCGTGCGAAAATAGAATCAGGCGGGATGAGGGTCGTTTACCAAATTGTGGGTTTCACACCTATTTTGGTAAACTCGTCTCGTTTGTATAATATGAGTGTTTTCGAGTTTAAGAAAAATCGAGTAAAATGCCTTAGAAAGGGTGTATGTCAAGGAACACACAGACAAGTATAAAACCTAAGAAGGCATATCAAGAATAGCACATAAAGAGTGGGACAATAAAACAAGTATTAGCACATAATAAAGCAAGTATTTACACACAAGAACAGCATGTCAAGTATTAACGCATAAATGGCATATATGTTTTAAATAACATAAGAGAATAAATAAAAACAATAAAGTAATACGCATGTAGTGTCAAGCAAAGCATAGAATAAGCTCATACAACATTTTAAATGGAAATATCAACATTGTTCAAATTTCAACATGACATCAAAAGATAAATAGATTAAAGGTGTGTATCTAGTCCACCCTAAACTTGTCTCATCATTCATCCATACTTCCATAATCAACCTGCATCATGTATTAAAATAGAGTTTCAATGCAAAAGCAATGGCGAGTATACAAGTTTGAGCATAAGTATAAGTATAAAAGTTTAAAACGAATCCACATGGCAACTTTGTTTATACAAGATCTAACATGGCATGCAATATTTCTAGCCAATCCTCTGTTTACGCAAGAAAGTTTAATTAATTCAACATGACCCAAGTATAAAGGGGGCGGTGCGTTTCTCCTATAGCGCTATACATGTCAAATGGAGGCTCGTGAAAGCTAATGACTAAAACATATTACATAAGTATGGCCCACATAAGCATCAAGTATCATAACATAGCATTCATGTATAAGGATTGTTTTGTGCATTGCATAAAGAATAAGTTTAAGTGTAATTTAATAGTTAAACATGTTACACCCCAAAAGTGATAAACATAAAAAGGGGATTGCGAGTATACTCACATAATTGCTAAGTCTTCCGATTATCCATATGACGAGTTGATGGGTTTAGGAGGATGGAACACCGAAGTCACCCTATATGGGTAAACGGGGGTGTATGAGTATTCGGAATTATGACGGAGGAATTGAATTGGAATTTAGAGTATATCTAGTGAATGGATAGGTTTTATATACATATATATATTTTATATAGTTCGTGTAATAGTTCTAAATTAACTCTATCGAAAATATTATAGAAGTATTGTTAAAAATAAAAATACGTTTATCATTATTGTTATAAGAGATATTTGAATTCGATGCGTTTTCATTAGTGGTTCGACTATAAAAATTGTCAAAATTTAATAATAAACGAAACAATATAATTATTTATATATTTTTCTATGTACGTTTACAAGTTATATAAAGTTCGGTTTCACGATAAAATATTAATTTATACAAAACAATAAAATTTATATATATATATATTTTTTTTGTATATAAAAAGGACTTCGATAGGTTTTGTTTTATAAAATAGCACGTTTCGTTTTACGAGATTTTACGAAAAACGGGCAGAGTTTCCTCTGTTTTTGGACGATCCCGACAATGCAATTTGTCGATATATTATTCAAAACTCAACGACAATCATAAGGTAAACAATTTATATAAGCATTCTCGTAAAATATAAAACGTAAAGTCATGTTTGTATGATATCTATAGAAACTAAAAAGAAAACAACATATGTTTAAATTAGTTAAAATAAAAGAATGGTAATACATGAGAGATGGAAAGGTATACCGAAACAGTGAGGTAAGGGACGTGAACCCGAAACAAGAACAGGTCTGAACCGGAAACTGAAACTCGACTTGAACCAACTTTAAACTTTGTCCTCGTTTTCTTGTGACTAAACACCCGAACAGATCTGGACCCGTAACCGAACCGTCTGACCCAGTGTTGACCATAGATGACATGACAGAAACCCAAACCAAAACTGAACCCAAACTCGAACCAAAAGGAACCGAACCAATCCAACCTGGAATCCGACTGAACCGTCTGACCCGAATCTAGAACTCGAACCGACCGAACTTCGAAACCAAAACTGAATCAAAGCAACCCAAACCATATTTGAGGCATCTCTGATGTAACCGTGAAACTCGTCGGAACGATGCACCACCGCCGTCACCGAGCACCGCCACCGATGATGGTGGCCGGCCATTCGTTCATCAGAGTGAGAGTGGAGAGAGGAAGGTGTGTGACATCAGAAATCAGCGACGTTAACCACCGTCGCCGCCGCCTCAGGCGGCGCTGCCATTTGTCGGTCGACGAAGGGACAGGAGAGTGGGGGTAGGAGGGTTGTGGGTGCCAGCGAGCGAAGCTCACTCCGGTGGTCGGATTTGCGAGGGGAAGAGACGCACTGGGTGTTTGTGTTTGGAGACTTCTGCTATCAGTGTATGTGTAAGTATATTAGGTTAGGGTTTGAATGTAGATGGTGAAAAGATAGAGAAGGTGAGTGTCTGTTGTGTGTGTGCGGTTTGGTTCTAGGGTTTCCAAGTGAAGAAGAAAGGTGGAGGTACTTGTGTGTTTTGTCTGAGGAGTGTGTGTGTGTATAAGTTGCAGACAAAAGGAAATAGGGTAACACATTACGTGCAGCTGGTCTTTAAAGTGAAGAGAATAGGGTTTTCAACTCTAAAATAGGTAGGGTTTGATTAGTGGGATTTAGGCTTGGGCCCAAGGCCCACAAGCCTAATCCCCGTGTTTGGGTGGCCCGATACATTCAGAGAGTTGTCGTAATTTATTATTATAATTATTATTTTTAACATGGAAAATACGTAAAATACGGGGCGGTACACTAGAGATCAAAGTGTGTGAAAGAGAGTGAGCGCCTTAATCTGATCCGATCATACTATTTATAGTTAAACGAAAACAACTAACTATCCTAATAAACCGGGATGCTTCGAATATTCCCCAAGTGAACGTTGCAGTCCTGGTCTTTCGGGTTCAACGTCTTTAATCTAACCAATTTGCCCGAGTCTTGGGGGGAATTAGTCTTCTTGAACGTTGGAGACTTACACCTCCTAATCTGCACGTGATTAATTCAGTTAATACCAGGATATCGTACCAGGAAGGTACCAATATCCTAATCCGGTATCATAATCACAAATAAACAATCAAAGTCAGAATATTAGTCAGGATATATGCTCAGAAAATAGCCCATAACAGAAAGTTAGCCCCAAAGTGGGAAGGGCCCTATGAGATTGAATCAGAATCGGGAAAAGGAGCATACCAACTCAAGAATATGGAGGGGGATATGCTACCAAGATCCTGGAATGCTATACACCTAAAGCTCTATTTCAAGTGAGTTTAGAATTTAATTTCTAAATCATGATGGTATGAATTCTATCTCTTTTAAATATGTTTGAATTTATTTATTCTTTTGAATCCAATACTGACTTAAGCATCGGAGGGGTGTTAGCCAGGCTAGCACCCACCTTAGTTTAAGGTTGTTTTGCAGAATATGCTCCGGGATATACCTCCAGGATATAAACTCAGGATAATTCGGAAGATTAGAGGATTGGCCCCCTCTCTCACGTTTAAGGGATCCTGATCCCTTCACAGGTTTAAAGGTATTCACCTTTCTCTCGAATTGGGTTTAAACACCCCGCCTGGAGCGCAAGTTATCCAGGAATGGTTCAAGATAGCGGGACCAGTCCATGTAAAAGTGGTTGACAATTCCGTTATTGTTGGCTATATCCTGGATCCTCAAGGAATATGAGGATTGATCACCCTCTCTCACGAAAGAGTGTTTTCATACTCTTTAAGGTTTAAAGGTTTTCAACTTTCTAAGTCTTGGAGTTTATACGCTCCCGCCTGTAGCGCATGAAAATCAGGGTTTATCCCTAGGATATTAAGGGTTTATCCCCAGGATATTAAGGGTTTATCCCCAGCGTTTTAAGGATTTATCCACAGGAAAGCTAAAGTGTGACTATGTCTGCAAATATGTTGAACACGGGGGATATACATTATACAATTCAAAGGATGTATTCAAACATATAAATGTGCACTGGGGACATTCCTAGGATGGAAGATTGGGATTAACTCTCTAGGAATCTTCGGTATGGTCTCTCCTTTTTATAACCTAAGTTTTATGAGTTATGTGATAATATCTTGACCAGAATATCTCTCAGGATACTCTCAGAATATGTTCCCAAGAATGTTCAAAGGAAACTGTTTTCAGAATAAAATTTGTTCATTAAAAGTATAGCAACAAAGATAAGGTCAAAAGAGGGTTATATTATTAACGTGGCAAAAGTTTGTGCTTTTGGTTTCATCTCAAACTGAGAACCATCCACCAAAAGCACAATAAGTTCATAGTTATATTTACATAACAGTTGAAGGTTTCGTCTCAAACCGAGACCCATCCACCTCCAACTGTTATATTGTTCAAAACAGATTATACTAATTAATGACCAAGGGCTTCATCCTGAAACCCAGGACCCATCCACCTTTGGTCATCATATTGTCTAAATGTGGGAAAGTAAATTGTTTTAAGGATGAGAAAAGTAAATTGTTCGAACAACCATCAAATCTAAAATAGTGGGCTCCGGCCTAGGCATCAACATCCATCATCACCCACACGAATGCCTTCACACAGCGGCATCTTCACCAGCCTTCTCCGTCTTCCCAGCCTCAGCATCCTGAGCAGCATCCTCCACAGCATTCGTCCCAGCATCCTTCTCTCCAGCCTTGTCCACCACCTCTGCTGACTTAGAGGATTCACAAGCCTAGGCAGGATACGGCACAGCCTTGCCTCCAAGCTCCTTCAGCTTTGCCACCCTGGATTCAACCGGCCAGGCTGGGCATTCAAGGCCTGTCTCCTTGGCCTCATAAGCCATCTTGATACGGGCTTGCAACAGAGAGACAACGGCTAAGTTTTTGATCCATTCCCGGAAGGAGACCATGCCCTGTTCCTGCTCCATTTGGACGCTTGCCAGCTTTATTTCAGCATCCTGAGTGACCTTCTTCAGTTTATCCTCATAGTGCTGGGTCTTGGCTTCAGCGATGGTACCCTGGTCAGCAACAGTAGTTTCAAGTTGTTTGATCCTGGCTTCGTGGAATGAGGCTGTACCATAGGCTTCAGTGTAGAGCCGATGCAGATGCTGGAGACCCTATATGTCAAAATTCAGGTATGAGTCAAAATTCACTAACCAGGATATCCTGTCAGGATACTCTGTCAAGATATTCTATTAGGATATGTGTGCAGGATATTGTATCAGCATACTACCTTATTGAGGAAGGATGTTGTGACAACCCGTACTCTCGTTGTCAAGAGAAGCGCATTTTAGTAACACGCACATTCATTATTATTATTGTTATTATTACTAGTATTATCAAGCATTTGCAAAATAATAGCACACGCGATTGGAAATTTAATTACGCACCACGGTTATGTTTTAAAATAACCGGGCCAATATAGTTGAACAAGACGCGCAATCATTTGACGGGTCCATACACTTGGGCTAGGCCCAACCCCAATCCTTAAACCTAAACCCTAGACTTATATAACACTACTTATACCTTTCACCCTCTTATTTTTAAACCCTAATCTCAAATAATTATGCAGCCACACAAACACGCCCCATTTCTCTTTCTCTCTGAACTCCGATCATCGGAGGAGACCTCCGGCGGTAAACTAGTGCCGATCGTATTCCGGCAGCCGCACTCACACTCCTCTGAACTTCCTTCTCCTTCGGCTGTACACTCAACCTTAACCTCCTGTTCTTCCTAAAACCCCTCCCACAACAACAACCTGCACTCCTCTCTCTCTCATTTCAAACCAGCCGACAATCACCCCACCCCCTCCCTTTTTGATCGATTTGACGGTGATGAAGCAGGAGAGATAGAAACAGAGATGAAGGCGGAGAGAGTTTCAGCAGGAGAGATAGAAACAGAGATGAAGGCGGTGGTGCGAAGGCGAACGGTGGTGGCAGTCGGAGTTTAGTCTGGGCGACGAGAGGAATTTCACATCAGCCCGTCACCCTTTTTCCTTCACCTTAAACCTTCGGTCAGTTTTTTTTATGGCACTGCTGGTTACTTTGTGTTTTGATCTTGCAAAATATTTGACTGCTTGTTCATCCGTGATTATTTTTGCATCTTGTGACCTCTTGAATGTGAGCTGATGTTGGTTAAGGTATGACTTTAGCATAAAGAGTGCAAGTGTTTTGTGTATTTCTTACATTTTAAGTTTGAGCACATGTAGTAGCTAATCGTTTGGCCAAAATGTTTAAATTGTCTGACTTGTGATCCTTGTTTAAAGTGTAGAGAATGGTTAAACTATCTTGGCCAATTGTCTGCTTTGGATTCTTTGTGGTCCTTAATTTGTATGTGTATATGTTTTGTGGCGTGTTGCTAAGTTTAGAATTTGGGGATTTCATGTGTGACTGTGGAAATGTGTCATGATAGGTTCGCTGTGTTCTTTATTTATTTCATATCAAATGATTGGGCAATTGATCTTATAAAATTGTTAAATGATTGAAAGTGATTTTTTTAAAAGGTAACTTATGTTGATTAATGTTTATGATAATGGGATTCTAATAATATTTTCAATAACAATCTGATACTATTACAATGATGTGTTCATGAGATTGATAAAATAGTGATATGGCCAAAATGTCTAGGATGAACGTGTTAGTTGAATGTGAAAACCCTAAATGAAGAACTGTTTGATGATGTGACGAAAATATTTGAAATTTTGTGGTTGATCTGATTTGGTGATTGTAAAGTATGATAGAACATGTTAAGGAAATGTGATTTGTTCGTACAAGTTGGATAAGGGTTCTAGAAGCATCTTCATAGTTTGCGAGTCGAGACCTTATGGTTGCGACTCGAGACCATCGACGGACAACTCGAAACCAGACAACCCGCCCCAGGAGTCGAGACAAGCTTGGTTATGACTCGAGATCTCCAGATCTCGACTCGAGACCTGACTCGAGACCTCTAAGGTTGCGACTCACTCATGCACAACTCGAGACCATCTGCTTTTGACTTAAGAACTTGTGGTTGCGACTCGAGACCTCTTGTTCTCGAGTCGAGACCGCCCGGTTTCGATTGGACCGCTCTGCTTAGTTAATGGGCCGCATAAACGGGTGTTATGGACTGTGTACTGTTGTTGTTTAACTGTTGTTGTTTAATTGTTGCTGATAAATTGTTCATGCGTTAGGATAGGCCCGATAACATAGCTGCTGGTATGATACGTGTTACTGTTACCACTACTGTACCATTATGCTAAATATGTGAATTATGAGAAATGTGGATTTACATGCTACGTGTTAGATACGTGTAGGATTATACGTGACACTACTTGCATACAAACCTAATAAATATTTAATACCCATAATAGGGTATGGTTGACCAACGTAACACAAGTAAATTGACTACCGAGCAAAGCAAAGGTGAGTTCACTACTTATTACTCAAAGCATGCGTTCCCGGAGGTTGGGAAACGGAACAAAATACTTTTCCTGGTTTGGGACTTCTTACTATCTCCTTGTGCGGGATACGGTATTTCTATCTCCTTGTGTGGGATACGGGTAACAACACTATCCCCTTGTGAGGGATTCAAACTTACTTACTTCCCTTGTTACTGGGAACTTTTAGTTAATTACTATTTATACTGGATGCAACAAGCAACACTAAACGAAACTCTATCACTCAAGTCCTCACTTCCTAATACCGATTAGTCGCCGGGGTCGGGCGAACGGGTTATTAGTTGATAGCGCTATTTAGGTCTCACCAACCTCACACCGTGCCCGCGTATGGGATCGGGCGTGAACTAATGTACTTTGGCAAAACCGTCAATGATGATAGAACATTGACGAACGGGGCACTCTACGGAAACGTACGGATGAATAGTATTCGGTATTGTAAAAACAGTTTAGTCGCTTACCTATGGGGTAGCTCCCCATCGCATGTATAAACGGATAAATTAACTGGTTGAAACAAGTTTTTGGAAATTAAAACTGGAAAACTGTAAACACGTGAACTCGCCAACGTTATGTTGACACTCTACTGCATGCTTTGCAGGTTGCTCGATACAGTTAGGACGGACGTTGCAACCGGATGGAGTGCGTGGTTTGTAAGTTTCATGATAACAAACTTGTGGTTCAAAATTACGATATGTATTCTTTTCCTTTCCGCTGCAAACTTAAACTATGTTTTGAAAAAAATTTAAATTGGCCGCTAATTACACCATTATTTGTAATAATAACCAAACGATTCGAAATAATTAGTGGCTAAGATCCTGCTCGTCACGCGCCTCACGGTAATACTCCGCGTGTGGATTAGAGGGTGTGACAGATGTCATCGGCTCCAAGAAGTCGGTGAAGCTGAGGTCTTCATACGAGAACCCTTCAGAGCCTGGGGTGCTAACTTCGAAGCCTTTCCTCTTCTTGGCAGTGGAAGTACGAGCTCTCAGGTTGGGCTTAGGAGCCAGGAGCGGTTTGGAGCTGGTGGTAGCAGGAGCTTCTTTCTTGACGTTGACTAGAGTGGGGTAACTATCAAGCTCGTCAAGATCCAGGAGAATTGGAACTTTGATGGAGTCTGTGAACAAGGAGTGAAACTCTTTCCTAAAAATATCAAACAAAAACATGTATGCAGGATATTGTGCAGGATCCTTACCAGACATGTTTGCACTGGAAAGTGGACTTGGAGATGATGGAAACGGATTGAAACTTCTTTCAGCTTCTGGGAGTAGTCTGATGGCGTCGATTCTCTTCTGTGATTCGGCTAAAGGAGGTGCAAGCTTCCTGAAATCAGCTGTATACAAGACAATAAAAAAAGTTGATTAGTTCAAGATATGTAACAGGATAAGAGAAAGGATCATCCTAAAACCCTAAGTCCTACCCTTTTTCAGCCACTTCACCGGATAATCCGCTCCACCAGGGATTGAATCTCTTTTACAAAGAAAAACTTTGATTTCCACTCCTCTTCGTTCCTGGTGGCTCGGAGTATCAGTGGATTGCCTGAAGTGGAATAGAAAAAAAATCGACAAGAACCATCGCATCTAAGCCGGTATGCTAAGGGGAGGTTATGAATGGAAAGGTCAGGGATATGATTATTCTTGATTTGATCAAGAACAGACAAGACTCACCAAAGCAATGGCATTGTCTGACTAAAACAGATTTTGGTAGTATTGAAAAACTCGTTGATGAAGTCCGAAAAAGGAAATTGCAACCCTAGGGTGAAAGGAAAAGCGTTGAAATACAACCACTCGTAGGAAACCATATCTGATCGGATTTCCCGATCAAATGGCCGGAACACCGTCCCTTTCGGGAAGATGCCGGAGGTTTTGAGGGCCGACAAGTGGGCACTGTCGAAAGAGCATATTTCCTTCTCCGGAACTTGGAGGAGCTAGATCTTGTCTGTCTCGCCATATAATCACCGGAATATTGAACAGTATGGAGGAAGAAGATGGAAGTGAGAGAGAAATATTTACTTTTTTTCTTTTTGGTAGAAGTTAAATGATGATGAGGATGAGAAGTTATAGGGATGTAATGAGTAAATGTAGGTTGCGTAGTTACAACCAGTCCCATCAGAGTCTTATCACTTAATTAGCTCGTTACTCGTGAAAAATGTAACCGTTAGCGTCAGGATACCTAACGATAACATTTTTGGGGACAATTGTTATGGGTGAAATTCTGAGCCCATATTCTGGATAATATCCTAAGTTATATCTGGATTATATGAAATTTGTTCATGCCTGGGATGCTGATTCAGGATATTAGTAACATCCTGAATGGTATCCTGAGGATCACTAACGAATTATGTGCAGGAACGCGAGTCCAAGCTTGCAACGTTCATGAGGACCTTTTCCCCGGAAGACTCGGTCCAGGTTGTTCGAAGAAGGACGTTGAACCCGCTTTACCTGGTCTCCAATGGCTACCAAGGAATATTCGAAGGCATCCTCCATTTATAGGAGATTTTGTTTTCGTTTATTAGCTATAAATAGATGGATAAATCAGATCGAATAGGACATAACACTCACTGATCTCTAGCACTTCAACTCTCTCGCAACTCACACTTTCACAAAAAGCATTGTAACACTTAGCGATCTGATCATTATCCTGCACTGTATCCTGACGTTTGAAGTAATAAGAAAAACAAGGCAACTGCGATTGTCAGCTCCCGAGGTTTTGTGCCGGTGATCTAGATTGATCAAGGGCTTTCCTCGTATATCTCGTGTCATCCCTTTTAATTTTTGCTCATTGTTTGATCATAGATATAGCTCAATATCTTGAGCTATATCCTGAAACTGTTTTAGCAAGCAATCAATTCAGCATATTTACGAGTGAACATGTAATTAACAACTTACTCCAAGTCTTGAATATCGAAATTGGTCTTCTTAGTCTCTTTTGGAAGTCGACCAAAGAATTCAAGATCTCCACACCAAACCACAGATCCAACAACATCTATATGATCACATTATACAACAGTATAAGTAAAACTTTCTAATTTTATACAGAGAAGACATGATTACAAAAATATACACTACCAACATTCAAAGAGTTTAACGCCTCTCCTTTAAAAATATCTTGATAAGCTCTGAAGTTGAAACCATAGTCAACACCTTCCCAATCTCTCATAGGTGTAACAGTTGTGCATCTATAAAAGTTAATTTTATAATCATGTACTACAACTTTATATAAATCTTTATTCTCACCAACACCAAATTTTGACAGAATCACAACATCAACTTCTTTAAGCTGTGCATCAAAAACAGGTATCAGATGACTTTTAATATCTGCTTGAATCTTAGCACCCTGAAGAACATTTAAACAAAGTATTTTTTTAGCATACACCACTACATTCTCTGATAGAACGGAAAAGCAGAAATACAAATTACCTTTTCATCAATGAAGATGAGATCCATTTTGTAACATTGATTCCATTTTCGAATAATCCTCGTTTTCATGTTCCACATATCTTTCTCAGGATTCAAATCGTTAACAAAACTAAGAGTGTTACTCTCAACTAATATTGATATGCTTCTAATTCGGAATTCAGATTATGTTCAAATTTCAAAATCCAAAATCAGAGAAGATGAAAGTGTGATCAAATATGAAGAGGGAAATGAGAAGAAAAGCCTTATATAAGAAGATGATTGACAGGAGTTTGTGAGTGACATGCATTAATTGCAAATTACTTATTCCCATGCCTTTTTGAATTTGAATTTGCCGACAATTAACCTTAAACATCTACTGATTTAAAAGCATTACATAAAACTTCAACCTCTGTTGGGTATTAAAGTATAGACGAAAATATATGGGCATATGTTTACTTTGGCAGAGGTTTGATTGAATTTTAAATGATTTTATATATTAAGACTTATGATGCAGTAATGACATAAGAAAAACGTTGTTGGACAGCCTCTATGACTGCCACATCAGCTTTTCTTATATCATACGGATTTCTCCTTTTACAGAAAGTATAAATAGATTCTAATGTAATTTAGTCCTAAGTATACTGACTATTCAAAGGCACTGGACTAAAGAAGACTTAAGATTTCTAGCCAACTTGGAAGGAAGTATCCTACTGATCATAGCTCTTCACGACCAAGTGACTATTCAAACCGGACTGAAGAAGATTTTAGATTTCTAGCCAGCTTCGTAGGAAGCATCCTACGGATCATAGCTCTTCACCACCTAGCACTACTAGAAATTTGGCATTTTCTAACAAGCATTTCCGTCACAAATGCGTAGCAAACTGAGATTTGCTACACATTTGCAACAAAACCTTGATGTTGGAAAAAGCCTCGTCGGAAACTAATTACTACGCATTTACTACGCAAATTTTAACATAATTCCTACGAAAATATTGTGTCACAAATTTTGCTACGCATTTCATAGTTGTTATGTTTTAATGCTTGCAACACATTTGCAACAAAACAGATCTTTGATTGTAACACATTTGTAACCAAACATTTAAAATTAAAAAAACACTAAAAGCATTCAAATCTTATTTTACTAAAAAAATGCAAAATGAAATCACTAGAAAATTATAAAACCTGTTTTAAAACCACAATAAAGCTAACCAACTTGTAACATCCATAACGCAATATCTAGTATGTCTAAACCACAAAACAAACTCTTAGCATGCATATGTGTTTAAAACGATACCAACTTATAACTAATTACTAGAACGCCAATTCTTCATGAAGTCTTGTAGCTCTCTTTTCACCGCTTCATTAATGTGTTGTTGAAGATCTTCTCTCTCTTTTCTCTCAATTTCAAGACGAGCCATAAGATCTTCTCTCGCCTTCGTCTCATTTTCAAGACGAGCTTGAATGTCTTCCAATTCTGTTCGCATAGCTTGAGCCTAAATATATTTTTCAAACAGCTACTGTCAAAAAACAACTTAAAGCAAATAACCTAAACAGACCTAAAAGATGCCATTTTACCCAAACTGATACTTTGACCAGAACCCAGCTTGACCCATCCATTTTACCCGGCGTGGTACTATAAGTACATTAAACCATATAACTTGTGATCATATAAATATGCAAAAGCAAGTGGAATGAGGTATTTTTCTCCAGTTAAAAGTTGAATGTGGTACTAAAATATATTAAAATAATGCAATTGTGAGTTGTTATACATTAGCATGGAAGATCTGATTAAAGCTGAAGTAGGCAGCGCTCGATTTTCCTAACGAACAATTTTACTTGTTATACATTCCATATATCCAATCAGATTACAACCCTCGTATCAAAAACAAACTCCTGCCGTATATGTTTTAAGTTTATAAGATAACTTACATATGCTTCTCTGGATTCGTCTGTACAAAACTCCAAATTCTTCATGTCATATATGCTAATATCCCCTTTCCTTAACATTTCTTTGCACTTTTTGGTGAGGTGGGTTTGTAGGAAGATTTCTTTCCAACTAGGTTCCCGATCATATGTCCTTTTCTACACAAAACATAGAGAATAACTAATGTTATAAGTGTTGAAGTACAAACAATTAGTGAAACTGATATATATATATATATATATATATATATATATATATATAATACCCAATTGTCACGATGCTCATCAAAGCCCATTGATCCTCCTGTGTGTCGAGATGATGCGCGAGCGCAATTGATATCGCCGCTTTTCCGGTTTGATAACCCGGTCTTCGACTTATCAAGCCATTCTTTTGTGTTCCAAGACTGTAAAGAGTAAACCCATTTTGTATCAGATTCAATTTTGTCAAAACCCATTTTAACCTATATATCAGTACCTTATTTTAACAAATGCCAGCAACTAAGACTCACTCGCGCACACATACACACACACACACACATATATATATATAAGTTGCCGGGAATCAGAAAAAATAATTTACTGACAAGAGGTTAAGGGAAAAGAACATGAGAAGGAACATGAAGTCATATGGTCATACAGAAAAAGAATATGAGAAAACAACAGAAGTACTGAACAGAGCAAACAGAAAAATAATTACAGAAGTACTGAACAGAGCAACAGAAGTAGCTTAGGTTTTCTTGTAAACACAGGCCATAGTTATTAAAAGCGGTAGGCGCAAAATAGCGCAGGTTTGAGAAAACAAAAAGCGAACAATGAATATGTATTCTGCCTATGCATGTAAATAAATATATATTTTGCTATACTTTTAACCACTTAAAAGTCATACATCACAACAACAATAAATCTATAATAAAAGTGTCAACGAAACAAAGCACAAAAACTAGGGAAGAGATCCTCAAGTCTAGAAAGAGAATAACTCCAATATATTAAGACAGCATGATTGACTAACAAAAAGAAATTCCCGGGTCTGTTGGAATTTAAAACAGTATACTTTACCATATACATGACACTTTTGCATGCACCACTAGACAATACTTTTAAAACAAAAGTTAATTTCCAGTTTAAATGTAGGTTAAGTTAGGCAAATAGGAGTTCAGTGCATATATAAGATAAGAACTATAGTGAACAGACGTAACTGAAAACAGGGATATAGACGAGAGACCAAGGGCATGTTTAGCAAAATATATAAAAGAAAATAAATAAATATATCCACAGAATTGTCATCCCCACTGTAATGGTCAGACGCGTAACTAGAAATCACACGTGACCGCTGCTCACGCAATGCCCCGTGCATATCAGCCATTGGATCCCCGGAACCCCCACGACTACTACTACCACCAAATGCCCCACGATTGGTACTTGACCGCTGCTTACGCAATGCCCCATGCATATCAGCCATGGGATCCCCCGAACCCCCACGACTACTACTACCACCAAATGCCCCACGATCGGTATGTGACCGCTGCTCACGCAATGCCCCGTGCAAATCAGCCATGGGATCCCCGGAAGTACCCCCACGACTACTACTACCACCAAATGCCCCACAACTACTGCCACTGAATGCCGCCTTTGGCCCATGATCGAGGGTGCGTCTCCCAGAAGTGAATATACTACTACCATCTGGTGGTCTATCTCCCTGAGAAGGGACAAGTCCGCCACCACCGTTGTGACCACCACGACTACTATTACCACCACGACAACGTACCATGCTATATACACACCTGCATTTAGTAGAACATGAATTTTCAAATAAATAATATAAAAATTATCAAACATTGATAGAACTTATGATTGCACATAATTTAAAGTTGACATACCATATAATAAATCACAAATAGTTTAAACACAGTCAGAGTTTCAATTAACGATAAACAACACAAACAAGTCAGTTAGTAATACTAAATCACATAATTCAAGAATGAGATATACGAGCGATATAGAACACATCAGATCAACTCTCGTTCACTAATTCCATCATAAACTAACCTAATTGTACCAGTACTCAACAGATTCAAGAATGAGAGATACGAGTGATATAGAACAACCATGATCAAATTCAGAAGAAGTTTGATTGACTAAATGCATAGTTAGGGCTAAAAGTCTTCAAATGACTTAATGCATAATTAGGGCTAACAGTCTTCAAAGATACGAGTGATATAGAACAGCCATATCAATATTAACAATCAAAACCTAAACTATTCATGATCAATAGCAAACGAACGGATATTGAAGCTCTAAACAACACAATTGAAGCTTATTCAATACAACTGCTTCTAAAAGTCTTTAGTTATGTAAAAACTATGAACATGAATGTGCAGCAAAAAAACGAATATCCTATCAATATCAACAACCAAAACATAAATACGGAATAGCAAACGAACGGATATTGTATTAATATCAACAAAAACTATAGATGACTAAATACAGAATAACTAACGAACGGATATCAACAAAAACTATGACATGGATTAGGAAAATATGAGCACTAATCAACATAAACTAAAATATCTTACATCATGTCCTTATAATAACCAAATTTCATTACAGCATTTTCAGATGCATTATTATACAAATAAAAAAAACAAAACAAGTTAATATGCATATATACAGTACCTGTATACGTAGATAGAGACGGCGTATATCAAAATCTTCAAGCCCTAAGCAGATTGGAGCATAACCCTAACAATTCACACAACACAAACTTCACATCATAAATATAATAATAACATAATCAATTCGAACAAGAAAAAGTAGGCAAACAGAAGAAACGAACCTGAAGTTTACTCGCTTTCCACCAATCAATGAATTTACTGAAGAAATCATGCAACAGAGCAAACGCAAAGAGCAAACATCTCAACACATTCAAATTTTCAGTAATTGTTGATCCAATCGATTGAAAATCAAAATCAAATTCGTTTCAGTGCCTATATGAATCAAAATTTTGATAAGTCGATGGTTTAATTAGGTCAGAATGTTCAAATCTATATAAGATCAAAGTTCAAATCTAGGTTTTCATTACGTACCTTATCAGATTTCGATGTTCAATCGAAACACATTCAATCGAAGCAGACTCTAATCGAAACATATTCACTCGATTTCTAGCTCCAATCAAACAGATTCAATCGCCTCTGAAACAAATTTGTTTTACGGCACCGATGATGGTTCTAGATCTCGAATCCGCGAGATGTCGGTAGAGATAAGGATGTACACGAAGATGAGAGAGCCGTTGTAGGAGAGCTGCTGTTGGTGATGATGGTTGCTGTTGATGAGAGCAGCAAGGAAGGAGATGAATTTTTAGGTTTGGAAGGACATACAGAGAGATGAGAGCTAATTGTTAGGGTTTTATATATTAAATAAAAAATAAGATTGAAAATAACTTAAATTGACTATAATTTACGATCCTTAGCTGCTTGCTATGGATTCTGCCTTTTGGTTGTTTTAATAATATTCCCCCCTTCTGGTAAAAAAAAAGACTATAATTTACGATTTCTAATATTTCACCTTCTAATATTTCTTTTAGGTTGTACATATACTTATTTTTAGATTGAAGATAAAATAAGTTAATTGGTTTTCGTAGCAAATGCGTCACAGAGTAGTAATATGTGTCTAATAATAGTAAATTAGCTAATTAGTCAATAATTTTTAAAAGGAGTTAATTGCCATTTTCGCCCCTGAGGTTTGGGCACATTTGTCATTTTTGTCCAAAATGACAATTTGGTATTATTTAGCCCCCCACGTTTGTCACTTTTTGCCATTTTCATCCAAATGCCTAACCTAGTCAGTTTATACCGTCAGATGGGGTATTTTTTGAAATTTGTTAATGGTAAGGGGGTAACTTGTAAATAATATGTAACAAATGAAATTTAAATATGATCATCAAAACCCATAAATCAAGATCATCTTCAAGAAGTATTACAGATTATACCGTAACAAATGATCTGTAAAGTTTATGTAACATATGAAATATAAATATTTTCAAATAATCTGTAACAAATGAAATATAAATATTTTCATTTGTAAGAAGTATTACAGATTATTTGCTATGATGTTCATCAAAACCCAGAAATCAAGATCATCATCAAAACCCAGACATCGTTCATCTTCAAACATCATCATCAAAACCCAGAAAATCAAGAACATCATCTTCAAGAACATCTAAAACCCAGAAAATCCCAAATCAAGAACAAATTCCGAAACACCAGAAAATCCCTTCATAATCTGCACCATCTTCATCATCTGCAAATCCGACAACCTCCTCCTCTGCACCATCTCCGGCAACGACGGCACAACCTGCACAACCTGCAACTCCTACAACGACGGAAATGGCTTCAAATCTCTATGCGGTGGCCCCATCTCTCACTCTAGATTTGAACAACGACGGCACAACCTGAAACTCCGGCCCATCTCTCTCTCTTCTCTCTCTCTTCTGCGATCGTTTCAGATCTTGCCTGAAATCAACCCGGTCTTGCCTGAAATCGATGCCGCAAAACCCTCCACCGGTGAAGAAAGCGGGTGTAGTTTGGGTGTGCGTCCATTGTCCTTCGCCGGAGAAGAAAGGGGTGTGGCCGGTGGCGCTGAACTCTCACACAGAGAGAGTGTGAAGAGGTTTAGAGAGAGAGAGAGGATTTATAATTAGTGGGCGTGGGGGTGGTGGCGGTGTAGTGGGGGCGGTGGAGGTGCGGTGGTGGGGATGGTGGCGGTAGTGGGGTGGTGGCGGTAGTGCTGCAGTGGGGGTGGGGGTGGTGGTGGGGGAGGTGAATGATCTGTGAACGAGTGTATATAAGGGTATGTATGCATTGGCCACTTTACAATTTACCCCCTTATCATTTTCAAATTTCAAAAATACCCTAAATTGGGTAAAAAGTAACCTGGTTGGGTATTTGGGTAAATAGGTTAGGCATTTGGATGAAAATGGCAAAAAGTGACAAACGTGGGGGGCTAAATAATACCAAACTGTCATTTTGGACGAAAATGGCAAATGTGCCCAAACCTCAGGGGCAAAAATGACAATTAACTCTTTTTAAAAGAAATTCAGACATATTTATAACGAAATTGTGACAGAATTAGATGTTTTTTTGTTTTTGTCACTATTGTGTAGCAAATTTGTTAAAAAATATGTTTTTTTTGTCGTCATAAATGCGTCACAATTTAGTCAAAATTTGTGACGCATTTTTTTTCCGTAGCAAAGTTCAGTAGTAAAATGCCAACTTTTCTAGTAGTGTAGTGACGATTCAAAGCAACCGGACATAAGAAGACTTATAGATTTTTTTTTGGAATGGCTAACTTCATTCAAAAATGACTCGTAAGGCGCTAAGAAGACTTATAGATTATTTTCCAAGAACGTCACTTCATTTCTAGATAATATGTACCAAATCGTTGTCATCAAAATTCCACAAACTGAAGAAGACTTTAGATTTCTAGCCAACTTGGCAGGAAGCATCCTACTCATCATAGCTCTACACCACCCAAATCTTATCTTAGTTGTTATATATGTTTGTATTCTCTTTAAATATCATGTTCATTTTTTATAGAGCTGGCTGGAGAAAATTTGTGGGAAACTTGAAGCTTCTAAAGGATTTCGAAGAATCTGCCCTTTTGGTTTTCCCATCAGGTAATGTCATTTCCTTTTCATCGTTAAAGGTAACTTTAATTGTCATAAGATCTTGGTCAAATGTTATATATCAAGTGTTTATCTCTAGGAAAATGATGTTGGTTCAAGTCTTAGTAGACTAGATTTTATGAGTATATTTTAGAGAGGTGAGTGATTTCATTAAAAAAATCTTTAATTGGTTTGAACTTAAAGTGAAGACGAGTTATTACTCATTAATTGCTTTTAACCAACATTTAATAATAGAGTAAACTTTCGTTTTACTCCCTGTGGTTTGGTCACTTTAACGTTTTTGCCCCAAACCTTCAAAAATAGTCATTTTACTCCCTGATCTATGAAGCCCTTCATGATTTTACTCCCCGCCCCTAAACGTCTTCCATTTTAAACGTTAGGTTTTTAAAAGGTAATTCATTAATATGGGCTGGGAAAAGACATAATTGTCCATCAGGTGTTTTGCACGTGACAGGCTTTAACGTTTAAAACGGATGACGTTTAGGGCAGAGAGTAAAATCATGAAGGCCTTCATAAATCAAGGAGTAAAATGGCTATTTTTAAATAATTGGGGCAAAACCATTAAAGTGACTAAACCACAGGGAGCAAAACGGAAGTTTACTCTTAATCTATACATATAATAAAGTAAACCAATTTGAGACACATGGCAATCAATGAGACTATCTACAAATCTATTTTCCCTCCTAAAATATAATCCCTTTAGTTTCATAGTTAATCCTAAATTCAAAATAATAATAATAATAATAATAATAATAATAATAATAATAACAATAATCTTGAAATCTGATCTCCCTTCACATATCAATTTAATTTTATTATTATTTATCCGTTTAAAAAATATATAAAAGCAAATGTTTATAAATTATATATTTTATAGTAAAGATAAGTTTATAATTTCAAAGTAGAAAAATCACTTTAAAAATATAATCAACTTCAAATGGTTAATACCTTATCAACTTCAAACGTAATCTACTACTAATATATTTAGATTATTATAACGAAAATATTAGCACCTGAACAAAAAAAAACATATTCATTTATCGAACAACCAATTGATGAAAAACAATAGATTTATGAATATAAAACACGTATTAGTAATTAAAAATTATATTAAAATAAAATACTATATAAATTAAAATTGTAAGATTAAAGGAGAGGGTGTGACGTGACATTGTTTGAAATTCTCTATTTTATTTTATTATATAATTTGACATATTAAATAAAAGAAAAACTTTAAGGAACCCCGTGTATTGTACGTGTTGAATAAATGTAATTTTATATACCAAACTTATACTATAAATAAACTAATATGTGACACGTATCATTCATTGGAGTCATCTAGTTTCTATTTTCCCAAAGAAAAATTAAAAACATCTTATCTTAAATTAACAATTTTAAATTCAAAGATAATATTTTGTTAGAAAAATAGAAGGATTCTATTTCAAATTCAAACTAGGATACGGTTTAATATTAATTTAGTATTTAATTAATATAAGATAACTGTACAAAAGAGATGGGAAAACAGAAAATTAGATGGTTCCAATAAATGACACGCGTCACACATTGGTTTACTTGTGTCTTTAGTTTCATAGTTAATCCTAAATTAAAAAAAAATTCCTGAAATCTTGGTAATAGTTAATCCTAATTTCAAAAAAAAAAAAAAAAAAAAAAAAATCCTAAAATCTTAGTAACAACTTTCCAAATCTTCAAATAATACATTTAATGAAAATATTCGTAAATTATCATTATTCATGTTACATCTTTTTTTTAAACATTGGGTGTCTTTGTAATTTACATCAATTCTATCTTTTTATTTATCATTAAATTTAAATGTAATGTAATGTAATACGTAAATACAATAATACGTATTACATAATATATTTATTTTTGTATTATTTTTCGCGACAGTTTGATTACATTCTTCTCTGATAAATTTTATAATACTAACATACGTCATCTTTATATTAACTTATTTATGTCAATTGGTATATAAATGTCTCCCTCTTTAGTTTGTATTTACAAGAAATATTTATTAAATAGTTTAAATTGTTCAACCCGTGTAACACACGGGGAACTAACCTAGTAATATTTTATTCTATAAATTTTTTTTTGAACAGTTAAATATTTTTGAACGGATATCTAGTTTTTTTTTTTTTTTTGAACGGATAATGAATCTATGACCTTTTCTTTTTAAACACCTAGGTTTAGCCTCAATGGCATTATATTCTACAAATATACATTAAATATACAAAGTTAGAAATCTTTCAAAAAAAGTCAGAAAAATTTGGAAGTTATTGTTTAGTAGGGTTTTCCAGTTGTACATAGTAATGATTATATGTATGATAATTAATGATTAGTTGACTAATTAATTAAAGAGTTAAAAATTAATGATATGAGTTATAATTGAAATAGTATTTTACTAATATGTTATTTCTTCTTTTTCTTCTCACATTAAATTTCTTATTAAATGAACCTTCACATATATATATATATATATATATATATATATATATATATATATATATATATATATATATTATATAAATTTTGTAGTATGAATTAATATGTAAAAAGTTCTTAAAAGTACAAAAATAAAATGGAAGAGAATTCAAGTTAAGAAAATAAAATGAAAGAGAATTCAAGTTAAGACGCATTTTTAGCTTTAAGACCCAAACCGAAAATAAACACAACTTTGTACCCGATCACTACTAGAAAAAAAGCTAAAACAAAATAATTTTGTGGAAAAAAATCATAGTTTGAATCAAACGGGATATATTAATTAGAATTAAACTAGTAAAATCTCACGCATATTGCGGCGGGATTTTGGTCGATATGAGTTAGATTCATTACGTATCGATATTGTGCATTAATTGAAAATTATAAAAAAGAACACCAATAATAATTCCGATGATACGGTACCGATGTTTGGTCCAAATCACCGTGGTACCTAAATTGTTCGGACGATAATAATTTGGTATGTTAAATCGACTCCTCAAATCGGAGACTGCCTTGGTCCATTTACCTTTTTTTTACAAATTAATGATTTAATTTTAATGTAAAAATGTTTATGTATGATGTGAAGTTGGAATAAACATAAGTTTTTTAAATGATGAATGAAAATAAGATTTAACTAGTATTAAGCAACCCCGCGTTGCGGCGGGGGCGAACACCAATGCCATACTACTACCAGCGACCACTAACATTAAAGTTGCAGCGTGTTAATACGAAAAAATTATACCAAATCGTAAAACATATAAAAAATAACTAAGTCAATATAGGACCCGACCGTTACGACGAACCTGTCAAACGGGAAAAAATAGACGACGTAAAAACGTTTAACCACACACGCATGTTGCGCTGTGTTGAAGCAACATGTACAACTTATAAATGCACACACTTGGCAACATGTACAACTTATAAATGCACACACTTGTTGCTAAATAATAATATATAAATAAATAAATTAGCATATAAAACCACTAAAGCAACATGTACAACTTATAAATACACACATGTGTTGCAAAATGATAGTATATAAATAGCCGATTTAGTAACTTTTTTTTTGTGAATGATCACATTTAGGCCTAAAAACCTTTCTATAAATTTTTTTTGAACGGTTAAAGTTAGGAAGTTATTGTTTAGAGGGTTTTCGAGTTGTACCTCGTTAGGGGACCCGGGGCGGTCCGTGATAAGCCCCCATCACTCATGAAATTATAACACACACCGCCGCCACCATACTCCATCACGCGTGAACTTTATAACGCGTCATAATTATCATGCGTGAAGAATGATGAAGATGTGCGATGATGATGAACACTGTGATGAGTGATGATTATGAACAAGTGATGGACATTTCTACTAAAATCCATCACTAGCGATGGAATAATGTTTGATGACACGGCGGAACTTGATTGGAAGTTGTGAGGGAGTGATGAGTGATAGGCACCCCTACCCCTTATAAGGGGTTATAATTTGTTTTGGGAAGATATTCAGAAAATTGCTCCAATCACTTCGCTCTCAAATTCTATCTTATTTTTCCCTCTAATTGCTTAAACCGTTCACAACCATATCACAGTTTCAACTAAGCAGTGACAAATAAAGCACAATAGTAAGTTATTACTGTGCTGTGCTTATCTGAAGTGCTACATGTGTGGATCAAAGTTCTAGTTTTCCATTTTAGTAGTTGAATGGATTGCTTTTTGTATACAAATGTGTACTTTACAACTTTAGTTTTGTTCTAACATCTAGTAAAGTTGATGTAGATTTAGGAAGCTTATCTATCTCTATGAAGAAGACAGATAGCCGGTTGATAAACTAACTGCATTCGAATCTCCAATTTTGGATTTCCACCAATAGTGATCAGGAGAAGCGTGCATAACGAGTTTGAGGAGAAGAATGAGTGCTGATAGCGAGGAGAGAGTGGAAAGCAATTTGATGAAGATTTTTGATCCAGAGGGTGGATTTATTAAGCTGTGGAACAAACGATTTTCATTTTGTTCTGTGATCGCACTGTCTTTGGATCCTTTGTTTCTATATATTCCTATAATTGAGGGCACCCAGAAGTGCCTTGACATGGACCATGATTGGGAGACTTTTGTATGTGTGCTTCGTTCCATTGTTGACATATTTTATGTATTTCACATCTTCATCCAGTTTCGAACTAGAAACAATGTAGAGCCAAAAGGTTACCCAACGTCCCGCTTCATCATGGATGTGTTAGCAGCACTTCCCCTTCCACAGGTATGTATGTCTCCTGTTCTTATATTCACTTTGATATCTTTTTGCAGATCTTGGACTTTACTATAAAATTATCCTTATGTATACTTTGATACAGAAAATACTTGCATAATATATTTTTCAATGGATTTGAGTGAGTGAGAGTGGCTTATAAGGCATTCAAATTATCAATCAATGGGCATTAACAAATATACTTTCGATATTTTTACTTTGTAGTTGTTAGCTTTTGATATGGAAAATAGAAACATCTTTTTACACCTAAATATAACCTAACGTTGCACCTGCAAGGATTTCAACCCACACCACTTTTGTGTGTGTATGGTGGGGGGAGCACCATACCACTATTTCACTATGTCATGGGTGGAAACTAGAAACAAACAAGCTTTTCTTGTTTAAAACATTCGTGAACGTTTCCTATATCTTTCAGAATGTACATCAAATATGCTATTCTTTGTGATTTTTGTTTGCAGTTAACGGTTTGGGTAATCATCCCACACTTTGCTGGGCAAATCTTTTTTTTGAGGGAAAATCTGTTGAAATTCGTTATCTTCTCTCAATACATCGCTCGAGTTATACACGTTCATTCGTTCTATAATAGGACGACCATAGATTCTGGTCCCCTCATCAAAAAAGCATGGGCTGGCGCTGGTTTTAACTTCTTTCTCTATGTGCTTGCTAGCCATGTAAGTATTATTTCATGTGGTCGAATTATATAAAGATAGACATTATTTTCTCCCCTATATTGTGCTAATCTCTTTATCACCTACCATAGATAGCTCCTATGATCATGGCCTTATTCACGTTTCTATGGCCTATATATTTTTATTCCTTTATGTTTTGTGATATAAGAAAACAACATTCAGTAACCCTATTGAAATACACCTTTTGATATTTTACCATAATGTCTTTTATTATGGTATCAGAGCGGTCCTAGAAGATCCTCTGATCATGATCTGTGATGATCAAATGGCTTGTCCTATTCCAGGAATAACAGAGGCACAATATCAACAACTTTTGAATATATTTAGAAGCAGAGAAGGAAAAATCGATGAAGAAAACTCACCGGCAGCCAACACAGGAGGTAACATTTGTAAAGAAGGAAAATTGATCATCGATTCCGGAGCAACCGAACATATTATTTGTGATGATTCGTCACTAAGAGACAAGACAAAAGGAGGTTATGAACCGCCCGTTACTATACCCAATGGTGAAGCCATCGCCATTGAAGGTTGAGGAAATTGCATTATGCCTAACGGGGTGATGCTTAAAGATGTTCATTATGTTCCCAAGTTTAAGTGCAATTTATTATCGGTTGGTAGATTGTCACGAGACCTCGAATGTGCTGTAACTTTTTTCCCCGATTTTGTTGTTATGCGGAGCTAACATTCAAGGGCATTGATTGGAGTAGGTTAATACAAAAATGGCCAATACGAGATGGAGTTGATGGGAGACAGGAGGCAAGCCATGATGACAACGCTTAGCACATGGCACAAAAGGTTAGGTCACCCATCAAATTCCAAACTACAACATGTTGATTTCCTCAAAAATTCCACTTTGAAGTCTAAAGGTTTTTGTGATTCATGTATTAAAGCCAAGTTTGCTAGACTACCATTTCCTGTTAGTACAACTAAAACACATGCTTGCTTTGATTTATTGCATTGTGATATATGGGGCAAATACCGCACACCTTCCTTTACACGTGCAAGCTATTTTTTAACAATAGTCGACGACTTTAGTCGAGCAACTTGGGTGTTTCTCCTCAAACACAAACACGAGGCAAGCACGTGTCTCAAATTTTTTTCACAAAATGGTGCAAATACAATTTGAGAAAAATATCAAAAGAATTAGATGTGACAATGGAGGATAATTTACCTCAAATCATATGCTCGACTTTTATGCGAAACAAGGAATGGTGCTTGAAACAACTTGTCCACATACGCCACAACAAAACGGCGTGGTGGAACGAAAGCACAGACACTTGTTGGAAACAACACGAGCATTAAGATTCGAGGAAAACTTGCCCATAAGATTTTGGGGTGAATGCATCCTAACGGCTACGCATGTGATAAACCGAATGCCATCGGATGTTATTGGACACAAGACGCCGTATGAAATATTGTACAACGAAAAACTTGATTACGAGTACATGAGGGTTTTTGGTTGTCTTGCGTACTACAAAAGTACGGAGACAAAAGGAGATAAATTCGTAATGAAAGGGAAACCGGGAGTTTTTCTAGGCTATCCATCTAGAACGAAGGGATACAAGATTTTGGATATTCAAAATAATAAGATTGTTATTTCAAGGGATGTGAAGTTTATAGAAGAAATCTTCCCTTTTGCAAATGGCAAAGTAGAGAAAGAAGAAATATATGTTTTACCAAACAAGTGGATCGATAACCATGTAATCGAGGTGGACCAGTCTAAGTCCGAGTCTGCTGCTAGCCAAAGTGAGCCCAACTTAGGAGAAGATGCAAATGAGCAGGCTTGCCTACCACCAAATACCGAAAACGGCACATCCATTGAATCAGAAGAAGTGATTGGGCCTGAAGCCCATGTTGAAAATGAGGGATTGGAAGAAAGCCCACAAAATGGAAAATTTTTTGAACCTAGCACTGAGAACGTACAGGTTAGTCTTGATTCAGAAAATATAATACTTGAACAAGTTAAGCCAATTCCATAAAATGAAGAGCAGCCAAGAGAAAAACGAATCAGGTCCCGTCCGAAACACTTTGACGACTAAGTGGTCAAGCTTCCCCCTTCTGTAGATCACAAGCAATCCACCCCCTCAACGGTACACCCCTAAGCACATTTTATTTCATATGATAAGTTCACTAAATCTCACAAAGCTTTTCTAGCGGCCATTACCTCAAGTATTGAGCCAAACCAATTTGATCAAGCTGCTCGAGACCCAAAGTGGATAGATGCCATGAAGAAAGAAATCCAAGCCCTCAAAAGCAACGAGACTTGGACTTTAGAAGACATACCAGAAGGGAAACGGGCAATTGATTCCAAGTGGGTGTATAAAATCAAATATAAGCCAAATGGAGATGTCGAAAGGTACAAAGCTCGCCTCGTTGCTAAAGGTTTCACACAAATAGAAGGGGTAGACTTTCATGAAACCTTCGCGCCCGTCGCAAAACTTGTGACTGTCCGAACCCTATTAACTGTTGCCGTAAAAAGGGAATGGTATATACACCAACTTGACGTAAACAATGCTTTCTTGCACGGGGAGTTACATGAAGAAGTCTACATGAAGTTACCTCAAGGATTCAGAAAGCCGAACGATAATAGAGTGTAAACTAAAGAAGTCACTTTATGGGCTCAAACATGCATCAAGGAATTGGTATAAAAAATTCACAAATTCCTTAATTGAAGTGGGTTTCAAGCAGACTGGGGCAGACCATTCATTGTTCATATTCAAAGGGGAAGATGTTTTTGTTGCTCCGCTCATATATGTTGATTATATTTATCATCACAGAAAATGACTCGAACAAAATACAAAAAACAAAAACTTTCTCAACAAACGATTCAGCATTAAAGATCTCGGTCCTTTGAAGTTTTTCCTTGGGATAGAAGTCGCTAAAACAAGGGAGGGAATGGTCCTAAGTCAACCAAAATACACGCTAGATATTGTGGAAGAAACAGGAATGATGGGTTGTCGAGCAAGTTCATTTCCAATGGAGCAAGATTTAAAACTTGGCAAATGCGATGACGAGTCGCGGGTTGATCCCAACCAGTATCATGACTGGTTGGTAAACTCCTTTACTTGCAGGCGACGAGACCTGACATCACATACGTCGTCAATGTTCTAAGTCAATTTGTAAATTTGTAAACGACCCAAGACAGAGTCACATGGATGCGTGCAACCGAGTTTTACGATACCTTAAGACGACACCGGGTCAAGGTATTTTGATTCCAAAAGGGGGAGGTACAAATCTCACCGCTTACTGTGACCCGGATTGGCTTGGTTGTCCATTCACAACGCGGTCACGAACAGGTTATCTTCTTCTTTTAGGTGGTGCTCCTATTTCATGCAAATCGAAGAAGCAGTCTGTCGTCTCTCGATCATCCGCCGAAGCAGAATATAGAGCAATGGAAAATGCAGTTAGTGAAGTGTTGTGGATGAGGTGGCTCCTTAGCTTGAACTCACCCCCATCGGCCCAACACCCTTGTTTTGTGATAATCAAGCCGCTCGTCATATAGCAAACAATCCGGTGTTCCATGAACAAACCAAGCATGTAGAAATGGACTGTCATTTCGTTAGAGAACGTGTTGAGTCCAAAGAAATACAACCAATGAAAATTGACGCTAAAAATCAGATTTGTAGGTCCACCCGGAGGCTCGAGTAACCTCTATTCCCTGTTTTCCAAAAAACCCGAAAGTGCGGAATCCAAACGGATAAGTTAAACCAAGTTACGAACACGTAAGACACAATATTCAACGATTAACACTCAATGTATTAATGCTAGAAAATGGTTACAATACGGTGTTTACAAATGGTCTCTGTAAACTCTCAGTGTGTGTGTTACAATGTGTTCGTTCCGAAATCTATTCAGACTTATCTGTTTGTTTCTGTTCTGTGTCTGGGTATTTATACTATCACAGTGACGAAAACCAGTTCTGGACGAAATCGGATTGACGAAATCCAATATCTCGACGGAATCACATGTGATTTCGTCCATCACCTGATTTCGTCCATCATCAGTTGGTCTTCAATCTTCTTTGGAAGCCCAAATACTAGTCAAAGCCCAACATCAATTTTCAGCCCATGATGAATGTTGATTGGCCCAGATTACTTTCTGTTTAATATATTTCACCAATTCAACATAGGACAAATTTGTGACTTCATCATGACATCACAATGATGATGTCATGGTGATGTGTAAACGGGACTTGGTTTGCGGCGCTCCGTGCTTCGCGTGTCGAACTCTGGGGCGCACGACGGAGGAATGTCGTGACGTCGAACTTGTGCCGGACCTAACCGAGTCGAACCGAACCGAATCGAACTGAGTCGAGTCGCGTCCACATAAAGTGTACCAACAAACTCCCCCTTGGACGCTACTCGTGATGGTTCGTCTTCCATGTCTTTTGTGTCGGAGGATCTTCAAAGGTCTTCACGTGTCGCAACACAGGGAGTGTATCAACAAACTCCCCCTTGAATGTTGCTCGTGAATCTTTTGATCTTCAATAACTTTAGATCCTTGTGGTGTTGAAAAGTGGTCAACTGCAACCCGATTATCTTGATCTTCTGATTGCATCAACGCGTGTCTTCACTTTACGGCTTGTCATCTGACACGTTCTCTTCGCCTTTAGCTGATTCTGATGTCGCATCTGCACATACAAGAAAGCTAAACACGTAATGAGAACAACCGCTTGGAATTTAGACAAATTAAACAAACGACACATATGAGATCAAATCTCAATCAAACACCGACCGACAATAGTTTGAAAGTTTAGAAAATGATCAATTTTAATCCCTTACTTTCAAAACTTGTTAACTTCGACTGTTTATGAAGGTGCAATTGTTTTCCGGCTTAGAATCAGGATTTTGGGTAGGATAGACTCGAGTTCCAACATCGGTCAATCAAAAATAAACTAGAAGCAAAATCTTTTTGGAATTTTTCATTTTTCAAAAGTAAAGACGGAAAGCAATAAATAAATATATACAGAGATACAGAAACTAAAAGCAGTAAACAAATATTTACAGACATTCTTTTTGCGAGTTTCGAGGGTAAGAGAATCATATCAGTGTACGGTCACGCCAAAACGCTCTTTTTGTTCTTATAGTTAACAATTAGATAAGCATCCTATAACAATTATCGGTATTGTTGTCCACTTAAGCTCAACTTATCAGATGTAATCATGGCGAGGGGATACGTTAAGGTATGATTTATACTTACCGACCGGTGTTCATCCACACACGACACATTCCCGTATCAAGGTATGCACGAGAATTCATCTTACCGGTGAGTATACTGTTTATCATCTGTTTGACCGTATAAAAGATGTGAGAAACTCACTTATTTGATTGAAAACAAGCCCTGTGTTATAGAATCACTTATTTATGAGGAACTTGAATTTCAAATGCATGAGGGCACAGGAGCAAGTCCGTGAACAGGTCAGTACTTTCGTACAGCAGAGAGACGAACTTGACTCCCGGATAAATGTGATATATTATCACTTGTTTGTTGGACATGTGATTGTTGATCACTTACTGAGGTCGAATGCAATATGTACACGTATGTATGGTATCATGGAAGATCTAGACTTCGTCTCCGTTTTGTTTCGGTAAAAGAAACAACCATGATACCCAGATGATAAACAGCATAAAGACCGAATATCTCAGAACCTCGGTAATCTCTCAAACGAAATTTCGGTACTAAGACCATATGCCAATGTGCGGTTCCCACCTGGTCTTCAGTCGATTTAAGATTTATATCACCCTGCACACTTTAAAATGATTGTGAGCCTACCGATACATCTTATATAGAGCTGCTTAACATTTTTCATTTTGCATTTCAGTTCGAAGAGGTTTCAACAGACCACTGATGTACTATCATATTCTCTTTTTCTCGCCAGGAAACTCATTTTTGTTTTTCCAATGTTTTTGGGTTTTGAAAATTTTCGATGTTTTTGAATTTTCAAATTTGGATTTACTCCCCCTAAAATCAACAAATTAAGATAATTTTAAAAGACACAAAGAAATTTACAAAAACAATTTTCCGATGCTGGTTAACTCATGTTTTACCTCAATGCCGTTTACCAAAATTAATTTTAATCAGAAATGATTTATCGAATTTTGGGAAAATCAGTTGGCACATCGGTAAGCGGTGCGGACCATGACAACATTGACGAGTTTCATAGTGAAACAATCAGGTGTGAGGTGATATTCGAGATCAACGTGTGTGGCCAAAGAGTGCTACGAGAGGATAATAATTCATAAAGCAGCTTAAATATCGACAAGTATAGGAGAGATTAGAAATTCAAAACCGTATTCTGCAACTGATACATGCATTGCCAGGAATCTGAGTGCTCTCCCTGACTGGATATCCACCCAGTGTGGATTTCAAAGTCGATTTTGTAGCTACTGAAAAATCTCTTGACATCAACAAGATCAGAAACCTTTGGGTTCGGCTGGTCTTCCACATTGCACCAACGAAGGTCTTTGTCTTTCTCTTGAGAAGTAGTGTGCGGTTGTTCAATCCATGCCAAGGCATCCGCACACCCGACTTGTTTGTTCAACAAACACATTTTCTTCAATCACACCGCGAAGAAATGTACACCGCACGTTCATCTTGTTGAGTTTGAACTTCAGACGTGCTGCAGGTGCGTACATTTTGATTGAATCTATCCTGGGGACCCGATCAAAGCCTTTAACAATCAAACTTTTGAATGATTTTCATTTTGTCGAAGCTTTCAATTTCTTTCGACAGACAATTATGTCTTCTTTTCTTTTTCTCTCCATCAAAGGCAACAACTTCTTTTGTCGCCGATCTTGTGCGTAGACACTCCTCTATCAACAATCCGATGACTATCGATAGTTACTCCTGGAACATCCTGCACACTCACTCAGAGATTAGATGGAGAGGGGGACCCAAGCCTTCATAGACTTGGGTTGCCCCTGAGAATCAAGAAATGTAATTTCAATTTCTTGAAGGTCCTTAAATTACAAGCCTCCTCCTGAATCCTCACCTGTTTTCGGTTTCCAAGCTTGTTTCCGTTTACCGGATTGTGTATTATTTACAGATTTAGAAATCTCCGGTTTTAACGGTTGTGACAAAATTGGTTTCCTTTTAACAGTTTCTGGTTTTAAAGCCTTTCCGATCACTTTGACATTTTTACGTCGTTGTTTTGTTTCCTGTTCTTTAACAGTGCGTTTGTCAGTTTTTGGTGACACAGGACGACGTTGTGAGTGACCTTGTTCAGAGGGGGCTCTTTCAACAAAATTTGGTTTGGGCGAATTTGTGCAGTCTTTAATGATGTGCCCAAACTTCCCACATTTGAAACATTTTCTCCTTTCAACAAACTTAGGAGAATCTGATCGACAGCCTGACGTTGAAGTTGTAGACCCAGAGGTACTAGCTTCACACCCATTTGTGTGTTGGGTGTAATTGTTATCACTATTACGTTTCAAAATGTTGACTTTTTGAACAAAATCGGTATTTGACTTATTTTCAAAAGTCTCCACTTTATCAGTACCTTTGGAGGCCACAAATTTAACGTCTTTTGCCTTCTTCTTGGAACGAGCTCCTTTTGATTCAACCTTAGCCTTAGGCTTTGGAGCTCGTTGTTGTTGTTGTTTACCCTTAAAAGCGACAGGTTGTTGTTTAGTCGGTAATTTTTGGTTTCCAAATTGTTTCCTCACTTCAGCTTTTGGAATAGGATCACACTGAGTTACTGAAACTCTCGGGATCGCTTTTCCCAAAAACTTAGTTGTATTATCTTCAAACACTTTATCAATCAAGGATTGATTGACGTTTTTGATTGGAAAATCTTTGTCTAAATAAATTTTACTATCACCGACCAAAGTATACAACACGTTATCACTTTTAATGGTAGACATTGTCTCAGTGATAGGATCTATCTCTTGTTTAGCACCAGTTGATTGCACAGCAGGAGTAGGAGGATCACACAGAATGTGATTCTCAAAAGGCACTTCTACTCCTTTTCTATCGTCAAGAGATTTATCCTCATCACTCACATCTGATTCATCATCCGAAGAATCATAGTCCTCAATGGTTGAAGGACTTTGATTTGAAGCACCTGATGACTTTTCCTTTCTATCAGATGAGCCCTCTGATGAATTGTCCGTTTTGAACCCTAATCCAGTTGTAACTTCCTCATAATCAAGAGGTACAGTTGGCTCAAAACGCGGCATTTCTTCCTCATCGGGCATCTTGGTATACCCGGAGGATCGAGTAACCTCTATTCCCTGTTTTCCGACAAACCGGAAAGTGCGGAATCCAAACGGGTAAGTTAAACCAAGTTACGAACACGTAAGACACAATATTCAACGATTAACACTCAATGTATTAATGCTAGAAAACGGTTACAATACGGTGTTTACAAATGGTCTCTGTAAACTCTCAGTGTGTGTGTTACAATGTGTTCGTTCCGAAATCTATTCAGACTTATCTGTTTGTTTCTGTTCTGTGTCTGGGTATTTATACTATCACAGTGACGAAAACCAGTTCTGGATGAAATCGGATTGACGAAATCCAATATCTCGACGAAATCACATGTGATTTCGTCCATCACCTGATTTCGTCCATCATCAGTTGGTCTTCAATCTTCGTTGGAAGCCCAAATACTAGTCAAAGCCCAACATCAATTTTCAGCCCATGATGAATGTTGATTGGCCCAGATTACTTTCTGTTTAATATATTTCACCAATTCAACATAGGACAAATTTGTGACATCATCATGACATCACAATGATGATGTCATGGTGATGTGTAAACGAGACTTGGTTTGCGGCGCTCCGTGCTTCGCGTGTCGAACTCTGGGGTGCACGACGGAGGAATGTCGTGACGTCGGACTTGAGCCGGACCTAACCGAGTCGAACGGAACCGAATCGAACTGAGTCGAGTCGCGTCCACATAAAGTGTACCAACAAACTCCCCCTTGGACGCTACTCGTGATGGAGTAGGTTAATACAAAAATGGCCAATACGAGATGGAGTTGATGGGAGACAGGAGGCAAGCCATGATGACAACGCTTAGCACATGGCACAAAAGGTTAGGTCACCCATCAAATTCCAAACTACAACATGTTGATTTCCTCAAAAATTCCACTTTGAAGTCTAAAGGTTTTTGTGATTCATGTATTAAAGCCAAGTTTGCTAGACTACCATTTCCTGTTAGTACAACTAAAACACATGCTTGCTTTGATTTATTGCATTGTGATATATGGGGCAAATACCGCACACCTTCCTTTACACGTGCAAGCTATTTTTTAACAATAGTCGACGACTTTAGTCGAGCAACTTGGGTGTTTCTCCTCAAACACAAACACGAGGCAAGCACGTGTCTCAAATTTTTTTCACAAAATGGTGCAAATACAATTTGAGAAAAATATCAAAAGAATTAGATGTGACAATGGAGGATAATTTACCTCAAATCATATGCTCGACTTTTATGCGAAACAAGGAATGGTGCTTGAAACAACTTGTCCACATACGCCACAACAAAACGGCGTGGTGGAACGAAAGCACAGACACTTGTTGGAAACAACACGAGCATTAAGATTCGAGGAAAACTTGCCCATAAGATTTTGGGGTGAATGCATCCTAACGGCTACGCATGTGATAAACCGAATGCCATCGGATGTTATTGGACACAAGACGCCGTATGAAATATTGTACAACGAAAAACTTGATTACGAGTACATGAGGGTTTTTGGTTGTCTTGCGTACTACAAAAGTACGGAGACAAAAGGAGATAAATTCGTAATGAAAGGGAAACCGGGAGTTTTTCTAGGCTATCCATCTAGAACGAAGGGATACAAGATTTTGGATATTCAAAATAATAAGATTGTTATTTCAAGGGATGTGAAGTTTATAGAAGAAATCTTCCCTTTTGCAAATGGCAAAGTAGAGAAAGAAGAAATATATGTTTTACCAAACAAGTGGATCGATAACCATGTAATCGAGGTGGACCAGTCTAAGTCCGAGTCTGCTGCTAGCCAAAGTGAGCCCAACTTAGGAGAAGATGCAAATGAGCAGGCTTGCCTACCACCAAATACCGAAAACGGCACATCCATTGAATCAGAAGAAGTGATTGGGCCTGAAGCCCATGTTGAAAATGAGGGATTGGAAGAAAGCCCACAAAATGGAAAATTTTTTGAACCTAGCACTGAGAACGTACAGGTTAGTCTTGATTCAGAAAATATAATACTTGAACAAGTTAAGCCAATTCCATAAAATGAAGAGCAGCCAAGAGAAAAACGAATCAGGTCCCGTCCGAAACACTTTGACGACTAAGTGGTCAAGCTTCCCCCTTCTGTAGATCACAAGCAATCCACCCCCTCAACGGTACACCCCTAAGCACATTTTATTTCATATGATAAGTTCACTAAATCTCACAAAGCTTTTCTAGCGGCCATTACCTCAAGTATTGAGCCAAACCAATTTGATCAAGCTGCTCGAGACCCAAAGTGGATAGATGCCATGAAGAAAGAAATCCAAGCCCTCAAAAGCAACGAGACTTGGACTTTAGAAGACATACCAGAAGGGAAACGGGCAATTGATTCCAAGTGGGTGTATAAAATCAAATATAAGCCAAATGGAGATGTCGAAAGGTACAAAGCTCGCCTCGTTGCTAAAGGTTTCACACAAATAGAAGGGGTAGACTTTCATGAAACCTTCGCGCCCGTCGCAAAACTTGTGACTGTCCGAACCCTATTAACTGTTGCCGTAAAAAGGGAATGGTATATACACCAACTTGACGTAAACAATGCTTTCTTGCACGGGGAGTTACATGAAGAAGTCTACATGAAGTTACCTCAAGGATTCAGAAAGCCGAACGATAATAGAGTGTAAACTAAAGAAGTCACTTTATGGGCTCAAACATGCATCAAGGAATTGGTATAAAAAATTCACAAATTCCTTAATTGAAGTGGGTTTCAAGCAGACTGGGGCAGACCATTCATTGTTCATATTCAAAGGGGAAGATGTTTTTGTTGCTCCGCTCATATATGTTGATTATATTTATCATCACAGAAAATGACTCGAACAAAATACAAAAAACAAAAACTTTCTCAACAAACGATTCAGCATTAAAGATCTCGGTCCTTTGAAGTTTTTCCTTGGGATAGAAGTCGCTAAAACAAGGGAGGGAATGGTCCTAAGTCAACCAAAATACACGCTAGATATTGTGGAAGAAACAGGAATGATGGGTTGTCGAGCAAGTTCATTTCCAATGGAGCAAGATTTAAAACTTGGCAAATGCGATGACGAGTCGCGGGTTGATCCCAACCAGTATCATGACTGGTTGGTAAACTCCTTTACTTGCAGGCGACGAGACCTGACATCACATACGTCGTCAATGTTCTAAGTCAATTTGTAAATTTGTAAACGACCCAAGACAGAGTCACATGGATGCGTGCAACCGAGTTTTACGATACCTTAAGACGACACCGGGTCAAGGTATTTTGATTCCAAAAGGGGGAGGTACAAATCTCACCGCTTACTGTGACCCGGATTGGCTTGGTTGTCCATTCACAACGCGGTCACGAACAGGTTATCTTCTTCTTTTAGGTGGTGCTCCTATTTCATGCAAATCGAAGAAGCAGTCTGTCGTCTCTCGATCATCCGCCGAAGCAGAATATAGAGCAATGGAAAATGCAGTTAGTGAAGTGTTGTGGATGAGGTGGCTCCTTAGCTTGAACTCACCCCCATCGGCCCAACACCCTTGTTTTGTGATAATCAAGCCGCTCGTCATATAGCAAACAATCCGGTGTTCCATGAACAAACCAAGCATGTAGAAATGGACTGTCATTTCGTTAGAGAACGTGTTGAGTCCAAAGAAATACAACCAATGAAAATTGACGCTAAAAATCAGATTTGTAGGTCCACCCGGAGGCTCGAGTAACCTCTATTCCCTGTTTTCCGACAAACCCGAAAGTGCGGAATCCAAACGGATAAGTTAAACCAAGTTACGAACACGTAAGACACAATATTCAACGATTAACACTCAATGTATTAATGCTAGAAAACGGTTACAATACGGTGTTTACAAATGGTCTCTGTAAACTCTCAGTGTGTGTGTTACAATGTGTTCGTTCCGAAATCTATTCAGACTTATCTGTTTGTTTCTGTTCTGTGTCTGGGTATTTATACTATCACAGTGACGAAAACCAGTTCTGGACGAAATCGGATTGACGAAATCCAATATCTCGACGGAATCACATGTGATTTCGTCCATCACCTGATTTCGTCCATCATCAGTTGGTCTTCAATCTTCTTTGGAAGCCCAAATACTAGTCAAAGCCCAACATCAATTTTCAGCCCATGATGAATGTTGATTGGCCCAGATTACTTTCTGTTTAATATATTTCACCAATTCAACATAGGACAAATTTGTGACTTCATCATGACATCACAATGATGATGTCATGGTGATGTGTAAACGGGACTTGGTTTGCGGCGCTCCGTGCTTCGCGTGTCGAACTCTGGGGCGCACGACGGAGGAATGTCGTGACGTCGAACTTGTGCCGGACCTAACCGAGTCGAACCGAACCGAATCGAACTGAGTCGAGTCGCGTCCACATAAAGTGTACCAACAAACTCCCCCTTGGACGCTACTCGTGATGGTTCGTCTTCCATGTCTTTTGTGTCGGAGGATCTTCAAAGGTCTTCACGTGTCGCAACACAGGGAGTGTATCAACAAACTCCCCCTTGAATGTTGCTCGTGAATCTTTTGATCTTCAATAACTTTAGATCCTTGTGGTGTTGAAAAGTGGTCAACTGCAACCCGATTATCTTGATCTTCTGATTGCATCAACGCGTGTCTTCACTTTACGGCTTGTCATCTGACACGTTCTCTTCGCCTTTAGCTGATTCTGATGTCGCATCTGCACATACAAGAAAGCTAAACACGTAATGAGAACAACCGCTTGGAATTTAGACAAATTAAACAAACGACACATATGAGATCAAATCTCAATCAAACACCGACCGACAATAGTTTGAAAGTTTAGAAAATGATCAATTTTAATCCCTTACTTTCAAAACTTGTTAACTTCGACTGTTTATGAAGGTGCAATTGTTTTCCGGCTTAGAATCAGGATTTTGGGTAGGATAGACTCGAGTTCCAACATCGGTCAATCAAAAATAAACTAGAAGCAAAATCTTTTTGGAATTTTTCATTTTTCAAAAGTAAAGACGGAAAGCAATAAATAAATATATACAGAGATACAGAAACTAAAAGCAGTAAACAAATATTTACAGACATTCTTTTTGCGAGTTTCGAGGGTAAGAGAATCATATCAGTGTACGGTCACGCCAAAACGCTCTTTTTGTTCTTATAGTTAACAATTAGATAAGCATCCTATAACAATTATCGGTATTGTTGTCCACTTAAGCTCAACTTATCAGATGTAATCATGGCGAGGGGATACGTTAAGGTATGATTTATACTTACCGACCGGTGTTCATCCACACACGACACATTCCCGTATCAAGGTATGCACGAGAATTCATCTTACCGGTGAGTATACTGTTTATCATCTGTTTGACCGTATAAAAGATGTGAGAAACTCACTTATTTGATTGAAAACAAGCCCTGTGTTATAGAATCACTTATTTATGAGGAACTTGAATTTCAAATGCATGAGGGCACAGGAGCAAGTCCGTGAACAGGTCAGTACTTTCGTACAGCAGAGAGACGAACTTGACTCCCGGATAAATGTGATATATTATCACTTGTTTGTTGGACATGTGATTGTTGATCACTTACTGAGGTCGAATGCAATATGTACACGTATGTATGGTATCATGGAAGATCTAGACTTCGTCTCCGTTTTGTTTCGGTAAAAGAAACAACCATGATACCCAGATGATAAACAGCATAAAGACCGAATATCTCAGAACCTCGGTAATCTCTCAAACGAAATTTCGGTACTAAGACCATATGCCAATGTGCGGTTCCCACCTGGTCTTCAGTCGATTTAAGATTTATATCACCCTGCACACTTTAAAATGATTGTGAGCCTACCGATACATCTTATATAGAGCTGCTTAACATTTTTCATTTTGCATTTCAGTTCGAAGAGGTTTCAACAGACCACTGATGTACTATCATATTCTCTTTTTCTCGCCAGGAAACTCATTTTTGTTTTTCCAATGTTTTTGGGTTTTGAAAATTTTCGATGTTTTTGAATTTTCAAATTTGGATTTACTCCCCCTAAAATCAACAAATTAAGATAATTTTAAAAGACACAAAGAAATTTACAAAAACAATTTTCCGATGCTGGTTAACTCATGTTTTACCTCAATGCCGTTTACCAAAATTAATTTTAATCAGAAATGATTTATCGAATTTTGGGAAAATCAGTTGGCACATCGGTAAGCGGTGCGGACCATGACAACATTGACGAGTTTCATAGTGAAACAATCAGGTGTGAGGTGATATTCGAGATCAACGTGTGTGGCCAAAGAGTGCTACGAGAGGATAATAATTCATAAAGCAGCTTAAATATCGACAAGTATAGGAGAGATTAGAAATTCAAAACCGTATTCTGCAACTGATACATGCATTGCCAGGAATCTGAGTGCTCTCCCTGACTGGATATCCACCCAGTGTGGATTTCAAAGTCGATTTTGTAGCTACTGAAAAATCTCTTGACATCAACAAGATCAGAAACCTTTGGGTTCGGCTGGTCTTCCACATTGCACCAACGAAGGTCTTTGTCTTTCTCTTGAGAAGTAGTGTGCGGTTGTTCAATCCATGCCAAGGCATCCGCACACCCGACTTGTTTGTTCAACAAACACATTTTCTTCAATCACACCGCGAAGAAATGTACACCGCACGTTCATCTTGTTGAGTTTGAACTTCAGACGTGCTGCAGGTGCGTACATTTTGATTGAATCTATCCTGGGGACCCGATCAAAGCCTTTAACAATCAAACTTTTGAATGATTTTCATTTTGTCGAAGCTTTCAATTTCTTTCGACAGACAATTATGTCTTCTTTTCTTTTTCTCTCCATCAAAGGCAACAACTTCTTTTGTCGCCGATCTTGTGCGTAGACACTCCTCTATCAACAATCTGATGACTATCGATAGTTACTCCTGGAACATCCTGCACACTCACTCAGAGATTAGATGGAGAGGGGGACCCAAGCCTTCATAGACTTGGGTTGCCCCTGAGAATCAAGAAATGTAATTTCAATTTCTTGAAGGTCCTTAAATTACAAGCCTCCTCCTGAATCCTCACCTGTTTTCGGTTTCCAAGCTTGTTTCCGTTTACCGGATTGTGTATTATTTACAGATTTAGAAATCTCCGGTTTTAACGGTTGTGACAAAATTGGTTTCCTTTTAACAGTTTCTGGTTTTAAAGCCTTTCCGATCACTTTGACATTTTTACGTCGTTGTTTTGTTTCCTGTTCTTTAACAGTGCGTTTGTCAGTTTTTGGTGACACAGGACGACGTTGTGAGTGACCTTGTTCAGAGGGGGCTCTTTCAACAAAATTTGGTTTGGGCGAATTTGTGCAGTCTTTAATGATGTGCCCAAACTTCCCACATTTGAAACATTTTCTCCTTTCAACAAACTTAGGAGAATCTGATCGACAGCCTGACGTTGAAGTTGTAGACCCAGAGGTACTAGCTTCACACCCATTTGTGTGTTGGGTGTAATTGTTATCACTATTACGTTTCAAAATGTTGACTTTTTGAACAAAATCGGTATTTGACTTATTTTCAAAAGTCTCCACTTTATCAGTACCTTTGGAGGCCACAAATTTAACGTCTTTTGCCTTCTTCTTGTAACGAGCTCCTTTTGATTCAACCTTAGCCTTAGGCTTTGGAGCTCGTTGTTGTTGTTGTTTACCCTTAAAAGCGACAGGTTGTTGTTTAGTCGGTAATTTTTGGTTTCCAAATTGTTTCCTCACTTCAGCTTTTGGAATAGGATCACACTGAGTTACTGAAACTCTCGGGATCGCTTTTCCCAAAAACTTAGTTGTATTATCTTCAAACACTTTATCAATCAAGGATTGATTGACGTTTTTGATTGGAAAATCTTTGTCTAAATAAATTTTACTATCACCGACCAAAGTATACAACACGTTATCACTTTTAATGGTAGACATTGTCTCAGTGATAGGATCTATCTCTTGTTTAGCACCAGTTGATTGCACAGCAGGAGTAGGAGGATCACACAGAATGTGATTCTCAAAAGGCACTTCTACTCCTTTTCTATCGTCAAGAGATTTATCCTCATCACTCACATCTGATTCATCATCCGAAGAATCATAGTCCTCAATGGTTGAAGGACTTTGATTTGAAGCACCTGATGACTTTTCCTTTCTATCAGATGAGCCCTCTGATGAATTGTCCGTTTTGAACCCTAATCCAGTTGTAACTTCCTCATAATCAAGAGGTACAGTTGGCTCAAAACGCGGCATTTCTTCCTCATCGGGCATCTTGGTATACCCGGAGGATCGAGTAACCTCTATTCCCTGTTTTCCGACAAACCGGAAAGTGTGGAATCCAAACGGGTAAGTTAAACCAAGTTACGAACACGTAAGACACAATATTCAACGATTAACACTCAATGTATTAATGCTAGAAAACGGTTACAATACGGTGTTTACAAATGGTCTCTGTAAACTCTCAGTGTGTGTGTTACAATGTGTTCGTTCCGAAATCTATTCAGACTTATCTGTTTGTTTCTGTTCTGTGTCTGGGTATTTATACTATCACAGTGACGAAAACCAGTTCTGGATGAAATCGGATTGACGAAATCCAATATCTCGACGAAATCACATGTGATTTCGTCCATCACCTGATTTCGTCCATCATCAGTTGGTCTTCAATCTTCGTTGGAAGCCCAAATACTAGTCAAAGCCCAACATCAATTTTCAGCCCATGATGAATGTTGATTGGCCCAGATTACTTTCTGTTTAATATATTTCACCAATTCAACATAGGACAAATTTGTGACATCATCATGACATCACAATGATGATGTCATGGTGATGTGTAAACGAGACTTGGTTTGCGGCGCTCCGTGCTTCGCGTGTCGAACTCTGGGGTGCACGACGGAGGAATGTCGTGACGTCGGACTTGAGCCGGACCTAACCGAGTCGAACCGAACCGAATCGAACTGAGTCGAGTCGCGTCCACATAAAGTGTACCAACAAGATTGCCGACATTCTCACGAAGCCCTTGGGTTCCCATCAGTTCTGCACGTTACTAGACAAGTTGGGCATTCAAGACCTCCATGCTCCAACTTAAGGGGGAGTAAAGATAAACATTATTTTCTCCGGTATATTGTGCTAATCTCTTTATCACCTACCATAGATAGCTCCTATGATCATGGCCTTATTCACGTTTCTATGGCCTATATATTTTTATTCCTTTATGTTTTGTGATATAAGAAAACAATATTCAGTAACCCTATTGAAATACATCTTTTCATCTTTTACCATAATGTCTTTTATTATTTTTTTTTTTTGAACGGCAAGGTGTCACAATTTTTTGGGTGCGAGACACCCCACACCCCCCCTCATTGGGGAGGCCCGTCGCCCCACTCCGGCCAGACGTGAGTGTCTTAACCGTGCCCCAGCTGGCATCAGAGTGTGACCGGCGTCCAAAGGAAAAACCCCACAGGTGCCTCGCCCATCGTAGGGCTTGACGAGTTGAGAGCCGCCACAGAGGGGAATAAACCGCCTCAAGTGGGGATCGAACCCGGGCATCATGGGTAAAACCCTGGTGCCTCACATATGGTGGAAACGGGGATCGAACCGGCGCCTCTTGCGAGGCAAACCAGCCTACCCACCGCTCCACCACATGATCATTGACGTCTTTTATTATTATATTACAAAAAGATATATGAAATCTATTTTGGGCATTTTATATTAATTTACTCTAGATGAATGTCCCATACATTCATCTCAACATAGAATTCTATGCACAGTAAAAAATCAACTGTAACAAATGTATCAAAATGTGTGAAAGATTTTATGATTATTCATGTAAAACGACCAAGATTCATCCATATTGTTTACATTTTTCTAACGGAAAGAATGATGTATATATTTTTAAAAACAGGCACTTGGAGCACTTTGGTACTTCTTTGCGATAGAAAGTGAGCTGAGATGCTGGCATATTGCATGTAAAAGTCATAAATGCCAGTCCATGTATTTATATTGTGGAGAAGGCCGCGTGGGAGATAATGAATTCCTCAAAACTTCATGTCCTCTTCTTGAAAGTAATGAAATTAAAAATTCAACAAACTTTGATTTTGGCATATTCCTTGAGGCTCTTCAAACTCGTGTATTAGAAACGAGGGACTATCGCAAAAAAATTATGTATTGTTCATGGTGGGGGTTGAAGAATTTAAGGTTAGTAATCACTATGTATCCTCTTACCGTGCACATGTTGAAACTTTTTCTTGAAGATGAGCTAGAAATTAACAAAACTTTGATTTACAAACAAACTCTTTTGCAATCATAATCAGTGTGATGAACTTTTGTTTTGTCATATCCTAAGCTAAAAAACGTTCTCTTTGGATACAGTTCTCTCGGTCAAGGCCTTAAAACAAGCACATACTACGGGGAGATCCTCTTTGCTATCTTTGTAGCTGTCATTGGGTTGGCTTTATTTGCTTTGCTTATTGGCAACATGCAGGTTTGGGCACTATATATCTACTCTTGTTTCATGGTTCTTGGGTTTGGTTTCCATAAGAAAAAAACCTTCAATATGTTCATTACCCCACACAAGGTTTTATTTGGTATGTTTACCTGTTAATATGTTCATTACCCCACACAAGGCTAGAATCTAACCTGAAACCCCCCGAAATCACGCCTCCATTGCTACGAAACCTTATCTTCTTTCTACCCCATCTTCTCTCTCCAAGAAAATATACTCTCCGATATGCTTTTCACTTTTCAGGCAGTTTTTGTGTTGTTCTTGCGAGTTCAAGTCAACTGCTGGTTGGAATCTGACCTGAAACTCCCCGAAATCAAGCCTTGATTGCTACGAGATGTTTTTTCCTACGTTGCGCCTTGCTTGAGCACCTAGTGCGCCTTTGACAATAATACTGTTGGATAATGTTGACTGATGATGATGAGCTGGCAGCCTTGACTGAATCGTTGAGCTGGCTGCAGTGGAAAAGTTCTATAAAAATGTGTAGAATTGATAATAAAGAGCCGTTGCTTTCTGTTCCTGGAAAAGTGGAAGACTAAGTTAATAGCCGTTTGTTTTCCTTATTATAAATAGCATGCAGTAGGTTGTTTTTACTCATTCACTAGTCGAAATTTCTCTTTTGTCATTTGTAAAGCAGTGGTGTAAGCTTTCCATTTCAAGCATTCAATAAAGCTTTAAACTTTCCACTGCAATTATACTGTTTACTTCTACTGTTCCTATTCATTTTTTGTTCTTCCTTGATTGATACCCAACATTTGGTATCAGAGCACTTGTTCTTATCCAAAGTTTATACTCAGATTTGAAACCATGCCTGAAACCATGTCTGTAGTCACAAACTCTAACCCTCCTAAAGATAACATTTTCCCTTTTCAATGTCTTGTTCTTACCTCTACAAATTATCATGGTTGTAAAAGAAGGTTTCCAAGGCCGAGTACTCCCCGAGTAGTCGCTACAAGGCAGGCTGCCGAAACGACTTTCTTTGACTCCGCCTAATTACTCGGAGTCGGTCAAACGCGGTCAACCTCAGCCAGAATTGGATCTAGTAGGTCAAGTCGGGCCAAGTTTGACTTAAATAATAATATAACATAATTTCTATGCCTATCATATTAAATAATGAATATAATTTTCACGTATTTTGTTATAAATATTAGTAAATTTGTGTTATTTGACATATATTTAATCTCCAAAAAGTAATTTCTTTATAATTTAACATGTCCGAGTACTCCCCGGTCGACCGACTAGAGAGCGCCTAGCGACTTTTGCAACCATGCAAATTATAATACCTGGGCGATTAAGATGGAAGATATAATGGATGCTCACGGGTTGTGGGATGCCATTGAACCACCAACCGGTGTGGTTGTGGAAGAGAAGAAAATAAAGCAAGCTAGAGCCTTTATTTTCCAATCAATTCCGGAGGAGATTCTCTCTCAGGCTGCCAAGAAGAAAACAGGCAAAGAAGTTTGGGACTCCCTGAAATCCAGGTATGTTGGAGCTGAACGGGTGAAGAAGGCCAGATTACGAGTCCTGAAAAGTGAGTTCGAAGCCTTGCAAATGAAAGATGGTGAAACCATCCATGAATATGCCGGAAAGCTTTCTACAATGATTTCGAAATATAACAGTGTCGGGGCAATACCGGAAGATGAAGAATTGGTTAGAAAATTGTTTGACTCAGTTCTTGAAAAGTTTATCAATTTGGTGGCATCAATTGAGCAAAGTTCAGATATGGATACCATGCCTTTTGAGGAGGCAATAGGCCACTTAAAGGCCTATGAAGACCGGTTGAGACTCCGCAAGAATAAGACTTCCGGGGAGGAGGCTTTGCTATTTTCCAGAGCAGATGGATCTGCTGGCCAAAAGAGCTCAAATAAAACGACAGGTGGTCGTGGTCGCGGTGGAACATATGACAGGGGAGGAAGGATAGGTATGCGTGGTCGGGGGTCGACCCATGGCAGAGGTGGACGTTGGGGAGGCAAGTCACACCAAGAGACTAGTGGGTCAAGCAAGAAACCGAGAGACAAAAGCCATATCAAGTGTTTTAGATGCAAGAACTATGGACATTTTGCTTCGGAATGCAAGACAAAGAAGCAAAACGAAGCAGTAAATTTAACTCAAGAACAAGAGGAAGAAGCAACACTCTTGCTAAGCGTGTGTGGTGAAGAGACTTCATCTATGGTATTATTAAATGAAGAAAAAGTAAACCCAAGTGTGTATAAAGAAAGTGATGCTGCTGTGAATACCTGGTACCTTGATAATGGTGCCAGTAATCACATGACTGGACTCAAAGATTTGTTTGCTGAATTGGACCAGAAGATTTCAGGACAGGTAAGATTTGGAGATGGCTCAAAAGTTGATATTAAAGGAAGAGGTACATTATTGTTTACTTGCAAAAATGGTGAACAATTTATTGTACCCAATGTGTATTACATACCTGCATTGCACAGCAACGTGATGAGTCTTGGTCAGATGACTGAAGATGGCTATGATGTCAGAATGAGAGACAACATCCTGAAAATGCATGATGAAAGAGGCAGATTAATAATGAAAGTACAAAGGTCAGCAAACATACTTTACAAAATAATTCTCACAGCAGCAAAACCTGTATGTTTGAGCATGGTAGTGAAGAATGACTCGTGGCTTTGGCATGCTCGCATGGGTCATGCCAACTTCCAGTTACTTGAGGAAATGGGTCGACAAAAAATGGTCAGAGGCATGCCAATTATGTCACATCTGTCACAGGTGTGTGAAGGCTGTGTCGTGGCAAAGCAGGCAAGGAAGAGCTTTCCAAGTATGACAAAATGGAGATCAAAGGTGCCTCTACAATTACTACATGTTGACCTCTGCTGGCCCATCACACCTGAAACTAATGGCGGTAATCAATATTTTTTATTAATTGTCCATGATTACTCTAGATATATATGGGTTTTTATGATTAAATCCAAAGATGAAGCATTTGGTAAATTTAGAAAATTCAAGAAACTGGTTGAGAAGCACAGTGATTATAAAATCAAAACTTTAAGAACTGATTGTGGAGACGAACTCAACCCCAATCAGTTTAAGAAGTTTTGCCAAGAACATGGTATAATGCGACAGTTGACAGCCCCTTACTCACCACAGCAGAACGGTGTGGTAGAACGACGCAACAGAACAATTTTAGAGATGACCAGATCAATTCTTAAAGCTATGAGTGTACCTGATTCGTTCTGGGGTGAAGCTCTGCGACACTCAGTATATTTGTTGAATCGAATTGGCACCAAGTCTCTAAAAAATGTGACGCCATATTAGGCCTGGAAAGGAGAAAAGCCTTCAATTGAACACCTGAAAGTGTTTGGATGTTTAGGGTTTGTGAAAAAGATGGTAGGACTGACAAAGCTCAGTGACAGATCAAAACCCATGGTGTATCTGGGTGTAGAAGAAGGCAGTAAAGCATATCGTTTGTATAACCCTAAAAGTAAACAACTGGTGAAAGCTAGAAATGTCGAGTTCATTGAGTTTAAAAAATGGGCCTCGGAGGGAGCCCAATCGCATGATCAAAATAAAACAACCTGGGCCTATGTTAATGAAAATAGCCCAGTCCAGTATACACAATCATATGTCGCTGATCAGGAAGCAAGCCCTATATCCCCAATTCAAAATCAGCCGTCCCCAATTTATGTAGATGATGCAGGTACTCCACAATCAACAAACCTAAATCAGGGATCAAGCAGCAACAATTATGATGATACCGTACCATTTGATGATACTCCCAGACAAGGGTTTCGTCGAATTGATGGGATTTATCAGGATACAATGCCTATGGATGAAGCTGAAGTGCAAGCTTTATATGGATAAGATGAAGAGCTGATGTTGATTAACGAAGAGCCGGTTACAAACGAAGAGGCTGCAAAAGACGAGTCTTGGTGCAAAGCAATGCAAGTGGAACTGGATTCGATCAAGAAAAACAACACCTGGTTTTTAACCAAGTTGCCATCTAATCACAAGGCAATTGGTTTAAAATGGGTATACAAACATAAGAAAGTTGCATCAGGGAATCTAATCAAGCATAAAGCTCGACTGGTGGCTAAGGGGTATGTCCAGAAACAAGGAATTGATTTCGAAGATGCATTCGCACCGGTAGCACATCTGGAAACAATTCGTTTATTGCTGGCTTTGGCAATTAAGGAGAGGTGGTTTGTTCACCACATGGATGTAAAGTCCGCGTTCTTGAACGGAGAGTTGAAGGAGGAGGTCTACGTCAAGCAACCTGAGGGTTTCGAAGTAAAGAGGAAGGAATATTATGTGTACCGGTTGAATAAAGCACTATACGGCCTACGACAGGCTCCAAGGGCGTGGAACACTCGACTAGATAAAGCACTTAAAGACCTTGGTTTTTCCAGATGCTCACACGAACAGGCTGTGTATAAGGTACATAAGCCTAACTTAATTCTTATTGTTGGTGTTTATGTAGACGATTTAATCGTCACTGGTTCGAGTTACGAGGGAATCCTAGAGTTTAAAAAGAAAATGATGGGAATATTAGATATGAGCGATCTGGGTTATTTGACTTATTATCTGGGAATTGAGGTTAATCAAACCAAAGACGGAATATTGTTGACACAAGCTGGTTATACACAAAAGATACTTGAAGTTGCTGGTATGGCCGAGTGAAACAGTACTTTGTTTCCTATGCAACCAAAGATCAAATTAAACAAAGATGAAGGCTGAAAGCTATATGATGCTACCACATACAGAAGAATAATAGGAAGCATCCGATACTTGATCCACACCCGGCCTGATTTGAGCTATTCGGTGGGTGTAGTAAGCAAGTATATGCAAAATCCCAAAGTGTCACATTACAATGCAGTCAAACAGATTTTAAGGTAAATCAAAGGTACCATAAACTTCGGCTTAAAGTATTGCAGGGGAGGCAATGGTGAAGTATTGGGTTACAGTGACAGCAGTAATGGCAATGGTTTAGATGATGGAAGAGGAACAACAGGGTTAGCATTTTACTACTCAGGCAACCTGGTGACTTGGGTCTCACAGAAACAAAGAACAGTTGCTCTTAGCTCATGTGAAGCTGAGTTTATGGCTGCAACTGCAGCCGCATGTCAAGCATTGTGGCTGTGAAATTTGATTGTAGATTTGTTAGGGAAAGAGGCTCAAATGGTGACATTATTGGTGGATAATGAAGCTGCGATCGCATTGATGAAAAACCATGTGTTCCATGGAAGAAGTAAACACATAGACACAAGGTATCATTTCATCCGCGAGTGTGTTGAACGAAGTCAAATTTGTGTGAAACATGCTAGTGGAAGTTTGCAAAAAGCTGACATACTAACCAATTCTTTGGGAAAGCTGAAGTTTTGTGAAATGAGGAGGCTAATTGGAGTTCATGAAGCACAAGTACAAGCCAACATTACAGGGGAGAGTGTTGGATAATGTTGACTGATGATGATGAGCTGGCAGCCTTGACTGAATCGTTGAGCTGGCTACAGTGGAAAAGTTCAATAAAAATGTGCAGAATTGATAATAAAGAGTCGTTGCTTTCTGTTCTTGGAAAAGTGGAAGACTAAGTTAATAGCCATTTGTTTTCCTTATTATAAATAGCATGCAGTAAGTTTTTTTTTACTCATTCACTAGTCGAAGTTTCTCTCTTGTCATTTATAAAGCAGTGGTGTAAGCTTTCCATTTCAAGCATTCAATAAAGCTTTAAACTTTCCAGTGCAATTATACTGTTTACTTCTACTGTTCCTATTCATTCTTTGTTCTTTCTTGATTGATACCCAACAAATACCAATTCCCTCCACTTGTAACTGCTTTCCACGAGCAGTAACTTTACCTCTGTTGGCAGCGACGTACTTACATCAACACTAACCATGAGATTTAAAACATCATTATCATCAACTTACCTACGGATGATAAATACTTCTATTCTAGTTCCTGCCTACCAACCTAGTTCTTACTAACCAACTTATCATCTATTGAAAATTGTTGCTAGCTATCGTCAACACCAACCCTTAACTTTTACTCCTTGACTTTACGTTGCTTTAGCACAATATTCCAACACTAACAACATGAATAAAAAGGTCTTAACAGTTGTTAAAATAGTAGTTCTGCGACCCTAATATGAGCGAAAGGGACTTCATGTAAGAGAGACCCACATCTTGGAGTTTTAGAAGGTTGATAGCTTTCTTTGTTGGGTGGAACTCCAAATAACAAACTCACAATCTAACAGGAAGATTATTTTATGAAACTCTCACCAGTTCATTCATTGATCAAATATGTGCATTAAATAGAGAACTAAACAAACTTGATCCTAAAGAAAAGGAGTAACCTACTACAACGTGAACAAAATAACATCCCTAGAAGCCAGGAAACAAACCCATGACTTTGACCCACTAAAACACAAACATGTGACTAAATAAATAAAAATTTGCAACCCGTTTTAACTAGATCCGCACCTTTTCTGCTGACCCGAACCGGACCCGTCAAGATTATCCAACACTCACCCCCATAATCTTGACGTCGATCTTCCTCGTTCTTGCTAATCTTGCTTGATTCGAACTCTCTAGATTGCTTACTTGCTTCAAACCTTCTTGCTGAATTTCTATACAAACCACATATGTTCGGTCTTGCTACTTGCAACACTAGCCGTTGTTCTCTTTTTTTTTTTTTTTGGAGGCCTTCTTTCTTTCTCGCAAAGAGACGCCGGCCTCTTTCCTTCCTTCTTCTTGTGGCGCCTCTTTTTTCTTTCTTGCTGATGTCTCGATCAGCTAACTTTCTTTCTCTCGGTCTTCTTTCGGTCTGACTTTCTTTCTCAGGAAAACCACCGGTCTCGGTTACCTCCTTCGGTCTTCCGTCTAAACTTTCTTCCTTAGGTGAGCCTTCGGTCTATGGTCACCTGTGTCGGTCACTTTCTTCGGTTTCAAGCCACTTGGTCTATTGTAGCTTTGGTCTCTTCTTGCCTGTCTTTTGTGGCTCCTTGGTCGTCTTCTCGGTCTCACGCTAGAAATTAATTTCCAGCCACGGTCTCTTTCTTCTCTTCATGCCGGTTCTTCTTCTCTGGCGATGGTCTCCCTCGGTCTTACTACTGCTACACAGGATCTTTCTTTTGCATGTGGTTCACGACTTCTTTCTTCTTACTTCAGCCCTACAGCCCACGGGCTGTCCTTCTCTCGAAACGACTCTTAAACCGGCACTCGTTTCTCAACGTTGCTAATCCCACGGTATGACCCTAGAGCTCTGATACCAATTGTTGGGTGGAACTCCAAATAACAAATAACAAACTCTCAATCTAACAGGAAGATTATTTTATGGAACTCTCACCAGTTCATTCATTGATCAAATATGTACATTAAATAGAGAACTAAACAAACTTGATCCTAAAGAAAATGAGTAACCTACTACAACGTGAACAAAATAACATCCCTAGAAGCCAAGAAACAAACCCATGACTTTGACCCACTAAAACACAAACAAACATGTGACTAAATAAATAAAAATTTGCAACCTGTTTTAACTAGATCCGCACCTTTTCTGCTGACCCGAACCGGACCCGTCAAGATTATCCAACACTCACCCCCATAATCTTGACGTCGATCTTCCTCGTTCTTGCTAATCTTGCTTGATTCGAACTCTCTAGATTGCTTACTTGCTTCAAACCTTCTTGCTGAATTTCTATACAAACCACATAGGTTCGGTCTTGCTACTTGCAACACTAACCGTCGTTCTCTTTCTTTTTTTTGGAGGCCTTCTTTCTTTCTCGCAAAGAGACGCCGGCCTCTTCCCTTCCTTCTTCTTGTGGCGCCTCTTTTTTCTTTCTTGCTGATGTCTCGATCAGCTAGCTTTCTTTTTCTCGGTCTTCTTTCGGTCTGACTTTCTTTCTTAGGTAAACCACCGGTCTCGGTTACCTCCTTCGGTCTTCCGTCTAAACTTTCTTCCTTAGGTGAGCCTTCGGTCTATGGTCACCTGTGTCGGTCACTTTCTTCAGTTTCAAGCCACTTGGTCTATTGTAGCTTTGGTCTCTTCTTGCCTGTCTTTTGTGGCTCCTTGGTCGTCTTCTCGGTCTCATGCTAGAAATTAATTTCCAGCCACGGTCTCTTTTTTCTCTTCATGCCGGTTCTTCTTCTCTAGCGATGGTCACTCTCTGTCTTACTACTGCTACACAGGATCTTTCTTTTGCATGCGGTTCACGACTTCTTTCTTCTTACTTCAGCCCTACAGCCCACGGGCTGTCCTTCTCTCGAAACGACTCTCAAACCGGCACTCATTTCTCAACGTTGCTAATCCCACGGTATGAGCCTAGAGCTCTGATACAATTGTTGGGTGGAACTCCAAATAACAAATAACAAACTCACAATCTAACAGGAAGATTATTTTATGGAACTCTCACCAGTTCATTCATTGATCAAATATGTACATTCAATAGAGAACTAAACAAACTTGATCCTAAAGAAAAGTAGTAACCTACTACAACGTGAACAAAATAACATCCCTAGAAGCCAGGAAACAAACCCATGACTTTGACCCACTAAAACACAAACAAACATGTGACTAATTAAATAAAAATCTGCAACCCGTTTTAACTAGATCCGCACCTTTTCTGCTGACCCGAACCGGACCCGTCAAGATTATCCAACATTCTTGCCACCTTTTCTGCTGTAAGAGCACTCAATGGCTGCGAATATTTCCACACAAAGATTTATTTTAAAACATTAATATATTAAACTTTTTTATAAACTCATTTAAAAGAATTCAGTGTTACGTAATTAAAACTAAAATATAAGAAAAAATTTAAATAAAAAAAAACAATTTCATTTCAAAGAGTTAGTATATCAAAAAAAAGAATTTCAATTACTAGCTAGTGAAGGCAATCTGCCCAACATGCAATCAAAGCGGGAGGGGATAGGATGCTGAGATTGGAGCAAATGTCGTCAAATAGAACCTGGGGAAGACCTTTGGTGAGGATGTCAGTGATCAGGTATCATGACGGGACATTAAAAACACCAATCTGACCGCCTTGAACCCGTTCGCGCACAAAATGGATGCCAAGCTCAATATGTTTTGCATGTCGATGCTGCACGGGATTACTGAAGACGTAAATGGCATTGACATTGTAACAATATACTAGAGTGGCACGTATCAGCAGGCGTTGAAGCTCTAACAACAAATTGCGTAACCAAAATATTTCAGCAACCACAATAGCTACTCCCCGGTATTCAGCCTCGGCGCTAGAGCAGGAAAGTGTTGCTTGCCGCATTGATGACAAAGAAATTAGATTTTCACCATAATAGACACAATTAATACTCATGGAGTGACGTGTGTCCGGGCAACCTGCCAAATCGACATTCGTGTAAGCATGTAAGCCTAGGGCATTGGAACGACCAAGAAAAAGTCCATATGAAGTCGTCCCTTTAATTTAAAGAATGATGCGTTCCAAGGCATTCCAATGATCCGTTTTTGGTTCATGCCTGTGTATACATATTTGCTGAACCGCATAGCCAATGTCGGGATGGGTTGTCAAAGTCTTCACCTGAAAAAGCGTTTTGTTTGGCATGTGTGTCAGCCTAGGGTGGTAACAAGATTGCAAGATTCTCCCCCGGCCTGTTTTATATTTTCATGAGCATAGGCATGTTGAGAGAGAAACATAGCATCTTTGATTCTGACATTGAGATCCCAAGAAAGAAGCTGAGAGGTCTAAGGTCTTTCATGGCGAATTCACTTGTAAAAAGAGCCATGCGTCAATGTTGAAGATGACCAAAGAAGTTGATTAGTAATATTTCATCAACATATAAAAGTAGAAAAGCCACATCATTGCCCTAATGAAGAGTAAACACATATGCATCACATTTACTTTGATGAAAATCCAATGTTGGAACATAGTTGGTGAACCGTTGCTACTAAGCTCGTGATGCCTGTTTTAAACCGTATAGGGATTTCTTGAGGCTACACACATAATCCAGAAAACCTTTATGTAAAAAAACCATTGGTTGATATATGTAGACGGTTGCATGAAGTGTGCCATGAATGCGTTGGTGACATCAAGTTGGTGAACTGACCATAATTGTTAAAGGGCAATGGATAAAACGATGTGAATCGTGGCTGGTTTAACCACGGGACTAAAGGTGTACCAACAGTCTATGCCCACATATTGGAACCATCCATCGCACACCAACTATTCTTTGTATTGTTCTAAGCTACCATCTGATTTGAACTTATTTTAAATAAGAGCATGAAACTCATTGGTCATGGAATTGTGCCACATTCCGCTATGGACAAGGTATTGGTTGGGTTTTTGGGTATAGGAATTATGGTAGAAGTATGTAGATTGAGTTGGCATTTTGGTTTTACGATGCCATCCATAGCGTGAGTATGCATGGTGTGGATCAGAGGGGTTGGGAGAGAGGGTTAGATGTCAAGTGGTGGTGAGGTGGTGGGTTGAAACCATGTGACAGAGGCGTGAAGGGATGTGGGCAGCGTTGATGTAGTGATGGGGTGGGTGCAAGTTGGGTCGGGATAGGTACGATATGGGTTGAAGTGGATGCGGGGTTGGTTGTGGTTGTTAGTGGAATGTTTTGGGCTGGGATTATAAAGGAGTGGGTTGTTGTAGATGTTGTGTAGTGGGCCGGTGAGGAAGAGAGGTGTTAAGTTTGGGTTGTAGGTGGTATAGAATCAGGTTAGGCTTGCACAAGGTGCCATAGATGAGGTGGGAACGAGGTGGTTAAAAAGTCATAGGAGGGTGTGGGTTAAGTTGTTGGCGAATGGGAAAATAGTTTCATGGACAATACGTGATGTGATATGACTATTTGTTTGATGTTTACTTTGAAACACTTGTACCTCAATGAGTTGATGGATACCCGAGAAAAATAGATAGGTGTGACCGATGGTCAAGCTTGTGGATAGAAGTGGAGGGGATTAGACGATAACACAGGCAACCCAACACACACAAAAGGTCAAAATACGGTGTGTGGTTACATAGTAGCTTAGTTGGGGTTTTGTTATTGTGGTGCTTGTTTAGCAAAATGTTTAAGAGGTAAATGGTGGTGTCAAGTGCATGGTTCCAAAAGGTGTTTGGAAGAGAAGCATGAGCTAGGAGAGTTCGAATCATGTTACTGATGGTACGGAACTTTCATTCGGCCTTGCCGTTTTGAGTAGAGGTGTGGGGGAAAGAAAGACGAAAGAGTATTCTAAAAAATCGGTGAAAGGAAAAATTAACATATTCTTTCCCATTATCTCATTGGAATGTTTTTATTTTTCTGGAAAATTGGGTTTTTACTATTTTGAGTAGATGACAAAATATGGACTACACTTATGACTTTTAAGATATAAGATATGTCCACAAAAAAATTGTTAGGTCATTCTAAAAATAATATATAATGTGAATGTCCTTCTGAAGTTAATATAGGAGATATCCATAGGTAATCTAACACCTTTACCAAACTCACAAGATTGATAAACATGTTTATTCAATTTCCAAAAATCAAAAAGATTGTTTTAAAGATTAATGCACTAAAGGTTTTCCCAGGTTCCTGAGACGTTGATGCCATAATTGAGCTGAAATAGCAGTAAAGGTGGAAGGTGCGATGGTGCTCCTGGATCCTAGTAATATAGGATATAGATCAACACTGCTGTTGCATCGAATGATAGGGATCTGAGTCTTGATGTCCTTCTCAAGAAAACAAACGGGTCAAATTCAACAGAAACGTTGTCGATGATGAACGACGGACCGAGATTAAATTTTAATTTTTTAATCATTTATAGGACATCGTTTACCATAATATGTGGAAAAGGTGAGGGTAGGGTTTGTGTGCCATGTCCAATAACGGGATGGTGGAACCATTTCCAACAAGAATATTTTGTGACATGCTATTATTTTGTAAATTTATTGGATTGTTTGTCATGTTCTTAGTAGCTCCAGTGTCCATGTGTAGGGTCGGGTCCGATTGATTAAGAGACATAGTATAGAGGGCAAGCTTGATTTCAGTCGAAGTGTAGGAGTATTGTGGGCTTTATTGGGCCTTGGGCTAAGGATTCCAAATCCACCACTATTATTGTTGGGCCTAGAAGGTGTTGTTGGATAAGAAGATGGTGGGAAAGCCCAAGTTTTCCATTGATTCTGCTAAGGCCTGGCCTAAGGTTGCCACGATTTTGCAGGGCGGCCCATGGGTTAAAAGGAGCATTAGGCCAAGTGGGCCAACCAAACTGGTTGTAAACTGGAGCACCCCTGCCCCGACCTTAGACTTGTGACCCCTGCCCCTGTCGCGTGACCGGCCCCTGCCATGGGCAAGATCAGATGACGTATAATAGTCATTCGTTGCTGTTAGGGTTGCCAGAGACCGATAAGTGTTGGCGTTGAGGGTGGTTCCAGCATGTTGGGCGGTTCAACCATTACCAATTTTGAATGGGCATCATAGAAGCTTGGTAGGGGATCTTGTTGTTTGATGGTTGCAATTCCTTCGTATTGTTTGTTAAGTCAAAAGAGTAGTTGGAGGACTAACGATTCATTGTCCACCGGAAAACCAACCTTTGCTAATCGATTTGCTAAAACCTTTAACTGTTGACAGTAGGTGGAGATGTCCGAGAGGCCATCGAGGAGAGCGTTGGAAAACCTGTAAAGAAGGTGAATGGCACGAGAACTCTTGTTATCTTGAAAAATATTTTCAAGCGTCGTCTAAGCCTCATTTGAAAAACAGTGGTGTCTAGGCGATCCCACGAGTCAGCAACTGGTTGTGTTGTGCTGTCTTTGTTAGTATCTTTGGTAGAGGAGGAAGCAACGACTACATGTGGTTTAGGGGAGAGGTGACCGAGCACAAGTAAGGCTTGATAATTTATCTTAATTGGTTCACACCAAAACGTGTATTGGTTGGTTTCTATCTCCCGAGTGATGGGAATAAAGCTTTTGATGTTGAAAAAAAAGTAGAGGCATGATGGATTTTGGAGTCCATGGTAGTGCGAGGATGAAGATATGTGAAGTTATGAAATAAAAAGGATGAATCGTGAGGGATGGGAGGGAGACGAGCGCCAGGGTTAGGCTTGTACTCTTGATACCATGAAGGCAGAAGATAGTATTTCCAAATGGATCTATGGATCCCTTCTCATCCATTCCTCCAATATACATAAATTACAATATCCTATGTTAGGATAGATTGTAACTAATTGAGAGTGATACAAGGAATTGAAGTATATACTAAGGTAGTGTTTGGTATGCACAAATGATAGGCGAAATGGAATAGACCATTACGAGGCAATGAAGAAAAGGGTGTTGGATGGTCAATGGAATATAATCATCCATTACATAGGACATTTCATTCCCCCAAAATCATTATATCAGCCCGCCATATTTTTTTTTTCATTCCATCCCCTCTCGCACCCTTTATGAACAACACCACAACCCACCACCCACCACCACCCACCACTCACGCTGCCACCCACCAATCTCCTCCACTCGCTACTGCCACCACCCCGACGGACACCACCACCGCCACCGCCCACCTGCCACCATTACCACCCACCGTCGCGTCCGCCACTTCCAACCAACACCGCAGCCACCACCGCTCACCAATACTATCCACCACCATCGTCGCCGCCACCATCCACCACCGTCACCACCCACTGCCTCCCACACCCACCTCCTCCACCACCTACCACCGACGCCTACCACCGACGCCCACTGCCACCGCCACCTGCTAGTCAACGTCCACCACCACCTACCATCGCTTCCACCACCACCTACCCGCCATCACCAACCAACAACCACCACCACCACTCACTACCGATTTATTCGTTCGTTTTTTCTTGCCTAACATACAATACACGGTAATAATTCATTTCATTCCCGATGGTAAACAAACAAGACATTGAATGGTAATAATTCATTGCATTCTATCGTCCATTCCATTACATCTTCCTTTACATTTCCTCGTCCATTCTATTACCCTATACCAAACAGACCATAAATATACATGTGCGATTAACCAGAATAGAAATATAATTTTAACTTTAATATAGATTTATTATTTAAAAATTTTAATTTACTTAAACTTAGTGTTTTCTGATTTTTTGGCGGCACAAACAAATGATTTTTTTTTAATTTTTTTTTTTCAAGTTTGAAGAAAAAAAGGTTATATTTTTAAATGCTAAAATTAAATTTTATTCTGCATATTAAAATCTTTTTTATTTTTATATTTAACTTATTTTTTTATTTTCAATACGTATCATTTAGTTTTTATAATTTAGTTAATAAGAAGTTTAATATATTAATGTTGTAAACTAAAATTTTGCTGGACTCGTGTGAAAATGTTGGCGGCTACTGATTTCTTTGTATGGGATATACAAAGAGTGCAAATGTTAGCCTCTATGTGGAGGGCGTTTTCAAACAAAGGTTTCCATGTGGTCTGACATTTTCACACTGTACATGTTTATGTTGAGCATTTGAAAACTTAATATATATATTGCAAAAGTTGGCTATTCATATGTTTAATTTAGTAGTTTTCCATCTGAATGATTACCAATAAAATCTTAGCATCTAGTATATATAGGCTAGTAGATTTCTTTCTTATCCAGGAATCATGTGTTCCAAGTCATATTTCCTACATGAATTTAATGCTTAAAAGATGAAACAAATAGAGAAACTAAGAAAAACTCAATTGTGAGTCAACTGTGAATCCAATCCTAATTCAAATTTATATACTAGACTAGAGAGGAGACACGCCCTTCCCCCATCCACATGAGCATTTGCCCCTTTCTATCCTCCTTTCTTTCCAATCACTCACACACCTCATGATTTCACCCTTCGGCAAAGATCATGTCACACCTCTATCTACACTCACTTTCTTCTCTTTCACCTCCACCTCACCTCCATGTTCACGGATTCTCTCTCTACCCACTGGCGGATCCAGCTCTGTTTTGTGGGTTCACATCAGGGGCGGACTTAGAATATTAGTAGGGGTAGCACGGGCTACCCCTCAACCCCGTCTTCGTAGTGTAAAAATACCCCTTAACTCCGTTTCCGTAGTGTCAAAGTACCCCTCAACTTCGTCTCTGTTATACAAAGGATACCCCTGGTCTAAAAAATAAAAAAAATGGGATACCCCTAAATTTTTGGGCTAGTTCCGCCACTGGTTCACATGAACCCACTCGGTTTGGAAAAAACTAGTGAGAACTTTGTATGATTTGAAAAAAATAGTGAGAATCTATCAAAACGAACCTACTGAAAGAAGTTTTTGGATCCGCCAATGTCTCTACCGGTAGAGATGGTTATTTGAAATAAAGTATTAGTCATATATTTGTAATTATCATTCTGTTTCGGCCTTTTCTATGCTGTAATAATGTGATCTGAGTTTGTTTTGATCCACTTTGCCATACATGCATAGATGTCAGATGACCTGTAGTTTAATATACATGACCATAATATATGATTTTAATGAGTTAACATAAGTAGATTAACTCTTGGATTGTTTCTATCGTTACAGATGTATTTGCAGTCTTACTCAAACCTGACTCTTACAATGGAGGAGAAGAAAGAAAAAAGGCAAGAATCCGAGGATCTCATGTCATTTATGTGCCTCCCTGAGGAGTTGAGACAGCGAGTTAGGAAACACAAACAATACCAATGGAAGACAACACGTGGTTTCGACCTAGATCAGTTTGTTAAAGACCTTCCTAAGGATCTAAGAAAGGACATAAAACGTCGTTTTTTCATCTCATTATTAAAAAGAGTGAGATATATTGTTTACTCAAGATTAGTGACTGGTCAAATTTAAATCTGTTAAAACAGGATTTAACTTCTTAATGTAGGTACCAATGTTTTATGAAATGAATGATCAAGTACTAGGTGTTATGTCTAAGTGTCTAAAGGCAGTTCTTTACAAGAAGGGTAGCTTTTTATTGCGAGTAGGCAAGCCAGTACAAAAAATGCTCTTCATCACAGATGGTGAGGTACTAAGCGTGACAACCAACGGTGGAAAGACAGGCTTCTTCAACGCTAGTAACCTCAAGGATGGTGACTTCTGTGGAGAAGAGCTTCTCACATGGGCTTTGGATGATAAAAGTCAACTTCCCTTATCAACTAGAACCCTCAGCGCATCTAAAGATGTTCAAGCTTATGCCCTAGAGGCCAAGGAACTTAAGTCTGTTGTGTCCCGTTTCAGCCTTTTCAATGATAAGCATCTCCAACATACATTGAGGTACTGACGAAATAGAATTTCCGCATTCAACCCTTGGTATTCTATCTAATTAAGTTGATAAACTTCTCAATTGTGTGTTCTATTTTAGGTTCTACTCACCCGTGTGGAAATGGGCAGCCTACTTCATACAGGTTGCATGGCGGAGACATTGTAAAAAGAAGCACGACAGAATTGTGGATGCAAATAAGAGACTACAGGATGCCTTTGGCACTGGCAGTAAAACCTCCACCCCCAGCCTTGGTGCTTCTATAAATAAGTCAAGATTTTACTCTAGTGTTTTACGAGTTATCTCGAGGCGGAATAATACGTACAATGTATTGGAAGCTGATCCATGTTGAAATCGATACAAATCCTCCCATGCATGCACGTGACACAAAGTGAGGACCAGTTCAAAGTTGTTTTTGCTAAGTGCCAAGATGTTCGCTGGATATTTTATTTATTTGAGTTAGTCTACGTTGCCCAGAATGATGAATGATCTTTGATCTCTAGAACGTGAATGATAAAACTAAACTTTCATATAACTTGAATTTGAATACAATTGAATGTTTTATACATGAAATCTAAGGACCTATTTATACTAAACTAAAAGGTGCGATTGTAGAGACGTGTCACTTCACGAACGGGTGTGTCCTTTGATCTTGTGGTTGTGATTATAATTGAAGAGGTGCGCGTCTCCTTGAATCCTCCTTGAAGCCGTCAATCAAAAGTTGCAACCCAATGGAGATGTCGATTCCCTTGGGGTGTTGGTTATCAAGTTTCAACTTATCACCTTTGGCCCTTGAACTTTATAACTACCTTAAACTATCTATATATTAATTACTAATTGACCTTTCTTATTGGATGTGAATGATAAGTGTTTTCATTCACTCCCTAATCACGAACATGCTTGAGTTGTTGTAGATCTTGAACTCCAAGTAGTTCTCGCATTGTAGGAAACTTGACCCTTACTAGTGCCTTTGTTAGTATGCCTGCCCGTTGTAGTTCTCCACTTATGTGTTTTACATTGATGTGCTCGCTCTCCACGCATTCCCTTATGAAGTGGTAGCGTATATCAGTGTGCTTGCTTCTTCCATGAAAGACTGGATTCTTCATGAGTGCTATTGCAGAAACATTATCCACCCTTAGTGTTATCTTCTCTTCCTTCCAGCCTGTAACTTCACTTAGCAATCTGTTAAGCCATAGTGCTTGGCATGCTGCCGCAATGGCTGCCATGAATTCTGATTCACATGATGATAATGCCACTATTTGTTGCTTATGTGTGCACAAGGTTATAGGTGATTCTCCAAAGTAGAATACCAGACCAGTTGTACCTTTTCCTTGGTCTGTGTTAACTATATAACTGCTATCACTATAACCTATGATCTTACATCCTCCTTACTTCTTGTAAATGATTCCATGCTCTTTAGTACTTTTAATATAACGTAGTACTTGCTTCACTGCTTTCAGGTGATGCTCCTTTTGTTCTTGCATGAATCTACTAAGCAGTCTGACTGGGTAACAAAGATATGGCCTTGTATGCAATAAGTACCTGAGAGAATCTATCAGGCTTCTATAATGTGTTGCATCTACTAGATCTCCTTCTTCAGTCTTTGTTAACTGTGTTCATGGATTAATAGGAATCTTTGTGTCGTTGCAGGTTAACATATCAACATCTTTGAGTATCTTGTTAATATAGCTTGTCTGTTTGATGGCTATCTCACCCTCTGCTTGAATAACTTCTATTCCCAGATAGTATGTTAGCAATCCTAGATAATTCATTTCAAACTTGTTCTCCATCTGAGACTTCTACTCCTTTCTTGATGTTCTATTGACTATCAAATCATCAACATAGACTCCGATTATCGGTGAAGAAGTCTTACTCGTCCTTGTATAGATTGCTTGCTCTAAAGTGCACTTCTTGAAGTTAAGTGACTTTAGGGTTTGATCTAACTTCTTGTTCCAAGCATGTGGTGCTTGTCTTAATCCATACAGTGCTTTTGATAGTTTGTAAACCTTTCCTTCATCTCCTGGTTTTATAAATCCTTCCGGTTGTGAGACATAGACTTCCTCCTTGAGATCTCCGTGTGAGAATGCAGACTTCACGTCTAAGTGATGTACCTCCCAACCTTGATATGCTGCTAAAGCCAACATTAGTCGAACTGTCTCTATGCGTGCTACTAGTGCAAATACTTCATCAAAATCTATTCCATGTTGCTAAACGTATCCTTTTGCTACCAGCCTTGCTTTGTATTTAACAACTTCTCCATTTGCATCTTTCTTAGTCTTGAATACCCACTTTAATCCTATTGCCTTGTGGTCTCTTGGCAACTCTGTAAATCTCCAAGTGTTATTCTTGTTTATCGAGTCTAACTCGGCCTTCATTACTTCAATCCATTTCCTGTCATTAGATGCTTCCTTGTAATTCCTTGGTTCTTCTTCAACAAGTAGTAATTCGTGTGGATCTAGTTAAACTCCGTTCGTCTCTTCGTATAGTTCTTCGAGACTTCTCAGTTTTACTGGAGAGTCACTAATACTTCTCGTTGTACTTTCAGATGTAAATGGACCTCTACTTAATAAACTGCTTGAACTTCCTGATGAATTTTGATTGTACGAATGTGCTGGAAGGGTTACATAGGAGCTTGGTTCTTCCATCTAATATACTCCTGAATCTTCATGATGTGGCCGGCTAATATCAGGACTACTAGGACTACTTGGTGCATTTTCTTCTAACTCTGGTGGGTTGTCATCTTCTTGAATGAAAAATTTTGTCCATTCGGGATTCCCTTAATCTACCATTTCGATATAACTCTTCCAGTTCCATGGTTGACCTTCCATGAACTTTACATCTCAGCTAACACATATCTTGTTCTTTGCCAGATCATATAATTTATGCCTTTGATCCTTCTTCTATTCCAAGGTATATCATAGGTGCACTTCTATCATCTAACTTCTTTTGTTGAACTGGTAATACCTTAGCGTATGCTGTGCAGCCATAAACCTTTAGGTGTTCAAGATTCGACTTTCTTCCTTTCAATGCTTCATACGGGGTCTTGTTCACCAAAGCTTTCGTTGGAATCCGGTTTAATACGTATATCCTATGTCTTATTGCTTCACCCTAAAATTTTGTGGCATGTTCATTGCCTTGAGCATACTACGAGTAGTTGACAACATCGTCCTGTTCCTTCTTTCCACTACTCCATTTTGTTGTGGGGAATACGACGCTGTAAGCTATCTTGCTATGTTGTTGTCTCTTCAATACTTGTTGAATTCAGCTGGTGTGAATTCTCCTCCTCTATCTGTCCTCCGCATGTTTATCTTGGTTTGTGTTTCTGTCTCCACCTTTTCCTTGAACTACTTGAAAGTTTTGAAAGCTTGATCCTTGGAAGTTAGTAGATATGCCCACATGTAGCGAGTGCAGTCGTCTACAAGTAGAAATATGTACTTCTTCCCAGCATGTGTTGGTGGGGATATAGGACCACACAAGTCTCCATAGACTAAATCTAGAGGTTTTAAAGATTTGAATTTCACCTAATTTGGAAATGGTTTCCTACTATGTTTTCATAATAAGCATGCATCACACACTTGACTGACATGACTTATTTGAGGAACTCCATGTACCAAGTTCTTTTGAGTCATTTCTTTAATTGCATCGAAATGTAAATGGCCTGACCTCGCGTGCCATAACCATGTTAAATCTTCTGTGTTTTAGAGAAGGTAGATTGGCCTTCCAATCTTCAATTTTACTCTGTACAGCGTGTTCTTCATTCCTCTGACTCGCATCAGTAACTTTCTATTTCTGTCGTGGAGTGTTAGTAAGTCTCCGTCCATAACTACTTTGCAACCAATTTCTATGAGTTGTCCGAGGCTCAATATGTTGCTTTTAGAATTGGAATGTAAGATACTTGATAAACAATCTTCTGTTCTTGGTCCAGAGATTCCAATAGTATTGAACCTATTCCTTTAATCTCTACGTGCGACCCGTCACCAAAACATACTTGCGCCGTTACCTTTTCATCTAATTCTCTTGAGTGACTTCGCACACCTGTCATGGGGTTGCTTGCCCCATTGTCTAAGTACCATAGACTTTCATCTTCTGTGGCGTACCTTGCTGGTTCTATGCGTTCTTCGTTTAGTAGAACCCTTTCTTGAACAACGTTTTCTGCTTGTATTGCCATGAGCAATACATGTGCTTCATCTTCCTCGACGAGATTTGAGTGTTCTCGTATGGATTCTTTCTCGGGACAGTCTTTCTTAAAGTGTCCAAACTTCTGACACTTGAAGCACTGGATCTAACTTGGGTATGTTTGATTCCTTCCAAACTTCCTCCAATTCCTAGAATTTCTACCTCTAGGTCTGTATGAAGATCCTTCCTTCTTGGTGCTTAGCTTGTCTTTATTGTCTCACCAGTTTCCATGTGGTTGGTTGAAGCTGCCACGCCTGCGTTTTCCGAACTATCTTCCTCTGCCTGAGTTGTTGTCATGATGTGTAAACATCAATCTATGTTGGATATCTCCCGGGCTTCGTTTCTTTAACCTTAGCCTTTCCTCGTAAGTCTTTAACCTTCTGATTGTTTCTTCTAGCGTCATTGTGTCTAGATCAGAGTAATGTTCCATGGAGGCGACAATCTGAGTGAACTTGTCTGGCACGACATTTAGGAGTTTGCGTACCAGAGTTGGTTGACTCAGTGTTGTCCCTAATTCTCTTGCCCTTGTTACAATATTGTTTATCTTTGCTGAGAAAGAGTCCACGGTGTCGTCTTCCCTCATTCGCAACAACTCGAACTCTGACAAGAGTGTATCAAACGAGCCTTTTCTACCCAATAAACACCAACGTGTATTGTCACACCCCCAAAATCCACCATGCGGATCGTCACCGCTTAGAGGAGTGACATGACCAGGATCGAGCCACCAATCATATTGAACGACACAATTAAGTAAATAAAACCAACCACGATACGATTGGTGACCAAAAGAAAGTAAACCGACTTTAAGTTAACCAAGATCAGATTTAAACAGCGGAAGCATAAAACGTGAAACCAAAACATAAGTTCATAGTTCATAAGTTTAACGACCAAACATAAGTTCCATAAGTTCATAAAGTTTATTTATTAGGCACGAGACATAACAGTCCCTATTCCACAACGACCTCCTCCTCGCGTAAGCTCCATAAGTATCTAACGACCTGCAAGGCATGTAACAACAAATCAACAAGAAAGTTGAGCGAGTTCACAGTTGATTGTTCAGTTAATGAGTTCGTATCAGAATTCGTAAGTTCGTTTCATAACCATGTATTACCCATTATCCTTGATTCCCAAACCTTTACGATATTTAGTGGGGGCTTCCCATTTTGTATGTTACTAGACTAGTCGTACCCATAAGTGTCCTTCCCAATCCGAGGACAGTGGTAAGTATGAGTTTACGTAGGTTTTACGTAAGTGCCCTTCCAAATCCGAGGACAGTAGTAAGTATGAGTTTACGTAGGTTTTACGTAAGTGCCCTTCCCAATCCGAGGACAGTAGTAAGTATGAGTTTACGTAGGTTTTACGTAAGTGCCCTTCCCAATCCGAGGACAGTAGTAAGTAGTCTAGTAGTGTTGATAGTATAAGTAGTTATTCAATCCCATTCCCAACCACCGGGAATCCCATGCCTTAGTAAGGGTGTGAACTCACCTCGGTTTGCTCGGTTAGATTCTCAAATATAGCTAACAGTCAAGGTCGGTCAATCACGTCCTAATATGATTACCAGTTAGTCATTTAATGGTTTTCGAATAGAGCACAAAGTTCCTACACGTATCTATCACATAACATGCATTCACTTTAATAGTTCACGCTCATATAAACATTCCACCTATAGCTACTCAAGAACAAGCATACGATATTGCACATATTACTTTTATTGACATACAACATGTTAGATCATTCACAGATAACATTCCCGACATTTAGACACGCAAATTACTAATTATGTCGTTTCAGCTTTTATATTGAAAACTGGGCTGTTTTCGAGGATTTTAATAAGATAGTTAACTTGTTCCAAAAATTCCCAAATTTTTACATAATATCTTAAACGATACAAATATTATCGTGTAAAAATATCGGGGTCCAGTTCATTACCAATATTTTATAAAAATTCATTTTCCAGACTGAACTCAGATTTATCTTTTTCTGACTGCAGTCTACCGAATAATTTATTTAAAATTCATCGAGAGTCCGATTTACGAAATTCCAGTGAGAGAATTACAAATACATCGGTGGTCATCTACAGTACAAATTTAATGATCTAACTCTACACAGAACTCAAGTTATGAGGGAAAACAAAACGCATATTTTCAAGAGTAAAAATGCAGCTCTAGTTGCTGTTGCGAAATGACACTTTAAAATAGTAAACGGAGTCCAAAAATTATGATTCCGGTGCCACTAGAACCGTATTTCAAACTACATAACTCTAGACTTCATAAAATACATTTTTCGTTAAGTTACAGTCCTGTTACAGCCAACTGAAGTTGGCTGTAATCACCAAACAGCCTACTGTTTCAGCTTTTAACTCTCTAACTTGTGTTTCGATTGGTTCCGTTAACATGTTTAGTGATCACCACAACATCAAACATCAATATTAACAAGTAAATCATCAAGTAATCAACAAGAATCATAACAACACAAGATCAACATGATTTAACCATATATTTTCTCTTTATCCACTCTTTACCCTTAATGTTCAAGACTTAATGTAAGTTCTTTAGAGTTTCTTAAGTTTTAACCATTTAATCAACTATTAACCACCAAATACATGAACAAGATGAAGATTTGAAGCACTTACTACTAGCACAAGGCTAGGGAAGAAACAAGGCGTAAAAGTGGTGGATAAAAGAAAACTAGAGCGGTCCTTGAGCTTCCGAGTGCACCAAGCTTGTTTGTATGACCTCTTGCACCCTTGTGTGTATGGAAAATGCTTGAACAAGAGCTTGATGGTGGGTGTATGGTGGTGAGGGGTGGCTGCCGAACTCAGAGGAGGGGAGAAGAAGAGAAGTTTGTTGTAGGATGAAGATGATATGAAAATTATGAAGATCTAGAGGTTATAATATAAGTCTTCCAGCACACCTTTAACCACTAGGTATTATGCTCCTTAAGTACTAAATATATCCAATTAATTATTCAAAAAAATAATGGGGGATCTTCTAGTGTTCATAACCGGTTGGGGGTGGGGGGGTGGTTTAGTTGGTGTGTAATGGTAGGTAGCTCATTTGGTTGGAAATTAAGTGACTTAGTTAGGTGCTTGATGTGTTATGTAATAATATAGTGTGTTAGGGTGTTCGGGGACCCTAACTAGCTCGGTAAAAATAAAAACAATGCTTATAGCATTATTTTGGTGTTCCAGGTAATGTCCGGTTGTTCGGTTCGGTTTTGTTCCGTTAAAGTGCTTAATTAATCCGTAAAGTGTCCTACATATATATTTTTGTAACGTTTTTAATTTTCAACACCCAGGAAAGCATACAAGACTATTTAGTAACTTTTCTGTACATTACTAGTATGTTACAAGCACATGTAAGTATAACACAGAAATCAAAAAGCAGTTAAATGATTCAGCACAGTCATCAAGCACTTTATTTATCATTAATAAATTGTACGGAATACGTGGAATTATGAGGGTTGTCACATTCTCCCCTTGTTAAGAAAATTTCGTCCCGAAATTTAGCTCGTGGTTACTGAGGAAGCTAGTTATGTTGCGTTGGTTTCCTGGTTTTACTGGGGTGTCACATCATCCCCCCGTTGATTTGGAATTTCGTCCTGAAATTCTGCAGTAGCTTCGGCCTCAGTAGTGGTTGCACTTTTCTTAAACAGTTGGGGATACTTGAGTTTCATTTGGTCTTCTCGTTCCCAGGTATACTCTGGGCCACGACGGGAATCACAACGGACTCGGACGAGAGGTATTCTGGTACGCTTGAGAATCTTAATATCTCGATCAGTAATCTCTACTGGTTCCTCGACGAATCGCAGCTGGTCGTCGATAGTGAGTTCCTTGAGAGGAACTATGAGGGTCTCGTCTGACAGACACTTCTTCAGATTTGAAACGTGGAATACGTTGTGAACTCCGCTGAGTTCTTCAGGTAGATTCAACCTGTAGGCCACCTTGCCAATTTTCTCAATGATTTCAAAGGGTCCAACGTATCGTCGGTTGAGTTTGCCTCGTTTGCCAAAACGAACTACACCTTTCCAAGGTGAGACTTTGAGTAGCACTCGATCCCCAACCTGGAACTCGAGTGGCTTTCTTCGCTTATTAGCATAGCTTTTCTGACTGTCACGAGCTGTCGCCATTCGTTGTCGTATCTGAGCAATCTTTTCGGTTGTATCTACCACAAGTTCTGGGCCAGTGATTTGGCTGTCACCAACTTCTGCCCAACAGAGAGGTGGTCGGCATTTACGTCCGTACAATGCCTCAAACGGAGCGGCCTGGATGCTGGTGTGGTAGCTGTTGTTATACGAAAATCCACTAGTGGGAGGTGCTTTTCCCAGCCATTACCAAAATCGATTACACATGCCCTAAGCATGTCTTCAAGAGTTTGGATGGTGCGTTCAGATTGCCCATCCGTCTGCGGGTGATAAGCGGTGCTCATATCTAAATGTGAGCCAAAAGATCTTTGCATAGCTTGCCACAGTTCCGAAGTAAATCGCGCGTCACGATCCAAAATAATGGAGGTTGGCACTCCGTGCCTTGATACCACTTCCTTTAGGTAAATGTCTGCTAGAGTAGAAAACTTATCCGTTTCCTTGATAGCCAGAAAATGTGTAGACTTGGTCAGTCGATCCACGATCACCCAAATGGTATCGTTTCTGCGTTGAGATCTGGGTAGGCCAGTAACGAAATCCATGGAAATTTGCTCCCATTTCCATTTAGGGATCTCTGGTTGTTGAAGTAGGCCTGATGGTTTCTGATATTCGGTCTTGACTCTCGCACAAGTCAAACATTTACTAGCGTAGATTGCTATGCTGGCTTTCATACCAGGCCATCAGTATGTAGTTTTTAGGTCGTGGTACATCTTATCCGAACCAGGATGTACTGAATAACGAGAGTTATGTGCTTCATCCATCACAAGCTCACGTAAGTTGCCATAAAGTGGAACCCAGATGCGCCCGTTTACATAGTAGGCGTCGTTTTCCTTTTGTTCTAGCCGTTGTCTCGATCCTCGTAAGGACTCAGCCCTGATGTTTTCTGCTTTTAATGCTTCAACCTGAGCATCACGAATCTGAGCAGGGAGGTTAGATTGAATGGTAAGTTGTAACGCACGTACACGCTTAGGTATAGTATCCTTTCGGCTGAGGGCGTCAGCCACTACATTAGCCTTGCCCGGATGGTATTTGATAGCGCATTCATAATCATTCAAGAGTTCGAACCATCGGCGTTGACGCATGTTTAACTCCTCTTGCTTGAAGATATGCTCGAGACTCACGTGATCGGTGTAAATGGTGCACTTGGTACCGTACAGGTAATGTCTCCATATCTTAAGGGCGAAAACAACTGCTCCCAGCTCCAGATCATGAGTAGTGTAGTTCCTTTCGTGAACTTTAAGTTGGCGCGATGCGTAGGCAATGACCTTGTCACGTTGCATCAACACGCAACCAAGTCCTTGGATGGAAGCGTCACAATAGACCACAAAATCATTTGTGCCTTCGGGCAATGAGAGGATAGGCGCCCTACAAAGTCTATCTTTTAAGTGCTGGAATGCGGACTCCTGTGCATCACCCCAATGATAGGTGACACCCTTCTGAGTCAGTGAAGTGAGGGGTTGCGCAATCTTTGAGAAATCCTTAATGAACCTTCTATAATAACCTGCCAAACCCAAGAATTGGCAGATTTCTGTTGGTGTACGGGGTGCAGGCCAGTTCTTGATCGAGTCAACCTTGGATGGATCAACATGAATTCCCCATCCTTGTTTACCACATGGCCTAGAAAGTGGACTTCGCGAAGCCATAAGTCACATTTCGAAAACTTGGCATACAACTGCTCTTTTCGAAGAAGTTCCAGAATAAGCATCAGATGTTGCTCGTGTTCCTCCTGAATCTTAGAATAGATCAGGATGTCGTCGATGAAAACTATGACAAACTTATCCAGGTAAAGTTTGCACACTCGGTTCACGAGATCCATGAAGACTGCAGGTGCATTCGTTAATCCGAAAGGCATAACAAGAAACTCGTAATGGCCGTAACGAGTTCTGAATGCTGTTTTGGAGACGTCCTCCTCTCAGACTTTCAGCTGATGGTATCCCGATCTCAAATCAATCTTAGCGTAATAGCTCGACCCTTGCAACTGGTCGAATAAGTCGTCAATACGTGGAAGAGGATAACGATTCTTCACGGTCACCTTGTTGAGTTCACGGTAGTCAATACACATTCTGAAGGTACCGTCTTTCTTCTTCACGAATAGTACTGGAGCTCCCCAGGGCGAAGAGCTAGGACGTATGAAACCCCTTTTCAAGAGTTCTTGTAGTTGCGTGGACAGTTCTTCAAGTTCTGACGGAGCTAGTCGATAAGGTGCACGAGCTATTGGTACTGCTCCAGGAGCTAGCTCGATTTGAAACTCGACTTGTCGATGCGGCGGAAGACCAGGTAATTCCTCAGGAAATACCTCAGGAAAATCACGCACAATAGGAATGTCTTCGATCCTCTTCTCTTCCGTTGATATGTCAGTAACGAGTGCTAGAATGGCATTGTGGCCCTTTCGCAAACACTTCTGGGCCTTAAGGAAAGAGATGATGCCTTCGACAGCACCACTCTTGTCGCCACGAGTCACGAGAGGTTCTTCACCAGAACGAGGAATGCGGATGATTTTCTCCTTGCAAACAATCTCCGCTTGATGATGAGATAGCCAATCCATCCCAATAACGACGTCAAAACTACCCAGTACGATGGGAATAAGATCGATAGAGAAGGTCTGACCAGCTAAGACGAAGTTACAACCCTCAACTATGTGCGTGGCCTCGAGACTTTTACCGTTTGTTAGTTCTACCCTGTGTTTGGTGTTCAAAAGTGTTGGAGTGCGCTTAAGCATTTGGCTAGCTTTTAAGGACACATAACTAGTATCGGCACCCGAATCAAATAAACAGTAACAAAGAAGTCGTCCAGAAGAAACTTACCCATTACAACGTTGGGATCGTTCCTTGCATCACCCTGCCCAATCACGAAGACACGACCCCTGGCACCGTTGTCATCATTGTGTCTCCCATTGTTGCCCCCATTATTGTTCACGTTTCCTTGGTTATGGTTCTGATTCTGATTTAACTGCGGGCAGTGTCTCTTGAAGTGACCTTCAGCACCACACTGAAAGCATCCCCTGTTGCCCTGTCGCTGTTGCTGATTATGCGGTGCTTGTTGTTGCTGCTGACGATTCTGATTTGTAGGCTGTGAGCTCCTGCAATCCTTGGCTTCATGACCCATCTTGAGACACCTCTGACAACGTCCCTTGTTGCACTGACCACTGTGGTATCTGTTGCATTTGTTGCACTTTGGGTGGTTTCCTCGATATCCACCCTGCCCTTGACTACCAGAAGATTGCTGACCAGGACTCTGGTAGTCATCAATCTTTCACTGTTGTGCCTGGGACTGAACTGTAGTCGAACCCTTGCTGTTGGCTCCATCCCATTTTCGTTTGTTGTCACTGGGAATAGCAGGAGTAGTAGTAGCAGTAGCACCTATACGCTTAGGCAGCTTGTTCTGTTCTACGGCCTGGTCTGTGAGACGATGAGCAAGACGAGTAACATCCTGGATGGTAGCAAGGTTAGCAGCAGTCACATGGCTTTGAATCTCTGGTACCAAGCCTTTGAGGTACAGCTCGATACGCTTAATGGGAGGATCCACCATAGTTGGACATAACACTGCCAGTTCGTTGGATCGCTTCGTATACGCCTCTATCTCTGACCCTGTCATCTTCAGGTTAAAGAACTCCACTTCCAGTTTGTGAATGTCATCACGATTACAGTATTCCCGCTTGATCGGTTCCTTGAAGTCGTTCCATGGGGTGGCATTAGCAACTGCCAGCCCTAACATTTGAACTTGCGCGTTCCACCAAGTCAGCGCAGTGCCTTCGAGGGTACTAGTGGCATACTTCACCCTACGAGCCTCAGGGCATTCACACATTTCGAAGACCGACTCGAGCTTCTCGAACCAGTGGAGGAGTCCAACGGCCCCTTCAGTGCCACTGAAAGTACTAGGACGACAGTCCATAAAAGTCTTGAACGTGCACACAGGCGGCTGGGCATGCTGGCCTCCTGCTTGAGCGACTGCAAGTGTCGCAGTAACTTGTTTGTTGATCAAAGCCGCCAGCTGGGCTTGTGTGAGGTTGATTCGTCCACTCATGATCTTCACCATACAGAGAACACAAGTGAGAAGGGCGTCGTATCAATACGCAAGCATGGAATGACAGAAGAGGGTGATCGCACAAAGTTTTCAAGCAGTAGATACTATGTTATCTAAGCATACCATAAGCAATGTTCTATGTAACTAACAAGTAGGTAATATAAACATGAATCGTATCACCTACAGTGTCGAGTCTTGCACGTGGAGCTAAGCGTCGTTGTGGATCGTTGAGCACTGTACAGGTTATAGTCTGGTTTTGTCAAAAAGCTTTTCCCTTTTTAAAACCAAGTTCACTATAACCAATGGCTCTGATACCAATCTGTCACACCCCCAAAATCCACCATGCGGATCGTCACCGCTTGGAGGCGTGACATGACCAGGATCGAGCCACCAATCATATTGAACGACACAATTAAGTAAATAAAACCAACCACGATACGATTGGTGACCAAAAGAAAGTAAACCGACTTTAAGTTAACCAAGATCAGATTTAAACAGCGGAAGCATAAAACGTGAAACCAAAACATATGTTCATAGTTCATGAGTTTAACGACCAAACATAAGTTCCATAAGTTCATAAAGTTTATTTATTAGGCACGAGACATAACAGTCCCTATTCCACAACGACCTCCTCCTCGCGCAAGCTCCATAAGTATATAACGACCTGCAAGGCATGTAACAACAAATCAACAAGAAAGTTGAGCGAGTTCACAGTTGATTGTTCAGTTAATGAGTTCGTATCAGAATTCGTAAGTTCGTTTCATAACCATGTATTACCCATTATCCTTGATTCCCAAACCTTTACGATATTTAGTGGGGGCTTCCCATTTTGTATGTTACTAGACTAGTCGTAGCCATAAGTGTCCTTCCCAATCCGAGGACAATGGTAAGTATGAGTTTACGTAGGTTTTACGTAAGTGCCCTTCCCAATCCGAGGACAGTAGTAAGTATGAGTTTACATAGGTTTTACGTTCCCAATCCGAGGATAGTAGTAAGTATGAGTTTACGTAGGTTTTACGTAAGTGCCCTTCCCAATCCGAGGACAGTAGTAAGTAGTCTAGTAGTGTTGATAGTTTAAGTAGTTATTCAATCCCATTCCCAACCACCGGGAATCCCATGCCTTAGTAAGGGTGTGAACTCACCTCGGTTTGCTCGGTTAGATTCTCAAATATAGCTAACAGTCAAGGTCGGTCAATCACGTCCTAATATGATTACCAGTTAGTCATTTAATGGCTTTCAAATAGAGCACAAAGTTCCTACACGTATCTATCACATAACATGCATTCACTTTAATAGTTCACGATATTGCACATATTACTTTTTTTGACATACAACATGTTAGATCATTCACAGATAACATTCCTGACATTTAGACACGCAAATTACTACTTATGTCGTTTCAGCTTTTATATTCAAAACTGGGCTATTTTCGAGGATTTTAATAAGATAGTTAACTTGTTCCCAAATTTTTACATAATATCTTAAACAATCCAAATATTATTGTGTAAAAATATCGGGGTCCAGTTCATTACCAATACTTTATAAAAATTCATTTTCTGGACTGAACTCAGATTTATCTTTTTCTGACTGCAGTCCACGGAATAACTTATTTAAAATTCGTCGAGAGTCCGATTTACGAAATTCCAGTGAGAGAATTACAAATACATCGGTGGTCATCTACAGTACAAATTTCATGATCTAACTCTAGACAGAACTTAAGTTATGAGGGAAAACAGAATGCATATTTTCAGCAGTAAAAATGCAGCTCTAGTTGCTGTTACGAAATGACACATTAAAAGTAGTAAACGGAGTCCAAAAATTATGATTCTGGTGCCATTAGAACCATATTTCATACTACATAACTCTAGACTTTAGAAAATACATTTTTCGTTAAGTTACAGTCCTGTTACAGCCAACTGAAGTTGGCTGTAATCACCAAACAGCCTACTGTTTCAGCTTTTAACTCTCTAACTTGTGTTTCGATTGATTCCGTTAACATGTTTATTGATCACCACAACATCAAACATCAATATTAACAAGTAAATCATCAAGTAATCAACAAGAACCATAACAACACAAGATCAACATGATTTAACCATATATTTTCTCTTTATCCACTCTTTACCCTTTATGTTCAAGACTTAATGTAAGTTCTTTAGAGTTTCTTAAGTTTTAACCATTTAATCAACTATTAACCACCAAATACATGAACAAGATGAATATTTGAAGCACTTACTACTAGCACAAGGCTATGGAAGAAACAAGGCGTAAAAGTGGTGGATAAAAGAAAACTAGAGCGGTCCTTGAGCTTCCGAGTTCACCAAGCTTGTTTGTATGACCTCTTGCACCCTTGTGTGTATGGAAAGTGCTTGAACAAGAGCTTGATGGTTGGTGTATAGTGGTGAGGGGTGGCTGCCGAACTCAAAGGAGGAGAGAAGAAGAGAAGTTTGTTGTAGGATGAAGATGATATGAAAATTATGAAGATCTAGAGGTTATAATATAAGTCTTCCAACACACCTTTAACCACTAGGTATTATGCTCCTTAAGTACTAAACATATCCAATTAATTATTCAAAAAAATCATGGGGGATCTTCTAGTGTTCATAACCGGTGGGGGGGGGGGGGTTGGTTTAGTTGGTGTGTAATGGTAGTTAGCTCATTTGGTTGGAAATTAAGTGACTTAGTTAGGTGCTTGATGTGTTATGTAATAATATAGTGTGTTAGGGTGTTCGGGGACCCTAACTAGCTCAGTAAAAATAAGGGAAAATGTCATAGAAATGTAACCAAGTTTGCTTAGTGTTTCAATTAAGTCATTGAAACTTTTTTTGTCTCAATAAAGTAACTAAACTTTAGGTTTGTTTTCTAATACTATGTAATTACCAGGTCATCAGGTTACCATTTTTATTTCTTTTACTTTTATTTTCTTCTCATGCTTAAATGGATTGGATATTATTTAGATAAGGTGGATTTTATAAAATCAAAATATAATTTAAATGATTTATCCAGAAAATAGGTATTTTTATGTTGAATATTTTCTAACGGTGTAATTTAAATAAATGTTTGATGAATACAATAAAAATAAAATAATAAGATGTATGTGTTGTTGAGGCATTCAAACAGACGATAAATAGTAAATAAATAAAATAACAAAATAACAAAAGGAGAGAGATGTCGGTGTGTGAAACAAGAGAAAAAAATTGAAATAAAAATATGATATTTTTTACCCTAGTCATTATATATATTTTATATTCCAAATTAAAGATTAAAGATTAAAAATAATAAAACCTGACACATCATCATTGTAACCTGGTAACCTGATAATTACATAGTATTAAAACGCTAAATGAAACTTCAGTGACTTTAGAGAGACAAAAAAAGTTTGAGTGACTTAACTGGAACAATTGTCAAACTTCATTACATTTCTACAAAGTTACCCCTAAAAATAAAATCAATGCTTCTAGCATTATTTTGGTGTTCCAGGTAATGTCCGGTTGTTCGGTTCGGTGTTGTTCCGTTAAAGTGCTTAATTAATCCGTAAAGTGTCCTACATTTATATTTTTGTAACGTTTTTAATTTTCAACACTCAGGAAAGCATATAAGACTATTTAGTAACTTTTCTGTACACTACTAGTATGTTACAAGCATATGCAAGTATAACACAGAAATCAGAAAGCAGTTAAATGATTCAGCACAGTCATCAAGCACTTTATTTATCATTAATAAATTGTACGGAATACATGGAATTATGAGGGTTGTCACATGTATTGTTTTCAAGTTTTCCCAAATTTCTTTTGCAGCCTTGCAACTTGCAATACAACATCTTCCGGTATTGCTTTGAACATATAAGCAATTGCCGGCTTATCTTTCTTAACATCCGATTGTGTATTTTTTGCTAGTTCAATCGTTTCCCAAAGTCCATTCGCTTCTAAAATTGTTTTGATGTGAATTGCCCAAACCGTATAGTTTGTCGGTTTCAAGATTAGACATTGAAATTAGGAAAGAGAACTTCCTTCCTTTTGAATTACAATTTGTGGAGTTGGTCAGGTTGCTCCTAACATAACTTCTGACCGAACAATCTTCACCTTTCAATAAACTTTATTTTCCTTGGTTTCAATAAACCTTTAATCCTTAACTCGCGATTTCGGGAAATGCGTAATAACCAAACAATCTAATTCGCACTAAACCCCAAAATCAAAACCTAGATTTCTAACCCCTGGCCGATAACCTTGAACCGAAAATAAAAGATGAATTGAACTTGCGAATTGAAATCTGAAAAATAAAACATGATCACGAATAACCCTGCGATTCGATGTGCCTAGGGCCTGATGCTCTGATACCAATTGTTGCCCAGAATGATCTTTGATCTCTAGAACGTGAATGATAAAACTATAAGTCCCGATACGGATCGTCGGACTACGATGATTTCTTGTTTCGGATATCGTATTGAGTGTTGAATCCAAGCTAACCGAGCAAGAGAATGTATAACTCGATAAATACTCAATGTTTAACGGTTTCGTGTATTCGATTTGACAGAGTTTGGCTACAAGATTCGACAAATAACAAAGCACACCGGAACTCTCCCGCTACACTCTCTCGCTCATTCAAGCTCTCCTAAATAGAGGACATATGCTGGAACTAGTAGAAAATACACCTATCTTGACACGCAAACAATGACACACGCTCATTTTATGACGTTCGAAAGCGTGTGTCAAGAAAAAAATTTCATGGTTTACAAAATTCAATAAATGTATGACACTCTTTTTTGTGTTTCATCTTTTTAGCATCATAAAAAAGAACAAGATCATTTTATGACATTCGAAAGCATGTTTCAAGAAAAAAAAATGTCATGGTTTAAAAAATTCAATATTTATGACACTCTTTTTTGTGTGTCATCTTTTTTGCGACATAAAATAAAAAACAATACCGTTTTATGATATTCGAAAGTGTGGGTCAAGGAAAAAATGTCATGGTTTACAAAATTCAAAAAATTTATGACATTTTTTTTGTGCGTCATCTTTTTGGCATCACAAAATAAAAAACAAGAACATTTTATCACATTCGAAAACGTGTGTCAAGAAAAAAATTTCATGGTTTACAAAATTTAATAAAGGGTAAATTACACTTTTCGTCCTTTAAGTTTGTATCGGATTTCAATTGATAACCTTTAACTACAATAATTACAGCCACAATCCTTTATTTGAAAAACTCATTACACTGTACGTCCTTTAGCACTAACTAGGTTAAAATTTTCAATTAAGTATGACATGAGCCTTGGACATGAGGGTAGATTGGTAATTTCTAAAATAAATTTAAACAATAAAAAATCAGATTTAAAACATAAACAATCTCTCTGTCTCACCTCTTTCTCTCTCTAAACCTACCATCCAAATCCACATCCACTCTCACTGCCACCACCACCACCATCACCTTAACCTGACTCTACCACCGCTCATTCGTTGATTAACTCAGAACCACTTTAATTTACCTGCCCCGTTTAAAGACCTTAATCAAGCTACATTAAACCTACTTCCCACTCTCCATCCACACCAAGAAAAACACACAGTTGAATACAACAAAAAGATTAAACAAAAATGGGGTGGCAATGGAAGGAAGAACACCTGCATCTGATTCGGGTGCCATTAGGGTTCTGGATCATGTACATCTATCATCTCTTCCTTCTCTACAGATACCTCATGTTTCCCCGTCTCACTCGATCGGCAATTATTCATCCAAGATAACCAAAACCCCCAATTTTTGAACTTGGTTTCAACAAAGGCCTAATTTGAAAATTCAACATTTTTACAATAGAACAAGAGTACATTAGAAGTTTTAGAGGAGAAGACCATCAAGTGGTCTTGTTTTTGTCTTCAACATCTGATCGCCGCCACAAGTACATACCACCACCAACTCTAGCCATGACAATCGCCGAGGCTAGAGTTGCGATTGTCAATGTCTCCACCATCGTTATGCCCTCCCCTCACCCATCTTTCCCTCTCAGCCCCTCTCTCTCTCTCTCTCTCTCTCTCTCTCTCTCTCTCTCTCTAACTTAAACGACTCATATATCTCTCATCTCCCACCAAAATTCCCTCTGTAAAACTATGTACTAGAGATAGTGGGTAGTCAGTGGTGCACGGGTGTAGGTTGTGAGTGGTGGTAGATTCAGGTTAAGGTAACGGTGGTGGTGGTGGTGGCAGTGGCAGTGGGAGTGGAGGTGGATTTGGTTGGTAGGTTTAGAGAGAGAAAGAGGTGAGATAGAGAGATTGTTTATATTTTAAATCTGATTTTTTATTGTTTAAATTTATTTTAGAAATCACCAATCTACCCTCATGTGCAGGGCACATGCCATACTTAATTGAAAATTTTAACCTAGTTAGTGCTAAAGGACATACAGTGTAATGAGTTTTCCAAATAAAGGATTGTGGCAGTAATTATTGAAGTTAAAAGCTATCCATAAAATCCGATACAAACATAAATGACGAAAAGTGTAATTTACCCTTTAATAAATATATGGCACTTATTTTTATATGTCGCCTTTTAGCATCATAAAAAATCAAACTATAAAAAGGTATGTCATGTTTTAATGTTATATTATATTTTCTAAATTAAATTCCTCAATTTAATTGATAATTACACGACCTCTTATATCCTCCGACTTAGCTCTCCCACCTACACTAATAAACGCTAACTCCTACTCGATCAAACCCTCCCACACTCCACGACGTTATGATTCCGAAGATTAAAAAAACCCTAATGGCGTTGTAATTCCGACAATTCCCAACAACACAGTCTGAGACCATTTATCAAACGTGAAGGCTTTATGACACGCATATTTGTATGTCAATGTTTAAGTGTCATAAAAATATAAAACACTATCGAATATGCATTTCATCTCCACTTGACATCTAAAAAATAAACTTATACTTAAATATAATATAAAAGAATTATTATTTAAAGCAATCAAAATTTAATTGGGATATATATGCCAAACAGAAATATAATATAAAATACAAGTTAATTTATTTAAGTTAATATATAAATAAAATACTAATATACAATACTTATTATTATATAAAAATAGAGGCCGGTTAACGTACAAAATCCCTTAACGTACATTGCATACGCGATTCAGAATCAACATGTGAAATTGGGTTTATAACGTACGACTTCCATTTTTTTCACATGCGATTTTCCTTTTATTTAACACATGCGATTTTCAGTTTCTTACACACATGCGATTTCATTGTTTATAAACATAACGTGCGACTTCAGTTTTTTTAAACACATGCGATTTTCACTTTTTATAACACAACTTGCGATTTTCCATTACTTACGCGATGTGAATTTTGCTTATAGAAATAAATGCTTCACACCAAAAACAAGAATTGTGAATTTTGTTTGGAATCCATTTTCTCTCGTCACTCAAGAATTCGACTATTTATTTTTTAGGGCATTTTACATTGAAAGTAATCTTGAAAATTAAGTTAATTATATTTAACTAATTCAAATTAGATATCATTTATTTATCTTTTTTATTGTTTTCTTTGCCACAATTTTGTTAGTTCATGATGATGATGCACACCAACAATAACCATGTAAGACTTTGAGTTTAGTTTGTTGGTTAGATACATTTGTGGGTGCATTTGATGGTGTGTAGATACATTGAATTCTTTGTGTGTGAATTTGATTTATATGTTGACCCTCCATTGTTAAATATGAACTTCTTCTGATTTAATGGGCGTTTCTTGGTGAAAGAGGATAATTTGTTCTTACATGTTGTTGATTAAGAGTTTGAGTTCATTTTGTTGCTTAAACTTTTGTTATTTAATTACTTTGGTTTGATTTGGAGGATTAAATTAGTTGGAGGGTATTGGTATCGAATTTGCAAGGTTAATATACGAGGATGGTTGAAAGATGGTAATTAAGCTGCTGCTAGTTGTTTATTTAACAAGGTATATATAATGATTTAACAAGGTCTATTGAATTTGCAACTTCACTATTGATTTCTGCTTGACTGTGGGAAGTAGGGGTGCAAATGAGCCGAGTTCGAGCTCGTTTAACTTATGAAAGCTTGAGCTTGGCTTGATTCGGGCTTTATTTCTAAAGCTCGCGCTTTGCTCAGGCTTGGCTTGTTTATTATTAATTAACTGAGTTTATAAATTATAAGTATTTTATATATAATTTAGCTATTTATAGTTTATATTAGTTCAACTAAACAAAAGGGTTTTACTTGCTTAACTGATATGGTATCGATCTATCCTCTGCTCAAAGTCTAGTAGCTTAGTGGCCAACCCTTTTTTTTTTTTGTGTGTGGCTGCATCCAATTTTTGATGTAGTGACTTTAACCTTTTATTTCAATTGTTTCAAATGTCTTGATATTTTTAAATGTGTAGTGTCTACGTTAGTGGGAAGTACCGAATATGGCTACTATGTGATAAAGTTTATGAAGGAGATAGCTTACAAAGGAGTTGAAATACTTGACAATGACAATGTCAGTTTAGGTATGTTTAGAGATACTTTAGTCTGTATGTTAAAAAAAATATGTAGTTATATGTCCACACAAATGCTTAGATTCATAGATTTAGATTTAGTTTTGAAATTAAATTTGGAAACAAATGCTTAAATTCATTGATTAAGATTTAAATTCTGAATTTTAAGATTTATTATTACTATATTGTTCACAGCTAATAACTGCCAATTTGGAGTGATCCTGACCGTGTTAATTGTTTCAGTTACTTTTGAGAATTGATCTCAGCCGTTCAAATCCAATGGCAGTTTCCTTTTTCAATGCAGTTTTTTGGGATGCGGCAGTTTGTCAGTTTCGGTATTTTTCTCACCACTACTTTCAGACAACTGTTGCAGCGGTTGTCTCTCCCCTAACTTCTACCACGTTCGTCTGCCACTGTGTATAAAACTATCACCAGACATCCTCTTCAATCCATTATACGCCATCCTCTCCAATTCTCTGCTCCTCTCTCACCAAGAAAACCCAAATCAACAATCGAATTTTCTCTGGCCGTCTCTCCCCCAACCAAATCCAAATCAACAATCAATTGTTGATTTGCATCCCTAACCCAAAAGGTATAGAAGCATCTAATTGTTTACACCCAAATTGGAAAAATTAGGGTTCGCTTTGTTAAATGTGAAGTGAGCCGCCGGCCACTCGTGTCCACCGCTACCATCTCTACCACTGAAGTGAGCCGCTGACCAACTGCCACCACTCTCCTATGGATTCCTAACATCCATCGCCACCATCGTTGTTAGGGGTGAGAAACAACTGTATTTTAATCTTATAATGAATTTTATAAACAAATAATCTTAGATCTAAATGTGCAGGTTTGTGTTGAAGACGACGATTGTTGCGTCACTGGATCAGGAAGAATGAACAAGGATGACGGGCGGTGTTGGTGAAGATGTAGGATGACGGGTGGCATTGGTGTTGTTCCCAGAAAAAAACACAATCTCGGTTCCGGTGAACTTAGGGTTCCTCCATGACCTCATACGAAGGCGGTGATGGAGTTTGAGTAACCAGCAACGATGGTTAAAGGATTCAAGTGGGTGAAGACGATCCAACATGTTTTCTGGCGAGTCTCCTGTAAGTTTCTTGTGTTTTTCATGTCTCTATTTTAACCCATCGGTGTTAGTGAAGGAAAAAAGTAGTCATCTTTATGGGATTTCAGTAATTGGGTCAAATCTGTTGGCTGATATGATTATTGTTATGTTAATCCACTAATATATCTCTTAATTTTTTTTAAGTGGCTGAGGTGCCGCCTCAATCATCAGCTGAACTGATCAAGATGATGGAGCACAGACTGTCTGCTATTGAGCACATGAATGCTTATCTTCAAGGCATTATTAATCACGTAAGACTCATCAAGTCTCATGTATGTTTGAGTTTATATACTGATATTATATATCTGTTTCTAATTTTTTATATTGAATAAAGACAGCCAGAAACTTCACCAACTGTGTGATCAAATGGATCTCATATGTAAGTTGAGGGCAATAGAAAAGGTGAGTTTTTATGCCTTTGAATAATTATTACTTTAAGTTGATGTTCAACAACCAGTACACAAAATGGCAACAAGAAACTTGATGCTGCTTACCAAAAGGCTCAACAGAAGTCTGGATCATGCCCGGTTTTTCTTTTCTTTTCGGTAAGCGTTCCACCATTGTTTGATTTTGATTTTGTTTATCTATTGTCTAATGTATATTTCTCACTGTTCAAATGTATAATGTTTATGTTTTTTAGGTCAATACAAGTGGACAATTTGTTGGTGTTGCTAAGATGGTGGGCCCTGTTGATTTTAACAAAAGCCTAAAGTACTGGCAACAAGATAAATGGATCGGTTATTTTCCGGTCAAGTGGCATATTGTTAAGGATTTGCCAAACAGTTTGTTGAGGCACATTACTCTTGAAAACAATGAGAATAAGCCTGTTACCAATAGCAGGGACACTCAAGAGGTACTTTTGTTATAAATCTTGCTTGATATTGAATATTTCAATTTTTTAATCTCACTGTTTAATTATATTCATATTTGTTTAGGTGAGTATGATGATGATGATGATATTTGTTTAGGTGAAGTTAGAACAAGGATTCAGGCCATGGCGTTTCTGTTGTTCAAGAATTTTATATGTGCTTTAATTAGGCGGGCCGTGTTTTATATTCTGAGAGCTACAATTGGATTAAACCAATACAACTAAAAAGCATCAGTATTATTCAAAGATCTAATGCCATGTGGATCTGCAGCCATGTGTATGGAGGAGCAAGTGTATTATAATACCTGTGTGATCACTATTGCTAGCGGGCTGTCTTCACTTGGTAATTATAATATATTGCTAATTTCTAATTGCTCTATAGAGTTGGTATCAAACTGCTTATGTCATGTGGTGTATGCATGAAAAGTTGAGTCTTTTTTTTTGTATATATGTTTATATCCTTCTGTTAGGTGAGCTTACTTTTATTTATTGTCTCACATATACTTTAATTTCATAGTAAAGGATTAAGGGTCATATAAAACGTGCGGCTTTGCTCTTACATATGCCACAACTTTTCACATGTTTTTTTTATTGGTTTGATTGCAGAATTCTCTTCTGGAACTTGATGGGATGCTTTCATGTTAAATAACTCTATTTCACATCCATTAGTAAATGGAATTAGCGTGGAATAACAACGGTTCACAAAAGCCATTGCTACCTACAAAACAAGATAACCTTGTGGTTATGCAAAAAAGTTGGCGTTTTTTTTTTTTTTTTTTTTTTATCTAGAGTAGTTTGTCAGTATGCCAGTTACCTGATTATCAGGGTCTAAGCTGCCTCTTAAACGGCTCAGAATTGTCTCAGAAAGTGGTTTCCTCGCCGGCATCTCTTGACAACTGGTTGGAGTAATTTTGTCAACCAGAAGAAGCTGGTGGCAGGTGATTCGATCGTGTTTTTGAGGGCGGATAATGGCGATTTTTGTGTGGGGATTCGGAGGGCGAAGAGGGGTTTCGGAAGGGGGTTTGTCGAGTCGAATTGTTCCTGGTGGAATGTTGCGGTTAGCGGGTTTGGGAATTCCTGGAAGGTGAGTGATACGGGTAAATGATCAGTGGTTTAGATGGCAGTGGATGGAGATGTTGTTAGGAATCAGTGGATCCATCAACAGTGGATGAACAACAGAGGTTGTTAATAACAGTGGATCAGCAACAGAGGTTGTTAGTTAACAGGGGTTAGCAACAGAGGTTGTTAATAACAGTGGATTAGCAGCAGAGGTGGTTAGCTAACAGTGGATCAGCAACAGAGGTTGTTAGTTAACAGGGGTTAGCAACAGAGGTTGTTAGTTAGGATTTAAATATCCCAGCAGTGCCTTTATATTGGAATAAAGTGGCTGATGGCATCATGGAAGCCCTCAAATTAGAAGAAACAATAAAGAATTATGAACAATGCAATGAGAATGGTGGTACGTTTTCAAACTTATATACATTTTTTAATACATGTTTTCCTTTTTAAGTTGTGCGTTTGGTTCACTGGTACATTATATAGGTGTATTTATTTATAAGCTTTTGTAACTCAGACTGTCGCCTTCTGATTGGATAATCGTTATGGTCGACTGAAAGAGATATTGAGATGAATCGATGATTGGCAACCATTCCATTTCATTCCATTCCACTCTCAATTTCAAAGGAACATCAAGATTTGTGGTAATTCCTCTATTTTATTTAATTTGTATTTGTAAAATAAATCTGCATTATGATGTTTTTTAATAAGAATTGCATATTGTTGAGTTTTTTAATAAGAATTGCAATGGTTGAATTTGTGCAAGATTTTTGTAAATTGATGGTTGCATTGTAGGGCAGGATGGAAACGGAGCCCGGGAAGTGGACCCCGGGTGTTGGGTTAATCTTGATGTTATGGGTCGTGTACGGGTCAAGTCGGTTACCAGTTTTATTTAAATGGGTCACCAAATAGCACACGGGTCACGGGTCACGGGTCAGCGGTAACGATTAACGGGTCGCGGGTCAGTAGACTAATGGGTCAGCAAATACCTCATGTTATCGTGGGTTTGAGAGATTGTGGTGAATGAAGACTTAGACAGGTTTGACCGAGCTTCATGGAAAATAAACGTTGAGATGAGATGAACGTGGAATGCAAGAAAAATAGGAGCTGATAGTTTAACTAGCATGTGTTTTATTTACTTTGTTATAAATAGGTTGTAATTTTTCTTTTCTTATGTACCCTATGTTCATTCAATAAATGATTTTTGTGTGTTATTTACCTTTTGGATTGGAGTAACCTTTCTTTGAGTTGAATTTGAAACACCAAGTATCTCTGTGATGCTCATTAAACATGTTCCACTTTTGTGTGTGAGTAACTGCTACTCGGCAGTTTTTTTTTTGCTTATGGATATCTCTACAATATTAATCTGCACGTAAGTTACTTAAACATGTTCCAGACAGTTAGCTGATTTCGTGGGTGGGTAACTGTTACTCTAAAATCTATATATACGCCTGGCCAGTGAGCATCTTTTTAAAGTTTTGTGTAATAAAATGTTGAGGAAACAGAAACATATACCTTGATGGAGCCTGGAATCGGACCAGACAAAGAGCATAACCTGATGAAATCTGTACTGCAAGTTGCCAAGGTAATTAATCAACCTGTCAACAAAAATTCCTTATATTTTACGTTTTGTGTAACAAAATGTTTACGAAATAGAAGCATAGGGCCTGAATAGACCTGGCAAACAGGTCGGTCGGGTCGGGTCATGGGTCAAAACGAGTTCGAGTCAAAACGGGTCAATTAAAGAAAGGGTTGTTTTGGTTCGGGTCGAAACGGGTTCGGGTCAGAACAGGTTTTGGGTCGGGTCAGGTTGGTTAAAAAATGATTTTTTTTTTCTTTTTTTAAACAGTGATTGTACATCAAGTGGGGCTATACTAACACAAGTTTACTTGATGTTAAACTTCCCTGATGAAGCCTCGATCATTTTTGTGGTAGCTGTGGGCCCCACAATAGTCATCACGTCAGTTATGTTCCTAATCAGACCCGTTGGCGGCCATAAACAAGCTAGACAATCCGATAACACGAGTTCTCTTTATGGTGTTTGCCTCATTCTAGCTGCTTATCTTTTGGCGGTTTTAATACTACAAGATCTCGTCGATTTGAACCAAACTGTACTCACCGCGCTCGCACTAGGGCTGGTGACTCTCGTGTTGCTTCCGGTGGTAATTCCCGTTACATTAGTGTTTTTCTCCCCCAGTTCCGAGGAAGAGGAACGCCTTCTTAATGAGGAGAAACAAGAAATGAATGATCATGGTAAAACCGAAGTTATTTTGAGTGAAGTAGAAGATGAAACACCATCGGAGATTGATTCACTTCCGGCTAAAGAACGAGAAAAACGGATCTCGCATTTGCAAGCAAGGTTAGTGCAAGCGGCTGCTGACGGAGCTGTGAAAGTTAAGAAGAAGGGTCCAAGAAAGAAGAAGTTCTAACACTTTTTCCTTATTTTATTTAAAACATCAAGTAATGCATTCACACAGTTCTAACACTTTTTCCTTATTTTATTTAAAACATGAAACGGTACCGGTCAAAACGGTTCGATTCGAAACGGTACTGGTCGAAACGGTACGGGTCGAAACGGTTCGATTCAAAACGGTAAGGGTCGAAACGGTTCGATTCGAAACGGTTCCCGTGGAAAAGGTTCGATTCGAAACGGTACTGGTCGAAACGGTTCGCGTTGAAAAGGTTCGATTAGCTTTTTTAACCTGATGGAATTTAAACATGTTGTAGGTCAGATGGAACATGGGTTGAATGGTGGTTACAATGTAGCCTATATAAAAGCATGATGCCAGGAAACTTGCTGCAAAAATTTAAAGAGTAAATTTTGATGGAGCACGTCAAAGTTGGTCATATTGCCATGGTAACCTATCCTATTAGCTTTTTTTATAAATTATTATTATTATTATTATTATTATTATTATTATTATTATATCCTTAGTTTTAAAGTTGTATTCCCTTTTTTAATATATTGTTTTCCATGAAAGATTGATATGAAGGCAAGGCATAACATAAAATAACATATGAAGTCTGCTGCAGTTTTTAAGCACCAAGTGCAAGGGTAAAATGGTCCAATATCCTGCTGGTATCGTCAGGGTCGTCAGAAGGCTGTTGGATTTCTGTGGTCTGATGCATCAGAAGACTCAAGCTGGTTGGATGTCAAAAAGCTGCTGCAACAGGTTTGGTAATAAACAGGCTCGCTGTTGGGTTGTTTCGGAGTTTATGGATCTGAGGCGACAGCTGTTTAATCACCGTATGAGTTATAGCTTTGGGAAATGGCTGGTACAGACTTTCTGTGGTGATGTCCCATTTATGCTGGTCCGTCTTAATATGATGTGGGTGACAGCCAAACATCGTCTCAGGAGGATTATGTCTAATCTCGGCACTGTTTTTAGGAACGTTCTGCTGAAGGCGGGTCTCAAAGCTTGCTGTTTGGGATGCAGATTTCCGCTGTTTATGAAGCTCTGTTGCTGGATATCGTCTGTTACGAAGATCAGGCCCATCTACAAGTACGTGGGCCAGGGGGTTAAAATTATGAAACATGTCACCGTTTGGATCATAAGGTGTTATAACCGTGACGTTTCAAAAAGGTATTAGCTGGAAAACGACAAACTTCTTGGGCATCTCACTTGGGGTTGGGGGTATTGGGCCAAATCATGGCATGACTTATATACCAACAGACTGGAGAAATTATTGTGGGCTTAATACTATGAGGCACATGCACTTCAAGAGGAAATGGGCTCATCAGCAGACTCCGAGTTTTTGTGGTCCGATCTTTTGTTTTGAAACTCTATGGATTGATAGTCTTGGTGTTAATGCTAGATGTAAATTTGGGATGATATCCCCGTGTAAAGCTAGGTTTTTGTTCATTCCTAGCGTAGGTAGCATGATTTCGTATTTTTGGTCTCCAAAGTTTGTTTTGGATGGAGCAATATTCAAGATCGAAGGAAGTAGATCATATTGTTTGTAAGTTGTTAATAGCAGCATCTTCTTATTACATCTGGCAAGAGAGGAATAACAGGCTGTTCAATAATATTAAGAGGACGGTTGCCCAGGTGATTGAAAAAATTAAAAATTCGGTTCGGTTGCGGCTGATGGGTTTCAAATTTCGTGTGAACACGGCTAGGGAGAGGATTTTCAGGACATGGCAGATTGAAGATATCAAAGACGATGTAGTGGATCCTGGCTAGTAGTTTTTTTTCTAGTCTTGTTTAGATCGGGTTTGGTTTGTTTATTTGGCTGTCTAACATGTTTAGTTGTTTGGTTTTGGTTGTGTTGCGTGGTATCCTAGACTTCATATGTCAAGTCTAGTTGGTGTGTCCTTTTGACACACCCTTGTACTTTTTTGTTTCATTTATAAAATTCATCGGGGTAACCCTTACCCAAAAAAAAAAAAAAAAAGTTTGTTTTGGATGACGTGACGGGGGGAATGCCCCCTTGATATTTGTAATTATTTGTTATTATTTATATAGTTTGCCGGGCCATGCCCTTTTACCCAAAAAAAATAAATAGCAAAATGGTAGTAGATAAGACAATGCGAACAGAGGCAACTTTTTTTTGTTTTTTCTTGGTCAGGTATCCATATGGTCTGTTGGATGATTTAAGCACATCATGTCAAGGGTGTCACAACTTCAATGTGAAAAAATAGCCTTTTGTTAGTATGGGGCTCTCAAGCATCGCCTCACCTGCAGCTTTACAAGGTTTTGAAGCACCTGGATGTTTCAGTCATTTTGGCCCAGTTCTCTAAGGAATTGCAGATGATATATGCCAAGTTCAGGTCCGATTTTGTGATGCTGCTGGGTCTTGGTCAAGCTTTAAACTGCATATACACGGCTGTTAAGAGCTGGCTGCATCAGATCTTCGTGTGGACATGTATTATTTGGTTCTATGCTGGTAACAGGTCTGGATTAATTGTCTGGATGGTGTATTTTTTGAAGGCTCAGTCCGAGTTTCATGTGCAAACGCAAGGAAACTGGGATTACAGGGGTAATTTGGGTAAAAATGCTGCTGGCTTATCCGAGTGTGGCCATCTTTATATGGCATGCCGAGTTGGGATTCCCAATGTATAATAACTTTTCCAATTAATTAAGGTTAGGTATAAACGGGTCAAGTCGGGACAAATTCTTCACACTATCTACAACTACACTTTAAGTCTTCAACTCCTGTTCCCCTTGTAGCTGAATTTCTTATTTGACCCGCTTGAGATTAAAACCCTACAAAAACTGATCCATTTTCAAGTCAGTGGGTCGAAATTGTCACCAAGATGTGTGTTTAAGATGCTTTTGGCTATTGACATAAGGGATTGATCCTTAACTGATGGGTCAAATAGGGTCTTTTTATTAATTTGTTTTTATTTACAGGGAGTACACGTGTGGGTAGAGTTGTGATGAGCTGTTGCACAACATTTAACTCCTGTAACTTTGGAATTGGGTGGAAAATCTCCTGCTATTGTTGATTCCTTTTCAAGTTCTAGGGAAAATAATGTAATTTCCAATTTATTTAATTATTCACTAAATTATATTAATTTAAAAAAGTTTCTTATTGTTATTTATAATCTCCAATAAATATCTTATTTTCCAATTATAGATTACAGCAAAAAGAATAGTTTGGGGTAAATATAGACCGTGTGTGCTGGACAAGCTTGTATTGGAATAGATTATGTTCTAACAGAGAAAAAGTACCTCCCAATGCGAAATTTGCCTCCAGGTTTGTCCTCAACCAACAAACGTTTTAGTTATTAATTAAAAAACGGTTTAAAAGATTTTATTCTGTCATTTGAATCAAACTGATTTATCTTTACTGCTATATGATTAATATACTATATTTTTGTTTTTCTTCGAGTTTCAGCCATTCAAGCCCGGATATACATCACCACCTCCGTTATTCCATTGTGATGGCATTCCAATTAATTTCAGGTGTCGTTTTGACCTTAATGATTTTCATCCATGTACATTTTTTGCTAGACTGCAGCTATTAATATATTCACATTTCTTTTCATTTCGCGCTTCAGGGGTAATTAGGAGATTTCCAGTCGGGATCTATACAGTTTACGGGTTTCATCAATGGGTTATGCTGGTGATGATGAACTCGACTTTGATGAGTATATCACTCTTAGCTCCAAAAGTTTGATTTGTTGCCGTGTAGTTGCTATAATTGTATGTAATCTCAATATTAAAAACGAATATGAGACCGAAGAGCCAATACTTGTGTTGAATGAAGTTACGATCGACCGTGGGATTTCATCATTCCTTACCAATTTGGAATACTATTGTGATAACTCATTTGTCATGTGTGTACAAGGAGACGGATTGATTTTATCAACAACTTCAGGGAGCACTGCTTACTCGCTTGCGGCGGGAGGTTCGATGGTCCATATACAGGTACGTTTTGCGATGTTTCCCCTTCATTCTTAAACAATACTGCTTGCACTCTATTTTCATAAATCACTTCTTTACATGACTTGAAACAAAACATGCAGGTTCCAGGCATATTATTCACTCCAATCTGTCTGCATTCCTTATCTTTCCGGCCTCTGATATTACCCGAGTATGTAACACTTCGGATCCAAGTTCCGTTCAACAGTTGAGGTCATGCATGGGCATCGTTGGACGGGAAAGATAGGAAACAGTTGGCTCCAGGTGACGAACTTATGTGTAGCATGTTGGTTTGGCCGGTACCCACAGCCTGTAGAGGGGATTCAATCAATGACTTTTTGCACAGTATCCTTGATGGCCTGCATTGGAACCTGAGAAAGACTCAATCTTTCAATAGGACCGTGAGAAACATAACGGGTTAATGTTTTTATGTGGGTCAATAAGTATAAGGTCATGCTGATTAGCGTTAACTATTTTGACTTATAAATTATTATTACGTTAAACAATAGAGAACATTGTATATTGACATGTAATATGATATCGATGTATTTTCACTATTTCACAAGTGTATCAATTTATACGAAGTGCTTCTTATATCACAAGTGATTGTACTCGTGTAATTATCAAGATGTTCTACAATCCACAAAGACCAATCTATCCCATGAGCTTGATAGTGTAACAACAAATTATTGGGTTGAATTGATTTCAAACAGGTTAGGTTTAAGTGTCTTTTCCTACCATCTTATGGATTTGATGACACAAATTGAAGCATGTTCCTACCTTGTCGTGTATCTCGACTTTTACTTTTACTAACAATTCTTGGGTTGAGATGCAGCAGTTAAGTGGTTCTCTCCCACGTCCCTAAATCTACGCAGTCGTGTTTGGGTCACAACCTAGGGATATTCGGGCTGTGTTCAGATACAATTTTTGGGTTCACGTTGGGTTTAACCCGCCGACCCGCAAACACGGTCTGTTTAGCACCCCTAAATGAAAACATAACTAAAATCGTGTTGTATTGCTGATTAAACAGGTGGAGAGAATGGTTAACGAAGCCGAAAAGTTCGCTAAAGAAGACAAAGAAAAGAGAGATGCTATTGACACGAAGAACCAGGTGGATTCAGTCGTATACCAGACCGAGAAGAAGTTGAAGGAATTAGGAGACAAGGTTCCCGCACCGGTGAAAGAGAAGGTCGAGGCGAAACTCGGTAAGCTGAGGGAGGCTATAACCGGCGGGTCAACACAAACCATAAAAGACGCTATGGGTGCGCTTAACCAAGAGGTGATGCAGCTTGGCCAGTCCCTTTACAACCAGCCCGGTGCACCGGGAACACCACCGGGTGCTGAGGCGTCGGGAGCTTCAGAGAAGGGACCGGAGGGTGATGTCATTGATATCGATTTCACCGACAGCAAGTGAGTCATGTGATTCGGATTGTTTGATATTTTGGACACGTCATCTGTTTTGTGTGAATTCGTGAAAGGGTGTTGGTGAATTTTAGCAACTGATGAGCTTGAAAGAAGTATAGGATGTCACACCCCCAAAATCCACACGCGGAGTATCACCGCTTGGAGGCGTGACTGACCGGGATCAAGCCACCAATCATATCAAACGTACTAAGAATTAAATGTAATTTAAACCAAACGATATGAAAGGTGTTCCAACAAAACATGTTAAGTGTATAGCGGAAGCATAAATGTAAACCCAACGTAAGTAATAAGTTCAATGTTTAATGTTTCAATATAAGATCCATAATCCGTGCCCACAACGACCGCGCCTCCCGTGCAAGCTCCAAATGTACCTAAGGTCCTGCAAGGCATGCAGCAGAGAGTCAACAACTAGTTGAGCGAGTTCACAGAAAGTAAGTTCGTTATAACAAATCATACATGCATTTAGTGGGGGCTTCCCATGTAAATACGTACTAATGGTGGGGGTTTCCCATGGTCATATGTATTACTAGTGGGGGTTTCCCACGTTTATCTTTACTAATGGGGGCTTCCCATGTTTGTACTTACTAGACTATTTGCAACCATGTGTTCTTCTTAATCCGAGAACAGGAATACGTACAAGGTCACGTAGGATTTACGTGAGTGCCCTTCCCCGAGGACAGTGGTACGTGTGGGGTTTACGTAGGATTTACGTAAGTGTCCTTCCGACCCGGAAGACAATGGTAGGTATTAGTTTACGTAGGTTTTACGTAAGTGTCCTCCCGACCCGGGAGACAATGGTAGATACTAGGTTACGTAGGTTTTACGTAAGTGTCCTGACTATCCTGAGGACGATGGTCTATAGTCTAGCGATAGCGTAAGTACGAGTAGTTATCCATTTCAAATAATCCAACCCGATTCCCAACCCGAGAATCCCATGCCTTGGCTGTGTGAACTCACCTTGGTTTGCTCGGTATGCTAAGTATGTGCTCAAAGTAAATCAATCACGTCCTAGGGTATGCACGTATACATAATCAGTTTATAATCACGAAGTTGGCACGTAGGTACAATCATAGTGAACATCGCATCAATAAGCACCGAGTATCACATTGCACGTATTCTTAGTCATATAAGTAATGTCTCATACCTAACAGTAGTTAAATATCTCAGTTAAATTCTAACATAGATAAGTCAGGTTACTGTGCAAAGTATTCAAGTCGGCGAAACACAGATTGGCGAAACACATTCTGTTTCGTCAATCATCCTTTGGCGAAACACAATCCTATTTCGTCAACTATCCTTGGCGAAACACATTCTGTTTCGCCGAGGGTTCTGTTTCGTCAAGAAGATCAGTTACCCCGAACATCAGTTACGTAATGAGAAACCCAAATCATCCTAACAGCCGTCATCATCACCCAATGATCATACAAGACAAACCGAAATCACATGCTCATCATCATTATTATTATAATTTCCCACATCAATGGCCAACAATTGTTAAATATGACATGTTGTGATTGGACCAAATATGTGGTCATGAGAATTATCAAATCATGAACAAACATCATCATTTAAACAAATAAATCATGGCTGACAAGTCCATGTTGAAGGTATTCTATTGGACCGAATGAACATCACATAACAATTCACGTATATCATACATCAATCTGATCTTAACAGTTTACCAATTTCCGATTCGGTTTCATATGTAATTCGTATATATATTTTTATCGATTGAATAAACAGGTTATATTACAATATCAACCCTATTCATCATCATGACAAGAACCCTAATATTCATACAACATGTAGTGTCGGTTACAAATATGCATCATCATACGGAATCATATAAACACATATACGAATGAAAGATAATCAAAACACATAGGTTTACTAACCGAACAATGATTAGATCGCACAAGAGTTTCCGGTGGGTTCTAGTTTGCCGTCACAGAGAGAAGGGAGCTCTAGGGTTTCGGTTGTGATGGTAAAAAAATGTGAAACTAAGGCTGTTACATGTTTTAATATTCGAGTTTACGTGTTGGGCCCGAACTAGGCTTCGGTGAAACTGGGCCGGCGAAACAGCCTGTTTCGTCGAGATGAGGTTGACGAATCACTTGTGTTTCGTCGAGTTGTTATCTGGCGAAACACATCTTGTGTTTCATCGAGTATTTTCATGTGTTAAACCAGTTTAGGTGATTTCTAATACACTAAGTCTCATGCTATAATATCAACACATAATCAAGCAAACACAATACGTTTTATCATATCACAACTATATAGTCAAAGTCAACGTGCATTAAATGCGAATAAAGAATGTCGGAATTTCGAGTTGTCACATTATCCCCAACTTGAAAGAAATTTCGTCCCGAAATTTAGCATGCAGTTACTGAGGAAGCTAATGGTGTGACGTTGTTTACCTGTATTGTATCGCGGCTCCCCGAGCAAGTTTGCGAAAAAATACTGGTTTTCTTGGGGTGTCACATAGGATGATATTATGTTAATAGTAGGTAGACTTGCAGCAAACTGGATGGTAAGAATGACCATGCCATGGTTGTTTTTTGGGTGAAAATTATATAATTTTTATTTAGTAATTCATATTAGTTCCATATGAAAATAATGACACGTGGACCAATAAGATAAAACTGTTGATGACCAAAACTGAAGATTGTGTTTTCAAATGGTCTATAAATTGTCAAGTTATTGATTTCAAAGATTCAAAAAAACCTGAAGTAGTATATTAGATTAGGCCCTCACAATATTTCCTTCAAGAAAAACTTACTTAAATCGTATGTTTATGTAAAACTATATGTATTTGGATTACATGTTATTGAGCAACCTTTGTGAAATCCTACATTCAAGAATAGATTGTGAGGCTAAGGTATGAGATCCTTTCTTAGCGATCAAGCTAACCAATTATTAGGGATGGGTTCAAATAGTACATTTATATTATGGATGCATGAGAAATTTCCAAGTTTTCACCATAAAAGCGAGAAAGCTTTAAGAAAATATGATTGTACAATAAGGTGTGGTAAGTATCAAGCCTTATAGTTTTAGTTTTGAGACATGGGTCATGATTTTTAATTAAAATAGGAAAAAAAATACAAAGGATAACAAAACCTTGTCTTTAATATGCAAACAAGTAAATTTAACCAATTATACCCCACTCCACATTTATGATGGAGGCTAATTACGGACTACATTGTTGGCATTATGCGTGGTTTTGCTACAGCTTTGGATCTAACTTCGAGGGGCTAAAGGGGATGGATTTTGACAGTTTTGATTTTCTGCACACATATGCATAAGGATGAGCTTGGTGTCAACCGGTACTGACCCGAAAATACCGGGTACCTACGGTTCGGTAGGGGTGTGAATTTCTGACACGACCCGAGAACATGACACGAACCTAACACGAATTTCGCAGGTTTAGGTTTAGTCTAAACGGGGTCGGGTCCGTTTCAGGTTGAACCCGCGAACCCGTTTAGCTAAATGGGTCGGGTTCGGGTCATGCCGGTCAGGTTGGCGGGTTGACGCGTTCCAACCCTTTATATTGTATTATATTTTTTTACAATTTTTTTATATTATAAATTAAATTGAGTGTGTATTTTATGTCATAATTATAACTTAAAAAGAGAAATTGACATAAGATTTTATAATTTAAATGTGATTGTATCATATACATTTGTATTTATTAGGTAAAATTTAAATTTAATATATTAATTTGTGGAAATAATTGAAAAATAAAAAAAAATCGGGTTGAATGGGTCATGTTTGGGTTAATCCACAAATATTCGGTCGGGTTCAGGTTGAAATGTCACAATTTTCGGGTTCTGGTTTATATAAAATTTTCGGGTTCGGGTTGAACCCGCGAACACGACCCGTTTAGCACGACTACGGTTCGGTACCGGTATTGACCGGTATTTGAAGAAAAAAAGGGTACCGAAAACGGAAAATGTCGGTACCAAAAATCGAACTGGTACGGGAAATTCGGTACCAATTTCGAACCGGTACCCGGTACTATTTGCTCATTCCTACATCTGCAACTATTTACTCTTAAAAGTTGGCAAGAAAAGCTGGCAAGTACTTGAAGAACAACAAAATAGTGGTTGCATGAAGCAAATGAAAATTGTTAGTGATATGGAATTTGGAAGCAAGGTACTCCTGATAATACACACATGGCAATAATAATATATTTTGGTCACATAATGAATGGTTTGGAATGGAAAGTAGCCATTTAAAGTTGATCATTCAAAGGTGTAGATCTGTTAATGGTTATCTAACTGGTTCTAAAGGAAAATTACATCGAGATGACTTTTGTGTTAACAGTAAAAAGGTCAACAAAAAGAAAATGGGGCTGGGGCATGCTATGGTTTTTTGCTATGATGGGGGTGGCACAAAAGGGATATTTCTTTGGGTGAAAACTGAGCAAAATATGATCAATGGTGTATGTGCTTATGGAATGTGTTTTGGTCGATTATTTTTTTACATGTAATTTGGCTATAGAAAAGACCCACTGACAGTATTAAATTTTGTTTAGAGCCGGCAACCATAACTTTTTCTTTTTCATACGATATTTAAAAAAATCACTATAATAACGGACGTTTTTATCTTTTATACGAGTATTATATTGCTATATAAAAAAATCATTATTTAGTGGGTTTTCTTTGCATTGTATTAAAGGTTCTGGTCATTGTGTTTTTCAACTGAGTTTTGGTCATTGCGTTTTTTACAATCGTTTCTATACATTGTGTTATTATCAAAACCTATAACACAATGTTAATTTGTTTTCTGCCGTTGTGTTTTTATATATTTATAATTAGAGTACAAATAACATTGTGTTTTTGAAGACATCGTGTTTTTGAATACGTAACAGTTATTTCTTAATTGAAGCAAATTTCTCCTAAACAGAGTTCAGGTTGACACTTTGACCTTGTCAGCCGAATAAATAGAAGATAACATTCCACGATCTAACAAAATAATTATAAAATTAATTAAAAAACTGCTAATTTGTTAGTTCCCCCCATGATTTTCTGCCCACATTCTCCACCTAAGACAATTCTGACAGAAAAGAAAGCAATTTGAGAAAAAAAAAACAAATGCAGTTCCGTGGGTAGTGGAAGTTTCTTTATATTCCTATATAAAGGTGTGCGATTGATCTTGGCCGTACAGATTAGACGGTTAATTGTGAGGTTTAATCCTAACCAGAATAACCAACCTGGTGGTTATGGCCAGAATTTAAAGGATTTTTAGGTGTAGCACTTTCATGAGGTGAAGTTTTATCGCCACATTGTGTTAATGTCATTGTGTTTTTATTAGACAACGAGGTTTTGTAGATGTTACTGTTTGATATATGTAAAATTGTACTATAGTATAGCATTGTGTTTTTGTATAAACATTGTGTTTTTTATGTGACATGATATACTTTTTATTTGTATTTTTTTACAACATACAATGTCGTCGACTCCCTCCATTATAATTTTAATTAGGATAAGTATTAGCAGTTTATTATTCAGGTTAAACCATTTTTTAGTTGTCGATAGTGTTCTCCTAAAAAACTGATAACATCAACTGTTGTATTAATGGTTAATAAAACTTTTCTTTCTTGATAAATAAATAACCTCCCTCAACCCCCACTAACTCCCATTTTATGGTGATAGCAACACCTTCGTTAATATGGGTCGTCTGATCATGGTGGTTATTTGTGAGATTAAATCTGATCCACAATAACCCCCAAAAATTGGCAGTTTTTTAGAGTGTAGCAGTTAGAAAGTTACCTAAAATTACTCCCCACGTTGCCCACTCTCCCGTTTAATTAATTACACATCAGCAATAAAATATAGCCAACATAAAATTCGTTAATAAATACAATTATTCATTTTTTAATGTATCATTTGGCGAGAATAAAAAAGAGTTAAACTAATTTACCTCTAAAAATCATTTATTTTAATTAAACATGTAACAAAGTAATATATAATATTTATTTTAAAGGTGTATTAATATTTGTGTCAGGATGAATTTAAGTTGCGGCACGTAGAGGATTAATTTTAGTTGCAGCACGCAGCACCTGATAGAAAAAACTTAAATTATATATTAAGAAACAACTATTAATTCGATCTCTTAATAGATATTACCTTTTAAAAAAATAAAACTCGGGATGCATCAATTTTGTTTAACCATTATTAATGCATTAAAATGTGTTCGAATGTTATCTCATGAGCTATAAGCTACAGTATTATAAATCTTTATGTTAGAAAAGTCATAAGTCAATATTTATGTAATTTAGTTACACATAATATACATACAATTTAAAATTGTGTTTTTGAAGACATTGTGTTTTTAATACGTCCAATCTTGACGGTTATTTATGTATTTTAGTAACACATAATTAAATACATACAATTTAACATTGTGTTTTTGAAGACATTGTGTTTTTTAATACGTAACAGTTATTTCTTAATTGAAGCAATTTTCTCCTAAAGATAGTTCAGTTTGACACTTTAACCTGGTCAGCCTAATAAATAGGAGATAACATTCCACGATCTAACAAAATAACTATAAAATTAATTAAAAAAACTGCAAATTAGTTACTTCCCCCCATGATTTTCTGCCAACATTCTCCACCTAAGACACTTCTGACAAAAAAGGAAGCAATTTGAAAAAAAAACAAATGCAGTTCCGTGGGTAGTGGGAGTTTCTTTACATTCATATATAAATGTGTGCGATTGATCTTGGCCGTTGAAATTAGACGGTTAATTTTGAGGTTTAATCCTGACCAGAATAACCACCAGGTGGTTATGGCTAGAATTTGAATGTTTTTTAGTTGTAGCAGTTTCACAAGGTGAACTTTTATCGCCACATTGTGTTATGTCATTGTGTTTTTATTAGACAACGAGGTTTTGTAGTTGTTTCTGTTTTACATATGTAACATTGTACTATACTACAGCATTGTGTTTTTGTATAAACATTGTGTTTTTTATATGATATGACATACTTTTTATTTGTATTTTTTTACAACATACAATGTCGTCGATTTTCAATTTTTTATGTATATTTCCCTCCATTATAATTTTAACTAGGATATGTATTAGCAGTTTATTATTCAGGTTAAACCGTTTTTATAGTTGTCGACCATGTTCTCCTACAAAACCGATAACATCAACTGTTGTATTAATGGTTAATAAAATTTTTATTTCTTGATAAATAAATAACCTCCCTCAACCCTCACTAACTCCTATTTTTCTTGAAGGTAGTTAACTTGAGCGGTTATTATTTACATAGGGTATTTAGGTAAATATAGGCCAAGAGTTGGCTACAAAGTCCAAATATAGGACATGAAAAGTTAAGTTGGAGTCCTTGGTTTATCAAGCAAGAAATATTGATTATTGTGCACCGCACCCATACCCAATTAGGTTATTTATACGTGTTGTATTTGCTTAATATTAAATTATGATGCATAGGAAAAGTAAATAGTTGGTGGAGCTGATACATGCATTTGGTTAATTGGTTGGAATTTAATTATTAAGAAGGGGATACAATCAAGTATTCTTGGTTAATTGGTTTAAATTTAATTTTAATGCATGGGAGGCGATCAAGTATACTGCAACGTAAGGGTGAACGGGGTGGTAGCGGCAAGTAGGGGCACTGAGTTTGGTTAGCGTGCGGTAACACCGCCGCCATCACCTACTTACCGCAAGGTGAGTGATGAAATTGGTAAGTTACTGCATGGGGGAGTGAGTGTTTTGACACTTTGAACACTATAATGGCTATAATGCTTGAGTGGACTCCACCCCTTGTGATTAAATGGCAAGAAGGGAGTTGGAAAGGGGAGTTCACATGGCAAGAAATCATTGGGTGGGTAGAGAGTTTACCTCCCCCCAACAGGTTACCACACCTTACACCCTAAGAATATAAACAATTAGAATTTAGTTTTATGGTTTGAATGATTATTTAAATTTTATTATTGAAGTTTTAATTTATGTATTCTTAGGTAGTCGGTATGGGGCGCCACCCACTGCCACCTTAGCCGTTATTATACAATAGTGCCCCCTCCCCCTAACTGCCCCGTGAGCGTTATTGGGTGTTAGTAACACCTATATTAATCAACTTACAAATAGTTACTTAAAATAGTAAGTTGTGCGAATTAAATATGAGAATTTAAGTTAGTATGTATGACAATTCAAGAACTGTTGTACTTACTAATCGCAGTTGGATAAGAAGTTATCATGACATTAAAATATACGGCAAGTTTGCGCTTTAACGACTTCCTTGAAACTCGCAGGTCCTAAGCCAATTTAGTTATTCTTTTCTATGTTTTACTTTTTCGATCTAATTTTTGCGAGTTAACATGCCGTAACGTGCGTGTGTGAATTGTCATTTTTATGTTTACTTTTTGTTCGGCTTAACGATCTCGAGATGTATCAATATTGTTTAACCATTATTAACATTGTGTTTTTGAAGACGGTGTGTTTTCAACATTGTGTTTTTGAAGACATCTGTGTTTAATTTAATTATTATGCATGAGAGGCGATCAAGTATACTGCACCATAAGGGTGAACGGGGTGGTAGCGGCAAGTAGGGGCGGTGAGTTGGGTTAGCGTGCGGTAACACCGCCGCCGTCACCTACTTACCGCAAGGTGAGTGATGAAATTGGTAAGTTACCGCATGGGGGGAATGAGTGTTTTGACACTTTGAACAGTATAATGGCTATAATGCTTAAATGGACCCCACCCCTTGTGATTAAATGGCAAGAGGGGAGTTGGAGAGGGGAGTTCACATGGCAAGAATTCATTGGGTGGCTGGAGAGTTTACCTCTCCCCAAGAGGTGACCACCCCTTACACCCTAAGAATATAAACAATTAGAATTTAGTTTTATGGTTTGAATGATTATTTTAATTTTATTATTGAAGTTTTAGTTTACGTACTCTTAGGTAGTCGGTATGGGGCGCCACCCACTGCCACCTTAGCCGTTATTATACAATAGCGCCCCCTCCCCCTAACCGCCCAATGAGCGTTATTGGGTGTTAACAACACCTATATTAATCAACTTACAAATAGTTACTTAAAATATTAAGTTGTGCGAATTAAATATGAGAATTTAAGTTAGTATGTATGACAATTTAAGAATTGTTGTACTTACTAATCGCAGTTGGATAAGAAGTTATCATGACATTAAAATATACGGTGAGTTTGCAGTTTATTGACTTCCTTGAAACTCGCAGACCCTAAGCCGATTTAGTTATTCTTTTCTATGTTTTACTTTTTCAGTCTAATTTTTGCGAGTTAACACGTCGTAACGTGCGTGTGTGAATTATCATTTTTATGTTTACTTTTTGTTCCGCTTAACGATCTCGCGATGTATCAATATTGTTTAACCATTATTAACATTGTGTTTTTGAAGACAGTGTGTTTTCAACACTGTGTTTTTGAAGACATTGTGTTTTTGGAGACATATGTATTTAATTTAATTATTATGCATGGGAGGCGATCAAGTATACTGCACCGTAAGGGTGAACGGGGTGATAGCGGCAAGTAGGGGCTGTGAGTTGGGTTAGCGTGCGGTAACACCTCCGTCGTCACCTACTTACCGCAAGGTGAGTGATGAAATTGGTAAGTTACCGCATGGGGGGAGTGAGTGTTTTAACACTTTAAACAATATAACGGCTATAATGCTTGAGTGGACTCCACCCCTTGCGATTAAATGGCAAGAGGGGAGTTGGGGAGGGGAGTTCACATGGCAAGAAATCATTGTGTGGGTGGAGAGTTTACCTTTTCCCAAGAGGTGACCACCCCTTACACCCTAAGAATATAAACAATTAGAATTTAGTTTTATGTTTGAATGATTATTTAAATTTTATTATTGAAGTTTTAATTTATGTATTCTTAGGTAGTCGGTATGGGGCGCCACCCACTGCCACCTTACCCGTTATTATACAATAGCGCCCCCCTCCTCCTAACCGCCCCGTGAGCGTTATTGGGTGTTAGCAACATCAATATTAATCAACTTACAAATAGTTACTTAAAATATTAAGTTGTGCGAATTAAATATGAGAATTTAAGTTAGTATGTATGACAATTCAAGAACTATTATACTCACTAATCACAATTGGATAAGAAGTTATCATGACATTAAAATATATGGTGAGTTTGCGGTTTAACGACTTCCTTGAAACTCGCAGGTCCTAAGCCGATTTAGTTATTCTTTTCTATGTGTTACTTTTTCGGTCTAATTTTTGCGAGTTAACATGCCATAACGTGTGTGTGTGAATCATCATTTTTATGTTTACTTTTTGTTCGGCTTAACGATCTCGCGATGTATCAATATTGTTTAACCATTATTAACATTGTGTTTTTGAAGATGGTGTGTTTTCAACATTGTGTTTTTGAAGAAATTGTGTTTTTGAAGACATTTGTATTTAATATACCTCCAGTCTTGATGGTTATTTTTTAGTTGAAGAGAAGTTATAACCTGCATAATTTCAATTCATTGTGTTAAAACAATCATCAGTCAATATTATGTAATTTAATTAGACATAATTAAATACGTACAACACTGTGTTTTTCTTAAGACACTGAGTTTTTAAATACCTTCAATCTTGCTATGTTAATCAATTTGCAAATAATTACTTCAATATTTTAAATTGTGCGAATTAGATCTAAGATTTTAACTTAGTGTGTATGACAATTCGATATATGAGAATACAAGAACAGTTGTAGTTACTAATCACAATCGAATAAAAAGTCATCATTATCTTAAATATGGAGACAGTTATTGATGTTCTTAATAGTTGGGTAAGAATTCATTGTGATATTAAAATATGCAGTGAGTTTGGATGGTGTTAATCATATATACCCGGACCGCGGACGGGTAAACTACTAGTTTATTTAATTGTTGTCTCACGTTGAGGAAAGAGTAGAGGAATACTCGGTTGCGAATATGGATGGCATTCACAAAGATTGGGTGACTTGGGCGGTTGCCTCAATTTTTAAGTGACAAACCAAATTTAGGCGTCGACGAATGTATTGACAAACAATGTTTTTTGTTAACATTAAAATATTTGTAGTTTAGTTGACAAATGATTATGTAATGGGTTGTTTTGGTATATATATATATATATGTGTGTGTGTGTGTGTGTGTGTGTGTGTGTATTTGTTTTGTGAAAAAGATTTATTGTTTTTGTTATTATACATGTATCCAGGGTAGATTAGTAATTCTATAAAAAAATTAAAGAATTAAAAACATGACACGTGTAAATGAATGTCATACATATATGTCATAAATGCTTGTCATGAACGTGTGTCTTTAAAATGTGTCATAAAATGAGTGTGATGAATGTATGTCATTAAAATGTGTCATAAAATGAGTGTCATGAATGTGACATTTGTGCCTCTACAACCATCATACAAATACGAATCCAATGAAATATTGTGTTTCATTCTCGAGATTTGTACAATTACATATGACAAGAACACATATAAAATTTAGTATGATTTCGAACTCTCAAGAAGCTTTTCAGGAAGTTTTACGCAAACCGTTACGTAAACGTAATCAGTTTAACGCGACATACGCTCTGTAATAGTGACATAAGATTAACATACCTTAAATATCCTTTACATAACTTAGAAATAAGTATTGAAGGGTTTGGTATGCCAAAAACAAGTTTATTCGGTCACAGGGACTATTTACGACAAACTACGAAAGTCTGCCGATTATCGTAGCAGCTTACACTCTGAACAAGTTCATAAGCTAAACATACCATAAATACCCTTAACATAGCTTAGAAATAAGCTTTGAGGGGTTCGGTATGAGAAAATACGCTTATTTGATCACAGGGACTAAAAACGTCAAAAACTGCGAAAGTATGCATTTTCGTGCATATCTTGCGTTCTGACCATATCCGGAAATCCAAAAATTTTTGTAATCACTAAAATATTGTATTTTAGTGATGGGAATGCAAAAATACCTCTCGTCGCGTAATTTAAATCGTTTTCGCGTCCGTTCAAGTTTCGTCGTAATGAACCAAAAAACGCGATGATACGACCAAACGAACCAACATCCGAGATATTTCCAAGCATATTCCAAGTCCCCTATGCTTTAACATCCTTATAATGCCTTGAAAATAGGTTAATGGGGAATAAATGCATCGAAAATCAAGTTTTGGGCTACAGGGACCACTTCTGCCAAAAATGGAAAGTCAGGACAAGACCCTGGCTCGCTGGCCGCGAACCCTGAGCCCATATGGGTCGCGGGCCATGAGACCTGGAGCTGGCAGAAACGAGTTTTCTGGTTAAAACTGCTGAATTGATGGTTTTTTCTAGTTGTTTCTTTGTTTGAGGACCAAGTTAAGTCTTCTCCAAGCCATCTAATCAGTCCTTAACACTTGTAGGGTGTGGATCATTCCTTGGGCCTTACACAAACACTTGTCATCATCCTACAATTCCATGAACTCCTATAAATAGCAAGCTCCATTGCTTCATTTCTTGCTCATTCCTCATTCTTCTTCTCTACAACTCTAAGTGGAGGCTAACACATTGTTGAAGGCCTCCTACCTGAGTTTTCTAGTCATTTTTCCATCCAAGAGCACTTGTAAGTGTTCTTCCTTGGCTTGTTTATTTATTACAAGCCAAAAGTCAAACAGTGTTTGACTTTTAGCTTTGACCATGAATTGGTCAAGTCAAAGTTCAATTGAACTTTGCAACATGATCGTAATCACGATGGTTATAGTCCCTTGCGACTATACCTACTTATTACCACGTTGACTAGTCGAAGTGACGAGTCAAAGTTTCGGTCAAAATGCACGACTATGTGCATTTTGCCACGAAACTATTTTCGGGTATCAAAACACTTTGTTTTGATACCAAATCAGTTTTCTAACTTAGTTAAACATGTTTTAACATGTTTAACTCGTCACTTCTAGTTTAGTGCTTATTTAGGGTCGTAAGTCAAGCGGTCTCGACAGCCGCTTAGACTTTCAAACTAGACCCATTTGGTCGATCATTAGGATCCGACCAAACATATATTGTGACCATAGTTATATAGGGAATAACCTTTCGAGCTTATACCTTATGGTGACTTCATTTAATTAGTTGTATGATAGGTAGTTTATATGCCTTAGGAAAATTAGCAAAATGCCCTTTTTACGCATAATTTCAATCTAAGTATATGTAACCTAAATTTTGACACTTAAACTGATTATGCAACATTATTAAACATGTTTTGGCATATAAGACTTATCGTAGGACTAGTTAGACCATCCAAACGCACTTTTGCGCAAATGACACGTTAAAGTAGCGTAAACTACCTTAACGGGTCATAACGGGTCAAAAGCACTTAGGATTGCTATCTAATCAAAATGTGGGCTTTGTTAAACCATATCATATGAGTTCCAACACTCATTTGGTTTACAATACCTCATTCTATCCGATCTCCCGATTTAGGTCCCGATTATTAACATAGTGATCCGATACTAGGTGCCACTTGATTCCTTGACTCCCCGAGCTTTGTTAGTTCACTAGATCAAGGATACTTGCAATCTCAAGTGAGTACATTGTTCCCCTCTTTTATTCTTTCAATTGTTTCCGGGTGACTCATATGTGCTAAATGCTTTTCATGTTTTCAAAACAATGATTATGGTTTATATAAAACACGACAACTTCAATAATGTGAACGAACTTATTGGGGCGTTAGTCGAAAAACGAATAACATTCATTAGCTTAGGCCGAGCCGACCAGTAGTATGTTATGGTACCATAGGATCTCATAAATCCCGTTATCGGACTATCCCCAAGGAATTGGGCGGGTAATGTGGGTAACGATAGAACCTGTTATTTTAACAAACCCTTTGGTGGTTTGTTAGTCGATTAAAGATACCCTTTGGTGGTATAGACGAGTCACACAGGTTTGAATGTGTTCAACTAGAATGACCAAAAGTTATATTTCACAATTAAAACACGGACGACTGAACGATGGTTTATAACACAGACGATTTGAACAATGGTTTATAACACGGACGATTTGAACAATTTGAACGATTTAAACGATGGTTTATAACACGAACGATTTGAACGATTTTGGATGAATGTTGTCAAACGATGTCACACAACGAGGTTTACTTAAAGATATAAACCATACAATGTTTATTTCAAGACGATTTACTACTTGGTTTTACAAAGACAAATGTTTTCAGTCAAGATTCGTGACTACAACGGTTTTGGTTTTACATATATCAACTTGTAAAGTTGATAAACATATTGCAATATAAAACACTTTTTGATTTCAAGGTACATACTCGACAACTCCCGTAGTTGGACGAGGTATTGCAATATGGATTCAAAGCCATGAATTTGACATACAAAACTGTCACACCCCGACTTTCCACGTGTCACCGGTGGGCCCGGTGGGGGAGTATTGTGACGTGGTTGGCAACGTAATAGTCAAACAACACAATTATATAAATGCACAGCGGAAGCAAAAGATAAATATATAACAATCCGAATATAAACTAATATCCAGTATTACAACGGAAAGTAAAAGATCCACAGGCGGATCAAATTAAAATGAAAACTGTTCAATAGACTTTGACATCTAAAGCTTGCGAGACTTGAGTAATGATGCCTGAAGTAGCCAGCCTATTTCGTCTAGCACCTGCACTTAGCCTTTTTGGAAAATATGTCAGTTTACACTGGTAAATACAACTCAACTGACTCATTTTGAAAAGATTTTTAAAATTTATTTGAATGCACTTCGGCAAATATATCTTTATAACTTGGGACAATCATTAAAATAATCATGTATACAGTTTTACTTATTTGTCATCCATCAGGGCCGGTTAGAAGAGCCGGACAAAATTAACTGACACCCCACAGGTATAATGCCCACAAGGTTGATTACTTAAGTGGATTACCAGTTTTTACATAATGCATCTGTCAGGTGTACGCCTACACCCCGTGCTTAGGTCGTGGCCATTTCGTAAAATGATGCCAAGGATATCCGGGACATGGTCATTTAACCCCCAAAAGCCATACACCAAATACTACATATTAAACGGGTCATGCAAATACATTAATCACAATCCGATTTAAATGACTACACATACCCGACCAAGCGGTACTTCTATAGTACCGTATCCCAAGCCCTTATAGGGAAAATAAGTTAAGAGTATTTACCTGAGCAAAGTATCAATCAAATACAGCAAATGTAAGTACTTTTACTGGGCTCCTAATCTGGAACGAAGGTTTATAATAAACTATTAGAATCCTAACGGGTCTTTAATTAAGCTTAAGCTTAGACCGGTTAGTTTCAAAGATACGGTTCGTACGCACGATTAAGCGAAGACCGGAATAGATTGTGATTTAGACCCGACAAGTTTGAAGACTTGCTTAATATGGGTATATTATACACATTCTGGATTTTGAGATAAAACCGATAAGGTTTGACCTGTTTCGGCTAATTTATGTAAACTAGTTACATAAACTGAACCGAACGCGTAATAAGCGTAACGGGTATCCGTAAGAGCCATATAGAGGTTTCCTAAGTTAATATGCCTCAAATATGTTGTGACATCAGCAAGATATCATTTATTATGCCCGAAATGAATTTAAACACAAACTATGCCCCGTAGGGGTAGTTTGGTCATTTAGAAGGTTATAAAAGAGTTTAAGTATTAACCTGAGTTACAGGTCTGATATAATCAGCAAAAATACTCAATTTGATAAGTTATAACAGTAGGGTAAAGTATATATGTGAAATTTATCAATTATAACCAAACTATGCACCGTATGGGCATTTTGGTAATTTCACATAAGTCGAAAAGCTCAAAACTGAAGTCTGAGTTAAACAACTTTTGCTTACTGTTAAAATATTATAATTTGCCTCAAATATCAGTAGGTATCACCCCTTGTATGTTTAAAATAGTTTTAGTACATACTATGCGTTAAAAACGCTTAAAAAGGCGATTAGAAGCCGTTTCCGGGTTCTATATAGAAATCTGATATTTTATTATTCCAGAAGGCTTAAAATAATTTATTAATAATTTAGAATCAGTAGCAAAAGGTTTGGAGTCGATTAGATATGTAAAACTCATTTTATAGCCCGTAAGGGCAAAACCAACAATTACCGGATTAAGCCTACGACTATGAGTTATGCTCAGCCTAAAATTAATTAAAAATATTTAAAAATCCCAAAATAATATATTACATCAGTGGGTAATAAGTTTGATACCAAAAAGTAGGTTTAAATCGGCTATACGCTAAGTATGCCGTTTAATCGCTAATAAACTTTCTAATTACGCTAATGATCATAACTCTCAATCTACACCTCCAACTGATGTCAAATTGTGTGTGCAAGTTTATAATTTAGTAACTAAGGTTTCTACTCTTTTACATTTTCAAAAATCACGTTTTAAGGTGAAAAGGGCATAATGGTCAACATATGAGCACTTAACGGATTCATGCATATTAATTGGTTAACTAATGAACCAAGGTGTATAATCACAGAGGGTTATACTAGCATGTAACCTGGTCCAAATAAAGCTCTAAGACATTTCTAAAACATACCAAAACGGGTCAGAACTGAAAGTCAAAGCAAAAGTCAAACTATGCGACTTTCGGTTCCGAACCGGGTCTCTACTGAAAATTGTCGGGTTGAACATGTTTAGACTTGTTCTTAAATTCATTACCAAGTTATATTGATGATCAAACAGGTTATATGGGTTCTACATTGCTAATTATGCATAAATTGTAAATTAAGCATCCTGTTGACTTTTTAATAACAAGTTTGACCTGACATTTGACCTAGTTTGAGTGGGAATCAGGGGGAACCCTTTTAAGGGTTTATTACCCACATAATTACCAACTTCTAACTATTTTCAATTCGACAAATCACTGGACCATTAGTGATTAATCGTTAAGTCAACCGTTAATTACGACGGTTTGACTTTTAAGCTAAAACTAAGCAAAAACTTAACTAAGAGAGGTTAAGCAAACTTACTGAAGTCCTATGCACGATTTTTGAAGCTTAGAGAGAATTCTTTAGCTCCAAAAATGCTCCAAAGTGCAGATGGAAGGTGTGAATAACTTGTTGCAACATCATGGCCTTATATAGTGATTTAAACACCATAGATTGTTGACATCTAAGTCTACAACTGACCACAATTCATCCACAAGTGTCCCTAGTGGTCTAGGGGTTGCTTAGGGGTCGCCCATGAAGTGAAACAACTGATTAAAGTCGATTATGGCGTGAAAAACGGCTGCTGTCAAACTTTTCTGTATCTGGGCGGGCCAGGCGGCCCGCGTAAGATGTTGTTAAAGTCTACGCGGCCCGCTTGGGCCTTCTGATCAGGCAAAAACGTTTTCAAGTTGTTGCATCTCGTCTCTTGGCCTTTCGAAAGGTCAACTAACTTATTTTCTTGCACTTTGAACCCTCTAAATTGACATATAAGGGCTTTAAGACATTTACCCACTTTGTTTAGTCCCCGGTTAACTTTATTGTCACCCGAAAGGTCCAAAATTTCAACGTTGACGCTTTAACCCCTTGTATACGAATTTGATCATAACTTTCTCATACGATAACGAAATTTTATATTATATTTATATCGTGCATTCTAGTGAGCATAATTAACCGTTACAAAACTTCGGGTTTGTCAAAAGGTCACTCAGAGGTATAACTTAAACATGTTGACACATTTAACCCCTATAGTTTGTAATCTCTCACTTTCTTCCATATTTAGCTTCGTATGATCCATGATTTATTCTTCTGAAGGTATTAGCATCATGTAGGGTTAATATACAATATATTTATTCACTGTTGACAGTTAGAACCCGTATATTCACATACTTTCCAGGTTTGTCAACTTTAGTCCTTCAAGAACATTCTTTCACACGTTCAAACTTATGACACGTGTCAACACATTATAGGACGTGAATTTTCGAGGTGTTACATCCTCACCCCCTTAAAAGAAATCTCGACCTCGAGATTTATTGAAATAAATGAGGGTATTTTTCTTTCATCGTGGATTCAACCTCCCACGTGTATTCGGGACCTCTACGGGCATCCGATTTTACCTTTACAATAGGCACATGCTTTCTTTGAAGCTTTTTAACCTTTCGATCCTCGATCGACACATGTTTTTCAACAAACTTTAAGCTCTCTTCTATATGCACATCTGTATGCGGTATTACCAGTGATTCGTCAGCGAAACACTTTTTCAGATTGCAGATGTGGAACAGATTGTGAATTCCACTGAGCTCTTCAGGTAAGTTTAACTTATAGGCAACTGATCCGACACGTTCGATGAATTCGAATGGTCCTATGTATCTCAGGCTTAGCTTGCCTTTCTTACCAAATCGCATCACCCCTTTCCAGGGTGATACTTTAAGCAACACTTTGTCACCAACTTCAAATTTCATAGGTTTACGCTTTGGATCCGCGTAACTCTTCTGCCTATCTCGGGCAGCTTTGAGACGGTCACGAATCTGGACAATCTTGTCCGTCATTTCAAAGACTATCTCTTGTCCTGATAATTGGACATCTCCAACTTCCGCCCAACAAACGGGCGTTCTACACTTTCTACCGTATAATGCCTCGAAAGGCGCAGCCTTAATGCTGGTATGGTAGCTATTGTTGTAGGAGAATTCGACTAACGGTAGGTGCTTATCCCAACTACCACCTAAATCAATCACACATGCGCGTAGCATGTCTTCCAACGTTTGAATAGTATGCTCACTCTGGCCATCCGTCTGCGGATGGTAAGCCGTACTAAAATTCAAACGTGTGCCCAAAGATTGCTGGAAACTCTTCCAAAAATGTGACGTGTATCTAGTATCCCTGTCAGAGATAATAGACACAGGTATGCCATGTAAAGCTATAATCTTATCCACATATAATTGGGCTAACATGTCGGAGCTATAAGTCTCCTTAATGGGCAGGAAATGTGCTGACTTCGTCAGTCTGTCCACGATCACCCATATGGTGTCATTTCCTTTCCTTGTCTTAGGTAACTTGGTGATAAAATCCATAGTTACCATTTCCCATTTCCAAGTGGGAAGTTCAGGCTGTTGTAGCAAACCTGACGGTTTCTGATGCTCGGCTTTGACTTGCGCACATGTCAAGCATTTAGCTACATAGGTGGCTACAGACTTCTTCAAGCCTATCCACTAATAATTTGCCCTTAGATCCTGGTACAATTTATCAGCTCCAGGATGAACGGAGTATTTGGAACTATGGGCTTCCTGGAGGATGACATCTCGAAGTCCTCCATAAATTGGAACCCATATTCGTCCATTTAATCTTAGAATTCCGTCCTTGCTAAGAGTTAACTGCTCCTCAGTTACCCCTAGCTTTTCGTTAGGATAGTTAGCTTCCAACACAGCTTCCTTCTGTGCAGTTAACAACCTTTCATTTAAACTGTTCTTTATTTCAATGCTCTTGGCATTGATTTGGATGGGTTTCACCCTCTCCTTTCGACTCAAGGCATCGGCGACTACATTCGCCTTGCCGGGATGGTATCTGATTTCACAATCATAATCATTCAACGTCTCCATCCATCGGCGCTGCCTCATGTTTAAATCCTTCTGATTAAACAGATGCTGGAGGCTCTTGTGATCAGAATAGATCACTCACTTGATTCCATATAAATAATGCCTCCATAACTTCAGTACAAATACAACGGCACCCAAATCCAAGTCATGGGTGGTGTAATTCTTTTCGTGCACTTTTAATTGTCTCGAAGCATAGGCAATAACCTTGCCCTTCTGCATAAGCACACACCCCATGCCAGTGTGTGATGCATCGCAGTAAACTACGAATTCTTCGGTACCTTCAGGCAATGTCAGTACAGGAGCGTTGCTCAACTTCTGCTTCAGAATATCAAAAGATTCCTGCTGCTTAGGACCCCGGTCAAACTTAATCTTCTTGTGTGTCAGCGAAGTCAGGGGTGCAGCAATCCTTGAGAAGTTTTCGATAAAACGCCTGTAATATCCTGCTAAGCCTAGGAAGATACGAATCTCCGTAGGCGTCTTCGGCTCTTTCCAGTTCATAACTGCTTCAACTTTAGCGGGATCCACTTGGATACCACGCTCACTGACCACATGTCCAAGGAATTGGACTTCTCGAAACCAAAATTCACACTTGGAAAATTTGGCGTAGAGTTTCTCGTGATGTAGAAGTTTAAGAATACAGCGAAGGTGTTTCTCATGGTCAGCTTGGTTCTTAGAGTAAATGAGAATGTCGTCGATGAAAACGATGACGAATTTATCTAAGTAAGGCTTGCAAACGCGATTCATGAGATCTATGAACGCGGCAGGTGCATTAGTGAGCCCAAAAGGCATTACTAGGAACTCATAATTGCCTTAACGAGTCCTAAATGCAGTTTTGTGTACGTCTTCATCTCTAACCTTCAGTTGGTGGTAGCCTGACCTCAAATCAATCTTCGAGAAGTAACTTGCCCCTTGCAATTGATCGAACAAATCGTCGATCCTGGGCAAAGGATACATATTTTTTTTTATTGTGACCTTATTAAGTTCACGGTAATCGATGCACAGACGCATCGATCCGTCCTTCTTCTTGACAAACAGGACTGGCGCTCCCCAAGGAGACGAACTAGGTTTAATGAAACCTTTAGCTAGCAAATCATCTAACTGCGTCCTCAATTCCTTCATCCCTGTTGGTGCCAATCTATAAGGCGTTCTCGCGACAGGAGCTGCTTCGGGGATGATGTCAATACTGAATTCCACTTGCCTATCTGGTGGTAAACCAGGTAGTTCTTCAGGAAAAACTTCTGGGTATTCGGAAATGACGGGGATGTCATCCATCTTAGGTTTTGCCTCATCAATAGTCACTTATGCCATGTAGATAACACAACCCTTCTTCAAACATCTAGACGCCTTGAGCATAGACACTTGCTCAGGTAGTCCATATTGGGTATCTCCCTGAATGGTAAGTGGCTCACCAAACGGAGTCTTGATCACCACTTGTTTCTTATTGCACACTATCTGGGCTTGGTTAGGAGATAACCAATCCATGCCTATCACTATGTCAAAACTGGCTAATTTCAAAGGAAGTAAGGATAGTGGAAAAGAGTGGTTCCTAATGGATATAACACATCCATCTAATACGGTTGACGCGGTTTCTAAGGTACCATCCGCTAATTCCACCTCATATTTCACGCTTAGGGTTTTAACAGGCAATTTCAACAATTCACAAAACTTATTATCTACAAACGACTTATCAGCGCCTGAATCAAAAAGTACCCTTGCATAGACATCATTGATGAGAAAGGTACATGTGATTACGGTGTCATCCTGGACTGCTTCCCTTGCATCCATTCGAAAGACCATTGCATTGGTCTTCTTGACCTCTTCAGGCTTCTTGGCGTATTTAGGGCAGTTGGTTTTGATATGCCCTTTCTCATTGCAATTGTAGCATGTTGCGTCTTTTATCTTCTTGCACTCTATCGACTTGTGCTCTCTAGACTTGCATATCCCACATGCAGGTGCTCCTGACATAGAATTTGACTCAAGTCTGCACTTTCCAAAGTGGCGTTTTTGGCAACTCGTGCACTTTGGCTTTTCCTCTGCTCGCTGACTATTCCTTCCAGACCCAAACTTCTTAGAATCAGTGTTTCCCTTGTGCTTCTTCTCTGACCCTCGTGAGTTATCATCCTCACGTTTCCTCTTACTTTCTTCAGATTTCTTTAGCGATCTCAACCTGACCGCATCTAAAGTAAGGGACAAAGAGAGATCAGCTGCTGACCTAAATGTAGCAAGTCTTGAATCCTTAACACTGGCTTTGATTTCTGGGGCTAAACCCCCAATGAAGTGAGCAATTCGCTTGGGCTCTGGTGTTACAAGGTAAGGAACTAGTCTGGACAGGGTATTGAAACTGCTGAGGTAAGCTTGACAATCTAAGTTTGTCATCACCAACGATAAGAAATCAGATTCAATTCTTTCGACCTCGTGTTGAGGGAAGTAGTTCTCCATAATGAGAGTAACAAACTGCTCCCATGACATGTTGTAGAGCGGGATCTTCCCAGCAACTTGAATGAGAGACTTCCACCACGCAAGTGCCTCTCCCTTGAACGATTGGGATACATACTTCACTACATCCCTTTCAGCACAACCGCTGATGTCAACCACTGTGTCCATCTCATCTAACCAGGTCATACAATCAATTGCCCCTTTCTCCCCAGTGAAATCCCGGGGTTTGCAGGAAACAAAGTATTTATAGGTACAGGACTTGGTATGCGGTTCATTATCGAACACTATCTTCTTGGATGGAACACTGAGTTGATTAGATGAACGTCGATCATCATCCTTCTTTGGTTCTTCCTTTTTGGAGGGTGGCTTGCTGTAAGCCTCCGAATGTGTCTTAGGGACAGACTTAGAGTGGGGTACAGATGAAGCTTTACTATGAGTCTCACTATACTCCTTGAATTGCTCCTCTACAGCTTTAGATACAGCTGTATCAATCAGAGTACGAAGTTCTCCTCTGGTTATATCAATCTTATCATCATCGTGGTTTTCCAGAGGATGACTGTTTATCTCGTCAGTGTTAGCCATGTAGTCTTAGTTGCTACAAAAAGAAAATAAGGGCAAGATTTATTTAGAAGCCCATACAATACTATCGTTCTTAAACGATTTATTAACCATGCTTTTAACATACATTTTAGTTAATTTGTTAAATATAAAAATTGTTCAGGATCTTTATCATAATCCTAAATTATAAGTTAATAATAGCACAAAAGGCCTAGTCACGTAGACAATTTTAATTTTATAAGCCATGATTTCAGAGAATCGAGGCATTAAGGTTTGAATCAAAGTTCATTACCTTTTCTTGACAGGAAGTCATAAGCTACCACTGTCTTTAGTCTCAGAGGACGTTAATTATAGCCCGTGGGCACTTCATCCATAAGGGATGATTATATAAGTAAGGGAATTTAGAATAACCCATTTAAAAATGACTTATGAGATTTTATCGTGTCACATCATGTCAAGCATGAAAATATGCTTTTAGATATTTAAAAAAAAATTTGGATCTCTTGAATAGGTTCTACCATCTTGGCCTTGTCTGCAGTAACATTCAGGCTAGGTTTTACCTTTAAGATTCTTTTTAATAATTAACGCAGAACAATCCTAAATTGAAATGTTAACGAGGATCTGAACCTAATTGCGGAACTACCATCTTGGCCCTGTCTTAAGGTGACATATGGCTAGGTCTTTGTCCTTTTTAGATTTTGCCATTTTTATTATAATGGTAGATCTTATAATATAGGAATGATATTTTAAATATAATCGTTCCATTAAAATTTAAACAAGTATATGGTTGCCCTAAACGGGACTTCTGATAAAATGACTTGCCCATGCAAAGGCTAATCAGAAAAATAACAAAGAAGTAATTAAAATACAATGAAACGAATTAGGATTAGTCCTATGTTCTCGTCTAGACTCAAGAATGTGCAACTGTGTAACTAAGATTAAACACAAAAGGCTAGTGTTTAATTCACTCAGTGTTGGCTCTGATACCAACCTGTCACACCCCGACTTTCCACGTGTCACCGGTGGGCCCAGTGGGGGAGTATTGTGATGTGGTTGGCAACGTAATAGTCAAAAAACACAATTATTTAAATGCACAGCGGAAGCAAAAGATAAATATATTACAATCCGAATATAAAGTAATATCCAGTATTACAACGGAAAGTAAAAGATCCACAGGTGGATCAAAATAAAATGAAAACTATTCAACAGACTTTGACATCTAGAGCTTGCGAGACTTGAGTAATGATGCCTGAAGTAGCCAGCCTATTTCGTCTAGCACCTGCACTTAGCCTTTTTGGAAAATACGTCAGTTTACACTGGTAAATACAACTCAACTGACTCATTTTGAAAAGAGTTTTAAAATTTATTTGAATGCACTTCGGCAAAATATATCTTTATAACTTGGGACAATCATTAAAATAATCATGTATACAGTTTTACTTATTTGTCGTCCATCAGGGCCGGTTAGAAGAGCCGGAAAAAATTAACTGACACGCCACATGTATAATGCCCACAAGGTTGATTCCTTAAGTGGATTACCAGTTTTTACATAATGCATCTGTCAGGTGTACGCCTACACCCCGTGCTTAGATCGTGGCCATTTCGTAAAATGATGCCAAGGATATCCGGGACATGGTCATTTAACCCCCAAAACCCATACACCAAATAATACATATTAAACGGGTCATGCAAATACATTAATCACAATCCGATTTAAATGACTACACATACCCGACCAAGCGGTACTTCTATAGTACCGTATCCCAAGCCCGTATAGGGAAAATAAGTTAAGAGTATTTACCTGAGCAAAGTATCAATCAAATACAGCAAATGCAAGTACTTTTACTGGGCTCCTAATCTGGAACGAAGGTTTATAATAACCTATTAGAATCCTAACGGGTCTTTAATTAAGCTTAAGCTTAGACCGGTTAGTTTCAAAGATACGGTTCGTACGCACGATTAAGCGAAGACCGGAATAGAATGTGATTTAGACCCGACAAGTTTGAAGACTTGCTTAATATGGGTATATTATACACATTCTGGATTTTGAGATAAAACCGATAAGGTTTGACCTGTTTCGGCTAATTTATGTAAACTAGTTACATAAACTGAACCGAACGCGTAATAAGCGTAACGGGTATCCGTAAGAGCCATATACAGGTTTCTTAAGTTAATATGCCTCAAATATGTTGTGACATCAGCAAGATATCATTTATTATGCCCGAAATGAATTTAAACACAAACTATGCCCCGTAGGGGTAGTTTGGTCATTTAGAAGGTTATAAAAGAGTTTAAGTATTAACCTGAGTTATAGGTCTGCTATAATCAGCAAAAATACTCAATTTGATAAATTATAACAGTAGGGTAAAGTATATATGTGAAATTTATCAATTATAACCAAACTATGCACCGTAGGGGCATTTTGGTAATTTCACATAAGTCGAAAAGCTCAAAACTGAAGTCTGAGTTAAACAACTTTTGCTTACTATTAAAATATTATAATTTGCCTCAAATATCAGTAGGTATCACCCCTTGTATGTTTAAAGTAGTTTTAGTACATACTATGCGTTAAAAACGCTTAAAAAGGCGATTAGAAACCGTTTCCGGGTTCTATATAGAATGCTGATATTTTTATTATTCTAGAAGGCTTAAAATAATTTATTAATCATTTAGAATCAGTAGCAAAATATTTGGTGTCGATTAGATATGTAAAACTCATTTTATAGCCCGTTAGGGCAAAACCGACAATTACCGGATTAAGCCTACGACTATAAGTTATGCTTAGCCTAAAATTAATTAAAAATATTTAAAAATCCCAAAATAATATATTACATCAGTGGGTAATAAGTTTGATACCAAAAAGTAGGTTTAAATCGGCTATACGCTAATTATGCCGTTTAATCGCTAATAAACTTTCTAATTACGCTAATGAGCATAACTCTCAATCTACACCTCCAACTAATGTCAAATTGTGGGTGCAAGTTTATAATTCAGTAACTAAGGTTTCTACTCTTTTACATTTTCAAAAATCACGTTTTAAGGTGAAAATGGCCTAATGGTCAACATATGAGCACTTAACGGATTCATGCATATTAATTGGTTAACTAATGAACCAAGGTGTATAATCACAGAGGGTTATACTAGAATGTAACCTGGTCCAAATAAAGCTCTAAGGCATTTCAAAAACATACCAAAATGGGTCAGAACTGAAAGTCAAAGCAAAAGTCAAACTATACGACTTTCGGTTCCGAACCGGGTCTCTACTTAAAATTGTCGGGTTGAACATGTTTAGACATGTTCTTACATTCATTACCAAGTTATATTGATGATCAAACAGGTTATATGGGTTCTACATTGCTAATTATGTATAAATTGTAAATTAAGCATCCTGTTGACTTTTAAATAACAAGTTTGACCCGACATTTGACCTAGTTAGAGTGGGAATCAGGGGGAACCCTTTTAAGGGTTTATTACCCACATAATTACAAACTTATAACTACTTTCAATTCGAAAAATCACTGGACCATTAGTGATTAATCGTTAAGTCAACCGTTAATTACGACGGTTTGACTTTTAAGCTAAAACTAAGCAAAAACTTAACTAAGAGAGGTTAAGCAAACTTACTGAAGTCCTATGCACGATTTGTGAAGCTTAGAGAGAAGTCTTTAGCTCCAGAAATGCTCCAAAGTGCAGATGGAAGGTGTGAAGAACTTGTTGCAACATCATGGCCTTATATAGTGATTTAAACACCATAGATTGTTGACATCTAAGTGTACAACTGACCACAATTCATCCACAAGTGTCCCTAGTGGTCTAGGGGTTGCTTAGGGGTCGCCCATGAAGTGAAACAACTGATTAAAGTCGATTATGGTGTGAAAAACGGCTGCTGTCAAACTTTTATGTATCTGGGCAGGCCAGGCGGCCCGCGTAAGATGTTGTTAAAGTCTACGCGGCCCGCTTGGGCCTTCTGATCAGGCAAAAACGTTTTCAAGTTGTTGCATCTCATCTCTTGGCCTTTTGAAAGGTCAACTAACTTATTTTCTTGCACTTTGAACCCTCTAAATTGACATATAAGGGCTTTAAGACATTTACCCACTTTGTTTAGTCCCCGGTTAACTTTATTGACACCCGAAAGGTCCAAACTTTCAACGTTGACGCTTTAACCCCTTGTATACGAATTTGATCAAAACTTTCTCATACGATAACGAAATTTTATAAAATTTATATCGTGCATTTTAGTGAGCATAATTAACCGTTACAAAGCTTCGGGATTGTCAAAAGGTCACTCAGAGGTATAACTTAAACATGTTGACACATTTAACCCCTGTAGTTTGTAATCTCTCACTTTCTTCCGTATTTAGCTTCGTATGATCCATGATTTATTCGTCTGATGGTATGAGCATCATGTAGGGTTAATGTACAATATATTTATTCACTGTTGATAGTTAGAACCCGTATATTCACATAGTTTCCAGGTTTGTCAACTTTAGTCCTTCAAGAACATTCTTTCACACGTTCAAACTTATGACACGTGTCAAAATATTATAGGACGTGAATTTTCAAGGTGTTACAAAAACCTATGTACTCGCCGGCATTTTTATGCTGACTGTTTTTCACATATGTTTCAAGTTCTATGATGTGACGATGGTTGGTTGATTGTTTGCTTCACATAGGATGGACGCGGGCTTTAGTGACTTAAAACTTTAAAGACAATTGTTGTACTTATTCAGTTTATGTGGTTTATATCAAAACAACGAGTCAATTAACGAAATAAAAAAAAACTTTAATTACCATGTGTTGTGAAACAATGATTCTGTTACTCCACTCCCCGACGTTTCCGCCGCAGTTTTGTTGTATTACGCGGTCGGGGTGTGACAATGAATGTGTGTCATTAAATGTGTATCATAAATGTGTGTTATTAAATGTGTGTCATAAAAACATGACACACAAATGCAAGTGATAAAAACATGACACACAAATGCATGTCATGTTATTTTTATGAGTCCTCAATCAACGACACACTTTTGCGTGTCATAATTACCATTTTATGACGCGCAATGTGCGTCAAGAAATGTGTATTTTCTAGTAGTGTGGTATTTATACTCAAACCAACAATGTCTTACATCGAAATACATCGATATAGAACTGACAATCGATATACATCGATATATAAAATCTAGACATCGTCATACCTTAGACCTTATCTATACATGCTACTCGATATAGTATGTACATCATGTATTATATACATGCATGTATAGTGTTATGGGTCATTTTCTGAGCATATATATATCCTGACTAATATTATGCTTTTGATTGTTTACTTCTGATCAGGATACCGGATCAGGATATTGGTAACATCCTGGTGCGATATCCTCGTATTAACTAAATTAACCACGTACAGGTTAGAAGATGTGGGTTACTAACGGTCGAATGGACCTCTTCTCCTTAAGACTCGGGCAAACCAGTTACATGAGAGACGTTGAACCCGAAGGACCAGGTCTACAACGTTCAAGTAGGGAATATCCGCCGAATCCCGGTTTAATAGGGCAGTTTGTTGAATTTCTTTTACTATAAATAGATGTGGTGGATCAGATTAAGGCACACAATTTTTCACACACTTTTCACTTACATTTCTACTCTCTCGCTACTAGCAATTACCATACACAAACACTTGTACTCGAATTACATTGTAACACCTAGTTGATCCGCATCACATCCTGCACTGTATCCTGATATTCGAAATAATAGAAGAACAAGGCAGCTGCGATTGTCAGCTCCCGAGGTTTTGTGCCGGCGATCTAGATTGATCAAGGGCTTTCCTCGTACATCTCGTGTCACCCTTTACATTTTTGCTCATTGTTTGATCATAGATACAGCTCTATATCCTGAGCCGTATCCTGAAACTGTTTTATGCAAATAATTTGATGAACATATTTTCAACACTCGTTTCTAGCACACTACCTCACTTAACTAATTTGATCGCTTAATTGCTTCGGTAATTTTTGACCAAAACAATTTGGCGCCCACCGTGGGGCAAGTGGTGCTATTTTTACTAAAAACTTTAGTAAAATCGTTACTCGGTTTTCTATTGTCAAAACTTTTTGCTACATTGTTTTCAATGGCCTCGAGATCAAACATGAGCTCTTCCACCATGTCTGCTACAACCTCTGTAACAATTGGTTCGGTGCTTCCACCTCCTCCTCCAAGAGTGCAAGCCTCTTCATAGGGAACTGAGAGTCATGTGGCTCGGGATGTTATCCCCGCTCCCAGTGCCCAGGGATCTGGTCCTGTTTTGGCTTCTAATGACGAAATTCTAAATTTGTTTGGTAGTGTACAGGAACAGATGAGGTAGTAGCAGGAAACTAATCGGATGCTGATGAGAGAGATACAACTCTTGAAATCCGGCCCAAGTAGGCCTGCTGAAGAAACTGTCACTCCTTTGCAACTCAGGGATTTGAACTTCAGTTCTGCAGTTTACACTGAGGATAACCGGGGGAATATTGTGCCTAGCCATTCCCAGAATCATACTCCTGAGATACCCTCTTCAATAAGAGTATCAACCATGAGAAGCTCAGGATATGCTTCAGGATATGGCCAGAATCCCCAGACTGGTAATGTATCTAATAATAATAACACTCTTGCTACTAATGGTGTTGGATCTTTGCAGGATGCAGGTATGGCGTCAATATTTACTAGGGAGCTTCAAAAGCTGAAAGACATGATATCCAGTGTGCCTTGAGTGGTCCAACCAATTCCAGAAGTATCCCAAGACAGTCATAGGATATCTCGGTTTGCGCATCCTATCTGTGATGCTGAAATCCCGAAAAGATTTCAAACCCCCAACATGAAACTCTATGACGGAACCACGGATCCTGAAGAGCATATCGCCCAGTATAGGGAAAGGATGGAGATCAACCCTATCCCTCCTGATCTCAACGAAGCATGTCTCTGCAAGGGTTTTGGTTCTACCTAGACATGATCAGCCTTAAAATGGCTGTTAAATGTTCCTCCTCACTCAATTACTTCGTTTGCTCATTTGGTTAATTTATTTAATAGTCAGTTTTCTTGCAGCCGGAGTTTTGAGAAACTAACTAGTGATCTTTACAGGATAACTCAAGGGCCTCAGGAATCCTTGAGGGATTATGTGAACAAGTTTAGTCGGGAATCCTTGGATATCCCACATCTTGATATTGCAACAGCTGTGCGGGCTTTTAAGATGGGATTACAAAAAGATTCTCAGTTTTATCAGGATCTTGTAATGAATCCCTGAAGGAATCTCGACGAAGCTCGTAACAGGGCCTTGAGATATATTCGCTTGGAAAATGACAAAAAGATGCAAGAGAGGATGAATTCTACCTCAACCTATGAATCAACCAACAGGAAATCCGAATCCTCGTATAAACCATATCGCTCTAAGCCGTATGGCAGAATTGACAACAAGAAAGTGAATGCTGTCGAAGACGAGGATCCTGAAGAATATCCTGAATTATCTGAATATTGCTTTTTTGTTAACATACCTGAGTTAATGTATGCTATGCAGGGTTTAGGAGACAAAGCTAGGTGGCCTCGAAAGAATCAACAAAAAGCTGATTGGAAGGATAAATCCAAATGGTGTGCCTTCCATGAAGATTTCGGACATGTAACTGAGGATTGCATTGCTCTAAGGAAAGAAATAAGCTACCCATTGAGCAAGGGGTATCTGAAGGATCTGCTGGGAAGAAAGAAGAATAAAGGTCAGGATCCTGAGAAGGATCCTGAACGAGCATCATCACCCCCAGCAGATGCCAAAATAATTAACTTTATTTCAGGAGGATCCGACATTTGTGGGACTTCGTATTCTGCGGCCAAGAGACATGCAAAGGAAGCTAAGACCGAGAGGGGAGATAAGCCAGCCAGGACGACTACCCTCACAACTGATAAAGTGATCACTTTCGACAGTGATGACAGGGATACTGTCCAGGATCCCCACCATGATGCTCTTGTAATAACATTATATGTTGCTAACCATTTTGTACGCAGGATATTAGTTGATAATGGCAGCTCTATCAACATAATTCAGCTGGAAACATTGAAGAGGATGAATGTATCTCCGATGGACATTACTTCGAAGTCCACTGTGCTCGTTGGTTTCAGTGGAGAAGCTAGGAATACCATAGGGGAGATAAAGTTACCAGTATATGTTGAAGGGGTCAACTCGATACAACGTTTCTGTGTGATGGACTCCCTATCCTGCTATAACATCATACTAGGCAGGCCATGGATCCATGATATGAAGGTTGTGCCATCGACTTATCATCAGTGCATCAAGATCCCTACCCCTTGGGGGGTTGTCAAGGTTGATAGTGATCAGCAGGAGGCGAAGGAATGTTACTCATTCTCAATGAAATCCTCAACCAAGCCTAATGCAACATAGCAATTAAAGATGCGGGCCTAGGATATCATGGAGGCTTCGGCGCAGGATGTAAAGAAAGTTATCCTGGATCAGGATAATCCGAATATCTCGGTGCTCGTAGGAACCAATATCCCTCAGGATATTGAAAATCAATTGACTAATTTTTTGAAATGCAGGATGTCAACATTCGCATGGAAGCACGAGGATATGACAGGTATTTCCAAGGATATTATAACACATAAGCTCAGTATTGACAGGTCATTCAAGCCGGTCCAACAAAAGAGAAGGAAATTTGCTCCGGAGTGAAATGTGATCATCCAAGAGGAAGTTGAAAGACTACTAAGGAGCAAGATGATTAGAGAAGTGAAGTTTCCTAAATGGCTTGCGAATGTAGTCGTGGTACAAAAGAAGAATGGGAAATGGAGAGTTTGTGTAGATTACACAGACTTGAACAAAGCATGTCCTAAAGACCCATTCCCTCTGCCTCATATAGACTCGATGGTAGATGCTACCGCTGGCCACGAGATGTTAACCTTCATGGATGCCTCTTTAGGATTTCAGCAAATCCAAATGGAACCCTCTGATCAGGAGGATACAGCTTTCATGACACCCACAGGTATTTATTGTTATACTGCTATGCCCTTTGGTTTGAAAAATGCAGGTGCAACATACCAGAGGTTGGTAAACATGATGTTTAAAGACAAGCTGGGGGACACCATGGAGGTATATATTGACGATATGGTGGTGAAATCTAAAAAGGCTGAGGATCACCTCCAAGATATTAAGGGAGCGTTTGATATCCTGGATCAATATAACATGAAACTGAATCCTGCTAAGTGCCATTTCGGAGTGGGGGCAGGAAAGTTTCTAGGATATATGGTGATCAAAAGGGGGATAGAGGCAAGCCCGGAGCAGATTAAAGCTATACTGGATATAAAATCACGTTCAAATATTTCAACGGTTAACAGGCCGAGTAGCAGCATTGAACAGATTTATTTCAAGATCCTCAGAAAAGTGCAAGGAATTTTATGATATCCTCAAGAAGAATAAGAAGTTCGAATGGGGAGCAAAGCATGAAGCAGCCTTGCAGGATTTGAAGCAGTATCTTTCAACCGCACCCTTATTGATGAAGCCTGAGGATGGCGAACCGTTATCCCTGTATCTTGCAGTATCAGGGAATGCAGTAAGTGCTGTCCTGGTAAAGGATCATGAAGGTCAGCAGTATCCTGTCTATTACGTTAGTAAAAGTTTATTAGATGCTGAAACTAGATATTCTCATCTAGAAAAATTGATATTAGCCCTAGTTATGGCATCAACAAAACTTAGACATAATTTTGAGACACATAGGATTCATGTTAAAACTAATTATCCTGTTAAGAACGTGCTTAGGAAACCCGAGATGTCAGGTAGGATGGCTAAGTGGTCAGTAAAATTAAGTGCTTTTGATCTAGTATATGAGCCTAGAAATGCCATAAAGTCCCAGGCTTTAGCTGACTTTGTGGCTGATTTCAGTAGTGACATTCAAAATGAAGTAGACTTAGAAGTACAGTAGCTAGGAGAAAACTTAGAATCCTGGACATTATATACTGATGGTGCATCTAATGTAAGAGGCGTAGGTCTAGGTATACTACTAAAATCGCCACAGGGGGACATATTACCCCAGGCTATTAGAAGTGAATTCCCTGCTACTAATAATGAAGCAGAATATGAGGCTTTAATTGCAGGATTAGAGTTGGCTAAAAATATGAATATTAAAAATTTGCAAGTATATGTTGATTCTTTGTTAATCACTAATCATTTTAATGGAACCTATGCAGTTAAAGGTGAGAAGTTAATCGGGTATCTCGAAATTCTCAAAAAATTAGCAGGATATTTCGATAGTTTTGCACTTGAACATGTACCAAGAGAGGATAATGCTGAAGCTGATGCCTTGGCAAATCTGGGATCATCGGTCAGGATACCGGAAGGAACCTGAATACCAATACTACATATCCTATATCCTGCGATGAATCCTCAGGATAAGGAAGTAATAAGTATTCAGGATCCTGATGATAAGTATCCCGAGGAGGATCCTAAGTCCTGGACGGCTCCAATCATGAAATATCTCAAGGAAGGACACATCCCAAAGGATGATAATCCTAAGGCCTTTAGAATGAAGGTATCACGATTATAAATAATGTTTTGTATAAGAAATCTCTTGCAGGACCATATTTGAGGTGCTTGGAGGATCCCGAAACCAAAGAAGTGCTTCAGGATATACATGAAGGGGATTGTGGTAACCATACTAGGGGCAGGTCATTGTTCTCAAAAGTACTAAGAACAGGATATTATTGGCCGACGATGAGAAAAGATGCTGTAGAATATGCTCGAAGATGTGATGCACGTCAAAGACACAGTAACATATTACATCAGCCGGCCGAACCACTTTATCCTATAGCTTCCCCTTGGCCATTCATGAAATGGGGAAAGGACATAGTAGGAAAATTGCCAAAGGCTCCAGGAGGAAAGGTCTTCATGCTGGCAATAACCGATTATTTCTCTAAGTGGGTCGAAGCTGAAGCATTTGTTCAGGTTAGAGATCAAGAAGTGGTATCCTTCATAAAAAGGAATATCCTGACTAGGTTTGGAATACCAGCCGAGATAATTTGTGACAATGGATCTCAATTTATAAGTAAAAGGACTACTGACTTTTGCAAGAATTGGGGAATCAGAATGATCACGTCTACTCCGGTACATCCTCAAGCAAATGGACAAGCAGAATCCTCGAACAAGATAATTGTCAACAAATTGAAAAAGAGACTAGGGGCTAAGAAAGGAAGATGGGCAGAAGAATTACCCTTTGTTTTGTGGGCTGATAGGACGATGGTGAAGAGTGCAACTGGCCAAACCCCGTTTTCCTTGGTATTTGGAGCAGAAGCAGTGATCCCAACTGAAATGGTGATACCTACGGCAAGATCTATCCTCCGGGATCCTGAGCAGAATCCTGAAGCTTTGTGTCAAGATTTGGACACTGTAGACGAAACAAGGGATGCAGCAAGGCTAAGGATGGCAGCATATCAATAGAGGATATCTAAAGCATATAACAAGAATATAAGGACTAGGAGATTTCAAGTTGGAGATTGGGTATTAAGAAAGGCTTTTCAAAATACTACTAATCCTGCTGATGGAAAATTGGCTCCAAAATGGGAAGCACCCTATAAGGTTGAATCAGAATCAGGAAAAGGAGCATACCGACTCAAGAATATGGAGGGGGATATGCTACCGAGATCTTGGAATGCTATACATCTAAAACTCTATTTCAAGTGAGTATGGAATTTAAATTCTAACTCAGGATGGTATGGATTCTGTCTCTTTGATTAAATTTCGATATTATTTACTATTTTGAACCCATTACTGACTTAAGCATCGGAGGGGTGTTAGCCAGGCTAACACCCACCTTAGCTTACGATTGTTTTGCAGTATATGCTTCGGGATGTAGCACCAGGATACACATTCAGGATACTTTAGAAGATTAGAGGATTGGCCCCCTATCTCACGTCTAAGGGATCCTGATCCCTTCACAGGTTTAAAGGTATTCACCTTTCTTTAGAATTGGGTTTAAACACCGCGCCTGGAGCGCAAGTTATTCGGGAATAGTTCAAGGTGGCGGGACCAGTTCATGTAAAAGTGGCTGACAATTTCGTTACTATTGGCTATATCCTGAATCCTAAAGGTATATGAGGATTGATCACCCTCTCTCACGAAAGGGTATTTTCATACTCTCTAAGGTTTAAAGGTTTTCACCTTTCTAAGTCTTGGAGTTTATACACTCCCGCTTGTAGCGCATGAAAATTTGGGATTTTCCCCAGGATACTAAGGATTTATCTCCAGTATATTTTTGGGTTTTACCCCTGTAACACAAGAATTGTCTAAACAGTTGGAACTAATGTTCAAAAATTTTCTAAGTGTTTAAAGACTTCATGCACAGGGGACATTCCTTCTAAAGCAATTGTGTGAAGCTCAAAAGATCAAAATTGGGCTAAGTGTCTCGGACTGGGGACATCTTAGTACGAGAAGTCGCAAAAGGGGTTGGAGTTTAATACTAGGGTTACACTCAAATCCTGGTATGATCTTTCCTTTGTGAATCTTACATGAATTGTTTATCTCTGATTAAGGCTCAAATATCCTGAAAAGGATATATCTTTAGGATATGTCTTCAAAATGTGTTTTTGGGATACGTTTCGGGATATTTGATTGAAATATTTAGGAAATGATACTTGGATTGAAAATTAAAACTCTGATCAAACAAGTATTATCAAAACAGGTTTTAGAAAATAGACTATCTTTTATTCTTTAGAAGTTTTGTCTAAAATTGATTGAATTTTGAGAAATTCTATTTGATAAAGGTCTTCATAATATATTACTGAGTATGTTGATCAGGATATTTTCAAAAGATAGTTGCACAAATTTTGCAAAGCTAAAATCTACACTAAGAAATGCATGACAGAAATTAGAGGGCAATAGAAAACTAATTGAAAGATGAAATTATCTAAAATAAGCAATACCAGTTGATAACCGAAGGCTTCATCCTAAAACCTAGGACCCATCCACCTTCGGCTATCAAGTTGTTTTAATGCAGAAATAGAAACTGTTCGTAGGACAAGAAGTAAAATTGTTCAAACATAAGCATAACTCTCAAATTTAAGGGAAATAAGTTTTAGGAGGTAGCGCCTTCTTCGTTCGTGGTATTTTCAGCAGCATCCGTCTCGGGATCAACCTCAGCATCCCTCTCAGCATCAGTTGGTTTTTCGACTACCTTTGAAGATTCTTCAGCTGCAGGTTTAGCAGAAGTGGCGCCGAGACTCTTCAGCTTTGTTTCCCAGGCATTGATGTCCCAAGAAGGACATTCGAAGCCCAGTGCTTTGGCTTTGTGGGCCATCTTTAGCCTGGCCTGGAGAAGGGAAGTGATGACGGAACTTTTAAGGCTTTCCCGGTAGCTGATCATATCCTGTTCATGTTGAGCATGGGCATCATCAAGATCGGTTTGAGCCTGGAGAGCAGCTTTGCTGAGGGCGGCCTGGTGTTCTTGGGTCATAGCCTTGAATTTGTCCTCGTAATGCCGAGATTTGGCGGCTGCAATCATACCCTGATCAGAGATGGTAACCTCGGCTTTGTTCAACTTGGATTTAAGCGTCTTATTGAGCCCACAGGATTCTTGATATAAATGAACCAGACGTTCGAGACCCTGCAAAGTAAGAGGACAGGTATTGGTTTTAATAAATACTTATAAGCGGTATAAGGTGCAGGATATGGCTCGAGGATATTAACCTGGTTGAGAAAAGAAGTCATGAATCCGCTTGCCTCAATGAACCCGTGATTTTCATAGGGGAATGTATCAGAGATAACAGGAGAATCAGGCTCTTTCCTTTTACGGGGCTTAGTAGCTGGCGAAGGTTTAGGAATGATGATGGCCTTGGAAATGCTGGGCTTGGATGAGGCCGTGGCCTTGGGACTAGGTTCCTTCTTAATCTGGACCTGATCAGAATAATTGTCCAGCTCTTTAAGGTCGAAAACCTCAGGGATCTTGGCTGGTGCTGCATAAAGGGAAAAGTCCTCCACCCTTATTACTCTTTATATTACAATAATTAGTCATTTCAAAAGTAACTCTTACCAGACATTTCGGATGATGAATATTGGCTGGAACTCGGGATATGTGTGGTAAAACTCCTGTCACTTGCAGGTAATTGGTAAACTGCTTTGATTCTTTTTTCTGATTCCGCAGTAGGGGGAGCTACTTCCTTAAAATTCACTGTGAAAAGATCAAATAAGAAGATATTAGCACAAGATAAAAGTTTAGAAGTACATGGGGACATTCATGATCCTACCGGTGGTTAACCACTCCACCGGAAGACTAGCACCCTCACGAATGGAGTCTCGTTTGACGAAGAAGAACTTGTGTTGCCATCCATCTTCGTTTTTGTTGGCTTTAAGAATAAGGGGTTTGCTGGAAGTTGAAAAAAGCAAACCCAATCAACAGAAGAAACGTCCGATCGAATTGATCGATCAAAAGGTCTGAAGACCGTGCCATCGGGGAAAGCATCGGAAGCTCTCAATGCTGCAATGTCCGCGTTATCAAAAGCACAGATCTCCTTCTCGGGATTTTTAAGAAGATTTTGCTGGATGAAGGTCTCAGATGATTCGCTGGTTTGAGAAAAAGTTCTAGTAGCCATTGCAAGTAAAGAGAAAGAGATTGACAGGAAATGAATAAGAAGTAAGGAATTACCTGGAGACTCCGTTGATGATATCTGCTTTCCAAACAAGAAGAGAGAAGATATAGGAGCGTTGTAGATGTCCATCGAGTTAAAAGCGCGTTGGAAGTTGTATGGTGTAACCTTGACCGCCATCTCGATTTAATTGCCTTGATTCACGAGACAGAGTTTTTGAAATATATCCGTTGGATTGGTATACCAACAAATATATTTGGGGACAATTGTTATGGGTCATTTTCTGAGCATATATATATCCTGACTAATATTATGCTTTTGATTGTTTACTTCTGATCAGGATACCGGATCATGATATTGGTAACATCCTGGTGTGATATCCTTGTATTAACTAAATTAACCACGTGCAGGTTAGAAGCTGTGGGTTACTAACGGTCGAATGGACCTCTTCTCCTTAAGACTCGGGCAAACCAGTTACATGAGAGATGTTGAACCCGAAGGACCAGGTCTACAACGTTCAAGTAGGGAATATCCACTGAATCCCGGTTTAATAGGGCAGTTTGTTGAATTTCTTTTACTATAAATAGATGGGGCGGATCAGATTAAGGCACGCAATTTTTCACACACTTTTCACTTACATTTATACTCTCTCGCTACTAGCAATTACCATACATAAACACTTGTACTCGAATTACATTGTAACACCTAGTTGATCCGCATCACATCCTGCACTGTATCCTGATATTCGAAGTAATAGAAGAATAAGGCAGCTGCGATTGTCAGCTCCCGAGGTTTTGTGCCGGCGATCTAGATTGATCAAGGGCTTTCCTCGTACATCTCGTGTCATCCTTTACATTTTTGCTCATTGTTTGATCATAGATACAACTCTATATCCTGAGCCGTATCCTGAAACTGTTTTATGCAAATAATTTGATTAACATATTTTCAACACTCGTTTCTAGCACACTACCTCACTTAACTAATTTGATCACTTAATTGCTTCGGTAATTTTTGACCAAAACATATAGTATGTACACGTATGTATGGTATCATGGAAGTTCAAGACTTGCGTCATTGTTGTTTTTGGTAAAAGAAACAACCATGATACCCAGATGATAAACAACATAAAGACCACGTATCTCTGAACCTCGGCAATCTATCAAATGAAATTTCGGTACCAAGACCATATGCCAATGAGCGGTTCCCACACGGTCTTGAGTCCGTTATGTTTATATCGCCCTGCATACTTTATATGGATTGTGAGCTTACCAATACATCATTAATAGAGCTACTTATTGTTTTTCATTTTAAGTTCAAAGAGGTTTCGACAGACCACTGATTTACTATCAATTTCTCTTTTTCTTGCCAGGAAACTCATTTTTGTTTTTCTCTTGTTTTTGTGCTTTTTGACATTTTTCAATGTTTTTGTGTTTTTTGATTTGAATTTACTCCCCCTAAAATTCAAAAAGTAAATTTAACCTTTTAAAAACATCTTTTTGGATTTTCTTAAGAAAAATATTCACAAAAACATCTTTTTGAATTAACTCATGTTTTACCTTGATGCCATTTACCAAAATTAAATTTATCAAGAATGGTTTATCAAAATTTTGGGAAATAAGTTGGCATGTTGGTAGTCGGTGTGGACCAAAGCTACATTGAAGAGTTTCGTACTGAAACAATCATGTTTGAGGTGATATTCGAGATCAATGTGTCTGGTCAAGGAGTGTTGTAAGAGATGTTAGTAATTCGTAAAGCAGCTTAAATATCGACAAAAAATAGGAGATAGTAGAAATTCAAAACCGTAATCCTGCAACTGCTTCGTGCATTGACAGGTATCTGAGTGCTTTCCCAAATTGGATATCCACCCGGTGTGGACTTCAAGGTCAATTTTCCAGCTACTTCAAATAACTGACAAATCTCTTCACAACAACAAGATCATAAACCTCCAGGTCCGGCTGGTTAGAAGCAAGTGAACACGTGGGAAAGTTTGTACACATTGACATTGGTTGGTCCATACATGATATCTTCCACATACTTTTGCACCATCAAAGATCTTCATCTTTCTCCTTGAGAAGTAGTGTGTGGTTGTTCAATCGATGCCAAGGTATCCGCACATCTGGTTGGTTTGTTCAACAAACACATTTTCTTCAATCACACCGTAGAGAAATGTACATTGCACGTTCATCCTGAAAGTCTTAAACTTCTTGTGAGAAGTATAAGCTTTGAATCTTCTAAAAGCTTCAGACGTGCTGCAAACATGTACATTTCGTTGGAATCTATCCTCTTGACCCGATCAAAGCCACAACAATCAAATTTTGGCACATTTCGCATTCTATCAAAGTATTCAACTTCTTCATCATCATTCCTTCACCAGACATTTTATCTTCTTTTCCTTTTATCTCTCCATCAAAGGCAACATTAATCTCTTGGATTTAATCATTGTGTCGGAGCTGCTTATCGCCGATCAGGTGCTGGATGCTCCACTATCAACAATCCTACGACTATCAATAGTTCCTCCTGGAACATCCCGCACACTCATTTAACAATTAGTTGGAGAGGGGGATCCAAGCCTTCATTGACTTGGGTCATCCGACATCATCGAGAATTGTAACATTGATTTCCCGATGATTCGGAATTGATTGAGCTCCCCCTAAAACAGTTACCGAATTTAGTTTCCAAATATGTTTTTTATTTCCATTTTTAACATGTGGTTTAACACACTGTTTTGGACAACCGTAGGTTGTAACACCTTTTCAACTTCCTTTCGTTGTTTTCTTTTCTGTTTCAGTTTTCTTTCTTTTTAAAACTGAAAGTCTTGTTTCAGTGAAATAAATCATGATCGGTAAGAGTTTCCATAGGGGGCATCAGCTTTTGCCTTCCCTTTTGTGAGATATGGACAGTTCTTGACAATGTGTCCATACTCACCGCATTCAAAGCATGATCTCCACTCAACAAACCTCGGAGTATCCTGACGGTGATAGCTTGACGATGAACTTCGTGATCTCGAGGTACTTAGTCCTACATCACAATAGTTTGTATGTTGTGTATAGGTTGTATGTTTTGTTGATCTGGAAGTTTATTATTTCCATATTGTTTTTGAACTTCGGCTTTTGGGATAGGAGCACTCTGAGTTATTACAACTCTTGGGCTTGACTTTCCACAAAACTTACTTGTTTGAATCCTCAAACACTTTATCAATCAAGGATTGATTAACATTTTTAGTGGGAAAATCTTTTTTTGAGTAAGCTTTGTCAGAATCGATTAACGTATAAAGCAAGTTCGCGCTTTCACAAGTTTCAACATAAGCTTTAGCATTCTTAACAGGAGCAGTCACACATGGTTTTGCTTGAGGATCACATAGAATGTGATTCTCGAGAGGTATATTTGTCTCTTTTGTGGTCGTGTTTGATTGCTTAGGTTCGTCCTCATTCGACTCATCATCCAAACTATCACAATCCTCAACAATGACAGGAGGATCCTGATTCTGTATGGTTGTGGAATCTTTGACATCAGCTGATTGAGCCTGATCAGAGGATATTTCCTTTTTTAATCCGAGCCTAGCTGTGAATTCCTTCAAGTCTAATGGGACTGAAGGCTCAAACTGAGGCTCAAACTGAGGCATATCCTCCTCATCAGGCATATAGGTATAATTGTGTCTAACCGGCGGGGGACACTTTGTATACCCAATGCACTTAACATCCTTTTTTCTCTTTTTGTATGTCAATGATATGATCCAACACATACCGGGAGTGGGAATAGCTATCCAACCTAAGCTGGATTGCCTCATTTTCACACTTAGCACAGGCCAATTCCCTTTTTGTTTCCTCGAGCATGGTAATGTAATTAATAATTGCAGTTTGTTTTCTTGAAACTATTTTCTTTAGCTCGGAAAGGTCTTTCTTTAAAATTTCAATTATGGTTTTAAATTCTTTTTCATGATTTTTAAGAACCATATTAGCCTCTGTGCATTTTGAGATATCCACAATCAGTTTTTGATTGTGGATAAATGCCAATCATACTTACTTTCCAAATCAGACAGTTTAACACCTAACTCAGTACACTTATCACACTTAATAAATTTAGGTTTATCGACACTTACCTAACTGGATTCACCCTCACACATTAACCCATCTGCCTCAGAATCAACAACCACCCTCGATGGAAATTCGTATCCATCCTCGCTTGAACTTGTAACATCTTTATCCGAATTACCGCCATGTCCGGATCTGTCATCATTTCCCGAAGATTCACCATCACTGACATTCTTGACAATTTCAGCATAAAACGCAGTTCTCGGTTGACCACTGTTCCCCAACTGTACAGTCCGATCACAATCGACAGAAGATTTAGCCCAATAATCGATTTTTGGTGGTGGAAGGTTATTTAACGGTATAGGAGACTGAAACCAAGATGGTGCTAAACCCTTTTGCATATAAGTATTGTCCGCATTTGAATCTGGAATCGAACCATACAGATTTGTTGCCATTTTATGTTTACTTTGTGGTGTTGCACTACTGATGCCACCACAATTTCCAAAATACATCTCTGGGTTTTGTGGAGGAGAATTATGTGAGGATGGAAGTCCTTAACATATTTGAGCTCATGTTGAAGAATGACTTTGTTGTGGAGGGTTTGCGTTCTTTGACTAATCCCACAGGTTGGTTGCCATTTTATCCGAACAAATATGATCTCACGAAAAATAATTCCGATCTCAAAAATGCTCAACGCTCAATCTTTTAAACAAACTTTTGGTTCATGGCCCACTAGATTAAAAACAAATCTAGAATAATCAAGCGAAATGGGCCTCTCAAATGAAAGGGTTCCTTTTAGATTTAAAATAATAGACTTGGGCTTGGTCTTTTGATTAAACAAATAGTGAGCTTAAATGTATAAGCTTTTAAACGATAACCCAAAAATATTGTTTTGGACAATGGGCCCAAATCTCTCCCTTTTAATCGAAGTGAGCCTCTGACATTAAGGCTCAAACGATGGTGAGCTTTGAGATTGTGAACAATATTTCCAATGGAGTGGAATTTTGAACGATGGTTTTTAAAATTGTGAACAATAATTCAAGTGAAATTTTGAATGATGGTCTCCTAATTTTTTTTTTTCTTTTTTTGGAGAAAATGGCGATTGATAGCTTAACTTCAAAGATAGTGAAGTTCGAAATTTGAACGATAATGGGCTGAGTCTATGTGATCACCTTGGCTTCAATTGTTGTGGGCCAAATGGTAATGAGATTATGGACTCAAACGAGGTTATGGGCTGGGCTTTAGGTTCAAACAAAAGTGAAGTGGATTTGTTTTTAAACGATGATAAGGCTTTGGATGTTAAATAATTAACTAATGATTCTGGCCCATACAATAGACAATACTAATATGCCCAAATAGACATGCACATAAAAACCGGTTTTTTAACCTTCATCGGTTAATAACCGTAACCGAAATCGGTTTTTAACCGGTGCCACAATAACCGGTTACGGTTAATAAATAACCGGCGGTTCGTAACCGGTTTTCGTTATTCCCATCAATAACCGGTTTGTAACCGGTTAATTAAAAACCGAAGCCCATGCCTATTATTAACCGGTTAACCGGTCCAGTTCAGCAAATCAGCAGCACAGCAGCATCAGCATGCAGACAACTTGTTTGTTTGTTTGTTTGTTACCGTTTGAATAGAAAAAACGGTAATATTACCGTTTGAACTAGTGAGCAGCACATGCACAGCAGCATTCACGATGGTTGGATGTGTATATATAAGAGTTCAATGCATAACTATAATCCCACTTCAATTCTAGCTCAAAACACACTTACAAAATACGTTTCAACTTACAAATGGCGAGTTCGAGTGGCGATGCTTCGACCGTTGTTGGTTCATCTAGCGAGTTCTTTGTGAAGAGGATCTTGACCACGAATAGAGACCCGACACTATGGGTGAATTTTGATTTATGCGAGATGTCGATTGGAAAAGAGAAGGCGAGGTGCAAAAAATGCGGGTCGTTTCTTGCGGCGTCATCGAACTCTACTTTGAGAGCACATTTGACGTCGCATTGCAAGACAACAAAAAAAAATCCCGCCAATGATCAAGCGCAAATATCACGGGGTATGGGTGTTTGGAATTTCGACCCGGAGGCGGTTCGTTTAAGGATGGCTCAATTTGTTATTCAACAATCGTTGCCGTTCGATCACTTTGACAATCCGCGCTTGACTAAAGGATTCTGCATGTTTTTATAAAATTCTGCATGTTTTGTATATAATTCTGCATGTTTTTTAAAGGATTCTGCAGCTTTTTTTTATATTTCTGCATGTTTTTAAAATGATTCTGCATGTTTTTTTATATTTCTGCATGTTTTTTAAATGGTTCTGCATGTTTTTTAACTGATTCTGCAGCTTTTTTTTTTAAATTCTGCAGTTTTTATAACAAGTCTGCAGCCTTGTTTAAATAACCGGAAAAACCGGTTTTTATTAACCGGTTGACAAGTTAACCGGTTTTTTATAACTGGTCGGTTATTATCGGGTATTGATATTCGGGGTTAATAACCGGTTATTAACCGGTCGGTTATTAACCGTAACCGGTTTTCTTTTTTTGGCCCATTAACTCCCCAAACCGGTTAACCGGTTTCAGTTATTAAAATAACCGATTTGTGCATGTCTATGCCCAAACGATGACACTTTTTTATTAAAAAGATATTGCATTTTTTTATTTAATGAATATTAAAATGGAATATCATTAATTTAATGGAACATCATCAATTTAAAGGAAGATATATCGACAATACTGATACGCCCAAACGATGATGATTTGTTTATTAAAAAGATATTGCATTTTTTTTTTATTTAATGAATATTATAATAGAACATCATTAATTTAATGGAACATCATCAATTTAAAGGAACATATTTCACCTTCATCTGAGTTCAATATATCTCACTGATGGGATTTTGGAATGTGGTTCGTTTGAGGATAATGGCCCCAACAAGAGTATTATGGGTTGAGATAATAACATTCAGAAATTAAGAGAAAAATGCCTGGATAATCCCTGTGGTTTGCTCATTTTTCACCTTTAGTTCGTAACTTTCCAAAATTACAGTTATAGTCCATAACCTTTGCAATTTCGTTCTGGGATAGTCCCTGACACGGATGGGAGTTAGTTTTTGGTGTTAAGTGGATGTGAAATTACTAAAATTCCCTTACTATTAAAAATCACAATAAAATATTAAAAAAAATCTAATTTATTATTTTAAAGAAAAGTGGGCCCCACCTTTTTCCTATCCCTACCCCGCCCCCACCCCATCTCCCCTTTCTATCTTCCCCTTTCTTTGTCTGAAACAATCAAGCCACCACCACCACCATACTTCACCTCCACCACCACAATAAACCCGGTGATCTTCGCCAAGGGTTTGGCCTCGACCCGCTTGGTGAAATAGTCGATGGCCACTACAACAAACTTCACTCCCCCCGGGCCCTCCGGGAATGGTGCAATGATGTCGATGGCCCCTTTCTGGAATGGCCATGACGTCGAAACCAGGACCATGGGGGTGCCTGCGGAGATGGGTTATGGGGGCATGAATTTGGCAGCTGTCACATCTCCTGATTTCTTCCATGGTAGTATCATACATGTAATTCCAATAAAACCCAGCATTCATTGTCTTGGCCACTGCCGTTTGGGGTCCTGAATGCATTCCACAAATACCTTCGTGTATTTCATGAATCACATACCTTGCCTCCTCCTCGTCTACACATTTCAAGGAAGGTCCTAGATATGATTTTTGATAGAGTTCCCCGTCAATGATCTCGTACTGGAGAGCTTTTACTCTGATCTTTTTTGCCAGTGCTTCGTCCTTTGGGAGAATCCCGTTCTTTAGGAATTCCACGTTGGGAGTCATCCAAGATTCTCCGGTTTTTTCAGCAGACGCAACTTCCTTGTATGAGATGGAGGGAGAACTCAGGACCTCTACCTTTACTTCCCTGACCAGGTGATCGAATTCTATTGTGGCTAGCTTACTTAAGGCGTCAGCTTTTCTGTTTCTTCCTTGGGGCATGTATTCTAGCTTGAAGCTATTGAAGGTCTTGGCCAACTCCTTTACTTGGACCACGTATTGGGCCATGGTTTCATCTTTTGCATCATACTCTCCGTTGTACTGCTTGACCACCAACTGTGAATCCGTGTTGGCCTCCACATGCCTTGCTTTCATCTTCTTTGCCAGCCTTAGCCCCATGAGGAGATATTCGTATTCGGCTGTGTTATTGGTGTTTTCGAAGTCCAGTTTGATGGCATATGTTAGTTCAATACCTTCGGGGCTTACGAGGGTGATTCCCGCCCCGTTTCCTTCCTTGCTGGAAGCCCCGTCGGCGTACAATTTCCACACCGCTTCCTCTTCCTTCTTTTTCTCTTGATCCTCTATTTCTTTCCATTTGAGGAGTTCGCTTTCCTCCTCCTCAGGGACTTTTGCTAGGAAATCCGCTAGGATTGGCCCTTTCACCGAGGTTCTTGCTCTGTATTCTATGGCATGCTCCCCTAGCTCCACTAACCATTTGGCGAGACGGCGAGAGAGTTCCGGCCTGGCCACTCCTGGATACTGGACGTCTTTAACAAAAAAAATTAAGTGCTATTAACCTTCCATTCAATTATTGGACGTCTTTAAGGGATCTGGGGGACCGCATCTCAGCTACTGCCTGTGTTTTCTCAGGGTTTGCCTTGATCCCCCCTTCGTTACTACTACTCCCAGGAACTTTCCTTCTTCCACCCCAAAGTAGCATTTTCCCAGGTTTAACTTCATGTTGACTTCCTCCATGGTCCTAACCATTTCCACAATGTCTTCTAACATGGCTGTCTCTGTGAGGCTCTTTATGATGATGTCATCTACATATACTTCGAGGTATCTTCCCCACTTATCTTTGAACAAGAAATTCATAAATCTCTGATATGTCGCCCCTGCATTCTTGAGTCCGAAGGGCATCTTAGTGTAACAGAAGGTCCCCTCATCCATTATAAACATTGTCTTCTCTTCATCCTCTAGAGACATTTGAATTTGGTGGTAGCCCTTGTATGCGTCCAAAAAACACTTCAGGGGTTATTGGGCTAGAGAATTCACTTGGATGTCTATCTCGCGAAGGAGATAGCTGTCCTTAGGACAAGCTTTGTTTAAGTCTTTATAATCTATACACATCCTCCATCCCCCATCCTTCTTCCTAACCAGGACTGGGTTGGCAATTCAAGAAGGGTATCTGACTTCTCTAACTATCCCGGCTCTAAGGAGCTTTCTAGGTTCTTCATGTTAGGGCATGAATTTTATATTAAGGATCATCTATCCTGAGACTGGGCCTGGATCACGGATACTTAACGGATGACACAGGGAGTCTGAGGATCCAGGATCCTTACTATTATTTATGTTTTAACAATTGTCTCTTGTGTTTTCAATTTACGATTGCAGGAACTTGTGGAAGGAGTCATGGAGAGAATCTTAGAGGAATTTGCTTCTAGTTATGCACGTGCATGAACCTGGTGACCGTTATGGTGATCGTGGGTAGCTTGCTGGTTTTTAGATAGTTAGTTGATAGGATTTTTGTTATTCCTAAAAGGGGTAACAAGCTCATGGTAGAAACACACAACTGCAATATTCGAACTCTCTGAAACATATTGGTGAATACACACACATTCACACTAGAAATCGTTGTATCGAGCTTGTTATCATCCAAAGTTGTAACCTTTTTTATTAATATAGTTGATAGTGATAGTTTTCACTATCCGAGGTTTTTTATGCCAGAGATCATTCATTGATCAAGGGCTTTTTCCTCGTATAAATCCTTGTGTTCATTGCCAATTTCATTCAATTATTGTTCATACATTTGTTCTTTAACCAAGCATCTAACCTCACAAAAATCAGATTTGGTTACATTATCTTTGTGTGATTTTTGATCAAAACAGTTTGGCGCCCACCGTGGGGCTATCGGTGCTTCATCTTTGAAAATTCTGTTCATTCATTTTTTGTTCATTACCTCTAACCACATGGCTTCTCAAGGGAAAAACACTTCAAGCTCCATGTTGGCGATCACCTCATCACAGGGCATTCCACCTTTGCCTCCTGTTTCTTCTGGATCCTAGAAGAATGCTGAGAATGCAGTGAAGAAGCAACTACTACAGTTTCTTCTGCTCCTACTAACAGTGATCTTTATTCTTTGATTATGCAGATGAGAAGTTACATTCAACAACAGGACGAAACCAACGGCAGGATCCTTCGTGAAATTGATGAAATCAAGAAATTGAAGAAATCAGCGGAGGATCACATTCCATTGATGGCCAGATCATTGGATTTCACTACTCCACCAACAGCCATTCAGCATTCCAAGGCGTCAGGTGTCTAGTATCATGGAGGATCATCAAGTATGCAGTATGGATCGTCGGCTATGACACAGGCTCAAGTGTCCTACTTCCAGCCTTCAGGATCCTCTCTTTAGCCTCAATGATCCTCCTTCCAGCATCAAGGATCCTTCTCTAATTCGGGAGGATACATAGGGACGTTGTCAGTTCAAGGATCCTACCCTCAGCATCAAGGATCCTCATCACAGGTTCAAGGATCTGTGGAATATCCTCCAAGACCTTTAGCTCCAATGTATCCTGGATCAAACGTCTTCCAGGATCAAGGATCCTTATAGAGTCAACAACCCAGAAGTTCTGAGATTCATGTGGGAGACTTCATTCCCATGAAAACTATTGCTTCATCTATTCCCACAATTACGCCGGAACTGCCTCAGTTTGGATTCACATCTGGAATCCCTACCTCAAACCAATCAGGAGGTAACACTTTCAATACATCTTATAATACTAACCATGGTCTTATACAGGAACCAGTGATCAACCAGGCTATGGCAAGGGAGTTGCAAAAACTCAAGGATATGATATCCAGTGTCCCAGGAGTGGTTAAACCTATTCCTGAGATCCCGGATGGGAGTCACAAGGTGTCTCACTTTGCACCACCCATATGTAATGCAGAGATACCAAAGCGATTTCAAATACCAAATATGAAGCTCTATAATGGTACAACTGATCCAGAAGAGCACGTAGCACAATACATGGAGCGAATGGAGATTAATCCCATTCCAGAAAGGTTAAAAGAAGCATGTCCTTGCAAGGGTTTCGGATCCACATTAACTGGATCAGCTCTGAAATGGCTGCTGTTATGGGTGGTTTTCTGAACATATATCCTGAATTATATCATGACTTTATTACTTTTGATTGTGACCAGGATACCGGATAAGGATATTGGTAACATCCTGATGCAGTATCCTGGTAGTTACTAATTGTTCACGTGCAGATTAGCATGGCAAGGTTATAACATTCGAGTGGACTAGTTCTCCTGAAGACTCGGACTAAACAGTTGAGAAGAGAACGTTGAAGCCGAAAAGAAGGGGTCTCCAACGTTCAAATGGGAATATTCGAAGCATCCCTTATTTTTAGGATAGTTTGTTTTTTCTATTTTGCTATAAAAAGGAATGAACGGATCGATAGACACACAATTTTTACACACACATTTTTGCTCTCTACAAGCTGTAATCATTCGCAATCACCAACACTCACACTCAAAATTCATTGTAACACTTAGTTGATCCGTATCATATCCTGCACTGTATCCTGAAATTTGAAGTAATAAGAAGAACAAGGCAGCTGCGATTGTCAGCTCCCGAGGTTTTATGCCAGCGATCTAGATTGATCAAGGGTTTTCCTCGTACATCTTGTGTCATCCTTTACCTCTTTTGCTCATTGTTTGATCATTGGTATAGCTCGATATCCTAAGCTATATCCTGATACTGTTTTTTGCAAACAACCTAACTAGAATATTTTCAATACACATTGTTAGCACACTACCTCACAAAACTAATTTGATCACTAAATTGCTTAGGTAATTTTTGACCCAAACAATTTGGCGCCCACCGTGGGGCAAGGGGTGCTATTTCTACTAAAAGCTTTCTTAAAATCACTACTTGGTTTTCTATTTTCAAAACTTTTTGCACGACTATTTTCAATGGCCTCAAAATCAAACATGAGCTCTTCTACCATGTCTGCTACAACCTCTGCAACAATCGGTTCGGTGCCTCCAGCACCTCCAAGGACGCAAGCTTCTTCTCAGCCTCAAGCCCCTCCAAGGAGGACCGAAACTCACACAACTCGGGATATTGTGCCTACTGAGAATATCCAGGGATCTGCTGGCTCAGGGAGAACTCCTATTATGACTTCTAATGATGAAATTCTAACTTTGTTTGGTAGTATACAAGATCAGATGAAGCAACAGCAGGAGACCAACCAAATGCTGATAAGAGAGATACAACTCTTGAAATCTAGCTCAAGCAGGCCTGCTGAGGATACTGTCACGCCCTTGCAGCCCAGAGCATTGAACTTCAGTTTGGCAGTATATACTAAGGATAACAGGGGCAATATTGTACCTAGTCATTCCCAGAATCATACTCCTGAGATACCCTCATCGGTCAGGGTATCAACTGTGAGAAGTTCAGGATATGCTCCAGGATATGGCCAGAATCCTCAGGCTGGTAACGTGTCTAATAATACTAATACTCTTTCTACTAATGGTGTTGGATCTTTGCAGAATGCAGGTGTGACGTCAGCACTCTCTTGGGAGCTTCAGAAGTTGAAGGATATGATATGCAGTGTACCTGGGGTGGTCCATCCAATTCCAGAAGTGTCCTAGGATAGCCACATGATATCCCAGTTTGCATATCCTATTTGTGATGCTGAAATCCCGAAAAGATTTCAAACCCCCAACATGAAGCTCTATTACGGAACCACGGACCCTGAAGAGCATAATTCTCAGTATAGGGAAAGGATGGAGATTAACCCTATCCCTCCGGATCTCAAGGAGGCATTCCTCTACAAGGGTTTTGGTTTACTCTAACAGGATCAGCCATAAAATGGCTCTTAAACGTTCCACCTCATTCAATTACATCATTTTGCTCAGTTAGTTAATTTATTTAATAGTCAATTTTCTTGCAGCCGAAGTTTTGAAAAACTAACCATTGATCTCTACAGGATAACTCAAGGTCCTCAAGAATCCTTAAGGGATTATGTGAACAAATTTAGCAGGGAATCTCTGGATATCCCACATCTTGATGTTGCAACAGCCGTGCAGGCATTCAAAATGGGAGTGCAAAAGGATTCCCAATTTTATCGGGATCTTGTAATGAATCCTTGCAGGAACCTGGATGAAGCTCGGAATAGGGCTTTGAGATATATCAGACTGGAAGATGACAAAAAGATGAAAGATAGGATGAATTCATCCTCAACCTATGAATCAACTAACAGGAAGTCAGAATCCTCATACAAACCATATCGCTCTAAGCCATATGGCAGAAATGACAGCAAGAAAGTGAATGCTGTTGAGGATGAGGATCCTGAGGAGTATCCTGAATTGTCAGAATATTTTTTTTCTGTTAATATACCCGAACTAATGTATGCTATGCAAGGTTTGGGAGATAAAGCGAGGTGGCCTAGGAAGAACCAGCAAAAAGCCGATTGGAAGGATAAATCTAAATGGTGTGCCTTCCATGAGGATTTTGGATATGTCACGGAAGATTTTATAGCCCTGAGGAAGGAAATAAGCTACCTGTTACGCAGAGGATACCTGAAGGATCTTCTGGGTATAAAGAAGAATAAGGGTCAGGATACTTAGAAGGATCCTGAACGAGCAGCATCACCTCCTGCGGGCGCCAAGATAATTAACTTTATCTCAGGAGGATTCGACATTTGTGGAACCTTACTCTGTGGCAAAAAGACATGCAAATGAGGCAAAGGCAGAACGAGGAGATAAGCACACCAGAATGACAACTCTCACGACCAATAAAGTGATAACGTTTGATAGTGATGACAGGGATAGTGTCCAGGATCCCCATCACGATGGTTTGGTAATAACTTTATATATTTCTAATCATTTTGTGCGCAGGATACTGGTGGATAATGGCAGTTCCGTCAATATTTTTCAACTGGAAACGCTGAAAAGAATGAATACTTCCCAGATGGAGATCACTTCAAAATCCACTATACTTGTAGGGTTCACTGGAGAGGCCAAGAATACTGTGGGAGAAATAAAGCTGCTAGTATATGTTGAGGGGGTGAATTCAATGCAATGTTTCTGTGTCATGGACTCCTTATCCTGCTACAATATTATATTGGGCAGACCATGGATCCATGACATGAAGGCTGTCCCATCAAATTATCATCAGTGTATCAAGATTCCTACCCCTTGGGGGTTGTCAAGGTGGAAAGTGATAAACAAGAGGCGAAAAAATGTTATTCTTCCTCAATGAAGTCTTCAACAAAGTCTAAAGCAGGATAGCTATTAAAGATACAAGCCCAGGATATCGTGGAGGCCTCAGAGCAAGATGTTAAGAAAATTATCCTGGATCAGGATAATCCAGATATCTTGGTGCTCGTAGGAGCCAATCCCACAGGATATTGAAAGTCAATTAACTAACTTTTTGAAATGAAGGATGTCTACATTCGCATGGAAGCATGAGGATATGACAGATATTTCTAAGGATATTATAACTCACAAGCTTGGAATTGATAGGTCTTTCAAGCCCGTTCAGCAAAAGAGAGGTTGAAAGATTGCTGAAATCCAAGATGATTAGGGAAGTCAAATTTTCCTAATGGCTAGTGTTAGGGGTGGATTTCTAAATGACCCGTGATCCTCAAATATTATCCTGTTTGGTGATCCTTACTTCTGTGTCAGTTAGTGATCCTCAGAAGTACTTCAGGATCAGGATCATGGATCATCCTAAGGATCCTTATACTAATGATTGTTCATTGTGAATTCGTAACTGTTTTGCAGGAATATCAATTGGGACTTGGTCTTGGCGATATTTCTGGAGAATATACTAAGTCTATTCCGCACGTGCTTGGTCAGAAATGGACGTTGTGGAGTCATGGAGGACTTGCACCATTTGCGGATAGTTTGTTATTTAGATTTCTATTAGATTTAAATGGGGTAGCGAGCTAATTAGACACAACTTTTTGCTATTTTTGGCTACACACACTCTTGCAACTGCTCACACCAGCTCTCGTTCTCTCACTTAGCAATTTCATACACTTTTTACACAATACACTGTAGTGATCCTTGTATTTAGCTCGCTATCATCCGAAGTTGTAACACATTATTTGTTTAATTTGAGTTGGTGATCGGTAGTTTCCATCACCCGGGGTTTTTTGTGCCGGAGATCAACTCTTGATCAAGGGCTTTTTCCCCGTATAAACCTTGTGTCACTTGTCATTTATTTTTCATAGTGATCCTTATTGCTATAAACCAATTCAAGCATCATACCCCGTAACAAAGAGTTTGGTTGCATTATCCTCATCAGATTTTTTGACCAAAACAGCTAGCAAATGTGGTCGTAGTTCAAAAGAAGAATGGGAAATGGAGAGTTTGTGTAGATTACACATACTTGAACAAAGCATGCCCTAAAGACCCATTTCCTCTGCCTCATATAGACTCGTTGGTGGATGCAACTGCCGGTCATGAAATGCTATCCTTTATGGATGCATCCTCAGGATTCCAGCAGATCCAAATGGAACCTTCGGACTAGGAGGATACTGATTTCATGACACCAACAGGTATCTACTGTTATACAGCTATGCTTTTGGTTTTAAAATGCAGGTGCAACATACCTAAGATTGGTGAACATGATGTTTTAAGACAAACTGGGGGACACCATGGAGGTACACATTGATGACATGGTGGTAAAGTCCAAGAATGCTGAGATTCACCTCCGGGATATTGAAGGAGCATTGGATATCCTGGACCAGTACAATATGAATCTAAATCCTGCCAAGTGCCATTTTGGAGTGGGGGCAGGAAAGTTTTTAGGATATATGGTGACTAAAAGGGGGATAGATGCAAGCCCGGAACAGATCAAAGCTATCCTGGATATTAAGTCACTATCCAACATGAAAGATGTGCAAAGGTTAACAGGACGAGTAGCGGCATTAAACAGGTTTATATCAAGATCCTCAGAGAAATGCAAGGAATTCTACGATATCCAGAAGAAGAAGAATAAGAAATTTGAATGGGGAGAGAAGCATGAAGCAGCCCTGCAGGAATTGAAGCAATATCTTTCAACTGCACCTTTGTTGATGAAGCCCGAGGATGGTGAACCATTGTCCCTATATCTTGTAGTATCAGGGAATGCAATAAGTGTTGTTATGGTAAAGGATCATGAAGGTCAGTAGTATCCTGTCTATTATGTTAGTAAAAGTTTATTAGATGCTGAAACTAGATATTCACACTTAGAGAAATTGATATTAGCCCTAGTTATGACATCAACTAAGCTTAGACATTGTTTTGGTAAAAAATTACCGAAGCAATTAAGTGATCAAATTAGTTAAGTGAGGTAGTGTGCTAGAAATGTGTTTTGAAAATATGCTAGTTAACTTATTTGCAAAAACAGTTTCAGGATACAGCTCAGAATATAAAGTTGTATCTATGATCAAACAATGAGCAAGAAAGTAAAGGGTGACTCGAGATGTACTAGGAAAGCCCTTGATCAATCTAGATCGCCGGTATAAAACCTCGGGAGCTGACAATCGCAGCTGCCTTGTTCTTCTATTACTTCAAATATCAGGATACAGTGCAGGATATGATGCGGATCAACTAGGTGTTACAATGTAATTCGAGTACAAGTGTTCGTGTGTAGTCATTGTTTGTAGCTAGAGAGAAAAAGTGTGCGTAAGAGTGTGTGCCTTAATCTGATCCAATCAATCTATTTATAGTAATAGAAAACTAACTAAATATCCTATTATTCCGGGATTCAGCGGATATTGCCCATTTAAACGTTGTAGTCCTGGTCTTCCGGGTTCAACGTCTCTTATATAACTGGTTTGCCCAAGTCTTAAGGAGAAGAAGTCCACCTGACCGTTAGAGACTTGTTACAATAACTTGCACGTGGTTTAATTTGTCACTACCAGGATATCGCATCAGGATGTTACCAATATCCTGATCCGGTATCCTGGTTACAAACAAAAGAAACACAGTCAGTATATTATCCAGGATATATAAGTAGAAAATCATCCATAACAATTGCCCCCAAATATATCTGTTGGTATACCAATCTAACGGATATATTTTAAAACTTTATCTCGTAAACCGAGGCAATTAAAACGAAATGACGATTGAGATGACATTGTTCAACTTCCAACGCGACATTTACTCTTCACCCCCTATACTCAGCCTATATTAGCCGAGGGATTTTTCATTTTGATCATCTCTATTTCCAAGCAAGCTTCAGGTATTTTCTCTACCTCCCTTCTCTGTCTTCCTTGTTTAAATCACTTATTTTTTGGCCGAGATTCTTCATGGCTACCCGCACTAGATCCCAGACGGCGGATTCCGTTTCCCCCTTTCACAAACAAAACCTGCTTAAAGAACCCTCAAAAGAGGTGTGTTCGTTCGATAATGCCGATATCGCGACTCTACGAGCTTCCGGTGCCTTTCCCGCCGGGACAATCTTCTGTCCATTTGACCGAGAGGCCCGATCAGATTTTTGTTCCAACGATTGGGTATGCTTTTTTGCTTATCCTTTCTCCATAGGGCTTCAATATCCATTTTCACCCTTCATTTCCCGTTTCTTTGAGCTTACTGGCCTTAGCTTCGCCCAAACCATGCCCATAGTTTGGCGCGTATTAGCTACCTTGGAGCAGATTAAGGCTCATTACATGCCTAACTTGTGCATAGAAGATCTTCCGATGGCCTATCATTTAAGATCCCATGGTTCCAGCTGGTTCCTTCTATTTTCTAACTCCAAAAATCCTCTCATTCTTAAGGCTACCAAGAACGAGGACAAATGCAGAAGAAAATTCTTTTTTTGTAAAAAGGGATTCCATCGACAGGGGTTTTGACCTTCCTAAGAGATGGTTGACTTCCGGTAGGATTTAGGGTTTTAGGAATATCCTCAATCATATCCTGAGACTACATCTCGAACTGATATCCTGATATGTTTATCTTTTGCAGCAAACTTCAAGGAATTAGCTCCCCCAAGTGCCGAATCGGAAGGAAGGATAAAAGAAATCTACAAGCTTCCAGAAAATGAGAGGAATTTTACCCTGCTATCTACAAGTTCAAGTCAAAGATCAAGTTCCAACATGTCTGGTAAGCATATTTTCATAAATTATTTTTATTTATCAAACCGATTATATTTTAAAGGTATAATAAGACTGATCGTATCTTCCCTTATGCAGTGCCAGTTATCAATCTTGAAGGCTTCCAATTCGATGAGTTGGATAGTTACTCCAGCCTCGCACCCGTCAAGCAAGAGTCCAATCCAAAGTCAGCTACCACACCAAAGCCTACAGGTTCGAAGACCGCTACTGCTCCCAAAGCTCCCCCAGCATCTAGGACCTGGGCCTCCAGCTCCCGGAAGAGGAAGGAAGCAGATCCCCATGTGTTTCCATTTGAGAATTATGGGTTCACAGAATCCAGCAAATTCATGACCGGCTTCCTCAACCAGGTTAGTATCCTTGACCTATATCCTGCACCATATGCTGATTATAAATGTTTTGTGACAACTCGAAATTTAGAACCTTTCATTGTATCTCGATGTAACATGCTTGAACGTTAGGTGACTAGTTAACTTGTTGGCTTAATGAATGATATAAGTGAATTTATGTGATTATGTATTGTGCTTGTATGTATGCGTGTATTTATATGACCCGAGACACAAGGACCCGACTCGAGACCATGCGGTCTCGAGTGAACAGCGCAACTTGGGCCGGTTGGGCCACGCACCTCCTTAGTCCACCCGAAAGCCCATTAGGGTGCACCACCTTAGAACTAGTATATAACCCTTGTGGTTAGCCAACCTTGCCATTTTTGGGCAACACACACACACTCTCCTACACACACACTCCTACATTCTCTCTCACTAAAACCCTAGAAGCACAAACTTTCTCTCCTTTCTCTCGGACTAAACCGGTGACAACAAGGGTCCTCGGATTAGCTTGTGCACACCAAGTGAAGCTTCATCCTTCACTAATACTTCTCGAACCGGTTAGTGATTTATGATTTGGTGTTTTGTCAAATGATGTTTTGATTTATATGATTTTATACATTGATTCGTAAACAATACATGATGAGTTGGTGTTCAAGTAATCGGTTCATAAGTGTTTCATGTTATGTGTTTACATTCGGTTGATAATAATTATATGATAATGTATTGATTATGTTAGGATGAATAATATATGCTTGACTATGAATGAGTGTTATCGGCTCTATATGGGTTTGGATCCGAAGGGTTTGGAGGTTGATACAAGTTGGATTGATTGATGAATGGAAACCGAATGCTTGTAGTCGGCTGTGGTATGCTTACGATTAGGATGATTCACTGTGTTGATATCATAGGATGCATGTTAGTAATCAAGAACAAAAATCCTGTTATACGTCTAAGTGTTGATAAGTTGTTGTTCATGATTTTGTTTGATTAAGGTTTATATGAATAAGGTGATAAAAACCCTAAAAGATGAACAACATGAATAGAATATGAACATGTTATGAATATTTGAAATCTGATTGTTTGATCTATTTTGATTAGTAATTTGACAAGAAAACATGTTTGAGTATTGTGGTTGGATAGTACACCACATCATGAAATGGAAATTCTATTGGATAGTACACTATGTAGAATCAGTAGATGTTCCAGTCGAGACCTTCGGTCTCAACTCGAGACCAGGTAGATGACAACTCGAGATCCACGGTTGCGATATAGGTTGCGAGTCGAGAACCCCTAGTCTCGACTCGAGACCACACCACACCGGCACAAAAACAGCATGACTCGAGACCTCCTTAGTTGCGACTCGAGACCGTCTAGTCTCGACTAGTTCATGCATGACTCGAGACCTCCACGGTTGCGACTCGAGAACTCATAAGTACAACTCGAGACCGCACAGTCTCGACTCGAGATCTCTAGTCTCGACTCGAGACCATATACACGTGCACACTGTTTGGACTTGCACACTGCTATGGGCCTAAGTAGTTGGGCCGCACACTTAGACTTCGGTTGTTACGTGAATGTTACTGTGGAACTTGTTACGAACTGTTGTTGAACTGCCATGCTAGACATGTATGCCATGATCGTTACTTGTGTACAATACGTGTAGAACATACGTGCACCACTTGGATATTAACCTGACTTGAATGGTATCTATGTTAGGACGTAGTTGACCCCTTACAACTTGATTGACCTTTTTGTGTATCTGCCGAGCAAACCAAGGTGAGTTCACACCCTCTACAAAGCATGGGATTCCCAGGGGTTGGGAATCAGGTTAAGGAACATGGATTCCTCGTCCTTTCTTGGGTAGGACAGTATTGGTTCAGGAATGTAATTCCTCGTCCTCATGGACAGATAACTCGTACTAGACCAAAACTCTATCACGAAGTCCCTCCTTTTTATATCGACTTAATCGCCGGGCCAATGGCGAGCGGGTCATTAGTTAGATAGCGCTATTTAGGTCTGACAAGCCTCACACCGTGCCGCAGAGGATGGGCATGAACTAATGGATCTGGGCATGTCAATGATGATAGACATTGACAGTTCAGGGCACATAAACATGACTACAGTCAGCAGTCGATATGGTAACGAGTCTAGTGTATACATGGGGTAGCCCCCACGGCCGAAACGCCAGATAACTAACACGGGGTAGCCCCCACGGCTGGATTGCCATAGTAAATGGGTTAAACAAATCACGTTTTCAATTATGGGGTAACCCCCACGGCAGGATGCCAGTTAAAGGAAACTTTTTGAAACAACTTAAAACGAACACCCAACAGTGAACTCACTCAACTTGTTGTTGACTCGTTACTACATGCTTTGCAGGTCAATAGGTACTTAGCTGGAGCTTGCATGGAAGAGAGTCGTTGTGGGACAAGAATGGTTGTGTGCCATGTTAAACTTTGAGACAATTAAACTTATGTTTTGGATTTAAACGTTATGCTTCCGCTTGCAACTTAAACTATGTTTTGTTTGAACACCAAATCGTATTGGTTGAATTTTATAATCACTTACATGCTTGTTCAATATGATTGGTGGCTGGATCCTGGTCAGTCACGCCTCCAAGCGGTGGTATTCCGTCGGTGGATTTTGGGGGTGTGACAGATTGGTATCAGAGCCATTGGTTATAGTGAACTTGGTTTTAATAAAGGAAAAACGTTTTTGTTAAAACCAGACTATAACCTGTACAGTGCTCTACGGTCCACAACGACGCTTCACTCCACATGCAAGGCTCGACATTCTAGGTGATATGATCTTTGTATATATTGCCTACTTGATAGTTATATAGTACATTGCTCATGGTATGCTTGGTTAGTATGACTACTGTTACTTGAACACGTGTGTGCTTACTCTCGTCTGTCACCGCATTTTTCGCGAACCCCTCTCACTCATGCTCCTTTTGATATGAAGATCATGTCTGGACGCGTTAACATGACCCAAGCCCAGTTGACGGCTCTGATTAATGAACGAGTTGCTGCGGCACTTGCAGCTGCACACGCAGGAGGTATATCCTGCAGTCTAAACTCATTCTAGGATCTTTAGATCCTACTCTCGTGAACCAACCATTGTGTTAAACCATGTCCTTTCTTTCACCCACGACAGGTCAACATGCTCAGCCACCTGTGTGCACCTTTAAAACCTTTATGGACTGCCGACCCACTACTTTTAGCGGCACTGAAGGAGCAGTAGGTCTCCTCCACTGGTTTGAGAAACTAGAATCAGTCTTCGAAATGTGTGAATGCCCTGAGGCGCGCAGGGTGAAGTATGCTACCGGTACTCTCGAGGGTTTAGCCCTCACGTGGTGGAACGCTCAGGTCCAAATGCTGGGGCTGGTTGCTGCTAACGCCACCCCATGGAACAACTTTAAGGAGATGATCAAGGAGGAGTATTGTAATCGTGATGAAATTCACAAACTGGAAGTAGAGTTTTTCAACCTCAAGATGACGGGGTCAGGGATTGAAGCTTATGTGAAGAGATCGAATGAACTGGCAATTCTGTGCCCTACCATGGTGGATCCTCCCATCAAACGCATCGAACTATTTCTCAAGGGCTTAGTGCCCGAAATCCAAAGTCATGTGACTTCAGCAAACCTCGCCACCATCCAGCAAGTTGTGCAATTGGCTCACCGTCTCACAGATCAGGCGGTGGAGCAGAACAGATTGCCAAAGCGCATAGGTGCTGCAACTACCCTAGGTGTCCCTAGTGACAACAAGCGAAAATGGGATGGAGCTTCAAGTAAGGGTTCGACTTCTGTTCAGTCCCAGTCTCAGCAGAGAAAGACTGATGACTATAAGAGCCCTAATCAACAATCATCTGGTGGTCAAGGTCATGGTGGGTACAAGGGGAATCACCCCAAATGCAATCGCTGCAGCCTGCACCACAGCGGGCCATGCACCAGGGGTAACTGTCATCAGTGCAATAAGCCAGGCCACGCTGCAAAGGATTGCAGGAGCTTGTATCCCGCCAAATAGAATCGTCAGCAAGCTCAATAGAACCAACGCCAGCAGCAGCAGCAAGGTGACAACAAAGGGTGCTTTCAGTGTGGAGCTGAAGGCCATTTTAAGAGGGATTTCCCCCAACTGAACAAGAACCAGAACAACAACAACAACAACAATAACAACAACCAGGGGAATGGTAACAACGGGAACAACAACAACAATGGTGCCAGGGGGCGGGCGTTCGTGATTGGCCAAGGTGAAGCAAGGAATGACCCCAATGTTGTGGTGGGTAAGTTCCTTCTCGACGACTTTTATGTTACAGTTTTATTTGATTCGGGTGCCGATACTAGCTACATGTCACTAGAAGTTAGTCGAATGCTTAAGCGTATTCCAACACCTTTGAACAACAAGCACACTGTAGAGCTAGCAAATGGTAAGAGTTTAGAGGCCACACACGTAGTCAAGGGTTGTAAACTTATTCTTGCTAACCAGACCTTCTCTATCGACCTTATTCCTATCGTCTTGGGTAGTTTCAACGTTGTCATTGGGATGGATTGGTTATCCCAACACCGAGCAGAGATTCTTTGCAACGAGAAGATTGTTCGTATTCCTGGTTCCAGTGGTGAACCTCTCATGATTCGTGGCGACAAGAAGGGTGCTGTTGAGAACGTCATCTCTTTCCTTAAGGCCCAGAAGTGCTTGCGAAAGGGCCACACTGCCATTTTGGCTCTCGTTATTGACACCTCGGAGAAAGAAAAGAAGATAGAAGACTTCCCAATTGTTCGCGACTATCCTGAGGTATTTCCTGAGGAATTACCTGGCCTTCCGCCTCATCGCCAGGTCGAGTTTCAGATTGAACTAGCTCCTGGAGCTGCGCCTATAGCTCGTGCACCGTATCGATTAGCTCCATCAGAGTTGGAAGAACTCTCTACGCAACTACAAGAACTCTTGGATAAGGGTTTTATTCGTCCTAGGTCATCGCCTTGGGGAGCTCCAGTATTATTCGTGAAGAAGAAAGACGGTACCTTCTGAATGTGCATCGACTACCGGGAACTCAACAAGGTGACGGTGAAGAATCGTTACCCTCTACCACGTATTGACGACTTGTTCGACCAGCTACAAGGGTCGAGCTACTATTCAAAGATCGATTTGAGGTCGGGATATCATCAGCTGAGAGTCCGAGAAGAGGACGTCTCCAAAACAGCTTTTAGAACTCGTTATGGACACTATGAGTTTTTGGTCATGCCTTTTGGGCAGACAAATGCACCTGCGATTTTCATGGACTTGATGAATCGAGTGTGCAAACCTTACCTGGACAAGTTCGTTATAGTCTTCATTTACGACATCCTGATCTATTCCAAGAGTCAGGAGGAACACGAGCGGCATCTACGACTTATTTTGGAACTCCTTCGAACAGAACAGCTTTACGCAAAGTTCTCGAAATGCGACTTCTGGCTTCGTGAGGTCCATTTCCTAGGCCATGTGGTAAACAAGGATGGGATTCATGTTGATCCATCCAAGGTGGACTCGATTAAGAACTGGCCTGCACCTCGTACACCAAAGGAAATTCGCCAATTCTTGGGTTTAGCAAGTTATTACAGGAGGTTCATTAAGGATTTTTCTAAGATTGCACAGCCTCTCACCTCACTAACGCAGAAAGGCGTTGTTTATCGCTGGGGAAATGCACAGGAATTAGCATTTCAGCATTTAAAGGATAGACTTTGCAGCGCACCTATACTTTCATTGCCAGAGGGCACAGACGACTTTGTGGTTTACTGTGACGCATCAATTCAGGGTCTTGGTTGTGTATTGATGCAACGAGATAAAGTTATCGCCTACGCCTCACGCCAACTCAAAGTTCATGAAAGAAACTACACTACGCACGACTTAGAGCTGGGAGCTGTTGTTTTTGCACTTAAGATATGGAGACATTACTTGTACGGTACCAATTGTGCCATCTACACCGACCACAGGAGCCTCGAGCACATCTTCAAACAGAAGGAGCTAAACATGCATCAACGACGATGGGTCGAGTTATTAAACGATTACGAATGTGCAATCAAGTACCATCCTGGCAAAGCCAATCTTGTGGCTGACGCCCTTAGTCGAAAGGACACTACGCCTAAGCGCGTGCGAGCTTTACAACTCACGATACATTCTAGTCTCCCTTCCCAGATACGAGATGCTCAGGTGGAAGCATGGAAACCAGAAAACATCAGGGCTGAAGCCCTACGCGGCTCAAGACAACGATTAGAACAAAAAGAAGACGGTGCTCACTACGTAACGGGACGCATTTGGGTCCCACTCTATGGCAACTTACGAGAGCTTGTGATGGATGAAGCACACAAGTCTCGCTACTCGGTACACCCTGGTTCGGATAAGATGTACCACGATATCAAAACTACGTATTGGTGGCCTAGCATGAAAGCCCACATAGCAACCTACGTCAGCAAGTGTTTGACTTGTGCGAGAGTCAAGTCTGAATACCAGAAACCCTCAGGCCTACTCCAACAACCAGAGATACCGCAATGGAAATGGGAGCAAATTTCCATGGATTTTGTTACCGGCCTGCCCAGATCTCAACGAGGTAACGATACTATTTGGGTAATCATGGATCGACTCACAAAGTCTGCACAGTTCTTGGCTATCAAGGAAACGGATAAGTTCTCCACTCTAGCAGACGTATACCTTAAGGAACTTGTTTCGAGGCACGGGGTGCCCACCTCTATTATCTCGGATCGAGATGCACGTTTTACTTCAGAACTGTGGCAAGCAATGCATAAATCCTTTGGCTCACGATTAGACATGAGCACTGCGTATCACCCTCAGACGGACGGGCAGTCCGAGCGCACTATTCAAACCTTAGAGGACATGCTTCGCGCATGTGTAATCGACTTTGGCAACAGCTGGGAAAAGCACTTGCCACTTGTGGAATTCTCGTACAATAACAGCTACCACACCAGCATTAAAGCTGCTCCGTTTGAGGCATTGTACGGGCGTAAATGCCGGTCACCTCTTTGCTGGGCAGAGGTGGGGGATAGTCAGATCACTGGTCCAGAACAAGTGGTAGACACAACTGAATGAATTGCTCAAATACGACAACGCATGGCAGCAGCTCGTGACCGTCAGAAAGCCTACGCCGATAAGGGCAGGAAACCACTTGAGCTCCAGGTTGGGGAGCGGGTACTACTCAAAGTTTCACCCTGGAAGGGTGTGGTTCGTTTTGGTAAACGAGGCAAACTTAACCCACGATACGTTGGACCTTTCGAAATCATCGAGAAAATAGGCAGGGTGGCCTACAGACTGAACTTACCAGCAGAACTCGGTGCAGTTCACAACGTTTTCCACGTGTCGAATCTGAAGAAGTGTCTGTCAGATGAGATCCACATAGTTCCTCTGAAGGAACTCACTATCGACGAGCAGTTACGATTCGTCGAGGAACCAGTTGAAATCACGGACCGGGATGTTAAGGTCCTCAAGAGCACTAGAATACCTCTCGTTCGAGTTCGTTGGAACTCACGTCACAGCCCAGAGTTCACCTGGGAACGCGAAGATCGGATGAAACAAAAGTATCCCCAACTATTCGCAAACAGTACAACCACTACTGAGGCTGAAGCTACGGAATTTCGGGACGAAATTCCAGATCAACGGGGGGTGGATGTGACACCCCAGGAAAACCGGGAAAACCATACAACTTAACTAGCTTCCTCAGTGAGTGCTTACCAAATTTCGGGACGAAATTTCTTTCAACTTGGGGATGATGTGACAACTCGAAATTTAGAACCTTTCATTGTATCTCGATGTAACATGCTTGAATGTTAGGTGACTAGTTAACTTGTTGGCTTAATGAATGATATAAGTGAATTTATGTGATTATGTGTTGTGCTTGTATGTATGCGTGTATTTATATGACCCGAGACACAAGGACCCGACTCGAAAACCATGCGGTCTCGAGTGAACAGCGCAATAGTTGGGTCGGTTGGGCCACGCACCTCCTTAGTCCACCCGAAAGCCCATTAGGGTGCACCACCTTAGAACTAGTATATAACCCTTGTGGTTAGCCAACCTTGCCATTTTTGGGCAACACACACACACTCTCCTACACACACACTCCTACATTCTCTCTCACTAAAACCCTAGAAGCACAAACTTTCTCTCCTTTCTCTCGGACTAAACCGGTGACAACAAGGGTCCTCGGATTAGCTTGTGCACACCAAGTGAAGCTTCATCCTTCACTAATACTTCTCGAACCGGTTAGTGATTTATGATTTGGTGTTTTGTCAAATGATGTTTTGATTTATATGATTTTATACATTGATTCGTAAACAATACATGATGAGTTGGTGTTCAAGTAATCGGTTCATAAGTGTTTCATGTTATGTGTTTACATTCGGTTGATAATGATTATATGATAATGTATTGATTATGTTAGGATGAATAATATATGCTTGACTATGAATGAGTGTTATCGGCTCTATATGGGTTGGATCCGAAGGGTTTGGAGGTTGATACAAGTTGGATTGATTGATGAATGGAAACCGAATGCTTGTAGTCGGCTGTGGTATGCTTACGATTAGGATGATTCACTGTGTTGATATCATAGGATGCATGTTAGTAATCAAGAACAAAAATCCTGTTATACGTCTAAGTGTTGATAAGTTGTTGTTCATGATTTTGTTTGATTAAGGTGTATATGAATAAGGTGATAAAAACCCTAAAAGATGAACAACATGAATAGAATATGAACATGTTATAAATATTTGAAATCTGATTGTTTGATCTATTTTGATTAGTAATTAGACAAGAAAACATGTTTGAGTATTGTGGTTGGATAGTACACCATATCATGAAATGGAAATTCTATTGGATAGTACACTGTGTAGAATCAGCAGATGTTCCAGTCGAGACCTCCGGTCTCGGCTCGAGACCAGGTAGATGACAACTCGAGATCCACGGTTGCGACATAGGTTGCAAGTCGAGAACCCCTAGTCTCGACTCGAGACCACACCACACCGGCACAAAAACAGCATGACTCGAGACCTCCTTAGTTGCGACTCGAGACCGTCTAGTCTCGACTAGTTCATGCATGACTCGAGACCTCCACGGTTGCGACTCGAGAACTCATAAGTACAACTCGAGACCGCACAGTCTTGACTCGAGATCTCTAGTCTCGACTCGAGACCATATACACGTGCACACTGTTTGGACTTGCACACTGCTATGGGCCTAAGTAGTTGGGCCGCACACTTAGACTTCGGTTGTTACGTGAATGTTACTGTGGAACTTGTTACGAACTGTTGTTGAACTGCCATGCTAGACATGTATGCCATGATCGTTACTTGTGTACAATACGTGTAGAACATACGTGCACTACTTGGATATGAACCTGACTTGAATGGTATCTATGTTAGGACGTAGTTGACCCCTTACAACTTGATTGACCTTTCTGTGTATCTGCCGAGCAAACCAAGGTGAGTTCACACCCTCTACAAAGCAGGGATTCCCAGGGGTTGGGAATGGGGTTAAGGAACATGGATTCCTCGTCCTTTCTTGGGTAGGACAGTATTAGTTCAGGAATGTAATTCCTCGTCCTCATGGACAGATAACTCGTACTAGACCAAAACTCTATCACGAAGTCCCTCCTTTTTATATCGACTTAATCGTCGGGCCAATGGCGAGCGGGTCATTAGTTAGATAGCGCTATTTAGGTCTGACAAGCCTCACACCGTGCCGCAGAGGACGGGCGTGAACTAATGGATCTGGGCACGTCAATGATGATAGACATTGACAGTTCAGGGCACATAAACATGGCTACAGTCAGCAGTCGATATGGTAACGAGTCTAGTGTATACATGGGGTAGCCCCCACGGCCGAAACGCCAGATAACTAACACGGGGTAGCCCCCACGGCTGGATTGCCAGAGTAAATGGGTTAAACAAATCACGTTTTCAATTATGGGGTAACCCCCACGGCAGGATGCCAGTTAAAGGAAACTTTTTGAAACAACTTAAAACGAACACCCAACAGTGAACTCACTCAACTTGTTGTTGACTCGTTACTACATGCTTTGCAGGTCAATAGGTACTTAGCTGGAGTTTGCATGGAAGAGAGTCGTTGTGGGACATGAATGGTTGTGTGCCATGTTAAACTTTGAGACAATTAAACTTATGTTTTGGATTTAAACGTTATGCTTCCGCTTGCAACTTAAACTATGTTTTGTTTGAACACCAAATCGTATTGGTTGAATTTTATAATCACTTACATGCTTGTTCAATATGATTGGTGGCTGGATCCTGGTCAGTCACGCCTCCAAGCGGTGGTATTCCGCAGGTGGATTTTGGGGGTGTGACATGTTTATTAAGGCTAATACCTGTTCTCTTATTTCGGAGGGTCTCGAACGTCTGGTATTCCTTTATGAAGACACGTGTGGCACAAATGTCATGCTAGAGAGTAAGCTGAAAAAAGCCGAAGCCACCATTGCGGACCAAACAGCGATCGCCACTGCTAAATCGGAGCATTACGAGGCTAAATACAAGGCAATGGTCCAAGAGCACCAGTCTGCCATCCAGAAGGGCACTCACGAGGCTCAAGCCAAGTCCGATGCTGCACAAGTTCAACATGAGCAGGACATGGTTTCATACCGGGAAAGCCTCAAGAACTCTGTTATTGTCTCCCTCCTCCATGCCAGACTGAAGATGGCTTATGAAGCTATGGCTATGGGGTTTTAATGTCCTTCATGGAATATCAAAGCTTGGGAGATGAAACTGAAGGATCTCGGTGGTAACCCTGTGAAGCCCCCTTCAAAGCCTGCTGCTGATGAACCTGCTTAGGTGACCGAGAAGGCAGATGATGCTAGTGCTTCAAAGGATGCTGGTGGTGATGCTGGGGCGAATGCTGGACAGGATGCTGGAAGGGATGCCGGAGAAGATTTTGTTGATGAAGTCATGATGGAAGAGGGTGTTGCCCCTTAAGCGCAACGATGTGGGCAATGATGGATGTATGTGCCAAGGCCGGAGCCCACTTTTTAAATTTGATGGTTGTGCTTTGTTGAACAATTTACTTTTCCAGTCTTTAAACAATATACATTTCCTGCATTAGAACAATTTGATAACCCAAGGTGGATAGGTCCTGGGTTTCAGGATGAAGCCCTTGGTTATCAATTAGTATAATCTGTTTTGAACAATACAACGGTTGGAGGCAGATGGGTCTCGGTTTGAGACGAAACCTTCAATCGTTGTGCAAATATGGTAAGGAAACTATTGTGCTTTTGGTGGATGGGCCTTGGTTTTAGGTGAAACCAAAAGCACAACTTTTGACATGTTAATAATATAACCTGCTTTTGACTTACTTGCTGTTACTTCTCAATCTTTTGTTACACATTGCTTAGTTTAGACATCAATTTTGCAAAATTAGTGCAATCATTTTTTGTAAATATCCTGATCAATATTTTTAGTGATATCCTGCAAAGACTATCGTCTAACAGAGTTTTCAAACTTCAAACAATTAAGATAAAGTCTTTAAAAAAAAGGTTAGTTTATTTTTCAAAATTCGCTTTGATAATACTTGTTCGACCAGAGTACTAGTTTTTAACGCAAGTGTTATATCCTGAATATTCCAACCAAATATCCTGAAACATATTCTGAAAACACATTTCGAGAATATATTCTTAACCAGAATATCTAAACCTTTTCCAAACATAGTTTCAAAAGTTCAAATGGCTTAAGTAAGGTTCACAAAGGAAAGATCATACCGGGAATTGAGTATACCCTTAGTATCGAACTTCAATCCTTTTGCAACTTCTTCCACTAAGATGTCCCCAGTCCTAGATACTTGGTACACTAGGTCCAACTTTGATATTTTGAGCTCTACACAGTCGCTTCAGGAGGAACGTCCCCTGTGTATGAAGTCTTTGAACACTTAGAAATTTTTTGAATATTAATTCCAACAGTTAGAACAATTCTTGTGTCACAGGGGTAAAACCTAAAAATATACTGGAGATAAATCCTTAGTATTCTGGGGAAAATCCCACAAGTATCCTGGGGAAAATCCCATATTTTCATGCGCTATAGGCGGGAGTGTATAAACTCCAAGACTTAGAAAGGTGAAAACCTTTAAACCTTAAAGAGTATGAAAATACCCTTTCGCGAGAGAGGGTGATCAATCCTCAAATACCTTTAGGATCCAAGATATAGCCAACAATAACGAAATTGTCAGCCACTTTTACAAGGACTGGTCCCGCTATCTTGAACTATCCCTGGATAACTTGCGCTCCAGGTGGGGTGTTTAAATCCAATTCGAGAGAAAGGTGAATACCTTTAAACCTGTGAAGGGATCAGGATCCCTTAAACGTGAGAGAGGGGGCCAATCCTCTAATCTTTCGAAGTATCCTGAATGTGTATCCTGGAGCTATATCCCGAAGCGTATACTGCAAAACAATTGTAAGCTAAGGTGGGTGTTAGCCCGGCTAACACCCCTCCGATGCTTAATTCAGTAATGGGTTCAGAACAATAAGTAATATTAAAACATATTAACAGAGATAGAATTCATACAATCCTGAGTTAGAATTTAAATTCCGAACTCACTTGAAATAGAGCTTTAGATGTATAGCATTCCAGGATCTCGGTAGCATATCCCCCTCCATATTCTTGAGTCGGTATGCTCCTTTTCCTGATTCTGATTCAATCTCATAGGGTCCTTCCCACTTAGGAGCCAATTTTCCATCAGCAGGATTCTTAGTGTTCTGAAAAGCTTTTCTCAATACCCAATCTCCTACCTGGAACCTCCTAGTCCTTATATTCTTGTTATATGCTTTAGATATCCTCTGTTGATATGCTGCCATCCTTAGCCTTGCTGCGTCTCTTGTCTCATCAATAGTATCCAATTCCTGGCATAGGACTTCAGGATTCTGCTCAGGATCCCGGAGGTTGGATCTTGCTGTAGGTATTACCATTTCTGTCGGGATTACCGCTTCTGCTCCAAATACCAAGGAAAACGGGGTTTGGCCAGTTGCACTTTTCACCGTTGTTCTATCAGTCTATAAAACAAAGGGTAGTTCTTCTGCCCATCTTCCCTTCTTAGCTCCAAGCCTTTTCTTCAAATTGTTGACAATTATCTTGTTTGAGGATTCTGCTTGTCCATTTGCTTGAGGATGTACCGGTGTGGATGTGATCATTTTAATTCCCCAACTTTTGCAGAAGTCAGTAGTCCTCTTGCTTATAAACTGAGAACCATTGTCACAGATTATCTTGGCTGGTACTCCAAACCTGGTCAGGATATTTCTTTTTATGAAGGATACTACTTCTTGGTCTCTAACTTGGACAAATGCTTCGGCTTCAACCCATTTAGAGAATTAATCTGTCATTGCCAGCTTGAAGACTTTCCCTCCTGGAGCCTATGGCAATTTTCCCACTATATCCATTAACCACTTCATGAATGGCCAAGGGGAAATAATAGGATACAGTGGTTCAGCAGGCTGATGTAATATATTACTATGTCTTTGACATGCGTCACACCTTCGAGCATATTCTGCAGCATCTTTCCTCATGGTTGGCCAATAATATCCTGTTCTTAATACTTTTGAGAATAAGGACCTGCCCCCAGTATGGTTACCACAATCCCCATCGTGTATATCCTGAAGCACTTCTTTGGTTTCGGGATCCTCCAAGCACCTCAGATATGGTCCTGCAAGAGATTTCTTATACAAAACATTATTTATAATAGTGAATCGTGATACCTTCATTCTAAAGGACTTAGGATTCTTATCCTTTGGGATGTATCCTTCCTTAAGATATCTTATGATCGGAGCTGTCCATGACTTAGGATCCTCCTCGGGATACTCGTCACTAGGATCCTGAACACTTATTACCTCCTTATCCTGAGAATCCGTCGCAGGATATAGGACATGCAATATTGGTATTTGGGTTCCTTCCGGTATCCTGACCGATGATCCTAGATTTGCCAACGCACCAGCTTCGGCGTTATCCTCTCTGGGTACCTGTTCAAGTGTGAAAACATCGAAATATCCTGCTAAGTTTTTGACAATTTCAAGATATTCAGCTAATTTTTCACCTTTTACTGCATAAGATCCATTAAAATGATTAGCAATTAACAAAGAATCAACATATACTTGCAAATTCTTAATATTTATACTCTTAGCCAATTTTAATCCTGCAATTAAAGGTTCATATTCTGCTTCATTATTAGTGGCAGGAAATTCACATTTAATAGCCTGGGGTAATATGTCCAGTTGTGGCGATTTTAGTAGTATACCTAAACCTACACCTCTTACATTAGATGCACCATCAGTATATAGTGTCTAGGATTCTATGTGTTGGTGCATATTCGGTGACAACAGCTTAATAGTTTGATTATTTAGTCTTTGGATATTTTGTATTGGGCTTAGCTTATTGGTTAGTGAGTTTATTATTGTAATGGGCTTGGAAAATGGCCTAGCCCAGTAGGAAGCCCAGTTCACAGACATGTGGTATATAAACATGTTTTGTGATTAGGGTTTTAGAGGTTAGAGAATTTTAGAGAGAGAAAGTAGAGAGAGAGAGAGAATTCGAAATTAGGGTTGTAGTCAAGATCACAGATAGTGGCTGTGAGGTTGTGAGGGTCTTGAGTTGATTGTAAAACTGCAAGTTGGATAATCAATAGAAGACCCGTTTGATTGTGAAAGTCTGTTTCTACTTGTTTCTGTAATAAATCTGATCTAGAGGATTCCGCACTCTAGGTTAGATAAACAATTCTGTGAAAGATCCATACGAATAGGGGACCTACAATAAAAAAAAAAAAATTGAAAAATCAAAAACATAAAAAAAATAGAAAATCAAAAATGAGTTATCACTGTGTGAAAAAGAAGAAATGATAGTACATCAGCAAGTTAGACTGTCACACTGAAACTGAAATTAAAATGCTTAAGTGTGATAGCAGCTTCATCATACGATGTACCAGTAGGCAAAAAGCATGAAATAATCAACTTACCAATGTGATATAAACTTAAATGAACTGTGTATGAGTGGGGAACACATCAGTGGTGTATGGTTTAATGACCTTAAATCTTGCGTTGATAGATTGCCAAAATCTGAAGTTTTGGGTCTTTATACTGTTATTTCATCTGGGGATATCAGGGGTGTCCTTCTGCTGCATCCAGATATATGCTGACCTAGACACACCCAGGATATCTTAAAAGAGCTAAAAATGCCAAAACCTTGAAAATGAAGAAGCTCTCAAAGAGAGTCATTCAAAAAGTGCAAAAAGCACAAATCATACCAAAAATGGTATCTGTCTTAGCCCTCGATAAGATATTTTGGTCTCTCTGCTGTACGGAAGTACTGACCTGTTCACCATTTATCTATCGTTGAAAAATAAAACGGATGAATTCAGTATACTCACCTACTACGATGAATCTTTGTGCATACCTTGATCGTGGGGGTATATCCTGAAGTGGGACACACTAATATATCAGTAATAAAATTATCTTAACGTATCATATGGTAATGGTACTTGAAATGTTCATGCATTTTGTTTAAATGGACAAACATACTGGTAATCGTCTTGGACTGATCTTCACGAAAAATTAAATAAAGAATTATCTAATAGTGTGAAACAGTTTGATTGTGCTGATATGATCTTCTTACCGGTGATTCTCACAAAAATAGAGTGTTTATTGCGTTTGTAAATAGTTTACTGCTTTCTTAAAATATCAAAAATACAAAAATATTTTTTTAAAAAAGGACTTCCATTTTAAACTGATGGGTTGTTGTTTTTGCATGATAAGGTAAAATATTGGTTTATCTTTAAATGTGAAAAAGACTAATGGTTTTTCGAGATACTTGCTTGTGTTGCTAAACAGATTGATGCAGTTATCAAAATGAAGTGCAGAATACAAGTAAAGTGCAAATTGAGAGTGAAGATGCGTGAAGATGCATGGTAGGATCCTTCTACTACATTGCAGAAAGAGAGATATGGAAGAGTTAGAGCTTACTTGCTTAACCAAGGATTGCTAGCTAACTGATCTACAATGAATGAAAGTTTTGGAGATTGGAAGCATCAGCTAAGGGGGAGTCTATTGATGTCAGAAGCTGTGTAGCTGACGCTATCCAAAGACCAAAAGAACACAAGATGTTTGAAGACAAAGTTACACTATGAAGCTATTGTCAAGGGGGAGTCTGTTGGTGCATATTCGGTGACAACAGCTTAATAGTTTGATTATTTAGTCTTTGGATATTTTGTATTGGGCTTAGCTTATTGGTTAGTGAGTTTATTATTGTAATGGGCTTGGAAAATGGCCTAGCCCAGTAGGAAGCCCAGTTCCCAGACATGTGGTATATAAACATGTTTTGTGATTAGGGTTTTAGAGGTTAGAGAATTTTAGAGAGAGAAAGTAGAGAGAGAGAGAGAGAATTCGAAATTAGGGTTGTAGTCAAGATCACAGATAGTGGCTGTGAGGTTGTGAGGGTCTTGAGTTGATTGTAAAACTGCAAGTTGGATAATCAATAGAAGACCCGTTTGATTGTGAAAGTCTGTTTCTACTTGTTTCTGTAATAAATCTGATCTAGAGGATTCCGCACTCTAGGTTAGATAAACAATTCTGTGAAAGATCCATACGAATAGGGGACCTACACTATGTTTTCTCTTAGTTGTTGCACTTCTGAGTCTACTTCATTTTGAATATCACTACTGAAATCAGCCACAAAGTCAGCTAAAGCCTGAGACTTTATGGCATTTCTAGGTTCATATATTAAATCATAGTCACTTAATTTTGCCGACCACTTAGCCATCCTACCTGACATCTCGGGTTTCCTAAGCACATTCTTGACAGGATAATTAGTTTTAACATGAATCCTATGTGTTTCAAAATAATGTCTAAGTTTTGTTGATGCCATAACTAGAGCTAATATCAATTTCTCTAAATGAGAATATCTAGTTTCAGCATCTAATAAACTTTTACTAACATAATAAACATGATACTGCTGACCTTCATGATCCTTTACAAGGACAACACTTACTGCATTCCCTGATACTGCAAGATACAGAGATAGTGGTTCACCATCCTCAGGCTTCATCAACAGAGGTGCAGTCGAGAGATACCGCTTCAAATCCTGCAAGGCTGTCTCATGCTTCTATCCCCATTCGAATTTCTTATTCTTCTTCAGGATATCATAAAATTCCTTGCATTTCTCGGAGGATCTTGAGATAAATCTGTTTAATGCTGCTACTCGCCCTGTTAATCATTGAACAACCTTCATATTTAAAGGCGACTTGATATCCAAGATAGCTTTAATCTGCTCCGGGATTGCCTCTATCCCCCTTTTCGTCACCATGTATCCTAGAAACTTTCCTGCCCCCACTCCAAAATGGCATTTAGCAGGATTCAATTTCATGTTGTACTGGTCCAGGATATCAAATGCTCCCTTAATACCCTGGAGGTGATCCTCAGCCTTCTTGGATTTTACTACTATATCATCGATGTACACCTCCATGGTGTCCCCCAGTTTGTCTTTAAACATCATGTTTACCAATCTCTGGTATGTTGCACCTGCATTTTTCAAACCAAAAGGCATAGCAGTATAACAGTAAATACCTGTTGGTGTCATGAACGCAGTATCCTCCTGATCCGAGGGTTCCATCTGGATCTGTTGGAATCCTGAGGAGGCATCCATGAAGGTTAGCATCTCGTGGCCAGCAGTAGCATCCACCATTGAATCAATATGAGGTAGAGGAAATGGGTCTTTCGGACAAGCTTTGTTCAAGTCTGTGTAATCCACACAGACTCTCCATTTCCCATTTTTCTTTTGCACCACAACTACATTTTCCAGTCATTTAGGAAACTTCACCTCCCTAATCATCTTGCTTTTTAACAATCTTTCAACTTCCTCCTGAATGATAGCATTCCTTTCTGCAGCAAACTTTCTTCGTTTCTGTCACATCCTCGTGTTTCCACGCGAACGTTGACATCCTGCATTTCAAAAAGTTAATTAATTGATTTTCAATATCCTGAGGGATATTGGTTCCTACGAGCACCGAGATATCTGGATTATCCTAATCCAGGATAACTTTCTTTACATCCTGCTCGGAAGCCACCACAATATCTTGGGCCAGTATCTTTAATTGCTATGCTGCACTAGGCTTTGTCGAGAACTTCATTGAAGAAGAATAACCCTCTTTTGCTTCCTGTTGATCACTTTCCACCTTTACTACTCCCCAAGGGGTAGGTATCTTGATGTATTGATGATAGGTTGACAGCACAGCTTTCATATCATGGATCCAAGGTCTACCTAATATAATATTATAGCAGGATATGGAGTCCATGACACAAAAGCGCTGCATTGAGTTGACCCCTTCAACATATACAGGCAATTTTATCTCCCCCACAGTGTTTCTAGCCTCTCCACTGAAACCGACAAGCACAGTGGATTTCGATGTAATATCCATTGGGGATACATTCATTCTCTTCAATGTCTCCAGCTGAATTATGTAGACGGAGCTGCCATTATCTACTAATATCCTGTGCACAAAATGGTTAGCAACATATAATGTTATTACCAAAGCATCATGGTGAGGATCCAGGACCGTATTCCTGTCATCACTATCAAAAGTGATCACTTTGCATGTCTCTTGGCCGCAGAATATGAAGTCCCACAAATGTCGGATCCTCCTGAGATAAAATTAATTATTTTGGCATCCGCTGGAGGTGATGCCGCTCGTTCGGGATCCTTCTCAGGATCCTGTCCTTTATTCTTCTTTCTTCCCAAAAGATCCTTCGGATATCCCTTGCTCAGAAGATAGATTATTTCTTTCCTTAGAGCAATGCAATCCTCAGTGACATGTCCGAAATCCTCGTGGAAGGCACACCACTTGGACTTATCCTTCCAATCAGCTTTTTGTTGGTTTTTCCGGGGCCATCTTGCTTTGTCTCCTAAACCCTGCATGGCATACATTAGTTCAGGTATATTAATGGAAAAAAAATACTCAGATAACTCAGGATACTCCTCAGGATCCTCGTCTTCAACAACATTCACTTTTTTGCTGTCATTTCTGCCATATGGCTTGGAGCGATATGGTTTATACGAGGATTCTGATTTCTGCCATATGGCTTGGAGCGATATGGTTTAACTATAAATAGTATGATCGGATCAAGTTAAGGCACACGCTATTCATTCATACAATTTGCTCTCTAGCTTCTAGCAATCACTACACACAAATACATGTACTCAAATTACATTGTAACACTTAGTTGATCCGCATCATATCCTGCACTGTATCATGATATTTGAAGCAATAGAAGAACAAGACAGCTGCGATTGTCAGCTCCCTAGGTTTTATGCCGGCGATCTAGATTGATCAAGGGCTTTCCTCGTACATCTTGTGTCACCCTTTACATTTTTGCTCATTGTTTGATCACAAATATAGCTCTATATCCTGAGCCGTATCCTGAAACTGTTTTTGCAAATAACTTGAATAACATATTTTCGACACACATTTCTAGCACACTACCTCACTTAACTAATTTGATCACTTAATTGCTTCAGTAATTTTTGACTAAAACAATTTGGCGCCCACCGTGGGGCGAGTGGTGCTATCTTTACTAAAAACTTTTGTGAAATCATTACTTGGTTTTCTATTCTCGAAACTTTTTGCCACACTATTTACAATGGCCTCGAGATCAAACATGTGCTATTCCACCGTGTCTGCTACAACCACTGCAACAGTTGGTTCCGTGCTTCCACTACCTCCTCCGAGAATGCAAGCCTCTTCGCAAGGAACTGAAAGTCATGTGGCTCGGGATGTTATCCCTGCTCGTAGTGTCCAGGGATCCGCTCCTGTTTTAGCTTCTAATGATGAAATTTTAAATTTGTTTGGTAGTGTACAGGAACAGATGAGGCAGCAACAGGAGACCAACCTGATGCTGATGAGGGAAATACAACTCTTGAAGTCTGGCCCAAGTCGGCCTGCTGAGGAGATTGTCACTCCTTTACAACCAAGAACTTTGAACTTCAGTTCAGCTGTGTACACTGAGGATAACAGGGGAAATATTGTGCCTAACCATTCCCAGAATCATACTCCTGAAATACCCTCCTCGCTCAGGATGTCAACTGTGAGGAGCTCAGGATATGCTTTGGGATATGGCCAGAATCCCCAGACTGGTAACGTGTCAAATAATAATAATACTCTTGCTACTAACAATAGTGGATCTTTGCAGGATGCAGGTATGACATCAGCATTTAACAGGGAGCTCCAGAAATTGAAGGACATGATATCCAGTGTACATGGGGTGGTCCAACCAATCCCGGAAACGTCCCAAGATAGCCACAAGATATCTCGGTTTGCACATCCTTTTTGTGACGCTGAAATCCCAAAAAGATTTCAAACTCCCAACATGAAACTCTATGACGGAACTACGGATCCTGAAGAGCATATTGCCCAATATAGGGAAAGGATGGAGATTAACCCTATCCCTCCGGAGCTCAAAGAGGCATGCCTATGCAAGGGTTTTGGTTATACCTTAACAGGATCAGCCTTGAAATGGCTGTTAAACGTTCTTCCTCACTCGATTACTTCTTTCGCTCATATAGTTAATTTATTTAACAGCCAATTTTCTTGCAGCTGGAGTTTTGAGAAATTAACCAGTGACCTTTACAGGATAACTCAAGGACCTCAGGAATCCTTGAGGGATTATGTAAACAAGTTTAGTCGAGAATCCTTGGATATCCCACATCTTGATGTTGCAACGGCCGTGCAAGCGTTCAAGATGGGGTTGCAGAAAGATTCTCAATATTATCTGGATCTTGTAATGAATCCCTGCAGGAATCTCGACGAGGGTCGTAACAAGGCCTTGAGATACATTCGGCTGGAGGATGATAAAAAGATGCAAGAGAGAATGAATTCATCCACAGCCTATGAGTTAACCAATAGGAAATCAGAATCCTCGTATAAGCCGTATCGCTCAAAGCCATATGGCAGAAATGACAGCAAGAAAGTGAATGCTGTTGAGGACGAGGATCCTGAAGAGTATCCTGAATTATCTGAATATTGCTTTTCTGTTAACATACCTGAACTAATGTATGCTATGCAGGGTTTAGGAGACAAAGCCAGGTGGCCTCGGAAGAATCAACAAAAAGCTATTGGAAGGATAAGTCCAAATGGTGTGCCTTCCATGAAGATTTCGGACATGTAACTGAAGATTGTATCGCTTTGAGAAAGGAAATAAGCTATATCTTGAGTAAGGGATATTTGAAGGACCTATTGGGAAGGAAGAAGAATAAGGGCCAGGATCCTGAGAAGGATCCTGAACGAGCAGCATCACCTCCTGCGGATGCAAAAATAATTAATTTTATTTCAGGAGGATCCGACATTTGTGGCACATCGTATTCTGCAGCAAAGAGACACGTGAAGGAAGCTAAGGCAGAGAGGGTGGATAAGCCGACGAGAGTGTCAACCCTCATGACTGAAAAAGTCATCACCTTCGACAATGATGACAGGGATACTGTCCAGGATCCCCATCATGATGCTTTAGTGATAACCTTATATGTTGCTAACCATTTTGTACGCAGGATATTGGTGGATAATGGCAGTTCAGTCAACATAATTCAGCTAGAAACATTGAAGAGGATGAATGTATCCCCGATAGATATCACTTCAAAGTCAACCGTGCTTGTTGGTTTCAGCGGAGAAGCTAGGAATACCGTGGGAGAAATAAAATTGCCCATGTATGTTCAAGGGGTCAACTCAATGCAGCCCTTTTGTGTCATGGACTCTCTATCCTGCTACAATATTATACTGGGTAGGCCTTGGATCCATGATATGAAGGCTGTTCCATCAACCTACCATCAATGCATCAAGATCCCTACTCCTTGGGGGGTTGTCAAGGTGGAAAGTGATCAACAGGAAGCAAAGGAGTGTTATTCCTCTTCGATGAAATCCTCAACAAAACCTAGTGCAGCATAGCAATTAAAGATGCGAGGCCGGGATATCATGGAGGCTTCAGAGCAGGATGTAAAGAAAGTGATCCTGGATCAGAATAATCCGGATATCTCGGTGCTCGTGGGAACCAATATCCCTCAGGATATTGAAGATCAATTAACTATTTTTTTGAAACGCAGGATGTCAACGTTCGCGTGGAAGCACGAGGATATGACAGGTATTTCCAAGGATATTATAACACATAAGCTCGGTATTGACAGGTCATTCAAGCTTGTCCAACAAAAGAGAAGGAAATTTGCTCCAGAGCAAAATGTGATCATCCCAGAGGAAGTTGAAAGACTACTAAAGAGCAAGATGATTAGAAAAGTGAAGTTTCCTAAATGGCTGGCGAATGTAGTTATGGTGCAAAAGAAAAACGGGAAATGGAGAGTACTTAAACAAAACTTGTCCCAAAGACCCATTTCCTCTTCCCTATATTGACTCAATGGTGGATGCTACTGCCGGCCATGAGATGTTAACCTTCATGGATGCATCTTCAGGATTTCAGCAAATCCAAATGGAACCTTCAGACCAGGAGGATACTGCCTTCATGACACCAATAGGTATTTATTGCTACACTGCCATGCCCTTTGGTTTGAAAAATGCAGGTGCAACATATCAGAGATTGGTGAACATGATGTTTAAAGACAAGCTGGGGGACACTATGGAGGTATACATCGACGACATGGTAGTAAAGTCTAAAAAGGCTGAGGATCACCTCCAGGATATCAAGGGAGCATTTGATATCCTGGATCAGTATAACATGAAGCTAAATCCTGCTAAATGTCATTTCGGAGTGGGGGCAGGAAAGTTTTTAGGATATATGGTGACTAAAAGAGGGATAGAGGCAAGCCCGGAGCAGATTAAAGCTATCTTGCATATTAAGTCACCTTCAAATATGAAGGATGTTCAACGGTTAACAGGCTGAGTAGCAACATTGAACATATTTATTTCAAGATCCTCGGAAAAGTGCAAGGAATTTTATGATATCCTCAAGAAGAATAAGAAGTTCGAATGGGGAGCAAAGCATGAAGCAGTCTTGTAGGATTTGAAGCAGTATCTTTCAACCGCACCCTTGTTGATGAAGCCTGAAGATGGCGAACCCTTATCCCTGTATCTTGCAGTATCAGGGAATGCAGTAAGTGCTGTCCTTGTAAAGGATCATGAAGGTCAGCAGTATCCTGTTTATTATGTTAGTAAAAGTTTATTAGATGCTGAAACTAGGTATTCCTACTTAGAGAAACTGATTTTAGCCCTAGTTATGGCGTCAACAAAACTTAGACATTATTTTGAAACACATAGGATTCATGTTAAAACCAACTATCCTGTTAAAAACGTGCTGAGGAAACCTGAGATGTCTGGTAGGATGGCTAAATGGTCAGTGAAATTAAGTGCCTTTGATCTAGTATGTGAACCTAGAAATGCCATAAAGTCTCAGGCTTTAGCTGACTTTGTGGCTGATTTCAGTAGTGATATTCAAAGTGAAGTAGACCTGGAAGTACAGCAGCTAGGAGAAAACTTAGAATCCTGGACGTTGTATTCTGATGGTGCATCTAATGTAAGAGGTGTAGGCTTGGGTATACTACTAAAATCGCCACAGGGGGACATATTACCCCAGGCTATTAGATGTGAGTTTCCTGCCACTAATAATGAGGCATAATATGAAGCTTTAATTGTAGGATTAGAATTGGCTAAAAGTATGAATGTCAGGAATTTGAAAGTATATGTTGATTCTTTGTTAATCACTAATCATTTTAATGGAACCTATGCAGTTAAAGGTGAGAAGTTAATCGAGTATCTCGAAATTCTCAAAAAATTAGCAGGATATTTTGATATTTTTACACTTGAACAGGTACCAAGAAAGGATAATGCTGAAGCCGATGCCTTGGTAAATCTAGGATCATCAGTCAGGATACCGGAAGGGACCCGAATACCAATATTACATATCCTATATCCTGCGACGGATCCTCAGGATAAGGAAGTACTAAGTATTCAGGATCCTGATGAGCATCTTGAGAAGGATCCTAAGTCTTGGATGGCTCCGATCATAAGATATCTCAAGGGAGGATACATCCCAAAGGATGAGAATCCTAAGGCCTTTAGAATGAAGGTATCACGATTCACTATTATAAATAATGTCTTGTATAAAAAATCCCTTGCAGAACCATATCTGAGGTGCTTAGAGGATCCCGAAACCAAGGAAGTACTTCAGGATATACACGAAGGGGATTGTGGTAACCATACTGGGGGCAGGTCGTTGTTCTCAAAGACATTAAGAACATGATATTATTGGCCTACCATGAGAAAAGATGCTGCAGAATATGCTCGAAGGTGTGATGCATGTCAAAGGCATAGCAACATACTACATCAGCCTGCAGAGCCATTATATCCTATTGTATCCCCTTGGACATTCATGAAATGGGGAATGGATAGAGTGGGAAAACTGCCAAAAGCTCCAGGAGGAAAAGTCTTCATGTTAGCAATGACTAATTATTTCTCTAAGTGGGTTGAAGCTGAAGCATTTGTTCAAGTCAGAGATCAGGAAGTGGTATCCTTCATAAAAAGAAATATCCTGACTAGGTTTGGTGTACTGGCTGAAATAATTTGTGACAGTGGATCTCAATTCATAGGTAAGAGGACTACTGACTTTTGCAAGAGTTGGGGAATCAAAATGATCACATCCACACCAGTACATCCTCAAGCAAATGGACAAGCAGAATCCTCAAACAAGATAATTATCAGCAACCTCAAAAAGAGACCAGGAGCCAAAAAAGGAAGATAGGCAGAAGAGCTACCCTTTTTTTTGTGGGCTGATAGGACGACGGTGAAAAATGCAACTGGCCAAACCCCGTTTTCCTTGGGATTTGGAGCAGAAGCGGTGATCCCGACAGAAATGGTAATACCTACAGCAAGATCCAACCTTCAGGATCCTGAGCAGAATCCTGAAATCCTATGCCAGGAATTGGTTACTATTGATGAGACAAGAGATGCAGCAAGGCTAAGGATGGCAGCATATCAACAAAGGATATCCAAGGCATATAACAAGAATATAAGGACTAGAAGGTTCCAAGTTGGAGATTGGGTATTAAGAAAAGCTTTTCAGAATACTACTAATCCTGCTGACGGAAAGCTGGCCCCAAAATGGGAAGGACCCTATGAGATTGAATCAGAATCAGGGAAAGGAGCATACAGACTCAAGAATACGGAGGGGGATATGCTACCAAGATCCTGGAATGCTATACATCTGAAGCTCTATTTCAAGTGAGTTAGGAATTTAATTTCTAACTCAGGATGGTATGAATTTTATCTATTATAGTATGTTTAATATTATTTATTATTTTGAACCCATTACTGACTTAAGCATCGGTGGGGTGTTAGCCAGGCTAACGCCCACCTTAGCTTACGATTGTTTTGCAGTATATGCTTCGGGATATAGCTCCAGGATGCACACTCAAGATACTTCGAAAGATTAGAGGATTGGCCCCCTCTCTCATGTTTAAGGGATCCTGATCCCTTCAAAGGTTTAAAGGTATTTACCTTTCTCACGAATTGGGTTTGAACACCCCGCCTGGAGCGCAAGTTGTCCAGGGATAGTTCAAGGTGGCGGGACCAGTTCATGTAAAAGTGGCTGACAATTTCGTCACTGTTGGCTATATCCTGGACCCTTAAGGTATATGAGGATTGATCACCCTCTCTCGTGAAAGGGTATTTTCATACTCTCTAAGGTTTAAAGGTTTTCACCTTTCTAAGTCTTGGAGTTTATACACTCCCGCCTGTAGTGCATGAAAATTTGGGATTTTCCCCAGGATACCTATGGGATTTTCCCCAAGATACTAAGGATTTATCTCCAGAATGCTTTCGGGTTTTACCCCGGTAACACAAGAATTGTCCATACGGTCAAAACTTGAATTCAAAAATTTTCTAAGTGTTGGAAGATTTCGTGTACAGGGGACATTCCTCCTAAGGCAATTGTGTGGAGCTTAGAAAATCAGATTGGGACTTAAGATAGTAGGTATCTCGAATTGGGGACATCTTTGCGGAAAAAAGTTGTAAAGGGAGTAAAGTCCAATATCAGAGTTGTACTCTGTTCCTGGTATGATCTTTCCTTTGTGAATCTTACACAACTTGTTTGAACTTTTAAGTTTAAGTATCCTGATTAGGATATATATTTAGGATATATTCTCGAAGTATATTCTCAAAATATGATTAAGGATGTTCAGTTGGAATATTTGGATACAATACTTGGGTTTAAAAATCAGAGTTGAATTTGTTTATAAATGCTAAGTGAACCGTCTTTCTCTTTTGAAAACTATATTTAAATTATTTGAGATTTTGAAGAATAAACTATTTTTTAGAAACTTTGTCTAAATTGTGTGGATTTTGAGAAGTCCTATTTGACAAAAGTCTTCGTAGGATACCAACGAATATATTGGTTAGGATATTTTCAAAAAAATAATTGTACAAATTTTGTAAAGCTAAAATCTAAACTAAGTGATGCATGACAAAAATTAAAAGGCAACAGCAAATAAGTCAAACGGTGGTTATATTATTAACAGGTCAAAAGTTGTGCTTTTGGTTTCACCTCAAACCGATGCCCATCCACCAAAAGCAATATTAGTTTTTACCATATTGATGCGACGGTTGAAGGTTTCATCTCAAAATGAGACCCATCCGCCTCCAACCATTGCATCATCCAAAACAAATTATACTAACTGATGACCAAGGGCTTCATCCTGAAACACAGGACCCATCTGTGACAACTGTGTTCTGTAATCGATGTACGATATAAAACAATGATGATTATTAATAAAACAATGTGCTCTGGTGTTATTATATGTGTCTTGGTGTTTCTATGTGTGTATTTGTGTTTGGTGATTTTTCAATTCGATTCGATTCCGATTGCAAGCTTTAAATCGCGTTCTGGAAGGTTATACGCAAACTGGTGAGTAAACGCAGTCAGTATAATGCGACAAACACTCTGGAATAGTGACATAGGCTTAACATACCTTAAATAACCTCCACATAACTTAGAAATAAGTTTTGAATGGTTTGGTGTGTCGAAATCAACTTTGTTTAATCGCAAGGACTATTTGTGTCAAACTGCGAAACTATGCCGATTTGAAATGTAACGAACATTCCGGAACATGACCATAAGTTAAACATACCCTAAATAACCTTTATATAGCTTAGAAATAGGCTTTGAGGGGTTCGGTGTGCTAAAATAAACTTTATGTTCATTCAGGGACTAAAAGCGTCAAAAAGTGCATGAATTTGCATTTTCGTGCATAACCTACGTTCTGAATACATCCAGCATCCAAAAATTTATGTAAGCATTAAAATATTTTATTTTAGTGTTTGGCATAGGAAAAATCCATTCGTCGCGCAATTTGGACCTTTTTTGCGTTCGTTACGACTTCCGTCGTAATTAACCGAACAACGCAACCGTACGGCTAAACGAACCAACATCCGAGATAATTTTGAGAATGTTTCATGTTCCCTATGCTTTAACATCCTTGTGAAGCTTAAAAATTTACTTGACGGGTGTTAGAAGTGCCAAAACACGACGATACGGGCACAGGGACCTAAACTGCCAAAACTAAAACTTTGCTCGTCTGCAAGGTCCTTACGGACCGTATGGTTCTGGGTCTTACGGTCCGTAAGCATGTCCCGGATCAGAAAAATCTGTTTAACAGCCTGTTAATAGCTGTTATGCACTCCTAATCCCCTTGCACTTGGCATTTCCTGATGATGGGGGGCCATTTTGATGCACATGGTGTTGTAAACAAGTGTAGGTATGAGATTGAATCACGATTTTCGATAAACGATCTTAACGGCTCTTCGAAAACTATAAATACCCAACCCCCACTTCTTGCAAACCCACATTTGATCTGAGTTTTTCTCTAAGTGGTTGTGATTACTCACTTCCTACCTGAGATTACTTGGAATCAAATCTTGCGGGGACCCTTTGTAAGTGTTCTTTCGTTCTTTTCATTCGTTTTAGCATTAAAGTCAAACTGGGTTTGACTTTCTGCATTGACCAGTTTATGGTCAATGTGAAGTTCGTTTGAACTTCATAACGTGAGTGTAATCACGATGGTTATAGTCCCTAGTGACTATACCTACTGATTACCACGTTATCTTGGCTCATGACGAGTCGTAGTTTCGGCCAAAATGCGTATTCTTACGTATTTTGTAACCAAACTACTCTTAGGTATCAAAACCGTTTGTTTTGATACCAAACTTGTGTTCTAACTTAGCTAAGCATGTTTTAACATGCTTAGCTCGTCACTTTTAGTTTTGTGCTTGTCTAGGGTCGTAAAGATAAGCGATCTAAACAATCGCTTATACTTTCGAACCCGACCCGTTTGGTCGATCATTAGGATCCGAACAAACACATTAGGTGACCATAGTGTATAGGGAATAACCTTCCAAGGTTATACCTTATGGTCGCTTCGTTTAAGTAGTTTTATGATAGGTAGTTTATATGCCTTAGGTAAATTACCAAAAATGCCCTTTTAAGCCAAAATTCATTTTAAGCATATGTAACATAACCTTTGGTATCTAAACTGATTAGACAACAATATTAAACATGTTAAGGCATATAATACTTGTCATAGGACTAGTTAGGCGGTCCGAACGCTCTTATGCGCGCACGACGCGTTAAAGTAGCGTAAGCTACCTTAATGGGTCGTAATGGGTCGAAAGCACATAGGTTAGGTTCAGATCCAGGATGTAGGCCTTGTTAAACCATATCACATGAGTTCCAACACTCATTTGGTTTACAAGACCTCATTCTGTCCGATCTTCCGATTTTGGCGTCTATTATTTACTAGTGATTTGATTACTAGGTGCTGCTTGATTTCTCTGGTTTACTCGAGTTTGTTGAAGTACTATTGATTGAGGATACCTTGCACTACATGTGAGTACATAGATCCCCTCTTTTTACATGTTTTGTGGTAACTATGTGAGTACAAAGTTCCCCTATTTTACTGTTTTCAAATGTTTTGGGGTGATTCATATGTACATAATGTTTTCAAGGTGCTAACGATGATTTCAAAAACGATTAGAAAGATTTATACTAAACTAATAAACGATTTCGACAATGTGAACAAACTTGTTGGTTGTAGTTACATAACGAATGACATTCATTAATTTTGGCCGAACCGACCAGTATTAGGTTATGGTACCATAGGATCTGACAAATCCCGTTATTGCACTGTACCCATGGTTATGTGTGGGTGTTGTGGGTAAAGACTGAATCTGATGTTAGTTAACTTACCCTTTGGTGGTTTGTTAATACGAGAAGCGAGGAACGAGGTAGTCGAGTCACGAAGGTTTGAATGTTATTAGCGAGACGACCATATATAAGTTTTTCACAATTAAAACGAGGAAGATTTAAACGATTTAAACGAGTAAACGATTTGGAAACAATTTGGAAACGATGTTAAACGATTTGGGTAAACGATTGGTTTTTGGCTAGTGTTTAGATAACGGGACGGGTGTAATGTGGTGAAAACATGGTAGATACGCCGCTGGTACTTCTTATATATAAGTGTTTTCAACATATTACATACCGTGGCGTTATTTAGTTCACTTGGGTAAACGATATTGAAACGAAGTCACTCAACGATGTTTTCGAAATAATATACGAGTTTTATTAACGAGTTTTTACGAGATGTTTTACAAAATGGTTTTTCTAAAACAAAAGTGTTTTTGGGTTAAGAATCATGGCTACGAGATTTTATAAACGATAAACTATTTGGTTTGAGTTGGTTAATTATGTTGCAACACGCTTTTCAAAACGAGGTTTGTATTTTGACTCTTGAAGTCTAATAAAGTACTGCAACATGTAAACGAAGCCACGATTCCGATACTCTTATAAAACCTATGTACTCGCCAGCATTTCTTTGCTGACTTTGTTTTTACATATGTTTCAGGTGTTGTTGCTTGATTGACATTCTAGGATGCTTGCGTCACATAGGATCTGGACGAGGCCTTAGTGACATAAAACAATGATAGTCGATATAAAACTTGTTGTTATGTGTTAAGATAATGTTAATGTTTTATATTATCAATAAAACGAAACACTTTTTGTATCCATGGTTATGAAACGATAATTCTGTTACAACACTCCCCGACGTTTCCGCCACGCTTTGTTGTTTTACGTGGTCGGGGTGTGACAGAAGAGTTGGTATCAGAGCCAGTGGTTATAGGGAATTAGGTTATTAGTAATGCTTTGACCTAGACTATAACTTTTAGGACCCCAACGCAAGTAAACTTTTGCGTTTATATTTTTAAAACAAAATCGTTACCTATCCTTAGGTGATAACCACAATAAAAATGCTAAGTTCGAATCCGCTTTGAAAACTAATCATCCATTCTAGGATGATTGATTACTAGGTTTTGAACCCTATGTTGTAAGGTTTTGAACCCTTCCAGTTTGACTCATTTTTGGCTCAGTACCTTCTGAGTTTTCAAAATCTCATCAAAGTTTGGGTCTAAATAATGTGAACACGTGCAAACTGGAAGAGTGAGTGCCTGTACTCTGAGTTTTCTATCTAAGGCTAGAGTGTTCGTACAAATCCACATAATCGGACCAGTCACTCTTACCTGGGAACTCTTGGGGTGAGTGTTCACTTATAGGCGAGCATGTCTTCGCGATACATTATTTTTGACCTATTTACTTTGATTAGTCACTGCATGTCGTTTGTTTGTTCGAGGTAACAAACAAATGATCGCCTTCCTTGTGTTTTGTCGATGTTTTCGATACCTCTTGTGTTTTTTCCAATTGTCGATCCCACTCGTGGATGCGCATTCAATCTGAATGCAAACGAGGCTCGAGCTGACAACCTAGTTGTCAATGGTACCTTTCTTGTCAATGGTACGTTTCTTGTTAACAATCAACCTGCGTCTATTCTTTTTTATTCTGGTGCCGATAGAAGTTTTGTTTCTTTATCTTTTGAGCCTTTGCTTGCGATACCTAGAACTAAACTGAGGAAACCCTTATCTGTCGAGGTTGCCACTGGTAAACCTCTTGTTCTCGATTCTGTTATTCGTGATTGTCAGTTGAACCTTGATAACCATCTTTTTCCTATTGACCTCACACCGATGCAACTTGGGAGTTTCGATATTATCATTGGAATGGATTGGTTGACCAAACACCACGCTGAGGTGGTTCATTTCAATAAGATTGTTCGTATTCCTTTGTCTTCCGGTGATGTTTTGGAAATTCGTGGCGAGAAACCTTCAAGTGGTTTGAATCTTATGCCGTGTTTGGAAGCCCAAAGGTATTTACGAAAAGGATATGTTGCTTTTTTGGCACTTTTCACCGAGGAGAAAAGCAAGAGCAAGAGTATTCAGGATATCTCGATTGTGCGGGATTATCCAGAGGTGTTTCCTGATGAACTGCCTGGTTTGCCTCCAGTTCGTCAAGTCGAGTTTCATATTGACCTTATACCCAATGCCAACCCGATTGCAAAAGAACCTTATCGTCTTGCACCGTAGGAGATGCAAGAGTTATCGAAACAACTTCAAGAGTTATCTGATAAAGGATTCATCCAACCGAGCTTTTCACCTTGGGGAGCTCCTGTCCTCTTCGTGAAAAAGAAAAACGGATCTTTTCGAATGTGTATCGATTATCGTGAGCTTAATAAGCTCACCATCAAGAATCGATATCCCCTACCTTGAATTGATGATCTCTTCGACCAGCTGCAGGGTGCTTCATGCTTTTCCAAGATCGATCTGCGTTCTGGGTATCATCAACTTCGTGTTCTCGAAGAAGATATTCCCAAAACTGCTTTCTGCACAAGATATGGGCATTACGAGTTCACTGTCATGCCTTTTGGTTTGACGAATGCTCCAGCTATCTTTATGGACTTAATGAATAGGGTCTGCAAACCTTATTTGGACAAGTTCATTATTGTGTTCATCGAAGATATTCTCATTTATTCAAAATCTCGAGCCGAGCACGAGCAACACCTTCGCTTAACATCGGAACTCCTGAAGAAGGAACAACTTTTTGCTAAATTCTCCAAGTGTGAATTCTGGCTTAAAGAAGTTCAATTCTTGGGTCATATAGTCAATGAGCAGGGTATTCATGTGGATCCATCCAAGATTGCTGCTATTAAGGACTGGAATACACCAACGACGCCTACAGAAGTTCGATCTTTTCTTGGTCTTGCTGGTTATTATCGTCGATTCATTTCAAATTTCTCGAAGATTGCGGTTCCACTCACTGCTTTGACTCAGAAAAATAAGCCTTTTGAGTGGGGACCCAAGCAAGAAGAAGCGTTACAAACGCTGAAGAAGAAGTTATGTAATGCTCCTGTTCTATCTCTGCCCGAGGGAAGCGATGATTTCGTTGTCTATTGCGATGCGTCCAACTTAGGCCTTGGTTGCGTCCTTATGCAACGAGGTAAAGTTATTGCATATGCATCTAGGCAGCTGAAAGTTCACGAGAAGAACTACATGACTCATGATCTTGAGTTAGGAACTGTGGTTTTCGCGCCTAAAATCTGGAGACACTACCTCTATGGAACGAAGTGTGTGCTTTTCACAGACCATAAAAGTCTCTAGCATATTCTTACTCAGAAAGAACTGAACATGAGGCAACGACGTTGGGTTGAACTCTTAAACGATTATGACTGCGAGATTCGCTACCACCCTGATAAGGCGAATGTTGTAGCCGATGCGCTTAGTCGAAAGGAGCGAGTCAAGCTTCATTCTGTTTGAACTCTATCTGATCTTCAATCTCGTGTCCTTTAAGCTCCGCAATTTTGTGTTTCACAAAATTTGATAGGTAAGGAATTACCACGTCAACTTGAGCTTAAACTCGAAGTGGAAGACGATGGTTTGCTCTATTTTAAGGATCGATTGTGGATTCCGAAACAAGACGATCTTTGCACCTTCGTAATAGACGAATCTCATAAGTCTCGATATTCTATCCATCCTGGTGCTGATAAAATGTACAAGGATCTTCTTACTCTGTGTTGGTGGCCTGGTATGAAGAAGGATGTTGCCTTTTATGTATCGAAATGCCTAACTTGTCTCAAAGTCAAGGCCGAACATCAACGACCTTCTGGTTTGCTTGTACAACCAGAGATACCGGTTTGGAAGTGGGAAAACATTGCCATGGATCTCATTACTAAGTTACCGCATACGTCTAAAGATCACGATGCTATTTGGGTTGTAGTTGATCGTTTGACAAAATCTGCTCACTTCTTACCAATCCATGAGGATTTCTCTGCTGAGAAGCTTGCCAAGATCTATGTAGACGAGATTGTATCACGACATGGTGTTCCTTTAGATATCATTTCCGATCGTGATGCTCGATTTTCATCTCATTTTTAGAAGGCCATGCAATCTGCTTTGGGAACCCAACTGAATCTAAGCACTGCTTATCATCCCCAAACAGATGGCCAATCTGAGAGAATGATTCAAACTTTGGAGGCTATGCTTAGAGCATGCGTGATAGACTTTGGTGGTAATTGGGACTCTCATCTGCCGCTGATCGAGTTCTCTTACAACAATAGTTATCATACTAGCATTAAAATGGCACCATTCGAAGCTCTCTACGGTCGAAAATGTCGTTCACCTGTCTGTTGGAACGAGACTGGTGAAGCTCAGCTTACTGGAACTGAGCTCATTCTGGAAACAACAGACAAAATCAAGAAAATCCGCGATAATCTTGTGACAGCTCAAAACCGTCAAAAGAGTTATGCGGATTTGCGACGTAAGCCCTTAGAATTTCAAATCGGAGACCGTGTCCTACTCAAGGTGTCACCTTGGAAGGGAGTGGTAATATTTGGAAAGAAAGGAAAACTTGCACCTCGATATGTGGGACCATTTAAGATCGTGGAAAGAATTGGAAAGCTTGCCTATCGACAAGAGCTACCTCCAGAGCTTGGAAATATTCATCCAACTTTTCACGTGTCCAATCTGCGAAAGTGTTTAGCTGACGCTGATCTACACATTCCTCTCAACGAGATTCTAATCGATGAAACAATGCACTTTGTCGAGAAACCCATGGAGATCTTGGACCGTGCTTTCAAACAGTTGAAGAACAAACGAATTCATTTGGTTAAAGTTCGCTGGGAATCCAAACGTGGCCCAGAGTTTACTTGGGAACGTGAGGACCAGATGAAGACGAAATATCCGCATTTTTTTTCACAAGCTTCCTCTAGTTAAAATTTCGGGACGAAATTTCTTGAAGTAGGGGAGACTGTGACAACTGTGTTCTGTAATCTATGTACGATATAAAAAATGATGATTATTAATAGAACATTGTGCTCTGGTGTTATTATATGTGTCTTGGTGTTTCTATGTGTGTATTTGTGTTTGGTGATTTTTCAATTCGATTCGATTCGGATTGCAAGCTTTAAATCGCGTTCCGGAAGGTTATACGCAAACTGGTGCGTAAACGCAGTCAGTATAACGCGACAAACACTCCGGAATAGTGACATACGCTTAACATACCTTAAATAACCTCCACATAACTTAGAAATAAGTTTTGAATGGTTTGGTGTGTCGAAATCAACTTTGTTCAATCGCAGGGACTATTTGTGTCAAACTGCGAAACTATGCCGATTTGAACTGTAACGAACATTCCTGAACATGACCATAAGTTAAACATACCCTAAATAACCTTTACATAGCTGAGAAATAGGCTTTGAGGGGTTCGGTGTGCTAAAATAAACTTTATGCTCGTTCAGGGACTAAAAGCGTCAAAAAGTGCATAAGTTTGCATTTTCGCGCATAACTTACGTTCTGAATATATCTGGACATCCAAAAATTTATGTAATCATTAAAATATTTTATTTTAGTTTTTGGCATAAGAAAAATCCATTCGTCGCGCAATTTGGACCGTTTTTGCGTTCGTTACGACTTCCGTCGTAATTAACCGAACAACGCAACCGTACGGCCAAACGAACCGACATCCGAGATAATTTTGAGCATGTTTCATGTTCCCTATGCTTTAACATCCTTGTGAAGCTTAAAATGGGCTTGACGGGTGTTAGAAGTGCCAAAACACGACGATACGCGCACAGGGACCAAAATTGCCAAAACTGAAACTTTGCTAGTCTGCAAGGTCCTTACGGACCATATGGTTCTGGGTCTTACATTCCGTAAGCATGTCCCAGATCAAAAAAATCTGTTTAACAGACTGTTAACAGCTGTTATGCACTCCTAATCCCCTTGCACTTGGCATTTCCTGATGATGGGGGGCCATTTTGATGCACATGGTGTTGTAAACAAGTGTAGGGATGAGATTGAATCACGGTTTTTCGATAAACGATCTTAACGGCTCTCCGAACACTATAAATACCCAACCCCCACTTCTTGCAAACACACATTTAATCTGAGTTTTTCTCTAAGTGGTTGTGATTACTCACTTCCTACCTGAGATTACTTGGAATCAAATCTTGCGGGGACCCTTTGTAAGTGTTCTTTCGTTCTTTTCATTCGTTTTAGCGTTAAAGTCAAACTGCGTTTGACTTTCTGCATTGACCAGTTTATGGTCAATGTGAAGTTCGTTTGAACTTCATAACGTGAGTGTAATCACGATGGTTATAGTCCCTAGTAACTATACCTACTGATTACCACGTTATCTAGGCTCAGTGACGAGTCGTAGTTTCGGCCAAAATGCGTATTCTTACGTATTTTGTAACCAAACTACTCTTAGGTATCAAAACCGTTTGTTTTGATACCAAACTTGTGTTCTAACATAGGTAAGCATGTTTTAACATGCTTAGCTCGTCACTTTTAGTTTTGTGCTTGTCTAGGGTCGTAAAGGTAAGCGATCTAAACAATCGCTTATACTTTCGAACCCGACCCGTTTGGTCAATCATTAGGATCCGACCAAACACATTAGGGGACCATAGTGTATAGGGACTAACCTTCCAAGGTTATACCTTATGGTCGCTTTGTTTAAGTAGTTTTATGATAGGTAGTTTATATGCCTTAGGTAAATTACCAAAAATGCCCTTTTAAGCCAAAATTCATTTTAAGCATATGTAACATAACCTTTTGTATTTAAACTGATTAGACAACAATATTAAACATGTTAAGGCATATAATACTTGTCATAAGACTAGTTAGGCTGTCCGAACGCGCTTATGCGCGCACGACGCGTTAAAGTAGCGTAAGCTACCTTAATGGGTCGTAACGGGTCGAAAGCACATAGGTTAGGTTCCGATCCAGGATGTAGGCCTTGTTAAACCATATCACATGAGTTCCAACACTCATTTGGTTTACAAGACCTCATTCTGTCCGATCTTCCGATTTAGGCGTCTATTATTTACTAGTGATTCGATTACTAGGTGCTGCTTGATTTCTCTGGTTTACTCGAGTTTGTTGAAGTAGTATTGATTGAGGATACCTTGCACTACATGTGAGTACATAGATCCCCTCTTTTTACATGTTTTCTGGTAACTATGTGAGTACATAGTTCCCCTATTTTACTGTTTTCAAATGTTTTGGGGTGATTCATATGTACATAATGTTTTCAAGGTGTTAACGATGATTTCAAAAACGATTAGAACGATTTATACTAAACTAATAAACAATTTCGACAATGTGAACGGACTTGTTGGTTGTAGTTACATAACGAATGACATTCTTTAATTTTAGCCGAACCGACCAGGAAAGGAGCATACCGACTCAAGATTATGGAAGGGCATATACTACCAAGATCCTGGAATGCTATACACCTCAAAACCTACTTCAAGTGAGTTTAGAACTTAATTTCTAACTCAGGATGGTATGAATTCTATCTCTTTTATATATGTTTGATTTTATTATTCTTTTGAACCCAATATTGACTTAAGCATCGGAGGGGTGTTAGCCAAGCTAACACCCACCTTAGTCTAAGGCTGTTTTGCAGAATATGCTTCCGGATACAACTCTAGGATATGTACTCAGGATGAATCGAAAGATTAGAGGATTTGCCCCCTCTCTCACGTTTAAGGGATCCTTATCCCTTCAAAGGTTTAAAGGTATTCACCTTTCTCTTGAATTGGGTTTAAACACCCCGCCTGGAGCGCAAGTTATCTAGGAATAGTTCAAGATAGCAGGACCAGTCCATGTAAAAGTGGCTGACAATTTCGTTATTATTGGCTATATCCTGGATCCTTAAGGTACATGAGGATTGATCACCCTCTTTCACGAAAGGGTATTTTCATACTCTCTAAGGTTTAAAGGTTTTCACTTTTCTAAGTCTTGGAGTTTATACACTCCCGCCTGTAGCGCACGAAGATTTGGGATTATCCCTAGTATATTTAGGGTTTATCCCCAGAATATTAAGGATCTATCTCCAGGATATTTAGGGTTTATCCCCTATAATACTAAAGTTACATACAAGTATAACATCATTTGTGATTGGGTTCCTAAGTGTTTAAAAACAACATGCACAGGGGACATTCCTCCAAAATCATTGTGAACATCTCAAAGGATCAATTTTGAACTTGATTTACTAAGTGTCCCGGACAGGGGATATCTTTGATGGAAGGTTGCAAGAAATTTGAAGTTTGAAGATTGGCATACAAGGTTGTATAGTTGGCTCAACTCAGACATCCCTATGTCTATGCCTTCCTGTTCTATGATGTGCTCTAGTGTGTACAGGACCCTCCTCACCATCGGCATAGCCTGGATGTAGCAAAGGCCGGTAAGTGTGAAGAATCCTTGTGTGAAAACAGGGAAGGGATAAGTGAACCCTATCTAGAAAGGGGTAGCAGGGAAGGTGATCCAAGTGTCGGATATGCAATCACTCTTGGTGGAAGAATCAAAGGGTCTGAATATGGTGCCATCAGGGAATTAGGATCGGAACTGGTCAACTTTAGGATCAGTGAATCGACAGAGCTCCATTGAAGGATTTTTGGTTATACCCTGGCTCTTCAATAGGCTGTTGTAATCAGGATTTTTGGCAGGGGAGGAACGAGTATTCATCTTCGCCATGAATTCTTAGAAAATAGAGGATCGAAATTCAGAAGATTAGAGAGAAAGGAGAAGGGAATTACCTGAAGAGATCTTCGAATGTGGATTTAAAGGAGAGGATCTTGAATATAAATGCAGGATTTGATCCTTATCTCTAACCTATTTATAATTATTATGGTTGCAGGTGATGATTGACGATGACATCAGCTCTGTAACGGCTATATCTATGTTGGTGCATGAAAATGTCTGTTGACTGCATCTTCATCAAGTCTTAAGTCAAGAAAGTCAAGAAATTCAAGATTAGGGTTTTTTTAATGTTAATTTCGCTTATGTGAACAATGTTTAGAAGTGATTTCGCTCTTAGGGTCAACAGGTGATTTCGCTTATGCTTACACATGGGGTTTCGCTTATATGGCTGCCATAAAAGCGAAATCAGTTAACAAGTGTTTCCGCTTATATGGTCATGCCATATAAGCGAAATCAGTCCAAGTATATATACCTCACATGTGTTCATTAGTGAAGACATTGGAGCGGAATCATCTCATGTAATTTGGAGCCAAACTCTGTCAAATTGATTTCAGAAAAGCAATAAAGTGAAAGAATTGAATAGGAAAGCTGTTGTTACGTTGCGTATACTGATTCCGCCTTTATACGTGATGATGAACTGCCTTGACTGATCGTTTAGGGTCACGACACGGTCCAACAAGTGGTATCAGAGCTTCAGGACGAGGAGTTCTTTCTACTTCAGCTGATTCGACATTATTCTCTCATTTCTACTCAAATTTCTCTTTTATTTTTTAGGATTAAACAAGTTCCTACGGACAAAATGAGTTGAAGTTCAAGTATATTGTGCGAAACTAGATTTTAAACAATCTGAAATAGTATCAGACCTTAAAAAAAAGTAAAACTCAATTAATTTTTAGAAAATCTAAATCAGTTCACGAACAGTAATTTCAATATCAGATCTGGAACGAATTTGCGGTCAAAATTGAACTTTAATCATATCATTGTGATCGGAATTAAGTGTAGTACAACCCTTGAAAGTTTCAGATTGAAATTTGGCTTAAAAATGGGTAAAAACGTGATTCCGCTTTTGTGAACATCGAGTTTTAAACGTCTAATTTCGCTCATACGGACAAGTAGTGATTTCGCTCATACGGACATAGTGATTTCGCTCTTGTGGACTTAGTAATTTCGCTTTTACGGACAAGGTGATTTCGCTTATTTGAACATAAGTGATTTCGCTCAAAGGGACTTCGTTTGATTTCGCTTATACGGACAAAAGTGATTTCGCTTTTGTGACACATATTGTGATTTCGCTTATGTGTCACATAATTGATTTCGCTCTTGTGTCAATCACATTGATTGATTTCGCTTATCAGTCAATCTGACTGATTTCTCTTGTGTGTCATTATTTTTCAAAATTTCAAAATTTGTCTAAAGTGTTTGATAATCTTGCAGGTACATTCATGATGGATGATCTTTTCATGAACCCGTTTAGTGATATGTACGCGTTCGCTGGAAATTCTGGAAACGATGATTCTTCGTCTAGCAATGTGAACGAGAACCCGCCAAAAGAGAAGAAAAAGGAAGCTTGGGAATCGGAAAGTGCTTTCGGAACATTCAATAAACCTCCAAAGCTTATGGCTATTGAGGAGTATAGTCAGTGGTCAAGAAAGTTTGAGGACTGGATGATGGCATTTGCATTTCCAAGTTTGAAAAGTCTGAAGAATGGTTATGATCAAGGAAACAAGAATGGTGAAGTATTAACAGCTACTGATGAGATTGAATCATTCGTAGCCGAACAAAAGTGTGTGGCATTGTTATTTCAGTCTGTTCGGGAGGATATCATCTCATTGATAGACTATTCAAATGCTAAAGATCTTTGGGCAAAGTTAAAACAGAAATGTTTAGGAAGTACAGAGATAGTGAAAAACAAAAAGAAACTTCTTAGGAAAGAGTTTGATATGTTTGGTTGTCTTAAGAATGAGTCAGTGTGTAAAATGATAGAAAGGTTCGGTCATCTGAAGCTGGAATTAGCAAGACATGATATCAGATATTCTGATGAAGAACTTGTTGACAAACTGTTCGATTCATTACCAGAAGAGATGGATTGGAGATATTATGCACTGATGTTGAAGAACACTATTGCTCCTGAAAATTTGAAACCAGATTTGGTGATTGAGAGACTTGAAAGTCACGAACTGGAATTGAAGAAGACGTATAAAGTCAATCATTCATCTTACCAGCAGAATTTGGATTTGTATTATCGAAAAAGCATGATGCCAAAAGTAACTTCTCCAAAGACTGCGTTTTCTGTTGAAAATGTGTCGATAGCCGGCAAAGAAAATCAAAGTGGTCAAAACAGTGGAAGTCATAGTGGTTTTCATATTGGATCTTCATCTTCTGGAAATCATACAGATGCAAAGAATCGTTTTCAATGTAACATTGCAATAGATTTGAAGAATGCTCAGAATTTTGATGAGGAGTCGGCTAAGCAGCAGATGATTTTCCTAGCATCGGTGTTGGAATCGTATGAAGGGTTAGTAGCTGGGAAGATAGGCAATACTAATCTGACGAAAGAAGATTACGATCAGATTGATCCGGAGGAAATGGAACTGATCGATATTCGTTGGGCTATGGCAAGTGCTGTTCGTCGTGCACAAAGATTCATGGAAATTACCGGAAGGAAGACAATTGGTGGTGCATCTACCAAACTGGGGTTCGATAAATCGAAGGTGACTTGTTTCAAGTGTAAGCAGAAGGGTCATTTCAAACGAGAATGCCGAAATGCTTATGCTGATGAATCGGAGAACCCTTTCAGAGATGATTACTACAAGAAGGCAATTTATCACCAGAATAAATACGAGCCGCCTAGATTGAAGCAGGTTGAAGACAACAAAGATAAATCTAGAGCTCTTGCAGTGATTTACGATGATGAGGGGTAAGATTGGAGTCAAGAGGTTCTACCAGAAGAAGATGCGGTTGGTTACGCATTCATGGCGAAAAATGAACCTATTCCATGGAAAGATGATAGAACTGAAGAGCAGAAGTATAGATACAGAAAGATGATTTCGGAAAACAAAATTACTAGACTTTCTGGTATCTATTTGGAAGCTAAGAGAGCAAAAAGATGGGATCCAGATAGGGAGTGTTATCTTGATGAGTATGGAAATATTGCAATCGATCACAAAACTCTCGATCTGGAAGCCTTAATCAAGGAAATGAAAGATGATGATGAGTATTGGCAACACAAATGGTGGGGAACTCCAACTGAGAAAATGAAAGAGGAAGCGAAGAAAGAAAAAGAAGAAAAAGTGATGAAAGAGAAAGAAGAGATCGAAAAATCAAAGAAGATTGATACTGGAGTTATTGATACAACGCAGGAGTTGACTGCAGAGAATCTGGGAAAAATGGCTGACAAAGTGATGGCTGCTAAAGCACTTGAGGTAGACTCTAACTCCGTGTCTGAGTCAAAAGGCCAGGTCAGTCAAAATTCGTCAACAAATGCGTCAGGTAAAAAGATCGAAGGAAATGCTGATTGCAAAAATTGCAACAAAGAGTGCAAATTTTGTAATACTGTCACCTATCTCAACGGTGAGAAAATTAAAGATCTGACAGCAAAGGTCAGAAGCGTTGAGAATCAGATTCTTGGTCGTGATAAAACAGTTAAAGCTTCAACTGAACGGATAAGAGAATTAACTGCTCAAATTGAAACTGATAAAATTGACCATGATAAAGTTAAAAATGAAAATGAAAAGTTGATTCTTGAAAACCGTCAGATTTCTGAAAAATTTGAAAAACTCAAAAGCACAATGAAAGATTGTGATGATCGAAATGGTAAAACTTTTAAAGAGAATGAACATTTAAAAGCAGTGCTTAGAGTCAAAGAAGAAGCAATCAACCAACAACTGGATGAAATCGCTAAATTGAAACTTAAAGTTCAAGAAGCTGTAATCGAAAACGAGCGAATCCAGTTAAAGCTTAACAGTTACAACTCCGCAAGCTTTGTTTTGCAACATATTATTCCCAAATCCATCGGGAAAGACAAAGCGGGCGAAGATGTGTATTGTGATGGAACTGGGGTGGGGTTTCATCGAGTTCCACCACCTGTTCTTGATAATTACACGAAAAAGCAATCTGGGTTGGTTGAAATTGAGGAAGAGAGTGAAGTTAAACTTCCGGAGAACATTGATGTTACTTTTTCTACATCATCTGATGATAGTGTTCAGACAGAAATTGTTAAGAGCACAGCTGAAAGTGTTTTGTTATCTGATTCAGCTGAAGATGATGAATGTTTCTTAGACAAATACATTCAGAAATCAAAATCCAAAAACAACTTAAGTGATGAACCGGGTCTTGTGATGTACAAGATGGCTGGATCTGATAAGTTGTATTCGGATTCTGAGTTTCCCATTGAGAATGTTAATGTGAAAAAGTTGACAAAAGTGTTCAAATTGGTTGAAGTTGAATTGTCAGAAGTGAACAGTTTGAAACAAACAAAAAGGCAAATGAATTTTGAGAAAGATAAAGCTTATTACAAAAAGCCTGTTGTTCCACCACGTTTTTATAATAACAATCGAAACAGTTGGTCAGGTGGTTATCGGGGTGGTAATAGATATCAGAAGAAGAGTTTTCAAAACAAAAGGTTTGTTGAAAAGAAGGTGTTTGTGAACAGTTCAAGTTCACTTGCTGATGAAGAGAAAGAAATTTTTTCAAAATCGAATGAAGAGTTCTTTGAGAAAAGAACTTCACAGTATCAGTCTGAAGGCACAAGTCGAGGTGTTGATACTCGAACATGTTTCAGATGTAACCAAGTTGGTCACATTGCACGAAAGTGTACCAATGTGAAGCCTAAGACTGAAACTGTGAAGACTCAACAGAAGAAAGTTGATGTGAAGGGTAAAGCACCAATCTTTGTTGAGAAAAAGAATGTGAAAAATGACAACATCAAAATGAAAACTGAAACCGTAAAGAAAGTGGAAACTAAAAATGACAAATTTTACAAGCGGGTTACATTATCTCAACAAGTTTGGAAACCAAAAACAGAAATGAAAATTTCAACTTCTGAAGTGAAAAAGGCTGAAGAATCAATTTCGGTTGATTATGATACAAATTTTCCACTTTTGAAGGCTGAAAATTTCAAAATTCAAATTGCGAGAGTCAAGGTTACACCTAAGGCTGACGAGGCCTGGGTGGACACCATGTTCGAATAAGCAGTTTGAATTGCCGGAGCTTCCTTATTCGCGAAGCATGAATCGGCATCTTTCTTAAAGTTGTTTAAGTCATAGTTTGTTTTGTGCAGGATCTTCCAAGAGCTATTTCAAGATGGATCATGGATAGTGGGGCATCTCGACATATGACAGGAAAAACCGCGTTGCTGTATGATGTGAGAAATATTAATGGTGGTTATGTGGGATTTGCTGGTCATGAAGGTGGTCGAATTGTTGGTGAAGGAACGTTATCCAATGGGATTGTGACGTTTGAGAGAGTTAACTACATCACTGAGCTGGAGAACAATCTGCTTAGTATCTCGCAGATTTGTGACAATTTGTATACTACTCACTTCACTGATAAAGAATGTTTGATTTTGAAACCTGGTTTTGTTGTTCCTGAAGAATGGATTATCATGAAGGCACCTAGAGTGAATGATTTATATGTGTTAGATATGAGTGTAGCAACTACAACTACTGGTCAAGCACATTGTTTTGTGTCTAGAGCAACTGAGAAAGAATCAAGACTGTGGCACCGAAAGATGGGGCATATACATCTTAGAAAAATGAATCACTTGGTGCACAATGATTTGGTATTGGCTGTTAATATCAAAGGTTTTCATCTGGAAGGGGAGTGCATTAGCTGCATCAAAGGCAAGCAGAAGAAAAAGTCTCACCCTAAAAAGCAAGTCAATTCAGTTTCGAGACCGCTGGAAAGACTTCACATGGATTTGTTTGGTCCTGTGAATGTCAAAAGTATTACAGGAGATTACTATTGTTTGGTCGTTACTGATGATTATTCCAGATTTTCGTGGGTTTCTTTCTTGAAGACGAAAGACGAAACATTTGACAGTTTGATGGGGTTGTTCAGGAAGATTGAGAATTTGTACCAAAGGCGTATCAAGAGAATTCGAAGTGACAATGGTACTGAATTCAAGAATAGCAAGATGGAAGAATTTTGTGATGAAAGAGGTATTTTGCATGAGTTTAGTGCTCCGTATACTCCGCAGCAGAATGGAGTCGCAGAACGTAAAAACCGGACACTAATCGAGACGGCTAGAACTATGCTCGCAGATTCAAAGTTACCGATTAATTTTTGGGCTGAAGCTGTTTCTGCCGCATGCTATACGCTCAACAGGGTTCTCACTGTCAAGAAGTTCAACAAAACATGTTTTGAGCTAATCAATAACCGCAAACCGAATTTGAAGTATCTAGAACCGTTTGGGTCACCCTGTACGGTTATAGAGCCTTTTGGAAAGTTTGGTCCGAAGTGCATTGAGGGTGTATTTGTTGGTTATGCAAATCCGTTGCGACGTGTCTTCGTTCCATCTGAGAAGCGGATTATTGAAGCTGCAAATGTTGAATGTCAAGGTTATACTATGCCGCCGCACAATCCTGGTGATTCATGGCGTTATCATTATGACAAACTATGGGATTCGTTTGACATGAGAGAAGAATCAGAGGATGATGAAGATTTCTTTGATGAGTTGGATATTTTGCGTGAATATGAGTCGCAGTTAAGGTTCCCAGCTGAGTATTCAAGGAGACCACGGGAAACTTCAAATGACGATGAAGCAGGTCCAAGTAATGCTGGTGAACATGATGATGTCCAACAGAATGAAGTTGCTCAGGATAATCAGTCGGCTCAGAATGATAATCTAGAAGCTGAAAACATGCCAGTATTTGATCATGGTGATTCAGATTCTGAGGGGGAGCAAATTCAGATTTCAAGTCAAACAAACCAAGTTGGTAAACAAGATGCAGAACAGAATGTTACTAATCTAGAGGGAAATGTAGATGTTCCAAGCGAAGTAATGCCGCGAACTTTTTCATATCATCCAGAGGAGTTGATCATAGGAGAATTGCAGACAGGCGTTCGCACTCGAAATCAGATTGATAAAGGGCTTACATGTTTTTATACAAAAGTTGCTCCTTTGCAAACTGAATTCTCATTGAGTTGTTTTATCTCGCTGGTTGAGCCAAGAACTTACAAAGAGGCGCTTACTGAAGACTCTTGGGTCAATGCAATGCAGGAGGAACTTAGTCAATTTGAGAAATTGGGAGTGTGGAAGTTAGTTGATTTGCCGGATGGTCAGAGGAAAATTAACACCAAGTGGGTGTTCAAGTGTAAGAGGGACGATAGAGGAGTTGTTGTAAGGAACAAAGCTCGACTCGTTGTTCAGGGCTTTAGTCAACAGGAGGGAATTGATTATACCGAAGTTTATGCTCATGTAGCACGACTAGAGGCAATCAGAATTTTCCTAGCATTTGCGTCTTGGAAGAACTTCAAAGTTTATCAGTTGGATGTTAAATCGGCGTTTCTTTACGGGAAGGTTAAAGAGGAGGTTTATGTCGGTCAGCCGCCGGGCTTCACCGATCCAATCCACAAAAACAAGGTCTACTTATTGGACAAAGCGCTGTATGGTTTACACCAGGCCCTGAGAGCTTGGTACGAGACTTTGTCTCAACATCTACTAGCCAACAAGTTCATTCGAGGAAAAGTGGATGCCACTCTCTTCACTAAGGAGGTCGATGGTCATCTTCTGATAGTTCAGATTTCTGTGGACGATATAATCTTTGGGTCGACAAATGAAAATCTATGCAAAGATTTTGAATCAGTGATGAAGCAAAAGTTTGAAATGTCATCAATGGGGGAGATGAAATTCTTTCTGGGTTTACAAGTTGAACAACTTCCTGAGGGAATTTTCATTCATCAGTCAAAGTACATTCATGATATTCTAGAGAAATTCGGGATGTCAAGTTCTACTCCAGCCGCTACCCCACTTGCAACAAATCATGGGATTCACCCAGATCTCACCGGAGACAGGGCTGATGAAACATTTTACCGTTCCATGATAGGTTCTTTAATGTACCTAACTGCTTCACGTCCTGATATCATGTACCCAACGTGCCTCGCAGCAAGATTTCAGTCTAACCCGAGAGCATCGCATATGATCATTGTGAAGAGGATATTGCGCTACCTAAAAGGAACTCCTTCATTGGGGTTGTGGTATCCTAGGAAAGGTGACTTTACGCTCGAAGGGTATTCCGATTCGGATTTCGGATGCTGCAAAGTAAATTCAAAATCAACAACTGCAGGATGCCAGTTCTTTGGTCCTAGATTGGTTACCTGGCAGTGTAAGAAACAAACGTCTGTGGCGTTATCTACATGTGAAGCGGAGTATGTTTCTGCTAGCAGTTGCTGCTCTCAGATCTTGTGGATACAGCAACAGATGCGCGACTACGGTTTACAGTTTCTTAACACACCTCTTTTTGTTGATAATGAGGCCGCTATAAATATAACAAAAAATCCAGTACATCACGCTAAAACTAAACACATAGAAATTCGTCATCACTTTATTCGTGATTGCTTTGAGAAAAAGTTGATACGAATTGAGAAAATCCACACTGACGAACAGAAAGCTGATTTACATACCAAAGCTTTTGATAAAAATCGGTTTAAATATTTGTTAAAACTGAATGGTATGAAGCTTCTTTCAGTGTCGGATGGCATAATTGGCGTTGATGAAAGTACTGTTGCGGATGAAGACGAGAAACAATCTGCAATGGTTTGTCGAATTTTTACTTGTTTTGGTATTTAGGGGGAGTAGATATTCGTACATAGTTATATTTTCAGAAAATACAAAAACAGTAAAAAATGCAAAAATACAAAAACATGATAAAATCTGAAAAGAGCTTGTGTATATAGGGAAAATGATAGTACATCGGCTAGACGATTACAGTATGCTAAAGATTTGTAAAGAATAAAAGAGTTAAACAGTCTCACTAATGATGTGTCGATAGGTTTTCGTACATTTATTAGATTTATTCGGGATATAAACCTAAATTCAAACTTGTGAATTCGTGGGGAACACTACTTGGATATATAGGTAACCCCTGAAATCTCGTTTGAAAGGTCTCTTAATCTGATATACTAGGTCTTTATACTCAATGATGTCTGGGGTATTATTCCGGGACTTCTGCTGAACGGTGGTTCTGACCTAGTCCCTGGATAATGCTTGCTGCAATGCTTGAAACACAGCATTAAACCCTCAGCATGCCGATGAAACAATAAAATTGATAGTCGCTGCTGTTGTAAGCAAAAAGATCCTCTAAAGGGGACACACCGAAAAGTCGAAGCTGATATCTCTCTGCGTATACGGAAGTATCGACCTGAGATCCCTCGGCCCTCGCATACCTAATTTATATACAGATATCATTGTAGTATACTCACCTGTAAGACTGATTATTGGGATTCTGGATACGGGAGTATATTCAAGAGGTGGGACACATGAATGATCTAAGTTCATAATTCATCTAATTCGTATCCTGAGTAAATTGAAATTTGTGTGAGAATTTAAGATGGATCAGTATATCGACAATCGAGGTGAATTGTTTAAGTCTGAGTATGAAATGAAGCTTAACGGTACTTGTAATTTGTCTGAAAAGCTGATATGATTCCCTGACACGCTCAACCAAAAATCTGTTTGTAAATAGTTTACTTTGTTTACTTTCTGCAATTTAAATTTTCTGTATTTCATTTCTTAGTTTAGAATACTTTGATAAAATCCAAAAAGATTTTATTTTCTGCTTTATTTTCCGACAAACCAAAGTGGAGAGTTGATTGTTGGATTCTAGACTGAAGAATGAGGAGAGCTTATCTTTGAAGAAGTTTGTTTGTTTGAAAAGTCAAAAACAAGTTCATTAATTTGATACTTGTTATTTTTAGAAATTGTTTGAAAAATGTTTTTAAAAATCAGTTTTGATTCGTCAAATGATCAACCAGGGTCATTAATTTGGACTTGGTAGATTAATCAAGTGATCAGGGTCATTAACTTGAACCTGAATACTTGAGTGGATTATTAAAACTGTTTGAGTTTGTGTTTTAATGTTGAAAAGATAGAATTGTAATGTTTATTGGTTGAGTAACAGGTTTTGGACTTCATAATTCCCAATGGAAGCTAATTGTCAAAGCTTGAACCAGATATCTCAGATTCTAGCATATCGAGAGGGGGAGTCTGTGAAAGGGGGAGTCTGGATCAACAGTCAAAGGGAAGATGGAAGTTAGAGACAGGTTGTGTTTCTGAAGTTTGTAAAGACAGAGAGTTAGAGAAAAGACTAAGACTGAAGACTCAGGAGCTGAAGACTACGTCAACATCCAAGGGGGAGTCTGTTGGTGCATGAAAATGTCTGTTGACTGCATCTTCATCAAGTCTTAAGTCAAGAAAGTCAAGAAATTCAAGATTAGGGTTTTTTTTTAATGTTAATTTCGCTTATGTGAACAATGTTTAGAAGTGATTTCGCTCTTAGGGTCAACAGGTGATTTCGCTTATGCTTACACATGGGGTTTCGCTTATATGGCTGCCATAAAAGCGAAGTCAGTTAACAAGTGATTCCGCTTATATGGTCATGCCATATAAGCGAAATCAGTCCAAGTATATATACCTCACATGTGTTCATTAGTGAAGACATTGGAGCGGAATCATCTCATGTAATTTGGAGCCAAACTCTGTCAAATTGATTTCAGAAAAGCAATAAAGTGAAAGAATTGAATAGGAAAGCTGTTGTTACGTTGCGTATACTGATTCCGCCTTTATACATGATGATGAACTGCCTTGACTGATCGTTTAGGGTCACAACACGGTCCAACAATCTATAAGCAACGGCTAGTCCGATAATCGTTCAAACATGACTATCTAATTGGGTATTAACTAATCATGTTTGGGGGCAATTGTTAGGGATAGAACTTTATAGCTTATGGATCATGGATCCTCAAATGTAGCTTGGATCACGGATCCTCAGTTCAGTTTGAACTAAGGATCCTCAGGAGATGCTGCAAGGATAAGGATCCTGGATCCTCATTATTATCCTAAACTAACAATTGTTTCCATCATGTTTTAACTTGTTTTGCAGGTGTATTCGAATCGGACTTGGTCCTGCCGAGATTCTAGGGGAATAAGCTTGATACTTCTTCATGTGCAGGGCCTCCATGACCGTTGTGATGATCGTGGGAAACTAGCACCTTTTTCGCATAGTTAGTTATCCTAGATAGTTTCTAATTTTAAAGGGGATACAAGCTTGATTTATTATTATTAGCAACACACATACACTACACTCGAACTGTGACAACCGGTGATTTACGGCTCTTAATTACGTGATTAACAGGTGATTAACGCGATAATAAATAGTGTTTACAGCACAAATTAACTTAATTAGGCCTTTGGAGTGCCTAGGAACGTTTATCCGACTCTACAGTACGCGTATGAAGATTCGCGTGTTATCTGCGGAACATCAAATGACAACGGACTGATACCGTACAAAATACTGACAACGCCACTATTATAGGCCTCTTAATTTTAAAAATTTTATTCTTTCGACACTTATGGAGTTTGGGTTGCGATATCGGGTCTCGTAGGAATTACGGGCCACTTACACATTAGATGGGCTTGTGGGTCCTGGGCCCAAGCCCAAAACCCACAAGCCTAAACCTGCACATAATATAATAGATCTTTTCCTTAAAAGATCTTATAAAATCTCTATAAAATCTCTCCAAAATCCCTACAAAAGATTTTGTCTCAAAAAGTTGGAACACAAGATCTCTTGAGAGATCTCAATATCTGTATGAAAACCCATACCCTTTCTCTCCCTCTCATTTCACTTATACCTGCATCTCATCCATACACACAAACATAACACCTCTCTTCTCTCTAAACTTCAAACAAATAAACAGGCTTTAAGACTTTCTCCCCTCTCTCGATCTGTACTAACACAAAACCCACATACCCTATCTCCTTCTTCATTTGTAAAACACTGTCCAAGGTCTTCATCATCAGCCAAACACACACTCGATCTAATTCACCCCCCTCTCTATAGTAATCGGCTGGCCACCACAGTGGTGGCGGCGCGTGATGACGGCGGCGGCGTGGTTTATCGGCAACGACGAGAGAGAGAAGCGGACGAGAGAGAGAGAGAGAGAGAGAGAGAGAGAGACGGCAGAGGTAGTTGACGGCGGCAGCGTCGCCGTTAGCGACGACGGTGGTGGGATTCTGGTCTGATTCGACGACAACCGGCGGAAAGAACACTGCCGGTGATGACCGCCGGTGATTCTGGTCCGGTCCGATTTGGGGCGTCCAAAAACAGAGGAAACTTTGCCCGTTTTTCGGGAAAATCCGTTAAAGTTAACGCGTTTTATTAAAAGAGACGATACCTATTGGATCCGAGAAACTTTAATAAGCACGAATACAAATGAATATTTAATTACAACGACGATTCGAATATTATTTCCGACAATAAAGATAGTTGTTATATTTATTCTAAACTTTGAAATTCCGACAACTCTTTTATAAAAATAAATATAGTATATATATTTATTTTTGAATAACAAACAACATGACTTCTTTTTATGAAAATAAATATAGCTTATATATTTATTTCGAATATCAAACAACACGATTTCGTCTTATAAAAATAAATATAGTTTATATATTTATTTCAAACACCACGAATTCTTTTATAAAAATAAATATATTTTATATATTTATTTCAAACGCCAAACAACTCGTATTCTTTTATGAAATAAATATAACTATCGTATTTATTTTAAACGACATCAGCACGAAAACGCTATTAAATAAATATAAGTTGTTATATTTATTTCAAACACCTAAAAGGCATATACCTATAAGTTATTAAGTCATCATAGAAGAAGCATTACATAATACGAGTTGGTTATACATTGCTTTATTCTCATATAACTATTCTTTACATATACCTAAGATTTCTCGAGACAATTAACGCGATTATAACGATATATTTATATATAAATATTTATATATAAATATTTATATATTTTAAATCTCTCGAGATATAAGCCTTTTCAAGACTTGCTAGTTATTACCAACAATAATCGAACTAACAAGTATAACTTAGTCGATTTCATTAAGTTAACAGTTTACCGTCGAATGGTTTGGTCAACGATTCGGTAAACCTCGATGACACATAGCTTAGTTACTGCGTTCATTTAGAAACTTATAAGATATTCCGTGATTAGGAATATTGTAGAATGCACGCTAGCGAGTCACATCTTGGAAACGACATCACGAAGTCGTATTTAGCTAGCTTTGCACAAGGCAATTCAGGTGAGTTCATAACCCCACCTTTTTACGGTTTTACATTTTTATAAATGTTTTCGGGGTGGAAAGACATGCACGTTTTGCAGAAACACACAAAGTTTTCGACTAACAAAGGCTGCATATTTTAGACAAAGCACGTATTACAAGAACATACAAAGTTTTTGAACGAACAAAAGCTCATAATTCTAAATCATATTACGAATGGATCATACTAAATATACTGGTTTTTACAAAACAAAAGCGTATTATCGAAATATGAATGATTATCATGACAAAGGATGGGATCGTCTAGTTATAATAATGGGATTGGGTTGGTCTGCGTTTGAGAGACGGGACTCCCAGTGGGTACATGTTACAAAATGATTACATACAATTACAATTGGTATGGTTAGCTAAGGAAGGGTACACTTAGATCATGTGAGTGGTGGGTACAACACTTAAGGCCATTAATCCTCATTGTAGGACCGAGGGACATGAGTGATAGATCTATTTGGGTGTAGCAAGCCCACACCCATGCGGACCAGGGTGGCCCATGTGGTGACTATGTCTTCTTCCCAGAGACAAATTTGCTAGGTTTGAGTTTTCCTGCATCACTTCACACATATCAATGGCGTTACAAACCATTGGTGATATCTTTTTCCTTGTTGCTTTCATACCGGGGTTTTACAAATTACATACCATGTTTTATACAATTTCAAAGCATAGGATTTATGCGGGCATGAAGTCAAAGTCAGGGTGGGCATTGACGGTTATACAAACTTTACAAATACAAGTCTACAAATACATGGTTTTACGAACATAATGCGTTACAAATACAAAGTTTCCATATAACTTGACAAGAAAATGATTTCTAAATTCGTTTTCTCAATAATGTTTCATAAACTGGTTATTAAAAAGATTTATTTTAAATCTTTTCCAAAACAAACTATAAACTCGCTCAATTTTATGGTGATTTTTCGCATGTTTCTTTCTCATGTTACTTTTTCAAACTATGGCACGGTTAGAATAGGAGAACCATTGGAGATTCAAGTACTTAGTGGGTGTTTATTTTCTAGAAGTCTTAGCTTATTTGCTTCCGCTGTGCAATGAAGATACCAGTCCAGTCACGCCAGCTCTGATAATTTCGGGGTGTGACAGATTGGTATCAGAGCTATAGGTTATAGCGAATTAGGTTTCTGTAGAGATACCTAGGCTCTAACCTCACTTTTCTCTGGGAACTTAGACTATTATTACTTTGAATACATACCGAACGCCTAGTACTCGAACATGGGTTCCAACCGTTGCCAAGAACAAAGAGTCAACTATTTTGATTTTAAACAAGCACAAGAGTTGCACTTGATACACGATACATGAAAGGATCACATACAGTAAGCAAAACATTGAGAATTTTGATAACATGCATTTAGGACCTTTGGAAAACTTATGTTGGAGTTCATTAAAGGTCATCACGTAGGAACCACAAATATTAACTCGGGCACACACTATTATCCATATTGTCTATGATATTTTAACTTCCCGAGCAGGCAGCCTACGCATAACGAAACGTTAGTACACGAGAATACATGGAGCTCAGATTTTACATCAACGGATGTCGGAGTACATCACGTTCTATGCGGAACGAAACGCTAGTGCACAGGTATATGTGAAACTTAAGCTATACATCAACGGAGGTTGAAGTACGCCATATACGAATTTCGAGGCAAGGTCTTTGAGGAGACACGATGGAGCAATTCAATGACAATGCTAGTTTCCGTTAGCAGGAGAACTACCGACCAGGATGCGACGATTTGGCACGCGGTCCTGTAACGACACCAAACACATAAAGGAGAAGACGCATGACTTCGTTTTCCCCTTTTCTCATTAACGATGAATATGCTATGTTTGACATTCCATGGTAATGTCACCTAATAACCGGTCATCACACGCAACCCCAGGTAAAGTCCTCAAATTTCTTTTATTGAAATTTCGACATTTGCATCTAGTGAGTAGATTTTACATCTCTACTCCTCTTAATGGTCATTGCATCACAATAACTTCTTTCATTACAGCGAATACTCATTTGCTTCATTTCTTGAAAAAATCATATGTTACGCATGCATCGTTTGTTTCGCATGTGGTTTCGTTTCGAATAAGCGTTTCATCAAAGTTCAAACATTATTTCACTAAATCTAATTATTGATTTGTGATTCGAATGACCCGCATTATTGTAATTGTTGGCTCCTTTGTTATCAAGTCAACACATTTTCTTGAAATTTCTTTTCTTTACAAGATTACATACATGGTTTTCGTCGTAACCATGCCGAAATTTCTTTTTGATACGTATATATTTATTGTCGGATTGCGTTGAAACCAAGTTCAATTGTTTGAACTTGTCCATTACACATATTCAATTCAAAGAATCATATGATGTATTGGGAGCATTATATTCAAAATCTGTTTTAACAAGTGTTTCATTTGTTTCGAGTCGTAGTAGACTTGTTTGATCTATGACTCCATTAAGTCGTTTGTTGATTTCGACACCTTGTGGTGGTGTTTTCACTTATTTGAAGCTTGCGCTAAACTCGTTTACATATCCCATGCATGGATTTAATTATCTATTTATTGATTTGCTTTAAATCCGCTTTGATATATCATATTACAACAGTCTTAAGACAATAGTGTGTTAAGACAATGGTACACAAATTCATTTTATATTCCGGTGTACCTACTAATGGTTCTTTCATTATCGATCGAAAGTTTTGCGATATCCATTACTTCTTCATCTTCGATCGAAAACATTATTTCTTTGATGTTCCATTTTCAATTGAAAATTCTATGATGTCATTTGAAACAAACTTTCAGATTCAATTTATTACAGTTTCAGTTTTTTTCAAACATGGTAAATTTGTTTGATCACCGCTATTATTGAATTATTTAAGTCACTACGACACCTTGCGGTGTCAGTACAAACTTGTAGCTTGGGCTAATCATGATTGAGCGTTTCATGCAAAACACAGGTGATACTTGTTCGATCACCCCTATTATTGAATTGTTTCATTCATTGCGACACCTTGTGGCATCGGTATAACTTGCAGCTTGTGCTGATCACGATCGAACGTTTCATGCAAACCATTACATTTGAGATTGTTGATTCTAAGTTCATCCAGTGGATGTTATTGCTTATAGAACTCATTTACATGTTGTAAATGTTCATATGGAATTCGATTGGTCGAAGTTCCTGTTCTTTGTTGGACCCCTGTTAACTTAGTCACACTAGTGACTGTATCTATACATCTTGTTTCCTTTGACATCAACTCTTGAAACACATTACTTTTAAACCGTTGGTTTCCTATTGTGGAGGAATGTCCTTGAATTCACATGATTTGAATAAGTCTTGATCCGATTTCGTGGTCATCCACTTTGATACTATTCATATTTACCTACACATAACGTAACTCTAAGGAGTTAACGTAGTCTAAATTTCGAGGACGAAATTTCATTAATAGGGGGAGAATGTGACAACCGGTGATTTACGGCTCTTAATTACGTGATTAACAGGTGATTAACGCGATAATAAATAGTGTTTAGAGCACAAATTAACTTAATTAGGCCTTTGGAGTGCCTAGGAACGCTTATCCGACTCTACAGTACGCGTATGAAGATTCGCGTGGAATCTGCGGAACATCAAATGACAACGGACTGATACCGTACAAAATACTTACAACACCACTATTATACGCCTCTTAATTTTAAAAATTTTATTCTTTCGACACTTATGGAGTTTGGGTTGCGATATCGGGTCTCGTAGGAATTACGGGCCACTTACACATAAGATGGGCTTGTGGGCCCTGGGCCCAAGCCCAAAACCCACAAGCCTAAACCTGCACATAATATAATAGATCTTTTCCTTAAAAGATCTTATAAAATCTCTCCAAAATCCCTACAAAAGATTTTGTCTCAAAAAGTTGGAACACAAGATCTCTTGAGAGATCTCAATATCTCTATAAAAACCCATACACTTTCTCTCCCTCTCATTTCACTTATACCTGCATCTCATCCATACACACACACATAAGACTATCCGCATCAGTGAAATGCTATCCTTTCTACAAACAGTCTAATCAGCATGCCACATCAGCTTTTCACTTATTCTTCCCACAAACACTTTTTACCCACAACAATAACATATATATCCTTCCCATAAACAACCTTATAAAAAAAAAAAAAGGACCCACCATTAGCCCATTCTTCACCATTCTTCCCCAAGAATTGTGAAGAATGAACACCCTCCATGTCACCTACAAACATCCTTGATGTGGATAGTCTAACACCTCTCTTCTCTCTAAACTTCAAACAAATACACAGACTTTAAGTATGTCTCCCCTCTCTCGATCTGTACAAACACAAAACCCACATACCCTATCTCCTTCTTCATTTGTAAAACATTGTCCAAGGTCTTCATCATCAGCCAAACACACACTCGATCTCATTCACCCCCCTCTCTATGGTAATCAGCCGGCCACCACAGTGGTGGCGGCGCGTGATGACGGCGGCAGCGTGGTTTATCGGCAACTATGAGAGAGAGAAGCGGACGAGAGAGAGAGGGCAGAGGTAGTTGACGGCGGCAGCGTCGCCGTTAGCGACGACGGTGGTGGGATTCTGGTCCGATTCGACGAAAACCAGCGGAAAGAACACCGCCGGTGATGACAACAGGGTTCGGCGTCGGTTCCCTTTCCGGTAAGCCTTGAAAGTTATCTTCATCCTTTCTCAGATTTTAAATCAATCTGTTGGTTGTATTTTTCCGGCGAAGGACGGTGTACGATGATGATGATGAATGGTGCTGGTGCGACACCACTGCCGGCGACGAAGGCAGTGGTGGTGGAAGGTCTGAGTTTGGTTCGGGCTTACATTTTCTGACTTCGGGTCTCGGGTTCAGTCCGACTGGTTTCATCGGTAAACCCCTCCCCTCTGTTACTCTTTTTTTTTTATTTACATTTTCTGACTTCGGGTCTCGGGTTCAGTCCGACTGGTTTCATCGGTAAACCCCTCCCCTTCATGGTTCCGGGTCGGATTCAAGGTTCGGGTCACGGTTCACGACACGAATCAACTCAGCTGTTGTTCGGGTTCGGGTCAACTCGACTTGGGTTCAGTCAAAGCAGGTCAAAGTTCAGATCAAAGCTGGTCAGACGTGGTTTCGGTTCGGTCAAGACAAGTCAAACTGGTCAACTCGGCGAGTCGACTCAGTCAACTTAGCCGGTCAACTCAGTCCACTCAGTTAATGAAACGGAACGATGATTGGTAAAATTTATAGCGGCGTGAGTTAATTATGTTGGTTTATATAGTTTTCGTTACTTACGCGAAATCGAGCTCCTAAAACCGTATCGCATAATGAGATTTTATTATGAAATTATTGGGATTTATATATTATCGTGTGCATATAAATTGGTTATACATATATGTCGTGATTGGTTATTGAGTTTTGAAAATTTTAACGACAAAAATAGAGGAAACTCTACCCGTTTTTCGAGAAAATCCGTTAAATTTAACTCGTTTTATTAAAAGAGACGAAACCTATTGGATCCGAGAAACTTTAATAAGCACGAATACAAATGAATATTTAATTACAACGACAATTCGAATATTATTTCCGACAATAAAGATAGTTGTTATATTTATTCTAAACTTTGAAATTGCGACAACTCTTTTATAAAAATAAATATAGTATATATATTTATTTTTGAATAACAAACAACATGACTTCTTTTTATGAAAATAAATATAGCTTATATATTTATTTCGAATATCAAACAACACGATTTCGTCTTATAAAAATAAATATAGTTTATATATTTATTTCAAACACCACGAATTCTTTTATAAAAATAAATATATTTTATATATTTATTTCAAACGCCAAACAACTCGTATTCTTTTATGAAATAAATATAACTATCGTATTTATTTTAAACGACATCAGCACGAAAACGCTATTAAATAAATATAAGTTGTTATATTTATTTCAAACACCTAAAAGGCATATACCTATAAGTTATTAAGTCATCATAGAAGAAGCATTACATAATACGAGTTGGTTATACATTGTTTTATTCTCATATAACTATTCTTTACATATACCTAAGATTTCTCGAGACAATTAACGCGATTATAACGATATATTTATATATTTATATATAAATATTTATATATTTTAAATCTCTCGAGATATAAGTCTTTTCAAGACTTGCTAGTTATTACCGACAATAATCGAACTAATAAGTATAACTTAGTAGATTTCATTAAGTTAACAGTTTACCGTCGAATGGTTTGGTCAACGATTCGGTAAACCTCGATGACACGTAGCTTAGTTACTGCGTTCATTTAGAAACTTATAAGATATTCCGTGATTAGGAATATTGTAGAATGCACGCTAGCGAGTCACATCTTGGAAACGACATCACGAAGTCGTATTTAGCTAGCTTTGCACAAGGCAATTCAGGTGAGTTCATAACCCCACCTTTTTATGGTTTTACATTTTTATAAATGTTTTCGGGGTGGAAAGACATGCACGTTTTGCAGAAACACACAAAGTTTTCGACTAACAAAGGCTGCATATTTTAGACAAAGCACGTATTGCAAGAACATACAAAGTTTTTGAACGAACAAAAACTCATATTTCTATATCATATTACGAATGGATCATACTAAATATACCGGTTTTTACAAAACAAAAGCGTATTATCGAAATATGAATGATTTTCATGACAAGGGATGGGATCGTCTAGTTATAATAATGGGACTGGGTTGGTCTGCGTTTGAGAGACCGGACTCCTAGTGGGTACATGTTACAAAATGATTACATACAATTACAATTGGTATGGTTAGCTAAGGAAGGGTACACTTAGATCATGTGAGTGGTGGGTACAACACTTAAGGCCATTAATCCTCATTGTAGGACCGAGGGACATGAGTGATAGATCTATTTGGGTGTAGCGAGCCCACACCCAGGCGGACCAGGGTGGCCCATGTGGTGACTATGTCTTCTTCCCAGAGACAAATTTGCTAGGTTTCAGTTTTCCTGCATCACTTCACACATATCAATGGCCTTGCAAACCATTGGTGATCTCTTTTTCCTTGTTGCTTTCATACCAGGGTTTTACAAATTACATACCATGTTTTATACAATTTCAAAGCATAGGATTTATGCGGGCATGAAGTCAAAGTCAGGGTGGGCATTGACGGTTATACAAACTTTACAAATACAAGTCTACAAATACATGGTTTTACGAACATAATGCGTTACAAATACAAAGTTTCCATATAACTTGACAAGAAAATGATTTCTAAATTCATTTTCTCAATAATGTTTCATAAACCGGTTATTCAAAAGATTTATTTTAAATCTTTTCCAAAACAAACTATGAACTCGCTCAACTTTATGTTGATTTTTCGCATGTTTCTTTCTCAGGTTACTTTTTCAAACTATGGCACGGTTGGAATAGGAGAACCATTGGAGATTCAAGTACTTAGTGGGCGTTCGTTTTCTTGAAGTCTTTTCTTATTTGCTTCCGCTGTGCAATGAAGATACCAGTCCAGTCACGCCAGCTCTGATAATTTCGGGGTGTGACGTGAACTCTCTGCAAGTTATTGACGATTATACACTTTTTGCACACTAGTGATCCTTGTACCAAGCTTGTTGTCATCCCGATTTGTAAACTTTCTTTGTTTAATATAGTTGGTGATCGGTAGTTTCCATCACCCGAGGTTTTTTATGCCGGAGATCACTCATTGATCAAGGGCTTTTTCCTCGTATAAATCCTCATGTTCATCATTCATTTCATTCATTTTTTGTTCATACATTTGTCCAATTAACCAAGCATCATATCTCACAAAAATCAGATTTGGTTACATTATCCTTGGGTGATTTTTGACCAAAACACTTTGGTGCCCAGCGTGGGGCAATCGGTGCTTCATCCTTGAAAAATTTTGTTCATTTCATTCATTTCTGTTCATCACCTTCAACCACATGGCTTCCCATGCGAAGAACACTTCAAGCTCCATGCCGGCGGTCACCTCTTCACAGAGCATTCCACCTTTGCCTCGTGCTCCTTCTGTATCCCAGAAGAATGCTGAGAATGCTGCGAAGAAACATACCCCCATTTTCAGAAAAGCAACTACTGCTGTTTCTTCTAGTCCTACTTGTTAGGGCATGGATTTTATGCTAAGGATCATCTATCCTGAGACTGGGCATGGATCACGGATCCATAACGGATTATGCAGAGAGTCTGAGGATCTAGGATCCTTAACATTACTTATGATTTCTAACAATTGTCACGTTTTTAATGTTTATATGCAGGTAATGGACGACATGGACTTAGTCTATGTTGGAATCTCGTAGAATATGCTTCATAGGCACGTGCTTGATGAAAAATAACCATTTTGGAGAACATGGGTTACTTCCTGATTTTTTGGAAAGTTAGTTACTTGGGATTTTTCTATCTAAAAAGGGGAAAACAGCTCATTTTAGGAATAATTCGAGTTCAACACACAGACACATAATTCTCTGATATTCATTGGCGAAATACACACACTCACACTAGCAATCCATTGTATTGAGATTGTTTTCTTCCGAAGTTGTACAAAGATCATTATTGTTTTTCGCAATACATTTGGTGATCGGTAGTTTCCATCACCCAAGGTTTTTTATGCCGGAGATCATTCATTGATCAAGGGCTTTTTCCTCATATAAATATCGGTGTTTATCGTTGATTTAATTTTCTATTCGTTTATACATTTGTCTATTTAACCAAGCATCACACCTCACAAAATCGGATTTGGTTGCATTATCCTTGTGTGATTTTTGACCAAAACAGTTTGGCGCCCACCGTGGGGCAATTGGTGCTTCAATTCTAAAGATTTTGTTCTTTTCATTCATTTCTATGCATTACCTTCAACCACATGGATTCTTAGGGAAAATCTACTTCAAGTTCCATGTCGGCGGTTACCTCATCACAGGGCATTCCACCGTTGCATCATCTTCCCCATGCATTCTAGAAGAATGCTGAGAATGCTTCGAAGAAGACAACCCCCGTTTTCACAAAACCAACTGTTGTTTCTTCCTCTGCACCTACTAACAATGATCTTTATACTTTGATTTTGCAGATGAGAGGATACATGCAACAGCAGGACGAAACTAATGACAGGATCCTTCGCGAAATTGATGAAATCAAGAAATTGAAAAAATCAGCAGAGGATCACTCTCCATTGATGCCCAGGTCATTGGATTTTACTACTCCATCATCAACAATCTAGTTTTCCAAAGGATCCAATGTCCAGATTCAAGGATCCTCTATCCTTCGACAAGGATCACTGGACTCAGCACAGCCTCAAAGATCCTATTTCCAGCCTAGAGGATCCTCTTCTCAGCATCAAGGATTATTCTCTAATTCGGGAGGATACATGGGGACGCAATCGCTTCAAGGATCCTCATCTCAGGCTCAAGGATCCTCATCTCAGGTTCACGGATCCATGGATTATCCTCCAAGACCCCCAGCTTCGGTGCATCAAGGATCCAACATCTTTCAGGATCAAGGATTCTTAAGAAGTGCAGAACCCAGAAGTTCAGAGATTCATTTGGGAGACTTCGTACCTATGCAAACTATTGCTTCATCTGGTCCCTCAATTATACCAGAATCTCGCCAATATGGATTCACATCAGGAATCCCAACCTTGAATCCATCAGGAGGTAAGACTTTGAATACTTATTATAATGCTAACCATGGCTTTGTGCAGGATACAAGAATCAACCAAGCTATAGCTAGGGAGTTGCAAAAACTCAAGGATATGGTATCCAGTGTCCCGGGAGTGGTTAAACCCATTCCTGAGATTCCGGATGGGAGTCACAAGGTGTCTCGCTTTGCACCTCCCATATGCAATGCTGAGATACCAAAGCATTTTCAGACCCCCAACATGAAGTTATATGATGGAACTACTGATCCAGAAGAGAATGGAAATCAACCCCATTCCTGAAAGCTTGAAGGAAGCCTGCTTATGCAAGGGCTTTGGATCCACACTTACTAGATCAGCATTAAAATGGCTGCTAAGTCTTCCTCCTTATTCTATAACTTCATTTTCTCATTTAGTTAACTTGTTCAATAGTCAATTTTCCTGTAGTAGAACATTTGAAAGGTTGACTAGTGACTTATATAGGATCACCCAAGGTCATAATGAATTATTAAGGGATTATATAACTAAATTAAGTAGAGAATCCTTAGAAAACCCTAACTTAGATATTGCCACAGCTGTAGAGGCTTTTAAAATGGGTTTACTTAAGGATTCTTAGTTCTATGATGATCTTGTTATAACACCTTGCAGGAACCTAGATGAGGTAAGGAACAGGGCCCTTAGGTTCATCCGTTTAGAGGATGACAAAAGGATCCTGGAGAGGTTGTCAGGATCCTCAGAGCAAGACAAACAAGGATCCTATTTCAAGAATAACTGATCCAAGCAATACTCCAAGCATGACAACCAGAATGTGCATGCTGTGGAACAAGAGGAAGATGATGAGGATTATCCTCCTATTTCTGAATATTGTTTTTCTGCTGATAATAGTGAACTAATCCTTGCTTTGCAGAATTTAGGTGACAAGTCCATGTGGCCAAGAAAGAATGAGAAGTCCGTTGCTAGCAAGAATAAATCAAAATGGTGTGCTTATCATGAGGAGTTTGGTCATCTCACAGATGAGTGCATAGCATTAAGGAAGGAGATAGGTTATCTTTTGAGCAAAGGATACTTGAAAGAATTGCTTGGAAGGAAAAAGTCAAGGATCCAGAATTCTGAGAAAGTTTCTGAAAAAGCTCCTCCTCCACCAGCTGATGCTCAAATCATCCATTTCATTTCCAGAGGTTCTGATATCTGTGGGACTTCATTCTCAGCAGAAAAGAGACATGCAAAGGAAACAAAGATGGAGAATGGGGACAGACCTGTTCGGACCTCCATCCTTACCCAGCAGAAAGTGATATCCTTTGGTGAGGATGACCGTGTGGACATTCAGGATCCTCATCATGACGGTTTAGTCATTACATTATTTATCTCTAACCATTTTGTTCGCAGGATTCTCATTGATGGGGGAAACTTGGTGAACATAATCCAGTAGGATATTCTCAAAAGAATGAATATTCCTGAATCTGACATTGTCCCAGGATCATCTGTCCTTGTGGGATTCAGTGGAGAGACAAAGAATACATTGGGGGACATCAAACTTCCTATCTTTATAGAGGGAGTGAATTCTGTTTAAAAATTTTATGTCATTGATTGCTTATCTTGCTGTAATGTTATCCTTGGCAGGCCATGGATACACTATATGAAGGCAGTCCCCTCAACATATCATCAATGTGTCAAGCTCCCAACTCTATGGGATGTGGTGAAGATAGAAAGTGATCAGCAGGAGGCAAAGAACTGTTACACTTCTTCAATAAAGCCAGCTTCCAAGGAGCAAGACGTCATGGAGGCAAGAGAGCAAGACGTCAAGGATATTCTATTGAACCCAGAGGATCCTGAATCCAAAAATTTTATAGGATCCGGGATCCTAGACAGTATTGAGCAGGATTTAGTATCCTTCTTGAAAAGAAGAAAATCTACATTTGCTTGGAAACATGAAGACATGATAGGTATATCTAAGGATGTTATTACTCACAAACTTGGTATTGACAGGTCTTTCAAGCCAATACACCAAAAATGGAGAAAGTTTGCACTTGAAAGGAATGCCATTATCCAAGAAGAGGTAGACAAATTGCTTAAGGCAGATAAGACATAATGAGGAAGAATAAGAAGTTTGAGTGGACTGATAAGCATGAAGCTGCACTCAAGGCTCTTAAGGATTATCTATCCTCAGCACCAGCCCTGATGAAATTGGAAAATGGAGAATCATTATCCTTATACTTAGCTGTTTCAGCTAAAGCAGTAAGTGCGATCCTAGTTAAGGATCATGAAGGCTCTCAACATCCGGTATACTATGTAAGTAAAATTCAACTTGATGCTGAGGCCAGGTATTCTCATTTAGAGAAATTAATTCTTGATTTAATTAAGGCTTCCGCTAAACATAGATATTATTTCGAAACTCACATCATTATTATGAAAACTAACCTTCCTATCAAGAATGTTCTCAGGAAACTTCAAATATCAGGTAGAATGGCAAAGTGGGCAATCAAGCTTATTGCATATGACATTAGATATAAATCAAGAACTGCCATTAAATCCCAAGCCTTAGCTGACTTTGTGGCTGATTTCAGTAGTGATCTACAAAGGGAAGCTGAGTTGGAAGTTCAACAGCTTAAAGAGACTAAGGATTCTTGGATACTCTTCACATATGGGGCTTCAAATATCAAGGGAACTGGACTAGGAGTACTACTAAAATCGCCACATGGGGACATAATACCCCACTCAATTGCTTGTGAGTTTCAAACTACTAACAATGAGGCTGAATATGAAGCCTTAATAGCTGGTTTGCAAATTGCCAAGCATATGAGGATCAGGTATCTTGAGATAGTCAAGAAATTGGCAGACTCTTTTTCTTCTTTTAGTTTGACACAGGTACCCAGGGAAGAAAATGCAGAAGCTGATGCTTTGGCCAACCTGGGATCATCATTGAAGATTCCATAGGATATTAAAATTCCCATCATCCATATCTTGACGACTTCTATCGAGGATCACACAACTATGGAAATATTGGAAGATTCTGCCATCATACCTAGTGATGATGCACAGTCACATTCAGGATCCTGGATCCTTCCAATCATGAGATATATATAACATGGAGAGATTCCTACAGGAGAAAATCCTAGAGCTTTCAAAGTAAAGGTATCTCAATTTACAATATTAAATAACATGTTATATAAACGATCTCTTGTAGGTCCATATCTAAGGTGCATTGAGGATCCTGAAATTCGCGAAGTCCTAAAGGATTTTCATGAAGGAGATTGTGCAAACCACACTGTTCTCAAGGATCCTTAGAACAGGATATTATTGGCCTACTATGAAGAAGGATGTTGTGGATTATGCAAATAAATGTGATGCTTGTCAGAGACATAGCAATATTCCTTCATCAACCAGCGGAGCTCCTGCATCCTATATCCTCTTCTTGGCCATTCATGAGATGGGGAATGGATATAGTAATCAAGCTTCCCAAGGCACCAGGAGGGAAAGTATTTATGCTAGCCATGACAAACTACTTCTCTAAATGGATAGAAGCAGAAGCTTTTGCTCAAAGTCAGAGAAAAGGAAGTTATATCCTTCATTAAGCGAAACATTACTACTAGATTTGGAATACCTTCTGAAATTATTTGTGATAATGGATCCCAATTTCTTGGGAATAGAACTACTAACTTTTTGTGACAGATGGCCAGTTATCAACAAAGAGTAGCTGGAGCTTACAACAAGAATGTCAGGGTCAGAAAGTTTCAAGTTGGTGACTTGGTATTAAGGAAAGCATTCCAAAATACCATGAATCCTGCTGATGGTAAGCTAGCACTAAAGTGGGAAGGGCCCTATCTAATTGAAGCTGAATCTGGAAAGGGGGCATATCGTTTGTTAACAATGGATGGTGACCTCCTACCAAGAGCTTGGAATGTTGTTCATCTAAAGAAGTACTTTATGTAAGAAGGATCAAGGATCCTTAGCGATGGTAGTATTCTGATTAAGGATCTGGGATCCTCAAAGGATATATGATTCTACATTTGGTAACGCATTACTTTCATTTTCATTCATTTTATACTTATTACTTATCATAAGTCAAAGATGTTAAACATTTAACATCTATTTTCATAAAGTTTAAGCTTTTGCAGAGTTGTTATCATTTTACAGAAGATCAAAGTGGTTGGCCAACCCTCCAAAGTTTATGGGCTTGTCCCCAGTTTTTGGGCCTAACCCCAGCTTTGCCAGTTGCGCATGATTATCCTCGCGCAGTTAAAGGCAATAAGACCAGTACCCGCTTTAGGGGCTGACAATTTCATTGTACTGGTTGTATTTAGGATCCTAAGTATAATGGTAGACGTACCATACATCCATTCCTAAGGTTTATAACATTTTCACGTTAGTTAGGGTTTCGGCATTTTGATGTCGCTCACGTTTGGATAGTCGCCAGTTTTGGCCATACTCCAGTTTACACCCATTTATTTGGGCTTGTCCCCAGTTATTTGGGCTTGTCCCCAGTTTGTTGTGCTTATCCCCAGTTTGTTGAGCTTGTCCCCAGTTTATTTGGGCTTATCCCCAGTTTGTTGGGCTTGTCCCTAGTTTATTTGGGCTTATCCCCAGTTATTATGGGTTCATTCCCAATTATTTGGCTTGGTCCCAAGTTTATTTTTCTTACAGGATCTTGAAGCTCTAAAGTTATACAAGTTCTGACAATAAGGATCCTGGATCTTCGAAACTTTACTTTTCACAGTTTGTTTATTAAGTATTAATTTACAAGGATATAGAATCCTAACTTGGATTCTGTGGTATGTTATCTTCTAACTATTTCTAAGCTGCAAGTTGTCTCTTATCCTTTTTGGTTAAGGATCATTGATCCACATTTGTCCGAACACTTCAAGTTTTCTGTTAAAAGTTTAACTTTATCATCAGATTTCTAATAACTTTCCAGTTGTTTGGCGATGATATCTTTGAAAATAGAAAGCATACATGAAAAATAAAGAGGGAATAAACAACAACAAATGTAGCTAAAAAAGGTTTAATGTTATTACCCATTCATTATGTATCAAAATCATCTGGCCTGGATTTCACCAGCAAAACCGTGGACCATCCACCCAGGCTGGATAGGGCTATCTAACAGTTTAAGTGTCTATGGAGAAATTAAAGTGCAGGAAGGTTAATAGCGAACGGTGTAAAAGGATTCATTCTCCACAAACAGAAGGGTCTTCTTGTCTGTAAAGGTATTTGAGGAGTTATCTCAACCTCTATATTTTGCAATGATGATTATAGCAGGTCTTATAAGTGACGACGGGCAGTGTAACGACTAGTTACCAGCAGCAACGGCTAGTCCGCTTCTAAAGGAAATATGACAGCTGTGAATCCTTATCACAACTGCCATATTGGGAGCAATTGTTATGGCATGCATTTTATGCTAAGGATCATCTATCCTTAGACTGGGCATGGATCACGGATCCTTAACGGATTCTACAGAGAGTCTGAGGATCCAGGATCCTTAACATTACTTATGATTTCTAACAATTGTCACGTTTTTAATGTTTATATGCAGGTAATGGACGACATGGAGTTAGTCTATGCTGTAATCTCGTAGAATATGCTTCATAGGCACGTGCTTGATGAAAAATATCTGTTTTAGAGAACATGGGTGACTTCCATATTTTTCGAAAAGTTAGTTACTTGAGATTTTTCTATCTAAAAAGGGGAAAACAACTCATTTTAGGAATAATTCGAGTTCAATACACAGACACATAATTCTCTGATATTCATTGGCAAAATACACACACTCACACTAGCAATCCATTGTATTGAGCTTGTTTTCTTCCGAAGTTGTACAAAGATCATTATTGTTTTTCGTAATACATTTGGTGATCGGTAGTTTCCATCACCCTAGGTTTTTTATGCCGGAGATTATTCATTGATCAAGGGCTTTTTCCTCATATAAATCCCGGTGTTTATCGTTGATTTCATTTTCTATTCGTTCATACGTTTGTCTATTTAACCAAGCATCACACCTCACAAAATCGGATCTGGTTGCATTATCCTTATGTGATTTTTGACCAAAACACTACTAACAATGATCTTTATTCTTTGATTTTGCAGATGAAGGATTACATGCAGCAGCAAGACAAAACTAATGACAGGATCCTTTGAGAAATTGACGAAATCAAGAAATTGAAGAGATCAGCGAAGGATCACTCTCCATTGGTGCCTAGATCACTGAATTTTGATACTCCAGCCACAACTGCCCAGCATTCCACAACATCAGGTGTCCAGTACCATGGAGGATCATCGAGTATGCACTATGGATCATCGGCCTTCACGCAGGCTCAAGGATCCTACTTCCAGCCTTCAGGATCCTCTCTTCAGCCTCAAGGATCCTCTTTCCAGCATCAAGGATTCTTCTCTAGTTCGGGAGGATACATGGGGACGCAGTCGGTTCAAGGATCCTACTCTCAGTACCCAGGATCCTCATCTCAGGTTCAAGGATCCTCATCTCAGGTTCAAGGATCCTCATCTCAGGTTCACAGATCCATGGAATATCCTCCAAGATCTTCAGCTCCGATGCATACTAGATCAAACATCTTTCAGGATCAAGGATCCTTAAGGAGTCAACAACCCAGAAGTTCAGAAATTCATGTGGGAGACTTCATTCCCATGCAAACTATTGCTTCATCTGGTCCCTCAATCATGCCAGAATCACATCAGTTTGGATTCACATCAGGAATCCCGGCCTCGAATCAATCAGGAGGTAACACCTTAAATACATCTCATAATGCTAACCATGGCTTTGTGGAGGAACCAGGAATAAACCAAGCTATGGCAAGGGAGTTGCAAAAACTCAAGGATATGATATCCAGTGTTCCAGGGGTGGTTAAACCCATCCCTGAAATTCCGGATGGGAGTCACAGAATATCTCGTTTTGCACCCCCTATTTGTGATGCAGAGATACCAAAGAGGTTTCAAACACCAAACATGAAGCTCTATGTGGCTCAATACAGGGATAGAATGGAAATTAACCCCTTTCCTGAAAGGTTAAAAGAAGCATGTCTATGCAAGGGTTTCGGATCCACACTGACAGGATCAGCTCTTAAATGGCTGCTAAGTCTTCCTCCTTACTCTATTACTTCATTTGCTAATCTAGTTAACTTGTTCAATAGCCAATTCTAGTTAACTTGTCCAATAGCCAATTTTCATGTAGTAGGAGATTTGAACGTTTAACTAGTGATTTATATAGGGTAACTCAAGGTAATAATGAATCACTAAGGGATTACATAACTAAATTCAGTAGAGAATCCTTAGAAATTCCCAACTTAGATATTGCAACAGCTGTAGAAGCTTTCAAAATGGGTTTGCTTAAGGATTCACAATTCTATGATGATCTTGTTGTTTTGGTCAAAAATCAAGCAATGATAATGCAACCAAACTTTCTGTTGTGAGGTATGATGCTTGAATCAATGAACAACACTAAGGATCACTCAGAAATGAAATGAATAAGTGACAAAAAGATTTATACGAGGAAAAAGCCCTTCATCAATGAATGATCTCCGGCATAAAAAACCTCGGGTGATGGAAACTACCGATCACCAACTCAAATTAAACAAGAAATGTATTACAACTTCGGATGATAGTGAGCTAATTACAAGGATCACTATAGTATAATGTGCAATAAGTGTATGAAATTGCCAAGTGAATTGCCGAGAGCTGGTGAGAGCAGTTGCGAGTGTGTGTGTTAAGCTAAAAATAGCCAAGTCTTTCTATTTAGCTCGCTATCCTGTTTAAAAATTGAAAATATCTAAGCTAACAAACATTCCGCATTTCATGCAAGTCCTCCACGAACTCCATAACGTCCACTTCAGTTAAGCACGTGCAGAATAAATATGGAATATGCTCTAGGAATATCGCCAAGACCAAGTCCAAGCTCGTACTCCTGCAAAACAACACCATATTCAAAGTAGACAATCGTTAGTATAAGGATCCTTATGATGATCCATGATCCTGATCCTGCAATACTTCTGAGGATCACTAATTCAAACAGAAGTGAGGATCACTAAACCCAACAGTAAATGAGGATCACTGATCAATTGAAAATCCTCCCCTAACAATTGCCCCCAAAATATAAGGAGTAAATTGCAAATAAACGAGTTATATTTTCTGTTCTTATCCGTAATGAATCAACGGATAACTAGCCGTTGTAATCGGACTAGCCGTTACCATCCTGACGTCACTGAGGTGACAATCCTGCAAAATCATCATAATAAATTGAAGTTAGGGATAGGGATCAATTTGCATTTAAATTCAAGAGAGACTCCCTTTAAATCCACATTCGAAGATCAAGCAGGTATCTCTCTTCCTCTTCTCCCTTTACGTTTTCTTTCTCTGTTCATCTTCTTCTCTACCATTATGACCAAGATGTTGCTAAGATCCTCTCCGGCTAAGGATCACACAAAAGACATTCCTCTTAAGAGCCAGGGGATCATCAAAGATTCAGCGAAAGAAAGATGCTGCTTCACTGATCCACAAATAGACAGAATCCGACATTGCTTTCCGGCAAATACCGATTTCAAACCATTTGATCCCACCGTTCTAAGTGATCACGTTTCTGAAACCTGGGTAGCTTTCCCGGTCACTCCATTCACAATAGGATACTCGTATCATTTCCCTGAATTCACCCAGTCTTTCTTCTCCCTCACCGGCATCTCCTATATTCAAGCTATGCCAATGATCTGGAGGGTCTTATATACCCTTGAAAGGATCATTGAGCAAGAAGGCATTGATTTGGGAATGTCAGAGTTTGCAGAGATGTATGACCTCGTAAGCCATGGATCCCACCGATATCTACTCAAACATAAACCTGGTGAAGAACATCCCATCTTCAAAGCCATTAAGAATGACACCAACTGGAAACGGCGATTCTTCTTTATCAGAAGGGATTCTATCCCTGATTGAAAGGATCTGCCAAGGAAGTGGAGCACTCATGGTAGGATAGAGGATCCTGAGAAGGATCACCAGATGACCTTGTTTTCGTCTTAGGATCACTAACGTCCTTTTGTTTCTTTTTTGCAGCTATTACTGTCGCACACCTCATCACAACACCTGCAACAAAGGAAAGGTTTGCCGCTTTCCAGAGACTTGATCCTGCAATCTCTTGTGGTGGGTAAAATGAGTTACCATAACATTCCAACACTTGTACGTATGAGATTCGATCACGTTATTCGAGAAACGATCTTAACGGCTCTCCAAAAACTATAAATACCCATCCATCCCCATTGCAAAACCCACTTGAAATCTGAGTTTTTCTCTATGTGGTTGTGTTTATACACTTCCTACCTGAGATTACTTGGAAATCAATCTTGCGGGGACCCTTTGTAAGTGTTCTTTCATTCTTTTCATTCGTTTTAGCGTTAAAGTCAAACTTTGTTTGACTTTCTGCATTGACCAGTTTATGGTCAATGCGAAGTTCATTTGAACTTCATAACGTGAGCGTGACCACGATGGTCATAGTCCCTAGTGACTATACCTACTGATTACCACATTATCTAGGCTCAGTGACGAGTCGTAGTTTTGGCCAAAATGCGTGTTATTGCGTATTTTGTAACCAAACTACTTTTAGGTATCAAAACCGTTTGTTTTGATACCAATCCTGTTTTCTAAACTTAGTTAAGCATGTTTTAACATGCTTAGCTCGTCACTTTTAGTTTAGTGCTTATATAGGGTCGTAAGGTAAGCGATCTAAACAATCGCTTATACTTTCGAACCCGACCCGTTTGGTCGATCTTTAGGATCCGACCAAACACATTAGGTGACCAGAGTATATAGGGAATAACCTTCCGAGGTTATGCCTTATGGTCGCTTCGTTTAAGTAGTTGTATGATAGGTAGTTTATATGCCTTAGGTAAATTACCAAAATACCCTTTTTACGCCAAAATTCATTTTAAGCATATGTAACATAACTTTTGGTATCTAAACTGATTTGGTAACAATATTAGACATGTTAAGGCATATTTTACTTGTCATAGGACTAGTTAGGCTTTCCGAACGTGTTTTACGCGAACGACGCGTTAAAGTAACATAAGCTACCTAAACGGGTCATAATGGGTCGTAAGCACTTAGATTAGGTTTCATTTTAGTATGTAGGCTTTGTTAAACCATATTACATGAGTTCCCATACTCATTTGGTTTACGAACCCTCATTCTTTCCAATCTTCCGATTTAGGTCCGGTATATTAACATAGTTACCTATATTAGGTGCCGTTTGATATCCGTGATCTCTAGCATTGTTTGGTTGTTACTCAAGGACTACTAAGCAATCTCAAGTGAGTACATAGAACCCCCTCTTTTACTGTTTTCCAAACATTTTGGGGTGGAACACATGTGCCTACTTGTTACTTTCATGCTTTCCTGCTTTCACATCATATACTTGTTATGTTCATTAGTACATCTATAGTACATGATTTCATTGTGTTTTATGCTATGTATGCCCATTGTGTGCGTACTTAGTACATTATTTTACATTACATTTTATGCTATGTATGCCCATTGTGTAACACCTGTGTTTGTAATCCTTGTGAACAGTTCTATTATCAATAAAACAATGTTATTTAATCCCAATGTTTGTTTGGTTGTGTTTTACATTTTTCATGTTTTGACTTTTATCCAATTTCAAACTCTATATCGCTTTCTGGAGTGTTATACGCAAACTAGTGCGTAAACGTACTCAGTTTAATGCGAGAAATACTCCGGAACATCAACATATACTCAACATACCTTAAATAACCTTTACATAACTTAGAAATAAATTTTGAAGGCTTTGGTATGGCAAAAACAAGTTAATTCGCTTACAGGGACTAAACTTGACAAACTGCGAAAGTATGACGATTCGTACTGGAACAGACATTCCGGAACATAACCATAAGTTAAACACACCTTAAATATCCTTTACATAGATTAGAAATAGGCTTTGAGGGGTTCGGTGTGCTAAAATAAACTTTTGGGTCATTCAGGGACTAAAAGTGTCAAAAAGTGCACAAGTTTGCATTTTCGCGCATAACTTACGTTCTGAATACATCTGGACATCCAAAAATTTATGTAAGCATGACTATATTATATTTTAGTGTTCTCCATAAGAAAAATCCATTCGTCGCGTCATTTAGATCATTTCTCGCGCTTATGCGCATACCGTCGTAATTAACCGAACATCGCGATCGTACGGACAAACGAACCGACATCTGGCATATTTTTGAGCATATTTTAAGTTCCCTATACTTTAACTTCATTTTAGAGCTTTGAAATGGGGTTAACGGGCCTTAAACGTGTCGGAAATGGCTGAAACAAGGTGCAGGGACTGAAAATGCAATTCTGCCAAACTAGGTGCTAGCGCACCGCTACAATATAAGTGTAACGGTGCGCTAGGGGTCTGCAGACCAGATTCAATGTTCAGAACAGCCTGTTTGCAGCTGGTTTCCACTCCCATTTCCCTTGCCAAGTGTTGATACCTTATGGTGAGTGGCCAAATTAGTTACCATAACATCTTGACAAGTGTACGGGCTAGATCATTCCCTCTTTTCCAAGAAACGATCTTAACGGTGGACCGAAAACTATAAATACCCCATTACCCCCAACCTTATTTCTCACTAGAATCTGATTAATTGTGTTCTAAGTTGAAACCTTTGTTTCATACCTGAACTATATTGATCTAGATTAGCATTCGGGGACCCTTCGTAAGTATTCTTTCGTTCTTTTCCTTATTTTATTGCTTTTCGAGTCAGAAAGTCAAACTTTGTTTGACTTTCAGCGTTGACCAGTAATGGTCAATGCGAAGTTCGTTTGAACTTCGCAACGTGAGTGTAATCACGTTGGTCATAGTCCCTTGGGACTATGCCCACTGATTACCACGTTGTCTAGAGTCGTAGGGTAGGCGATCTAATAAATCGCCTATACCTTCGAACTCGACCCATTTGGTCGATCATTAGGATCCAACCAAATACGTTAGGTGACCATAGTAGGTAGGGAATAACCTTCCGAGGTTATACCCTATGGTCACATCGTTTGAGTAGTTGTATGATAGGTTGTTTATATGCCTTAGGTAAATTACCAGAATACCCTTTTCATGCATAATTGGTAATTTAGCATATGTAACCTAAACTTTTGCCACATAACTGATTATGTAACATGTTTAGGCATATAACACTTGTCATAGGGCTGGTTAGGCGTTCCGAACGCGTTTCACGCGAACGACGCGTTAAAGTAGCATAAGCTACCTAAACGGGTCGTAATGGGTCATAAACATTTATGTTAGGTTTCATTTAGTATGTAGGCTTTGTTAAACCAAATGACACGAGTCTCTATACTCGTTTGGTTTACGAACCCTCATGCTACCCGATCTTCCGATTTAGGTCCGGTTTATTAACATAGTTACCTATATTAGGTGCCGTTTGATTCCGAGATCTCTAGCATTACTTGGTGTTTATCTTAAGACATCTGAGCAATATCAAGTGAGTACATAGACCCCTCTTTTACTGTTTTCCAAGCTGTTTTGGGGTGGAACACATGTGCCTACTTGTTACATTCATGCTTTTCCTGTTTTCACATCATATATCGGCTATGTTTGTTAGTACATTATAGTACATGATTTCATTACATTTCATGCTAGGTGTGCCCATTGTGTGCATTACTTAGTACATCGTTTTACATTACATTTTATGCTAGGTGTGCCCATTGTGTGCATTACTTAGTACATCGTTTTACATGACATTTCACGCTATGTATGTTCATTTGATTACATACTTAGTGCATTGTTTTCACATGCTTACATTTTGGTATGACATTTGGTTTGTTTACATGGGACAATACGTTCATTAACAATGATCACGCCGTTCGTTAGTAGGTAGTGGTACCATAGGAATTGACAACTCCCGTTCCGGACATCCCAGGGAAAGGGGACAGAAAGGAATGACCGAATTCGATGATATAAGACAGATAGACCTTTAATTTGTTTAAGGGTTTATCACCACAGTCACAAGGCTTGGATGTATGCATTTTCACAATACCACATAAATGTTCATATTCAGTATTAGCATGCATTTTCCACAAGACATAATATTGATTTAAACCATGTTTTACTTCAATACTTTGTTTTCGTGCATATGGTTTAGTTGAGACATTTCACTTGCCATACATGACATTTTGACATAGACATTTTACACAAAGACATTTGACATGGATATTTGACATAGACATTTTGACATGATTTACCTTTTACACATAAACATGATTGACATTTGTTTTACACTACATGATTTATATCTTGACATAAACACTTTGACATATTATCCAATACATTTGATAATTGGTTTAGACATAGACATCTTACATTGTTTGGTTTGATTAAGTGATTAAGTAACGATGCGTGTGTAATATGATACAAGCATGGTGGATACGCCGCTGGTACTTCCTATATATGAGTGTTTGTATGGTATTACATGTCGTAACGTTATTTGAATCATTTCAATATTGAGACATAGAACATTTTATACAAATAGCATACTTTTCACAAGACATTGTTAACAAACATCTTACTTCATACAAACTCATTTTTACATGGTAAATCATTTAACCTTACATTTACTTATACATATAATCTGATCTTATCGTTTTCAAATGATTTACAAGACAAAGCAAATTATAAGGTTCATGACTAAACATTTTTCTTAAACATAAGTCATGAATCCTATTTTCACAAAACCTATGTATCTCACAGGCATTTTTATGCTGACGTACCTATTTTCACATGTGTTTTCAGGAGCTTTTCCATAGGATGTTGATCATGATACTAGGGCGGACCTGTGCCTTAGAGACTTTAAAAGAAGATAGACTATGTTTAATTATGTTATAAACTCTGTATTTCTGTTTAAAACAATGAAACTCTTGTGTTGATAAATAAAAATACAACTTTGTATGCCATGGTTATGAAACAATTAATTCTGTTACAACACTCCCCGACGTTTTCTGCCACGTTTTGTATGATACACGTGGTCGGGGTGTGACACATTGTGTGCGTACTTACTACATTATTTTACATTACATTTTATGTTATGTATGCCCATTGTTTGCGTACTTGGTACATTATTTTACATTACATTTTATGCTATGTATGCCCATTGTGTGCATACTTAGTACATTATTTTACATTACATTTTATGCTATATATGCCCATTGTGTGCGTACTTAGTACATTATTTTACATTACATTTTATGCTATGTTTGCCCATTGTGTGCGTACTTAGTACATTATTTTACATTACATTACATTTTATGCTATGTATGCCCATTGTGTGCATACTTAGTACATTTATTATTCTTCACATGCTTACATTTTGGTATGACATTTGGTTTGTTTAAATGGGACAATGTACATTCATTAACACCGATCATGCCGCTCGGTAGTAGGTAGTGGTACCATAGGACTTGACAAATCCCATTCCTGTAATCTCGGGTTTGTTTGGATGGAAGGAATGACCGAATCCGAATACATTTTTTGATAACCTTTACTAAAAGGGTTATCCGACTGTCGCAAGGCTTGGATGTATGAATTTTCACAATACCACATAGATGTTTATATCAGTATAGCATGCATTTATTACACAAAACATAACTTTGATTTAAACCATGTTTTACTTCAATACCTTGTTTTTGTGCATTTTACATATGGTTTAGTTGATATATTTCACTTACCATACATAAACATTTTGACATTTACATACACAATTCATGATTTACATTAGACATAAACATTAGACATAGACATTAGACATGGTTTTCACATAAACATTTTGACATTTGATTATACATAAACATTTTACTTTGGTGGTTTGGTTTGAGTAAGTGATTTAAGTAACGAGGCGTGTGTAATATGATACAAGCATGGTGGATACGCCACTGGTACTTCCTATATATAAGTGTTTGTATGGTATTACATATCGTAGCGTTATTTGAATCATTTCGATTTGAGACATATAATATTTTATACAAATAACATACTCTTCACAAGACATTGTTTTACAAACAACTTATCTTATCCAAACTCATTTTACTTGGTTATTCATTTAACCATACATTATTCTCTTATTTATACATATCATCTGAACTTATTGTTTTTCAAACGATTTACAAAACAAAACAATTTACAAGGTTCATGACTGACTTTTGCTAAACAACTTTTTTTTCTAAACTTACAACTCATGAATCCTATTTTCACAAAACCTATGTATCTCACAGGCATTTTTATGCTGACGTACCTATTTTCACATGTGTTTCAGGATATGATGCATAGGATTTATCAAGATACACTCAGGCGGACTTGGGCCTTCGTGACAATAAAAGATGCAAGACTAGTTATTTATGTTATATTTCTTTGTTTGTCAAGACATTGTAACTCTTTTAATCAATAAAACAATATTTAAATTTCCATGTGTTATGAAACAATGATTCTGTTACAACACTCCCCGACGTTTCCGCCACGTTTTGTTGTTTTACGTGGTCGGGGTGTGACACTTGGACCCTTTGTAAATTTTCTTTCATGCTTTTTATGCATTTCAAGAATGAAAGTCAAACAGTGTTTGACTTTCTGCTTTGACCAGTCTTTGGTCAATGCAAAGTTCGTTTGAACTTTGTAACGTGAGCGTAATCACGATGGTCATAGTCCCTTGTGACTATACCTACTGATTACCACGTTGATTAAGCGTAGTGACGAGTCATAGTTTCAGTCAAAATGCGTATTCATGCGTATTTTGCAACCAAACTATTCTTGGGTATCAAAATCCTTTGTTTTGATATCAAACTTGTTTTCTAACTTAGTTAAACATGTTTTAACATGTTTAACTCCGCACTTTTAGTTTAGTGCATCTATAGGGTCGTAAGATATGCGGTCTAAACAATCGCTTAGACTTTCGAACCCGACCCGTTTGGTCGATCATTAGGATCCGACCAAACACATTTTGTGACCATAGTTGTATAGGGAATAACCTTCCAAGATTATACCTTATGGCCACTTCGTTTAGTTAGTTGTATGATAGGTAGTTTATATGCCTTAGGAAAATGACCAAAATTCCCTTTTTGGCATAACTTCATTTTAAGTATATGTAACTTAATTTTTGTCATATAAACTGATTATTAGACATATTAAGGCATATAATACTTGTCATAGGACTAGTTAGGCGGTCCGAACGCGTTTTACACAAACGACGCGTGAAAGTAACGTAAGCTACCTAAACGAGTCGTAATGGGTCGTAACCACTTAGGATAGTTTCCGATTTTGTATGTAGGCTTTGTTAAACCATATCATATGAGTTCCAATACTTATTTGGTTTGCGAAACCTCATCCTATCCGATCTTCCGATTTAGGTCCGGTTTATTAATGTGGATACCTATATTAGGTGCCGATTGATTCTGTGATCCTTCTAGCGTTGCTTGGTTGTTATTCAAGACTTATAAGCTATGTCAGGTGAGTACATAGACCCCTCTTTTACTATTTCAAATATTTTGGGGTGAAACACATGTGCCTACTTGTTACTTTCGTGCTTTTCATGCTTTTATAACATATGCTTGCTATGTTCATGTAGTACACGTATAGTACATGATTTCATCCATATTTTTGCTATGTATGTGTAATTAACGTGCTAGTACATTGATCGCATAAACACATTTGTTTTCATATGTTTTATGTGCACATATAATGTATATATGTGTGGGCGCTCGGGGGGCAAAAGTGAAATGGTACTTACTTTAACGTTATTTTACTAATTTCGTGAAAATAACATTAAATGCAGCGGCGGATGGTTAATCATGCATCATGTGGTGACGTTGATAGCTGAAAGACACGGGGGTACATGCACCAATCAGTCTCTGTCCCGATTGTTTGAGTGTTATGTGTCTTAGGTCCAAGGCTTGATACAAAACTACAATCGAGCCGGGGGTCTCACTGGAAGCAGCCTCTCTATTCCTACGGGGTAGAGGTAAGGCTATCTACATCTACCCTCCTCAGACCCTACCTTAGCTTTGCTATTGGTGGGATTTACTGAGTATGATGATGATGATGATGATGATTTATTTCATATGGTTATTTCAGCATATGTACACTTTGATTTACATCACATTCATGCTATGCATGTTCATTTAGCATACTTAGTGCATTGTTTCAACATAAACATGCTTACATTTGGTATGACATTTGATTTGTTTAACGGGTCATAAATACGTTCATTAACATTGATCATGCCGCTTGGTAGTATGTAATGGTACCATAGGATCTGACAAATCCCATTTCTTGCTTCCTAGGTTTGTTTGGAAGTAGGAAATGACTGAATCCGATATACATAATTTTGATAAACCTTTAACATGTTAAGGGTTTGTCTCCTCAGTCGCATGGCTTGAATGTAGACGTTTAACATTACCGCATATATGTTTGTATCAATAAAGCATTGATTTTACAAAACATAACTTTTGATTTAAACTATGATTTATTCAAATGCATTGTTTTGTACATTTTACATATGGTTTGAATAGATACTATTTATTTTTCCATACATAACATTTGATTATACATGAACATTTTAACATTGGTTTAAACATTACATTTTGGTGGTTTGTTTGGGTAAGTGATTTAAATAACGAAGCATGTGTAATATGATAAAAGCATGGTGGATACGCCGCTGGTACTTCCTATATATAAGTGTTGTTATGATATTACATATCGTAGCGTTATTTAAACCATTTCAATTTAAACATATTACATTTTTCACAAATTACATATCTTCACAAAACATTATTTTACAAACAACATATTTTATACAAACTCATTTTTACTTAGTTATTTACTTAACTATGCATTATTCTTTTATATCATCTGATTTCTTATCGATTTTCGTATGATTTCTAAAAGAAAATATTTTTATAAGGTTCATGACTATTTTCGTTAAACATTCTTTTAACTTACAAGTCATGAATCCTGCATCAATACAACCTATGTATCTCACAGGCATTTTTATGCTGACGTACCTATTTTCACATGTGTTTTCAGGAACTGATGCATAGGGTTGATCAAGATACACTTAGGCAGACTTGGGCCTTAGTGACATTAAAAGATGCAAGACTAGTTAATTATGTTATGTTTCTTTGTTTTCATGGCATTGTAACCTCTTTTAATTCAATAAACAAAACTTCAATTACCATGTGTTATTAAACAATGATTCTGTTACGACACTCCCAGACGTTTCCGTCGTGATTTGTTGTTTTACGCGGTCGGGGTGTGACAGAAGAGTTGGTATCAGAGCTCATGGTTATAGGGAATTAGGTTATTAGTAATGCTTTGACCTAGTCTATAACCTTCCTAGGACCCTAACACAAGATTCTTGTATTTAGATCTTAAAACAATACCGTCACCCTTCTTTAGGTGACAACCACAACAAGAACACAAATTTCATTACTATTTTGAAAACCGATCATCTATTCTAGGATGATTTATTATAAGGTTTTGAACCTTCAAAGTTTTAAAAAATTCGTCAAAGTTTGGGTCTTATAATGTGAACATGTGCAATCTGGAAGGGTGGATGCCTATATCCCGAGTTTTCTGTCTAAGGCTAGAGTGTTCATACAAATCCACATAATCAGACTAGTCACTCTTACCTGGGAACTCTTGGGGTGAGTGTCCACTTATAGGCTAAAGCATGTCTTCGCGATACATTAATCTGACCTGCTTACTTTGATTAACCACCATCTCATTTGTTTGCCTTAGGTAACAAACAAATGATCACAATCTTTATGCATTGTCGATATATTTAAACATTCTGTTTTGATTATCCAATAATATCTCACTTGTTTCCTCCCATGTCTTCCATTTCCTTTAGAATGTCTCTTCATCGCAGCGACACTCAAATGTCCGAACAGGCTACCAAAATTGCCCAACGAATAGGCTTAGTATTCCAGAAGACTGTTGAATTAGGTTTTGCTATGTCTCATCTCAAGGATTAAGACACCCAAGAGACACCAAAGGAAACAGAAGCCAAGCCTCCACGAAGATCAAGAATCCGTAAAGCTTCAAAGAATCTTCCAGCAGTTGCACCAAATCAAGCAGGACCTAGCCAGGTGGCAACACCACCTGCTAAGAAGCAATACAAGGGAACTGCACCGTTATGCAACAGATGTAATGGGCATCACCTAGCTCACCTACAGTGTCGTCAGTGTGTATCATGTGGGCGAGTTGGTCACCTGGTAAATGCTTGTCGAATTAACCCGAACCAAGGTGCTCCAAACCAACCACAAGAAAACCCTGCTCAAGCTCGCTTTCCACCTGGATCGTGCTATAACTGTGGCGAGACGAGCCACTTCAGGAACAAATGCCAAAAGCTTGTTAATGCAAATCAGACCCGTGAATGAGCATTTGACTGACTAAGAGATAATGTTTCCTTGAATAATTTAAGTCTTATTCTTTTGTTTCTTTTGTTTACCTTGAATTACCGGAACAATTTGGTTGGTTTATAAAAAAATCGTTGTTCACAATTCTGATGTACAAAAATCGTTACATATGTGTATGACATACCCCTACGATACCGACACCAAGGAACTGTGTTCTTTGCAAAACAAACTACTCTTGTAGTTCTCGCTTTCATGTGATCGCTCACGATTTCCACGAAAATTCTAAGTACTCGTTTCATTCTAAGAAACGAAGTACAAGATACAAGTTACAATCTTGGACGATTACTCAAAATATCGCTTTAAATCCTTGCTTAGATACTAAGGGTATTTTTCAATCTCATACCCATATCATTTCATTCTAGTTACCATAACAACATACATAGTATATGTTTAAAAAAAAAAAGAAAAAAAAACAACCTTAATGATTTCAATATATTTTATATAGTTTGAAAACATTTTAACACAGTATATTTACTTAATATATCAAGTGCATGATTTCAAAAGCATTATCCATGTTTTCAAAAACCTTATACATGATTACAAAATTCATCTCACATGATTTTAAAACAATTTACAAACATATTTACCTAATACATCTACCCTATGATTTCAAAAGTATTACGTAAGGTTTCAAAAACATTAAACACATTTTTTAAAGAACCCCATGCATAGTTTTCAAAAAAAAAAAAAAAAAACTTTCTGCTTGTATGTAGACTTAACATACGTAGTACTCAACCTCCAAATTCTGCTTCATATGTCTCCTTGGCATATCTAGCACCTCAACTCCATGAACACTTTACCTCATGTTTTGACTTAAGCACGTCTAGTACAAAGTTTTGAAACATCTCTCGCTACACAAATTCTAAAATCCATTTAGGATCTTCGTATCCTCATAATTAGATCCTTGTGAGTGTTTTAAGCTTTAAATCGGAGTCCTTAATTAGATTCTTTGTATGCTTTAATACATACATTATGATTCGATAAGGACAAATCCGAATTCCTATTGGAATCTTCCTATCTTCATGAATATCAATTGAAGTACATGGATTGGATTCCTGGTGTACTTTAAATACACGTGTACAAATCGATAACATGTTGATGAACAAAATTAATAACAAGTTAATAACAAATTTGGAGACCAAGTTAAACAATTATGTGATTACGTAATTATGTGTTTATATGTTTATGTGTTTTTGTATAATCCAAATATTCGTTATCCAAATCCTCGTAGAATCTTCCATATCTTCATATGAGGGATTTATAATAGGATATTCAAAGGTACTATCTTAAATCCTTAATGGGCTTCTGCATAATAGTTAAGACCCTTGGATTATAAAGTACTATTCCATAATTCAAAAAAGACCCCTTGGGTGGTCTAGTTTAAAAGATTGATTCATTAACCTGGTTAATGATATCATGAGATGATGTAGCTGGAAAGACCTTTTAGTGGTCTATTTTAAAAGATCATTTGTTGATCTAACTAAAAATGGACCCTTTGACAGTCTAGCCATAGTCATCGCAAGTTTATTCGTTTGATTTTTCTTCCCCTACACATTATAAAATGCACTGTGCAGACTGTGCAAGGAATTACGTAATTATGGATGCATACATAATTATGGAATTCAGTGCACAGAAACCACAGTAAGATTTGTCATGTGTAAGAACCTATAGTGACAAAAATAGCGAAATGTGAACAATGTAATGGACATACGGTGGACGCACCTATGGAGCTTCATATATTTATATAAGTGTCCCTCTTACATTGCAAGCATGACGTTATTTAAGTTACTAGAAGTTCAGAACCTTAATCAATGTTGTTTTGTCTTTTCGACTTCAAGTTTCGAGCTCACACAAAGTTTCCTATAAGTAACCTTCACGAGAAACATTCTCTCTATCTATTGTTCGAAACTCCAACTTCTGGCTAAATTCACGCTCTCTACATTTTACTGCATCAAGGACATCATTTTGAGGTTTGGTACAACCATACACAAACCCATCAGGATGGAGTTAAATCTTCGGATCCAAACCTTTTAGCAACCGACCGGTTCTAATAACTAAAGTTTGCTGGAAATCCAAACATGACCCGGAGGTTCTACTTAGGGAACGGATGATTTATTTGAAAACAAAGCATCCACATCTACTCTCACAAGTTTCCTCTAAATAAATTTCGAGACGAAATTTCCTAAAGTAGGGGAGACTGTGACATTTGTGCCTCCACGACCATCATACAAGTACAAATCCAATGAAATCTAGTGTTTCAATCTTGGAATTTGTACAAATACTGGTGACCTTTGCACATATCAATTCTCGTTCGATTTCGAGCTCTAAATCGCTTTCTGGAAAGTTATACGCGAACCGATGCGTAAACATAATTAGTTTAACATGACAAACACTCCGGAACAGTGACATGGGCTTAAAATACCTTAAATAACCTTTACATAACTTAGAAATAAGTTTTGGAGGGTTTGGTGTGTCAAAATCAAGTTTATTCGATCGCAGGGACTATTTGCGTCAAACTGCGAAACTATACCGATTCGTATGATAACGAACATTCTGAAACTTGATCATAAGTTAAAAATACCCTAAATATCCTTTACATAGCTTAGAAATAGGCTTTGAGGGGTTTGGTATGCGGAAATAAACTTTTTGATTAAACGGGGACTAAAAGCATCAAAAAGTGCATAAGTTTGCATTTTCGCGCATATCTTACGTTCTGAACATATCCGGACATCCAAAAATTTTTATAATCATTAAAATATTTTATTTTAGTGATTGGAATGCTAAAACTTCATTCATTTCGCAATTTGGATCGTTTTCGCGTCCGTTATGATTTCCGTCGTAATTAACCGAACAACACAACCATACAGCCAAACGAACCGACATCCTTGACATTTCTGAGCATATTTCAAGTTCCCTATGTTTTAACATCCTTATGGAGCTTGAAAATGGGTTTGACGGGTGTTAGAAGTGCCAAACCACGACAATACGCACACAGGGACCAAAACTGAGATTTTGCAAAAGTTGTTGGTCTGCAGACTACATACGGACCGTAAGCAGATGACCATACAGTCCGTAAGCCTTTGCCAGATATCAGAAAATAAGTTTCCTGCAAAACCCAGCTGTGCAGCCTATTTTGATCATTGTTTTGTCATTCCATGGACTGGTTTTGGACTCCCCTAGTATTGTAATTCAGTGGGTAACACGTGGAGGGGCAGGATTAAAGCTCAAAGTACAAGGAACGATCTTAACGGCTCTTGAATTCCTATAAATACCCTCCAATTAAACCCTCATTCCTCACAATTGAACTCACTTCTGCTCTAAGTTGAAGCTTTCCCTTGTGAGGCTTCATACCTGAGTAATCTGAGTTCAAATCTTCAAGCTTGGACCCTTTGTAAGTTTTCTTTCATGCTTTTAATGCATTTCAAGCATGAAAGTCAAACAGTGTTTGACTTTCTGCTTTGACCAGTCTTTGGTCAATACAAAGTTCGTTTGAACTTTGTAACGTGAGCGTAATCACGATGGTCATAGTCCCTTGTGAATATACCTACTGATTACCATGTTGATTAGGCGTAGTGACGAGTCATAGTTTCGGTCAAAATGTGTATTCATGCGTATTTTGCAACCAAACTATTCTTGGGTATCAAAATACTTTGTTTTGATATCAAACTTGTTTTCTAACTTAGTTAAACATGTTTTAACATGTTTAACTCGTCACCTTTAGTTTAGTGCTTATATAGGGTCGTAAGATAAGCGGTCTAAACAATCGCTTAGACTTTCGAACCCGACCCGTTTGGTCGATCATGGGGATCCGACCAAACACATTTTGTGACCATAGTTGTATAGGGAATAACCTTCCAAGGTTATACCTTTTGGTCACTTCGTTTAGTTAGTTGTATGATAGGTAGTTTATATGCCTTAGGAAAATGACCAAAATGCCCTTTTTGCGCATAACTTCATTTTAAGCATATGTAACTTAATTTTTGTCATATAAACTGATTATTAGACAAATTAAGGCATATAATCCTTGTCATAGGACTAGATAGGCGGTCCAAACGCGTTTTACGCAAACAACACGTTAAAGTAACGTAAGCTACCTAAACGAGTCGTAATGGGTCGTAAGCACTTAGGATAGTTTCCGATTTAGTATGTAGGCTTTGTTAAACCATATCTGTGACAACTATGCTCTGTAATCGATGTACAATGTAAAACAATGTTAATTATTAATAAAACAATGTGTTTTGGTGTTATTATGTTTGTATTTGTGTTTGATGATTTTACGATTTGATTCTAGTTCGATTTCAAGCTTTAAATCGCTTTCTGGAAGGTTATACGCAAACTGGTGCGTAAACACAGACAATTTAATGCGACAAACACTCCGGAATGGTGAAATAGGCTTAACATACCTTAAATAACCTTCACATAACTTAGAAATAAGTTTTGGATGGTTTGGTGTGTCAAAATCAAGTTTATTCGATCGTAGGGACTATTTGTGTCAAACTGCGAAACTATACCGATTTGTATAGTAACGAACATTCCGGAACTTGATCATCAGTTAAACATACCTTAAATATCCTTTACATAAGCTTAGAAATAGGCTTTGAGGGGTTCGGTATGCTAAAATAAACTTATTTGATCAATAGGGTCTAAAAGCGTCAAAAAGTGCACAAGTTTGCATTTTCACGCGTATCTTACGTTCTGAATATATCCGAACATCCAAAAATTTATGTAATCATTAAAATATTTTATTTTAGTGATTGGCATGATAAAATTCCATTTGTCGCGTAATTTGGATCGTTTTTGCGTCCGTTACGACTTCCGTCGTAATTAACCGAATAACGCAACTGTACGACCAAACGAACAGACATCCGAGATGTTTTTGAGCATATTTTTAGTTCCCTATACTTTAACTTCATTTTAGAGCCTTAAAATGGGGTTAACGGGGCTTAAACGTGTCAAAAATGCATCGAAAACCAAGTTTTGGGCTGTAGGGACCAAAACTGTCAATCTGTCAAACATGCCAGGCGGGGCGCGTAAGCCTGAGCCTATTCCTACGCGGGGCGCGATGGCAGCCCAGGTCAGAAACATCTGGACTTGGAGCTTGTTTTTGATGGTTTTAATACCTGATTTGGGATACCATCTGCTGAATTTTGATGGTTTATCATGTCCCCATGGTTTCTAAAACCATTTGCCCACATGGATGGCCAAGATTGATCCCTCTTTAGCAAGTAATGATCCTAAAGATTTACCGAAAACTATAAATACCCAAGCCCTCATTCCATTTTCTGCACCCTTGATCTGATTAATGCTCTAAGTTGAAGCCTTTGCTTCATACCTTAGTGTTATAGACCAAGTTCTCCCTAGCTTGGGCCCTTTGTAAGCTTATTTCGTTCTTTTATTGCTTTTCAAGTGTGAAAGTCAAACAGTGGTTGACTTTCTGCTTTGACCAGTCTTTGGTCAATACAAAGTTCGTTTGAACTTTGCAACGTGAGCGTAATCACGATGGTTATAGTCCCTTGTGACTATACCTACTGATTGGCACGTTGACTAGGCGTAGTGACGAGTCATAGTTGTTGGATCTGAGTTTCTTTATGATTGTATTTTCGTTTGAAATTAAGATGAAAATGAAAGAGTTGTGCAGCGGAATTAAGATGAAAGTAAACTTTGCATACAATTAAACGAGAGTAATACTTTAATCAAACATCTTTACACAATGAATCGAAAGATTGAATTTGTTTCAACAACGATTACAATGATTGATGAATGAATACAAACTCCCCCTCAGCCAGAGCTCAGTAGTTTGTTCGTGCAAAGAAGACGATGTGATCAAAGAGCTAATAGAACAGTACAAAGTACTGAACTATTTATAGGCACTTGCAAACTACTGAGCATCTTTAGCTAACGTCACCATGAAAGTGACATCTAACCTCCTAACAAACTCTAACCTCTGATCTATACAAACACTGATGTACTAACTACTGCTATTACAATTCATTACATAAAAGACACTTAAACAGCTGCTGCATCCTTCCACTGCTGTGAACCCAGCAGTGCCTGTCCGGATCAGCAGTACTTGACTCAAGGCAGTAGATTGAGTCAGCAGAGCTTTGGTCTTCCATCAGTCTTTGACATTTGTCAGTAGATGCAAAGCAGCAGTTGTAGGACAACACTTAGTAAGATCAGCAGATAGGAGGTCAGCAGATACAAAGCCACTTTCAAGGGGAGAGATTTGCATGAACTAACTGTAATCGTCTGCTTATTCTGGATCCACTGCTCTGATCCAGTTTTGGCTTTAATTATTTGTTCCTCTGATAGGGTTCAATCCCAACAATCTCCCCCTGGAACAGATAATGCCAAAACTCTTCATTGTTTGTGGAAATCTTTATTGCCTCATCAACGGTTCCCTTATCTGACCTTTAAATTGTAATTCAAAGTCTAGGGCATCTGTATCTTCATCATCCCTGCTAAGTGGAAGATCAAGGAGATCCTGCAAATCTTCAAGACTCAGGCCAAGAGCTTGTTCCCTTGATATTTTCTCCACTTCTCCACCAGACCTGAGCAAAGTCAATACGCAGGTCTGTTTGTCAGTTTCCCACTTTTGTATTTTTGAGCCTGGTGGGTTTCTTGGGAGATGTTTATTTGCAGAAGTATTTGGAGAGGCTGGCCTATTCATGACTGGCTGAGCAGTACTTGCAGTTTGATCCAAACCAAGAGTTTCCATGATCATTTTCTTTATACCCTCTTTTCCAAGGTCTTCACCTTCCATTAACTCTTTGATGGTTTCAGCAATCAGCTGTTTTTGTGGCCTTCTTTTGTAGATGGCAGCACCAACTGGAGCTGTGGATCTCCTGATTTGCAGCTTTGATGGTCTTTTTGAAACCGCTGCTTCAGGATAGTCAGGCTTTTGAGGAACTGTGGGATCTTTCTTTCTTAATTGTTCCAACTTTTTGTAAGTAGCCCTGACCACATCTTCTTTCCATCTAGCAACTTGTCTTTTGTTTCCATAATCAGCTGCTACCAATTCCTCTTTCATTCTCCTCAGCTCTTCCTGTTTGTCAGGTACATTCTTTCTAAACTTTGCCCAGTTAGGAGGAGTGTGAGTGACATTCCTTTTTATCATGTCTTGAATTCTTGCTGCTTCATTTTCAAGTTCAGGAATAGTCCACTCTTTGTACATGTATCTCTCTCCTTTGTACTTCTTGTGAGCCATGATGCTTTCAATGTAGTCTTTCTTCAGAGTTTCAGCTGCTCTTTTAGAAATTTGTTGACTAACATTTTTTTGCAAATTGCTCTAGGGATCTGACTTGTGTGAGCAAATATTGACTTCTCTGTGCAATCACTTTATCAGATTTCCCTTGTGTATTTTTCTTTGAGATATCCTCTGCTTGCTTGGCCTTGATTTCCAAATATTCATCAACATTTTTAGGCCAGGGATATCCTTTTATTGATGGCAAACTCCTTTTGGCAGGGTCATCCTCAAAGTAAAAAGATTTTATTTCTTCTCTAACAGCTGCTAATTCAAGAGGAAATTGAACACCTGCAGGAGGTAAGGGCTTGTACATTTTAACTGAAGAGAGAGGAACAGGTTTTGGAATTGTGACAAGTGCTAAAGATTTTGAAGATGTTTGTGGTGGTGAATTGTCATCATCTTTGAGAATTAGTCTTCTCCTTTTTGTGGGAGGGACTGATGATGTTTTGGATGGAACAGTGGTGGTAGATGTAGTGGCAGTGGATTGTGATTGACTAACAGCTGTTGAAACAACTGGTGTTTCAACCACTGGTGTCATTACAACAGATGTTATAACATCTGCTGTCGTCTGCTGTATGTCAGCAGGTGTTGTTTTTGGTGGTGATGATGGTAAAACAGTGGATGTTGTGTGTGTTGAAGTGGTGTGTGTTGATGGAACAACTGTTTGGCAAGCAGTAGTTTTTGTAACTCCTGGTGCATCAGCTGTTTTGTATGGTGGTTTTTTAGCAGACTTTGAACGTCTGGTTGGAATGGATTTGGGTTGCCTTACTTTTCTAGTAGGCTTCTTCTTTTCCTCAATAGGATTTTCATGATCCTTTGACCCAGAAGTACCCTAATCTGGATGATCCATTCTGTCCACCCTGGCTTTCCTTTTGGCCTCTCTATCCCTTTTTACACTTGCAACTGCTTCTGCTAGTGCATTTGTTGTCACATCAATTTTCTTGCTGCCATCTGGCAAAGGGATCTTTTTGGTCATGTTTGAATTTTCTGGTTCAAGATAGAGACCATCCTCTACACCCTTCTTTTTCCACTCCTTAATTTTCTCCCCCTTTTTGGCATTATCTTCTGGGAGTTGATAAATGTAGCGTACTTTTGGAGGAGCAGTGCCAGTGGTGTGCAAGATCTGAGTTTTGAGAGCCTTTAAATCAGCCTGAGTGTTCTTGAACCTTGACTCCATTGCCTTTCTCAGCTGCTGTACATGTTTTTCATGTTGCTGATCTGCTAATTGTGCTTGTTGGAGAAAAGATTGAAATAGATTCCAGAGCTCATTTGTAGCAGGTGCCCTTTGTGGAGCAGGTGCTTGAGGTGGAATAACAGTTGATTGTACCTTCTGAACTTGTAACACCTGTTGTAGCATATCTTTGAGTTCTGCAACAGAGTTATCAAGCTTTGCAATACGATCCGTCAATTTCTGGTACTTTAAACCATCACCCAAATCAATGGGATCATCTGATTTCCCACTAGCAGTGGTTTTATCAGTGGTAGATGTAGGGAGTATACTCCAAACATTAACCACTGATGCCCCTTTTTCTTGGTACTAGGGTCTTCTTCCTTCAACACTTGACAACCTTTTGATGTTGCCAGTAGGATAAATAAATCCACTGGTGGTTGGCAGAGGTGCTATAAAAGAAATTGCCTCCAAGGAAGTCTTATTAATGTAACCACTGTCCAACTGTAAACCTGTAGGTACAACAGTTGTAGTGGCTGCTTCACTTGGATTACCACCAAGAGTTACTTGTAACTCATGGGGTGTAACCTCCTCAGGTTGTGTTGGTGGGTTAGCAAAGATTGATACATCAGACCCAGTCAGTTGTTGAGGTATATTCTCATTAGTAGGCGATTGAGAAGGACTGGTTAATGCCTGGTTCAAATCAATTGCATCCAACAGTGGTTTTATTGGTGAGGGAATTGTGGATGTGATGATTGGTGTAGAAAGAGGATGTGTCCCGGGCATTGGACTGTGGATGATAGAAACGAGTGTTTCCAGAGCATCATGATGTGGAGACCCTATTTGTACAACCTGTTCTTTTTGTGAAGAAACAGGAGGAGTTTCGGTTATGGGTTGAGATATTTGTACCAACTGTTGTGAGGAAGTAGCAGCAGTGGTTTCTTGTGACTTTTGTGTTGTCACTGGCAGGAGCTCTGGTATCTCATCCTCCAGAGATGCCTTTTTGATGGTTTTGGGGGGTTTTTGTGTTTTTCTTTTTGTTGGCTTTTTGGTGATTGTAGGTGTGGGTTTCAAAACAGTTGTGCTGCTGCTTTGATCACCTTGAGCAGTGGGCTCAGCAGCAGATACCTAAGGAGCAGTTGTAACTGCTAAAATCTGCTCAGGCACCTCTGCTTGTGTTTTGCAAGGTGCTAACATTCTTGAAAAAGTTTCAGTTGTTAAACTGTTTATTTGAGTAGAATCACCTTGGTTTATTACAGCTAAATCATCCTTACTGAATTTCTTTGCAAAATAGTAACTTAAAAACCTTGGAAATAGTAAGAATGATTTTGTTTCAACATTATTAACCAAATCTTTAAAAATTTCCCGAGAATAGTTAAAATTTTCTCCTTGAAGAATTGCATATCCCAGATTTTGAATCTTTAAAGGGATTTCATTGAAAGAATTGGTTTTGTTTAAAACACATAGTAGGAGAGTATGAAATAAAAATCTGGTTGCAGACGGAAAATAACCTTTTTCTAAGGTAATTTTCTTCATCATTGTTGCTTCATACCCTCTCTCAATGAAGTCAGTTTGTAACTCGTTTTTAGTGAAAGAAATTTTACCTTCCTGATCACCGAGTTGAAAGACCTCTGAAATGGATTGTGGTGTAATTTGGACAACTTTACCCTTTATCGAAGAGTTTATGGTGGTTGCAGTGTCTCCTTGTTTTTCAAGGGTTGCATTTTTCCAGAACTCCCTTTGGGTCGCCAAATAGATTGGTGCATCGGCAGTGAACAAAGTTTTGTACTTTGATTTTGCCATGAGATCAATGATGGAATCGAAAACTTTGGTGGTTCCTGGTTTTGTGAGAAGACCCAGGAGATTGTGAGATGGCTTATGTGGAAATTCAGTGGAGATTGCCTTTTGAGAGGCTGTTTTCGAAGATGATTTGGATGAGGGTTTTGAAGATGACTTCGATTTTGTCATTTTGACGATGAATGATCGAAGAAATTTGTGAGAGATGAGAAGAAAAACTGCTTTGAGAAGAGAATTTTTAAGAATTCAATTCGACAGTAAAACCCTGTTTTGGTGGTGAGTGGGGGATTTTATAGGGAAGAAAGTGAATGCTGAGGTGGCAGCCGTTACAAAAGGTCTGACCAATATGTACTGCCCACGTGACAACCCCTGTTGAATGTGAAGGACAGTACTTGTGTGATAGGGACAGATGAAGGCAGTGGTATGAAAGCAGTGGATGATTTTCACTATCAGTGGATAGCATATCAGTGGATAAGACACTGCTTTTGAACAACAGAGTTTATCAAAGTAATGAGAGAGCAGGGGTTGACTTTCAGCAGTGGACAGACATTTGAAGGAAGCAGACTTTTGAACAATCAGTGGTTAATGGCAGACTTTTAAGGATTTTAATGAAAATTTTTCATTTTTAGCTATTTTTAGGGATGGAGTTTTGATTTTCTGAAAACATTTTGTTGCTTTTATTCATAGAAAAACAAGGTGTTGCTTGTTATTCCATGTTCAGCATCCCAATTCTAGAGACCAAGCTTTCAAAAGTGGCTGTATCAAGTGCTTTTGTGAGCACATCAGCCAGCTGGTCTTTAGTTGGGACATGATGCAGAGAAATCAAACCTTTTTCATAGCAATCCCTCACAAAGTGATGTCTGATGTCGATGTGTTTGGTGGTTGAATGGGAAACTGGATTTTTGATGATATTTTCTGCTGCCTGGCTATCCAACATGAGTGGTGTCTTTAAGGCAGTGATACCAAAATCCAGTAACTGATTTTGAAGCCACAGGAGTTAGGCTGTACAGCTTGCAGCAGCAATGTATTCAGCTTCAGCAGTGGATGTTGAAACATCTGCTTGCTTTTTGCTTTGCCATGAGACTAAGCAATCACCTAGAAACTGGCACCCTCCTGATGTGGACTTCCTTGTGGTGTGACATCCAGCAAAGTCACTGTCTGAGAAACCTGAAAGCTTGATGTTCCCATTAGCTGGATACCAGATACCAAGTGTGGGAGCACCTTTTAAGTATCTGAAGATCCTTTTTACAGCAATGAGATTTGATTTTCTGGGAGCTGATTGACTTCTTGCACAGACACATGTTGCAAACATGATGTCTGGTCTAGATGCAGTTAGGTACAATAAAGACCCAATCATGCTTCTATAAAGTGTTTGGTCAATCAGCTCATCCTTTTCATCAGACATGACCAGCTTATTTGTTGCCATGGGTGTGCTGCATGGTTTACAATCATTCATATCAAATTTGGTTAAAAGTTCTTTAGCATATTTGCTTTGATGAATGAAAGTTCCATTTTGCAATTGCTGTACTTGGAGACCAAGAAAGCATTGCAGCTCACCCATAGCACTCATTTCAAACTCAGCTGTCATGAGTTCTCTAAACTCTTCACACATTGAGTTACATGTGCTTCCAAAAATAATGTCATCCACATAAATCTGGACAATCATTAAATCCTTCCCTCTCCATTTTAAAAACAATGTCTTATCAATGGTACCTCTTTTGAAACCATTTGAGAGTAGGAAGTTGGAAAGAGTTTCATACCAGGCCCTTGGTGCTTGTTTCAAGCCATACAAGGCTTTGTTTAGCCTGTAGACATGATCTGGATAAAATGGATCCTCAAAACCTGGAGGTTGACAAACATACACCTCTTCTTGAATTGTACCATAGAGGAAAGCACTTTTGATATCCATTTGAAACACCTTCATATTGTGGTTGACAGTAAAGGCCAGGAACAGTCTAATGGCTTCCAATCTTGCAACATGGGCAAATGTTTCATCATAATCAATCCCCTCTTCCTGTCTGTAACCTTGAACCACAAGCCTGGCTTTATTCTTGACAACAATACCCCTTTCATCAGTTTTGTTCTTGAAGACCCACTTTGTGCCAATGGGACTAACCTGTTCTGGCAGTGGTACAAGCTCCCATACTTGTTGTCTTTTAAACTGTTGGAGCTCCTCTTGCATGGCTTCTACCCAGCTGTTGTCTTTCAGTGCCTCTTGGTACTTGACTGGCTGATGGAGTGATAGAAAACCAGCAAAAAGACAAATGTTTTGGGTTTGACTTCTTGTGAGCACCCCTTCATTTATGTTGCCAATGATTTGATCAGGTGGATGAGATCTCAAGAAGATTAAATCTCCTTGGTATGGTATGATGGCATTGGTTGGTGAAGGCTGCAAATGTGTATCATCTGAGCTAACCACTGCTGGGGACTTTGATGATCCAGCAGTGGCTTCAAAAGGTGGTGGAATAGGAGGTAATGAAGTGGACAACTGCTGACTTTTATCCACTGTTTGAGGACTTTTGTCAGCAGTGTTTGAGGATGTGGAAGCAGTGGTTGATGGGCTACTTTGGTCAACAACTGTTGAGGTAGCAGTGGTTGAGCTTTGACAACTGTTTTGAACAGCTGGTGCTTTTCCCTTTGTGGCAGACCTTTGAGGGATGATGATTTCATACCCATAGTCTGGTGTTGTATCCTCTGATGGACCTGCACTGTTAGTCTTGACAGCAGTATTTTCAAAAGTGAATTTTTCAAGATCAAACAGATCTGCAGGGTTTGCTGGGATTTTCATTGATGAGAGTTCATTGAACTTAACATTCAAAGTCTCCTCCACTACCTTGGTCCGTGTATTGAACACTTTGTAGGCCTTGGCAGTGGTTGAGTATCCCAAATGATAACCACAATCAATTTTGGCTGCAAATTTTGAAATGGAATCTTTTAAGTTCAAAATAAAGCATGGGCAGCCAAACACTTTGAAATATGAGATCAGTGATTTAATTTTATACAGAATTTCATAGGCAGTCTTTTTGTGCCTGGGGTTTATTAAAACTCTGTTCTGAACATAGCAAGCAGTGTTTACTGCCTCTGCCCAGAAAGTTAATGGCAAACCTGAATCTGCAAGCATGGTTCTGGCAGCCTCAATCAGAATTATGTTCTTCCTTTCCACTACCCCATTCTGCTCTGGTGTTCTTGGGATGCTGTACTGCCTTACAATCCCTTTCTTCACACAGAAAGCATCCAACTCCCTATTTTTGAATTCTATGCCATTGTCACTCCTGAAGCTTTTCACTGGAAGGTCAAATTGCTTTTCAACCTGTATTACAAAGTCTTGCAAAATGCCTGCAGTTTCATCTTTTGAGTGCAAAAATAAAGTCCATGTGAACCTAGAAAAGTCATCAACAATAACCAAACAATATCTTTTCTTTTTGAGGCTCATGACTTGAACTGGGCCAAACAAATCCATGTGTAGCATTTGCAAACACTGGGTTGTTTTGGACTCTTCAATGGACTTGTAAGAACTTTTATGTTGTTTTCCTTTTAAACAGGAAATGCAATGTTCAGGACATGAAAACAATTTTTGTGGTAGGCCTCTCACCAAACCATTTTTTGAAATTTCTGTGATTGTCTTAAGATTTGTGTGTCCCAGCCTTCTGTGCCAAAGTTCTGTCTCTTTGTTAGAGGCAGCTGAGAACAGACAGGCATCAGCTCTGGGACACTCTTTTGACATGTCAACAACATAAACATTGCCACTTCTTTGAGCAACAAGTTTAGTTTGACCAGAGTTGATTATTGCTTCAATCTTTTTGACCATTTCTGGTCCAACAATCCTACAACAGTCTTTTGTGAAGAATGACCCAAATCCCTTGTCACTCATTTGGGACACACTCAGAAGGTTGAATTTTAGATTGTCTATTAGATTGACATTTTCAAATTTTACTTTTCCAGACTCCACTGTACCCGACCCCAGAACTTTTCCTTTACTATTATTCCCAAAGGATATATCACCCCCTCCATGGATTTTAAAGTCTTTGAGGAGGGCTTTACATCATGTCATGTGCCTGGAGCCTCCACTATCTACATACCAAAGACTATCAAAGCATGCAGAAGCTCCCTGCACATGAAGTAAAAGGATTAGTTCATTAAGGTCTCCAAAGACAACAAGGCTTTGGATGGGGTCTCAATAGTGTCTGGGATGGATGCAGAATGATGGACAGTGGTTAGGTCAGGAGTTTGAACTGTTTTAGGACAGTGCTTCTCTAACCACTGTTGTGGGTCCTGACCAATCATCTGCTGGTAACCAAAAGGATGCTTGTTCACTTTGGGTTTAGAGGGCCTTTTGTAGGCCTCATAAACGTGAGGAATCCTTTGGTAAGACTGTTTTTCTCTGCCTTTTCTGAACTGATTGGCAGGGGGTGCATCAGTAACCTGAACATCTCTTTTGACAGATGTTTGGTTCAGCTGTTTTGTAACAGCTGTTTGAACTGGCACAAACAGTGGTTGTTTCTTGGTGAATTTGACAGATGTTGATGATGATGGACTCAAGGATGTTTTAGCAATGTACTCATTCTTTTTCACATCAAAGTTTTTGAGATACACACATGCTTGAGTTTTGTGGTTTGTTTTACCACAGACAATGCAACCTTCAGCTGAAACAATGACACTTGTTCTGTTTAAATCATACGCTTTTAAGTGGAAACAATCTTTTGTAAGATGATTCCTTTTCTAACAGAATTCACAAAACAAGTTATCAATTTTTTCTTTCTTCTTTCTCTTTTCAGACTCCTTTGCAGCAGAGGTTTTTAACCACTGCTGGGATGTCCTTGAGAGGTATGACTTTAGCTTTTGGAGCCTTGACATCATCAGTTGATGTAAAGTCCATTGGCTTGAAATTTTCAAGAATGTCACACTCATCAGACCATTTTGGTTTAAACTGGTATTCTTCAAGCTCCTCAAAAGTAGAGGATTCCATTGGTCTGTCAAGTGTGATTTTGTTACCAAGTTTGTCAGTGATTTTCACTTCTTGGCCATTCTTGTTTGTGGGGATGAACTCAGTGGTTTGAACAGATTTTTCAAAAGCAGTGTTTTCATCATCATGTTTTCTATAGCCAACCCCAAATTTCATATTGCTTTTTCTCTGTTTTTCAAGCATAACCTCATATCCTTTGCAGGATTCCACCCATCTTTCACAAGTAATCTGGGCGGACTCCAACTCCTTCTTGCAAACTTGGTATTTTTCTACCATAGTTTGAAGTTGGGTTTTGGTTATACTTTGCTCTTCTTTTAGACAGCTGTTCTCTTTTTCTTTTTCAGTCAATTTGTTTTTAAGTTCTTTTAAAAACCTTTCAAATTTGACCTAATCAGACAAGATTTTATCCCGAAGGTTTTCATTCACCTCTTTAATGTTAGCAAAAGCAATTATGCAATTGTCAGAACACAGTTTTTCAAGAACTTGAGGAGATACCTTGGCAGCTGCCATCATTGCACAATCACATTGATGATCTTTTTCATCATCAGCTTTCACCTTCTTTTCACCAGCCTTTTCTTCTTTCTCTTCTTCTTTGTCCTCTACGGACCATGGATCTGTCATTGGTTCAATCAGGGTACCTGAACTTTCTCCCAACAGTAGTTCACCAGCCACAGCAGTAACCACTGCTTCAGTCACCTCTTCCACTGTTTCAAAGCACTGCTGTTCCTCCTCAGTTTCAACCCCCTCCTGTATTGACTCTAATGCCATCAAACAAAACTCATCATGTGAAGAATCATTAGAAGCATAGAGTGTAAAATTTTCATCACTAAGATCATCAGGCATACTGCTCCAGTCAACAAACCCTTGAGTGAAAAAACTTTGTTGATCTGGTTGTGCTGCTGCTGGAGCAGCGGTTTGAGGTGCAACAGGTTGCACTTGTACCTGTGGAGCAGGGGTTTGAACATATTGGATTTGTGGAACAGTAGTTTGGACATAATGTACTGGCACAGGGGTAGCAGCATAGTGAGCAGTGTTCACTTGAGCTGCTGGGGCATATTGGGCATAGTGCACAGTGTTTTGGTTTTGAGGTCTAGGATTTGAGCTAGGATGAGTAATTATGGGACCAGTAGTTTGACTCCTACATTCCCTAGCGAAATGTCCCAACCTATTACACTTGTAGCACTTGATTTTCGATTTATCCAACCCAACCCTTAGATTCCCATGCAAACCTGGGAATTTTCGCCCTGTTCTTTTGTAAAACTTGCTAGTTCTAACACTTAGCAAAGCCAGTTGGTGCAGGATGTCCATTTCCTCTAAATCAGTGGGATCAAAATGTTGCAAATCATTTAGTTCAAAACTTAAATTGTCTGACATCTGGTTTTCGTTTGCAGTGAATGCATAACTAGCAGAGTGAGGATCAGGGTTGTTAAAATTTGCACCAGCAGTTATGTCAATGAAGTGATCATAACCCTGATCCTTACCACTGCTCCCAGATTCTTCTTGACCCAGAAGAGCAGTATTACCGAAAGTGTAATCATCGGTAACTTTTCCTGACTCTTGTAACCTCCTTTTCTGGTTCAACTCCCTTTCGTAGGTCAGGAGTCGACCGTGGAGTTGGGTCAAGGTCAGATCCTTGAATTCAGGTGAGTTTCGGGTGACAAAAGCTATGGTGTCCCATTTTTCTGGCAGTGACCTGAGGAACCTGCTATTTTGAGTTGAGTTTGTAAAAGTGGTGTTAACAAGCCTCAGTTCACTGATGAGACAACTGAAACGCTCAAATTGTTGCGTTAGTGATTCGCCTTTAACGTAGCAAAATGTTTCATACTGTTGGTTCAGGATTTCCCTATTGTTTTCTATGACTTCTTCAGTTCCTCCAAACTGTTCCTTAAGTGCGTCCCATAACTCTTTGGCACTGTTACAATGTAACAGTCCAGCATATATCTCATTGGGCAGCGCTGATGCTACGATGCTAAACGCTTTAGCATCTAGTTCGATCTTTTGAAAGTCGGTTTCGGTATAATTTTCAACTGGTTTTGGAACGAACTTTTTAGCATCTTCAGCACTTGGCACTGAAGGAACATGGGGACCATAAATGACAGACTTCCAACAACCTGTGCTTTGTTGAGCGAGGATGTGACCCATCCTCCTCTGCCAGATGTTGTACTCATTTCTTTTTAGCATAGGTGGTTTAAAAAGCGAGCCGATGTTGTTTTTATCATCCTGAGATTGTGACGTCATTCTTGTTGTTTTACAGACACTGAGAAATCAACTTTAATGGTGATTAATCCTTGCTCTGTTTTTCAACAGACGAACAAACGATCAGTATCAACTGTTATGAGCTGAACTATTTACGTCAAAATGATTGTTAAATCAAATTTGACTGTCCAAGCTCTGATACCAATTGTTGGATTTGAGTTTGTTTATGATTGTATTTTCGTTTGAAATTAAGATGAAAATGAAAGAGTTGTGCAGCGGAATTAAGATGAAAGCAAACTTTGCATACAATCAAACGAGAGTAATACTTTAATCAAACATCTTTACACAATGAATCGAAAGATTGAATTTGTTTCAACAACGATTACAATGATTGATGAATGAATGCAAACTCCCCCTCAGCCAGAGCTCAGTAGTTTGTTCGTGCAAAGAAGACGATGTGATCAAAGAGCTAATAGAACAGTACAAAGTACTGAACTATTTATAGGCACTTGCAAACTACTGAGCATCTTTAGCTGACGTCACCATGAAAGTGACATCTAACCTCCTAACAAACTCTAACCTCTGATCTATACAAACACTGATGTACTAACTACTGCTATTACAATTCATTACATAAAAGACACTTAAACAGCTGCTGCATCCTTCCACTGCTGTGAACCCAGCAGTGCCTGTCCGGATCAGCAGTACTTGACTCAAGGCAGTAGATTGAGTCAGCAGAGCTTTGGTCTTCCATCAGTCTTTGACATTTGTCAGTAGATGCAAAGCAGCAGTTGTAGGACAGCACTTAATAAGATCAGCAGATAGGAGGTCAGCAGATACAAAGCCACTTTCAAGGGGAGAGATTTGCATGAACTAACTGTAATCGTCTGCTTATTCTGGATCCACTGCTCTGATCCAGTTTTGGCTTTAATTATCTGTTCCTCTGATAGGGTTCAATCCCAACAATAGTTTTGGTCAAAATGCGTATTTATGCGTATTTTGCAACCAAACTGTATCAAAACACTTTGTTTTGATATCAAAACCTGTTTTCTAACTTAGTTAAACATGTTTTAACATGTTTAGCTCGTCACTATTAGTTTAGTGCTTGTTTAGAGTCGTAAGTCAAGCGGTCTAAACCACCGCTTAGACTTTCGAACTCGACCCATTTGGTAGATCATTAGGATCTGACCAGGCATGTTTAGTGACCATAGATGTATAGGGAATAACCTTCCGAGGTTATACCTTATGGTCACATAGTTTAAGTAGTTGTATGATAGGTAGTTTATATGCCTTAGGTAAATGACCAAAATGCCCTTTTCATGCATAATCGGATTTTAAGCATATGTAACTTAACTTTTGTCACCTAAACTGATTATGAAACATATTTAAATATGTTTAGGCATATAATATTTGTCATAGGACTAATAAGACGTCTCGAACGTGCGTTTGCGCGAACGACGCGTGAAAGTAGCGTAAGCTACCTTAATGGGTCGTAACGGGTCGAAAGCACTTAGATTAGGTTCCGATCTAGAATGTAAGCTTTGTTAAACCATATCACATGAGTTCCAATACTCATTTGGTTTATAAGACCTCATTCTCTCCGATCTTCCGATTTAGGTGTCGATTTATTTACTAGTGACTCGATTTCTAGGTGCTGCTTGAATTTCCTTGGTTTGCCTGAGCTTGTTGAGTTCTTTAGATCAAGGATATTTGCACTTCGATATGAGTACATAGTCCCCTCTTTTTACATGTTTTGTGGTAACTATGTGAGTACATAGTTCCCCTATTTTACTGTTTTCAATTGTTTTGTGGTGATTCATATGTATTAAAAAGATTTCGATATTTTAACGATGGTTTCAAAAACAATTAACATGGTTTATATTAAACTAATAACGATTTCGATAATGTGAATGAACTTGTTGGACGTATTTACGTAACGAATAACATTCATTAGCATTGATCAAGCCGACCAGTACTAGGTTATGGTACCATAGGATCTGACAAATCCCGTTATCAGACTACACCCATGGTTATGTGTGGGGGTTATGGGTAACGACCGAATCTGTGATTGTTAACTTACCCTTTGGTGGTTTGTTAATGCGAGTTTCGAGATAGTCGAGTTGCGAAGGTTTGAATGTTATTAGCGAGACGACCAAAAGTAGTTTCACAATTAAAACGAAAACGATTTTGGGACGAGTTAAACGATTTGAAATGATTTGAACAAGTTAAACGATTTGAACAAGTTAAACGATTTGAACAAACTATTGGTTTTGGGTTGTGATTAGATAATGGGATGGGTGTAACATGATAAAAGCATGGTAGATACGCCGCTGGTACTTCTTATATATAAGTGCTTTTATCATATTACATTCGGTGTCATTATTTAGTTCACATGGGAAAACGATTTTAAAACGATGTCACACAACAAGGTTTTCTAAATGATATAAACCATACGAGTTTTATAACGAGAACAATTCACGATTTGGTTTACTTAAACAAATGTTTTTGGGTTATGAATCATGGCTACGAGATTTTATAAACTATAACCAACTTGATTTGAGTTGGTTAATTACGTTGCAATAGTATACACTTTTCAAAACAAGGTTTTCGAGGTATTGCAATATGTAAACGAGCCATGAATACGATACCCTCATAAAACCTATGTGCTCGCCAGCATTTCTTTGCTGACTTTGTTTTTACATATGTTTCAGGTGATGTTGCATGATGTTGGTTGCTAGGATGCATGCTCATATAGGATCTGGACAAGGCCTTAGTGACTTAAAAACGATGATAGACGATGTTTAACTTGTTTGTTTGGTTTTAAGACAATGTAAGTTACTTGATAAATCAATAAAACAAAACTTTTGTATCCATGGTTGTGAAACGATGATTCTGTTACAACATTCCCCAACGTTTCCGCCGCAGTTTTGTTGTTTTAACACGGTCAGGGTGTGACAATATCATATGAGTTCCAATACTCATTTGGTTTACGAAACCTCATCCTATCCGATCTCCCGATTTAGGTCCGGTTTATTAATGTAGATACCTATATTAGGTGCCGATTGATTCCGTGATCCTTCTAGCGTTGCTTGGTTGTTATTCAAGACTTCTAAGCTATCTCAGGTGAGTGCATAGACCCCTCTTTTACTGTTTTTATATCAGAGCTCAGGAGGAGGAGTTCTATACGATTCAGCTTGAAAATTTCTGTTTTTCTACACTTTCTTTCAAAATTTCAAGATTTCACGGTTAAAATCGGACAAATTTTCTCAGTGTGTGTAAAAGTGTGTTTTAACCAACCCTTGAGTATATCAGCTTAAAATTCGAAGTAAAACTTCTAAAAATGGCTTGAAAACCTGGTTTCGCTTGAACGAACAATTAGGTTTCGCTTGAAAAAGTGGTACTGTTTGAAACAAAACACAGGCTTTCGCTTGAAAAGGTCAGGTTTCGCTTGAATCTGGGCTTTCGCTTGAGTTTACATCGTGAGTCTCGCTTGAAACTGACACACTGCTTGAAAACAATGACCGCTTGAAAAGTGCTTTGTGTATTGTGTGTAATATTTTACGAGTTGTCAGTTGGTTGGGATAAGAAATCACACGACTTGTGTCAGTTTATATGATAAGTATCAGTGCATGTGATCATCAGTCCATGTGATTTCTTGAAGTTGTAAATTTGGTAGTTTATTTGGTCCAATCACATTTGGAGGTCAAGAAGCATTACTGCCGAATTCACTAAAGTCATTTGTGATCCGCCCAAGATAGTTAGCGGCCCAATCAGAATTGAAGTGTTATTTTGAAGTTGTCGTCCACATGTGTTGAAAGTTAATCAAAGTTGTTTGATCCATGTGCTGAATAGTAACAGCTCAAATCATAGTTTTTATCACATTGTTGTGGGTTTAGTGGATTATTCGGTCCAATCAAAGAAGTTTTGATAGTTAAAAGGTGTCGGCATTTAAAATTGAATATGTTGACTAAGTAAAGTGGTTGTCTCGAAACTACAAATCACGTGATCAAGTCTAATCACCGGTCTATTCATAAATCAATTCTATTCAATTGAGTTTTGGCAGTTCATATGATCATCTTTGAAAACTGTCGGCAAAAGTGTTTGGTTATATCAAAATTACTTTCGGTCAACTAGTCAAAAGATGATAAGGGTATAATGTGATCCGGGTCATAGCCGTCTGCACAGTGTGTCAACTTTCAATTCGCACAGAATATTCATCAGTTCGAGTACTTGTCTTATTTTGTAAATTGATAAGTCTTTAAAGTGAGTGTAGTTTGTTTGTGTCATTCGGATATTTCACGAGGTGAATCAGATCATTTGAAACTGTATGTTTGTGAATCTTTGAAAATTGAACAATGGATAACGAGTGGTGAATCGGTCAAAGTAGCATATACTTTGAAAGATTCTGACAAATTATATTCTGATGAGATTTTTCCAATAAGAGGTGTTAAAACTGAAATGATTAAAAAGGTTTTCAAACTAACAGAAATCAACATTTCTGAAATAAAGGATATTAATCTTTCTGAAAATCCAAGACCTTACACCTCAAGAGTGCAACATAGATTAAACAAGAAAAAGGGTTACAGTTCTGGTTCTGGTATTCATAAAAAACCAAACCATAACTGTAATTTCAAAAAGAAAGGATTAGGATTTAATCAACCGAAAAATCATAAAAATGAAAAAGTTTATAAACCAAGAACTGTGTTTGTTTCAGGAAAATCTTTAGATGATGAGAAAGAGCAAGCGTTCAGAAAGCAGACAAACAAAGAATTCCTTGCCAAAAAGCAAGAAGAAGTGAAGAAAAGTATTGCGCAGAAGACTACAGAGACGAGAACCTGTTTTCAGTGCAAAACTGCTGGTCATATTGCTAGAAATTGTCTGAAAACATTCAAACCAAAACAGGAAGTCTCTGGTAAAATGAAAGAAAAAGTTGTTGAGAAAACTGAACTTACAACCAGAAAATTTACAGGCTTTGAAAATTCAACCTTTGAGATTGGTGAATGTTCAAAGAATGTGGTTAAAAGAAAAGAAAATCTGAAAAATCAAAAATGGGTTGTTAAGGGTTCAGGAAACAGTTCTGGTGATGAATCTGATTCCACAAAATCAGAGGAGCCAAAAGTTGTTAAAGAAAAGGTTGAGAAATCAGTTCCGAATGTGGATGATGTGAATTTTCCACCTCTGCGGGCTGAAAATTTTAAAAAGAAAGTTGGAAACGTTGAAATTTCAAATCAGTTTTATTCTAACAAGAGGAAATTTGATATTGATAAGGCTTTCAACAGAAATGTGAAACACATTTTTGGAAAAATGGTTGATGGTAAGGTCAAAGGAGTTAAAGAATTCTATGCTTCCAAAATGAATGTTCACAAGTCTGTTGAAAGTAAAGATGAAGAAGAGGTTGATACACCCAAGGAAGGTCAGGCTTGGGTGGATATATTTTTCAAACAGTAAAAACCTGACTTGCCGGAGCTCCCAAGTTGGTAATCGTGGAGCATGAATTGGCATCATTCTTATATTGTGTTTGAAAATTGTTTTTGTATAAGTGTGATTTGTCGGAACTCCCAGGTTGGTAAGCGAGGAGTAGGAATCGGCACTTTGAGAATTCAACCAACAGATGATGATTGGTTGAAAATGTTTGACATTTGATCTTACAAGTGGTTAATCAAGGTCATTAAGTTGAACTTGATTTAACTATCATTTAAAATTGTTGGTAAACAATGTGATGAGTTTTCCCCGAATTTACAAATGGTAAAATCAACAAAACTAATTTTCCAGAAAAACTATTTTGATTAAAACAAACTTAAGTGTTTTGAGATCATAATGGGAAAATAGTTTGTTGTGAGGGGGAGTTCTGATTGTTTATGCCAAGTGGATGGCGAATTGAGGCAATTCGATATCAGTTGTCATGTTCTTGTACAGTTTGTTTTCAATTTTCCTAAAATGTGTTTGCATTTTAGGGGGAGTATATTTTTTTTAGAAAATCCAAAAACATTAGAAAATTTAAAAAAGCCAAAAACATGATAAACGAAAAATGAGTTTTTGTTGCATAAAAGAGGAAATGATAGTACATCAGTGGACTGTCACAACAGGCTAAAGAAATGGAAAGTTAAAATGTGATAAACGGTCTCACTAAGGATGCGACGATAGGCTCAGCTAGACTAGTAGATTTGTGATAACGATACAAACTTAAATGAAAAAGCCAAGTTCTAGTGGGAAACATGGTCAAAAGCACAATACTTAGTTTTGTCCTTCTTGACTGTGTGCCTACTCAGTAATCGCTGATTGTCGAAAGACATAAAACTGGTTAAGTTTGTGAACTTTCACAACTTTACTGAAAAGTCACTGTGATTGTGCATTTCATTTTGCAAAGATTTAAACTTGTTTTATTTCTTTATTTTGTTTAAGCATCGGACATCCTTTGCGTATACGTGAGTATCGACCTGGATGTTGTTGCCTAAACGTTCTTCTTTATTTTCTTTGGTGTTTCGTTTAAGCTTTGGACCACCTCTGCGTATACGGAAGTATCGACCTGGTGGTTAAAGCCTAAACAACTTCAACTTGTTTTATTTTTCTTATTTTGTTTAAACATTGGACTTTCTCTGCGTATACGGAAGTATCGACCTGATTGTTAATGTTTAAACATTCTGCTTTGTTTTCGCACAAATCACAGTTGATAAAAGTTTAAAGGTATTGCTTGAGATAGTGTATTACATGATGAGGGGATATGCTGAGATCGTGGGGTCCATAAAAACTTAGTGCAAAATTTAATATACCTTAATGTATCGATAAGCATTTCGAAAGTTTTTAGATTGAGTTTAAGTGGAAAACAATATCGTCAATCAATGTGAATCGTTTAGAGCTTAAAATGTTTAAAGCTTAACGGTGTTGGTGATGTGTCTCAAAAACTGATATGATCCTCTTGCACGAACTCACAAAAATTATATTTGTAAATATTTCATTTTCTGCATTTTTGTTTCAGTCAAAAATTCAAAAAGATTTTAAGTGTGTTTTAGCATAAATTTTGAAAAATTCAAAAAGATTTTCGACAACTGATTTTGGAGAATTGATTTTTAAAATTCCGAGTGCTAAACATGATGAACAAATGGTTTGGGTGAAAGCATTTGAGGATTGTTGAAATGAAATGAGAAAAGGTTTTGCAATAAAAACGTTATTCCTGCAAGTGGTAAATTAGATTTGAAAATCTTATCCACAAATGGTTATCAGAAAATTTATTTTTAGGTAGAGTTTATGCAGGTTGGCCAGGTTTCGATCCAGAGCAGGATGAAAGCCATGTTATAATCTTGTGAATTCTAGACTACGATCCCAGCCTAGTGACAGGGGGAGTCTGAAGACATCGAGAGGGAGTCTGAAGATAGTAGAGCCAGATTCAGATCCTGAAGATTACAAGAAAGAGTAAGAGATTGATTGAGGATGCTTACAATGGAGAATTTTGAAGAAAGTGAATAGACTAATAAAGACTGAAGATGCGAAGACTCGACACTTAAGACTCGTCAACATCTGAGGGGGAGTCTGTTGGTGCACACATCTGTCGTCTTCGTCTTATATCGAGTCTCGGGTTCGTTGCGGATTTGATCAAGCATGATGTCATCATATTAAATGATGACATCATAATGGTGACATCATCTACTGCATCATCACATGAAATTACATGCACATATGAGGTTTCACTTGAAGACAGATTTATATATTTTATATGTTTCACTTGAAAGTCAACATGTAGTTTCGCTTGAGTGTAATGAGGAGGTTTCGCTTGAAGTGGTTATATGTATTTCAAGCGAGACCATGAGCACTATATATAGGAGAGTGTTCTTGTCATTTGTAACGATTTTTCAGAATTGATACCGAGGTGCTGCCGGTATTCCTTGTGATTGTAATTGCTATTATTTCAATACACAAGACGTTTAAAGTGACATTCAAGCTGATTTTACATCCGTTTCTTAGTTTCCGCCTCTGAAACAGACTAGAGCTCTTCCGAACGACTCATTCAGGTCGAAATTCGATCCTACAATATATTTTGGGGTGAAACACATGTGCCTACTTGTTACTTTCGTGCTTTTCATGCTTTTATAACATATGCTTGCTATGTTCATGTAGTACACGTATAGTACATGATTTCATCCATGTTTTTGCTATGTATGTTTAATTAACATGCTAGTACATTGATTTCATAAACACATTTGTTTCATATGTTTATTTCAGCATATGTACACTTTGATTTACATCACATTAATGCTATGTATGTTCATTTAGCATACTTAGTGCATTGTTTTCAAATAAACATGCTTACATTTGATATGACATTTGGTTTATTTAACGGGTCATAAATACGTTCATTAACATTGATCACGCCGCTTAGTAGTAAGTAATGGTACCATAGGATCTGACAAATCCCATTTCTGGCTTCCTAGGTTTGTTTGGAAGTAGGAAATGACTGAATCCGATATACATAATTTTGATAAACCCTTAACCTGTTAAGGATTTGTCTCCTCAGTTGCAAGGCTTGAATGTAGACGTTTAACATTACCGCATAGATGTTTGTATCAATAAAGCATTGATTTTACAAAACATAACTTTTGATTTAAACTATGATTTATTCAAATGCATTGTTTTGTACATTTTACATATGGTTTGAATAGATATTTTTTATTTTGCCATACATAACATTTGATTATACATGAACATTTTAACATTGGTTTAAACATTACATTTTGGTGGTTTGTTTGGGTAAGTGGTTTAAATAATGAAGCATGTGTAATATGATAAAAGCATGGTGGATACGCCACTGGTACTTCCTATATATAAGTGATGTTATGATATTACATATCGTAGCATTATTTAAACCATTTCAATTTAAACATATTACATTTTTCACAAATAACATATCTTCACAAAACATTATTTTACGAATAACATATTTTATACAAACTCATTTTTACTTAACTATGCATTATTCTTTTATATCCTCTGATTTCTTATCGATTTTCGTATGATTTCTAAAAGAAAATATTTTTATAAGGTTCATGACTATTTTCATTAAACATTCTTTTAACTTACAAGTCATGAATCCTGCATCAATAAAACCTATGTATCTCACAAGCATTTTTATTCTGACTTACCTATTTTCACATGTGTTTTCAGGAACTGATGCATAGGGTTGATCAAGATACACTTAGGCAGACTTGGGCCTTAGTGACATTAAAAGATGCAAGACTAATTAATTATGTTATGTTTCTTTGTTTTCATGACATTTTAACCTCTTTTAATTCAATATAACAAACTTCAATTACCATGTGTTATGAAACAATGATTCTGTTACGACACTCCCCGACGTTTCCGCCGCGATTTGTTGTTTTACGCGGTCGGGGTGTGACAGCTTTTGGCTTAACGCATCCGCTACGACATTTGCCTTCCCCGGGTGAGAGAAGATACCGCAGTCGTAGTCTTTAATAACTTCCAGCCATCTCCGCTTCCTCATATTCAAATCTTTCTGTTTGAAGAAATATTTGAGGCTTTTATGATCCGAGTAAATCGTACATTTCGACGCATACAGATAATGCCTCCAGATTTTTAAGGCGAAAACTACCGCTGCCAATTCTAAATCGTGGGTTGGGTAGTTTCCTTCATGTGGTTTAAGTTGTCTTGAAGCATACGCGATAACTTTTCCTCTTTGCATTAAAACACACCCTAAACTTTGATGTGAGGCATCTGAATAGACAACCAAATCTTTCGTTCCATCTAGTAATGTTAACACTAGGGAACTCGACAATTTCTCCTTTAACACTCGAAAGGCTTCTTCTTGTTCTTTACCCCCCACACAAACTTCTCTTTTTTTCTTGTCAATTTCGTTAAAGGTAACGCTATCTTTGAAAAATCCTGTATAAACCTTCTATAATAGCCAGCGAGGCCTAGAAAGCTCCTTACTTTAGTTGGATATTAAGGGGAAACCCACTTCATTACGGCCTCAATTTTTGACAGATCTACCAAGACACCTTCCGAGTTTATTATGTGGCCAAGAAACTGCACCTCTCTGAGCCAAAAGGCACATTTTGAGAATTTTGCATAGAGTTTCTCCTTACGGAGTGTTTCAAGTACTTCCCATAGGTGTCTCGCATGTTCAGCCTCACTTCGCGAATAGACCAAAATGTCATCTATGAACACGATCACAGATTTATCCAGCATGGGTCGGCATACTCGGTTCATAAGATCCATAAACGCAGCTGGCGCGTTCGTTAACCCAAAGGACATAACTAGAAATTCATAATGTCCATATCGGGTTCTAAATACAGTTTTTGCAATGTCTTCTTCTCGCACCTTGACTTGATGATAACCCGAACGCAAGTCTATCTTAGTGAACCAACTAGCCCCTTGTAATTGATCAAAGAGGTCATCGATTCTGGGTAAAGGGTAGCGGTCCTTTACTGTTAATTTATTTAGCTCCCTGTAGTCGATGCACATACGCATCGACCCGTCCTTTTTCTTTACAAATAGGACAGGTGCTCCCCAAGGTGACACACTCGGACGTATAAAGCCCTTGTCAAGTAAATCTTGTATTTGTGTCATTAACTCTCGCATCTCGGTGGGGGCCAACCTATACGGAGCTTTAGCTACCGGTTTTGCACCCGGATTTAGCTCGATACGAAACTTTATTTCACGTTCGGGAGGGAGCCCCAGTAATTCCTTCAGAAATACGTCCGGAAATTCGTTAACAACCTCGAAACCCTCGAACTTCGGAAGTCTTTGTTGAGCATCTACTACGTAAGCTAAGTATGCTCTACTCCCATTACATACATACTTAACAGCTTGAACAATTGTATAAAGTTTTGCCTCTATATTTCTATCCCCTTGAATTCTTAGTTGCTTTCCATTCGCAGATTGGACAAGTATGATCTTGCTTTCACAATTAATCGCCACATGGTGTCGGGCCATCCAATCCATACCCACTATCATCTTAAATTCCTCATCTTCTATAGTGAGCTTACAGTTTCTACAAACTTCGTGCAATAAATAGTTCTTACTATCGGTTATTTCTACCTCTAAGGGTATTGGCATTCTTTCAATCTTAAACGAGGGATGATCTACTACTTCACTAAAAAAACATATATAGGCAAGGAATTTAACAAGAAGATACCTAAAACAACATTCGGATAAGCCTTGGCTTCTTCGGATGTGATTTAGAACATCCTTCCTCTTGCCTTAGAGCTCTCCTCCTTCTTTGCTCCTTGTTGAAGTTTAGGACACTCCGCTTTAACATGCCCCTTTTGAAAACAATTGAAACAATTCTTCGGGTTATTATGTCATTTTTAATATGGATGTCCTTCATCACCAAAGTTATAACACCCCTTCTGTGACAACCCTAAAAATTACAGGTATCCGTACAATTAATTAATTCTTAATTTGTGCTTAATGACTGTGCTTGATTACAACTGTTGATTTAACTGCTTACTGAATTCTGTTACATACATACATATGCATCACATTTTATATTATCACTCTATTTATTACACACAAACATTAGTGACAACCATGATGCACAAAGCACAGTTAGCACAGTGAGCGGATAACCCAGAGACATGCTGACAATGCCAGCACCTAGACAGACAATGCCTTTGAGGCCAGTATGAGCCAGAATTAGAATACTACACTAGTAGGGAGTGTAGGGAAGTGAGGACCATAAAACTGCGTCACTAGGTGATAGTTATAATGCCGAGAAGTGCCTAAAACATACTTTAAATGCAGAATTTTGCACTAAATAACCAAAATTCAGCATTTAACAATGCTAGTAAAGTGCAAAAACTTGGCAAAATAGTCCTAGATACTTTCCAAAGTGTTGGGAATTAAATGTGTCACTAAAAGTAATATAAAAGACACTTTATGGATTAATTTAGCACTTTATCGGATCAACATCCAACCGAGCAACCGGACTTTACCCGAAACATAAAAATAATGTCAAACACATTGTTTTTACTTTTCTGAGCTAGTTAGGGTCCCCGAACACCCTAACACACCTTATATTATATAACACACAATAATACACTAACTATATCATTAAAACTTAACTAGTTAGTAACTAGAAACATTACAACCCAACCCCATACCCCCCCCCCTTCGACGGTCATGGATGTGGGGACACCCCCCACACTTCTTTTCCTTATTTTATTTGATAATGTTGGATGATGAGGAACACATTACATGATGGTTAATGTTGATTTTGGATTATAAATAAACTCAAGGGGTTAAGACTTTCATTTCACAAACACACAAACAAACAAGCTCTCTCCCCTCTTCTTCCCCCTTGTTCGGCCGCCACCACCACACCACCATACCACCACCTTCAAGTCTTGTTCAAGCGATCCATACATATCCAAGGGTGCTAGAGACCGAACAAGTAAGATTGGTGTACTCGGAAGCTCAATGACCGCTCCTGATTTCTTTTATCCAACACTTTTATGCTTTGAAACTCCCCTAGCCTTGTGCTAGTAGTAAGTGCCTTAGATCTTCATATTGTTCATAATTTTGGTGGTTAATAGTAAAAAGAATGATAAAAATGTAAGAACTCTAAAGATCATGATCAAAGTCTTGAAGTATAAACTAACTAAAGATGAAAAATGGTTAATGTAATGGTAAAATCATGTTGTTCTTGTGTTGTTATGATTATTGTATGTTGTTTGTTAGCAAAAATGTTATGGTTCATCACATAGGCTTGCTATATCATGTTTAAAGACATGAACTAGCAAGATGTGAAGGTTAAAAATATGTAGGATGATGAAATCATCCATACATAACTATGAACTTGATTAAATACATGTTTTCTTGAAAAATAAAGATCAAAATGGGTTGTAATCTCATAGATCTAAAGATCTATGAGTGGTTTTTCGAAAGAACCAAGTGAAGAGCATGAGTTTTGTTAAAAGTTTAATCTTACATAAACTAATCGTATTTTTAGTGGGTAAACAAGTGTATAAACATTTGTGTAAAAAGAGAATTTCACAACGAAGTATTTTTAGAAATCATGACTAGAAGTTGTAAACGTTCAAATCCTTTTAAAACAAAGTTTTTAAGAAACTAATCACATTTTTAAAGGCAACAAGACTCACTAAGTCTACTAGTAAGTTACTACATGATTTTATAAATCTTCAAGTTCACAAGTTTATGATTATGCTTGTTTTTGGCTAGTTTGGTAAATAAAGGTTGTATATTGTTGATTGAGAATTGATTGAATGATTTTTCAAAAGAAAATGATACGCTAGTAAGCGTGGACGCCTCCATTTACAAAGGAAACTCTGGCGAAATTTTCCTAAAAATCCAACAGTTAGAAAATATTTTTCTAGTAAGTGTTTACAAATATATTTCTAAAATTTATTCTCAAAATAAACCTCACCATCATTTTTATTTCAAAAATTACCAAGCACCGGAGGTGAATTTTCGTGAATAAAATTTGAGAAATATATATTTAGAATATATATATTTTATAATAAAACGCTTGTGTGATTGTTTGTTATTCTGTGCATTAGATATATTATTTTTAGGGTAAAAATAATATAACTTGAAAATACCATAAAATTACGACTCCAAAATAATACCAACGCTCTCACAAAATAAATATTTAAGTTACACAAGTATTGTTGATTTACGACACGCTAAAACGTAACTTATGTATATTTCGGAAAATACTCTCATACGTATATTTTGATGAAGTATTATTTTGGAAAAGGTATGAGGTAAAATATAATATTTAGGGAAAAATATGTATATTTTGGAATTAAGATGTTTTTGACACGTAAATTAAATATATTTTCTAAGTGGGACTTAAAATATATTTTTCGGAATTAGAATTGTACATGTATAAAATCCCCCATCCTTGGGAAGGAATATGCTTATAAAATAAATAAGAAGTGTGAATAGGAAATAGTTGCCTAACTATTTTTCCAAAACATTAAACCCAAAGCCAAGGCACGGCCATCCGTCTAATAGGCATTAGTACGTGTAGGTCGTCACGCAGCAGATTGAGTTGGAGATTGACGTTTCAGGATACGCACTTCTGTGAGTTCATGTCCCCCTTTTCTCTTAACTGTTTTCAGTTTTATAACTTCGGGGGTGAAATACATGTTACAATTATTTAGGACATTTTTATACATGGTATGGTTAGCTTAAGGAGGGTTGGCACGTTCAGATCATGTGAGTGGTGGGTACAACGCTTAAAGCCATTAATCCTCGTTGTTAGGACCGAGGGACACAAGAGTGATAGATCTATTTGGGTGTAGTGAGCCCACACCCATGAGGTCAGGGTGACCCATAGAGGTGACTGTGTCTTCCAGCCGAGGCCCGGTACAAATTTGCTAGGTTTGAGTTTTCCTGCATCACTTCACACATACCAGTGGCTTTGCAACCCAGTGGTGATCTTTTTCCTTAATTGCTACATACCAGGAACATTTTTACACTGGGACGTACTTAAACGATTTATATACATACTCACTTTTACATGAACTCGCTCAACTTTTGTTGATTTTTCAAACTACATGTATTTCAGGAAATTAGTGGATCTGGTGAAGTATGCAATCGTGTCAAGCAGTGTAGGGAATAATGATGTCATCCAGGTTTAGGAAGTGTGACCCTTGCCTGGACGGGTTGCAAGTCTTAAACCGTATTTCTAGTTAAGTCTTTTGTCGTGTCGTATGAACATGTTTTTAATTATGTTATGGTTGTATGTTGTTTTATGTGTCGACTTTTAAAACAATGATGTTGTGGTAACTTTTAAAATTTAATGAATGGATGATCATCACGTGTTTTATTTTCATATAGCATTGTTATGATTGTGCTATGGTATTAAGAAGTCACACCAAATAAACCCATGCTTCCGCAAAAGCCAGGGTGTGACAGCTTGGTATCAGAGCCTCGATCATAGCGAACTAGGATTCTTTCTCGAGTCTAGACTATGATCACTAGGGCTCTCACGAAGACATTTTTACATTGCATACACTAAACGTCCAGATCCAGGGTACAAAACATTTTTACAAATAAAAGGCACACATACACTTTTCAAAATTTATATTTCAGTCATAGAGACTGAGGGAGTTCAGTCTTAGAGGCTGAGCGAGTTTAGCCTTAGAGGCTAGGGATGTTCAGTCTTAGAGACTGAAGGGTTCAATCTTAGAGATTGGGGAGGTTTAGTCTTAGAGACTGGGAGGATGGTCTTAGAGACCAGGGAGTTAGTCTGAGAGGCAAGGGAGTTCAGTCTGAGAGGCTAGGAGGGGTAGTCTGGGAAGACTAGGAGGATTACTCGTTTGTTTTATTGTGACTTACATATTTATTTGACTTCATGATTGATATATGTGCATATATGTGATTGTGTTACAGACACCATGGTTTCTTCTTCCGACACAGGAGTATCAGACATAGTGGACCCCATGGCAGTTGTGTCAGACGATGAGATACCATCAGAGGGAGACCTCTACACGTCCGACACCACGAGTACAGATGACGATGATTTTCAGCCGTTCGCGCTGCCAGACATCGGAGTTGAGATTCAGCCTGCTGATGGCATTCCTGCTGGGGATCTACCTCTTACGGTGATCCCTGCTCCCGTTCCGCTTGCTGCTTTCCCCATGGTGGATGTGCCACTCGATGCCGTATCGGATGATGACATTGATCTGTTCGAGGAGGGTCCCCCTGAGGACGACTATGAAGGCGGGGCCCCGATCGATGTTGATGCTATCCTTCCCATTGCTGAGGCGCCAGTAGAGGAGCTTCCTCTTGGTTCACCTGTCCCAGACTCGTTGGAGTCTGTGGCATCTGCTTCTTTGCACACCCTGGGCGTGCAGCATCACTCTCCTGACGCCGACCCCGACATGGCGATGTCAGCTGCACCTGGTCCGTCACACGAGTTTGAGTTTGACCATGAGGTCGATGACGATTTTGATCCAGTTTTTCCCCCTGGTTTCGATCCTGATCATGATATCGAGTTTATTCATGTGGACCAGCCCTTAGAGGCGCCAGTGGCTCCCATTGACCCATTGTTTGACATTCCTGCTGATTTTGATATGGACCTTGATGACCCTGAGCTCGCCGTAGCACCAGAGCCTGTCGCTGACCATGGCCTTATTCTTGATGAGGCCCCATCCGTTGCACTGCTAGATATGGGTGTACCGGCCATTGCACCTCTTGTTGATGATATACCCATTGCTGACCTTCCCGTTGTTGCTCCACCATTGGTGGATGATCCTGTTATTGATGCACCCATTGTTGCACCTGTAGTACCTATTTCAGCCCCAGTGCATGCGGACCATGCACCATTTGCTTCTAACATTGACCCCCGATACGCCGACACCCTCATCAGGTGGATCGACGATGATGATTACCTACCATTTTTGCTACCTATCACACCTCCCATAGCACCTGTTTCTGCACCCACTGATATCCCACTGTTTCACCCACACACCACTGATGTCCATCGCACTGATCTCCCCATCACATTCCTCCAGGATATACCGCCGCCTCGTCCTGGAGAGGGTTCATCGAGGCAGCCGCCTGTTTCTGTTCCACCCGTACTGTCATCATCTTTTCCGTTTCTGTCACAGTTTCCTCATGTTGCACCACCTACTGTACCATCTTTCATACCATCGTGCGAGCCATTTTTATGGACTACGCCCTCTGTTATGCCATTGTCTGACCCGTACCATCCATTTCATGTGGGGTACACTACGGAGGATATACTAGCGTTGCTGCAGCTACAGCAGGATGCACTGAGCCGTCGTATTCAGGAGCTAAAGAGATCTCCACGTCCGTCTTGTCACTGTCAGACCCCCTTTGCAGCACCGCACACTCCTCGTCCGCTTTCCCCTGATTTAGAAGTTCGTTTCTTGACATCTGAGCAGCAGATTGCATATTTGCTGCGCGTCTGTCGTGCCTTAGAGGAGGACTGGTTACACATGCGTCGCTTACTTTACTCTCATTTTCCTCCTCCTCCACCGCCATCAGCATAGATATTTTTGGTTTGATGCAGGTCGATCATTTTGGTGAGAAAGTCTCGATTGAGCCAGCTTATGAAGACTTTTGAGAGATCACACTTTTGTATATGATAGTTGTAGTTTGACTTGTATTTTTTAGGGTGATGTGACCCTATGATATCATTTGGATCTATGATGTACTACAAAACATGTAAAACAATATTGTGGTCATGATTAATGAAGCTCAATGGCAACGTTCTCACTACATGCTTTGTTGAGTTATATGTTTTAATTTATAACATGAGATGTTATGTGCTTGATGGATGTTACTGTATATGTATATTTATTATACTTACTATAACCTGACCAACATGATCATCTTTTAGAAGAAGCCTCCAAGACGCGAAGTACGCATGCCTACTACCCAGGCAGAACTCCAAGGGATCATTGCCGCAGCTATAGCACAGTATGCAGCCTCCCAAGCAGGAACAAGTGAGAGTATTTCGAACAACAACGGCAATAACAACCCACCCAATGGTAATGTTAAGTTGTTTGAGACATATTACAATACATTTAGATATTTATAGCACGACCGCTAATACCATTTGTAAAATCTAACGTATGTGCAGGGTGCACCTACAAGGAATTCCTCAACTGTAGGCCGTGAATTTCAACGACACTGGAGGTGCTGTTGCGTTTGTTAGGTGGGCTGAGAAGACAGACTCTGTCCTAAGAATGAGCAAATGCACTCCCGGGCAACAAGTGACCTACATCTCAGGGCTGTTTCTAGATGGAGCCCTATCATGGTGGAATCTGCAAGTGCAAACTTTAGGAGAAGCTGCTGCTTATGCGTTATCATGGAATGAGCTGAAGGAGCTCATGAGAAGGAAGTACTGCTCACGTGCTAAAATACAGAAGCTAGAGACTGAGTTCTGGCACCTAAGAATGGAAGGTCCTAAGATTGCAGAATATGTTCAAAGGTTTCACGATTTGTCTCACGTAGTGCCGTATATGGTCACGCACGAATTTAAACGTGTTGAGATATTCATCTCGGGATTGGCACCCCAAATCATGAGTATGGTTACCACGTCCAAGCCTGCAACGATCACGGAAGCCATCGACCTTAGTGTGGCACTTACTGAGGAGGCCATTAGGTTGAACAAATTCTCAGTTTCTGAACCAAAGAAAAAGGAGACACATGTTGAATCGTCTGGTGAAAACAAACGGAAATTTTCCAATTTCAAGCAGGGTACCCGTAATGTGAGCAGGAGGGGTGAATCGAGCACGCCGGCCAGAGCCGCAACCGGTGTCGAAAACAAAGGAAAGGGTTACATGGGCACTCTGCCCAAGTGTGGATTATGCCAGTACCATCATGCTGGCCCGTGCAGGAATAGAAAATGTGAAACTTGTGGGAAAGTTGACCACTTGAAGGATACTTGCTGGGTAGGTTCAGGCCAGGGTGGCCAAAGGGGTTTCAATAACAACAACCGTGGTGGTAATGGAAACCGCCCACAAGGGAATAATGGAGGAAATGGTAATCGTGGAAATGTCGCAAATCAAGCTGGTAACCGGGGAACAAACGGAAATCGAGGCGGGAATGGTAATGGGAATGGCCGAGGGCCAGGATGCTTCAACTGTGGAGACGTTGGGCACTTTAAAAGGGAATGCCCAAAACTGAACCAGACGCAAGGCCGAGTCTTTAACATTGGTGCGAGGGAAGCGCGCCAGGATCCTAACGTTGTCACTGGTACGTTCCCTATAAACCAACGCTTTGCATCTGTTCTTTTTGATACTGGTGCCGATTATAGTTTCGTATCGTTAGAATTTAAGAATATACTTGGGTTGGCCACTAGTAAGTTAGACGTTCCGTACTCGATTGAATTGGCGAATGGGAAACTAGTTGAAACAGGAGAAGTCATCAGAGGATGCGCGATAGAACTGGGAGGGCACGAATTTACGCTAGACCTACTGCCAGTCGAGTTGGGAAGCTTTGACGTGGTAGTGGGGATAGATTGCTTATCGAGCAACAAGGCTGAGATCGTTTGTCACGAGAAGACCATCCGCATCCCTATGACGGATGAAGAAACGATCGTAGTGCACAGAGAGAAGCGTGATACGCCGCTGAGAATCATTAGTTGTCTGAAAGCTAGAAAGTGTTTACAGAAGGGATGTGTTGCATTCTTGGCACACATCATGGATAAAGAAGCCACGGAGCTAAAGATAGAAGACATTCCGGTCGTAAGAGAATATCCTGAAGTCTTTCCAGAAGACTTGCCAGGATTGCCGCTACAGCGACAAGTCGAGTTCCACATTGACTTGGTTCCAGGCGCCGCGCCTGTAGCCAAGGCACCCTATAGACTTGCACCGTCGGAGATGCAGGATTTGTCAACGCAACTCCAAGAGCTGTTGGACAAAGGATTCATCAGACCAAGCTTCTCACCTTGGGGAGCTCCAGTTTTGTTCGTTAAGAAGAAGGATGGTAGTTTTCGTATGTGTTAGACTACCGCGAGCTTAATAAGTTAACCATCAAGAACAGATATCCTCTACCAAGGATTGATGACCTGTTCGATCAGTTGCAAGGTTCGAGCTTTTATTCAAAGATCGACCTTCGATCAGGATATCATCAGCTAAGGATACAAGAGGAAAGTATCCCGAAGACGGCCTTTAGGACTCGTTATGGACATTACGAGTTCCTGGTTATGCCATTTGGGTTGACAAACGCACCGGCAGTTTTCATGGATCTGATGAACCGAGTCTGCAAGCCGTACTTGGATAAGTTTGTGATCGTGTTCATTGATGACATTCTAATCTACTCGAAGACGAAGGTTGAGCACGAACATCACTTAAGAGCTATTCTAGAGCTACTTAAAAAGGAGAAGTTGTACGCTAAGTTCTCAAAGTGCTAGTTCTGGCTACGCGAAGTCCAATTTCTTGGACATGTGGTTAATGAAAATGGGATTCATGTTGATCCCACAAAGATCGAGGCAATCAAGAATTGGGAGACTCCAAAGACGCCAACCGAGATTCGACAGTTCTTAGGTTTGGCTGGTTATTATCGAAGATTCATTGAGGATTTTTCTAAAATCGCTCAACCTCTGACCGCACTCACACAGAAAGACAAGAAGTTTGATTGGGGTGACAAGCAAGAAGAAGTGTTTCAGTTATTGAAAAACAAACTTTGCGACGCACCGATCTTATCGCTACCCGAAGGAACGGACGACTTCGTGGTATATTGTGATGCCTCGCGTCAAGGTTTGGGTTGCGTGCTGATGCAGCGCCAGAAGGTTATAGCATATGCGTCACGCCAGTTGAAGATTCACGAGAAAAATTATACCACGCACGACTTGGAGTTAGGCGCGGTGGTATTTGCGTTGAAGATTTGGCGACATTATTTGTATGGTACGCGATGTACAATCTTCACGGATCACAAGAGCCTGCAACACATATTTGACCAAAAGGAGCTTAACATGAGGCAATGGCGCTGGGTAGAACTGTTGAATGATTATGATTGTGAGATCAAATATCACCCAAGGAAAGCCAATGTGGTCGCCGATGCCCTGAGTCAAAAAGAAAGGATTAAGCCTATAAGGGTTAGGGCTTTAGAAATGATCGTCCAGACAGACCTCTCTTTGTGCATTCGTGCCGCGCAGAGAGAAGCTCTGAAAGAAAGGAATATTGAGGATGAGTATCTCCGTGGGATGGAGAAGTAGTTGGTACCAAACGAGGAAGGAACTTTATGCTTCATGAAACGAATTTGGGTTCCTCTGTTTGGTGGTTTGAGAAAGGTTATATTCGAAGAAGCTCACAAATCTCGGTACTCGATTCATCCAGGTGCGGATAAGATGTACCAAGACCTCAAGGATTTCTACTGGTGGCCTAGGATGAAAGGCGATGTTGCAGTATATGTTAGCAAATGTTTAACATGCGCCAAGGTAAAAGTCGAATACCAAAAGCCTTCAGGTCTTCTACAGCAACCTGAAATACCCAAATGGAAATAGGAACATATTTCCATGGATTTCATAATGAAATTGCCAAAGACGCCCAAGGGCCACGATACGATTTGGGTCATAGTGGACTGTTTAACGAAATCTGCGCACTTCTTGCCAATCAAGGAGAAAGACAACACGAGTAAGCTTGCGGAGATATACATGAGAGAGATTGTTGCACGACATGGAGTGCCTCTCTCAATCATCTCAGATAGAGATGGAAGATTCGTGTCAAGGATTTGGCAATCATTCCAAGAAGCTTTTGGCTCGCACTTGAATCTGAGCACTGCATTTCATCCGCAAACTGATGGCCAGAGCGAGAGAACTATTCAGACATTGGAAGATATGCTGAGAGCATATGTAATGGACCTAGGTGGTAGCTGGGACAATCACTTACCATTGGTTGAATTTTCGTACAACAACAGCTACCACACCAGCATTGGAGCCGCGCCATTCGAAGCTCTCTATGGACGCAAATGTCGATCACCGATTTGTTGGGCTGATGCGGGTGATAGACAATTAGTTGGGCCGGAATTGGTCCAAGAGACGACAGACAAGATTGCACAGATCCGAGAGCGTATCAAGGCGGATTGTGACAGACAGAAAGACTATGCAAATCAAAGGAGGAAACCTTTAGAGTTTCAAGTTGGGGATATGGTTTTGTTGAAGGTTTCACCCTGGAAGGGTGTGGCACGCTTTGGAAAGCGTGGAAAGTTGAATCCGCGTTACATTGGCCCTTTCAGAATCCTGCAAAGGATTGGGCTTGTAGCATACAAGTTGGACCTACCTGCTGAACTTAATGGCGTTCACGGTACATTTCACGTATCTAACCTGAAAAAGAGTCCAACACAAGAGACAGTGATCATTCCTGCGGACGAGGTTCATATCGACGACACGCTCTACTTTACCGAAGAACCCGTTGAGGTTACGGATTGGAAAGTTAACAAAACACGCAGGAGTAGTGTCAAGCTCGTCAAAGTTCGATGGAATGCAAGACATGGGCCAGAATTCATGTGGGAACGTGAGGATCGTATGAAAGAAAAATACCCACATTTATTCCCCAAGACCCCTGCATCTAGTAGCAGAACTAAAATTTCAGGACGAAATTTCTCTAACAGGGGGAGAATGTGACAACCCTCAAAATTACAGGTATCCGTACAATTAATTAATTCTTAATTTGTGCTTAATGATTGTGCTTGATTACAACTATTGATTTAACTGCTTACTGAATTCTGTTACATACATACATATGCATCACATTTAATTCTGTCACTCTATTTATTACACACAAACATTAGTGATAACCATGATGCACAAAGCACAGTTAGCACAGTGAGCGGATAACCCAGAGAGATGCTGACAATGCCAGCACCTAGACAGACAATGCTTTTGAGGCTAGTATGAGCCAGAATTAGAATACTACACTAGTAGGGAGTGTAGGGAAGTGAGGACCATAAAACTGCGTCACTAGGTGATAGTTATAGTGCCGAGAAGTGCCTAAAACATACTTTAAATGCAGAATTCTGCACTAAATAACCAAAATTCAGCATTTAAAAATGCTAGTAAAGTGCAAAAACTTGGCAAAATAGTCCTAGATACTTTCCAAAGTGTTGGGAATTAAATGTGTCACTAAAAGTAATATAAAAGACACTTTATGGATTAATTTAGCACTTTATCGGATCAACATCCAACCGAGCAACCGGACTTTACCCGAAACATAAAAATAATGTCAAACACATTGTTTTTACTTTTCTGAGCTAGTTAGGGTCCCCGAACACCCTAACACACCTTATATTATATAACACACAATAATACACTAACTATATCATTAAAACTTAACTAGTTAGTAACTAGAAACATTACAACCCAACCCCATACCCCCCCCCTTCGACGGTCATGGATGTGGGGACAACCCCCACACTTCTTTTCCTTATTTTATTTGATAATGTTGGATGATGAGGAACACATTACATGATGGTTAATGTTGATTTTGGATTATAAATAAACTCAAGGGGTTAAGACTTTCATTTCACAAACACACAAACAAACAAGCTCTCTCCCCTCTTCTTCCCCCTTGTTCGGCCGCCACCACCACACCACCATACCACCACCTTCAAGTCTTGTTCAAGCGATCCATACATATCCAAGGGTGCTAGAGACCGAACAAGTAAGATTGGTGTACTCGGAAGCTCAAGGACCGCTCTTGTTTTCTTTTATCCAACACTTTTACGCTTTGAAACTCCCCTAGCCTTGTGCTAGTAGTAAGTGCCTTAGATCTTCATCTTGTTCATAATTTTGGTGGTTAATAGTAAAAAGAATGATAAAAATGTAAGAACTCTAAAGATCATGATCAAAGTCTTGAAGTATAAACTAACTAAAGATGAAAAATGGTTAATGTAATGGTAAAATCATGTTGTTCTTGTGTTGTTATGATTATTGTATGTTGTTTGTTAGCAAAACTGTTATGGTTCATCACATAGGCTTGCTAGATCATGTTTAAAGACATGAACTAGCAAGATGTGAAGGTTAAAAATATGTAGGATGATGAAATCATCCATACATAACTATGAACTTGATTAAATACATGTTTTCTTGAAAAATAAAGATCAAAATGGGTTGTAATCTCATAGATCTAAAGATCTATGAGTGGTTTTTCGAAAGAACCAAGTGAAGAGCATGAGTTTTGTTAAAAGTTTAATCTTACATAAACTAATCGTATTTTAGTGGGTAAACAAGTGTATAAACATTTGTGTAAAAAAAGAATTTCACAAAGAAGTATTTTTAGAAATCATGACTAGAAGTTGAAAACGTTCAAATCCTTTAAAAACAAAGTTTTTAAGAAACTAATCACATTTTTAAGGGTAACAAGACTCACTAAGTCTACTAGTAAGTTACTACATGATTTTATAAATCTTCAAGTTCATAAGTTTATGATTTTGCTTGTTTTTGGCTAGTTTGGTAAATAAAGGTTGTATATTGTTGATTGAGAATTGATTGAATGATTTTTCAAAAGAAAATGATACGCTAGTAAGCGTGGACGCCTCCATTTACAAAGGAAACTCTGACGAAATTTTCCTAAAAATCCAACACTTAGAAAATATTTTTCTAGTAAGTCTTTACAAATATATTTCTAAAATTTATTCTCAAAATAAACTTCGCCATCATTTTTATTTCAAAAATTACCAAGTACCGGAGGTGGATTTTCGTAAATAAAATTTGATAAATATATATTTAGAATATATATATATTTTATAATAAAACGCTTGTGTGATTGTTTGTTATTCTGTGCATTAGATATATTATTTTTAGGGTAAAAATAATATAACTTGAAAATACCATGAAATTACGACTCCAAAATAATACCAACGCTCTCACAAAATAAATATTTAAGTTACACAAGTATTGTTGATTTACGACACGCTAAAACGTAACTTATGTATATTTCGGAAAATACTCTCATACGTATATTTGATGAAGTATTATTTTGGAAAAGGTATGAGATAAAATATAATATTTTGGGAAAAATATGTATATTTTGGAATTAAGATGTTTTCGACACGTAAATTAAATATATTTTCTAAGTGGGACTTAAAATATATTTTTCGGAATTAGAATTGTACATGTATAAAATCCCCCATCCTTGGGAAGGAATATACTTATAAAATAAATAAGAAGTGTGAATACGAAATAGTTGCCTAACTATTTTTCCAAAACGTTAAACCCAAAGCCAAGGCACGGCCATCTGTCTAATAGGCATTAGTACGTGTAGGTCGTCACGCAGCATATTGAGTTGGAGATTGACGTTTCAGGATACGCACTTCTGTGAGTTCATGTCCCCCTTTTCTCTTAACTGTTTTCAGTTTTATAACTTCGGGGGTGAAATACATGTTACAATTATTTAGGAGATTTTTATACATGGTATGGTTAGCTTAAGGAGGGTTGGGACGTTCAGATCATGTGAGTGATGGGTACAACACTTAAAGCCATTAATCCTCGTTGTTAGGACCGAGGGACACAAGAGTGATAGATCTATTTGGGTGTAGCGAGCCCACACCCGTGAGGTCAGGGTGACCCATAGAAGTGACTGTGTCTTCCAGTCGAGGCCCGGTACAAATTTGCTAGGTTTGAGTTTTCCTGCATCACTTCACACATATCAGTGGCTTTGCCACCCAGTGGTGATCTTTTTCCTTAATTACTACATACCAGGAACATTTTTACACTGGGACGTACTTAAACGATTTAATTACATACTCACTTTTACATGAACTCGCTCAACTTTTGTTGATTTTTCAAACTACATATATTTCAGGAAATTAGTGGATCTGGCGAAGTATGCAATCGTGTCAAGCTGCGTAGGGAATAATGATGTCATCCAGGTTTAGGAAGTGTGACCCTTTCCTGGATGGGTTGCAAGTCTTAAACCGTATTTCTAGTCAAGTCTTTTGTCGTGTCGTATGAACATGTTTTTAATTATGTCATGGTTGTATGTTGTTTTATGTGTCGACTTTTAAAACAATGATGTTGTGGTAACTTTTAAAATTTAATGAATGGATGACCATCACGTGTTTTATTTTCATATAGCATTGTTATGATTGTGCTATGGTATTAAGAAGTCACACCAAATAAATCCACGCTTTCGCAAAAGCCAGGGTGTGACACCTTCTTGCCTAGAAGGAATTCTCCGGTACGAAGTTTCCCACAAGTCTTGCAAGGGGTAATAACGCCTTTTGATTTATCCTTCCTACCATGATATCGAAATTTTGCTTTCTTAGACAGACTTGAGTTGGTCCATTTTTTCGATGACCTCTTTTCGCCACGTTCCTCCTGTCTTTTAAGCTTGATTTCTCTATCTGAGCCCAATTAATAAGCTCATCAAGGGTTTCACATTTTGAGGGAGTGATAAACTCCCTAAATTCAGCCTTTAACATGTCATGGTAGCGGTTGATTTTCATCCTTTCCGTCTTCACAAAATCCCTGCAGAACTTCATCTTATCCAAGAAGGTATTCGTTATTTAATTGATCGTTTCATTTTTCTACCAGAAGCGTAAGAAGTCCTCCTGAATCCTATCAACGGCTGATTGAGGACAGTGATATTTCAGAAAGGGTTCCTTGAACTCCTGCCAAGTCATTATCTGAAGCTTGTCTTCACCTATCTCCTTACAATAAGCATCCCACCAATCCTTCGCTTGTAAAAGGAGTTGACCCGTAGCGAACATCACTTGGTCTTCCTTATCGCACCGACTTCGTATGAACACCGCTTCTATATTTGAAATCCATCTTTGGCACGCTATCGGATCAATCTTGCCATCATAAGTTGTAGGGTTGCACGCCATGAAATCTTTGTACGTACACCTACGTGCCTTGCTTTTACTTTTAAACCCTTCGATTATCTCCTTCAACTCTTCGATTTTACTAGTCATCATAGTATCAACCACCCCCAATACACGACTTTCGACTTCTTGAGCTAATTGGGGAAGGTTGGCCTGTATAACCCTTTATGCCGCTTCCATGACCTTATTATCAAATGCTTCTTGACATGCTACTTCATCATCATTCACATTCCATGCGTCCGTCATCTACACAATATCGTTTACATTTATTACAAATCATAAGCTTTCAACATATCAAGGTACTTTTGTCTATATTCACTTCATTCATAATCATACATTTCAATTTCAATCCCTTAAGTGTGTCATTCATTTCATGCCATTCCATACACTCCATTCGACTTTTACGAGTTTCATCTCATTATTACCACACCATTGTGATCACGTGCATCCTATTATACCTATTAAGGACTTTACGGGACCATGAAATAGGCTTTCGGGTAACACGGGGATGCAACGTATGTAAAACGACACAAAACAGCAAGCTGGAGCCGCACATGGCGACGGCCGGACAGCCCGTCGGCGACGGTGCCTAAAAAGGTGGCGTCGGCTGAAAACCTCCGTAGGCAGGAGATCAGGGCATCGGCCCAAATGATGGCGTCGGCGACGCACAAGACCGGCGTCAGCGACGGCATGTCTACTGTTGTTTCACTACATGTCCTGTTTTGGGTGTTTTGATCATTTTTCCGGGTCCGTTTCCAACCATACGGGTCCTGGAACTTCCCGTTTCACCCCCATTATTACTACCCCGCAGATATAACTTAAAATTTCATATCGTAAACATATCATACATACTTGTATCCACCGAAAACTTAAACTTTTACCTCATGTGCGGTCTTGGAGCGAACACACCTTCGAGCGAGCCGTCAGTTTGAGTTTGACCACTCTAACTTGTGCTTGAATCCCTCAAACCTCGACTCTGATACCAACTTAAAATGCCCCAACATAAAATACATTTAACCATACATGTTAAGTAAAAAAAACTTATTAAAGATGAAAATGTTTAAACATTCCAACGATTCCATAACAACCTTTTCGAACCAAAAAGGCTGACAAGTTTAAGTTGTTTTGTTACAAAGTGTACTAACCAACTAAGTTTTTGCCAAAACGAAATAACGACCAAAAGTTTACACATGTATGTAATACATAAGACCAAAAACTAGGACAATTCAAAATAAACATCTTCAGAAGCGCAAAGTGGGCGTGATTCATGTGTGTTTTTGTTCCATGTCGCCAAACCATAATGTTGAGGATTTACCTACATCAAACAACAAATTTCAAGAATTAAATTTGTCAACTATGTTACTTCTAATCTAATAAACCAATTTCATCCATTCCATGCCTTCATATCATTCTGACATTTACTTACCCATCGAAACAGGTCAAAACATACTTCTCTCAAAATTGAGATAAAACATACCATCCATTAACCCGCTAATAACGGGTTAATTACATACATAACATATACATCCATTCAATCCGTTTAACGAATCAAATTTCATCGATTCATCATTCATATTTACATTCACATCCACCCATTCATAACGGGTTGAATAATTGCATTCCTTTTTGCATACTTTTCATTCCTTCGGCTCGTTTAATACGAACCATTCATAATACATATTTTTTTCATAACATTCATTTTACATAACCTGTTCGCAACGAGTTAGGCTGTCTACTTCATAACTACTATAAACTATTGTAACTAAGGTTTTTGGTTCATGAACATTAAACGACCAAGTAAAGTTGTATGCGTAATCAAACATACCTCGATCTTGCGAGCCTTCCGATTTCCTAGCGTTTGAGCTTTCTTCTTTTACGCCTACATCTACACATTCGTTTAGTTAGCCCAACCAAGCATCATTCCATCATTTACATAATTCATCGTATAACAACATTATCATAAAATTTCCAAATTTCACATATTTGTTCTCTTAGACATTTCATCAAACATTTCACATTAATAGGAAATTTTGTACAAATACTCAAAGACATGATCCTACTAGTTCATCTAGTAACTTACCAACAATCAATCAAACTCATAAATCCTTCTTAATCTACATTGATTTATTTAACATTTCAAGTATTACAACAACATCATATGTTAGAATTACACTTGATTACTTCTATCTTTGATCATCTTATTCATAACATATTTTTATCAAGTGGGTTATACTAAAATCATTCAATGACCTAAAACCAAGCATGATTCTTGTTCTAGAGGGCACTCCTAACTCCAATTTACATATTTTGTTACATGAACTCAAGATTGGGTTGTAACCCACTTCCTACAAATCATAATTTCAAGGAATTGAACTTACCACTTCAATAATCGAGTTCTAAAGAGTGTAATTTGAAGTTCATGCATTAGATTTTCCTTCAATTTCAAGTTCAATTGATTGATTCTTTGAAACAAGGGTTTCCCTTGTTCTCATGCTCTTGTTCGATCCCAGACATACACACAGTGTGTGTTTTGGGGTTTTACTCTTTTTAATAATTTGAGTTTTTAACAATTTACACATTAGGCCCTACTAGTTTGTTTACTTATTTAACTTATACACTTCTCATTATATTACTAGTATTTGTAACATTTCCATTAACTAAGTTAAATCCTTAATTAATTTAACTTATATGTCTAATAAATCTTTTTGGGGTGTTACAAAAAAGAAGGACGGATCGATGCGTATGTGCATTGATTACCGGGAATTGAACAAGGTTACGATTAAAAATCGGTACCCACTACCGAGAATCGATGATCTATTCGATCAATTTCAAGGAGCTCGATTCTTTTCTAAGATCGACTTGTGCTCAGGACATCATCAATTGAAATTACAGGAAAAGGACATTCCTAAAACTGCTTTCAGAACAAGGTACGGTCATTATGAATTTACAGTCATGCCATTTGGTTTAACCAATGCCCCAGCCGCATTTATGGACATGATGAACAGGATATGTAAGCCATACCTGGATAAATTCATAATTATCTTTATAGATGATATTCTAATTTACTCTAAGAGTAAGGAGGATCATGCAGAACACTTGCATACACTTCTGACATTGTTGAGAAAAGAAAAGTTTTATGCTAAATTCTCAAAATGCGAATTCTGGTTACAAGAAGTGCAATTCCTTGGACATCCGGTTAATCATGAAGGAATTCATGTGGATCCCATAAAGATCGAGGTGATTACCAATTGGAAAGTCCATGAATCACCAACAGAAGTAAGAAGTTTTCTTGGATTGGCAAGATATTATAGACGTTTTATTCAAGATTTCTCTAGAATAGCCATTCCATTAACCAAACTGACTTCCAAATCATTTATGTTTAAATGGGGACCAAAACAGGAGGAAGACTTTAGGATTTATAAGCAAAGGTTAACCAATGCACCGATACTCGCATTGCCAAAAGGAACTAAAGACTTTATAGTCTATTGTGACGCGTCAAAGTTAGGATACGGATGTGTGCTGATGCAATGTCAAAAGGTTATAGCTTATGCATCTAGACAGCTTAAGAAACATGAAGAAAATTATACAACCTATGATCTAGAGTTAGGAGCCATAATTTTTGCCCTTAAGATTTGGAGACACTATCTTTATGGTAGTAAGTTTGTTGTATTCACAGATCATAAGAGTTTAAGATATGTTTTTGGGCAAAAGGAATTAAATATGAGACAAAGACATTGGATGGAAATTCTTAGTGATTATGATTGTGATATCCAGTATCATGCAGGAAAAGCTAATGTAGTAGCTGATGCTTTAAGTCGAAAGTATCACGAAAAGCCAAAACGAGTACGGTCTCTCAGATTAAACCTGCAGATAGATTTAAATGAGCAAAGTAGAAAGATACAGGAAATAGCAACCAAGGACGATGATGAAGGTTTAAAAGGTATGATTAAGGAATTAGAAAAGTGAACAGATGGAATTTGGAGATTCCATAAGATCAGAATCTGAGTACCTATTCAAGGAAACCTACGAAACCAAATTTTAGAAGAAGCCCATAAGTCAAAGTATACAATACATCCCGGTAGTGATAAGATGTATCAACACTTAAAAAAGAATTTCTGGTGGATAGGAATGAAAAAGGATATAGCAAATTATGTTGCTAAATGTCTAACTTGTTCATAGGTTAAAGTTGAGCATCAGAAACCTTCAGGGTTATTGCAACAATTAGAGATGCCAATTTGGAAATGCGAATTGATAACAATGGACTTTGTTACCAAATTACCCAAGACACGAAAAAGTAATGATACAATCTGGGTGATTGTAGACAGATTAACCAAATCTGCTCATTTCTTACCTATGAAGGAAACTTTCAGTATGGAACAGTTAGCCAAGTTATATGTAAATGAAATAGTTTCATTACAAGGAATTCCTTTATCTATTGTGTCTGATAGAGATAGCGGCTTTACATCTCATTTTTGGAAAAGTTTCCAAAAAGCAATGGGAACCAGGTTAAATTTAAGCAAAACTTATCATTCTCAAATGACAGACAAAGCGAAAGGACAATTCAGACAATGGAAGATATGCTTAGAGCCTGTGTTATTGATTTCGGAGGAAATTGGAACGATCATTTACCATTAATAGAATTTTCCTCCAATAACAACTATCATACCAGCATTAATGCTGCACCGTTTGAAGCACTTTATGTACGAAAGTGTTGTACTCCAGTCTGTTGGGCAGAGATTGGAGAAAAACAATTATCTGGACCAGAGATAGTGCAAGAAACAACAGACAAGATTATTCAAGTCAATGAAAGACTAAAAGCAGCACGAGATCATCAAAAGTGTTATGCAGATAACAGACGAAAACCATTGGAATTTCAAGTCGGAGACAAGGTATTGTTAAAAGTTTCTCCATAGAAAGGAGTGGTTAGATTCGTTAAGAGAGGAACGCTAAGCCCAAGGTATGTTGGACCTTTTGTGATTATCGAAAGAATAGGACCAGTAGCTTATCAGCTACAACTGCCAGAGGAAATGGCAGGAATACATGATGTATTTCATGTATGTAACCTCAAGAAATGCTTAGAAGACGAATCACTGGTAGTACCTCTTCAGGACATAGAAGTAAATGAGAAGCTTAAGTTTGTAGAAAAACCCATACAGATTATAGATAGAAAGATCAAGAATCTCAAACACAAGAGATTAGTTCTGGTCAAAGTGAAATGGGATTCAAAGAGAGGACCAGAATACACATGTGAACTTGAGTCAGAAATGGAAAGGAAATATCCACACCTGTTCTAATAGATCTCGAGGAATATATTTAAAACAAGGTGGGGAGGATATAACAACTTTCGAAAACACCCCTAAAAACGCCTTATTATACCCTGAAAATACGTAAACGGACCCCAATAACCTTAATTTTAACAAAAAATCAAATAAAACAATGAAATTAGGGTGCTCGCGGGCCGCGACCCAGTTCACCCGGAGAGTCGCGGGGCGCGACCAAGTAGCAGCTGGCGAAACCGCAGCGTGCCACGTGGCACACGACACTTGGCTAACGTATACAAGTGACTAACCTGACCTAAGCCCTAGTCTAGTCTCTCGCGGGCCGCGATGTGCCGACCCTAGTGGGTCGCGGGGCGCGAGCCATCCCAAAAGCAGCCTATAAATAGAGGTCGCTGGCCTCAGTCTCAAACCGCTCACAATTTCTTTTTATCTCAAAGTTATAGGGCGAATATTAAGGGGTATAATACCCCTAAAACACGAAGCTATGCCTCGTTGTAAGTATTTTAACCCCCGATCACTAATTTGTTACCCTACTCGATTGATCTAGTGCTCCGTAACGCATCTCAAGGCTCTGCCTGACTCAATTCATTGGAGTTCTGTCTCGTGTTGTAAGGCTAATGTGATTTGGTTTATCTTACTAACACATGTTTATTGTTTATTTTTAATAGATAATAATCAGGAACACCAATAGGAAGCTATAGAATTACCTAAGTAAACAATGTGAGTCATTCTCTTTTTCTACCAAACTGTTTTACCAAAACCTCAAATGTTTTAAGTTATACTTACAGTGATTGAGTCTATGTATTCTACAATTGTTGTCGGTATGTGGGGTTTTGTATACACTACTAGTAATCCGTTACTATTGGACAATGAGTTAGCCAATAAATGAGTAACATGACCACAGTCATGGAACTGCCAACATGACAAATACTGAATGAGTATATTGGTAGATATAAACATTGTAATCGCTCTCAATACTGTAAAGTTATAAAAGCTGTTTTGATTAAACTGGGATGCACTCGCCAGTATTTCTTGCTGATAAAACCTTTTTAAAATGTGTTTCAGGTAACTTAATGTGAAGTTAATCGAAGTCAGCCGTGAAGCACTGAAGGCTTAAAGAAGTGGCTATAAAAGTTATCTAAATAACAGAAGATTATGTTTTCAATAATTAAGGTTTATCCCTATAAATGTATTATCAATAGAACATGGGTTTCATCCCATTTATTTATTATAAAAGTTTGGTGTTTTGAAACTCTGAGATTTATTTCCTAACTAGGATCCTGGTGTTTTAATTCCGCTGCCAAATTAATAAACCCCGATACCACCAGCTCTGTGTTCTTGCGGCGCCCGCCCGCTCCTATGGTAGGGGTCGGGGGCTGCAATACACGACAACCTCAAAAGACGCGTGGTCATTTTTCTTAATAACCTGAGAATTCCAAGGGCATTTTGGGTAATTTCCAATGATAATGACATTCTCGTGTCGCGCGAAGAGGAGTACCAAATCTTGTCGCGCAACGCAACAGGGATGTTTTCCAGCATTTTTTCGTTCTCGATTCACCTGCTACTCGTCCGGAAGCTCGGTTTTCTTCATTTTCGCCCATTTTCACTTCCTTTTTCTTCCAGACACCTATAAAACACAAAAGACTGAGTACAAAGCGAAATCACAAGTAAAATGACTCAAAACTCTTCGAAAACTATACAAACTATACAACGGAAACATATGTATTTTGCAATACATCATAGAGTAAAATAAAATTAAATAGTGAAATTGAAAGTTGAAATAAAAATATATAGTTAATTTGTATATATTGAGTTCTAATTCTATATTATATGGGGCTACATATAACTTGGGTACCTACTGAAAATACCAAAACTATACAGATACACCTGTAATTCTAATTCTATAAAATCGTATTGAGTTCAAGTGTTCAACATGTAACAACCCGACTTTCCGGGTCATTACTGATTATCTGTCATTTCTTGCTTAATTGTTTGTACTCTCGAGATATCGATTATCACTATGGGTTAACTGTATTTTTACAACACATGATTTCTAAAATGCATATTACAACGCATGTTACAACACTTATTCAAAACACAGTTATCGCAACTAAACGCTGTTTATAACGCGTGCTGTTTAACGCATTTTATCGCATTATCGCATCGCTGTTTATACTAAACACTATCACAATGCAAACGTAACGCAATCTCAAAGCAAATTGAAATGCGGATTTACTTCATGCTTTACTTGTGTTATGTGTGTTATTTGTATGATTATTTGTTTAAAGTTATGTGGTTATCTCAACGCAACGCTCATACGCTCAAATGCTTACTCGCAACTCGCTTAAACACAACGCAACTCGCTTAAACACAACGCAACTCGCTTAAACTAACTCGCACAACACGGCTGTCCGAATCGACATCCGTCCGGATGACCATCCGATCGGATGGACATCTGACCGAAACGCCATCCGACCATTGCATATCTTGCACCGCCTTAACCCTCCTCTCACCTTATAAATAGTAGCCGTACACGTCCTTTTCACTTATTTGACATCTCCATCCGACCACTCGCTCTCAAGTCACTCTCAATCACTTTTTATCAAGATTCAAGGCTATTTCGTAAGTATTTCCCCTCAAATCTTGTACAATTATCATCACTACACACTTCTACATCATCTTCTCCATCAAAATCACACACTTTCTTCTTGAAATCACCTGATTTGGACTCCTTGAGGGTGGTTCTCACTCAGTTTCTTATGCAAACTGTTGTGTGACATCATCTCACTAAATTGGTTCAGATCTAAAGGATTTCCACACTATTCAACCAAATCTCAACAAGATCTCAACACTTTTCTACTGTTTTCAACTTTTTTTTTCAAGTTTTCTTTACTTTTTTCTCAAAACCGATGGAATCTAGACTCATTCAGACTCTCTACTCATTTCCTTGTTGAGAGCCTGCTTGAAAACGGATTTCCACCGGAGAGATGACCGATTAACGGGTCATACATGAAACGTCGTCAAGGACAGTGAGTCTGATGGAATGGGGTGATTTCCATCTGATCGAATGAACTGAATCTTGGTATGTTTCCATTGTTTGACACGTCATCACGCCGTCTCCGTTAAACCTCAAACTTTTTAACTTAGAAATTTTACAAGTTTTCAAATAACAGTTTGCCCGCTCGAACGGCCATCTGATCGGATGACCATCCGATCAAATGACCACTCGACCAGGTGACCTGTCCTTTATGCTAATCCTTGTTCAAAATGATTGACTAAACTTCAAACTTTAACAATTTTCAAACAACAGAACACTCACTCGAATGGCCATCTGATCAGATGACCATCCGATCGAATGGCTATCTGTTTGAACAATCTATTCCTTTATAACACTTCCACGCTTTAAAATACACGCCTCATTCGAATGGCCATCCGTTCGAATGGTCATCCGCTCGAATGACCATCCGTCCGGATGACCATTCGCTCGAATGGATACTCATCCGATCGACTCACCATTCGACACTTATCACATCCTACATTCTGTTACGCACTGTTCACCACTTACGCTACTGTTCTATATTCAGGCTAACTCAGCGCTCCCTTCAATCCAATGCAGTTCGTGTTTAGCAACTGCGAACTCTCTGGGAGTTTACTCGAACCCATTTTTTAACGCACTTTTGGGGGTTACTTACGTTCTTTATCGAAACACAACAACACACAACTCAAACACTTTTAACGTTAACCGCTCCCGCATGTTATATTTGATCTATGAATGCTTGTTACTATGCTTATACAGTGTTACACTGTACCGCCTCTATCAACGATAGTACTATAGTTTGGACTCTGCACCTGTCGTGGACATAGGTTCCTAGGGATCACATCTCTTTACTTCAGGTGTCCACTAGACATGTGTTGCGCATACTCTACATTGCAGTCTCGTGGTTAAGTTTGAACATAGTTTTGATAGTTACTTGCTTCGCCCGTTACGTGATACATGTTGGTTATGCGTAAAAAGCTTTCTCTATATATTCTATGCAAACTTGTGTACTCACCTTTACATTTTATGTATTGACTTTATTTTAACATATCTGACAGGTTGATAGGATGCTATGCTTGCTGAAACGAGTAGGAAGTCTAGAAACTCCACTAAATAAATCTGAGTTGTCGGAACAATGTTTGTTTATGAGACTGGTATTTGTAATGACTGTTTTGCTTTATATGTTTGATGGTATGGGACATTAAACGTTAAATATATTGACATTAACAGTTGTTATGGATTCTCGTGAACAATCTGTTTTGCTCAGTGCCACGCCCCGATGTTTCTGCCGTCGGTTGGGGTGTGCCAGATTGGTATCAGAGCCATAACTATAGGGAATTAGGTCGAGTCTTAGGCATGGTTGCAAAAGTCGTTAGGCGCTCCCTAGTCGGATTCGGGCGTACTCGGGAAGTACTCGGCTTAGGCGGAGATTACTCGGGGATTAATTGGCCTAGGAGACCAGTACTCGTGCCTCGGCAGCCTACCTTGTAGCGAGTACTCGGGGAGTACTCGGAGCCTAGCCAGGACTTTTACAACCATGGTCTTAGGATTGACCTAGTCTATAGTCTAAGTACCCACAGAGCAGCTTCATGTGAACCAGTAGGGGTTAAGTAGGCTTGTGCAACAACCCTAATTTTGATACTCTCGCTCGAACTCGCGAAAACTACATCTTTGTGCGAACACTGCATACTACAGCTTCGCACAAAGGAACCTTTCCTAAGGTTCAAAATGGCTACTGCCTTTCCTAAGGCTAACACAATACACACATTTTCGAAAACGCTCGCATAACACAACAGAGTGATTGGATCGAGATTAGGTGTGAAAACCAGGAACTCTTGTAGGACCGGTTTTGACTCCGTAACGATTGCGAACCGAACGTGTGACGTGCGGAATCCGTACACGAACGTGACCGAACACACGACGTAATATAATCTGTGATTCTATTCAATGATCTGAAAACGTATAAGCACCTGAATCATGTTGACAACACTTTCTCTCTCTAGACTTTCTCTCTCTAGCTCTAGATCTCCAAAGCTCCAAATGTGCAAAAGTCTCTAACTCTAACACTAAGACTTCTATATATAGGCCTTGGAATTAATGAGACTTCTCATTAATTACCAAAATGCCACCTTACTATTTCTATCTAATTATAACAGTATAAAGTCTAATATTAAGTTGTTTCCACTAAGATCGGACTTGACGGAGGCGATAGATATAACTGCACCAACAGACTCCCCCTTGGATATTGCCGCAGTCAATCTCGTAGCGTCTTATCTTTCTCTCTCTCTCTCTCTCTCTCTCTCTCTCTGAGTCTTCTTAAAGCTTTAACACGTTTTCATCAACGTAGACTCCCTCTTGCTTGAACAGAATCCCCGTGGATCTGTCTTCAGCTTCAGTTCCCTTTCAGTAGACTCTTCAGGCTCCCCCTTTCGTCAAGCTTTCGTGCTTTTGGGATCGACATCTGGCTTTCCAGTAACAAGCTCCTCCAGGATAGTTTCCTGGCTCCTTGAATGCACCCTCCCCCTTACGTTGAGCTCGTCTTCAGACTCGGCTATCGAGATCGTAGTCTTGCATAGTATCTTCAATCCTCAAACATTTATAAGTAAAAATGTTTTGAACATCCAGGATTAAAGACCTGGTTCTCTCAGCATAAGCTAAAATATTTCGAATATACGACAGTGAAAGCTTTTTCGATTGTCCAGGAATCGTGACCTGGCGCTTACAAACTTTTAATCAAGATCCTGGCTCTAAAATATAATAGTATGAATATATCCATGAATACTTGATTCTTTCCCCTTATCAACATGCTTTATAGATTTGGCAGTGTCAGCAACCAAGATCGAACACTAGCTCTATTACAATTGATTTTAACAATTTAAGCATCTGAATCACTCACAGTTAATCATCCAAGTCTAACTTAATGACCTTGGAGATCTCACAAACTGTTTTTGATTTTTGATTAAAAACTTCAAGTTTCAACTTAATGAACTTGTTTTATTTTCAGAAACACGATTAGCATACTCAGATTTTGAAACTCAGCTTTCAGACATCGGTTGTCGAAAATAAAGTGAAATTAAAATCTTTTTGTATTTTACTGAAATATAAAGAAGTTAAAGAAATATTTACAGACATATTTACAGATAATATTTTTGTTTGAGTTCGTGTCAGAGGATCGTATCAGTTTTTGACAAATCACTAGTAACGTTGAGCTTTAAACACTTTAAGTTCTAAATGATTCACTTAGATTGTCAGTATACTGATCCACTTAAATTTTCACACAAAGTTCAATTGATTCGAGATACAGATTTAGTATTTTAAGGACTTAACTTATTCGCGTGTCCCACCTCAGAATATATTCCTGTATCAAAATTCCCTAGATTCGGTCTTACAGGTGAGTATACCAATTTGATATATGTAATCTGGGTTAGTGCGAGACCTTGAGAGCTCAGGTATGAACTTTCGTTCAGTCAAAGAGATGAAGGCTCGACTTTAGGTGTGTTCCCTTGGGAATCTTCTTTACAACTGCTCTTGATTTGTATCTTTCGATATTTGTCAATTTTTAAGCAGAGGGTGAGCATTAAAAGCGCGTAAAGTATTATACGAGGTCTAGGCCATTGCTTCCGCAATATCAGAAGACCAGGTATAATACCCCAGATATCAAACAGTATAAAGACCTAGTATCTCAAAATCAAGCAATCTCTCAAACAAGATTTTGGGGGTTACCCATATATCCGAGAGATATTCCCCACGAGATAAGTAAGTATTGATATTTAGGTTTATATCTCGAAAACAATCTACTAAGCGTGTAAAAACCTACTGGCATATCATCAGTGAGACCGTTTATCACATTTAACATTCCAATTCTTTAGCGTACTATGATTGTCTACTGATGTACTATCATTTCCTCTTTTTACACAAAAACTCAAATTTTGAATTTTATCATGTTTTTGGCTTTTTCAAATATTCAAATGTTTTTGGATTTTCTGACATTCTTACTCCCCCTAAAATTCAAAACCATTTAAAGAAAATTTGACAACCTGATACTGATAGCTTCGACTCGCCATCCATTTTCTGCTTCTCATGCACTTATTTACAGAAAATACAATGTACCCCCATGATTTACAACACATTGATATTTTACAGTTTGAAAACCGTTTTTCAATCTTGTGAAATTAATCATGTTTGTTCCGCCGTGAGGGTTTCGGCATATTCAAGTAACAAATTTTTGAAATTTTGAATTTTTAACAAAATTTAAAAACAAACATATTTTTGATTTTTCAATTTTTTTGACAAAATGAAAACATATTTTTGGTTTTAAATTTTTTTTTTCAATTTTTAGGGTTTTTGAAATATTGTTTATTTATATACAGAAAACAAACAAACTCCCTGTTTCAACCAACTCAGGGTTCAGCAGCCTTCTCCTCTCCTTGTGCCAGGATGCTCTGACACTCCTCTAACTGACATTTCATTTTCTTCGGAAGCACCTGCACATTCAACTTAATTCAATCATTTGAACAATTTAGCCCAAGTCTTTTTGACCTCAGGCAATTTAACACAATATGCATCATGTAATTTCGGAAAATCTTTGTCATTTTGAACAAAGACTTTTTCAACTTTGACTTCATTTTTTTTATCATTTACTGAAGTCATTTGTTTCTTAACTGTCCATGTTTGTCCTTTTGGAGTACCTCGCTTGTAAAAATGTGAATCTTTTTGAACATTTTGATTTTGAACAACAGTTGGTTTCCGAAATTGTTGTTTTTTTGTTGCATCGACATTTGTTCTCCAACTTTGTGTTGCTCTAAATCTAGGTGTGTGAGAATTCCAGGTATGTCTTGAATCGAACCTATGCGGATTTGATTTCCAAGTTTGATTCGAAGAAAACTTGTTTCTGTTGTACCTCCAAGTTTGTTTTGAATCAAATCTGGTTGACCTTGGTTTCACATCCTTAGATTTCTGTTTCTCAACATCATCAGACTTCTTTTTTGTTTCAACACCAACAGGTTTCAGATTTGGACACTTGTGCGCAAGATGTCCAGTTTGATCACATTTAAAACATGTTCTTTTTGAGACATCTTTGACCTGTTGTTGTTGCTTTTTCTGAGCATAGAACTCTACATTAGACTGTTGTCTAAATTTGAGTTCTTTCTCTTCTTCGGAACTTGTTCCGTGAACAAAATTCATTTTTATTTGATAATTTGGTGTTTCATTTCGTTTCCAACTTTGTTTCTTCTTATAACCCAACCCAGCCTTCATGTTTTTCTTTTTGAAACCAGGTTTGTTATAAAAAAGTTTTGTGACCTTTTCCAGCAAACTTTTGAATCTCGGACTTTTCAATCTCAATCATTTTGAAACCTTTATCAATCTTTTATGAAATCACATTCTGAATCGGGAATACAATATCTAAGAATAATTTGTCTGATCCAATCATGGTATAAACCAATCCTTTTGGATCATCATTCAAATTTTTCTCAGATTTTGAGTTTTTCAGATAACCTTCATGAAAACTACCTTCATTTTCATCCTGTGATTCCGATTTAACTGTTTCAACCGACTCTTCTTTCAACACACTTTCAACGACATTACCTACCACCTCTGAATTACTAGAATCATCAGATTTGGAATAGGTTACGTCAATATTATCTGACATGTAGGATCAAGTTTCGATCAATACGAGTTAATCTGAGTCAAATCTGGGTTGCTAGAAAGGCGGAAACAGACTAGAAACCTTGCATCAGTGTTAGAATAGGAGTAGAAGAGTAGAAATACACTTTAAACAGGTTTTCCATTGATATTAGATGTTTTCGTACAGAGAGAAATGGACAGTAGTTCGGTACACCAAATCTCCAGAAGTTACAAATGAAAAAACCAAACAGCCTATTGATGCGTGTGAAGTGTTATATATATTAGGTGTATATTTTAAGCCCCTTTAACACTTATTTTAGCCAAGTTTTAAATTTATAAAACACGATATTTTACTAACACTAAACACACATATGGGCAAGTGCACCCATCGTGAGCGTAGTATAGTGTTGGTAAGATACCGAGGTCGTCCAAGGACACAAGAGCTTTTAGTACCGGTTTATCCTCAACGTCTAATCAAAATAAAAAGTTTAGAAAAATGTTTTTAAACTAAGAAAAATAAAAACTAACTAAAATGCTGAAAATAAAATAAAAATAAAAACAGATAGACAAGATGAATCACTTGGTTCCGACTCGTATCTAGTATAACCTTTGATTATTTCCGCACTTTTGCACATAATTAAGAGATTATCTTAGTTATTGTAGTAGGCCCCTCTTTTGAAGGTGACGTTACCCTCACCCCAGTAGTTTGAGTCAGCAAGGATACAATCCTAAAAGGGTGGATTATTGGAAGATAATGAATTAAGTTATTAATGCAGTATTATGGTAGGCCCCGCTTTTGGCGGTGACGTTACCCTCGACTAAGTAGTATGAGTCAGCAGGGATACAGTCCTAAATAGCCGGGTTATAGTATTAATAGTAGTTAACATATGAGGGGGTCAAAGAGTTTGGACCCCCGCCATCCAATACCGTGAAGTATTGAAGGAGGTCCTACTAAATTTGACCCAGGTCCATTGCAGGACCTCTAAACGCTGAACAATGGCAAGACCTTTACCAAACCGTTCCCTTAACCCCCGACCAGGTAGCCAACATACCTCCATATAGACCGTGGAGATATGAATGGTGAAAATCTTTTATTTTATATAGACAGTAAAATAATGCCAAGACACCACGGACAAACGATAAGGAAAGATCACCTTCAACATAAGTAACTAGTTATTAAAGTCATTAATACAAAACCAAATAAAAAGTGCAAAAGATTAGAAATAAAAAGTATTATACTAGACACTTTGTCTTCACCAAGTGATGTAAGAGACTTAGGCAAACATGGCCTTGATTGTCAAGAACTCTTACGATCAATCTTGGATCCCGAGACGACTCACACACTCTACAATGGACAATGGATGATGGTGGTGGATGATGGTGTTGTGATGGTGGTGGGTGGTGGATGAAGTGTGAGAGAGGTGGTGTGCCAAGGGATGAGTTGAAATGAAACCAAGCACTCCTATTTATAGGCTGGACAGAAGGCTGGGCACGGCCCCGTGTCCGCTGGGCACGGCCCCGTGCCTGTCTGACACTCTCTCTTTTCATTAATTGTAATTCGAAATTACAATTAATGCGCCTGCAGTACTTTCGACACGCCCCCGTGCTCACTGGACACGGCCCCGTGGTGGGCAATAGAAGCTTCTATGGATTTGTCTTTTCTGCTGCTTCTTGGGCACGGCCCCGTGCTGGCTGAGCACGGGGCGTGTTCAGTCTTCTGCCTTCTCTATTTTGCTTGGGAAGATGCCGTTAAGGGGTCGGGCAGTCCACTTATGTTCCTTTCCTTGTATTTATGTTAGATTTAGCTGTCTTTTTGCTTCTTTTGTGAATTTGAGCTCATTTAATCCTGAAAATACAAAAGGAAGACAAAAACACTCTTTTTCCAACATTAGTACTTAAAAAGGGTTAGTTTTGTGCCTTATTTGATGTAATTTATATGTTGCATTTTACACACATCAAATACCCCCACACTTGAACTTTTGCTTGTCCTCAAGCAAAACTCTTTAATATGTGGCTTACACTCCCAAATGGAATAGGTAGAAGAGAAGGTTTTGGGCTTGCCGTAGAGTGTCGGGATTTCCAAGATTCTTTAGGAAGTTTTATTTTTATTTATTTACAATCCTATTCGTCATGATTTATTTAAAACTTTTCATAAGAGAAATTATTTATTAGGGCATAGCATGCCTTTTTAAAACTCTATTTATATACAAGTTCACATACCTCACGGGAGAAATCACTCACACTCGGCCGAAGGTGTATTTTTAGTGAATCACTCGAGAGCGGCATGGAACTTATTCCTACCATAAGCTTGCTAAGCAATCAATCCTCCTCCTTTTTAACTTATATACCTTTGTAAATATCAAGAGGACTTTGTGGGTTAAGGGTTAGGCTTGGGTTAAAGGTAGGTGGTTGGGTTAGTGGTTAGTAGCAAAAAGGGTGAAAAAGCGTAACAAGTGTCGGTTTTCGTAGGACTTTCTATTTTTGTAACTCGTATTTTGATGAAGCTATTATTCAAACAAAGCTATTTTTGATAAACTTGTTTGTTTATTTTCTTTTGCTTCATCAGTAATACATTTTTTTTATCATACGAAAAACCGAACTTGTTACTAAAACAAAGGGTAAAAAAAATGAAAAAGGTTTTGGTGGGTAGAAGGTTGTTTGAATTGGGGTATGAAATGAAAAGGTTTAGGCTCAAAGGGGCTAACTAGGGGGATTTTTTTTTTTTTTTTGTATGTGGTAAAAGAAAAAGAAAAAATAATGGTGTAGAAATACAAAGGGTTAGTTCTAATGCCTCCATCATTTACTTACTCGGGTTTAAGTTGATAAGGACCGGGAATGTATCGTCATGGCAAGTTCTAGAGTCGTAAGAACCAAGCGGCTATTCACACAAGAAACGAAAAAATGAGCATTTAGTCTAAAGATGTAATTTTGTATGCTCAATAAAGGCTCAAAACTCACTTTTGTGGGAATGGGTTTTTATGTGACCAAGTATATATAATCAAATTTTAACTAAGCTTGTCATGCCCTTTTTTTTTTCTTATGTGGGTTCTTTTTATCACGACGCTATCGGTTGTAAATTCGTAAAAATATAACCTTTTTGAGAACTTGGATTTCCCGAGTTAAACCTAGACAAGTAAAAAAATGAAATTTTTGAAAAAATTTTGGGGTGATTAGCGGTTCCAATAGAGTTTTGTGTAAGGCTTGTTATTAGGACTTGCAAAATTTCCAAGGTTTTAGCATCCCCCCCACACTTAAATTACACATTGTCCTCAATGTGTCCCAAAAATAAATTTTTAGGTTGATTAGATGTGTAAAACAGTGTTAAAAAGCAAAAAATTAGTGTTACTGGCAACCTGGACACGACCCCGTGTTGAGTGGGCACGACCCCGTGTTCAGGTGCCAGTAACGAGAACTTACAGAAGATGAACACGGGGGCGTGTTGAGTGGACACGGCCCCGTGTCCGACAAAAATCTGCAGGTCAGTAACCAAAAGCAGGTCTGGGAGGTGAGCACGGGGGCGTGTTGGCTGGACACGTCCCCATGTGGACAGTCTGTAAGCCTGAAAAACAGGTTTCTTCTCCCGTCTTTTCTATCCTGGTCCTATAAGTGCTGAGGCTTAGCATTCCAAGCCTCGGTTTGTACCTGTTTCATCACTTAATACCACACCAAGTATCACAAACATCCTACATTACCATAGTTAATTGTTCCAAGCATAGAGTAGAAAAAGAAAAATAAAACGGAAAATAAAAGAAGTCAAGGAAAGTAATTTGTTCAATACTTGGCACGCAGGCGACCAATTGTTCAAGATTAAAAAGGGTTAACCTGGGAAGTCATCAACCAACCGCTTCCTCCTCTGCTCCTCTTGCCTATTCCATAGCATCGTCATCATCATCATCGTCATCATCCCCTCCATGGCGTGCAATGTGGTCTCGTATGTATCCAACATCGTCTTGGATCTCGGATAGATTTCTCTCTATAGCTCCGACCCGGTGGTAGGTGTTGCTCGCCATGTTATAGGTGTTCCTAGTACACATAAGGTTTTCCTACAACAAATCATGCAAACTTTGAAAGTTAGGAAAACCACCTCCCGAGGAGGATGATTGGCCCGGATCACCGTGGGGTTGGTACTGGTACTGATGATGTTGCGGAGCTGGGAGGACAAGCGCTTCTTGCGGGTTCCATGCATGACCTTGCATCCTTTGAAAGGTTACCGTCCCGTCTTCTGCCTCATAAATCAAGTTCATTGAGCGGCATATGTTAATATCCACCGTGCCCGACCATGGGCTCCTCTCAAATGCCCTAGGTATGTGAGCGAAGTGCTTGAAGAGACGGTACACCCATCCCCCAAAGAAAATAGGAGTCGGTGCACTAGTAAGGCGGTTGTGATGCATGTTTCGGAGCATGAGGAACGGAACATCGAGCGGCCTGCGGGTGTGAATGCAGTGAAGGACAAGCAAATCTCTTAACCCTACGACGCCACTACTTTCATGCCTTTGGCTAAGAGAATAGCCGAGGAGCCTATGGATGTATCTGTAGAGCGGGTCCCTCAGCTTTGTACTCTTAGTGCTGCTCGGATTGTAGTACCCCTCACCAATCTGAGCCCAAATAGCTTGGCGTTCGTTTTCTTCAATCTCTCTCAATGCCCCAGTATTTTCTTCGTTTCCCGCATCCTCTTCCGCATACAACCCGACAATTGACCCAAATTGTGCCATAGAGATCGAGTACCTTGTTCCGCCACACCGAAATGACACCCCGTTATTGTCAAACGGGTCGCACCTTGAAGTGAATGCAAAGGTACTATAGAATTCCAAAGTGCACTCATGGACGGAACAAAGTCGAGTTGTTAGGGCGACTCTGAGTGGTCCCGTGACAATGTTGTTGAAACGGTCAATTTGATTCACCAAGGTTAGCAATTCCGTGCAAGCTTGCCTGGGGTACTCCTCGGGCCTTGTCTGAAGAATTTCGTATCGCGCTCTCGCATCGAGCTCATTGACGTTAAATCTCGTGAACTTCCTGGCCATCTGCAAGAATACACCAAAAGTTAGCATGAAACAGAAATGTTTTTGGACAAAACTGCAAACAGCGGGCTGGACACGACCCCGTGTCCAGCGGACACGGCCCCGTGTCCAGGGGTCTGTTACTCAAAAATCCCATTTTTCGACCCGGTTTCGAAAACTTGAAGATTTTTGGTCCAATAGGTGCGGTTTTCCCCGAAAATGAAACCCTAAGTGCCGTTTTTCCCAAAATATCCCGTTTACCCTATCAATTTTATCTATTTCGGTTCAAGAACAAGGGTTTGGGGTTTTTGTGAGAAATCGGTTAAATCTATGAACAATACAAGTGTATTTACTTCCCTTAACACTAATCTAACTAAATGCAAACAGATTTAGGCAAAAATTTGAGGTTCGATCCGGATGAACTTCAAGAACCCTAGATTTTTCCCCAAATTTGTGGTGTTTTAACTACATGCAAGTAACTAATCTAACTACAAATAGTGATAGAATCATACCTTGATGTTATTAGATCGATAGAAGACGTCGAAATTCTGCGAATAATCGCCTGAAACCAGAGCTTTTTCGGGGAAACGGGGCGTGTGGAATGAAGAAACTGTTTTGAAAGAGGGGTTTTATCCCGACTGCAGCGCGGACACGGCCTCGTGCCGAGCGTGGTTAAAAATTTCTTTTTTTTTTAGTGCCCGTGTGAGTGCCCTCTTTCTCCCATAAGCTATGGTTAGAAAACTTACCGCTTTATTTTGTTGTCTCAATCGTTCGTAACTTACCAGGCATGATGTTTTTATTCCTCCACCGTTTGAAGCGAGATCTCTTCCTCTTCATCCTCAATGAATCCTTGATAAAGCTTCAGCCGTTGGCCATTGACTTTAAATGGAGGCCCATTTCGAGATTTAATTTCTACTGCACCGTGTGGAAAAATATGGGTGATGGAAAAAGGTCCTGACCACCTAGACTTTAATTTACCAGGAAACAATCGAAGTCGTGAATTAAACAAAAGAACTAGATCTCCTACCCGAAATTCATTAGGTTTAATATGTTTGTCATGCAAATGTTTCATTCTTTCCTTATAAATTTCAGAGTTTGAGTATGCATAATTCCTAAGCTCGTCTAATTCATTTAATTGACAAAATCGATTTTTACCAGCAAATTCTAAATCTAAGTTTACATTTTTGATTGCCCAGTAGGCTTTGTGTGCAATTTCTACTGGCAAATGACAACTTTTTCCATAAACCAGCTTATATGGGGTTGTACCTATTGTTGTTTTATAAGCAGTTCGAAAAGCCCATAAAGCATCATCTAATTTATCAGCCCATTCTTTTTTATTTAACCCTACGATTTTTTTCAAGTATTCGTTTTAAACCTCTATTAGTCACTTCGGCTTGCCCGTTTGTTTGAGGGTGATATGCTGTTGAGACCCGATGATAGACCCCATATCTTGTTAAAAAAATTTCAAGTTGATGGTTGCAAAAATGGGTACCTCTATCACTTATTAAAGCTTTAGGCGTGCCAAAACGAGAGAATAATTTTTTTAGAAATTTTACCAAAACTCTTCCATCATTTGTTGGAAGTGTTTCGGCCTCGGCCCATTTAGACAAGTAATCTACTGCCACAAGTATATATTTGTTTCCTTTCGATGGTGGGAAAGGTCCCATAAAGTCGAGTCCCCACACATCAAAAATTTCACAAACAAGAATGCCATTTTGTGGCATTTCGTTTTTGGAAGAAATATTACCAGTTCTTTGGCAAGCATCACATGTTTTTACAAGATTTTGGGCGTCTTTGTAAATGGTTGGCCAATAAAATCCTGAATCAAATACCTTTCGTGTGGTACTAGCAGCACCATGATGTCCTCCGTATGGACCTTCATGACAATGGCGGAGAGTTCTTCGTGCTTCACTACCATGTACGCATCGTCTGACGAGTTGGTCGGCACACATTTTGAAAAGATATGGATCTTCCCAAAAGTAGTGTTTCACATTGGCAAAGAATTTTTTCTTTGATGATGTGGCCACCCTTTTGCGACTATACCGCTAGCTAGGTAGTTAGCATAGTCGGCGTACCATGGTTCTTCCTTGTATTCCACCATTTCCAGGGACTCAGTTGGAAATTTTTCGTTGATTTGCTCATCCCTGGTTGCTTCCAAAGCTGGGTCTTCTAAGCGCGAAAGATGATCTGCAGCAGTGTTTTCTGCTCCTCTTTTGTCCTTGATTTCAATGTCAAATTCTTAGAGGAGTAGAATCCACCGAATCAAACGTGGTTTTGCATCTTGGTTTTTGAAGAGATATCGGATGGCAGCATGATCTGTATAAACTATAGTTTTAGAAAGAACAAGATAAGCACGAAATTTATCAAAAGCAAATACCACAGCTAGTAACTCTTTTTCAGTTGTTGTATAATTTTCTTGCGCATCATTAAGTGTTTTACTAGCATAATAAATCGGGTGGAATTGCTTTTCTTTTCTTTGTCCCAAGACAGCTCCAACTGCAAAGTCACTAGCATCACACATGATTTCGAAAGGAAATTTCCAATCAGGTGCTATCATGATAGGTGCATTGACCAACATTTCTTTTAAGGTGAGAAATGCTTGATTGCAATCATTGTCAAAGATGAAAGGAGCATCTTTTTCAAGTAATTTTGTTAGAGGTCTAGAGATTTTAGAAAAGTCTTTGATAAACCGCCTATAGAATCCGGCATGCCCTAGGAAACTTCTGATAGCTCGTACGGAGGATGGAGGTGGTAATCTAGAAATGGTATCTATTTTGGCTCGATCCACCTCCATTCCTTCGCTTGAGATCTTGTGACCGAGCACTATTCCCTCCGTTACCATGAAATGGCATTTTTCCCAATTAAGGGCGAGGTTAGTTTCCTCACATCGGGATAGCATTCGTTCAAGGTTATCGAGGCATTGGTCATATGAATCCCCAAAGATAGAAAAGTCATCCATGAAGACTTCCATTGTCTTTTCTATCATGTCGTGGAAAATGGCCACCATGCAACGTTGGAATGTTGCGGGGGCATTACATAGACCAAACGGCATGCGTCGATAAGCAAAAGTTCCATAGGGACATGTGAAAGTTGTCTTTTCTTGGTCTTCGGGTGCTATCGGGATTTGAAAGTAACCTGAAAAAACATCCAAGAAACAATAAAATTTATGACCGGATAATCTTTCTAACATTTGATCAATGAAGGGTAAAGGAAAGTGATCCTTTCTTGTCGCTTCATTTAATCGTCTATAATCTATACATACTCTCCATCCTGTGACGGTTCTCGTTGGTATTAGTTCATTCTTTTCGTTAGTTATTACTGTCATACCTCCTTTCTTTGGAACTACTTGGACAGGACTTACCCAAGGGCTATCGGAGATAGGATAGATAAGTCCGACGTCAAGTAATTTGATGACTTCGTTTTTGACCACTTCTTGAACATTTGGATTTACTCGACGTTGTGGTTGTATGACCGATTTGTAGTCATCATTCATCAAAATTTTTTGTGTGCACATAGAAGGACTAATTCCTTTTATGTCTACCAGTTTCCAAGCTATTGCATTTTTGTGTTTTTTCAAAAGATTTATTAATTTTTCTTTTTCTAAGTTATCTAATTTAGACGAAATAATTACAGGTAAATTACCATCTTTGTCTAGAAAAGCATATTCCAAACCTTTTGGAAGTTCTTTGAGCTCAAGTGGCGGGTCTTTGGGAGACTCCTTATTTGGTTGCTCATTTCGATCAAGAACTTTAAAAGTTTGTTCTATGGCGACCTCTTCTTCAACAAAGTGGTCAATCTCTTCACTTGTATCGGGTGGTTCATCTTCATCTTCAATTAGGGGGTCATTATTGCCGAAAGGATATTTCATTGACCGTTCGAGATCGACACTTCTTTTAAATGCCCCTAATTGAAGAGGTAGATTGTTGAACTTCCAGTTTTTCAAAGCTTCGTGTGTTTTTACAAATGGTCGTCCCAACACTAGAGGAGCGTCATTGAGGATGACAAAGTCGGTTGGGATTACCATTTGATTTTCTTGAACCAAGACATCCTCAACTATACCGATTGATTTTATTATTTTCCGATTGGATAGAAAAATGGGTATTTGAAGTGGAGAAAAATCACTAATACTTAATTTTTCGAAAATGTAGTTAGGCATTATGTTAACACAAAGATCTTTATCAATGGTGACATTACTAATAAACGAATTTTGAAAGAAACATGGAACCGGTGTAATGTTAATTTCAAATGGGTCTTCTTTTATTAGTGAGGTTTGATCATTAGTTAACTTAACACTTACCGTTTCGTCAATTTTAGTGTTAGTGTTTAATTCTTTTAAAAACTTAGCATGAGTGGGTACTAAACAATGATTTTCAAAAGAAGGTGACAAGAGATTAATTTTTTCAAAATTAGACTCTTCTTGAATTTTAACGTTGTCGGACTCACCTTTTTCGTTGTTTAACTCATGTGTAGGTTTTTCACTTATTTGTTCTTCCATTTTAACACTTTTAGTTATCTCTTCCTTTTTTAGTTCTTCCCTTGCGCGAGCTTCTTTTATACATCGATCGATAACTCTAATGTGTTCTAATATCCTATCGGTCACTTCGGTTATAGAAAAAGAATCATTATTTCCTAAGCTTGAATCCGGTTGTTCGACCCTTTGTTCCTCATAATACCCATGTGAAGTTGATGGTTCACACCATTGTTCTTCATTGTAAGCATATGATGGATAAGGTTCGTAATTTTGTTCTTCATAATACTCATATGAGGTGGGTTGTTCACGCCATGGTTCCTCATAATAAGCATACGAAGGTGGTGGCTCATATCTTGGTTCCTCAAAGTATGAGTAAGAAGGCTCATACCTTGGTTCGTCAAAATATGAGTATGAGGGAGGAGGTTCATACCTTTGGTCTTCATAGGATGTGTATGAAGTTGACGGCTCGTACCTGGGCTCCTCATAGTATGTGTATGAATTGGATGGTTGATATGAGTGATTATTTTGAACCGATCGTGCGTTACGACAATTAGTGCAATAATTACCCCTATAATCATCCTCATCATAGGTGTAGTTGTAACCTCCTGAGTATTGATCCATAAGGATCACTCAGCAGACCACAACCGAGTCTCGAGATCAAAAAACAAAATAAAAACGGAAACAGAGGCTGGACACGGCCCCGTGTTCAGTGAGCACGGCCCCGTGTTCAGGATCTGTATCTGGGCGTTTTAATTAAATTTACTGATTTCGTTGAGCACGGGGGCGTGTTCAGTGAGCACGGCCCGTGTTCAAGCTGCTGTTACTGGGTGTTTTTATGAAAATGTGCAGCACGGCCCCGTGTTCAGCGAACACGGCCCCGTGTACAGGCTACTGTAAATGCAAAACTAAACCAAAATGCAGAAAAAAAAAATGTGCGCGCTTTTAAAAAGGTTTTGAAAAACTGATTAGGCCGTCGATTTTAAGCTTTCTTAAAATCCTTGTGTCCCCGGCAACGGCGCCAAAAACTTGATGCGTGTGAAGTGTTATATATATTAGGTGTATATTTTAAGCCCCTTTAACACTTATTTTAGCCAAGTTTTAAATTTATAAAACACGATATTTTACTAACACTAAACACACATATGGGCAAGTGCACCCATCGTGAGCGTAGTATAGTGTTGGTAAGATACCGAGGTCGTCCAAGGACACAAGAGCTTTTAGTACCGGTTTATCCTCAACGTCTAATCAAAATAAAAAGTTTAGAAAAATGTTTTTAAACTAAGAAAAATAAAAACTAACTAAAATGCTGAAAATAAAATAAAAATAAAAACAGATAGACAAGATGAATCACTTGGTTCCGACTCGTATCTAGTATAACCTTTGATTATTTCCGCACTTTTGCACATAATTAAGAGATTATCTTAGTTATTGTAGTAGGCCCCTCTTTTGAAGGTGACGTTATCCTCACCCCAGTAGTTTGAGTCAGCAAGGATACAATCCTAAAAGGGTGGATTATTGGAAGATAATGAATTAAGTTATTAATGCAGTATTATGGTAGGCCCCGCTTTTGGCGGTGACGTTACCCTCGACTAAGTAGTATGAGTCAGCAGGGATACAGTCCTAAATAGCCGGGTTATAGTATTAATAGTAGTTAACTTATGAGGGGGTCAAAGAGTTTGGACCCCCGCCATCCAATACCGTGAAGTATTGAAGGAGGTCCTACTAAATTTGACCCAGGTCCATTGCAGGACCTCTAAACGCTGAACAATGGCAAGACCTTTACCAAACCGTTCCCTTAACCCCCGACCAGGTAGCCAACATACCTCCATATAGACCGTGGAGATATGAATGGTGAAAATCTTTTATTTTATATAGACAGTAAAATAATGCCAAGACACCACGGACAAACGATAAGGAAAGATCACCTTCAACATAAGTAACTAGTTATTAAAGTCATTAATACAAAACCAAATAAAAAGTGCAAAAGATTAGAAATAAAAAGTATTATACTAGACACTTTGTCTTCACCAAGTGATGTAAGAGACTTAGGCAAACATGGCCTTGATTGTCAAGAACTCTTACGATCAATCTTGGATCCCGAGATGACTCACACACTCTACGATGGACAATGGATGATGGTGGTGGATGATGGTGTTGTGATGGTGGTGGGTGGTGGATGAAGTGTGAGAGAGGTGGTGTGCCAAGGGATGAGTTGAAATGAAACCAAGCACTCCTATTTATAGGCTGGACAGAAGGCTGGGCACGGCCCCGTGCCTGTCTGACACTCTCTCTCTTCATTAATTGTAATTCGCAATTACAAATAATGCGCCTGCAGTACTTTCGACACGCCCCCGTGCTCACTGGACACGGCCCCGTGGTGGGCAATAGAAGCTTCTATGGATTTGTCTTTTCTGCTGCTTCTTGGGCACGGCCCCGTGCTGGCTGAGCACGGGGCGTGTTCAGTCTTCTGCCTTCTCTATTTTGCTTGGGAAGATGCCGTTGAGGGGTCGGGCAGTCCACTTATGTTCCTTTCCTTGTATTTATGTTAGATTTAGCTGTCTTTTTGCTTCTTTTGTGAATTTGAGCTCATTTAATCCTGAAAATACAAAAGGAAGACAAAAACACTCTTTTTCCAACATTAGTACTTAAAAAGGGTTAGTTTTGTGCCTTATTTGATGTAATTTATATGTTGCATTTTACACACATCACCTATTTATAGGCTTTCCAGTTCGCATGAGGACAACATACCACTTCGCATGAACTGGCTAACTCCAGTTTATGCGATCTGACATTCAATTGTCAGTTCGTGCGAACTGGTGCATAACACATATAAAACTTAACTTTTACATTTTAACCCCTATTACATTCAAACGACACGACCTAGACTGATGACGTAGGCGATAGAAATTATGTACCAAGAAACTCCCCCTTGGATATTGCCGCAGTCTTCAGTCAGCCTGTCTTCAAAACATTCTTTCACAAAGACTTGAAAACCTCTTCTCTCTTCTTCGGTTTCTTCAATAACGCTTTCCGTAGCTTTTCATTCTCTTTAGCAGCTCTCTGTTCCTCTTCAGCTAGTCTTTGTACAACTGTAAATCTAGCAATCCTGTCTTTCTCTTCACGCTCTTTTCTCTCCTTTTCAGCTTTCAGAAATTCTTCCTTTTCAATCTTTCTCCACTTTGATAACCGCATATTTTCAGAATTTATTCCTTTATGAAAACATATCGTCGCAACTTTCTGAAACTGTAGAGCTTGATCTTTATATTCTTTCTTGTAACCAATCTTGTTCACAAACAAACACTCGATATCTTTCGCTGAGCAGTTCACTATCCACATCGGATTGTACAGATGAATATATCTGACTTCATTTCCAACTTTGTACGTAATCACTGCTTCGGTTGACATGCAGCTATAAACCCAACATAAGAACCCTTCATGAAAGTTTTGTTCCATTTTCGGTAATGGAATATTCTTCAAAACTCTGGGCTTTTTGATCTGCAAAATTGTTTCTTCAATGCCTGTAACTGGATCTATCCTCTTGACTTTCTTCGGATAATGAGGCTTCCAGTGTTTGAATTCTTTGAATGCTTCAAACTTCATCAAACCCCATGTAGGCATATCGTGAACCCTGACCGGATAAGATGATGTTCTAACTTTGGGCAATTCTTCAACATCCCACCAAGGCAGAGACATTACATCTTGAATGTATTCAAAATACTGAACACCGAATTCTCTTCTGATTGCATAAGCATTCACTTGTGGCAAATAACCCCAGCTTATTATATCTCCCAAAGAAACTTCTCTATCTCTTTTGTAATACTTCAGTGGTCTTTTGATTTTTCTCTCTGCATCTTTCCTGAACCACTTCTTTCTTTCTTCGCGTCATTCATCTTTCGAAATTTCATGAAAACTTTTATTTTTAACACTTTCTGCAACCTTTCTTCGCAATTCATCTTCATTCGCTTGACTGAAGAATTCAGCAAGTGTTGGAAAGCTAGAAGTATCAACGTTAACGTTCCCAGACTGATCTTCATCACTCCAATCTTCTACTTCCACTTTGTCGTAATTATCAACATCTTCAACATATCTGTACTGATATTCAGGTTGCTGATTGATATCAAACTGATTCAAATCTTCTTCAAAATCGAAATTAAAATCATTATCTTCAATATACGTCATCTTGATGATCTCACCTCTATTGTAAGTATGCAAAATTTCACCTTCTTCTACATCGTGTTCAAGACGTAGAATCAATCTTGTAACATGATCAACATTCTCATCATCATTCTTAGCATCCTCATGCTCCCCCTTTCCACTTGCATTCTCAGGTTCTTCATTAGAATCATCATAAAGATATTCATCAATCTTCCCTTCTTGAGACGCTTCAGTTACTTTGATACCCGAAGTACCTTGATCATCATCATCATTGCCATCATCATCATCATCATCACTATATACAGAATAAACATCATCTGCATCATCTTTCAAAATATCATCATCATCGTCAATCTCACCAGATACAGAAGATATCGGACAAGGATCTAGAACTTTTGTTGGCTCGGTTAGAACAATTGCCCTTTCAGTAACTTGAGCAACACCTTCAACTGGAACACCTTTGCCCTTATCTTTCATTCCAGCTTCTATTTCTGCTTCACGTCGTGCTCTAACTTCCTCAACTTCTATCTCTTCAAATCTTTGTTCAATCGGCTTACCAATCAAATTTTCCAACACTTTCTTCATCATATACGATTCATGTTATTTCTTAGCATTATTGGCCTCTAACTCATTGTTTTTCAGCTTAAAGTACTCATTCTGCTCATCCCGTTGAGCCTTTTCTTCTTCCAACTTTGATATTCGAACTTTCAAAATATCAATGTCAACTTGATCAGCTTCAATCTTTTTCAACAAAGATGTATTCTCTGATTCAACAGTCTTGACACGCTTTTCTAACTTCTTTTTTCTCAACTAACACCTCTTCCACCTTCTTTTGCAACTCTTTCACAAGATCATCACTGACAAAGCTAAAATCATCAAGCTTTTCAAGAACTGTACTCTCTGGAATATGTGGAAAATCTTTAAATCCAGACGATCCAGGAGTAGTTTGAACTGGTGGTTATGTGGTTGGTGGTGTTTGTAGAATGTGTGGTGAAGTTATAAATGGTTATTCATGAATCGGTGATGAAATGTGATGTTGTTGTGATGATTGTGGTGATTGTACAAGGTTTGGTGATGATTGTTGTGGTGGTGGTGATTTAGGTTGATTATGTGGTGGTGAAGGTTGTTGTGGTGGTGGTGATGGCGGTTGTGATTCTTGGATAGGTTTTGATTTCAGCTTGATTTTTAACTTTCGCACTGCAGGATATACGACACGTTTTCTTGACATAGATTTCTTCCTACCTCCAGAAGGTGGTGTTTGTACACCCTGAACATGTTCTGGTGGTGGAACATACGTTTCATCATCATCATCCGTACTCCTCTTTCTTTTCTTTTGTTTTTCTTTTTCTCTTGGATCGTAGTTTTCTTTGATCCATTTATCAACTTCAGCATCAACCTCATCATCAAAACCAGATAAACCCTTTTCTTCATCATCAACAATCTTCTTACCAGCTGCTTTCTCAGTTTCCAGAGTATCATCAATGTCTTTCATCAAACGCTCAGTTTCAGGAGATAGCTGATCTTGATCTCTATTAACATTTTCTTTAGTCTCATCTTCTTCTGGTTCATCAACCAACAAAGTTTCAACTGCTTTCTTTTTACGCTTCTTTTGTGGTTGAGAAGATGATCCTTCTTCAGCTTGAACTTTCGGAGTTCTCTTTCCACCTCTTTTCTTCTTTTCTTCCTTTGTAAACCTCTCATTTCGAGTTTCACAAAAATCTGCTAACTTCGTCAATTCATCAGCTGCACTCTTTTCTTTCATCTCAACATCATTCCTCCACTTCAAATGATTGACTGGATCTGGATCCTCATATTTTTTATCTTTGATGTACCCGAAAAATTTTGTCTTCTTCGGTTCTCGCCATTTCATGGTATATTTGGATAATCTGATCAACGTTTTATTATCCATGTGATGTAACACCAAGAGATCATTCTCTTCATCTTTCACCAAATTCGGATAGGCATGATCCAGCATCATCTGTACGAACCTCGGATACATCCAACTTCGACTTTCAGAAATAATATTATCTTTCATGTAGTGAAAAATGATTCTTGAAAAATTATACTTCTTGTTAAGAACCAACGCTGTCACCATACACATCTGATAATCTTTCATCACGTCGTATCCACCTTTTCTGTGACTAAGTGCATGAGTTACTGAATGAATAAAGAACTTATACGGCTTTATAAAACAAGCTTTTGAATAGTTTGCATTATTCAACGGACCAGTATATCCCATTCTTAGCATTCAACCCTTAACCATTCTTTCTGGAAACCCTGTTGGCGAATTTTCATCATCTGGGAAATCTAACACTTCACGTACAAGCTATTCTGTGATGATTATTTCTTTATCTTCACCATCTATGCTCACACTTGAATTAATCACGTCACACTCTTCATCGTACTGAGCATTCTTCTAGAAATGAGCAACATGAGATTTGAAAACTCTGTGCTGATTCGTCAGCGCCTTTTGAATTGGTAAACATTTTATGAACGAGAAAATCTCTTTAAACACAGTCATCTTTGGTAATGTTTCATCATACATACAGCAAATATTGTGCGACGGATCAAACTGCACATTCGATACCTAAAACACAAACATAAACCAACACATTAAACAAGTTGCACAATTTTCAAAACACAACTATACTTTCACACGATCTGGCCTTCATGCGGAGTGGCCATCTCATGCGGTCTGACCAATTTCAAACGAAGTGGATTTCAAACGATGTGGACGGATTCGAATGATGTAAACTCAAACGATTTGGCCAACTCGTGCGATTTGAAACACTCACACAATTTGGTCATCTCGTGCGACCTGATGGTCATCACTTTGCTTGAATCAACACTTATGAATAGTAAAAATTACAGATTTTAAAACTTGATTCAATCATGAAATTGAAACCCTAGATCTGTTCTACATCAAATTCCGAGTACACTGATGTAATTTTTGTTCGATTTAATTCATTATACAACCCTAGATCTAAGTTCAAAGTGTCGGTTCATTCGAGTTCAATAGATTTGGTTCAATTAAGCGTCAATCCATACCTTTCCCATGTTATAAGTTGAGCAAACCAACTTATAATATGATTCCGAACAACAAATTCACAAGATTCCGGCTTGAAATCGATGAAATCAAATGATTCACTCAAATCACTCAAAGGGTGTCTGTTTGGTGCGGAGTGAGAGCTGAAATGAAGCTCACGCGATCTGGTCTCTTCCTTATATAGGAGAGCCAGGTCGTGCGAGATGAAATGATGAAATGATTTTGAGGAGTTCATGCGGACTGGCCTTGAATGAAACTGTTTGGCCAGTTCGTACGAGTTGATCACCTCGTGTGAACTTTTTATTTTTTCAAATTTTTCACTTTTTATTTTTTAACTTTTATTATTAATTATATACCAACACACTCAGTTTACCAAGTCCAAATTAACAACCCTGGTAAACTGTTTAGCCTGCCAAGTCCAAGTTAATGACCTTGGCTGACCAAATTCTGATCTCGCTGACATTTTGAAATAATTTAAGTTCAAATTAATGAACTTTTAAACATTTTGAGCAATTACCAACATTTTTCTCAAACATTTTCTTGTCCAACCCAAATGATCCAACATGTTTAGCACTGTGGAACTTTGATCATCAGATCCCCAACGTCTGTTGTCGAAAATAAGATGAAAAATCAAATCTTTTTGGGTTTTACAATATATATGCTAAACAAACATAACATCTTTTTGAATTTTTGGATTTAAGAAACAGACAACTGTACAAACATATTTACAGACATCTTTTTGTGAGTTTGTTTAAGAGGATCATATTAGTTTTTGAGACATATCACCAACACCGTTGATCTTGATTTAACTTTAAATCTTAAACAAATTCACTTCTGATTGTCAGTATTGTTGTCCACTTAAACTTCTACACAAGTTTCAATTGATTCGAGATACGAATTAGTGTTTTAAAGACTTAAACTTATTCACGTATCCCACCTCAGAATATACTCCTGCATCAAAATTCCCTAGATTCAGTCTTACAGGTGAGTATACCAATCTGATATATGTATTAGGGTTAGTGCGAGACCTTGAGAGCTCAGGTATGAACTACCATTCAGTCAAAGGGATGAAGGCCCGACTTTAGGTGTCTTCCCTTTAGGGAATCTTTTCTTCAACTGCAATTGATTCGTATCTTTCGATATTTTATCAACTTTTTGTGCAGAGGGTGAGCTTTTAAAGCGCATAAAGTATTTTACTAGGTCTAGGCCATTGCTTCCGAAATATCAGAAGACCAGGTATAATACCCCAGATATCAAATAGTATAAAGACCTAGTATTTCAGAATCAGGCAATCTCTCAAACAAGATTTCGGGGGTTACCCATATATCCGAGAGATGTTCCCCACGAGATAAGCAAGTATTGATATTCAGGTTTATATCTAAATTCAATCTACTATTCGTGTGAAGTCTACTGGCACATCATCAGTGAGACTTGTTTAAAATCATTTTGTCTTTCCATTTCTTTAGCATGTTATGATAGTCCACTGATGTACTATCATTTCTTCTTTTTCACAACAAAACTCTTTTTGATTTTTCAATGTTTTTGTACTTATGAAATTTTATCATGTTTTTGTATTTTCTATAAACTTTCTACCCCTAAAAGCAAAAACATATTTTTTGTGTTTTGGGTTTTATAAAAAGCTGTAAAGAAAAATTGTATAGAAAACATGACAACAAGACACAGATCACTTCTGATCGCCGTCCTCCTCGGCCATACACTCTACCACCCTCCCAGAAAACAAATTCTTTAACCCGTTCAATTTCAAAAGATAATTAAATCTTGTTTTATCAAAGGGTTTTGTGTAAAAATCAGTTCTCTGATCATCGGTGTGTATATGTTAAATTCGAATCAATTTTTTCTCGTAGCAATCACGAATAAAATGATGTCGAATCTCAATATGTTTTGTTTTAGAGTGTTGCACCAGATTTTTAGTAATATTAATGGCTGTCTCATTGTCCACATAAATTGGCGTGTCTAAGAACTGCAAACCATAGTCTCTCATTTGCTGTTGGATCCAAAGAATCTGAGAACAACAACTGGAAGCCGAAACGTATTCAGCCTCACACGTCGAGAGAGCGACTGTGGTTTGTTTCTTGCACTGCCAGGTGATTAACCGAGTTCTGAAGAACTGGTAACCAGTAGTTGTGGACTTTGCGTTCAACTTACAGCTCCCGAAGTCAGAGTCAGCATAACCAGTTAGAGAGAAGTCACCGGATCGAGGATACCACAAGTCGGTGCTTGGGCAACCTTTGAGATACCGTAAGATTCTCTTCACTATCACCATGTGTGACTGTCTCGGACTTGACTGATACCGGGCGCAGAGGAAAGTTGGATACATGATGTCCGGTCGTGATGTTGTCAGATACATTAACGATCCAATGATTGACTGATAAAGCGTTTCATCCACTTTCTCACCACTTTCATCCGGATAGATGCCATGATTTGTAGCCAGGGGAGTTGATGTGGGAGATGATTCAGACATATTGAATTTTTCCAACACATCGTTCACATATTTGGTCTGGTGTATGAAGATTCCATCGGGCAGTTGCTCAACCTGAAGCCCTAGGAAGAACTTCATCTCCCCCATTGAACTCATTTCAAACTTCTTTTTCATGACCTTCTCGAACTCTGTACACAAATCATCGTTCGTTGATCCGAAGATTATATCGTCCACGTAAATCTGCACGATAAGTAGATGTCCTGCAACCTCTTTTGTGAACAGGGTGCTATCAACAGTCCCTCTGGTGAACCCGTTGGTCAGCAGATGCTGGGAAAGCATCTCGTACCAGGCTTAACGCCTTGTCGAGTAAATATACCTTGTCTTTATGTACAGGATCGGTAAAACCCGGTGGTTGTCCGACGTACACTTCTTCTTTGATCTTTTCGTAAAGGAATGCAGATTTGACATCCAGTTGGTAGACATTGAATTCTTTCCATGACGCAAACGCCAAGAAGATTCTAATTGCCTCAAGTCGAGCAACGAGAGCATATACTTCAATAAAGTCAATCCCTTCTTGCTGACTAAATCCTTGGACTACCAAACGTGCTTTGTTCCTTACTATAACCCCTCTATCATCTCGCTTACATTTGAAGACCCACTTGGTCTTGATCAACTTCTGATCTTCCGGGAGATCAACCAACTTCCACACTCCAAGCTTTTCAAATTGTAGTAGCTCTTCTTGCATTGCATTTACCCAACTTTCTTCGGTTAATGCTTCTTTGTATGTTTTCGGCTCTGCCTGCGAGATAAAACATTTTAATGAGAACTCTTCATGTAAAGGTGCTACAGAGGAATAAAAACATGTAAGGCCTTTGTTTATTTGTTCGTGGGTTTTCACGCCGCTGTGAAGGTTACCAATGATTTGCTCTGAAGGATGGTAAGATAACGTTCTTGGCATGACTATATCTGGTATGCTCACTTCCGATTGCAAATTTGTTATGTTCTGATCACCCGTGTGATCAACAGCATTTGAAGTCGTAATATTTGGTTCCTCGTCATAAATCGGATCGGTTTCCTATTCTGAGTCATCAGATTGATCAAATATTGGAGTTGTTTCTTCTGGGGGTACATGTGCAGTTCCACTAGGACCAGCCTCATGATCATCTGAACCCACGGTGGGCGAGGAAACTACCAACGGTCTTGGTACTTGTTCTTGTGAAAGAGACTGCTGTTGTTGGTATAAGAATGCTAGTTCCCCCTCACTTGGCTCTGTCGGTAGATGGAATGACTCCCAAAGATTATCATAATCAAATAGCAACCTGTTTCCGGGAAGTTGATTCGGAGCAGTAAACTTTTGACAGTCAACATGTTGAACTTGTATGATCTTCCCCAAACTCGGAACAAAAACTCTCTTCAAGGGACTAGCGTAACCTATAAAAAACCTTCATTAGCTTTTGCACCAAATTTACCGTCTGGATCAATGAACGTGCATGGTGATCCAAAAGGTTCTAAGAATTTTAGATTTGGTTTGTATTGATGAAGCAATTCGAAACAAGTTTTCTTGAACTTCTTCACCGCAAGAACTCGATTGAGAGTGTAACATGTCGTAGCAACCGCTTCACTCCAAAAATATACCGGTAGTTTTGAATCTGCTAACATGGTGCGAGCTGTTTCGATCAACGTATGATTCTTTCGTTCTGCGACACCGTTTTGTTGTGGAGTATACGGTGTGCTGAATTCATGAAGAATACCCTTGTTGTTGCAGAATTCGAGCATACGGTTGTTCTTGAATTCCATGCCATTGTCGCTTCGAATGCATCTGATCGGCAGTTTGTAAACATTCTCCATCTTTTTGAATAACCTCATCAAAGAATCAAACGTTTCGTCTTTGCTTTCTAGAAACAACACCCAGGAAAATCTTGTAAAGTCGTCAGTAACAACTAAACAATATAGATCTCCACTTACGCTTTTCGCATTTACCGGTCCGAAAAGATCCATATGGAGTCTTTCAAGCGGTAATCTGATGGAGTTCAAGAGCTTTTTCGGGTGTGATTTCTTCGTCTGCTTCCCTTTCTTGCACTCAATACAATCATCTTTAAGATGGAAGCTTTTCAAATTAATGCCTTCAACAAGATCATTATGAACTAAAAAGTTCATCTTTCTCACATGAATATGTCCCATTTTATGATGCCACATGATGCATTCCTTTTCTGTCACCTTCGTCTTACTCACAAAGCATTGTGCCTTTTTATATGTCATTGTTGCAACGCCCATGTCTAGTACTTAAAGATCGTTTTCACGAGGAGCGCGCATCAACACCATTTCTTCAGGTATCTTAAACCCTGGTATAAGAATCAGACATTCATCTTTTGTGAAATGAACAGTGAATGACTTGTCACAAATCTGAGAAATGCTTAACAGATTGTTTTCCAACTCAGAAATGTAGTTCACTTTATCAAATAACACAACTCCGTTAGTAAGTATTCCTTCACCAACAATTCTTCCACCTTGAGTTCCAGCAAACCCGACATAACCTCCATTGATTGATTTGATGTCGTAAAGCAATGCTAACATTCCTGTCATGTGCCTTGAGGAGCCGCTATCCATTATCCATTAGAAATGATAGACCTTGGAAGCCCCTACACACATCAAAAAACATTCACTTAAACAACGATACCCAAGATTTTTCAACATTTGGTATACTACCAAAGACAATATCATGAGCTACTTTGTCAAGTTTTGGAATGTTAAAGACAACATTTGGAACATTAGGTTCTGGTTTTGATTTTAGAGTTCCCTCCTTGATAGGTGGAAATTCTTCAATCAACTTTTCTGACTCGAACTCAATTTTCTCATTGTTGGTAGCACAGATTTTTGTTTCAGATTTTAAAACCTTTTCCATTTTCTTTTCCTCAAAAGATTGTTTAGGTTTCTCCACCCATGATTGACTTTGGGAAGTCTTTGTTTTAGCATAAAACTTTGAAGTCTTTTGTGATGTTGAAATTTCACCAATTTCAAAAGTTGATTTTGGTTTGTCCTCTGACTTCAATGATTCACCGCGTTTAAGAATACGCACGGGGGATACCATATGTGATTTTCCCTTAACATCCTTTGAAATTTTTGGTTTTGGTTTATGGAAAACTGGTTTTATCATCTTTTTGACACATTGTTTTGCCATGTGACCAATTTCATTGCATTGATAACAAATTCTTTTGTCATATTCGACAAAAGTGGATCTGTTGGTCTCATTTCTTATCTTTTTGGCTGCAATAAAATCATCAATTGCTTGCTTACTAAAGATATAATCCTTTTCGGCTTCTGTATTATTACCAGCCACAAACACATCACTCAATTTTTCTTTTGGCTTAACTTCTTTCTTAGCCATTTTCTTCTCAAAACCAACACCTTTCTTTTTGAAATTATTACCATGTCTCTTATTATCATTGTTACGTTCCCGTTCATTTTTCTTTCCCGGGTTGTTAACAAAAGATTTTTTTGGTTTTGATAGAAACACATTGTTGTTAACTTCTGAGATATCAATTTCCAGAAGCTTAAAAACTTTTTCAACATTTTCCAGTTTTGCATTCTGAATCGGGTACTCAAAATCAGTATACAGTTTGTCAGTTCCGGTCATCGTGTAAACCACAATGATCGAATCGTCATCCAAAACTTTATATGACTTTGGTATAAACTTATCAAGAAAGTTTCCATCATCTTCAGAATCTGAACTGGAATTCTCAAAGTGAGTTTTGACCGTTTCAAAATCAGTGTTATCACTCTCTTCACCCAACACTTGGTCTACAACTGTTTTAACCAGTTGTGACTCGTTGTTGGTGTCTGATGGAGAGAATGTAACATCTATGCTTTCCGGTAACTCATTCTCCTCTGTTCTCAGTTTGAGGTTCAATGCCTCTTCCACCCTGTCTGGATATTTTTGTGTATAATGATTCCACATTGGGGTGGAACATTTTTGAAATCAGCTTGTTGAGGAACGATTTGATCAATCACATATGAAGATGAAAGATAACTGATCAACTTTATGTCGACACTTTCTGTCTCAATACACCTCAGTTCAAGTTCCTTCTTTAGAGATGCGATTGTGTCCAGATGCATGTTAATTGACATTTGCTTATCCATGACCGTAGCTTTGAGCAAATTAGCAACTTTATCATTTTCTATACTCTCATTTTGAATCATTTTGATTGATCGTGACAGAGTGTCAAAAGCTTCTTTAACGTCATTAAAATCAAATTTTAAGTTATCGTTAAACCTTTTCAACTCTTGAAACTGTTTGTCTTTTTCAAGACAATCCATGCATGGTTTTAAACAGTTTTTGCATGGCGTTTCAGGAATTGGATCAACCTTTTCAAAAGCATTTTCTTGTTTATCATTTTTACTTTCTGATTTACCAAACCCTCTGGACTCAGACTCAGGTTTCTCTCCGGTTTTAGACTTCACATTTTCTGGTTTGCCATCGGACTCGAGCTCCTCTCCTGATTTGCCATCGGACTCGGACTTCACATTTTCAACTGACACTGACTCTTGAGTTGCATCTTTGGTCTCATTGTTATCAGAAGGTGTTTTAGTTTGTTCTACCTCTTGCAGCTTGACCATAAGAGCTTTGTCTGCTATTTCTTTCAAAGTCTCTTCATTCATTTCCTTTGAGACATCAATGATTTCTTGACCGGAGTTTGTTCAACTTCATACTATGGGCAAAAACCCGTAGTCGGTTCACCAAAGAAACCTGCAAAAGAATTGAACACAATATATGGCATTATAGATTTAAATGAATTAACAATAACCTCCTGTTCAGATTGATAATAGTAGACCGCTGCTGCTGCCTCTTCTAGATCAGCATAACTTTCTTCATTCACCACTTCACTGACTACTTCAACTTCAGGAACACATTCCTCGATTTCATGTTCCGGTTCTTCAATTATTTCGGCCATCATTGCAAGACCATCTCCTGGAACGTACTTATCCCAACTGAAGCCTTCTGGAAGCTTTTCATCATCTTGATTCACCAAAAGAGCTTTTTCTGTTTGTTTGGATGGACTGTTCTTGATTTGAGGTCGTGGATTGAATGGTTGTTGGCTATTTTTATGATAGATGGCCTGTCGATAGTAATCGTTGACGAATGGATTCTGATGGTTATTCACTTCTCTATTCAGACATTCGCGCTTGAAGTGCCCTTTCTCTTTACACTTGAAGCAAGTTACCTTCGATTTGTCGAATCCAAGCTTACAATCAGGACCTAAAAGACTATTTCTTCCCGTAATTTCAATGAATCTCTGAGCTCTTCTCACAAGACTCGTCATAACCCATTTTATGTCAATGAGTTCTAGTTCCTCAGGATCAATTTGGTCGTAATCCTCTTTAGTCATGTCTGGGTTACCAATTCGTCCGGCTACTAGACTCTCGTAAGACTCAAGTACAGAAGCTAGAAGTGCTATATGCTGTTTTGCAGCTGTCTTGGTAAAATCTTGACCGTTTTTTATGTTAACAGCGATATTGCACTGTATCCCATGACTATGACTCTGATTGTTCGAACCTGAAGAACTTTGAGAAGAAACCTGTTCTTGAAAATTCTGAACCTTAGGATTCGGTTCATAACTTGAAAATGGTGAAAAGTTGTTTCCCGATGAAGAACTTTGAGATACTCCCGATGAAGAATCTACACTGAATGCAGTTTGAATCTTTGGACTCGGAGTAGATGTGGCAAATGAGCTTCCTTTGTAATAAAGCTGAACATCTTGCTGTACGTTTGCAGATTTCATTTTACTCATCTTCCGCATTTCAAGCTCTTGAGCTTCAATTCTCTCAATAAACGTACTCAAATTGAAACCTATGTATTCCAAGTTGTTCTTCAAAACCAATAAGAACGTACCCCACACTTCTTGTGGTAATGCGTCAGCCAACTTATCAACCAACTCTTCATCTGTTTTATCGATACTCAAACATTTAATCTCCAGTACCAAGTGCCAATACCTCTCAATTAACTCTTTCGTTGATTCTCCACTGATAGCAGTAAATATGTCGAATTCTTTTTTCAGTAGTGCCTTTTTTACTTTTGATCATTGCAGCACTTCCAAGAAATTTGAGTTTAAGAGCATTCCAAATAGATTGCGCGTCATTCTGATGCTGTAGCAGTACCAAAATGTCTTCCTTAATTGCCTGTTGCAATATACTGACCATCTGCTTCTCGGCTTTAAAGCTTTCTACTTCAGCTGGAGTTAACGTGTTAAGTGTTTTTGGAAGACCAGCTTCATTCAACGGAACTACTTATTCCGTTTCAACTTTCAGCCAACATTCGAGGTGATTCGCCTGAACCCACGTGCGAAATCTATCCTGCCACCCCGAATATTCTTCGATGTTGAGCAGTTTCGGTGGTTTTTGTGTCACACCCCGACCGCGTAAAACAACAAAGCGCGGCGGAAACATCGGGGCGTGTTGCAACAGAATTAATGTTTCATAACCATGGATACAAAAAGTGTTTCGTTTTATTAAACATTGAATATTTACATCGTCTGGAAATCTAAATACACAATTTTAAACATAGTCTATCATTGTTATTGAGTCACTAAGGCCTCGTCCAATCCTATGTGAGCATGCATCTTATCAATCGATATCATTCAACAATACCTGAAACATATGTGAAAACGAGGTCAGCAAAGAAATGCTGGCGAGTACATAGGTTTTGTGAAAATAAGATTCATGACTTCTGTTTAAGAAAATGTTTAGTCATGAACCTTGTAATTTGCTTTGTCTTTGTAAATCATTTGAAAAATAATAAGTTCGGATGATATGTATAATAAGAGAATAATGCATGATTAAATGAATAACCATGTAAAATGAGTTTGTATAATATAAGTTGTTTGTAAATAAATGTCTTGTGAAAAGTATGTTACTTGTATAAAATGTTCTATGTCTCGAACTGAAATGATTCAAATAACGCTACAATATGTAATACCATACAAACACTTATATATAGGAAGTACCAGCGGCGTATCCACCATGTTTGTATCATATTACACACGCATCGTTACTTAATCAATTAATCAAACCAAACCACCAAAGTAATGTTCATGCCCAAATGTAAATCATGTAATATGTATAACCAAAATGATATGTATGGCTAGTGAAATGCATCAACTAAACCATAGGTGAAACGCACAAAACAAAGTATTGAAGTAAAACTTGGTTTAAATCAATACTATGTTTCGTGGAAATGCATGATCAAATGTAAATCATGTCCAAATGTTTACCCAATCGTTAACCCATTTTGTAAAATCGTTCTATTCGTTCTTGTTATTGTAATCATTCAAAGCGTTCTTGTTTTAATTGTGAAACTACTTTATGGTCGATTCTCTAATAACATTCAAACCTTCTTGACGCGTTCCTCGCTCCATCTCGCTCTCGTTCTCGTTCTTAACAAACCCTTACCAAAGGATAAGTTAATAATTACAGATTCAGTCGCTACCCACAACCCCCACACATAACAATGGGTGCAGTAAATAACGGGATTTGTCAGATCCTATGGTACCATAACCTAATACTGGTCGGCTTGATCATTGCTAATGAATGTCATCGGTTATGTAAACTACAACCAACAAGTTTGTTCACTTTTTGAAATTGTTATTAGTTTTTTGAAATCATTGTATTCGTTCTTGAAATCATTGTTAGCGTTCTTGAAATAATTGTTATTGTTCTTGAAACCACATTGTAATTGTTATTGAAATCATTGATAAAGCATTTAGCACATATGAGTCACCCCAAAACAGTTTGGAAAACAGTAAAAGAGGGGAATAATGTACTCGCCTGAGAATGCTTGGAGGTCTTGAACAACAACCAAACAAAGCTTGAGGGAGCACGGAATCAGTCGGCAAATCTAAACTATATAAATAAACCGGACTTAAATCGGGAGATCGGATAGGATGAGGCTTGGCAAACCAAATGAGTATTGGAACTCATATGATATGGTTTAACAAGGCCTACATACTACAATGAGACTAACCTAAGTGCTTTCGACCAATCGCGACTCATTAAGGTAACTTATGCTACTTTAACGCGTCGTGCGCGTGAAACGCGTTCGGACCGTCTAACTAGTCCTATGACAAGTGTTATATGCCTAAACATGTTACATAATTAGTTATGTGACAAAAGTTTAGGTTACATATGCTTAATTACCAATTATACATGAAAAGGGTATTTTGGTAATTTACCTAAGGCATATAAACTACCTATCATACAACTACTCAAACGATGTGACCATAGGGTATAACCTCGGAAAGTTATTCCCTACCTACTATGGTCACCTAATGTGTTTGGTCGGATCCTAATGATCGACCAAACTGGGTCGGGTTCGAGGTATAAGCGATTCATCAGATCGCTTACCCTACGACCCTAGACAACGTGGTAATCAGTGGGCATAGTCCCAAGGGACTATGACCAACGTGATTACAATCACGTTGAGAAGTTCAAAAGAACTTCGCATTGACCATTACTGGTCAACGCTGAAAGTCAAACAAAGTTTGACTTTCGGACTCGAAAAGCAATAAAATAAGGAAAAGAACGAAAGAATACTTACGAAGGGTCCCCGAATGCTAAACTCGATTCAAAAATCTCAGGTATGAAACAAATGTTTCAACTTAGAGTTTCTCAAATCAAGTTTCTAGTGATTTTTAGCAATGGGGGTGGTTGGGTATTTATAGGAATACCCGAACCGTTAAGATCGCTTCATGGAAAACGTGCCTTAATCCCATCCGTACATGTGTTGAAATGTCATGGTGTTTAAATTCCATCCATACATGTGTTGCAAAGTTATGGTGTTTAGGTGTTTAAATTCCATCCATACATGTGTTGCAAAGTTATGGTACCAAAATTCCATCCTTATCCGCTGACTAAGCAAGTTTAGAATGTGTGGTTGTGAATTAAACAACGGCTAATACATCGAATCTGGTCCCGAATGCGAAAAACGAACCAAATGACGCGACGAATGGATTTTTCTTATGGCGAACACTAAAATAAAATATTTTAGTGCTTACATAAATTTTTGGATGTCCGGATGTATTCAGAACGTAAGTTATGCGCAAAAATGCAAACTTGTGCACTTTTTGACACTTTTAGTCCCTGAATGACCCAAAAGTTTATTTTAGCACACCGAACCCCTCAAAGCCTATTTCTAAGCTATGTAAAGGATATTTAGGGTATGTTTAACTTATGGTCATGTTCCGGAAGGTCTGTTACAGTTCAAATTGGCATACTTTCGCAGTTTGTCAACTTTAGTCCCTGTAAGCGATTTAACTTGATTTCACCACGCCAAACCTTCCAAAACTTATATATAAGTTATGTAAAGGTTATTCAAGGTATGTTAAGCCTATTTCACTATTCTGGAGTGTTCGTTGGATTGAACTGGTTATATTTACGCATTAGTGCGCGTATAACCTTCCAGAAAGTGATTTAGAGTTTGAAATCAAACAAGAGTTGATATGTGCAAATGATACACATATTTTTACAAATCCCAAGTATGAAATATAATATTTCATTGGTTTGGTATTTGTTTGATGGCCGTGGAGGCACATGTGTTACAGTCTCCCCTACTTTAGGAAATTTCGTCCCGAAATTTATTTAGATGAAACTTGTGAGAGCTTGGAAATATGAAGTTGAAAAGATCGAACAACATTGGTTAGGGTTCTGAACTTCTAGTAACTTTAATAACATTATGCTTGCAATGTAAGAGGGATACTTATATACAAGTATATGAAGCGTTATTGGTGCGTCCACCGTACCTCCATTACATCGTTCTCATTTTGTTATTGTTGTCACTATCGGTTCTTACACATAATAAACCTTACTGGGTTTCTGTGCACTAAATTTCATAATTATGTACATGTCCAAAATCAAACAATTCCTTGCACAGTTTACACAGTCTATTTTATAATATGTAGGGGAAAACCAAATGAATGAATCTGTGATGAGTGTGACTAGACCGCCATAGAGTCCTTTAAATTAAATCAATAAATGATCTAAATAGACAATCAAGGAGTCTGTTCAGCTACATCACTAGATGCCGTTCTCTAACCAAATTGTGAATCAATCTTTTTGACTAGACTACTAAGAGGGTCTCTTATGAATCATGGAGTGGTACTATATAACCCAAGGGTCTTAACTACCAGGTAGAAGCCCATAAGGATTTAAGGTAGTACCTTTTGAATATCCTACTATGAATCTCTCATATGAAGATATGAAAGATTCTATGAGGATTTGGAAAATCGTAACACACAAAAACATAGAGGAGAACACATAAACACATATCATATAACCACAAAATTGTTCGTTAATTTTTCTTGTAAATTGCGTACATGCATTTAAAGCACACTAGGAATCCATTCCGTGAATTTCATTTGGTACTTTAAACGTTATCAAGAATCCAACTATAAAGATAGAAAGATTCAAAAAAGAAAATTCGATTTCGATTACTAGGAACCGAAGTGTTCGAATTAAGGTACATAAGGAATCCGATTAAGGACTCTGATTTGAATGATGATTATCCACAAGGGTCTAATTGTGGAGATAAAAAGATCCCATATGGATTTTAGAAGTTGAAGATGTTTTGAAATCTTGCACGGGATGTGCTTAAGTCAAAACATGAAGTAAAATGCTTATGAAGTTGAGATGCCTGATATGTCAAGGCGACATCTGAAGCGGAATTTGAAGGTTAAGTCAATGTATGAGGAAAATATTTTTGAAAACTATGCATGGGGTTCTTTTAAGAAAAATGTGTTTAACGTTTTTGAAACCTTATATATAATATTTTTTTGAAATCATAAAGTAGGTGTAATAGGTAGATATATTTACAAAAATGTTTTAAAATCATGCGAGATGAAAGTTTGAAATTATGTATAAGGTTTTTGAAAGACATGAATGATGCTTTTCGAAATCATGCACTCGATAAGAAAATGTATTGTGTTAATATTGTCTTCAGACTATATGAAATATTTTGAAATTAGGAAGGTTGGTTTTGATAACATGGCCAATGTATTTTTGAAATAACATAGACAATGCATCTAAAAAATTGTTTTCAAACTATATGAAATGTTTTGAGATCATGAAGATTGTTTTGAAATACTGGTACTGTGTATGTTGAAAAATCAAAACGTAATGGGTATGAGATTTGAAAATACCCTTAGTTATCTAACCAAGGATTTAAAGGCACAGATGTGCGAAAAGCACGATTACTCATAATGTCACTTAATTTTCTGTACTTTGTTTCTTAGAGTGAAACGAGTACTTAAAATTTTCGAGGGAATCATGAGCAATCATTTGAAAGAGAGAAATCACAAGAGTAGTTTGTAAGGTACATAGTTCCTTGATGTAGGTATCATAGGAAAAGCCATACACACCTAGCAGGGGGTTGAGCTGGTTGGTTGGGGACTGCTTTACCATTGTGAGCGACCATGGCGAAGTTCTGAGAAGCCTTTCGCTTCTTTGACTTCTTAGGGGATCGTTCATCCATGGTCTTTGATTCCTCGATTGGTTTATTGGCTGATGGTGTTGTCGCCTGACTAGGTCCTGCCTGTCTTGGTGACTCTTGAGTGGCTTCATCCTGGAGATGATACATGGCAGTAGCTAATTCAACAGTCTTCAGGACTACTTCGCCTATTCGCTGAGCGAATTTTGGCTGCTTGCTCAGATATCTGGGCGTCATCGTGATGAAGAGACATTCTTGAAGAAAAAGAAAGGCATAGGGAGAAACAGGTGAAAGATTATTGGACAATCAAAACAGAATGATAACGCATGAAGATTGCGATCATTTGTTTGTTACCTAAGGCAAACAAATGAGACGGTGACTGATCAAAGTAAATGGGTCAAAAATAATGTATCGCGAAGACATGCTCGCCTAATAAGTGAACACTCATCCCAAGAATTCCCAGGTAAGCACAACTGGTCTCGCGTCTGATGAGATGTATACGAAGTGCTTGCCTAGACAGAAAACCCAGAATACAGGCATTCACCCTTCCAGTTTGCACGTGTTCACATTATTTAAAACCCAAAACCTTGACGAAGTTTTGAAAACTCAAAGAGGTTCAAAACCATATAATAGAGAGTTCAAAACCTAGTAATCAATCATCCTAGAACAGATGATTAGTTTTCAAAGCGGTTTTGAAATATATGTTCTTGTTGTGGTCGTCGCCTAAGGATAGGTGACGGTATTGTTTTATGACTAAACGCAAGTAAACTCGCGTTAGGGTCCTAAGAAGGTTATAGACTAGGTCAAAGCATTACTAATTACTAATAACCTAATTCCCTATAACCATTGGCTCTGATACCATCTTTTCTGTCACACCCCGACCGCGTAAAACAACAAAGCGCGGCGGAAACATCGGGGCGTGTTGCAACAGAATTAATGTTTCATAACCATGGATACAAAAAGTGTTTCGTTTTATTAAACATTGAATATTTACATCGTCTGGAAATCTAAATACACAATTTTAAACATAGTCTATCATTGTTATTGAGTCACTAAGGCCTCGTCCAATCCTATGTGAGCATGCATCTTATCAATCGATATCATTCAACAATACCTGAAACATATGTGAAAACGAGGTCAGCAAAGAAATGTTGGCGAGTACATAGGTTTTGTGAAAATAAGATTCATGACTTCTGTTTAAGAAAATGTTTAGTCATGAACCTTGTAATTTGCTTTGTCTTTGTAAATCATTTGAAAAATAATAAGTTCGGATGATATGTATAATAAGAGAATAATGCATGATTAAATGAATAACCATGTAAAATGAGTTTGTATAATATAAGTTGTTTGTAAATAAATGTCTTGTGAAAAGTATGTTACTTGTATAAAATGTTCTATGTCTCGAACTGAAATGATTCAAATAACGCTACAATATGTAATACCATACAAACACTTATATATAGGAAGTACCAGCGGCGTATCCACCATGTTTGTATCATATTACACACGCATCGTTACTTAATCACTTAATCAAACCAAACCACCAAAGTAATGTTCATGCCCAAATGTAAATCATGTAATATGTATAACCAAAATGATATGTATGGCTAGTGAAATGCATCAACTAAACCATAGGTGAAACGCACAAAACAAAGTATTGAAGTAAAACTTGGTTTAAATCAATACTATGTTTCGTGGAAATGCATGATCAAATGTAAATCATGTCCAAATGTTTACCCAATCGTTAACCCATTTTGTAAAATCGTTCTATTCGTTCTTGTTATTGTAATCATTCAAAGCGTTCTTGTTTTAATTGTGAAACTACTTTATGGTCGATTCTCTAATAACATTCAAACCTTCTTGACGCGTTCCTCGCTCCATCTCGCTCTCGTTCTCGTTCTTAACAAACCCTTACCAAAGGATAAGTTAATAATTACAGATTCAGTCGCTACCCACAACCCCCACACATAACAATGGGTGCAGTAAATAACGGGATTTGTCAGATCCTATGGTACCATAACCTAATACTGGTCGGCTTGATCATTGCTAATGAATGTCATCGGTTATGTAAACTACAACCAACAAGTTTGTTCACTTTTTGAAATTGTTATTAGTTTTTTGAAATCATTGTATTCGTTCTTGAAATCATTGTTAGCGTTCTTGAAATAATTGTTATTGTTCTTGAAACCACATTGTAATTGTTATTGAAATCATTGATAAAGCATTTAGCACATATGAGTCACCCCAAAACAGTTTGGAAAACAGTAAAAGAGGGGAATAATGTACTCGCCTGAGAATGCTTGGAGGTCTTGAACAACAACCAAACAAAGCTTGAGGGAGCACGGAATCAGTCGGCAAATCTAAACTATATAAATAAACCGGACTTAAATCGGGAGATCGGATAGGATGAGGCTTGGCAAACCAAATGAGTATTGGAACTCATATGATATGGTTTAACAAGGCCTACATACTACAATGAGACTAACCTAAGTGCTTTCGACCAATCGCGACTCATTAAGGTAACTTATGCTACTTTAACGCGTCGTGCGCGTGAAACGCGTTCGGACCGTCTAACTAGTCCTATGACAAGTGTTATATGCCTAAACATGTTACATAATTAGTTATGTGACAAAAGTTTAGGTTACATATGCTTAATTACCAATTATACATGAAAAGGGTATTTTGGTAATTTACCTAAGGCATATAAACTACCTATCATACAACTACTCAAACGATGTGACCATAGGGTATAACCTCGGAAAGTTATTCCCTACCTACTATGGTCACCTAATGTGTTTGGTCGGATCCTAATGATCGACCAAACTGGGTCGGGTTCGAGGTATAAGCGATTCATCAGATCGCTTACCCTACGACCCTAGACAACGTGGTAATCAGTGGGCATAGTCCCAAGGGACTATGACCAACGTGATTACAATCACGTTGCGAAGTTCAAAAGAACTTCGCATTGACCATTACTGGTCAACGCTGAAAGTCAAACAAAGTTTGACTTTCGGACTCGAAAAGCAATAAAATAAGGAAAAGAACGAAAGAATACTTACGAAGGGTCCCCGAATGCTAAACTCGATTCAAAAATCTCAGGTATGAAACAAATGTTTCAACTTAGAGTTTCTCAAATCAAGTTTCTAGTGATTTTTAGCAATGGGGGTGGTTGGGTATTTATAGGAATACCCGAACCGTTAAGATCGCTTCATGGAAAACGTGCCTTAATCCCATCCGTACATGTGTTGAAATGTCATGGTGTTTAAATTCCATCCATACATGTGTTGCAAAGTTATGGTACCAAAATTCCATCCTTATCCGCTGACTAAGCAAGTTTAGAATGTGTGGTTGTGAATTAAACAACGGCTAATACATCGAATCTGGTCCCGAATGCGAAAAACGAACCAAATGACGCGACGAATGGATTTTTCTTATGGCGAACACTAAAATAAAATATTTTAGTGCTTACATAAATTTTTGGATGTCCGGATGTATTCAGAACGTAAGTTATGCGCAAAAATGCAAACTTGTGCACTTTTTGACACTTTTAGTCCCTGAATGACCCAAAAGTTTATTTTAGCACACCGAACCCCTCAAAGCCTATTTCTAAGCTATGTAAAGGATATTTAGGGTATGTTTAACTTATGGTCATGTTCCGGAAGGTCTGTTACAGTTCAAATTGGCATACTTTCGCAGTTTGTCAACTTTAGTCCCTGTAAGCGATTTAACTTGATTTCACCACGCCAAACCTTCCAAAACTTATATATAAGTTATGTAAAGGTTATTCAAGGTATGTTAAGCCTATTTCACTATTCTGGAGTGTTCGTTGGATTGAACTGGTTATATTTACGCATTAGTGCGCGTATAACCTTCCAGAAAGCGATTTAGAGTTTGAAATCAAACAAGAGTTGATATGTGCAAATGATACACATATTTTTACAAATCCCAAGTATGAAATATAATATTTCATTGGTTTGGTATTTGTTTGATGGCCGTGGAGGCACAGGTGTTACATTTTGCATGGTTCCTAGTTCGTTCTCCATATTCACATTCTGGACTATACTCACTGGAGTTTGAACAATCATACCTCCTCCGAAAAACGCATTGTAAAACTCTTGGTTGTCCATTTTATACTTTGAAAAATGTTTCAAAAAAATTTTAAGTTTTGAAAAATCAGACTTTCAAGTGAACTGGACTTTCACACTTTCTGGATTTTCACACGAGCTGAATTTCAAACGAACTGAAAGTTTTCAAACGACCTGGATGTTTTCAAACGACCTGGACAGTTCTCTTCGTGCGAAGTGACAACAACTAGTTTTAATGAAATTTCAATTCGTGAGAAGTGAACAACTTCATACGATTTGGTACTCACTTCGTGCGAGGTGTCACCCAAGTCGTGCGAGCTGGTCAAACGGTGTGAACTTTTCAAGCGATCTGGTCCAGTTCGTGCGAACTGGACACAATTTTCAAACGATTTGACAAACTTTCAAATGATCTGACTCATTTCGCATGATTTGGACATCATGTTCATACGAAGTGACATTTTTGACAATTTGAATCAGTTTTAGTTCGATTTATGGTCTGTAACTTTGCAGGATTGTTTAAAATGGTGTTTTACACACAATATCCAAAATTCAGTCCATTTTGTCCGTGAATTCGTACAAAAATCCAAGAAAGAGTAGAAGTAGATGATTCTAAACCATTCAAAACACTGATATCAACTGATTTGACTCATCCTGAGCTCTGATACCACTTGTAGGATCGAGATTCGATCAATACGAGTCAATCTAAGTCAAATCTGGGTTGCTAGAAAGGCGGAAACAGACTTGAAACCTTGCATCAGTGTTAGAATAGGAGTAAAAGAGTAGAAATACATTTTAAACAGGTTTTCCATTGATATTAGACGTTTTCGTACAGAGAGAAATGGACAGCAGTTCAGTACACCAAATCTCCAGAAGTTACAAATGAAAAAACCAAACAGCCTATTTATAGGCTTGCCAGTTCGCACAAGGACAACATACCACTTCGCAGAAACGGGCTAACTCCAGTTCGTGCGATCTGACATTCAATTGTCAGTTCGTGCGAACTGGTGCATAACACATATAAAACTTAACTTTTACATTTTAACCCCTATTACATTCAAACGACACGACTTAGACTGATGACGTAGGCGATAGACATTATGTACCATCATGGCAATTGATCGACCATGTTGAAAGCTTTTTCGACCTTCTCATCATCATAAAATGTGAACTTTTTCGGTAGTGGAACTTGATGAAACTCTGAAACAATACCTTTCTTGTTTTTCTTAGAATCATCATCCCTCGGTTTTATGTTGAAAATACGTTCAAGAACATATGATGACGCATGATAGCTTTTTAACTTGTTGTTATCCTGTTCTAAATCAGCAATCTGACGCTTTAGCTTAGCAACATCTTCAATGTAAGAATTTACAACTTGTTGCTTTATTTGATACTATCGCTTCAACGTATCAGTTGTTTCAGAACAATATTTCAATCGTGATTAAACAAGTTTCATTTGACTTTTCACGTCTTCATATGACTTTTTAGTAATGTGATAAGAAAATTTTGTTGAATCATATTCCTTTTTCATTTCCTGACATGCATTTTCTTTTTGAACACATTCTTCTGTCATTTTTGAAACCTTATCTTTCAAAATTTCATTTTCTTTTTCTAAATTCTTGCATTTTTGTGTGAGCTTTTCATCATTATCTTTTAAAACTTTTTCATTTTCTAACATTTCTTTGAATTTATTTTTGAAAACTTCTTCGATTTTAATGAATTCAAGATCCCTTCTTCTGAATCTTTCATCTTTTTCAATACAAGCACTGCATGTTTACATGCATTTATTGCACTGTTCAACATTTTTGTTTAAGACTTCAGAATCAGATTTTACCTCAGTGATTGATACTTTGACTTTTTCTGCTGTCTTTGTCTGATCAGCATCTTTCTTCTGTTTTTCTTCTCCAGTACCAGCATCACTAGCAACAGACTTAGCATCCAAACTCTCTATCTTCACTTCTTCTTCTTTTTTCTTTTCTTTCTCATCAATCTGCTATTCTTCAGTAACAGCTTCTTTCTTAACAACTTCTTCTTTCACAACAACTTTTTCTTCAACTTTCTCTTCTTTTTCTTTTACTTCTTCAGCCACCTTCTTCAACTCATTCACCATACACTCTACATTTTTCTTCATTCTTGCTTCATCCCTCTTCCTCAGACTTGATGTCATAGCATCTCTGATGATTTTATCCAGCCTTTTCTTGTAGGTTTTATCTTTTTCAACATTTGAGTAATACTCGCCGGATAGAGGAATTACTGCAAGAACTTCATCAAAAACTATTTCACTTGGATGAACAACTGGTTCACCATGCCTGTTCACATAACACTCTCTCTTCTTATACCATCTTTTGTTGCTTATTGCTTCTCCATACTCTTTTTCCATATCTTCGATTTTGTATCCAACAATGCATATTTCTCTGTATGTTTTCTCACTCAGAATTTCTTCTCGAGTTTTCTCCTTTATTTAAGCAACAAAGGCATGATGTTTGCTTTTTGATATTGTTCTGCCATGAGTTGTGAATCGATCATCAACACGATCTTCTTCTGGAAGAATCTCACTCCAATCATACCATTCGTCATCATGGATTACAACACATGCTCTAGACTTCTCTTTCGGATTATTTTCAATCATTTTCGGCTCTTCTTTGCTACAGTGGTAAATCGCCTTTCGGTAATAATCATCATTGAAAGGATGTTCATTTCCATCAACTGCAGAATTATTGCATTCTCTCTTGAAATGACCTTTTTGCTTGCATTTGAAACAAGTCAATTTGGATTTATCAAATCCCAGCTTAGTTGATGAACCACCAATTGAATGCTTTCCAGTAATCTCCATATACCGCTGAGCTCTTCGAATGCTACTAGCTAAACACCAGCGTATGTCAATGAGTTCCATTTCTACTGGATCGATCTGGTCGTAATCTTCCTTTGTTAGCTCTGAATTTCCAATTTTTCCAGATACTAGACCTTCATATGATTCCAGGACAGATGCAAGGAAGCTCATTTGCTGCTTAGCATAGTTGATGCTCATTGCAGGAGAATTTTTCAACTTAAGAGCGATGTTGCAAAGAATTTCCTCTGATTCTTCAGGATTTGCTTTTTCAGAAGATGAGTGATATCGTGGATTGTAGCTTGATGAACTTGTCTGTGGTTCTTTCGTCTTTTCACCACTGAATGTTGTCTTTGGTGATTCACCAACTTTCACCGAAGGTATGTTACCTTTGTAATAAAGACCAACATTTTGATGATGTGAAGAACTACTCATCTTGCTTTGCTTCTACAGCTCCAGTTCATGACTTTCAATTTTTTCTATCAAAACATCAAGAGAAATTGTATCATATAACACATCATTTTTTAGAATAAACACGAACGTTTGCCACTGATCAGCTCGTGGTAACGCTTCAATGATTTTATCTATAATTTCCTCTCATGTTATAACAATCCCAAACCTATCAAGCTCAATTTTCAAATGACAAAACCTCTCTATCATTTGTCTCACTGTCTCTCTTTTTAAACTATCAAACAAATCAAATTCATTTTTTAATAACGCTATTTTATTTTTCTTGATTTGTTTACCCCCCTCAGCTTTAACCCGTAAAGCTTCCCATACAGATTTAGATGACCCGTCATGTTTAAGTAAAGCAAAAATATCATCTCTAATCGATGATTGGATTAAAGCAATCATTCTCTGTTCAGATGAGAAGTTCTTTTTGTCTTCCGTGGATAAGCTTTTGAGTGGGATTTCTTCGCCTTCGTCATTGGCAGGTTTATCATATCCAAACTCTAAATAAAACCAGCTCTCGTGCGCGTAAGCTTTTGCCAAGTTGATGAAACGTTCTTTCCACCAAGTGTAGTCCTCAATACTATCAGCTTGGGCGGTTTTGAATGAGTTACATAAAAATTGTCATGATTAATGTTTTCATTGATCGCTTTTGTAATGGATTTCGGTGTAGAATTTGAACTTTCTAACGATTCTGATGTGAAAGCTTTGTAGAACGTATTGTAAAATTCTTCAGCCATGATGTTATCACCTCGAATCACCTGAAAACGATCAAACAAAAACGATTAGTTTAAACACTTATCAAACAACTTGAATCGGATGGGTACTCGAACGAGTGAGTCAACAAAAGTCAACAGTAATAACAATCAGGTGACAGTGTTGTCCGATCGGGTAGGGATGTTGTCCGATCGGGTGGGAATGTTTTGAATAGGGTGGCAATCCGTTCGAGCTGCTGTTCGATCGAGTCACACAAACCGTTCGAGCTGTTGTTCGATCGATGACATTACACAACAATCAGTGAATAGGGTGGCAACTCGTTCGACCTGCTGTTCGATCGAGTATCCTGTTGACTTTTTGACCACAACAATGAACTACAATCTCACATGCAACCTGACATGTCACATGCACAAATCAATGGTTAACAATTAGCACATATAAACTGGTATATAACATGCAATCTCAATTAAAATGGCCGACAACTTTAATTCAACACTCAATTTCATTGGACCTTTCAAGCATATGGACTTTCTTGCAAACTTGATTTTCTCGATAATCAAAATTCACATTTACTCAATTAGAATTAATAGAATACTAATTTTATAATGGCCGACAATATCATCACCAATCAATTTTGAAAATGATTCACAAGATAGCACTATTCAAACCTTCACGCGATGAACTGAACCAAACAATTTTTATTGGATCTAACTTTTATCGAGTAATGAATCTTGATGACGGGGGTAGCCCAAGACTAAATAAAATGACTAAATATGTAAACGCTCAAATGGTTAAACGGTTCAATGGTTGAAAAGCTGTGAGATGGGAAAAGCAATACAGAAACAGTGGCCAGTCACATCCGGAGATCGCTTCACCAACCCACAACCGCAAAAGCAAAGCAGGTCTGCACAATGCACGCTATTATCCATGGGTCAAAAGGCTTTAACCCCCGAAAGGGCAAGCCCTCCACTGGAAGAAAGGTTACTAGTCTAATACATTCTACTTCGGGAGATGTCTTCTCTTATAAATTGACACTTCATTTACTTCAGAAAACATCTCCTGGCCAGCTCTGATTCTCTAATCTCTGGTCATTCACATTGAGTACTTGTTTTATGCAAGTCACTCCCTTTCACATCCAACACACACATTCTATTTGCTCCTTCATCCAAATCTGAGCATATTTCAGAGGAGGATCCATAGCAAATAACAACAATTAACTAGTGAACCTCCTTCCACGTCTTGCAAACGTGGGGGGACCCCACGACTTGCGTTAGGCGAAATTGAACCCTTCAACCCTTTTGCCTATCCAGTCCAGCTACCGTCCTTTGTCTCTTATTTGTTGTATCAACAAGTTGGCGCCCACCGTGGGGCTACGCCGCTATTTCTCCTCGAAAAGACCTACTAGTGTAGCTCTCTTCACTTAAAATCACCATGTCTGAAAGTGGATCACCGGGTGAAGTAAACCAGATTCCAAACACCTCAACCCCGGGTAGTAGCCAAGCTCACGTGGCTATACCTACTTCTTTCTCAACTCCGGGGAGCACACCCGAGTTCCTCACCTTCAACACACCCACGCCTTCCAGATCCGGAGTTCCCTCTCCTAATGTTGGCGTCTCTGACACCCCGGCACGTGTTGAACTTACCCCCGAGGGGGTTGCAAACAATTTCCTGGAATTGAGGTCTCTCCTCAACCAGCATGTGAGTAGAGAAAGAGAAAAGGGGGTGAGAATCCGCCTAGATTACGATGAGCCTGAACCAACGTTGTCTCCTGGACCGCCTCCCCTTCCTTTTACAACCAGAAATGAGGCTGGTCCTAGAAATCCTTCAAACCCTCACCCATATCAGTCCACAATGACAAATCCCACAGTACATCCTTTTTTCTCTTCTCAACCGATTGCTAGTGGTGCTCCTTTGGGACATGAGCTAACCCTTGACCAGCTCCTGCAGTCCCCGGTATCAAGCTTTCCAACATCTACAACAACCACTTGGGAGCAAGCTCTGTCCGTGCTCCCTTTGGCACGAAGTGCTGTTATGAGCACTCCCCTTGGAATAAGCTGCCCAGTTGCACCTGGAAGCCTTCAAGGCTTCAACCTTATGCCAAACATGATGACCCAGATGATGGCCAACTTCCCGTGCCAACACTTTATTAATCAGGTGCTAGCCACTCAGGGAAATAACGGCAATGGCAATAATGTGGATGCAAGGGCTGAAGAAGACTTGGCTAAACCATACAAGCCCAGTAACCTTTCATGCTTTTCAAGACAAATAGTCGATTATGATTTCCAGTCAAAGATTAAAATGCCGTCCCACATCAGGACGTATGATGGCACTGAAGACCCTGAGGACCATCTTCAGATCTTCACCGGTGCGGCAAGAATAGAGAAATGGTCGAACGCCGAATGTTGCCTAATGTTCATGCAAACTCTTGTTGGATCCGCCAGAATCTGGTTCAACGACCTACCTGCTCAAAGCATTCGAAGCTTTGACGACCTTAGCAAGGGTTTTCTGGCCAATTTCTCTCAACAAAGACGTTATGTCAAAGACGCAACAGTGATCTTTCAGATAAAACAACGTGATGATGAAAGCCTCCGTGCTTTCATTGAGCGATACAAGAAGGAAGGTCTGACTTATGTAGGGGCAGATGAGAAGATGAGAGTGGCTGGTTTCATGAATGCCATCACCTCTAAATACCTCACAAGAGATTTCAACAAATCTCTACCCAAGACCTTGGAAGAAGCTCTCGAAAGGGCTGAAGCCCACATCCGGGGATAGGAGGCAGTAGACATTAAGGAACAAAGAAAAAGAGGGTCCGGCTGGAGAAGCAATAGTCCAGCTAGAAAAAGGGGGAACTTCAACTCCTATGACAGGCGGTCAAAGGGTTCAGACCCTCGAAGGTCTGAAGGCCGGAACCCTTCAAGCCGGGAGAAAGGCATAAGTTTCACACCCCTCACAAAGACCCCTCAAGAAATCCTTGCAACGGAAGAAGTCAAACAAAACTTACGGCCTCCTAGACCACTCCCCAAAAGCAGGAAAAACGAGAACTCCACACAATACTGTGAGTTTCATGAAGAAAAAGGCCACCACACCAATGATTGCTTCCAGCTCAAGAAAAGAATCGAGGAGGCCGTTAAGTCCGGAGAACTCGCCCATTTGGTAAAAGGAGTCCGGGACAAAATGGCTGAAGGAAAGGGTAAGGAAGTCAATATGGTGGATTTTGATGGAAGGGTTCCTCATAAAAGACAGCGGTTGGAAGCCTGGGAGCTTCAGTGTGTCTGCTTCCCCCCAACGGAGAAAGACCCTCTCTCTAACCCTCTCGTGGTTGAAGCCACTGTGGGAACATTGCAAACATATAGGGCATACATAGACACTGGGGCAGCCACTGAAATCATGTTCGAAAAATTCTTCAATCGTTTGAGTAATGAAGAACATTCAAGGCTTCAACCCTCTGGAACCTCCATAAAAGGTATCGCCGATATACCCCTCAAGCCTTTAGGGAAACTAACACTTAATGTTCGTTTCAGCGAAGGTCTGAAAGAAAGAACCCAACCACTCACCTTTGTGGTTATCAACATCCCCTCAAGCTATGACGTGATCATTGGAAGACCAGGGCAATGTGCATTCTACATGGCCGTGTCTATTGGTCATGGAACGGTCAAATTTCCTACCGAGAGGGGCATAGCAACCCTTCAACCCTCCCAAGAAGCTTACATGGTTGAGGGTGAAAGCTCAAACAGTGAAGAAGACAGGCAAAGGTTGGTCATAAACCCTAAGTACCCTGAACAAAGAATAAGGGTCAATCCAAACCTTTCCCCAGAGACACTCTCGTATCTCGAAAAACTGCTAACACATTACAGCGATGTTTTCGCTTGGTGTCCAGAAGATATGACAGGGATCCCCCGGGATATTGCCGAGCACGAGTTAAGGATACCACCGGATGTTAAGCCTGTGGTTCAAAAGAAAAGAAGCCTGTCACCTGAAAGGAGTCTGGCAGCCTGCCAAGAGGTTGAAAAGCTTGTATCGGCTGGCATTCTCCGAGAGGTCAAGTACCAATCATGGGTTGCAAACCCGGTAATGGTCAAAAAACCCGACAACTCTTGGAGGATGTGCATAAATTTCAAAGATCTTAATAAGGCTTGTCCTAAGGATTGCTATCCACTACCGGAAATTGACCTCAAGGTTGACTCCCTCACGGGATACTCGTTTAAATGCTTTCTTGATGCATACAAAGGTTATCACCAAATCCTCATGAAGGAAGAGGATGAAGAAAAAACAGCCTTTCACACGGACAAAGGGATCTTTTGTTATCAAAAGATGCCTTTCGGCCTCAAAAATGCTGGAGCAACCTACCAACGGCTCGTTGACAAAGCCTTCGAAGGTCAAATTGGCAAAAACATGGAGGCATATGTCGACGACTTGGTGATTAAAAGCAAGACGGAGTATCAAATGCTCAACGATATTCAAGAAACTTTCAAGAACCTCAGAAAGGTTAACATGAAGCTCAATCCGGAAAAGTGCTCGTTTGGATTCGAGGAGGGAAAATTCTTGGGTCACATTGTTGGAAAATAAAGCATCAAAGCCAACCCAAACAAAGTGAAAGCTGTCCTCGAAACCAAACCACCAAAAACCAGGAAAGAAGTTGAAAGTCTGAACGGGAAGCTTGCAGCCTTGAAGCGTTTTACCTCCAAGCTGGCCGAAAGATCCCTACCCTTCTACAAAACGCTCAAGAGTTGTTCTGATAAGAAGAACTTCAGATGGACTGACGAGGCTGAGGAAGCCTTCAACCAGATGAAACAGCATCTTGCTTCCCTACCAGACATCGCAGCTCCTAAAACGGGGGAACCAATTTCAGTCTATTTATCAATTGCTGAAGAAGCCATAAGTGCAGTCCTCATCATCGAACGGGAAAAAGCCCAGGTACCCGTCTATTTCTTCAGTAAAACTCTAAAATTGGCTGAAACCAAATACCCCCCCTCTTGAAAAGCTTGCCTTAGCCCTAGTTCAAACAGCTAGAAGGCTTCGAAGGTATTTCCAAGCACATCCTATACAAGTGGTCACTGACCAACCTATTAAGAATGTGCTTGAAAAACCAAAAAATTCGGGAAGGCTGGCAAAATGGGCAGTTGAACTAGGTGAACATAACATCACCTACGTCCCACAAAAAGCCATCAAATCCCAAGTCTTGGCCGATTTCATCGTGGAAATTCCGAACCAAGCAATCACTGAAGTAAACACTACCACCACTGAACCTTCCAACCCTGAAGCCTGGAAGCTTTTTACCGATGGGGCTTCAAGTGTTGAAGGGTCAGGGGCAGGGCTAGTTTTGATCAACCCAGAAGGGTTGGAATTAACGTACGCTCTCCATTTTGATTTTCAGACCACCAATAATGAGGCTGAATACGAGGCACTAATAGCTGGCCTAAGGCTGGCTAAAGAAATGAAGGTTGAAAAGCTCGAAGTGTTCACGGATTCGCTACTGGTCTCGAGCCAAGTGAATGATAGCTACATAGCTAAAGAGCCCAACATGAAGAAATACAGAGAAAAATCTAAGGAACTGATGAGTACCTTCCAAGCATGCAACATCAAGCAGATCCCCAGATCTCAAAACAAAAAAGCGGATGCCCTAAGTAAACTTGCGTCTCTCACTTTTGCCCACCTTACCAAGAAAGTGCTGGTAGAAGTGTTGAAAGTTCCATCAATCGATGAATTAGAAGTTCAAGACGTGGTTACCGAAGTAGGTCCAAATTGGATGACCCCCATAAAAAAGTTCCTTAAGAATGGTGAATTACCCAACGATCAAGTGGAAGCTAAAAGGGTTGAAATCAAAGCAAGGAAATACATATTACAAGGAGAAACCCTTTACAAAAAGGGTTACCTTGCTCCCCTGCTAAGATGCGTCGGCCCCGAGCAAAGTAAATATTTGATCAAAGAAATTCATGAAGGTGTATGTGGGGCTCACTTTGGAGCTAGGTCGGTAGTTGCAAAGCTCATGAACCTTGGATATTTTTGGCCCTCAATGCATCGCGATACAACCGAAGAATTGAAGAAATGTGATGCTTGTCAGATTCATGCACCAATTCCAAGAAGTCCCAAGCACGACTTAGTCCCAATAACCTCGGCATGGCCATTCCATAAATGGGGAATGGACATTGTTGGCCCATTTCCCCCTAGCAAAGGAGGGGTAAAATTCTTACTGGTAGCAGTAGATTACTTCACCAAGTGGCCCGAGGTCAAACCACTTGCTAAGATCACGGGAAAGCAAGTCATTGACTTTGTTTGGGAGAACATCATTTGCCGTTTTGGATTGCCGGGAGTACTTGTCACGGATAACGGAAGGCAATTTGCTGAAAAGCCTTTTAGTGTTTGGTGCAAGGAATACAAAATCGATCAGGTTTTTAGCTCAGTGGCTTATCCGCAATCAAACGGTCAGGTTGAAAGAACAAATAGAAGCATAGTAGAAGGCATCAAGACAAGATTGGGAAGATACGAGAGCAACTGGCTTGAAGAATTGCCTAGTGTCCTATGGGCAATTAGAACAACCGAAAAACAAGCCATAAGAAAACACCTTACAGCTTGGTATTTGGGTCCGAAGTTGTGATCCCTGCCAAGATAGGAGTTGTAACCCAAAGAATTGTCAACATGGATCCCGAAACAAACCAAAAAGAGACCATGTTGAATTTACAACTCCGAGAGGAAGCAAGAGATCAAGCCGCAATTCAAGAGGCCAAATACAAGCAACAGATGGAAGCTTACTACAACAAAAAAGTCAAGAACGAACGTTTCAAGCCAGGGGACCTGGTCCTCAGAAACAACGAAGCCAGCAAGAAAGAAAATCAAGGAAAGCTTGGCCCAAAATGGGAGGGCCCATACACCATCCTTGAAGCACACAAAGGTGGATCCTACAAGCTGGCTAACTCAGAAGGCAAAAGGCTTCCAAGGCATTGGAACGGCAAAACCCTGAAAAGGTTCCATGTTTAAACAGGAAAGTTTGGTTTGTATCAGAATGTATTTCAAGCAGGATTACGAATACCTTTTGTAAAAAGCAAGTATTGCTTAAATGAATGAAGTTATTTTATCAAACTTGTCTTTCTATCCTAAGATCTGGTTGAGAACCTAGCAAAAAACTCCATGGCAAGGGCCATGTAAGGGGATGAGCTCCCAGGCCACATCGCTCAATAGGTTCAAGGGTTGAACGAGCCTCTATAAGGGGTGAGTTCCTAAATCAATACAACTCCATGAGACTTGTTAAGAAAACATAAAATTGTCTCATAGACGGGTGTGAGCAGCCTACACCAAATGTTCCCTAAGCCTTAAAAATATAATCCACAAAGAGGCTAAAAAACAAAGAAATAATAAAAAGGATAGGTGCTATGTCTTCTTGTTAAAAGTCCCAAGGCTAAGTGTCTGCAGCACTGAACCCTTTAAGGCATAAAAACATAAGGGTAGCACAAACTCGACAAAGGCAAAGTTACAAAAAGACAAAGAAAACGTAAGAGAACAATAAGACTTAGACAAAAAGTTATAAAGATACAAACCAAAAGGATCAAAAGACTAGGAAGCCTTCAAGGTTCCAAGCCACCCGAGTAGCAACTCGATACCTCAAAGGCTTCAACCTACCAACAGACAGCCAAAAGCCTTGGAAGGTTAAAGCCAAACAAATTGCCTTAACCAAAAAGGCACAAGTATAAAAACACAACACAAGGAAAATAGTTAAACATCATAGCATATAAAGGAAAGCCCTAAAAGACTTTCAAACACAAGTTAGGGCAAGTCCTAATAACTTGCAAACTTAACTACTATCCCAACGGCCATAAAGACCTTAAACACAACCAACAGGAACCTTAAGGGTTCCTAAAAACCTAATATTGTTCAAGTTAACATTACAAAACATAAATTTTTTTCAGTGCTAAGAAAGCTACGAATCAAACATCAGCAGAGGACTTCGAAATCCCAGAACCTTCACCTTTGGCCCTCTTTGTTTTTTTCAGCTTTTTACCCTTTACACCTTCATCACCACATATCACTGAAGCCTCCAAGCTTGCATCCTTGGGAACATCCGGCTGACCTGAAAGGGTATCATCACTATCCCCCGAATAGGATCTCTTCCTTGAAAGAGAACCTAAGATTTCAGCACAGACCTTCTCATTTAGGCCCTCCGGCTTCAAATCCTGCAACACAGCAAGAGGCTTACCAAAACAACCAGAAACTTGATGGATGAAAGGATAGGACAGCTTCTCCATTTGCTCAACGGAGCCTTTGAAAACATCAGAAGCCTCGGGACGAAACAAAGGAGACTTCTCCAAAGGATGACCAGATTCATGGAGCTTATAACCTGCAATAAGACCTTGGTGTTTTCCCAAATTGAGTAGTTTAGTATAAACATCACCAAGAGCAGAGTTAAACTCTTTGGAGTGCAACAGATAGGTAACCACTTGGTGGAAACCCTGCTCAATAAGCCATTGGTTATCCCCAGTAGCCTGAGCAACCAAAGCCTTCAAACCATCCTTCTCTTTAGCAAATGCCTTCTGTTGCACAGCCAAGGTCTCCCGGTCAGCTTTCAACTTCAATAAGTTAGCCTCAAAACTCTTTTTCAAATCACCCATCTCAATCTCATGCATCTTCTTCAAATCACTAACCTTCTTGTCCCACGCTGCTTCTTTCTCTGCAAAACTAGCTATCTCCTTTTTCATCCCAGCCATGGAGGATTTCATTTTATCCTTCTTCTTGGAGAATTCTTCATATTCCTGCATTCTTTGACGAAAACGGGCAATGCCTTGAGGAAGCATAGCAACAAGGTTGCAAGTACTCAAAATCATGCGGGACAACATAAAGTCATCATCCATCCCAGCAATGGTCTTGTGCACTGAAGGAGGAGCAATGTGACTCAAAGCATCCTCACAGACAGCAGCATCTTTAAAGCTGTCATCATTCTTCACCGACCAAGTAGGCACATAAATCCCTTCTGGATCCAACCCTTCAACGTCCCTGCTTGAAGATTCCTGAACAGGAGTGGCAACAACCTTCTTGCCTGAAACCTTTTTACCATGAACAACCATTTCCTTATCCTTCTCAGCACCTGCTTCACCACCTTGACCTTTCGAAACTTCAATATCATCACTCAAGTCCACTGGTTCAGTAGAAGTGGATTGAGGACCAGCCTTCAACAACCGACGAGAAGATCGGCGGGTTGAAGACTTGGGAGCATTAGACTTAGAAAAACCCTTGACAGTGGAAGCACTAACATAACCTGAGCCCTCAAACCATTGATCAGCAGTTCTAACCACAACATTGTCACCAGGAATAGACGGAGCATCCCCAAATACAACATCAGAAGTATCGTCGCTCTTAATAAAATCCAAAGCTGACATGACTGCAAAAAGCAACAGCACATAAGTCATAAGTTAAGAAAAACATAAAGATGGCAAAAAAGGAAAATGCATACCCATGCCACTCCTCATAAGAACCGGATCCCGATCAACATTCCCCCAAATTTTACTAACCCCTAAAAGAACCAGTAAATGTTCAGGAAAGGGACGAACCCTCGAAGGGCACTCCCGAATGGCTTTGAGAAAAACATCATTCAATTCAGACTCAGAGGGCTCCGGGTCATTAAGAACGGCATGCGGCCGCCTCCACACCATCTTGAATGGGAGAAAAGCATCGGAAACCCAGAAAAAGCGATCCTTCCAAGCCCCAAGCGTCGTAACCATGGACGAAATAAGACAGGAATCAACTTTGGATGTTTCGAAAGTAAACCAATCGCCATTCTTAGCCAAACGAAGAAACCGGATAAAGAGTAACAGGGAAGGATCATACCCAAGAGCACGACACAAAACCTCAAAATGCAAAACCCTAGCCATCCCTTTTGGATGAACTTGCCCAAAAGAAACCCGATAATACTCCAACAAGTTCAAAACAAAAAACGAAAAGGGATAACGAAGATTCGAAAACTCAAAATGACGACAATAAAGGGCAATCGAACCAGAGGTCGGTTTATCAACAGGAGCATCACAAGCAGGGGCGGTTGGGTTAAACTTTCTATCAATACCATATTCCATGCAAAATAAATCTACCTCCTCTTGTGTTAACCGGGAAAAAGATTTTGCTAAGTCCTTACGAGCACCCATTTTTGAAAACAGAAAATGAAGAATGCAAGGTGTAAAGGAAACCGAAACTAACCTTAGAGAAGGAAGGAAATGGCAGAAACTTGGAAGAATTATGAAGAAAATGGATAAGATTTGCAAATATAAAATAAACATAAACCTACAATAGGGGTAATAATGGCAAACAGTAACTTCTGCAAAACCGCCACCCTATCAACTGCAACACATCAATCAAATCAATAGTCAGTAATTTAAAATTCAAATTTTAACCGCCTACAACCTTTCAAGCCTTCAAGCAACGAACCCTTGAAACCTTCAGGCAATAAAATACGCACATAAAAGTCAGAAGTCTTTGAGCTCATCACCCAAAAACCTCTGACTTGGGGGGCTGATGACGGGGGTAGCCCAAGACTAAATAAAATGACTAAATATGTAAACGCTCAAATGGTTAAACGGTTCAATGGTTGAAAAGCTGTGAGATGGGAAAAGCAATACGGAAACAGTGGCCAGTCACATCCGGAGATCGCTTCACCAACCCACAGCCGCAAAAGCAAAGCAGGTCTGCACAATGCACGCTATTATCCAGGGGTCAAAAGGCTTTAACCCCCGAAAGGGCAAGCCCTCCACTGCAAGCAAGGTTACTAGTCTAATACATTCTACTTCGGGAGATGTCTTCTCTTATAAATTGACACTTCATTTACTTCAGAAAACATCTCCTGGCCAGCTCTGATTCTCTAATCTCTGGTTATTCACATTGAGTACTTGTTTTATGCAAGTCACTCCATTTCACATCCAACACACACATTCTATTTGCTCCTTCATCCAAATCTGAGCATATTTCAGAGGAGGATCCATAGCAAATAACAACAATTAACTAGTGAACCTCGTTCCATGTCTTGCAAACGTGGGGGGACCCCACGACCTGCATTAGGCGAAATTGAACCCTTCAACCCTTTTTCCTATCCAGTCCAGCTACCGTCCTTGGTCTCTTATTTGTTGTATCAACAAATCTAATTAATACACTCACATGCACAGCGATGGCATTTAATGATTTAATTGAACTACAGATAACGTTGACTGACAAAGGCATTTAACAACTTTGACCAAGTGGCCCGAACGGGTGGGATGTGCTTTGACTCGGATTACCGTCCGAGCGAGTTGTAATCCGATTGAGTGACGGTCAATAAAGTCAACCTATTTAATGAATGGCAATGAATTTAATGAAGTGTCTTTGAATCGAACTACCGCCCGATAGAGTTGTATTCCAATCGGGTAGCAGTCAACAGGTCAACTACTTTAATGAATTGTAAAAGAATGTGTGGGACAATGGATCGGACTACTGCCCGATCGGGTGTTACTCCGATCGGGTGAAACCAAGAACACCAACAATAACAATAAGCATTATGTCAACTTTTTCGGACCAAAAAATTTAGATTTATCCCAAACGGCTTAGAATTAGATTCTGAAAATTTGTAGGCTTGTAGATCAATTGTTTTCGCACAACATATTCAAAAATCAGTCGATTTTAACCGTAAAAACTCATTTAATTTGGCGATTTTCAGATAAAAACGTGAAGAGATGTAAAAGTTAAGAAATTTGACAAATCTGATGAATATTTGACTCCGAATCAGATGAAATCTGGTGCGAAATTGTGTGTTTGATCCGTGCAATTGAGCTCCTACTCTGATACCACTTGTAAGACCGTTTTGACTCCGTAACAATTGCGAACCGAACGTGTGACGTGCGGAATCCGTACACGAACGTGACCGAACACACGACGTAATATAATCTGTGATTCTATTCAATGATCTGAAAACGTACAAGCACCTGAATCACGTTGACAACACGTTCTCTCTCTAGACTTTCTCTCTCTAGCTCTAGATCTCCAAAGCTCCAAATGTGCAAAAGTCTCAAAAGTCTCTAACTCTAACACTAAGACTTCTATATATAGGCCTTGGAATTAATGAGACTTCTCATTAATTACCAAAATGCCACCTTGTTATTTCTATCTAATTATAACAATATAAAGTCTAATATTAAGCTGTTTCCGCTACGATCGGACTTGACGGAGGCGATAGACATAACTGCACCAACAACTCTCGATAAAATCGCTCACTCCACGCGTATTTTTACTCACAACACGAGAACTTTCGATTGAGTTAGGAGTGACATCCATATCTCAACACAAAATTCTCCTTCTCCATCCAGTGGTTTTGCCACATTTTCAGGAACGATGTTGTTAAGCTAGGGGTGAAACCCGCATCTTAATAACGTGTTGCACCCACTACTTTGGATTTTACAAAACTCTCACCAAAGCCTTGATTGTTCTGATGACTCGAGTCACGTAGTAACCAGAAGGATGAGTGTCGATCGCCATAGTTTGGGGAGAGCACAGTCTATTAGGCCAAAGCGTGCACTCGAGGCCGTTGTGAATAATCGAATCACTTTGGGTGTAACACCCCGTGTTTTCATAAGTGAAAGTCAAAGTCAAGGTCAAGTCAAACGGACGATTTCGCGCAACTTGACTTGTAGGAATTACTTTATTTTATTTGTATTATGTGGAGTAAGTGTCGTTCATTGCAATAATCGATGAGTATTAAACGTATTTCGATCAATCTACGACTGTAAACTATAGGAAGTAACAATGCGATAAAGTTAATCAACTGATAATCAAGCTATACTAATCGAATCGACATCGAATCGCAACTCGAACTGTGTATTTTACTTATTGCATATACGTGTGTGTGTGCCTTACGTGTTACCTGTGCATGTTTATTTATGTTATGTTGTGGTAATCAAGTGAACTCAATCGAAACTCGAAATCTAACTCAAATGCAATCGAACTCGAACCCGAATCCCGATCGAACCATGTTACATACGAAGTAGTTGGGACTAAAAGTAAATTGACTAGGAAACCCTATCGAATCGCTCGCAATCGAAATCGAAACGTCAAGGATCGTCGCACCGAACACACCACTCAGGCGCCAATCCGCACGGATTGTTCATCCACACGGATGACCGCCTGAGAAGTGTTAAGGGCATCCGGACCAGGATTGTCATCCACACGGATAACCAATCCGGGTGATGTGCAATCCGCACGGATGACCCTTTCCCCTTTTGGCATCCTATAAATACACGGGTCACTCTCCAAGCTTTCCGCTTTTGCCAAGTGACGTCCGACCTGCACACTTTCTTCACCTTTTCTTCGATTTCTCTCAATCCAGGTAAGATCTCACCCTAAATCTTGTACATTCTTGATCTACACACACTTCTACACCTTTCTATCTTTCAAATCCTAACCTTTAAACGTGAAATCATCAAGATTTGAGGTATTCTAGGGTGATGTCATCATGAAGTTCTCATGAACTTCAAGTGTGACCTCATTCCACCAAGAATAACTCAGATCTGAACGATTTCCACAAGATTTCACAACAACTTCACCTAAAATCTGAACTTTTCAAAGGATAAAAGAGTTGAAAGAAATAAACACAAGTTTTCTCCCCTTTTACCCTAAAAAACGGTTAGAATCGGGGGTCAGTTCTAGTCTTCTACTCGATATTAGTGAAGCACTAGTCCTAGATCCGGATTCTACCTACAAGACATCTGATTTCGGGTTAATCCGGAATGACCATTCCGAGCTACTGACCGGTCAAGCTAGGGTGATTCCTGGCCGGCATAGTCATACGGGTAAGAATACAGTTCCAAATGGTTGCCACGTAATTAGTACGTCTCGATAGAACAACAAAGGCGACCAAGGGTAGACGAACGGAACAACTAGAACAAGAAGCTATCCGCACGGACAATCTGTCCGCACGGATAGGCTATCCGGACGGGTTGTCATCCGGACGAACTACACTTGGGACCCACAACCGAGCAAGGTTTGAGTATCGACGAATGGATAATCCGCCCGGACAACGCTCTGAATGGATTACTCTTCGGATCATGAGATACTAAGACCTTAAACAATTTTCAACATGTTCAACCGCACAGACCGTTTGTCCGCACGGACAGACTAGCCGGACGGATGGTCGCTGACAGACTATCCGGACGGATTGTCGTTGTCCGCACGGACTATCATCCGGACTCACCATAAAAGCTGTTGTCCGCACTGACTACCATCCGCACGGACTGTCGTCCGCGCGACCGGCTTGAAGGGTAGAGATACTTAAATGTTTTCTAAATGCTACAACAAAAACTTCAAAGGACAAGCCATCATACACAAACACATCCTTAGAATAGGAAGAAACAATCCATTCGAACAGTTATCCACACGGACAAGTTATCCGCACGGACAAGCTGTTCGCACGGATGACTAATCCGGACGGATTACCATTCGCACGGATTGCTAATCCGCATGAATGACCAATCCGCACGGATGACTAATCCACACGATCAGTCACTCTCACTCTGTTATGTTTTACGCATCGCTTATCGTTACGCTATCGAATCTATTCAGGCTAACCGCACTCGCTAAGCGCTCCCTTCAATCCAACAATCGCTGTGAGTATACTCGATCCCTTTTTGCTTTTAGCACTTTTGGGTGTTACATACGTTACGAATATTCAAACTACAACTATCACACTACTCAAACTATTTGAACGCTAACCATTAATGCATGTTATTCGTGGCTTATGAATGCTTGTTTGTTATGTTTACACATGGAATGTTGTCTACCTGCCTTAGCAACGATAGTACTATAGTTTGGACTCAGCACCCATTCACACGGGGGTTGTTAGGGATCTTTTACTTGCATGGATTACGGTGGTAACCATGTATTGCGAACTGCCTCGGGCAGTCAACCCGCAGTCATTGGTATCGATGGATCTATGTCGATAACTAACGTGGGTCATTTCACTATGTGTACGTGCTGGTTATGCGTAAATGAATTTGAACTCCACATGCTATTATCAAACTTGTATACTCACCTTTACATTATATGTATTGACTTTTATTTTAACGTATGTGACAGGTGCTTAGGATGCATGTGTGGTAGGAAATGGAAGCTAGAATAAAGCTTTAGAGCCCAACAAATAGTTGTCTATAGATAACGAATTAGGGGTCTCTTGAAGCAGATAAACAACTACTATTTATGTTTAAATCCGAGTTGTCGGAACAGAATATTTGTTTTGATGTTGTCTGTAATAATTTGTTTACTATTCGAGACATGGTATGGGACATGTTAATTTAAATTGAATGGTAATGATAGTTGTTATGGAAACTTCTGGACAATCTGTTTCGCTCAGTGCCATGCCCCGATGATTCCGCCATCGGTTGGGGTGTGACAGATTGGTATCAGAGCCATAACTATAGGGAATTAGGCAAGACTCGACCTAGTCCGGGTCGAAGTCTTAGATACCTAGACTATAGTTAAGAACCAGCAGACCGACTGGTGCATACCCTGTAGGGACTATGTACAAGCTTACTTCCTCGTTAATTCTCGTTTATTCTACACTATCACTGCACTCGAATTCTCAACTATGAGTAGGAAACAAGGTTGAGAATAGGTGTGAAAACCGCAAACTCTCAACTAAAATTTTCTTACTCAACTCGCATTTTAACTACAAACGAGGAAATTATACCAAACTAGGGGTGAAACCCATATTTTGATGAATAATCTCCTCTATTTTATCAAAATAGGGACGAAGTTGTTAAGCCAGGGGTGAAACCCTAACCTTGACAACTTGTTCTGAGCATTTTACAAAACTCTCGCCAAAGATTCGACGGACTCCAGCGATCTAAAGACACGATGGAACCAACTGGATGTGTGCCAACGCCCAAGAATTGAGGCAAGGGCATACTCCTGGAGGTCAAATGTGTATAGTGGATCCTTGTGAATAGTTGAATTACTTTGGTTAGTCGAAGTCTACTAGCCGCAGACAATCTATCTCGCTCTCGATTTTATGTGTTTCAAATCCAAGCCGCTATTGCTGACTTTGATAATTTGTCAATTTTATGTGTTTTTATGTGCTTCTACCTGTTTATGCGCTGAATTTTGATGAGTTAATCGATTTGTGCATCTGCTTCAATCGACACACACGACTCGCACTGCTATTCTACCTCAAATCACTAACAAATCGCTCGCACTATACTATATTTGAACACTCGCGAGCTTTGAATGATAAGTTTCTGTTTTCTGATTGCCTCTATTGGTTAAATGCGTATGTGTTTCTTTGCTTCTGTGCTTACATGCTTAGGTACTAAATTATTATGTGTTCTATGTGCTTATGTGATTTCGTGATAAGTAATTACGTAAGTATTCGTGTTCCTGAGCTTTAGTAAGTAATAAACGTGTGAGGTGAGATTCGAATACAATGTGATGAGTCCTGTGACGATGTCTGTTGCAGACCATGTCGTCTGGATCCCGTCATGCACTCTCTCATCAGGAAAAGAGGGACAAACGCCTTGCTTCCATCATCGCTAAGAGTGTAGCAAAAGTTGTGAGTGATGTCTACGAGAACGCCAGCAAGTCATCTGAGGAGTCGAGGAGTGAAGGTCCTAAAGTTGCCGCAAGACCTTTCAGTTTCAAGCAATTCAAGTCGTGTGGGCCAAAAGAATTCACTGGCGAAGGAGGTCCTACTGCACTATTCCACTGGTTTGACTCTATCGAGGTTACTCTGCGACAAAGTGGCTGCCCTAATGACCTTCGAACTCTGAACGCTACCGGCGTCTTTCAGTCCCGTGCTCTAGACTGGTGGACGGCCGAGAGGAACAAGCGAGGGAATGATGCAGCCTACGGTCTGTTGTGGGACGAGCTCAAGGAAGTCATGCTAGAGGAATTCTGCCCTCCTCACGAACGTCAAAAGCTGGAGGATGAATTTTGGCACATACAGCAAAAGGATGGAGACAATGCTGGTCTCACTGCTCGTTTCAAGCAGCTCAGCATTATATGTCCCGATCAGGTCAAGACTCCCGACATGACCATCAAGAAGTACATCTGAGCCTTACCCGACTGCGTTGCTGATTTCGTGCAAGCGGCTAAGACTACAACGATCGAGGAAACCTATCTGCTGGCCGCTGAAATCAACGACAAACGGGTCAAGGCTGGGGTATGGGATAAGACTTCCAAGCACCTTCATCAAGCTACTGCTACCGCACCGACTGTTGAACCCACCTCATCGAGCAACAAGAGAAGAAACAAGAGAAAGAACAGCTCCACCAACAAGAATTGTGCGATTACTGCTGCACCGATTCAAACCGTACCTGCCCAACAGCGTCAAGTAGCGGCGCCTGTGGCCAATGCACCGCCTGTAAAGCGTGCATATACTGGACCACACCCGCTCTGCCCTACTTGCACCTACCACCACCCAACTGCTATTCAATGTCGCTTCTGTGCTCATTTCAACGTATACGGCCATTTCACTGCCAACTGCCGTATTCGTCCAGCTCCTGCCAACCAAGCTCTACTCACTACCCCACAGGGTCAACAAGCTCCTCCGGCACCCGCAGTCAAAGCCAGAGACTGCTTCACGTGTGGCGACCCAAATCATTTCGCCAACATGTGCCCGAATAGGGTAGTGAAACAAGAACCGCAACAGCAGCACCCACAGCAGCAACAACAACAACAGCAGTAACAACAGGCTGCACGCGCCAGAACTTTCAACCTCAACATGCGTCAAGCCCAGGCCGACAACAACGTAGTCAATGGTACGTTCCTTGTGAATGGTATTTATGCTTCATGTTTGTTTGATACTGGAGCCGATAATTGCTTTGTGTCGCTCGAATTTGAGAAACTCCTTAGTCGTAAACGTTCCCAACTCTCCTCGAAGTTCGATGTAGAAGTCACTACCGGAAGAACCGTCGCTGTTAATTCCGTTATCCGTGATTGCACTCTTGAGCTCAACAATCACATTTTCCCAATTGACCTTATTCTAATGCAACTCGGAAGCTTTGATGTCACAGTAGGCATGGACTTTCTTCGAGAAAACCATGCTAAAGTTGTGTGCTTCGACAAGATGATTCGTTTTTCGCTCGCAAATGGTGACTTATTGTGTATATACGGCGATACTACCTCAAGGGGGCTCAAGCTTATGTCATGTATCCAAGCCAGCAAGTATCTCCGCAAGGAGTACATGGCCTGTTTGGCTAACATCGTAGTAGCGGAGAAGGAAAAGAAAGAGAAGAAGGAAGTGAAGGACGTTCCCGTGGTTCGAGAATTTCCTAACGTTTTTCCAGAGGATCTTCTCGGATTACCTCCAAGTCGTGATATCGACTTTCGTATCGACCTCATTCCTGGAGCCAACCCTATCGCTAAAGCTCCTTACCGACTCGCGCCGTCAGAGATGCGCGAACTCTCAACCCAACTCCAGGAATTACTTGAAAAAGGCTTCATTCGCCCAAGCACCTCTCCTTGGGGCACGCCGGTCCTTCTCATCAAAAAGAAGGATGGGTCGTTCCGGATGTGCATCGACTATCGGGAATTGAATAAGTTGACTATCAAGAACCGCTATCCTCTACCTCGAATCGACGATTTGTTTGATCAACTACAAGGCGCTATGTGTTTTTCGAAGATCGATCTACGTTCAGGTTACCATCAGCTACGTATTCAAGAGGAAGATATACCCAAAACTGCGTTTCGTACTCGTTACGGCCACTACGAATTCGTTGTCATGCCTTTCGGTTTAACAAACGCTCCAGCGGTTTTCATGGATCTGATGAATCACGTGTGTAAACCTTATCTCGACCGTTTCGTCATCGTATTCATCGACGATGTCTTGATCTATTCAAAATTGAAAGCCGAACACGCGCAACATCTGTGTTTGGTTCTCGAGTTACTCCAGGGGAACCAACTCTATGCCAAGTTCTCCAAGTGCGAATTTTGGTTAGGGGAAGTTCAATTCCTGGGTCACATTGTTAATAGTCAGGGTATTCACGACGACCCTGCGAAGATTGAAGCCGTCAAGAGCTGGGTTACGCCTAAGAATCCGTCTGAAGTCCGTTCTTTTCTCGGACTGGCGGGCTATTATCGACGATTTATCGAAGGATTCTCGAAGATCGCTATACTACTTACATCTCTCACGCACAAAGATAAGCCTTTTGTTTGGGGAACTAAACAAGAGACTGCCTTTCAAACCCTCAAATACATGCTCTACAATGCTCATGTTCTCACATTGCCCGACGGAAGCAACGATTTCATTGTCTACTGTGATGCTTCCAACCTTGGTCTTGGTTGTGTTCTCAAGCAACGGGACAAGGTCATAGCTTACGCATCTCGTCAGCTCAAAATCCATGAGAAGAACTATACAACCCATGATCTCGAGCTAGGCACGGTTGTTTTTGCATTAAAGATTTGGCGACACTACCTATATGGTACCAAGTGTACGATCTTCACCGATCATAGGAGCCTACAACATATCTTTAATCAGAGGGAACTTAATATGCGTCAACGCCGATGGGTAGAACTTCTCAACGATTACGACTGTGAGATTCGTTATCACCCAGGCAAAGCAAATGTTGTTGCCGACGCACTTAGCAGACAGAGCTATCTGCTTAGCACTCGTAATGTTCAAGCCCAGCACAACCTCGAAACTCTCATCCGCGATGCTCAGCATACATGTTTTAACGAACGCACCCTGAAGAAAGAAAGAATCTACCACGATGGAACCCAGCTTGTGAGTAAATCGGATGGGATATTCCACTACCTGGACAGAATTTGGGTCCCTAGGCGGACCGAATTGCGACAGATTATCATGGACGAAGCCCATAAATCCCGCTACTCTGTTCATCCCGGTGCAGACAAAATGTACCAGGATCTTCGTTATACGTACTGGTGGCCGGGTATGAAAAGGGATATCGCTCGAACAACCGCCAATTCCTATGTGGAAGTGGGAGAGTATAGCTATGGATTTCGTAACCAAGCTTCCAACTACGTCATCAGGTCACGACAGCATCTGGGTTGTAGTCGACCGATTGACCAAATCAGCTCACTTTCTGCCAATACGAGAAGACTACAAGGTGGAACGATTAGCCCGAATCTACACCGACGAGATCATTTGTCGACATGGGACGCCTCGTGACATCATTTCTGATCGTGATGCTCGGTTTACTTCCCTATTATGGGAAACATTTCAAACGGCACTCGGTACAACGCTTAATCTAAGTACCGCTTTCCACCCTCAAACCGACGGTCAGACTGGAAGAACGATCCGTACTCTTGAAGACATGCTCCGTGCGTGTGTTTTAGACTTTGGTAGTAATTGGGATAAACACCTGCCATTGGTCAAATTCTCGTATAACAACAGCTACCAGGCTAGCATCCAGATGGCACCTTTCGAGGCCTTATACGGAAGAAGATGTCGATCGCCTATTGTGTGGCACGAGATCGGTCACTCGCAACTAACCGGTCCAGAGCTGCTACAAGAAACGACAGACAAAATTTTCCAAATTCGAGACAACCTAGTGAAAGCTCGGGATCGACAGAAAAGTTACGCCGATAAAAAGCGCAAGCCTCGAGTATTTGGCGTTGGTGACTACGTACTCCTAAAGGTATCACCTTGGAAGGGTGTAGTCCAATTCGGCAAGAAAGAGAAACTCGCGCCTCGATACGTTGGACCTTTTAAGATTCTGGAAAGGATCGGAAAAGTCGCCTACAGACTCGAACTACCGGAGGAACTTAGTAACGTCCACACGACTTTCCACGTGTCAAACCTTCGAAAGTGCATCGCCGACCCCGATTTACATGTCTCTCTAGACGATCTACAAGTGAACGAAACATTACACTTCGTGGAAAAGCCTGTCGAAATCATGGATCGCCAAACCAAGCAGCTCAGACGCTCGCGCATTCCTATTGTGAAAGTCCGATGGGAAGGCAAACGAGGCGCGGAGTTCACTTGGGAACACGAAAGCGATATGAAGGCTAAGTACCCGCAGTTGTTCAAAGAGTGAGGCTAGAGAGAGAAAGTAGTATTGTGACTTTAGTGTTTTTGTACAATTTCATATTAATCTATAGGACCACCGATTATAGTACGAATCTGTGCGTTTGACCTTCGCAACCGAGAACCTGCTCAGATACCACTTGTAGGTCCCGGTTTTCAACTCCGTCACGATTGCGTATGACACGTTACACGTTCGGTTCGTAATCGTTTCAGAGTCAGAATCGGTCCAATCAAAGAGTTCTCAAACGTGATCCACGGCTTTCAGCTTAATTTCGGGACGAAATTTCCTAAACAAGGGGAGGCTGTAACACCCCGTGTTTTCATAAGTGAAAGTCAAAGTCAAGGTCAAGTCAAACGAACGATTTCGCGCAACTTGACTTGTAGGAATTACTTTATTTTATTTGTATTATGTGGAGTAAGTGTCGTTCATTGCAATAATCGATGAGTATTAAACGTATTTCGATCAATCTACGACTGTAAACTATAGGAAGTAACAATGCGATAAAGTTAATCAACTGATAATCAAGCTATACTAATCGAATCGACATCGAATCGCAACTCGAACTGTGTATTTTACTTATTGCATATACGTGTGTGTGTGCCTTACGTGTTACCTGTGCATGTTTATTTATGTTATGTTGTGGTAATCAAGCGAACTCAATCGAAACTCGAAATCTAACTCGAATGCAATCGAACTCGAACCCGAATCCTGATCGAACCATGTTACATACGAAGTAGTTGGGACTAAAAGTAATTTGGCTAGGAAACCCTATCGAATCGCTCGCAATCGAAACCGAAACGTCAAGGATCGTCGCACCGAACACACCACTCAGGCGCCAATCCGCATGGATTGTTCATCCGCACGAACAGCCAATCCGCACGGATTGCCCATCCGCACGGACAGACCATCCGCACGGATGACCGCCTGAGAAGTGTTAAGGGCATCCGGACCAGGATTGTCATCCGCACGGATAACCAATCCGGGTGATGTGCAATCCGCACGGATGACCCTTTCCCCTTTTGGCATCCTATAAATACACGGGTCACTCTCCAAGCTTTCCACTTTTGGCAAGTAACGTCCGACCTGCACACTTTCTTCACCTTTTCTTCGATTTCTCTCAATCCAGGTAAGATCTCGCCCTAAATCTTGTACATTCTTGATCTACACACACTTCTACACCTTTCTATCTTTCAAATATTAACTTTTAACCGTGAAATCATCAAGATTTGAGGTATTCTAGGGTGATGTCATCATGAAGTTCTCATGAACTTCAAGTGTGACCTCATTCCACCAAGAATAACTCAGATCTGAACGATTTCCACAAGATTTCACAACAACTTCTCCTAAAATCTGAACTTTTCAAAGGATAAAAGAGTTGAAAGAAATAAACACAAGTTTTCTCCCCTTTTACCCTCAAAAACGGTTAGAATCGGGTCAGTTCTAGTCTTCTACTCGATATTAGTGAAGCACTAGTCCTAGATCCGGATTCTACCTACAAGACATCTGATTTCGGGTTAATCAAGTATTAGATAGATTGGATACGACTGAGTTACTTTGCTGTGAATCAAGTATTAGCTCAGGTAAATACTTTTAACTTATTTTCCCTTATACGGGCTTGGGATACGGTATCATAAGAATACCGCTTGTTCGGGTATGAGATCATTTAGTCGGATTGTGATTTAATAAATCTGCATAACCCGTTTAAATCTGTATTGTTTGATAACATAAACATTTGGGGGTTAACGACCGTGTCCTGGATATCCTTGGCTCATTAAAGTTAAAAATGGCCACGACCTATGCACGGGGTGTAGGCATACACCCGACAGATGCAAATGCTAAATATAAATAACCCACAAGTTGGGGATAACTCCTTCGTGGGTTTTGTAAGTGGTGAGTCGGTTAATCACGACCGGCTTCCAAACCGGCCCCATATGTATGACAAACATGTAATACTGAATACAAGATTTTATTAAAGATTATCCCAAGTTATAAATGATTTGTGCCTTGTGCACTTAAATCAATTTTCATAAACTCTTTTCAAATGAGTCAGTTAATTGTATTTACCAGTGAAAACTGACGTATTTTCCAAAGACTAAGTGGCAGGTACTACTCGTAATAGGCTGGGGGATTGCTCGGTGTCGAAATAGAGGATCTTGCAAATCCTTAAAGATGCCTTAAAGTCTGCTAAACTTCATTTTATACATTCTGTAATGATCCTCCTGTGGATTTGATATTACAGACTCGTCTATAATAAATACTTTGATATTTTCAGACATTTGAGTTTGTAACAATATTTTATATTCCAAGACTTCCGCTGTGCTATTCTGTGTATGATTGACCATGATGATATCAACTACGTCACGATCCTCCCCACCGGGCCCACCGGTGATATGTGGAAATATTGGGGTGTGACAGGTTGGTATCAGAGCCAACATTGAGTGAATTAAACACTAGTCTTTTGTGTTTAATCTCAATGACACTGTAGCATATTCCTTAGACCTTTTGAGTCTAGACTTAACATAGGAATGTTCTCATCCCTATTAAGTAAACATTGTTTTCGATTTTATGTATTTTAAATAAGTCGCCAAGCAAGGAAGCTGTTGATAGGGATTCTCCTCATCTGAAGCCAAGGAATGCCAAGCTTCACAATATGGCTAAAATAAGCGTGCGACCGGTTTGGAGGAAGACCTTTATGGATTCATTCCCAAAACCAAACCAAACCCATATGAATTGGAATCAGACTTTAGAATCCATACCGAAGGTCCCTGAGGCTCAAATTTTTAAAGTCTGCGCCAGTGGAGTCCATATCAGGTGGTCCCTGAGGCTCCTGTATTGAAAATAATACCAGTGGATCCTAATGATCCTTATTTCTTGCCTTCAAATTTTGAAATTCCAGATTTGGATTATATCAGTCAAACCCAATTCATAATCCATATCATTCCTTAACCATGGGATCCTTAAATTCTACTTCTATAACGGATCCTGATTGAAATACTTATCTTATTCATTAAGATCTTCAGCATCTCTACCATGTACGATAAACAAAGAAGAGAAACAACTGAAATGGAGCAAGGAAAGCGTTAGAGAATCCTTCTTTCATAAATTCTTTTAAGTCCATATAAGGACCTATCTCTTCTATTTAGTCCCCGTGAGGACATACCTTTTTCGACTTAAGACCCCTTATGGGCATTTGCTACTTAGTCCTTTTATGGACATTATCTTTCAATATAGTCCCTTGTGGACATTATTTTTTCAATAAAGTCCCTTGGTGGACATACTATTTTAATACAGTCCTTTCATGGACGTATGATTTTATTAAAATCCCTTTTGTGGACACACTATTTTAAAATAGTCCTCTCATGGACTTGATGTTTCAATATAGTCCTCTCATGGACTTGATGTTTCAATATAGTCCTCTCATGGACTTGATGTTTCAATATAGTCCTCTCATGGACATAATAATTCATTATAGTCCTTTCAAGGATATATTATTTCATCAAAGTCCCCTTTTATGGACAAATTATTACATTAAGATCCTTTGTGGATATGATATTTTATTATAGTCCTTTCAAGGATATGATATTTCATTAATAAGTCCCATTGAGGACGTATCTTTCAATATAAAGTCCCTGTGAGGACATTTGTACAGCAAAGCCCTTTTGTGAGCGCACTGTACCAATATAGTCCTTCTATGGACATGTTATTAAAATCCCCTTGGGGATACGTTATTTGAAATAGTCCCTTGAGGACATTGATATTTCATTATAACCCTTATATAAATTTGTAATATTTTATAGTCCTTATACGGACTTATAATTTTTCATCTTAGTCCTCTATGGACAAATATATTACTACAAGTCCTGATTAAGGCACTATTGTAAATTCCTAAATGATTTAGGAAAGTTTTGAATATTTCATGTAGGTATTCATTTCGTCCTTTATTCCGCGATAGTTCCAAATTTTACTCGAACTTTATCGATCAGCTGAAAATTTCAAAAGATCCTCTTAATGGTATAACCTAGCCTATATGTCTATGAACATGGCTGTGATGGTAAAACCCTCTTAAGATAATTAATCCTTGTTAACATCTAAGAACATGTTAACATTCCGGGCTATGTGACTTGAGAGGCCACACTAGCTTCCAAAAGTACTTGGACTTTTCCAAGCCACCTTCATAGCCTATATGATCAATACGAATCACGGCTATCAAACAACAATATGAAGTATACATCAAAACATCTAATTAGGATGTATGCCATTGGGCAAAGATGTATTCATGAAAATGATAGTTTTATTTGATAAACTTCTTGTCAAAGGGCGATGAACTATGTTCGACCCTTAAAGATCACTGATTCAAGAAATCATTGATTATGTTTTAATTGTCCTTTGAAGCAAGCCTTGTGCTATATGAGGACGTCTCTATGACATTGACATTGTGATCTTTATGATTCCCTGTCCAAGGTAATGAGTTGTGCTCAAGCCTAATAGTCTATATGATCAATGCGATCATGACTAAAATCATCAGTACGATGACTAAATCTGACATCCTTAATGATGTTTGGCCTAAGGGCTATATTATATTGTCCATTTGAGACCAGGCAAATGTAATCTTTTGTGATTCTTTGCCCAAGGGGGTGAGCCATGCTCAAATCCGATAGTCTACATGATCATTGCGATCTTGACTAGTATCATCAATATGATAATCATAATATCAACATCCCTTGTGATGGAATGCCTACGGGCTACACTTTACTCTATTGTCAATAAGACAAAGATAGTGGTGATCCTCATAATCCCCTATCCAAAGGGTGGGTTATACCCAACCCTAACAATGTATATGATCAGCGTGATCATGACTGATATCATCAAATGCAATGATGATATATGAACATCCATTAGTGATGTCAATTAGTTTACCTTTGTACCAAATAAGTCATCTTTAGAGACAATGACAGTTGTAGTTTATGACTCCTTGTCCAAAGGTGAAGAACTATGTTCAAACCTGGAAGCCCCTAATCCGATAAGATTGCGGCTTATAAACTAATGTCCTTGGTGACAAAACAATGAGATATGTTTTAAAGTCATCCATGACAAGTCAATGTACTATAGTTTGACATTCGTGACAAGTTAACATATTAAATGTTAACATTCCTAGACACAGGCCTTTTGTGCCAGCATTGGTAAATGTCCTCTGTATCAGGCCTTGGTGCCATATCTTATAACGTCATTATGACGAGGCCACTTTGAGCCATATCTAAATGTCCTTTGCGACAAGGACTTCGTGCCATATGATCATTGTGTCCTTCATGACTAGGCTTTATGCTATATTTTTCTACGTCCCTCCAGACGGGCTTCTATGCCATATGTATATATATATATATATAATGAAAGTCATGAAAAGCTAGCTTTCGAGCTATTCATATTCGTCCTTGTGATAAAGGCAGTTGTGACATTATGATCCTCTGTCAAACAGGTAATGGACTCACTCCAAACCTTAAGTATCATTAGTGGTCCTTTGGTGACCTAGGCTAAATGTAGAGGATATACATTCAAATAACATTCATTAGGAATGTTTGGAAAATAATAGCCTATACGATTTATGGATGCCGCGGCTGATCTATGTCAGGTCATCAGGATGATGACTAACAATTGCTTAACGTGGTGGTTAGTACCAAGTTTCGAGTATGGCAAACTCGAATGAGGTGGATAGCAGTCGTGATACTATTAAGGCGACAAAAGCTAATAATGCTACAAACGTAAACCTCAATATTAATGGAGTTAATCTCCAAGCTGTGGTAGACGCAGCAGTTTGAAAGACCATGGGAAAGGTCATAAAGAAATTCAAAAAGCCGAATGCTTCTCGCTCTAAATTTCATTCAAAACCTCAACCAAATGCTCATGAAAAGAGCTTTGTTCACATTTCGATTGTGAAGGATGAACCAAGGGAGGAGGATAACTCCCAGAAATCTAGAAAAAAGAGAAATTACGGGCTTAATAAGAACCAACATAAGTTCAGTAAGAAGCCTGCATGTAAGAATTGCTATAAAAGACACTGGGGACAGTGTCGAATGAATCAAAGACCAAAGCAGTATGACATCTGCAAAGGAACTGGTCAATCAGTCCCATGAAAGTAGGGACATGTGGAATACAGTCTGTTACGGTTATGGTGAGTAAGGCCACATCAGAATTAGATGCCATAAAGCTACCAACGAAGGTGGAGCTAAGCTTAGAAAATCTAAGGAAAGAAATGTCTGAACTCACCTGATAAATGCCAAAAGGCAGTACATGATGTCATCAAGTACATTCCTTATCATGTACCAATGATAATCTCTACTAAGTGTCCCTCTTTTAATACAGGCAATAATAAGTCTTTCATAGACCATAAGCTTAGAAAAACCTTGATGATACTCATAAGAAGTCCAGATTCTTAGTCAGGTAGAACTTACCAATGAAACCTGAGAGACCGATTCTCCTATTATCGGCAATGATCTTTCTGTATAATCTAAGAGTACTCTTTCTTTGAATAGAGTACGGCAATATATGTTATTTTAATTATTTTCTTTTCTCATTGATTTCTATCAACTACGAGTGCCAACTATGCTTGACAAAAGCGCCATATGAGGATTGGCGTGTTCCAGTGCGTCCCATAGATTATGTCCATGCCTGATCAGTATGGAAGTTTAATGCATGGAACCACTAAGATATACCAATGGTCATATTGTACTAAAGTCAGCTAGTGGTATTCAAAGAAGATATCCATAATAGAAATGCCTAAGTAGGCGTCTCTACTTAAGGCATCCGTGCACTCGTAAATTATATGTGTCCTTGGCATGGCACAAGCTACGGTAAGTGGACCAAGGTCAAGGATTGAAGCTACCTCTATCATAGTTAGATAACTTGTTTCCTTCTCAGTAGAACTACCTTGTTATACCCCCTGAGGAGCAAAGTGAAGTTAGGATTGACATCCTATTAGGAGCTGTATCTGTTACAGAAGCTCCATATCGGTTAGCATCATCAGAAATGGAAGAACTGAGGCTAACTAGATGAGTTATAAAGAAAGGCTTGTACAACCTAGCTCGTTGTCTTAGAGCTCCGACTACTATTATTGATAAAGAAAAGCACGGTGCAATTCGCTGGTGCATTGGTTATTGCAACCTAACTAAGAAAGGATTAAGAATCGTTATTAGATGCCCAGGATCTTCGACTTGTTTGACTAACCATGAGGATAGTTGATTCCTTAAGATTGATTCGGGTAGTAGTTGGAATGACTATCTCACCCTAATTAAGTTCTCCATAACCAATAGCATTATATAAGCATCAAGGTTGCTCCTTTGGAGACCTTGTTTGGGAGAAATAGCCAACGCCCATTTGTTGGGTAGGAAATTGGGAAAAACCCAATTAACAGGATCTGAGATTTGTCTTAAGTACGACGGATAAGATAATGGGAATCCGTAACCGTATGAAAGATGCCAGTAATCAGCAGAAGAGCAATGCGAAAGAAGAGGCGCAAATCTCCTAAAGTTCCAAATAGGGAACAAGAATCTATTAAAAATATTAATATGAAGGAGTACGATTACGTTTCAGTATAAAGGGCAAGTTAAGCCCTGGATATATATAAAATCATTCGAGATCATCGAATGTGATGGCAGTATAGCTCATAAGCTAAACTTGCCTAAGGAGCCAGGTGGAATTCACAATGTGTTCCACACCTTAAACCTAGAGAAATGCCTAGCTGATAAATCACTAGTAATGTCTTGTAAAGACGTATAGATTGATGAAAGCCTAAGGTTTATTGAAAAACCTATATTGATCAAGGATCGACAAGTTAAGAAACTCCGAAAAGGAGCATGTATCTATTGAATAGGTCAACTGGAATACCCGTAAAGGTCCCTAAATTACTATGGAAGTTAAGTCCATTACACGACAGAAAGTACTTCCATCTTTTTGAGCAAATCTCGGGGTCGAGATTTCTTTTAAGGGGGTGAGGATGTAACACCTCGTAAAAATCGTGTCCAAAGGTGTGGTGACACGTGTAATGAACCCTAATAAAGTCAAACGTTGACTATGAGGGACTAATTTCGTCAAAATTGAAAACCTTGATTATAGAAGGACTGAAAGTGTCAACATACCTAAACTAGGCCTCTGAGTGACCTTATACGGTGTCCGTATTCTCAAACGAGCCACTTGTTGGACGAGAGGAGCCGTTTACATATTTATGTGAAAGTTGCGCGTCGAAGGGTTAAAAGTGTCAACATGTTAATTCTTACCTCTGAATGACCTTATAACAAACCGAGAGCTTCATTATGTTTCATCATGTTCTCGGGAATGCCTAATATTGGCTATTAAAGGCTTTTAAGCCAATAAGTGAAGTTACGCGCAAGTTTACATGTTAGAAGGACTAAAAACATCAATTGGTGAAACTACACCATAAAATGACCTTTTAATGGACCCGGGGTTTTGTAATGTTTGATTATACTCTCAAGAGTAAGTAATAAGAAATTCCTAGTGTTCTGTTATCATTATGCGTTAATTACGCAAACTTTCAAGAAAAAGGGTTAAAAGCGTCATAAACTGCGTAAGTTGTATTTACGCGCGCATATCTTACGTTCTGACCTTATCCGGACATCCAAATATTTTTGTAGTCACTAAAATATTTTATTTTAGTGATCGGAAAACAAAAATACCATTCGTCGCGTAATTTGGATCGTTTTCGCGTCCGTTCAAGTTTCGTCGTAATTAGACGAATAACGTGACAGTACGACCAAACGAACCGACATCCGTAATATTTCCAAGTATGTTTCAAGTCCCCTATACTTTGACGTCCTTGTAGAGCCTTGAAAATGGCTTAACGGAGGTTAAATACGTCAAAAATGCAAGTTGTAGTGTGCAGGGACTAAAATGGAACAAATCAGAAAGTTCCGGGCAAGTGTACGCGGGCCGCGTAGACCAGCCTAGAAGTCTACACGGGGCGCGACAATGTGCCAGCGACAGATTCTGATTTTCAGCTGTTGGCTTGATTTTTAGGGACTTTTTGAGCAATTTCCTTGTGTGATGGCCAAGATAACACTTCTCCAAGGCATGCTAGTGTCCCTAACACTTGTATGGTCCAGATTTCTTGCTTGGTGGCCAAATAAACACATGTCTTGTCACACCCCGACCACGTAAAACAACAAAACGTGGCGAAAACGTCAGGGAGTGTTGTAACAGAATCATTGTTTCATAACACATGGAAATTTAAATATTATTTTATTGAATAAAAGAGTTACAATGTCTTGACAATCAAAGAAACATAACATAAATAACTAGTCTTCCATCTTTTATTGTCACTAAGGCCCAAGTCCGCCTAAGTGTATCTTGATAAGTCCTATGCATCATCTCCTGAAAACACATGTGAAAATAGGTACGTCAGCATAAAAATGCCTGTGAGATACATAGGTTTTGTGAAAATAAGATTTATGACGTATGTTTAAGAAAATGTTTAGTCATGAACCTTGTAGTTTGCTTTGTTTTGTAAATCGTTTGAAAAGCAATAAGATCAGTTGATATGTATAAGTAAGAGAATAATGTATGGTTAAATGAATTACCAAGTAAAATGAGTTTGTAAAAGATAAGTTGTTTTGTAAAACAATGTCTTGTGAAAGTATGTTATTTGTATAAAATGTTATATGTCTCAAATTGAAATGATTCAAATAACGCTACAATATGTGATACCATACAAGCACTTATATATAGGAAGTACCAGCGGCGTATCCACCATGCTTGTATCATATTACACACGCCTCGTTACTTAAATCACTTACTCAAAACAAACTACCAAAGTGAAATGTTTATGTATAATCAAATGTCTAATGTCTATGTCTAATGTTTATGTCAAAAGTAAGTCAACCAACCAACAATGTATAATGTCTATGTTTAACCCAATTGTCAAAAGTCCTTGTATAAACCATGTCAAATGTTGATAGTCCAAAAGTAGTCAAGTAATGTGTAACAAATGTTATGTATGGTAAGTAAAATAAGACTACTTAAACCATAAGTAAAAAAAATGTACAAAACAAAGTATTTTGAGTAAATCAAAAGTTATGTTTTGTAAGATATATGCATGCTATACTGAATGTGATGGGTATTTATAGTTTTCGGTTCACCGTTAGGATCGTTTCTTGGAAAAGAGGGAATGATCTCGCCCGTACACTTGTCGGAAGGTTGTGGTAACTGATATTGACCCACCACAAGAGTTGGACACATGGCATTGGCCTTTGGAAGGAGTTAAGGGCTGGAAACAGCAGCTGAAAAATGAGTTGCTGCATCTGACCCACCCTTGCGCATCGTAGCAAAGAAACCCTTACGGTGCGCAGGGGTCAAGTTTGGCAGATTTACAATTTTGGTCCCCGTCATGCATTCAGCCCATTTTCGACACGTTTAAGGCCCGTTAACCCCATTTCAAAGCTCTAAAATGAAGTTAAAGTATTGGGAACTTAAAACATGCTCAAAAATATCCCGGATGTCGGTTCGTTTAGCCGTACGGTTGTGATGTTCGGTTAATTACGATGGAATGCGTATAAGCGCGAAAAATGATCCAAATGACGCAACGAATGGATTTTTTTCATGCCAAACACTAAAATAAAATATTTTAGTGCTTACATAATTTTTGGATGTCCGGATGTATTCAGAACGTAAGTTATGCGCGAAAGTGCAAACTTGTGCACTTTTTGACACTTTTAGTCCCTGAATGTCCCAAAAGTTTATTTTAGCACACCAAACACCTCAAAGCCTATTTCTAAGCTATGTAGAGGATATTTATGGTATGTTTAACTTATGGTAATGTTCCGGAATGTTCGTTACAGTTCAAATTGGCATACTTTCGCAGTTTGTCAAGTTTAGTCCCTGTAAGCGAATTAACTTGTTTTTTGCCACACTAAAGCCTTCAAAACTTATTTCTAAGTTATGTAAGGGTTATTTAAGGTATGTTAAGTATATGTTGATGTTCCAGAGTATTTGTCACATTAAAATGGTTATATTTACGCATCGGTGCGCGTATAACCTTCCAGAAAGCGATTTAGAGTTTGGAATTGAACAAAAATTGATATGTGCAAATGATACACGTATTTTTACAAATCCCAAGTATGAAATATAATATTTCATTGGTTCGGTATTTGTTTGATGGCTGTGGAGGCACAGGTGTTACAGTCTCCCCTACTTTAGGAAATTTCGTCCCGAAATTTATTTAGAGGAAACTTGTGAGAGTTTAAAACATGAAGTTGAAAAGATCGAACAACATTGGTTAGGGTTCTGAACTTCTAGTAACCTTAATAACATTATGCTTGCAATGTAAGAGGGACACTTATATACAAGTATATGAAGTGTCATTAGTGCGTCCACCGTGCCTCTATTACATCGTTCTCATTTTGTTATTGTTGTCACTATCGGTTCTTACACATAATAAACCTTACTGGGTTTCTGTGCACTAAATTTCATAATTATGTACGCGTCCATAATCAGACAATTCCTTGCACAGTTCACACAGTCTATTTTATAATGTGTAGGGGAAAACCAAATGAACAATCCTGTGATGAGTGTGACTAGACCGCCATAGAGTCCTTTTAATTAAATCAATAAATGATCTAAATAGACTATCAAGGAGTCTGTTCAGCTACATCACTAGATGTCGTCCTTTAACCAAATTGTGAATCAACCTTTTTGACTATACCACTAAAGGGTCTCTTATAAATCAAGGAGTGGTACTATATAATCCAAGGGTCTTAACTATTACATAGAAGCCCATTAAGGATTTAAGGTAGTACCTTTTTTAATATCCTACTACGAATCCCTCATATGAAGATATGAAAGATTCTACGAGGATTTGGATATCGAATATCCAGAGTATCCAAACACAAAAATGCATAAAAGAAAACACAAAATATATAAACACATAATCACATAACCACAAAATTGTTTAACTAGAAGTTTGTTCTGCTAACAGAGCACATGTATTTAAAGTACAATAGGAATCCATCTCGTGGATTTCATTTGGTACTTTAAACATTATCAAGAATCTAACTATAAAGATAGAAAGATTTTTAAAAGAAAAATTCGATTTCGATTATAAGGAACCGAAATGTTCGAATTTAGGTACATAAGGAATCCAATCAAGGACTCTGATTTGAATGATAATCATCCACAAGGGTCTAAATGTGAAGATAAAAAGATCCCATATGGATTTTAGGAGTTGAAGATGTTTTGAAACCTGTTTTGAAACCTTGCATTGGACGTGCTTAAATCAAAACATGAAGTAAAATGCTTATGAAGTTGAGATGCTAGCTATGTCAAGGCGACATATGAAGTGGAATTTGAAGGCTAAGTCAATGTATGAGGAAAATATTTTTGAAAACTATGCATGGGGTTCTTAAAAAAATGTGTTTAATGTTTTTGAAACCTTATATATAATACATTTGAAATCATAAAGTAGGTGTACTAGGTAAGTATATTTATAAAAGTGTTTTAAAATTATGCGAGATGAATTCTGAAATTATGTATAAGGTTTTTGAAAATATGAATAATGCTTTTCGAAATCATGCACTTGATAAGAAAATGTACTGTGTTAATATTGTTTTCAGACTATATGAAACATTTTGAAATTAGGAAGGTTGGTTTTGATAACATGGCCAATGTTTTTGAAATAACATAGACATGCATTTAGAAAAATTGTTTTCAAACTATATGAAATGTTTTGAGATCATGAAGATTGTTTTTGAAATACTTGTACTGTGTATGAAAAGTCAAAACGTAATGGGTATGGGATTTGAAAATATCCTTAGTTATCTAACCAAGGATTCAAAGGCACAGATGTGCAGAAGCATGATTACTCATAATGTCACTTTATTTTCTGTACTTTGTTTCTTAGAGTGAACCGAGTACTTAAAATTTTCGAGGGAATCATGAGCGATCATTTGAAAGAGAGAAATCACAAAAGTAGTTTGCAAGGTACATAGTTTCTTGATGTAGGTATCATAGGAAAAGTCATACACACATGTAACTACACTTGTATATCAGAATTGTGAACAAGAATTTATTTATAAACAAAATAGATTGTTTCACATTACAAGAAAATAGATAAACAAAAGCATAAGACAGCAACATCTTCTAGTCATCCAACTGCTCATCCGTGGGTTGGATTTGCATTAGCAAGCTTTGGGCAATCCCTTAGGAAATGGCCCATCTCGCCACAGTTGTAGCAAGACCCTGGTGAGAAACGAGCTTGAGCAGAGTTGGCTTGTGGTTTTTCTGGACCACCTTGGTTCGGGTTACATCGACAAGCACTTACCAGGTGACCAACTCGCCCACATGATACACACAGACGACACGGTAAGTGAGCTTGGTGATGCCCATTACATTTGTCGCATATTGGTGCCGTTCCCTTGTATTGCTTCTTAGCAGGTGGTGTTGCCACCCGGATGGGTCCTGTTTGATTTGGTATTGCTGTAGTTGGGCAAACCCTTGCCGTATGACCTATAAGTCCACAAATTTGGCATTTTTGGCACTTCACACTAGTCTGATGATGAAGGCTACATTGGTTGCACAAGGGTGCAGTTCCGTTGTATTGCTTCCTAGCAGGGGGTTGAGCTGGTTGGTTGGGATGGCTTGACCATTGTGAGCGACCATGGCGAAGTTCTGAGAAGCCTTTCGCTTCTTTGACTTCTTAGGGGATCGTTCATCCATGGTCTTTGATTCCTTGATTGCTTTCTTGGCTGGTGGTGCTGTCATTTGGCTAAGTCTTGCCTGTTTTGGTGCCACCGCTGCGGGTTTCCTTGAAGCCTTACGTTTCTTTGGGTTAGGTGAAGGCTTGGCTTCTGCTTCCTTTTGTGGCTCTTGAGTGGCGTCATTGTTGAGACGAGGCATAGCAATTCCCAATTCCACAGTCTTCAGAATCACTTCGCCTATTTGTTGGGCAAGTTTGGCTGTTTGCTCAGACATTTGGCCGTTGCTGAGAGGAAGAGACATTCTTGAAGAAAATGAAAGACATAGGAAGAAACGAGTGGAAGGTTATTGGATAATCAATACAGAATGGTAACGAATGAAAATTGTGATCATTTGTTTGTTACCTAAGGCAAACAAATGAGATGGTGACAAATCAAAGTAAATGGGTCAAAAATAATGTATCGCGAAGATATGCTCGCCTATAAGTGAACACTCATCCCAAGAATTCCCAGGTAAGCACAACTGGTCTCGCGTCTGATGAGATGTATACGAAGTGCTTGCCTAGACAGAAAACCCAGAATACAGGCATTCACCCTTCCAGTTTGCACGTGTTCATATTATTTAAAACCCAAAACCTTGACGAGGTTTTGAAAACTCAAAGGGGTTCAAAACCATATAATAGAGAGTTCAAAACCTTACAATAGAGGGTTCAAAACCTAGTAGTCAATCATCCTAGAACAGATGATTAGTTTTCAAAGCGGTTTTGAAATTTATGTTCTTGTTGTGGTCGTCGCCTAAGGATAGGTGACGGTATTGTTTTATGACTAAACGCAAGTAAACTCGCGTTAGGGTCCTAAGAAGGATATAGACTAGGTCAAAGTATTACTAATAACCTAATTCCCTATAACCATGAGCTCTGATACCAACTTTTCTGTCACACCCCGACCACGTAAAACAACAAAACGTGGCGGAAACGTCGGGGAGTGTTGTAACAGAATCATTGTTTCATAACACATGGAAATTTAAATATTATTTTATTGAATAAAAGAGTTACAATGTCTTGACAATCAAAGAAACATAACATAAATAACTAGTCTTGCATCTTTTATTGTCACTAAGGCCCAAGTCCGCCTAAGTGTATGTTGATAAGTCCTATGCATCATCTCCTGAAAACACATGTGAAAATAGGTACGTCAGCATAAAAATGCCTGTGAGATACATAGGCTTTGTGAAAATGAGATTTATGACGTATGTTTAAGAAAATGTTTAGTCATGAACCTTGTAGTTTGCTTTGTTTTGTAAATCGTTTGAAAAGCAATAAGATAAGTTGATATGTATAAGTAAGAGAATAATGTATGGTTAAATGAATTACCAAGTAAAATGAGTTTGTAAAAGATAAGTTGTTTTGTAAAACAATGTCTTGTGAAAGTATGTTATTTGTATAAAATGTTATATGTCTCAAATTGAAATGATTCAAATAACGCTACAATATGTGATACCATACAAGCACTTATATATAGGAAGTACCAGCGGCGTATCCACCATGCTTGTATCATATTACACACGCCTCGTTACTTAAATCACTTACTCAAAACAAACTACCAAAGTGAAATGTTTATGTATAATCAAATGTCTAATGTCTATGTCTAATGTTTATGTCAAAAGTAAGTCAACCAACCAACAATGTATAATGTCTATGTTTAACCCAATTGTCAAAAGTCCTTGTATAAACCATGTCAAATGTTGATAGTCCAAAAGTAGTCAAGTAATGTGTAACAAATGTTATGTATGGTAAGTAAAATAAGACTACTTAAACCATAAGTAAAAAAAATGTACAAAACAAAGTATTTTGAGTAAATCAAAAGTTATGTTTTGTAAGATATATGCATGCTATACTGAATATGATCATTTATGCGGTATTGTGAAAATTCATACATCCAAGCCTTGCGACAGCCGGATAACTATGTAAAAATGAGTTATCAAAAGAATATGTATTCGGATTCGGTCATTCCTTACGTCCAAACAAACCCGAGATTTCAGGAATGGGATTTGTCAAGTCCTATGGTACCACTACCTACTACCGAGCGGCATGATCGGTGTTAATGAATGTATAGTATAGTTTAAACAAACCAAATGTCATACCAAAATGTAAGCATGTTTTATGAAGATAATGTACCTAGTATGCTAGAGTAAACATACAAGGTAGAGCTGTAAAACAATGTGTCCATATGTTACCGGAACATATGCAACAGAGATGCAATGTAAAATAATGTACTAAGCATGTACTAAATGGACATACATAGTATGTGATGTGATGTGATGTAAAACAATGTACTAAGTATGCACACAATGGGCATAAGTAGCATAAAAACACAATGAAATCATGTACTATAAGTGTACTAATAAACATAGCAAGTATATGATGTGAAAACAGGAAAGCATGAAAGTAACAAGTAGGCACATGTGTTCCACCCCAAAATGTTTGGAAAATAGTAAAAGAGGGGTCTATGTACTCACTTGAGATTGCTTAGTAGTCCTTGAGTAACAACAAAACAATGCTAGAGATCACGGATATCAAACGGCACCTAATATAGGTAACTATGTTAATAAACCGGACCTAAATCGGAAGATCGGATAGAATGAGGGCTCGTAAACCAAATGAGTATGGGAACTCATGTAGTATGGTTTAATAAGGCCTACATACCAAATGAAACCTAACCTAAGTGCTTGTGACCCATTACGACCCGTTTAGGTAGCTTATGCTACTTTAACGCGTCGTTCGCGTGAAACGCGTTCGGACCGCCTAACTAGTCCTATGACAAGTAATATATGCCTTAACATGTCTAATATGGTTGTAAAATCAGTTTAGATGTCAAAAGTTATGTTACATATGTTTAAAATGAATTTTGGCATCAAAGGGTATTTTGGTAATTTACCTAAGGCATATAAACTACTTATCATACAACTAACTAAATGTCGTGACCATAAGGTATAACCTCGGAAGGTTATTCCCTATATACTATGGTCACCTAATGTGTTTGGTCGGATCCTAAAGATCGACCAATTGGGTCGGGTTCGAAAGTATAAGCGATTGTTTAGATCGCTTACCTTACGACCCTATATAAGCACTAACTAAAAGTGACGAGCTAAGCATGCTAAAACATGCTTAACTAAGTTTAGAAAACAGGTTTGGTATCAAAACAAACAGTTTTGATACCCATAAGTATTTTGGTTACAAAATACGCAAGAATACGTATTCTGACCGAAACTACGGCTCGTCACTGAGCCTAGATAACGTGGTAATCAGTAGGTATAGTCACTAGGGACTATGACCATCGTGATCACGCTCACGTTATGAAGTTCAAACGAACTTCGCATCGACCATTAACTGGTCAATGCAGAAAGTCAAACAAAGTTTGACTTTCAGACTCGAAAAGCAATAAAAGAACGAAGGAACACTTACAAAGGGTCCCCGAATGCTAATCTAGATCAAAATAGCTCAGGTATGAAACAAAGGTTTCAACTTAGAGCACAAATGATCAGATTTTTGTGAGAAATGAATGAGAATGTGATGGGTATTTATAGTTTTCGGTTCACCGTTAGGATCGTTTCTTGGAAAAGAGGGAATGATCTCGCCCGTACACTTGTCGGAAGGTTGTGGTAACTGATATTGACCCACCACAAGAGTTGGACACATGGCATTGGCCTTTGGAAGGAGTTAAGGGCTGGAAACAGCAGCTGAAAAATGAGTTGCTGCATCTGACCCACCCTTGCGCATCGTAGCAAAGAAACCCTTACGGTGCGCAGGGGTCAAGTTTGGCAGATTTACAATTTTGGTCCCCGTCATGCATTCAGCCCATTTTCGACACGTTTAAGGCCCGTTAACCCCATTTCAAAGCTCTAAAATGAAGTTAAAGTATTGGGAACTTAAAACATGCTCAAAAATATCCCGGATGTCGGTTCGTTTAGCCGTACGGTTGTGATGTTCGGTTAATTACGATGGAATGCGTATAAGCGCGAAAAATGATCCAAATGACGCAACGAATGGATTTTTTTCATGCCAAACACTAAAATAAAATATTTTAGTGCTTACATAATTTTTGGATGTCCGGATGTATTCAGAACGTAAGTTATGCGCGAAAGTGCAAACTTGTGCACTTTTTGACACTTTTAGTCCCTGAATGTCCCAAAAGTTTATTTTAGCACACCAAACACCTCAAAGCCTATTTCTAAGCTATGTAGAGGATATTTATGGTATGTTTAACTTATGGTAATGTTCCGGAATGTTCGTTACAGTTCAAATTGGCATACTTTCGCAGTTTGTCAAGTTTAGTCCCTGTAAGCGAATTAACTTGTTTTTTGCCACACTAAAGCCTTCAAAACTTATTTCTAAGTTATGTAAGGGTTATTTAAGGTATGTTAAGTATATGTTGATGTTCCAGAGTATTTGTCACATTAAAATGGTTATATTTACGCATCGGTGCGCGTATAACCTTCCAGAAAGCGATTTAGAGTTTGGAATTGAACAAAAATTGATATGTGCAAATGATACACGTATTTTTACAAATCCCAAGTATGAAATATAATATTTCATTGGTTCGGTATTTGTTTGATGGCTGTGGAGGCACAGGTGTTACAGTCTCCCCTACTTTAGGAAATTTCGTCCCGAAATTTATTTAGAGGAAACTTGTGAGAGTTTAAAACATGAAGTTGAAAAGATCGAACAACATTGGTTAGGGTTCTGAACTTCTAGTAACCTTAATAACATTATGCTTGCAATGTAAGAGGGACACTTATATACAAGTATATGAAGTGTCATTAGTGCGTCCACCGTGCCTCTATTACATCGTTCTCATTTTGTTATTGTTGTCACTATCGGTTCTTACACATAATAAACCTTACTGGGTTTCTGTGCACTAAATTTCATAATTATGTACGCGTCCATAATCAGACAATTCCTTGCACAGTTCACACAGTCTATTTTATAATGTGTAGGGGAAAACCAAATGAACAATCCTGTGATGAGTGTGACTAGACCGCCATAGAGTCCTTTTAATTAAATCAATAAATGATCTAAATAGACTATCAAGGAGTCTGTTCAGCTACATCACTAGATGTCGTCCTTTAACCAAATTGTGAATCAACCTTTTTGACTATACCACTAAAGGGTCTCTTATAAATCAAGGAGTGGTACTATATAATCCAAGGGTCTTAACTATTACATAGAAGCCCATTAAGGATTTAAGGTAGTACCTTTTTTAATATCCTACTACGAATCCCTCATATGAAGATATGAAAGATTCTACGAGGATTTGGATATCGAATATCCAGAGTATCCAAACACAAAAATGCATAAAAGAAAACACAAAATATATAAACACATAATCACATAACCACAAAATTGTTTAACTAGAAGTTTGTTCTGCTAACAGAGCACATGTATTTAAAGTACAATAGGAATCCATCTCGTGGATTTCATTTGGTACTTTAAACATTATCAAGAATCTAACTATAAAGATAGAAAGATTTTTAAAAGAAAAATTCGATTTCGATTATAAGGAACCGAAATGTTCGAATTTAGGTACATAAGGAATCCAATCAAGGACTCTGATTTGAATGATAATCATCCACAAGGGTCTAAATGTGAAGATAAAAAGATCCCATATGGATTTTAGGAGTTGAAGATGTTTTGAAACCTGTTTTGAAACCTTGCATTGGACGTGCTTAAATCAAAACATGAAGTAAAATGCTTATGAAGTTGAGATGCTAGCTATGTCAAGGCGACATATGAAGTGGAATTTGAAGGCTAAGTCAATGTATGAGGAAAATATTTTTGAAAACTATGCATGGGGTTCTTAAAAAAATGTGTTTAATGTTTTTGAAACCTTATATATAATACATTTGAAATCATAAAGTAGGTGTACTAGGTAAGTATATTTATAAAAGTGTTTTAAAATTATGCGAGATGAATTCTGAAATTATGTATAAGGTTTTTGAAAATATGAATAATGCTTTTCGAAATCATGCACTTGATAAGAAAATGTACTGTGTTAATATTGTTTTCAGACTATATGAAACATTTTGAAATTAGGAAGGTTGGTTTTGATAACATGGCCAATGTTTTTGAAATAACATAGACATGCATTTAGAAAAATTGTTTTCAAACTATATGAAATGTTTTGAGATCATGAAGATTGTTTTTGAAATACTTGTACTGTGTATGAAAAGTCAAAACGTAATGGGTATGGGATTTGAAAATATCCTTAGTTATCTAACCAAGGATTCAAAGGCACAGATGTGCAGAAGCATGATTACTCATAATGTCACTTTATTTTCTGTACTTTGTTTCTTAGAGTGAACCGAGTACTTAAAATTTTCGAGGGAATCATGAGCGATCATTTGAAAGAGAGAAATCACAAAAGTAGTTTGCAAGGTACATAGTTTCTTGATGTAGGTATCATAGGAAAAGTCATACACACATGTAACTACACTTGTATATCAGAATTGTGAACAAGAATTTATTTATAAACAAAATAGATTGTTTCACATTACAAGAAAATAGATAAACAAAAGCATAAGACAGCAACATCTTCTAGTCATCCAACTGCTCATCCGTGGGTTGGATTTGCATTAGCAAGCTTTGGGCAATCCCTTAGGAAATGGCCCATCTCGCCACAGTTGTAGCAAGACCCTGGTGAGAAACGAGCTTGAGCAGAGTTGGCTTGTGGTTTTTCTGGACCACCTTGGTTCGGGTTACATCGACAAGCACTTACCAGGTGACCAACTCGCCCACATGATACACACAGACGACACGGTAAGTGAGCTTGGTGATGCCCATTACATTTGTCGCATATTGGTGCCGTTCCCTTGTATTGCTTCTTAGCAGGTGGTGTTGCCACCCGGATGGGTCCTGTTTGATTTGGTATTGCTGTAGTTGGGCAAACCCTTGCCGTATGACCTATAAGTCCACAAATTTGGCATTTTTGGCACTTCACACTAGTCTGATGATGAAGGCTACATTGGTTGCACAAGGGTGCAGTTCCGTTGTATTGCTTCCTAGCAGGGGGTTGAGCTGGTTGGTTGGGATGGCTTGACCATTGTGAGCGACCATGGCGAAGTTCTGAGAAGCCTTTCGCTTCTTTGACTTCTTAGGGGATCGTTCATCCATGGTCTTTGATTCCTTGATTGCTTTCTTGGCTGGTGGTGCTGTCATTTGGCTAAGTCTTGCCTGTTTTGGTGCCACCGCTGCGGGTTTCCTTGAAGCCTTACGTTTCTTTGGGTTAGGTGAAGGCTTGGCTTCTGCTTCCTTTTGTGGCTCTTGAGTGGCGTCATTGTTGAGACGAGGCATAGCAATTCCCAATTCCACAGTCTTCAGAATCACTTCGCCTATTTGTTGGGCAAGTTTGGCTGTTTGCTCAGACATTTGGCCGTTGCTGAGAGGAAGAGACATTCTTGAAGAAAATGAAAGACATAGGAAGAAACGAGTGGAAGGTTATTGGATAATCAATACAGAATGGTAACGAATGAAAATTGTGATCATTTGTTTGTTACCTAAGGCAAACAAATGAGATGGTGACAAATCAAAGTAAATGGGTCAAAAATAATGTATCGCGAAGATATGCTCGCCTATAAGTGAACACTCATCCCAAGAATTCCCAGGTAAGCACAACTGGTCTCGCGTCTGATGAGATGTATACGAAGTGCTTGCCTAGACAGAAAACCCAGAATACAGGCATTCACCCTTCCAGTTTGCACGTGTTCATATTATTTAAAACCCAAAACCTTGACGAGGTTTTGAAAACTCAAAGGGGTTCAAAACCATATAATAGAGAGTTCAAAACCTTACAATAGAGGGTTCAAAACCTAGTAGTCAATCATCCTAGAACAGATGATTAGTTTTCAAAGCGGTTTTGAAATTTATGTTCTTGTTGTGGTCGTCGCCTAAGGATAGGTGACGGTATTGTTTTATGACTAAACGCAAGTAAACTCGCGTTAGGGTCCTAAGAAGGATATAGACTAGGTCAAAGTATTACTAATAACCTAATTCCCTATAACCATGAGCTCTGATACCAACTTTTCTGTCACACCCCGACCACGTAAAACAACAAAACGTGGCGGAAACGTCGGGGAGTGTTGTAACAGAATCATTGTTTCATAACACATGGAAATTTAAATATTATTTTATTGAATAAAAGAGTTACAATGTCTTGACAATCAAAGAAACATAACATAAATAACTAGTCTTGCATCTTTTATTGTCACTAAGGCCCAAGTCCGCCTAAGTGTATGTTGATAAGTCCTATGCATCATCTCCTGAAAACACATGTGAAAATAGGTACGTCAGCATAAAAATGCCTGTGAGATACATAGGCTTTGTGAAAATGAGATTTATGACGTATGTTTAAGAAAATGTTTAGTCATGAACCTTGTAGTTTGCTTTGTTTTGTAAATCGTTTGAAAAGCAATAAGATAAGTTGATATGTATAAGTAAGAGAATAATGTATGGTTAAATGAATTACCAAGTAAAATGAGTTTGTAAAAGATAAGTTGTTTTGTAAAACAATGTCTTGTGAAAGTATGTTATTTGTATAAAATGTTATATGTCTCAAATTGAAATGATTCAAATAACGCTACAATATGTGATACCATACAAGCACTTATATATAGGAAGTACCAGCGGCGTATCCACCATGCTTGTATCATATTACACACGCCTCGTTACTTAAATCACTTACTCAAAACAAACTACCAAAGTGAAATGTTTATGTATAATCAAATGTCTAATGTCTATGTCTAATGTTTATGTCAAAAGTAAGTCAACCAACCAACAATGTATAATGTCTATGTTTAACCCAATTGTCAAAAGTCCTTGTATAAACCATGTCAAATGTTGATAGTCCAAAAGTAGTCAAGTAATGTGTAACAAATGTTATGTATGGTAAGTAAAATAAGACTACTTAAACCATAAGTAAAAAAAAATGTACAAAACAAAGTATTTTGAGTAAATCAAAAGTTATGTTTTGTAAGATATATGCATGCTATACTGAATATGATCATTTATGCGGTATTGTGAAAATTCATACATCCAAGCCTTGCGACAGTCGGATAACTATGTAAAAATGAGTTATCAAAAGAATATGTATTCGGATTCGGTCATTCCTTACGTCCAAACAAACCCGAGATTTCAGGAATGGGATTTGTCAAGTCCTATGGTACCACTACCTACTACCGAGCGGCATGATCGGTGTTAATGAATGTATAGTATAGTTTAAACAAACCAAATGTCATACCAAAATGTAAGCATGTTTTATGAAGATAATGTACCTAGTATGCTAGAGTAAACATACAAGGTAGAGCTGTAAAACAATGTGTCCATATGTTACCGGAACATATGCAACAGAGATGCAATGTAAAATAATGTACTAAGCATGTACTAAATGGACATACATAGCATGTGATGTGATGTGATGTAAAACAATGTACTAAGTATGCACACAATGGGCATACGTAGCATAAAAACACAATGAAATCATGTACTATAAGTGTACTAATAAACATAGCAAGTATATGATGTGAAAACAGGAAAGCATGAAAGTAACAAGTAGGCACATGTGTTCCACCCCAAAATGTTTGGAAAACAGTAAAAGAGGGGTCTATGTACTCACTTGAGATTGCTTAGTAGTCCTTGAGTAACAACCAAACAATGCTAGAGATCACGGATATCAAACGGCACCTAATATAGGTAACTATGTTAATAAACCGGACCTAAATCGGAAGATCGGATAGAATGAGGGCTCGTAAACCAAATGAGTATAGGAACTCATGTAGTATGGTTTAATAAGGCCTACATACCAAATGAAACCTAACCTAAGTGCTTGTGACCCATTACGACCCGTTTAGGTAGCTTATGCTACTTTAACGCGTCGTTCGCGTGAAACGCGTTCGGACCGCCTAACTAGTCCTATGACAAGTAATATATGCGTTAACATGTCTAATATGGTTGTCAAATCAGTTTAGATGTCAAAAGTTATGTTACATATGTTTAAAATGAATTTTGTCATCAAAGGGTATTTTGGTAATTTACCTAAGGCATATAAACTACTTATCATACAACTAACTAAACGTCGTGACCATAAGGTATAACCTCGGAAGGTTATTCCCTATATACTATGGTCACCTAATGTGTTTGGTCAGATCCTAAAGATCGACCAATTGGGTCGGGTTCGAAAATATAAGCGATTGTTTAGATCGCTTACCTTACGACCCTATATAAGCACTAACTAAAAGTGACGAGCTAAGCATGCTAAAACATGCTTAACTAAGTTTAGAAAACAGGTTTGGTATCAAAACAAACGGTTTTGATACCCATAAGTAGTTTGGTTACAAAATACGTAAGAATACGTATTCTGACCGAAACTACGGCTCGTCACTGAGCCTAGATAACGTGGTAATCAGTAGGTATAGTCACTAGGGACTATGACCATCGTGATCACGCTCACGTTATGAAGTTCAAACGAACTTCGCATCGACCATTAACTGGCTAATGCAGAAAGTCAAACAAAGTTTGACTTTCGGACTCGAAAAGCAATAAAAGAACGAAGGAACACTTACGAAGGGTCCCCGAATGCTAATCTAGATCAAAATAGCTCAGGTATGAAACAAAGGTTTCAACTTAGAGCACAAATGATCAGATTTTTGTGAGAAATGAATGAGAATGTGATGGGTATTTATAGTTTTCGGTTCACCGTTAGGATCGTTTCTTGGAAAAGAGGGAATGATCTCGCCCGTACACTTGTCGGAAGGTTGTGGTAACTGATATTGACCCACCACAAGAGTTGGACACATGGCATTGGCCTTTGGAAGGAGTTAAGGGCTGGAAACAGCAGCTGAAAAACGAGTTGCTGCATCTGACCCACCCTTGCGCATCATTGCAAATAAACCCTTACGGTGCGCAGGGGTCAAGTTTGGCAGATTTACAATTTTGGTCCCTGTCATGCATTCAGCCCACTTTCGACACGTTTAAGGCCCGTTAACCCCATTTCAAAGCTCTAAAATGAAGTTAAATTATTGGGAACTTAAAACATGCTCAAAAATATCCCGGATGTCGGTTCGTTTAGCCGTACGGTTGCGATGTTCGGTTAATTACGATAGAATGCGCATAAGCGCGAAAAATGATCCAAATGACGCAACGAATGGATTTTTTTCATGCCAAACACTAAAATAAAATATTTTAGTGCTTACATAAATTTTTGGATGTCCGGATGTATTCAGAACGTAAGTTATGCGCGAAAGTGCAAACTTGTGCACTTTTTGACACTTTTAGTCCCTGAATGTCCCAAAAGTTTATTTTAGCACACCGAACACCTCAAAGCCTATTTCTAAGCTATGTAGAGGATATTTGTGGTATGTTTAACTTATGGTCATGTTCCGGAATGTTCGTTACAGTTCAAATTGGCATACTTTCGCAGTTTGTCAAGTTTAGTCCCTGTAAGCGAATTAACTTGTTTTTTGCCACACCAAAGCCTTCAAAACTTATTTCTAAGTTATTTAAGGGTTATTTAAGGTATGTTAAGTATATGTTGATGTTCCGGAGTATTTGTCACATTAAACTGGTTATATTTACGCATCGGTGCGCGTATAACCTTCCAGAAAGCGATTTAGAGTTTGGAATTGAACAAAAATTGATATGTGCAAATGATACACGTATTTTTACAAATCCCAAGTATGAAATATAATATTTCATTGGTTCGGTATTTGTTTGATGGCTGTGGAGGCACAGGTGTTACATGTCTTGATCTTATTTCTTCACCTCAAGTATAAATAGCTTGGCCATGCATTGTTTCATTTGCTCATTTCATTCATCCTTCACCTCTCTAAAATCCTGGAGCTTTCTAATCTGATTGGGAACTCATTTTTGGTAGAAAAGATAGCATGGACCCTTTGTAAGTGCCTTAGCCCACTCATTAGTTCAGTTTTATGATTTAGGAACCGAAAAGTCAAATATCGCAAATAAACTTTGACTTTCAGATTAAACTCTAATGGTCCAGCCACTAACCAAATTAAAAGTGGATATAAGACCATAGTTAGGTAGGTGATTAACCCCTGAAAGGGCACCTCCTAATTCCTTCGTTTTCTTAGTTAATTGTCGGGTCAAACCGTTTAGGTAAAAAGTCAAACTTGGCAGATTTGTGAATATTAATTAAAACTAATAAACCAGGGGTCCTAAATTATATTTTAACATTCTAATGACTTGGTAATTAGTATTAGAACATGTTTGACCAGGTCTAAACCGACAATTATCAGTCTAAGGTCAGTTTATTACCGAGAGTCGCAAAAGCTTGACTTTTGCTTTGACTTTCAGTTCTGATCCGTATAAGCTTGATTCTTCCATGTGTTAAGCTTCCATTAGGACCATATTATTCAGTAGTATAACCCTTTGGAGTTATATTGCATGGTTCCTTGTGGTTTGAATTATACGCTAGTTTCCGCTATTATGCTTATAAACGCCCATTTTGCCCTTTTGACATAAGAATGAGATTTTTAGAAATGTGAGAGGACAAAAACCTTTATTACTGATATATAAGCTTGTCCCAAAAATTTGACATCAGTTCTTGGTCCCAAATAGGAGTTATGCTCGATATCGTAATTAGAAGCTTTTTAATTAAGTAAATTGCGGTATCTTGTATAAAGCATGTTTAAACTTGGATTTTGACCCAAAACTCATTACCTACTATTAAGATATTATTTTTAGGGATTTTTGGAGTTATTGATCAGATTATAAACTGATCATGTCATAGAGTTCTTGTATTATTCGGTAAATGACGATAATACCATTTTCATGCATAAGATGAGATTTACAAATGATTTGAATGCCAAACCTTTTCCTACTGATTTCATATATTAAATAAATTATTTTGAGCATTCAAAACTGATCAAAATCTCAGATTTCCATAAAACCCCTTAATTATCGTCAATTAGCGATTTTTACGCTATTTAGGTGCATAGTATGGTTTTAAACCATAATTAACACCTAAGACTTATTACCTACTGAATTTTTAAACAAATTTTAATATTATTTCAGTAGGCATAAGTCGTGAACTCAGACTTCCAAAAATGCCCGTAAAAGCATATGTGAAATGACCAAAATACCCTTTCGGGGCATAGTTTGGCCATAAATGGTAAACCTCACATATGTATGATATCTTACTGATGTAATGAGATAAATTAAATATTTTTACTGATTAGAAAGGACCAGAACTACAGTTTGTCATAAAATCTCTTTTATAAGTATTAAAATTACCAAAATGCCCTTACGGGACTTAAAATGGTTTTAAATACTTTTTGGGCATATATGTTGACATCCTACTAATGTATTGACTTATTCTAAGCATAATAACATATGGAACTTGTATATGATTCATTTGGTTACCGTTACGCATTCTACGCGTTCGGATCGGTTTATGTAACTAGTTTACGTATGTTTGCCGAAACGGGTTTAACCTTATCGTTTTTATCTCAAAATCTAGAATGTGTTTAGTTTACCCATAATATACAAGTATCCAAACTTGTTGGGTCTAAATAACATTCTATTCCGGTCATCGCTTAATCTAGCGTATCGTACAACTTTAGATACTTTAAGCTAGCCGCTCTAAGTCTGCGACTTAAATAAAGACCATTAGCATTCTAAATTTGGTTATATATTACCATCACTCCAGACTAGAGCCACCCGGTAAAAGCTACCTGCATTTAGATAGATTGGATACGACTGAGTTACTTTGCTGTGAATCAAGTATTAGCTCAGGTAAATACTTTTAACTTATTTTCCCTTATACGGGCTTGGGATACGGTATCATAAGAATACCGCTTGTTCGGGTATGAGATCATTTAGTCGGATTGTGATTTAATAAATCTTCATAACCCGTTTAAATCTGTATTGTTTGATAACATAAACATTTGGGGGTTAACGACCGTGTCCTGGATATCCTTGGCTCATTAAAGTTAAAAATGGCCACGACCTATGCACGGGGTGTAGGCATACACCCGACAAATGCAAATACTAAATATAAATAACCCACAAGTTGGGGATAACTCCTTCGTGTGTTTTGTTAGTGGTGAGTCAGTTAATCACGACCGGCTTCCAAACCGGCCCCAAATGTATGACAAACATGTAATACTGAATACAAGATTTTATTAAAGATTATCCCAAGTTATAAATGATTTGTGCCTTGTGCACTTGAATAAATTTTCATAAACTCTTTTCAAATGAGTCAGTTAATTGTATTTACCAGTGAACACTGACGTATTTTCCAAAGACTAAGTGGCAGGTACTACTCGTAATAGGCTGGGGGATTGCTCGGTGTCGAAATAGAGGATCTTGCAAATCCTTAAAGATGCCTTAAAGTCTGCTAAACTTCATTTTATACATTCTGTAATGATCCTCCTGTGGATTTGATATTACAGACTCATCTATAATAAATACTTTGATATTTTCAGACATTTGAGTTTGTAACAATATTTTATATTCCAAGACTTCCGCTGTGCTATTCTGTGTATGATTGACCATGATGATATCAACTACGTCACGATCCTCCCCACCGGGCCCACCGGTGATATGTGGAAATATTGGGGTGTGACACCTTTTCCCCCCAATTAATTGTAACTCGCGTATTAAGAGGCTTTGCATACAGAGATCATCTTTAGCACTTATTGGGGAGAGAGAAGCAGACAAAATTCGAGAGGATGAAGGTGTACAATGGAGTAGATGTCTTGGTGATAGCTTTATATTCAGGAAAAAGGAGAAGTTAGGGGAGCGTGTGAGAGAGAGAAATAGACAACCGCTGCAACAACACTTGTCTGACACTGGCCAGAAAATACGGAAACTGCCAAACCACAAAAAAAACTGCCAAATTGGGTTTGAACGGCTGAGATCAATTCTCAAAAGTAACTGAAACAATTAATACGGTCAGGATCCCTCCAAATTGGCAGTTACATAGCCGTGAACCATTTATTAATAATTAATACTATATTATCGAACCATATTTGGAAACAATAGAATCAATTGGGGTGATGGTTATTTTCAAGTCTCACAGGTTACCCTCTCAAGTCACACAAAAATTATTTCTTTTTAGAGAACTATATATCTATATCTCTCACGAATTGTGATGAAACCGTACCGGTAATTCGGTAACTAATCGACGATATCATCGGGGCTATTGTTTTGCCTCATGTACACCTCTCTCGCCCCTAGACCAGCTTTTCAAGACCATCGAAGGCAACAACCACCATCATCTTTACCCTCGAAACCATAAGGAAGTATTACACCCTGTTTCACCACCCCCCCAACGACCCTTGATACGAATTGTGGAGTACCATTATAGCCGGTAGTGTTCTGCTCAATATTCCGATCCGCCATCCATTTACATATCTTAGTCCAACGAGCTCAAAGGTAATAGTTATTCTTTATGCTTAATATAGTTTCATACCTTAACACGCTTTAACAAATTTATACTTTTCTAAACAGAACCTTTATGCCACTGGTCCTTTTGGTGGACAAAAGGGATAATGTATTCATATCTTTTTAATAAAACAAATATTTTTTTTTCATCTATAGTTATCATATTTTTGTCAAAGATGGTAATTGCATAATATTGTTTCACTAAACTAAATTATATATCATTAAATTATTTAAATATAAAGCATGAATCTTATGGAAATCAACGTTCTTCATTATTACTCATAAATTTAACTTTTTATGATTAGGATGTGAGTGATATTATTAGACAAAATATATAAAGGGTGCACTAATTTACTCTATAGAACATCTATATCTATAAATTATAACTTAGTTTTACAAATCCATAACTTAAAAACTGTTATTTAGAATAGCGGACGGGTAATACTTGTGTAAACAAGAGTAACTTACTGAAATGCCGTATGGACGCGAGTTCGAACTCGGCTAGAGCTCTTTTTAGGTTTTAATTATTTTATCATGTAGTCTTGAACTATTGCAAACCTTTTTTTTCTTATATATAAATATAGTTTTTGTAAACTGTTTGATTTCTAGAATTAAACATAAACTCTAAATCTGATTTTCTATTTCTAAAGTTAATTACCTAACTGTCCATAGACCTAGAATTTCCTAGAATTAATGTAATGTTCCGTTCGGTTAATATTTCGTTTATTTATATCTTAGGTTGATTATTATTGTTATTTCTAGATTTTATCTATTCCTTTTCGTGCGGTAAATCTCATGGAAACAATTCTTCGCAACCTGTGAGTAATTTCTTCCATTTCCCCTTTTTAATATTTTACAAATTTTGGGGTGCATCATGTTACACTTTTCAATTTACTTAGCATGCTATGATCAAGCATTATTATGTGAACGTCTTATGTGTATTCTATTAATCTATATGCTATTTGATGTCAAGTCTATTGCATGCTATTGTGTCTAGTGGATCCACGGCTGACTAGGTTCCCCACGGCCATGGGTTGTAGCCTAGTATCGCCAACGGTATTAGACTCGCTCCTCGGGGCTTGAGCCTAATGCACGCTATTGTCAGGAGTCTATTTATTTTGGTTGTTTGTGTTGTTATTTGATTGGGTATTCTTGTTTGGTGAATTTGCATATATGGATATGTTGACTATGATATGAGACCAATTTCATACTAACCTTGAGGTGTATGTTAAAAATATTTTTTTAAAAGAAATAAATATAAAACTATTTTCTATAAAAAGGAGGAAATTATTCACCAACATATTTGTTGACCCAAAAATATATTTTTCTAACGTGGTACAGGTTTTCAAAGTTGATGATCAAGTGATGTGGACACGTAGCATGGGCCTTAGGAAATTAAATTGAAATCTTGATATCTTTCTTTTGAATAATGTATGAACAATTTTGACTATTATATGTTATGTGACTATTTAAATGGATATGCTTTAAATATTGAAACAATAATTAGTTGTCATGAGCTATGGACAATCATCATGCCCCGTACCTTTCCACTGCGGGTCGGGGTGTGACAGATTGGTATCAGAGCCAATGACTATAGGGAACTAGGTTTAGGTTATTAGACCCTTAGACTTAGACTATAGTTGATTAGGTACCTTAGGTATCTTATGTGCTTAATTGTTTGATTGTCTTAGCTAAAAAAAAATATTAAAGTGCCCATGATTTAAATTGTCTAATGTGACCCACATTTGCATGTGAGCACAATTAGTTGTTATATGCTAAGTGTTATATGCTTTACACGACAATATGTGCTTTATTTTTAAAAACTAGTCTATTATTTCTTTTTCTATGTCACATATGTGCACGCACCTTATGCTATATACGGATAATCAATATCCTAATTCTTATTTCTATATAAAGTCAAGAATCGATTTGTTTCTCCTAATGCATTTCAATTATTCTTGGGTTTGATTTTTGTTTTGAGTTTTGAATTTCAATTAATATTTCATTCTCGTCAAAGTGAGTTCATGTGGCGGACATGTAGTAACTGGAAGGGTTACGTACCGGTAGTCGAGACGTCCTGCCTAGGCCGGCATTCGTATAAATCCAATTAATGGACAAGTTTGCCTACCTGGGGACTATCGATGAGAGTACCGATACCTATTAGGCCAAAGCATGTCACACCAAACGTCATGTGAACTAACAACACTTTGATGTGTCAAACGTGTCTGTGTTAATTCATGGATACTATCCTAAACATCGTTTTACAACACCCCAAAACTCGAGTCATTTATTGATTCACGATTTTCTTTGGGTTAAGTTGTACGTCAATGGGTAGACATATGAGGACCATGCGAAAGCTTGGTAATTGCGGGTGCACACGTAATTACGAAAGTGACGCACGGAAGTCATACTAAACCCTATGATGTGCCAAGCCTATGATTTTCAATATTTTATGACGAAATATTATTTTATCATAAGTTTTATTATCTTATCTTACTCCACGTGGTTATTATATTGTTTCATATATAAACCACCAGAATAAATCCTTAAATATTCCACGAGATTCTAATGAACTTTCTTAAGACAATCACCCTAATTTTATTGTAATTTGTCAAGGGGTTAGACTTTTGTTACCCTTTGATGCTCCATAATATTTTCATGAGATTTGTATTCTTGAATCATGGGAGTTCCCCTAAGTTCCATGATTTCACAAATCTATGAATCCCAACCATCTAACCATCAATTTTCGTTATGGGCTATACATCTTACTTAAGTTATCCCTCGCAGATGCCACCTTATCATCATCATCGTCGTCAACCTAGGATTTCCAACCGCTGAATGACAACTTTGATAGCTGAACACATGGCCGCAATTATTCCTACTATAGTCGTTCAAGTTCAACAGGCACTCAACACCCACGTCTCCACGAATCAAATCGAAAAGGCTGAAGTTGAACCGTCTTCGCCCGATAACAACCATCAAAGGAATGAAACCAACCACGATTACGCCATACCTGCTGTTCCACTAAACCACGCTAAACCAGGTTGCTCCAAATCCTGTACCTGACAGAAAACCTTATCGGGGACATTTTCCACAATGACCCACTTGTCAAAAACATCACCCAGCCAACACTTTGAGCCGCCTTTGCACTTATTTTGGACGTTATGGTCACTTAATCGACACTTGTCGACGCTATAACCCTCAAACAGAACCACCTATGGCACCATTTAAAGTACAACATGTGACGCCTCTATTTGGCCAACCAAACACCCACCTTATGATCCAACCGTATGTCCAACCTGACGCTCCACTAATGAATAAACCGACCGTAATTTTTGACACCAAACTCGTTCCTTACGATCGAGCCGGTCAAACCGAACTATAGGACCATGATAACTAGAACACACTTATGAACACTCATCTGGATCCAAGACAACCATGACGCGGTCAGCAACACGAGGAAATTTTATGCGATGAGTTATTGCAAATAAAATGTTTTAAGTTAATTTTGTATGAACTAGATGGAAATAAAAAAAGGATTGTTCCGAATTTCCATAACTTAAAAACTGTTATTTAGAGTAGCGGACGGGTAATACTTGTGTAAAAAATAGTCATTTACTGAAATGCCATATGGACGCGAGTTCGAACTCGGCCATAGCTCTTTTTAGGTTTTAATTATTTTATCATGTAGTATTGAACTATTGCAAACCATTTTTTCTTATATATAAATATAGTTTTTGTAAACTGTTTGATTTCTAGAATTAAACATAAACTCTAAATCTGATATTCTATTTCTAAAGTTAATTACCTAATTGTCCATAGACCTAGAATTTCCTAGAATTAATGTAATGTTCCGTTCGGTTAATATTTCGTTTATTTATATCTTAGGGTGATTATTATTTTTATTTCTAGATTTTATCTTGTAGGATCGTTCTGTGACCCAAACGAGTCTATCAGAAGAGTTCTCGGTCTAATCAGAGGCGTAATTCATTGATTAGACTTTGTAATAGCTTGATTTACTTCTAATTGTCTTGTAATATTGAATTAACACGTTTACAGATCAGTAGACACGTCGGCAGCACTTCGGTACCGGAAACATGAACCTTACAAATGAAATCACATCAAGGGTGTTTATAGTGGTTGTAATTTCGCATGGAATTACCATCTGCTATTTCGTACGAAATAGCAGATTGCTATTTCGTGGGAAATAGCTAAATGTTATTTCATGCGAAATTAACTATTCACACACAAACCCTATATTTCTCGAACTACGTGTCCTGATCTAACAATTCTAATACAAGACTCGATACAAGACGAAGTTGACAGACGTATGCACCAACAGACCCCCCCTCGGATGTTGACGAGTCTTCAGTGTCGAGTCTTCACAATCTTCAGCCTTTATCAGTCTTTGAACTTCTAAAACTCAAACTATCTCTCTTCTCTTCATCTCCAGGATCTCGACCTGGCTATTATCTCTCACAAATTCTCTTCACATTCTCTTGATCAGATTCAGGATCAACCTCTGGCTCTTGCGACTTCTTTCTGCTAACCAACTCCCCCTTGGAATCGCAGCATAGCTTTTATGTTTCAAGATCACGACCTGGCTCACACTCTGCTCAGGTATCAACACTAAAACCTACACAAATTTCTAATCACACAATAAATTTCACAAATTTAAAATTTGACAAATTTAAACTAAGCTTACCACTTGTAGACACAATCATTCACAAAGACATAACATTTAAAATCTCTGATGACCTCATGTAAGAAAAATAACATTTTTTTTATTTTTAAGCAGCTTCACCCAAACCTGTTCGTCATGTCCAGCACTTGGAATTTTGAAAATCAGCTTTTCAACATTAGTTGTCTAAAATCTTTTTGAATTTTTCAAAATTTATGCTAAAACACTCCGAAAATCTTTTTGGATTTTTTATAAACTAAAATGCTGTAAAGAAATATATACAGACAATATTTTTGTGAGTTTGTGTAAGAGGGTCATATTAGTTTTTGAGACAAATCACCAACACTGTTAAGCTTTAAACATTTTAAGTTCTAAACGATTCACTTAGATTGTCAGTATACTGATCCACTTAAATTTTCACACAAAGTTCAACTGTTTCGAGATACGAGATTAGTGTTTTAGAGACTTAAACTTATTCGCGTGTCCCACCTCAGAATATACCCCCGTATCCAGATCCCAATATTCAGTCTTACAGGTGAGTATACCTAGATGATATCTGTAAAGGGTTAAATGCGAGGGCCATGAGAGCTCAGGCTATTGCTTCCGCAAAATCAGAGAGATGATGGCTTCGACTTTAGGTGTATTCCCTTTAGAGAATCTTTTCTTCAACATCACATGATTAGCATTTTGCAATGTTTCATCGTTTTTTGTACTGAGGGTGTGAGCTATATTTCAAGCAAGCGAAAAGTATTATACGGGGACTAGGCCATTGCTTCCGCAAAATCAGAAGTCCCGGGATAATACCCTAGATATCACTGAGTATAAAGACCTAGTATCTCAGAAAGAGGGATCCTTCAAACAAGATTTCGGGGGTTACCCATATATCCGAGAGATGTTCCCCACGATATAAGCAAGTTTGAAATTTAGGTTTATATCTCGAACACAATCTACTAAATGTGTAAAAACCTCCTGGCACATCATCAGTGAGACCGTTTATCACATTTTAATTGTCCAATTCTTTAGCATGCTGTGAAAGTCCACTGATGTACTATCATTTCCTCTTTTTAAACAAAACTCAATTTTTGATTTTATCATGTTTTTGACTTTTCAAATTTTCAAATGTTTTTGGATTTTCTGAAAATTCTTACTCCCCCCTAAAATTCAAAATCATTAAAAAAATTTGAAAACAAACTATACAAGGTAAAGTGACAACTGATATCAAATCGCTTCAAATCGCCATTCACTTGGCATAAACAATCAGAACTCCCCCTTTCAACAAACTATTTTCCCATTGTGATTTCAAAACACTTAAGTTTGTTTTAATCAAAAATGGTTTTTCCGGAAAATTAGTTTCGTTGATTTTACCACTTGTAAGATCGGGGTTATCATCACTTTGTTTTCCAAACATTTTATATGAAAGTTAAATCAAGTTCAACTTAATGACCTTGATCAACTACTTGTAAGTGAAAACCTTCTTCAATCACTTGTAGGTTCACTTATCAACCAAAACATTTGTAAAATTAAAAAATAACAATTTCAAGAAAAACTACCACTTGTAGCAATCAAACATTTCCAAGAATGATGCCGATTCCTGCTCCACAATTATCAACTTGGAAGCTCCGGCAAGTCAGAATTTTAGTTAGAAAATGCAGTCACCCAAGCCTGACCAGCCTTGGGTGATTTTGATTCAACTATATCCCAACCTCCTTTTGATTTGTAAAATTCTTTGGCACCTTTAACCTTCCCATCTACCATCTTTCCAAAAATATGTTTAACTTTCCCAATGAAAGCCTTTTCAACATCAAATTCTTCTTTACCAGAGAAGAATTGACCTGAAATCTCAAACCTACCTTTTGATTTCAGATTTTTTGCCCGCAATGGTGGAAAATTTTCATCGTTCAACTCAGGAACGGAATTCTCATTCTTTTTCTCAACAGATGACTCCTCTGATTTTATGGAATCAGATTCATTGTCAGAACTACTCTCAGATTTTACAACCCATTTTTGTTTGTTCAAATCAACTTTTCTTTTGTAAAAATGTTTTGAAACATCATCAGTTTCAAAAGTCGAATTTACAAACACTTTAGATTTCTCAGTTGGTTGTTTCTTTTAATTAACATGTATTTCTTCCAATCTTGAGTTAAAAGAAACTCCCTGTTTTGTGTTATTGGACTTTTGGCAATTCCAAGCAACGTGTCCAATCTTGTGACATTTGAAACACGTTCTTCTCTCAACTCTTTGCTCAGTTCCCATCATCATATTCTTTTTACTATCAGCAAGAAACTCTCTGTTTGACTGTCTCCAGAATGGTTTCTTCTGTTCTTCTTCAGAACTTCCACCTGCAACAAATTTTGTTTTTGGTTTATAATTTTTCTCGTTTTTATAATTTTCTGAAGAACTAAAACCAAGACCTTTCTTTTTGAAATTACTGTTATGGTTTGATTTCTTTTGAAAAATCATAACCAGAACTGTAACCCTTTTTCTTTTTGTTCAATCTCTGTTGAACTCTTGAAGTGTACTTTTTAGGTTGTTCATGAAGATTTAAATCTTTTATTTCAGAAATGTTAATTTCTATCAATTTGAAAACCTGTTTGATCATTTCAGATTTGACACTTCTTATTGGAAATTCCTCATCAGAATATAATTTGTTTGAATCATTCAAAGTATATGCTACTTTGATTGATCCATCATTCAAATTAGATTTTGATAACAGGAATTCTTTATTGTAAACCCGTTTAACTGGTAAACTCGGACTCTTTTATGACGAACTCGAACTTTCAGATTTTGACTCCGACTTTGACTCTTCATCCATATCCAACACCTGATCGACAACTTTCTTTAACAACTCAGACTCATGATCAGTGTCAGACGCTGTGAATGTGACATCAATATTATCTGGTAACTCATCAATGGTTTCATACTTTAACTTGATATTGATAGCCTTATTTAAAGATTCCTCATTTGGCTTTCTGGGAGAATAACTATTCCAAATCGGGGGCGGACACTTGTTATATTTGACACTTTGTTTCTTACAAGTATCCGTATCTTCTGTCTTTTTATCTTGAAATGCTTCAAGACCTGCAACAGTAGGATAAACTCGATCAATCAAATAATCACATGTTGTATAACTCAACAACAAACGTTTGATTCTTTCACTCTCAATCTTTTCAAGTTCCAAATCCTGCTTTAGCTTTGCACAGTCTTCAATATACTCATTGATGACTTTCTGCTTGGTCATTAAAGTAGAACTCATCATTGTCATAGCAGCATCAACTTCTGTATTTGTCTTTTTCAGACCATCGACTGTTCTGTTCAGCACATCATATGATTCTTTAACATACTTCACAGCAGACAACAAATTTTCTTTCATCTTTTCTAATTCAACGATCTTCTTATCCTTTTCATCACAATCTTTGCAAGATTCTAAACATTTCTGACAAGGTTTAATGACCTCAACTATCTTTTCAATCTCGACAATCTTCTCAACTTCAACAATTTTTTCTACCTCTACGATTTTCTCAACTTCGACTATTTTTTCGACCTCAACAATTTTCTCTACCACTTTCTCCCCTTCAACGATTTTTTCTATCACCTTCTCAATTACTGGTTCAACATTTGCTTCTTCAGCTTCTTTCTTTGCCTTTTCATCAGCTATTCTTCTTACTTCCAGTTCTCTCTTCAATCTGGCAATCTTCTTCTCATTTAGCATCTCAACTTTATCTGTAAAAAAACAAATTAAAACTATTAGGATCTAGACCTTTTCTTGCTTTATTAATGTATTCTTCTTCATCATCAGTATCTACATCACTTTCAAAATCTGGAAAAATCGGTATTCTTTTCGGACTAATTTTGATTTCATCTTCTTCCAGAATTCTAGCAACAAGACCTGAACCAGGTGGAATGTATTTATCCCAGCTAAATCCCTCTGCAACCTTTTCATCATCTTGGTCAATTATACCATAACAAGCTCTTTTCTCTTTTTCTTCAATGGCACGTGCATGTGCAGTTTGAGGTTGTTGAGCAATCTGATGAAAATTTGATTTTTGATAATAATTATTTTTTCCAAACTGATCTTGTCTTCCATTTGCTTCTTTGTTTTTGCACTAACGCTTAAAATGACCTTTTTCTCGACAACGAAAACATGTAACCTTTGATTTCTCAAACCCTATCGGAGATTTAGACATCTCACTAAACTTATCTCTTCCGGTGATTTGTTGAAATTTTTCTGCCCTTCGAACAACACTGGCTAAACACCACTTTACATCCATCAACTCAAGTTCCTCAGCATCAATCTGGTCATAACCCTCTTTGGTAAGCATCCGATTTCCAATTTTGCCAGCAATCAAACTTTCATATGATTCCAACATAGCAACAAGTGATGCCATGTGTTGCTTAGCTATTTCTGGAGAAATATTTTGACCATTTTGAATGTTCAAGGTAACGTTGCACTGTAGATTTGTAGAATTCTGTCGTTGAGGACTTGGTGTTGTAAAATTTGGATCAAAGCTTGAATACGAAGACGAAGGTCCACCACTTTGAGTCACGGTACTTCCCTTTGTTCCAGAAGAACTATCAGCACTGAAACCAGTTTGTATCTTTGGGCTTGGAGTAACTTCAAATTTGTTTCCTCTGTAGTATAAACTGACATCTTGTTGAGCATTTGGATTAGTCATGATTGCCGTTTTCTGGATATCCAACTCATGCTCTTCAATCTTCTGAATAAACTGTGCCAGATTCATATTTTCAGATTTTCTCATGTGTTTTAGGATTAACAAATAAGTTCCCCATTTCTGCTGTGGTAATGCATTGGCTAGTTTATCAACCCATTCATCGTCGTCTTTCTTTATGTCCAATCTTCCCATTTCCAAAACCAGATGACAATATTTATCAATGGTCATTTTTGTTGTTTCATTTTCAAAAGCTACAAACATATCAAATGATTTCTTCAGTAAAGCCTTTTTGTTCTTGATCATATATGCGCTTCCCTTGAACTTTTGAATCAATGCAGTCCAAATTGATCTTGCAGTACCCTCATGTTGAAGTAAAACAAAAACATCTTCTTTAACTGCTTGTTGAAGAATACTGATCATCATTTTTTCACTTGTATATTTCAATTTTTCAACCTCTGAAAAGTCACAAAAAGCCTTTTCAAGCCCACGTTCATTTTTCGGTTTCTCGTAATCTTTCTCTAATGAACACCATGCGTGAAACTTATAAGCTTGCACCCAGTTTTCAAACCGATTTTGCCATCCTCTAAAATCTTCGATGTACATAAGCTTTGGCGGGTTCTGATAAGTTCCCGTCTCATTCTCACTGTAAAGAGTTTCAGCAGTTGTAACAGGAGCAACAGGTGTAGCAAACGCATTGTAGGATTCCTCTTCCATGATTCAGTAATCTATATCACAAAGTCAACAAAGTTCAAACAACAATGAAGGTTTACACGAAATAAGAATTCAAACGAAATAACAAACTGATACGAAATCAGTTTGGTACGAAATAGCCTTTTAAACGAAATCACTCTTTGATGCGAAATATCAACTTTAAAAGAAATAACCACTAACTCAAACGAAATACCCTAATTTCGTGCGAAATAACAAAACTGAAGTAATTTCGTGCGAAATTAAGGGTAATTTTCAAGCGAAATAGCAATTTCAAGCGAAATCAATTGCCTATTTCGTGCGAAATACTGCTGACATCATCATGACTGATCTGTTTTTCAAGCGAAATAGCCAATTTTACCAGATTTAGATCGAATTAAGGTCCAATTCTTTCAAGGATTTGTTAAAACACAGTTTCGCTTATAATATGTAAAATTCAAGTCATTTTGACCATAAAATTATGTTTAATTTTGAAAAGAAGGTGTAGAAGTCATATTTTTAAGCTGAATTGGTAAGAACTCTTCCTCCTGAGCCCTGATACCACATGTAGGATCGTTCTGTGACCCAAACGAGTCTATCAGAAGAGTTCTCGGTCTAATCAGAGGCGGAATTCATTGATTAGACTTTGTAACAGCTTGATTTACTTCTAATTATCTTGTAATATTGAATTAACACGTTTACAGATCAGTAGACACTCGGCAGCACTTCGGTACCGGAAACATGAACCTTACAAATAAAATCACATCAAGGGTATTTATAGTGGTTGTAATTTCGCATGGAATTACCATCTGCTATTTCGTACGAAATAGCAGATTGCTATTTCGTGCGAAATAGCTAAATGTTATTTCATGCGAAATTAACTATTCACACACAAACCCTGTATTTCTCGAACTACGTGCCCTGATCTAACAATTCTAATACAAGACTCGATACAAGACGAAGTTGACAGACGTATGCACCAACATATCTATTCCTTTTCATGCGGTAAATCTGGTGGAAACAATTCTTCCCAACCTGTGAGTAATTTCTTCCATTTCCCCTTTTTAATGTTTTACAAATTTTGGGGTGCATCATGTTACACTTTTCAATTTACTTAGCATGCTATGATAAAGCATTATTATGTGAACGTCTTATGTGTATTCTATTAATCTATATCCTATTTGATGTCAAGTCAATTGCATGCTATTGTGTCTAGTGGATGCACGGCTGACTAGGTTCCCCACGGCCATGGGTTGTAGCCTAGTATCGCCAACGGTATTAGACTCGCTCCTCGGGGCTTGAACCTAATGCACGCTATTTTCAAGAGTCTATTTATTTTGGTTGTTTGTGTTGTTATTTGATTGGGTATTATTGTTTAGTGAATTTGGATATATGGATATGTTGACTATGATATGAGACCAATTTCATACTAACCTTGAGGTGCATGTTAAAAATATATTTTTAAAAGAAATAAATATAAAACTATTTTCTATAAAAAGGGTGAAATTATTCACCAACATATTTGTTGACCCAAAATAATATTTTTCTAACGTGGTGCAGGTTTTCAAAGTTGATGATCAAGTGATGTGGACACGTAGCATGGGCCATAGGAAATTAAATTGAAATCTTGATATGTTTGTTTTGAACAATGTATGAACAATTTTGATTATTATATGTTATGTGACTATTTAAATGGATATGCTTTAAATATTGAAACAATAATTAGTTGTCATGAGCTATGGGCAATCATCATGCCCCGTACCTTTCCGTTGCGGGTCGGAGTGTGACAATGGAGAATTTCCATTTCAAATTCACGTGGACCCTTGTCAAAGTGTCGAAATTAAATTTTCACCCGATGAGTACCAACCACACTTAGGGTACGAAATCGTCAAGTTAGGGGTGAAACCCGCACCTTGTCGACTAGTCCCACTCCTTGATTTTCAAAGATCCCACCAAGTCTCGAATTTTGGATTGATTTGGAATATGTAGTAACTGGAAGGGTGAATACCGCTAACCAAAATATCAGGAGAGTATTCCCCTTATTAGGCCAAGCATGTTTCTCAAATTCAAAAGAATTTTCGACCACTTTGGTTTAGTCAAAGTTCCATTTTGGAACAATCCAAGTTTTAATCAAACCTATGTTTTACTATCATCGATCCTATATGATGCAATTCTCCCTTTTCAAATTCAAATTTCTTTCGAAATTGTTTTCTTAAATATACACCATACAAAATCTTTGTTACATCTATACATCATTCACATACATGTTTCAAAAACGTCACTCGCTTTGATTTACATTCCTTGTAGCCCCCAAAATGGAGACATATCATCGAGATGGGAGTGATTTCCTTACCTTGACCATCAACTCCACCCCTTCTTTTCTTAAAACGACCTTGTCGACGAGTTAGGGGTGATTCCCTTACCTAGGTGATCGTTACCAAAATTTTCTTTCAAAAGAGACTTCATTATACAACACAATCAAGTTTTATACCTAAGTCGTTTATCATTTGTCAAAATCCCTACTTATGCAAATTTCAAAATTCATTGTTTTATTAAACGTATATCTTACCCCATAATCTATTTCAGATAAACCCCATACACGGAATACTTAGTCATATCATAAACATTTTATTACCCGAATTTCAAAACCTTAGGAATTGCTACCTATCAACTTAATCGGTCCAATGAATCTCTTGCCCATGAACTTCATACTCAACCTAATAACTAAAACACAATCACATTATATCATCATACTTAAGACTTTGATTCTCTATCGAAATCAAACCAACCTTTCTCACATGCCTATAAGATCATATAGATATTATAAGATCGTTTTACTAAAACTCCTTTCAAAATCACTGAATCATTTTGCTAAAACACTTATTTTCGACGATCACTAGGTTCAATATGCTAAATTTCTTTTTAAGGATCAACGTTTTCACGAGAACCTCCAAATTTCAAATTCTATATTTTAATGCAAGATCTTTTAAAACGATGCAAACTTACTATTTTCATAAACCTTTTAATACACCGCCCAATACGTCATTTAAATTTCAAAAGACGTGGGCAAGGAAACTTCATTGGGACCGACCATTTTCGACTTACATAAATTCTTCTAAAACAAGAATAGCATTTCCGTTCTTTACAAAATACGTCACGCATAACCAGTAGGTACTTTATATTCTTTTTTACAATCACAAACTAAATTCTACTTTACATAAATTCTCATAACATCGTACACGTTTTAGTCGATATCTCGCGACAATTTCATTTATATCATTTGCTTTTTTACATACTCGAACTTCTCGATCGTTTTATATACTTAAATTCATTGTATTTAATTCATACCATACACTCAATCTTTGTCATTTCTACCTATTTATATTTATACTTATGCACATATTCATAACTCATGCGTTTTATTTTCGTACTTATACTCATAGGCATACTTATATTTATACTCACATTCATGCTCATACTTATATTCAAATTCATACATTCGTACCTATACGTGAGCATAACCCGAGGGGGTTCGCTCACGTTGGTCTCATACTTATTTGAACATAAACATGCTTATATACTACATTCTTATACGCACACATTCTTATTTTCAAACTTATGTATACCATGATTCATACATAACTAGTACAAACTATGCGGATCATGCGACGCTCAATGTAATTGCGGGTACACACGAGATTATAGTGACAGGCGCATGAGAATCATAGGGTGTACTACTGTGTATGGTAAGACACAGAATGTAACATGGCATCGAATAACGAAATGGACGTACCATGGTCAAAACATGGTGGATACGCCGCCGGTACTTCCTATATATAAGTGTTTTCACCATGTTACCAAACTTTCGTAAAACGTTCCATGAGAAATTCGGTGTTTTGCAGACCTATTTAAACCCGATACAAACTTTAACAAGTCACAAACGCATTGCTAAACGCGCGATATCCGATTATCCACGACGAGACCCCTTTCTTAACTCATCGCTTTCAATACGCATACCATTCTTATACTCGCATTCGTTTATTAGGTCAATCATTCACTCTTACAACTCCATTATTCCCCGCTATTCTCTGCCTTTTATACAAACCCCATTTGCAATTAATCGGTTTAAACATTCGAACCCTAAAATGCTTTCTTACTTTTAAAACAATTTTCCATTCTTTATTTACGCGCAAACATACTTAGTTGGCCGTTACCTCCAAAACACTACAACAAAAATGGCTTTTTAGGACCTTTTCTGTGGGACGCTTGTAAAAGAGGGTCCTAAAAAACTATTTAATAGGACTAATGAACTTTTGGGGTTCTTTTATAATATACTCTATTAAACCGGTGTCCTAAAAAACTAGTTAATAGGATGGACGATTTTTTGGGGTCCTATTATCATATAATTTAATAGGACACTTAAAATGTAGATCCTAATAAAGTACTTTATAAGATATTTAATTGTTAGTGTCCCATTATGTGGTACTATATTAGGACACTTGATCATCTGGGGTCCTATTATAACATAACTTAATAGGACACGTTGTAGTTAAGTCATAAATGTTCAGTGTTATAGGACCCTTTCTAGTCGAAGTCATATTAGAACTTAACTTAATCGGACACTTGATACTTGGGTCTTATAACTTTAAACTTTATAGGATGCTTAATCATTGTGGTGTTATTATAATACGCCGTAATAGGACACTTGATATTTGAGTCATAAAACATTAGTTTTATAGAACGCTTATTCGTTAGAGTTTTATTATAATATAACTTAAAAAGACACTTGACACTTGGGTCTTATAAATTTAACCTTTATAGGATGTTTAATCATTGTGGTGTTATTATAATACACTGTAATAGGACACCTGATATTTGAGTCATAAAACATCAGTTTTATAGGACGCTTATTCGCTAGAGTTCTATTATAACATAACTTAATAGGACACTTGACACTAGGGTCTTATAACTTTAACATTTATAGGACGCTTAATCATTGTGGTGTTATTATAATACACGGTAATAGGACACTTGATATTTGAGTCGTAAAACATAAGTTTTATAGGAGGTTTTTTTGGCTAGAATTTTATAATAACACTAGGTTATTGACCTGTGATTAAAGGATGGTAGTAAACAAACAATAAATTTGAAACTAAAGTTTCATCATTCATCCTGCTACATTCATTTCCACCCTGGGTTGTGGATTTCTATGGTGGTGAGTGGTGGTGGCCGATGGTGGTGGTGGTGAGTAGTGGTGGTGGCCGGTGAGTGGTGCTGGTGAGAGGTGGTGGTGGTGGTGTTGGTGAGAGGTGGTTGTGAGTGGTGGTGGTGGCTGGTGAGTGGTGGTGGTGAGTGGTAGTGGTGGTGAGTAGTGGTGGTGGCCGGTGGTGGTGGTCGGTGAGTGGTGGCCGGTGGTGGTGGTCGGTGAGTGGTGGCCGGTGGTGGCCGGAGGCGATGGTGATTAGTTATGGAAAGTTAATCAAAAATTAATCGAAATTAATTGGTGATTAATCGACGCCTAGTCGGGAATCAATCTATGTTTTTAGGCAGTGTGACATTGGGTATCAAAAAGAAAGTCACCGTTCAAAAAAATATAAAATATTGTTAACCTAAAAATAAAAGTTATGAATATTTATAAACATCCCAACTAAAATTGTATAAACATATATTTCATTCAAATATATATAATAGATAAAGAATATATATAATAGATATTTCATTCAAAACTGAAATATAACGATATATTTAGCGCCGTAATCGAATTTTAATATCCGCAGACGAAAACGGATCGAAGAACGGATTTAGAACCGACAACCGGAATAGTTTACGCGTTTTAACGCAATCGACAAAATACGCTTCAGAATATTGATTTCCGATGTAGTTTCGAGTGTTTAGACTTTAAAATTTAATTTTTCAACATTTTACGGCACTCGGGTGTAAAAACGGGCTTCGGAATTGTTATTGGGCCACTCAAAACACGTTAACACTGACCGTGAGCCAACCCACTACCTAAAACCCTATGTATATAAAGAACCCTTACCATCAATTAACATTTTGAAAACCCTAAACAACATACACGCACACAACAAGCAGACATCCTCTCCCTCTCTCGTGTCTTGACCGGCGACTGGAGATCGGAGCTCAGGCGCCACGTTTTTTTTCTCTGGTGAATCGCTCGCCCAAACACCCATCCTCCCTCTTTCACACTTACACAACCTGTAACCCCTTTCTTCTCCGGCCACACAACACCCCTACCTGCACGACCCGAACGAGAAAGATCCGTGGAAGGAATCGACGAGAGAGATAGAGGAGGACATGAATTTTGTGTGGAATGCAGTTGCTCTGCTTGTGTGGATGCCAGATGGAAGCCGCCATAGTCACCGATTTATGAAAATGATAAATTACAGGTATGGCTTCTGTAGCAACGATGACATGAATTTTGTGCTTAAAATGCTTTTTTCCTTAAATTAAGTTTTATTTTGGCAGTATCTTTTTTATTTCATTGATGTTGGGACAGTGGTGAAACCTAGCACATACCGACTGGTAGTCACTTATCTGTTGTTTACCCCCTTCAAATCTTCATTTATTCGGTTTTGAGCATCTAATTTGTGTGTATGTGGATAGGTAGGGTTGTATGTATTGTGTTTTGGTTTGAATTTGTATAACTAGGTTTAGTTTATGGCTTTATGTGTACGAGTTAATGAATTTTAGTGCATTTGTGGAAATTTGTGTGTTTCGTTCGATTTGCTATTGAAGAACATGTAGGAATTTATTCGAATAAAAGACAGAAGCTAATATAACATCATGTTGAATAATTTGTGTGCATAGTTGCCGAAGGCACAATGCACTCAAGGCGTGAAGGGTGAACTTAATTTTGTATATCTGTGATGATAAATGGATTTAACAGAATGCTTTCATTTTAAGAATATAATCTAGTTCATATTCTATTATGATATCTTATATTACCATGTGGCTTTTTATGTTTGTCCAGGGGATCATGTGACAACTCGAGTTTCCAAGATTTCCATCTTTGCATTAATTGCACGTTAATTGTTTTAGTTGTTTGTTTACACGACTTGTTTGTTTCACAACGGTACACGTTTGTAATATATTAACTCGTATTGTGATTGTTATGATATATAGGGTGTGCCTGATAAGTGTGTATATTAATATATGGTTGTATAATTAATAAAATGGAACTTTGTCTAATACCCGAAACACCCACCTACTATTCTGTGTTAATATTATATGTTTCATATAGTTAGTTAATGTTGACCCACACCTTTATGCACCGGACTTATGTTGGGCCTGGTAGAGCCCAAGTTAATTGTGTGTTGGGGCCGGCTTTGACTTCAGAATATGCACACGCACACATGAGGGATTTATATGAGATTACTTATCAATATCTCAAAACAAAAACAAACCCTAACCTTTTCTCAATATTACAAATGGCAACAGGAGACCCCCCCCCCCATCTCAAAGACTTCCTCAACTTCATCTCGATTTATTCGGTTAGTATAATCTCACTATGAATCAAATCCTCGTACATGTTGATATGTGTGTCAGAAATTGCATGATGTAGGAATGAGTAGACTACTAGATCTGATTGAATATTGGGTGCTAATAATTGATTTTTGTGGATGTTAACATGTCGATAATTACAATGATGTTGATAGATGTCCCTCGTTACTGTTGAACTGGCTGATCTGCAAAGCTAAAAGTAGATTATATTTATTTGAACTCACTATTGTGTTTGGTCCAATCTAGATTGCCCACTAAAAATTCACAAACCTTGACATAGCCGAATTCTAATGGATAAGTAGCCTATCACTTTCATGGTCCAATACAAATGAAGGAAAGTGATTTATTGAGGTTGAATATAAAATGTGATGCATAGTTCCAATGTTTGACTTATGAGAATGATTAATCATTAATATTGATTTTTATATTTTGATTGGGCCGAATAAGTTTAGAGCAGACAAAGTCTCGTGGGCCAATAACACTTTGTAATACTTCAATTCATATGGTGATAAGATTATAACCAACTGTTTGTGCACATGATTGAGAGGCAACATATTATAATCGGTGGAATGATGAACCGAATAATCTTGGGTGAGAGGTAGGGATACTTTGTTAAATTATTTTGGATTTTTGGTCACTGTTAATATTACAAGAATGCATGGGCTTGCATATTCATCAAACTCATACGTTAATTAGTTGTTGATGGGCCGCACACAATGATTAAACACACACCTATGTTTTACTATCTATATGAATCTAGTTAGGCAGTGTTAAAATTAAAGCATGAATTAAGAAATTATGTTTACATGTATTTCGTCAACTTGCTTTGTGTCGGGTGTAACACGGATTTGTGATGCGAGTGTTTAGTGAACCAACTATGTGTATACAAATGGAAGTTGAGTTGTTAACATGTGACATTATGGTATATGGCTTATGATGTGAAAATGTATGTATATAACTCGAATATTCGCTGTAATTCATGTGATAATATGTGCCAAGCTTGCTCATACTTGCGTGATAAAGATAGGTGATTTATGTGTGTAAGTAATTGACTGGTACTGAAACCATAATAGGATTGTATTGATCAAACTGCGAACACATATTTTAATATTACCGAGCAAACCAAGGTGAGTTCACACTCTTACCAAGGCATGGGATTCCCGGGGTTGGGAATGGGATTGAATGATTACTTGTACTTACATCACTACTGAAATACGTACCACTGACCTCATTAGGTGTGGGACACCTATAGATACAGCTAGAGTAGTAAAACACTGGAAGCCCCCACTAATCTTCGCACACATGTTTGTGAGACCGCGATACAAATGCTAATCTTCGCAAACATGTCTGTGAGACCGCGATACGAATACTAATCTTCGCAAACATGTCTGGGAGACCGCGATACAAATACAAATACAAATACAAATACAACTAGTCTAGCATACATGGGAAACCCCCACTAACCTTCGCACACATGTCTGGGAAACCGCGACATGAATTAATACGATACCTGGTACAAGCGAACAAATGATTTACGAACGAATACCATAACTAAACAACCAACTGTGAACTCGCTCAACTTTGTTGTTGACTCGTTGTTACATGCCTTGCAGGTCGTTAGGTACTCATGGAGCTTGCACGGGGAGGCACAGTCGTTGTGGGACATGGATCGTGGATGCCATGTTAAACGTTTATGACATTTCAAACTTATTACTTATGTTGGGTTTTACATTTATGCTCCCGCTAAACATTGATACTATACTTTTGTTTTGAACACCTTTCATATTGTTTGGTTGAATTACATTTACTAATTACATTGTTCAATATGATTGGTGGCTTGATCCTGGTCATGTCACGCCTCCATGCGGTGATACTCCGCGTGTGGATTTTGGGGGTGTGACAGATTGGTATCAGAGCCATTGGTTATAGTGAACTTGGTTTTAATAAGGGGAAAAAGTTTTGTTAAAACCAGACTGTAACCTGAACAGTGCTCAACGATCCACAACGACGCTTCGCTCCACGTGCAAGACTCGACATTCTAGGTGATATGATTATGTTTACATTGCCCACTTGCTAGATTATATAGAACTTTGCTTATGGTATGCTTAGATAAACGTAATAACTATAGATTGAAAACACATGTGTGCTTACTCTCTTTTGTCATCGCACTTTCGTGAACCTCTCTCACTCATGTTTTCTTGGATATCAAGATCATGAGTGGACGCGTTAACCTAACTCAAGCCCAGTTGGCGGTTTTGATCACTAAACAAGTTACTGCAGCACTTGCAGCTGCCCAGGTAGGAGGTATAACCTGCCATGACCACTTACTCTAGGATCTTTAAATCCTACTCTCGTAAACCAACACTCGTGCTTAAGTATGTTTACTCTTACGCACACGACAGGTCAACACGCTCAACCACCTATGTGCACGTTCAAAACTTTCATGGACTGTCGTCCTAGTACTTTTAGTGGCACCGAAAGGGCTGTTGGACTCCTCCACTGGTTCGAGAAGCTCGAATCGGTCTTCGAAATGTGTGAATGCCCTGAGGCTCGTTGGGTGAAGTACGCCACTGGTTCTCTCGAAGGCACTGCGCTAACTTGGTGGAACGCGCAAGTTCAGATGTTGGGGCTGGCGGCTGCTAATGCCACCCCATGGAATGATTTTAAGGAACTGATCAAACGTGAATACTGTAGTAGTAATGACATCCACAAGCTGGAAGTGGAGTTCTTTAACCTGAAGATGACGGGGTCAGAGATAGAAGTGTACACGAAATGATCCAACGAACTGGCAGTGTTATGTCCAACTATGGTGGATCCTCCCATCAAGCGCATTGAGCTATACCTCGAAGGCTTAGTACTAGAGATTCAAAGTCATGTGACTGCTGCTAACCTTGCTACTATTCAAGATGTTACTCGTCTTGCTCATCGTCTCACAGACCAGGCAGTGGAACAGAACAAGCTGCCTAAACGTATTGGTGATACTACTACTACTACTACTTCCGCTATTCCCAGTGACAACAAGAGAAAATGGGATGGAACCTCCAGCAAGGGTTCGACTTCGGTTAAGTCCCAGGCACAGCAGCGAAAGATCGATGACTATCAGAGTCCTGGTCTGCAATCTTCTGGTAGTCAAGGGTAGGGTGGATATCGAGGAAACCACCCAAAGTGCAACACATGCAACAGGCACCACTGTGGTCAGTGCAACAGGGGTCGTTGCCAGAGGTGTCTCAAGATGGGTCATGAAGCTAAGGATTGCAGGAGCTCGCGACCTGCGAATCAGAACCAACAACAACCAACAGCTCCACAGAACCAGCAGCGACAACGAGGTAACATGGGATGCTTTCAGTATGGTGCTGAAGGCCACTTTAAGCGGAACTGCCCTCAGCTAAACCAGAATCAAAACAACAACAATAATCAGGGCAACGAGAACAACAATGGGGAAAACAATAACGACAATGGTGCTAGGGGTCGTGCATTTGGGCTGGGTCAGGGTGATGCAAGGAATGATCCTAACGTGGTGATGGAAGTGTTTGCGAAAGGGTCGCACCGCTATCTTAGCACTTATTACTGACGCATCCACGAAAGAGAAGAAGATTGAAGATATTCCAGTTGTATGCGACTTCCCTCAGGTGTTTCCTGAAGATTTACCTGGGCCACCACCTCATCGCCAGGTCGAATTCCAAATCGAGCTTGCTCCTGGAGCAGCACCCATAGCTCGAGCACCTTATCGCTTAGCTCCAACCGAACTGGAAGAATTGTCTAAACAGTTGCAAGAACTCTTGGACAAGGGTTTCATTCGTCCTAGCTCTTCGCCCTGGGGAGCACCAGTATTTTTGTGAAGAAGAAGAAAGACGGTACCTTCAGGATGTGCATCGACTACCGCGAACTAAAGAAGATGACCGTGAAGAATCGCTATCCTCTTCCACGCATTGATTACTTGTTCGACCAGCTGCAAGGGTCGAGCTACTATTCAAAGATTGATATGAGGTCAGGCTACCATCAACTGAGAGTCCGGGATGAGGACGTCTCCAAAACAACATTCAGAACTCGCAACGGCCACTACGAGTTCCTGGTCATGCCATTCGGGTTAACAAACGCACCTGCAGTCTTCATGGATCTTATGAACAGAGTGTGCAAGCCCTACCTGGATAAGTTTGTGATTGTATTCATCGACGACATTCTGATCTACTCTAAGAGTCAGGAGGAACACGAGCAGCATTTACGACTTATTTTGGAACTCCTTCGAACAAGACAGCTGTAAGCCAAGTTTTCGAAATGCGACTTCTGGCTTCGTGAAGTCCACTTTCTAGGCCACGTGGTAAACAAGGATGGGATTCATGTTGATCTATCCAAGGTAGATTCGATCAAGAACTGGCCTGCACCTCACACACCAACCGAAATTCGCCAATTCTTGGGTTTGGCAGGTTACTACAGAAGGTTCATCAAAGACTTCTCAAAGGTTGCACAACCGCTTACACTGCTGACACAGAAAGGTGTTACTTATCGTTGGGGTAATACACAGGAAACAACTTTTTAGCACTTAAAGGATAGACTCTGCAGCGCACCTATTCTCTCATTGCCAGAGGGCACAGATGATTTTGTGGTCTACTGCGACGTATCAATTCAGGGTCTTGGTTGTGTATTGATGCAACGGGATAAAGTCATTGCTTACGCCTCGCGCCAACTTAAGATTCACATAAAGAACTATACTACGCACGATTTAGAGCTGGGAGCTGTGGTTTTCGCGCTTAAGATTTGGAGACATTACCTGTACGGTACTAAGGGCACCATCTACACCGATCACAGGAGCCTTGAACATATCTTCAAACAGAAGGAATTGAACATGCGTCAATGCCGATGGGTCGAACTACTGAACGATTACGAATGTGCCATCAAGTACCATCCAGGAAAAGCCAATGTTGTGGCTGACGCCCTTAGTCAAAAAGACACTATACCTAGACGCGTACGAGCATTACAGCTTACTATCCAGTCTAGTCTTCCGGCACAGATACGAGATGCTCAGGTAGAAGCATTGAAACCAGAAAACGTCAGGGCTGAAGCCCTACGCGGCTCAAGGCAATGGTTAGAACAAAAGGAAGATGGTGCCTATTACGTAACAGGACGCATTTGGGTCCCACACTACGAAAACTTACGCGAGCTTGTGATGGATGAAGCGCATAAGTCTCGTTACTCAGTACATCCTAGTTCGGATAAGATGTACCACGATCTCAGAACTACGTATTGGTGGCCTAGCATGAAACCTCGCATAGCAACTTACGTTAGCAAATGTTTGACTTGTGCGAGAGTCAAGACTGAATACCAGAAACCATCGGGCTTACTCCAACAACCAGAGATACCACAATGGAAATGGGAGCAAATTACCATGGATTTTGTTACTGGCCTGCCTAGATCTCAATGTGGGAATGATACTATTTGGGTGATCGTGGATCGACTCACTAAGTCTGCACATTTCTTGGCTATCAAGGAAACGGATAAGTTCTCCACTTTAGCAGACGTTTATTTGAAGGAAGTGGTTTCGAGGCACGGGGTGCCGACCTTTATTATCTCTGATCGTGATGCACGATTTACTTCAGAACTGTGGCAGGCAATGCACAAATCTTTTGGTTCTCGATTAGACATGAGTACAGCTTACCATCCGCAAACGGATGGGCAGTCTGAACGCACCATCCAAACTCTAGAAGACATGCTTCGTGCATGTGTAATCAATTTCGACAATGGCTGGGAAAAACACCTCCCGTTAGTGGAGTTTTCGTATAACAACAGTTACCACACCAGCATTCAATCCGCTCCATTTGAGGCATTGTACGGGCGTAAATGTCGATCACCTCTTTGTTGGGCAGAGGTGGGTGATAGTCAGATCACAGGTCCAGAACTTGTAGTAGACGCAACGGAAAGAATTGCTCAGATACGACAACGCATGGCGGCAGCTCGCGACCGTCAGAAAGCCTACGCAAACAAGCGCCGGAAACCACTCGAGTTCCAAGTTGGGGATCGAGTGCTACTCAAAGTTTCACCCTGGAAGGGTGTGGCTCGTTTTGGCAAACGAGGCAAACTCAATCCGCGATATGTCGGACCATTCGAAATCATTGAGAAAATAGGCAGGGTGGCCTACAAACTAAACCTACCAACAGAACTCAGTGCAGTTCACAACGTTTTTCACGTGTCGAATCTGAAGAAGTGTCTGTCAGATGAGACCCTTATAGTTCCTTTGAAGGAGCTCACTATCGATGATCAATTGCGATTCGTCGAGGATCCAGTTGAAATCATGGACCGGGACGTTAAGGTCCTCAAGCACACCAGAATACCTCTTGTTCGAGTTCGTTGGAACTCCCGTCGTGGCCCATAGTTTACCTGGGAACGAGAAGATCAAATGAAAGTCAAATATCCCCAGTTGTTCGGAAACAGTGCAACCACTACTGAGGCTGAAGCTACTACAGAATTTCGGGACGAAATTCCAAATCAACGGGGGGATGATGTGACACCCCAGGAAAACCAGTAAATTACACAACACAACTAGCTTCCTCAGTAACCACGTGCTAAATTTCGGGACGAAATTTCTTTCAAGTTGGGGATAATGTGACAACTCGAGTTTCCAAGATTTCCATTTTCGCATTAATTGAACGTTAATTGCTTTAGTTGTTTGTTTACACGACTTGTTTGTTTCACAACGGTACATGTTTGTAATATGTTAAATCGTATTGTGATTGTTATGATATATATGGTGTGCCTGATAAGTGTGTATATTAATATATGGTTGTATAATTAATAAAATGGAACTTTGTCTAATACCCGAAACACCCACCTACTATTCTGTGTTAATATTATATGTGTCATATAGTTAGTTATTGTTGACCCACACCTTTGTGCACCGGACTTATGTTGGGCCTGGTAGAGCCCAAGTTAATTGTGTGTTGGGGCCGGCTTTGACTTCAGAATATGCACACGCACACATGAGGGATTTATATGAGATTACTTATCAATATCTCAAAACCAAAACAAAAACAAACCCTACCCTTTTCTCAAGATTACGAATGGCAACAGGAGACCCCCCCCCATCTCGAAGACTTCCTCAACTTCATCTCGATTTATTCGGTTAGTATAATCTCACTATGAATCAAATCCTCGTACATGTTGATATGTGTGTTAGAAATTGCATGATGTAGGAATGAGTAGACTACTAGATCTGATTGAATATTGGTTGCTAATAATTGATTTTTGTGGATGTTAACATGTCGATAATTACAATGATGTTGATAGATGTCCCTCGTTATTGTTGAACTGGCTGATCTGCAAAGCTAAAAGTAGATTATATTTATTCGAACTCACTGTTGTGTTTGGTCAAATCTAGATTGCCCACTAAAAATTCACAAACCTTGATATAGCCGAATTCTAATGGATCAGTAGCCTATCAATTTCATGGTCCAATACAAATGAAGGAAAGTGATTTATTGAGGTTGAATATAATATGTGATGCATAGTTCCAATGTTTGACTTATGAGAATGATTAATCATTAATACTGATTTTTATATTTTGATTGGGCCGAATAAGTTTAGAGCAGACAAAGTCTCGTGGGCCAATAACAGTTTGTAATACTTCAATTCATATGGTGATAAGATTATAACCAACTGTTTGTGCACATGATTAAGAGGCAACATATTATAATCGGTGGAATGATGAACCGAATAATCTTGGGTGAGAGGTAGGGATACTTTGTTAAATTATTTTGGATTTTTGGTCACTGTTAATATTACAAGAATGCATGGGCTTGCATATTCAATAAACTCATACGTTAATTAGTTGTTGATGGGCCGCATACAACGATTAAACACACACCTATGTTTTACTATCTATATGAATCTAGTTAGGCAGTGTTAAAATTAAAGCATGAATTAAGAAATTATGTTTACATGTATTTCGTCAACTTGCTATGTGTCGGGTGTAACACGGATTTGTGATGCGAGTGTTTAGTGAACCAACTATGTGTATAAAAATGGAAGTTGAGTTGTTAACATGTGACATTATGGTATATGGCTTGTGATGTGAAAATGTATGTACAAAACTCGAATATTCGCTGTAATTCATGTGATAATATGTGCCAAGCTTGCTCATGCTTGCGTGATAAAGATAGGTGATTTATGTGTGTAAGTAATTGACTGGTACTGAAACCATAATAGGATTGTATTGATCAAACTGCGAACACATATTTTAATCTTACCGAGCAAACCAAGGTGAGTTCACACTCTTACCAAGGCATGGGATTCCCGGGGTTGGGAATGGGATTGAATGATTACTTGTACTCACATCACTACTGAAATACGTACCACTGACCTCATTAGGTGTGGGACACCTATAGATAGAGCTAGACTAGTAAAACACGGGAAGCCCCCACTAATCTTCGCACACATGTATGTGAGACCGCGATACAAATGCTAATCTTCACAAACATGTCTGTGAGACCGCGATACGAATACTAATCTTCGCAAACATGTCTGGGAGACCACGATACAAATACAAATACAACTAGTCTAGGATACATGGGAAACCCCTACTAACCTTCGCACACATGTCTGGGAGACCGCGACACGAATTAATACGATACCTGGTACAAGTGAACAAATGATTTACGAAAGAATACTATAACTAAACAACCAACTGTGAACTCGCTCAACTTTGTTGTTGACTCGTTGTTACATGCCTTGCAGGTCGTTAGGTACTCATGGAGCTTGCACGGTGAGGCACAGTCGTTGTGGGACATGGATCGTGGATGCCATGTTAGACGTTTATGACATTTCAAACTTATTACTTATGTTGGGTTTTACATTTATGCTTCCGCTAAACATTGATACTATACTTTTGTTTTGAACACCTTTCATATTGTTTGGTTGAATTACATTTACTAATTACATTGTTCAATATGATTGGTGGCTTGATCCTGGTCATGTCACGCCTCCATGCGGTGATACTCCGCATGTGGATTTTGGGGGTGTGACAGATCACACTCAAATAACTTTGGACTTAATGCTTGTAAGATATTTAGACAAGAAAGAAACCATAAATCAGCAGCTAAAACAATTGTAAGCATGGCGCAAGGAAGCACAGCAACCACGCAAGAAAATGCGTTGGAATGGGTCAATAACGTAAAGCTTCGTGTTGTAGATCCGGATCGTTCCATTGTTTTTCATGAGAAGGTTCGAGGTTTTTTTGTAAATAAGATTTTTTTTAATGATCATATTCAATCTCTTTTTTGTGAGCTAACCTAATCATGTGTATACTTTTGGAGTTTGGCATGGAGCTCCTTCGCCAAAAGGACAACCCTAAATACAAGGTATATTATAAAGGAGCTTGATGTGTGTAAAATGCAACATATAAATTACATCAAATGAGGCACAAAACTAACCCCTTTTAAGTACTAATGTTGGAAAAAGAGTGTTTTTGTCTTCCTTTTGTATTTTCAGGATTAAATGAGCTCAAATTCACAAAAGAAGCAAAAAGACAGCTAAATCTAACATAAATACAAGGAAAGGAACATAAGTGGACTGCCCAACCCCTCAACGGCATCTTCCCAAGCAAAATAGAGAAGGCAGAAGACTGAACACGCCCCGTGCTCAGCCAGCACGGGGCCGTGCCCAAGAAGCAGCAGAAAAGACAAATCCATAGAAGCTTCTATTGCCCACCACGGGGCCGTGTCCAGTGAGCACGGGGGCGTGTCGAAAGTACTGCAGGCGCATTAATTGTAATTGCGAATTACAATTAATGAAGAGAGAGAGTGTCAGACAGGCACGGGGCCGTGCCCAGCCTTCTGTCCAGCCTATAAATAGGAGTGCTTGGTTTCATTTCAACTCATCCCTTGGCACACCACCTCTCTCACACTTCGTCCACCACCCACCACCATCACAACACCATCATCCACCACCATCATCCATTATCCATCGTAGAGTATGTGAGTCGTCTCGGGATCCAAGATTGATCGTAAGAGTTCTTGACAATCAAGGCCATGTTTGCCTAAGTCTCTTACATCACTTGGTGAAGACAAAGTGTCTAGTATAATACTTTTTATTTCTAATCTTTTGCACTTTTTATTTGGTTTTGTATTAATGACTTTAATAACTAGTTACTTATGTTGAAGGTGATCTTTCCTTATCGTTTGTCCGTGGTGTCTTGGCATTATTTTACTGTCTATATAAAATAAAAGATTTTCACCATTCATATCTCCACGGTCTATATGGAGGTATGTTGGCTACCTGGTCGGGGGTTAAGGGAACGGTTTGGTAAAGGTCTTGCCATTGTTCAGCGTTTAGAGGTCCTGCAATGGACCTGGGTCAAATTTAGTAGGACCTCCTTCAATACTTCACGGTATTGGATGGCAGGGGTCCAAACTCTTTGACCCCCTCATAAGTTAACTACTATTAATACTATAACCCGGCTATTTAGGACTGTATCCCTGCTGACTCAGACTACTTAGTCGAGGGTAACGTCACCGCCAAAAGCGGGGCCTACCATAATACTGCATTAATAACTTAATTCATTATCTTCCAATAATCCACCCTTTTAGGATTGTATCCTTGCTGACTCAAACTACTGGGGTGAGGGTAACGTCACATTCAAAAGAGGGGCCTACTACAATAACTAAGATAATCTCTTAATTATGTGCAAAAGTGCGGAAATAATCAAAGGTTATACTAGATACGAGTCGGAACCAAGTGATTCATCTTGTCTATCTATTTTTGTTTTTATTTTATTTTCAGCATTTTAGTTAGTTTTTATTTTTCTTAGTTTAAAAACATTTTTCTAAACTTTTTATTTTGATTAGACGTTGAGGATAAACCGGTACTAAAAGCTCTTGTGTCCTTGGACGACCTCGGTATCTTACCAACGCTATACTACGCTCACGATGGGTGCACTTGCCCATATGTAAGTTTAGTGTTAGTAAAATATCGTGTTTTATAAATTTAAAACTTGGCTAAAATAAGTGTTAAAGGGGCTTAAAATATACACCTAATATATATAACACTTCACACGCATCAAGTTTTTGGCGCCGTTTCCGGGGAAACAAGGATTTTAAGAAAGTTAGGAATCAACGGCCTAATCATTTTTCTTATTTTTAAATTTTTTTTAGGATTTTTCTTAGTTTTTCAGCTTCTGCAGAGCTCAGCACGGGTCGTGCCCGCTGAACACGCCCCCGTGCTAAATCATTGGAACTGGCAATCCTGTTTTAAGTCAGACAGTAAGCTGAACACGGGGCCGTGCCCACTCAACACGCCCCCGTGCCCAAGTTTCAGTTACTGAAAACAGAACCGTTAGATCCCGGCGGTTGGTAATTTCTGACATAAACATGAGTGAAAGTAATTGTTTTTACTTTCGGCACTCTTATGGTACGTGGTGTCAATTATGTGGAGGCGAACATAAAGAATTCAAATGTTACTTTCTAAATTATAGGCCCCACTACATAGACCCACTGATTCCTTATAACCTTAAGAGGGACGAAAGTAAAAATAAGCACTATTTCTCCCTCGAATGCGCCCAGCCAGATATTCTAGGAGAAATTCTCCTTGACGAGTTATTTCAACTAGAAGAGCTAATTCTGAATTGGTTAGAAGAGCTTGGGAAGGACTTTATTGATCCACCCCAAAACAATAACCATGAAGAAATGTTGGAACCGCATTCCGAAAACCTCGTTGCTCCCAAAAATACCTTCATACCTAGCAAAGACGTGGACGATAGTCGTCCCTGTGCCGATTGTGCCGTGAAGGACTCTCCATCGACTTCGTTCGGTGCATACATAGACCTGAGCGATTCGGCATACACCTTCTTTAACGAGAGCCCGGAAAAGGGTTGGACTTGTCCACCTAGAATGAAAATAGGAATTACCCTCACCGACAACCTCTTGCGTTCTCGCCTTAGTCTAGGACAATTAAGGTATCTTAGGCACTTTGGGGTTGTCCCAACCAATCAGGAACCACCCGATTTCGACGAGATCCTTAGAACTAGACAACTTCATAAAACAGTCCCTCGACACGGGGCCGTGTCCAGCCAACACGCCCCCGTGTTCACCAAAAGATTCTCTTCTGATCAGTACGTCAGAATACGGACAAACTGTGTCAGGACTCCACCTGCACACGGGGCCGTGTCCAATGGACACGGGGCCGTGTCCAGGATGCTGTCATTTTCTATAAATGCAGCCAAGAATTCTGCATATTTGGACCAACTTGGGACAGATATTTGAAGGAATCTTCTCTCAAACTATCCTAGGTAAGTCTAAAAGAAGGTTCCAACAACCCATCTTGTCCTTTCCTCTTTTAGCTATTTCCTTCTTCTCCATCTTTCTCCAAGAACTACCATTAAAAGTTTGAATTCTTCCAACTTTGTGGTAGGGATTGATGAGTTTTGTTCAAGGAATCTTGATAAAAGTATGTTATGTAACATTGTTTTAAGTTATTGATGTCTAAAAAGACCCCACAAGTTTAGAAAATAACTTAAAATTTCAAGTTTCCTTACACCAAAATTCTGCAGAAAGATGAACACGGGGCCGTGCTCAATGAGCACGGGGCCGTGTCCGGTCACTGTTTCATAAAATAAACTATTTTTCAGTTTATTTTTTTTTAGGATGTCGAGTGAAAACAGCGAAACATCTTCCGTGCATTCATCAAACAGCCGAAGAGGAAGGAGGCCCTCCATTGAAGCTACACTTGTGCACTATGTGGTAGCATTAAGGGAGGCTCTCGACGAAATGACATCAGTAGAGGAGGTCCTAATCGACCGTATTAACGATCTTACGGTGGGACTCGAAAGCAGCTTCCAAGAAATTAACCTATTGCACCAGAGGTTAAATATTCTTGTAACACCTCCGATGGAACCAGTCCTCCCTCAACAGGATTGGAACCTGGCGCTCGGAATTAACAACCCTACCGGGTGGGAAGATTTGCCAGCAGAACCTCCCATGGAACACCAACAAGAGAACCCGGTGGAAATCGAGACTCCTCAAACCCATGCCAATGAGCCTTCTTTTCTCCTTCCAAGGGAGGTGGAGGAATGGCTCGCCGACATGTGAGGAGAACCGCACCCGGAAGAAGGAGTTCTAAAAGGCCTTGTCTAACCAAGATTAGTAGTCTCTTGGAAATTTTGCTAATTAAAATAAAATTAGGACTATGTAAGTTATCTCTATGATGCAATGAAATGATGGTTTTCAAAGATTGGATGGTTCATAATGAATAAAACACACTCATGGTGGTAAGGGATGAAAAGGGGAACGAGAAAAATGACTTCATGCACAGGAACAAGGCAACCCGACAATTTTCTCCATGACAGAAGGTTCAACACGGGCCGTGCCCAACCAACACGGCCCCGTGCTGAACCCCCTGCAGAAAACTGCCCAGTTCAGGTAACTGGACACGGGCCGTGTTCACCCAACACGCCCCCGTGTCCAGGCTTCTGTTTCTCTTGATCTAATTTTGTTACTGGCACTTGAACACGGGGCCGTGCCCGGACAACACGGGGCCGTGTTAAGCGCCCAGTAACACAAAATTTTTGCTTTTTAACACCATTTTACACATCTAATCAACCTAAAAATTTATTTTTGGGACACATTGAGGACAATGTGTAATTTAAGTGTGGGGGGGATGTTAAAACCTTGGAAACTTTGCAAGTCCTAAATACAAGCCTTACACAAAACTCTATTGGAACCGCTAATCACCCCAAATTTTTTCAAAAATTTCATTTTTTTTTTACTTGTCTAGGTTTAACTCGGGAAATCCAAGTTCTCAAAAAGGTTATATTTTTACGAATTTACAACCGATAGCGTCGTGATAAAAAGAACCAACATAAGAAAATTATAAAAAAAAGGGCATGACAAGCTTAGCTAAAATTTGATTATATATACATGGTCACATAAAAACCCATTCCCACAAAAGTGAGTTTTGAGCCTTTATTGAGCATACAAAATTACATCTTTAGACTAAATGCTCATTTTTCGTTTCTTGTGTGAATAGCCGCTTGGTTCTTACGACTCTAGAACTTGCCATGACGATACATTCCCGGTCCTTATCAACTTAAACCCGAGTAAGTAAATGATGGAGGCATTAGGACTAACCCTTTTTATTTCTACACCATTATTTTTTCTTTTTCTTTTACCACTTACCCAAAACCCCCCCTAGTTAGCCCCTTTGAGCCTAAACCTTTTCATTTCATAACCCAACACGCTTTCACCCACCAAAACCTTTTTCATTTTTTTACCCTTTGTTTTAGTAACAAGTTCGGTTTTTCGTATGATAAAAAAAAATGTGTTGATGATGAAGCAAAAGAAAATAAACAAACAAGTTTATCAAAAATAGCTTTGTTTGAATAATAGCTTCATCAAAATAAGAGTTACAAAAATAGAAAGTCCTACGAAAACCGACACTTGTTACGCTTTTTCACCCTTTTTGCTACTAACCACTAACCACTAACCCAACCACCTACCTTTAACCCAAGCCTAACCCTTAACCCACAAAGTCCTCTTGATATTTACAAAGGTATATAAGTTAAAAAGGAGGAGGATTGATTGCTTAGCAAGCTTATGGTAGGAATAAGTTCCATGCCGCTCTCGAGTGATTCACTAAAAATACACCTTCGGCCGAGTGTGAGTGATTTCTCCCGTGAGGTATGTGAACTTGTATATAAATAGAATTTTAAAAAGGCATGCTATGCCCTAATAAATAATTTCTCTTATGAAAAGTTTTAAATAAATCATGACGAATAGGATTGTAAATAAATAAAAATAAAACTTCCTAAAGAATCTTGTAAATCCCGACACTCTACGACAAGCCCAAAACCTTCTCTTCTACCTATTCCATTTGGGAGTGTAAGCCACATATTAAAGAGTTTTGCTTGAGGACAAGCAAAAATTCAAGTGTGGGGGTATTTGATGTGTATAAAATGCAACATATAAATTACATCAAATGAGGCACAAAACTAACCCTTTTTAAGTACTAATGTTGGAAAAAGAGTGTTTTTGTCTTCCTTTTGTATTTTCAGGATTAAATGAGCTCAAATTCACAAAAGAAGCAAAAAGACAGCTAAATCTAACATAAATACAAGGAAAGGAACATAAGTGGACTGCCCGACCCCTCAACGGCATCTTCCCAAGCAAAATAGAGAAGGCAGAAGACTGAACACGCCCCGTGCTCAGCCAGCACGGGGCCGTGCCCAAGAAGCAGCAGAAAAGACAAATCCATAGAAGCTTCTATTGCCCACCACGGGGCCGTGTCCAGTGAGCACGGGGGCGTGTCGAAAGTACTGCAGGCGCATTAATTGTAATTGCGAATTACAATTAATGAAGAGGGAGAGTGTCAGACAGGCACGGGGCCGTGCCCAGCGGACACGGGGCCGTGCCCAGCCTTCTGTCCAGCCTATAAATAGGAGTGCTTGGTTTCATTTCAACTCATCCCTTGGCACACCACCTCTCTCACACTTCATCCACCACCCACCACCATCACAACACCATCATCCACCACCATCATCCATTGTCCATCGTAGAGTGTGTGAGTCGTCTCGGGATCCAAGATTGATCGTAAGAGTTCTTGACAATCAAGGCCATGTTTGCCTAAGTCTCTTACATCACTTGGTGAAGACAAAGTGTCTAGTATAATACTTTTTATTTCTAATCTTTTGCACTTTTTATTTGGTTTTGTATTAATGACTTTAATAACTAGTTACTTATGTTGAAGGTGATCTTTCCTTATCGTTTGTCCGTGGTGTCTTGGCATTATTTTACTGTCTATATAAAATAAAAGATTTTCACCATTCATATCTCCACGGTCTATATGGAGGTATGTTGGCTACCTGGTCGGGGGTTAAGGGAACGGTTTGGTAAAGGTCTTGCCATTGTTCAGCGTTTAGAGGTCCTGCAATGGACCTGGGTCAAATTTAGTAGGACCTCCTTCAATACTTCACGGTATTGGATGGCGGGGGTCCAAACTCTTTGACCCCCTCATAAGTTAACTACTATTAATACTATAACCCGGCTATTTAGGACTGTATCCCTGCTGACTCAGACTACTTAGTCGAGGGTAACGTCACCGCCATAAGCGGGGCCTACCATAATACTGCATTAATAACTTAATTCATTATCTTCCAATAATCCACCCTTTTAGGATTGTATCCTTGCTGACTCAAACTACTGGGGTGAGGGTAACGTCACCTTCAAAAGAGGGGCCTACTACAATAACTAAGATAATCTCTTAATTATGTGCAAAAGTGCGGAAATAATCAAAGGTTATACTAGATACGAGTCGGAACCAAGTGATTCATCTTGTCTATCTGTTTTTATTTTTATTTTATTTTCAGCATTTTAGTTAGTTTTTATTTTTCTTAGTTTAAAAACATTTTTCAAACCTTTTTATTTTGATTAGACGTTGAGGATAAACCGGTACTAAAAGCTCTTGTGTCCTTGGACGACCTCGGTATCTTACCAACGCTATACTACGCTCACGATGGGTGCACTTGCCCATATGTGTGTTTAGTGTTAGTAAAATATCGTGTTTTATAAATTTAAAACTTGGCTAAAATAAGTGTTAAAGGGGCTTAAAATATACACCTAATATATATAACACTTCACACGCATCAGAGCTCGTTAAAGAGAAGGAAGAAGATAAAGAAAGGTTTAATGGAATTATAGGAGGTTTGATGGCTCAAATGGAAAAAGAGAAAGAAGCTATGCTCGTTAGGATGACGAAGATTGAAGCGCTATGCTAACAACTTCTGTCCGCAAATAAGCATAAACATTTTTAGCTTTAATGTTTGGTTTAGGATGTTTTAATTGGGATTGTTTGATATTTTGATTCGGATGTTTATCATGAGGATGATGTGATGTTTGTTACGATCTTGAAATGTTATAAATTTATGTTTTTTAGTCTTGCAAAGAATATAAATGGTAGCATAAAGGGAAAAAAATCACAAAAGCGGTGGCAAAATGGTGACAACAAAAAGCGGTAGCAATAGTGGTAAGAGTGGTGACAAAAAGTGGTGGCAAAGTGGTGATAAAAAGTGGTGAGAACGGTAGCAAAACCGTAGCAACAAAAACGGTAGCAAAACGATGACAAAAAACGGTAGCAAAGCTACGTGTGATTTTTTTACCTAATTTTTGGTGGCAAAAGAGGAATTGCCACCGTTTTGCGACCAAAAGTGCGGTAGCAAAAGCCCTATTTTCTAGTAGTGATAAGGGTCCTATCAATTAATTTGATAATTTCTAAGGACGCTTGTAAGTGTATCAAAAGATTAAAAGTATGTAAACACATGTTAGAACATCGTAAAAGTGTCCTAATATGTTTTTATTAGGACACTATTTTGGTTGTTCAAAGACATTACGCGACCATGAAATTGGTTTCATAATCTTATTTGAGATGATAGGACACTTTTTTAGTTCTAGGACTTATTACGACCCCTTTACATGAAACGCTTTTACCGTTGGTCCTATTAAATGAAATGTCCTATAAAATAACATTTTAGCACGCTTTTGCGCGTACTAAAAACCCAGTTTTCTTGTAGTGAAACCATTTTTTATTTAAAATACCTAACTTCCTTGTTTTTCACCGATAAAGAATTCTCTACAAAACTGAGATTGTCAATGCTCATTAAATCCAACGAAACTTTTTCTTACAACCAACAATGCGGCCACACTTTTCATCAAAATACATACAGTTTTATACGAAAGCTTCCTTCTTAGGTAACATATTTTAAAATACCTCATCATTGAGTTATTCAAACTTGTTTAAACTCGCTTGTCTATACACACACGTGCACGTTTTACTTATGCTCAATGCCTCGAATCATTATAGACAAACGAACCCTTTTTACAAACCTATCTTTTCGTTCCTCGAAACTTCATACTTTTCAACACATTTCAAAACTTCCATGTCTCGATTTTAGACAATCATTCTTCTAGCTAAAATGCTTTCTCCAAGGTCTTCCTCTTGAATAAATTTCGGAACGAAATTTCCTAAAATAGGGGAGACTGTAACGCCTCGTATCTTCGTATTTCTATTTAAAAATGTTCGTATTCGTATTCTAATTTTAGAAAACTTACATTCGTATTTTAATTTCAATCTCACAATTCGAGGCGTTAATCATAATAAAATTCATATTTTATACATATTTTTTATTCACACAACCGATCATTTAAATACGTATTTATACGCAAACCAACACAATTATACGTATAAATACTTATACGCGCATCCTCAATACTTGAATTACACTTTTATACTTTTTGTATACTCAATTACATAATATATACTCAAGAAATACCAAGAAATATACCAATCATATTTCCACCTCATCAATCCTCTTCCACCTTCTTTAACAAATCATATTTCACCCTTTTCCACCTCCTTTCTCCACCAATCATCTTTTCAATCCTCTTCCACCTTCTTTAACCAATCATATTTCACCCTTTTACACCTTCTCTACCTATAAATACCAACCTCCTTCTACCATTTTCTTCACACCATTCTTTTCTCCATCTCTCTAACTCTCTTAATCTCTCTAAATCAAGAATTCTAAAAGGACACTAAGTGTTCCAACCATTCTTCTCTTAACCTCTCTACTTCTCTCAAATCTTCCAAGCAAGGAAGAGAACTCTAAGAGTTCTAAAAGAAAACACTAAGTGTTTTAAAGGAAGCTTTGAAGCTCCAACCTCCAACTCTTCATGGAATCACCAAAGGAAACTTTGCAAATTTGTGAGTATACTTGAACCCCCTTTTTCGTTTACCACCTTTTGGGGTGTAACATGTTAATCTATAAAACTTACACTTAAACTTTATTCTTAAATGCATAAACATTCCTTATACATGCATGTCTACTTGATTACTTGATACTTTAAACTTGGGGTTATACGTTTTATGTTAGACTTATCATTAACTTCGTACGAGCCTGTCCTTGACATATATAGCGCTATAGGATTAACGCACCGCCTTTAAACTTTGGGTTATGTCATGAGCTTATTGTGTTTCATCATTGGTTTGACTAGTTAAACGCATGCCGATTTTATTGTTTATCTTGTATCAATAGCATTGCCATGTGGAATTGTTTAAAAGTTATCTTTTATGCTATGTATGAAAACTTGTATACTCACCAATACATATTTGTATTGAACTATACTTTTTAACATGTTATAGGTTGATGATGACGATGCTATGAAACTGAATTATTGATGATGCCTAGATACACATATAGACGTTTTAGGTTTTAATATGCTGTATAACTTTCGCACTTGTTTGTTGTATTGTTTTCTTGTATTGAACATGTTGTATTTCAAATTCCATGTATTGTAACATTTTGTTATGAATAAAATAAACTTATTATTAATTCTATTGTCACAATTTAGCGTTATGTGTGATGAGCAATCTTTCTTCGTCTCACTTTGATGTTTCCGCCATCGGTTGGGGTGTGACAATCAAAACCATTCGACCCGACATTAGTACAGAACCATTCCATGTTACCGATACTGAAAACAGCGTATATAAACATTACCACATGACCTTTGACCCGTCATAGAATCACATCAAAACCTTCACTTAGAATTTCCAATTACCCAATTGTGAACCACTTACAATATGAATATAAGACAATGTGCATATTACCATTTCCAACTTACTAATATGATATGAAAATGTCAATCCAACCCAAGGTGTAATGATCTTCCAAAACCAAAGTGCAGACTACAACCATTCACGTCTTATGAGTTATGATAATCCAAACCAATGTGCATTGATAATCCAAACCATAGACAACCATATACATTTTCAAAATCATGATCTACAAATAAATCTTGATCATCAAAAATATCGTGATCATGATCAAATGTTAGGTTTAACATAATTATGCATTAAATCATACAAACTCATTTACCCCTATTCGATTCTATCTTCCATGCTTCGTTCAAAGAGGAATTTGAACTTCATATTGTTTAAGAACTTCACAACCACCTTCAAGTACAATACTAGGTGGCTTAGGGTACCGTTGACCCTATTGTCGGCTACAAATGTTTCAACTTGTATCATGTTCAAATTCAAGTAAATTACACTAATCAAGATCACATAAAGCGAAATTCAAAGTTCGTATTACTGCTTGTGTATCCATGACTGTCTCCACAGAAAATGCCATGATTGAAGGTGGCTAATGATCGGAGATTGCCGATGATCGGAGGTGGGTGAGATTGGAGATGGGTGAGATTAAGGGTGAATATAAAGATAGTGTATATTTTAAAACAACGTACATTGAAAACCATGAATATTTTTTTAACTAAAACTGAGATTTTCATCAAAACATACACCATTAGGATTGAAACTGTAATTATAAATATGTTGGACTCTGTATGCCCAAGACACATATTAAATTGATGTGGCTAGTACGTTGTCATCCAAGTCGGGTCATACCCAATAACAAGCTAGACAAACACTAATATTTATTTATGATATGATCAACCAAATAAATATTAACACTTATAATATTTAGAAATTGGTTTTTTAAATAATTGCACTTGAGAAACTAATAAATTATATGGATAATTTATTTTTGAGAGAATATTTATTTTGTTATTTAATGGGTTAAATAACATAATAAAAGGTTATGATATGTTGTATAAGTCTTATAACAAGTGATGTTATAATTTTTATAAAAGTTATAAAAATAACTACAAGACTTATTTTAAAATGAAATTTGAAATTTTTGGTTGGCAAAAAACCCCATAGGGCCGCCCACTTTGGGTCTTCCCAAGTTGGTTGGTCCAATCAAATTTCATGCAACCCTTTTATACAAGATCATACATGATTGGATCAAGAATATATACTTATGTTCTCTCACAACGCATACATACTTTGAGAGATTATTCAAGTTGCAAGAACACCAAATTTCTCTCTAGAAATTTCAGCCAAGAGAGTGGTCAAGAAGGTGTTTTTCAAGTGTTGAAATCCTAGCAAAATCATAGTGTTTGTTGGAAGGCTTGGGGTATACATGCTTGAGGTCTTCTACTTTGAGGATTTTCATTCAAGAATATCATCATCTTCAAATCTCTTGCTCTTGGAAGGTAGTATTCTTCTAACACCCTATGGTTGTGTTTTGATAGCATGCATGTTCGTATATGGATCCGGGTATTGGGTTTTACATATCAAATGGGTTTTATATCTTGTAAAGTAACATGTTTTAAACACTTTTTCCGCTGCGTTTTAATTTTATTTGGATAAAATTACTTTGATAAACATGTGAAAAACCCAACAATGGCATCTAGAGCCGCTTATATGAGTGCATGTTTCATAGGATTTAAAATTTTCGGGTTTTCGGGTTTGGTTAAACCCTATGGCCGAAAGTTTTGACCATGGTTCTCCTTTTATTTTTTCAAGATTATTTTCTTACATTCATAAAGGAATCTTGGAAAAATTATATCATATGGATGATTTGTTTGTTTGGACAAAAACCCACATTTTCGGTTTTTTCATTCTTGACCGAAAATGTAGGTTGTAAAAGGAAACCATTTTTTGCTCTTGAATTTTATATATATGTGGATATATATTTTGGTGTACATAACCTAGCCATGACCTTGGTTTTGAATATGTTGAATGTTTGTGTTTGAGATTTGTATTTAATTATTTCAATGGGTTGTAATAATTAATATCCTTGTTCTTCCATTTGAAAAATATGTAATTTATTTATTTTCATTTGGTATGTAAGTAAATAGATTAGGTGCATTCTATTTTACTAGAAAAATGTATTAGGATAATGTTTTGTAAAAGAAGATGCACACAAAAATGCGTTTTTGGTTTGGCCAATTTCTGGCCTAAAGGACTTCATGGTTCTTAACGGGATTTTAGCCCAAAAACCAAAACAAATTTTGAAGCCCAAAGGAGTTTGGAGCCGAATTTAAAGATTATTTGGAAGCCCAACGAAAGTGGAGAAATCACAACATAAAAGAAAGACTTAAAGCATTTGGATGCGGGATCAAGTGGGAGTTCAACGACATATTATTTGTGTCAATATTCACCCTTTAGGAAGGACCTTTTGACACACTTGTTTCGGCTAACAAGTGTGGTCAAAATAGTTGGCTATGGTTATGCACCTATTGATATGTGTGATGTGCTTGTGTGGTTGCTTATTTATGTTGTTTGGATGATATGTTGATATGCATGCTTAACAAACTAATAATCAACAACAAGCTTAAAATTGGCTCTTTAAAAATCATTAAAAATGGTTAATAAAAGGTTATTAAAGGTTAATTGTATATTTTATGTATATTTTTAGCCCTTTTTAACACTTTACTCAAGTTTTAAATTTATAAAACACGATATTTTACTAACACCAAACACACATATGGGCAAGTGCACCCATCGTGAGCGTAGTATAGTGTTGGTAAGATACCGAGGTCATCCAAGGACACAAGAGCTTTTAGTACCGGTTTATCCTCAACGTTTAATCAAATAAAAAATTTAGAAAAAGGTTTTAAACTAGAAAATAAAAACTAAAAATGTTGAATATAAAAAATAAAAATAAAAACAGATAGACAAGATGAATCACTTGGATCTGACCCGCCTTTAGTGTAACCTTTGATTATTTCCGCACTTTTGCAATTTTTAAGAGATTATCTTAGTTATAGTAGTAGACCCCTCTTTTGAAGGTGATGTTACCCTCAACCCAGTAGTTTGAGTCAGCAAGGATACATTCCTAAAGGGTTGGATTATTGAAAGATAATTAATTAAGTTATTAATGTGTAATGTGGTAGGCCCCTCTTTTGAAGGTGACGTTACCCTTGGCTAAGTAGTTTGAGTCAGCAATGATACAATCCTAAATAGCCGGGTTAATGTTTTAATGGTAGTTTACATATGAGGGGATCAAGAAATTCGAACCCCCGCCATCCAATACCAGTGGGTATTGAAGGAGGTCCTACAAAGCTTGACCCAGGTCCTTGCAGGATCTGTACACTGAACAAAGCAAGATGCTTACCAAATCATCCCCTTAACCCCCGACCAGGTAGCCAACATATCTCCATATAGACCGTGGAGATATGAATGGTGTAAATCTTTTATTTTATTTAGACTATAAAATAACGTCAAGACACCACGGACAAATGATAAGGAAGATTCACCTTCAATATAAGAAACTAGTTATTAAAGTCATTAATACATAACCAAATAAAAAGTGCGAAAAGATTAAAAATAAAAAGTATTACACTAAATGCTTGTCTTCACCAAGTGATGTAAGAGACTTAGGCAAACATGGCCTTTGATTGTCAAGAACTCTTACGATCAATCTTGGATCCCGAGACTACTACACACACTCTATGATGGATGATGGATGATGGTGGTGGATGTGGGTTGTGATGGTGGTGGTGGGTGGGTGAAGTGTGAGAGAGGTGGTTTGCCAAGGGATGCCTTTGAAGTGAACAAAGAACCTCTATTTATAGCCTGCACAGAAGCTCGGACACGACCCCGTATCCATCGGGCACGGCCCCGTGTCCACCCATCTTCTCTATCTTCATTAAATGCAGTTTGTCTGCATTAGTTGACCACGCCCCCATGTCTGCTGGGCACGGCCCCGTGTGCCGAAGTGTATCTGTACTATCAAGATTTGCTTGGATTCTGCGAATCATAGCGTTGACCACGCCCCCGTGTTGGGTGATAGAAGATTCTACAACTTTGTCTTTTCTGCAGACACTTGGGCACGCCCCAGTGTTCATTGAGCACGGGGCGTGTTCAGCCTTCTGATGTCTTGTTTTTGCTTGGGAAGATGCTGTCGAGGGGTCGGGCATGCCACGTTTATTCCTTTTCTTGTATTATTGTTATATTTGGCTTCATTTTTGCTTCTTTTGTTCATTTGAGCTCATTTAATCCTGAAAATACAAAAGGAAGACAAAAGCACACTTTTTCCAACATTAGTACTAAAAAAGGGTTAGTTTTATGCCTCATTTGATGTAATTTATATGTTGCATTTTACACACATCAAATACCCCCACACTTGAATCTTTGCTTGTCCTCAAGCAAAACTCTTTATAATGTGGCTTACACGCCCAAATGGAATGGGTAGAAGAGAAGGTTTTGGGCTTGTCTTGAGTGTCGGGAATCCAAGATTTTTATTAGGTTTTATTTTTATGTTATTTATAATCCTATTCGTTATGATTTATTTAGAACATTACATAAGAGAAAATACTTATTTGGGCATAACATGCCTTTTTAAAATTCCATTTATATACAAGTTCACATACCTCACGGGAGATCACTCAACACTCGGCCGAAGATGTATTTTTGTGAAACACTCGGGACCGACATGGAACTTACTTCTATCATGTGCTTGCCAAGCAATCAATCCTCCTCCTTTTTAACTATACACCTTTGTAAATATCAAGAGGACTTTGGGGAAGGGTTAGGCTTGGGTTAAAGGTAGGTGGTTTTGGGTTAGTGGTTAGTAGAAAAGTGCGAAAGGCGTAAAAAAGCGTCGGTTTTCGTAAGACTTTATTTTTATCACTTTTCTATTCTAATGAAGCAATTATTCAAAAAAGTACTTTTTTTATGAACTTGTTTGTTTATTTTTTTGGCTTCATCATCAAAATATATTTTTTTTATAAGGAATGTCACATGAAAAACCGTGCTTTTTACTAAAATAAAGGGTTTAAAATAAAAAAAGGGTTTTGATGGGTAAAGGGTGTTTGTTTTGTGGGTTTAGAAATGAAAAGGTTTAGGCTCAAAGGGGTTAACTAGGGAGATTTTTGGGTAGGTGGAAAAAAAAGAAAAATAATGGTGTTGAAAAAAAGGGTTAGTCCTAATGCCACCATCATTTACTTACTTGGGTAAGTTGGTAAGGACTGGGAATGTATCGTCATAGCAAGTTCTAGAGTCGTAAGAAACCAAGCGGCTATTCACACAAGAAACGAAAAATGAGCATTTAGTTTAAAGATGTGTATTTGTATGCTCAATAAAGGCTCAAAACTCACTTTTTGTGGGAATGGGTTTTTAATGTGATCAAGTATATATAATCAAACTTTAACTAGATTTGTTATGCCGTTTCATAATTTTCTTATGTTGGTTCTTTTTATCACGACGCTATCGGTTGTAAATTTATAAAAATATAACCTTTTTAGAACTTGTAATTCCCAAATTAAACCAAGACAAGTAAACAAAATGAAATTTTTTTAAAAAAATTTGGGGTGTTTAGCGGTTCCAATAGAGTTTTGTGTAAGTCTTGTAATTAGGACTTGCAAAATTCAAGGTTTTAGCATCACCCCACACTTAAATTACACATTGTCCTCGATGTGTCCCAAAAATAAGTTTTTAGGATGATTGAATGTGTAAAAGGTGTGTTAAAAAGAAATTTTTATGTTACTGGGCATCTAGACACGGGCCCGTGGTGTCCGGGCATGGCCCCGTGTTCAGGTTGCCAGTAATAAAAAGTATCAGAAAGTAACAGAAGCCTGGGCAAGGGGGCGTGTTCAGCGAACACGCCCCGTGTCCAGTTACCTGAACTGGGCGATTTTCTGTAGACCTTTCAGCACGGGGCCGTGTTGGTTGGGCACGGCCCGTGCCGAACTTGCTGTAATGAAGAAAAATTGTCGGGAGGCTCTGTTTTTGTGCATGGGGTGTTAGTTCAAGTTTCCCTTAGTATCCTTCACCATCCCGAGTGTGTTTTACCCCTTACAACATCATCCAAACACCAATTTAATTAAAACCATCATTCCATTAAAAATAACACATTACGTAGGGTCCTAGAAAATTAAAAACAAAGCAGAAAAATAAAAACTAAAAAGTCCTAAAATAGGTCACGTGATACATAAAATCATCCTAAGGAGTTCTACTCTTACAATAGGAATCAAAATTCCAGAAATAGCTTTCCGGTATTTAAAGGCTTTGTAGAACTTCGAACCGAGGGGTGTCCCCTAGACGTTGTTAAAGCCATTCTTCTATCTCTCTTGGGAGGAAGAAGGCAGGCTCATTTTCCTCAACATCTTGTGGAGGGGGAGTGACACCAACCGGAACCCCTTGTAATATGTCTCGAGGGGGCTCCGGGTGTATGGTGTACCACTCGGCCGGTATGATGACTTCCGGTACCACATTCCATGCCCTTTGGGTGATGATTGGTACCAATGGAGGAGAAGCGAGAATGTTCAACCTTTGGTGCAAACAGTTGACCTCTCGAAGGCATCCTTCTAGCCCCACGGTTAAGTGATTGATACGGTCGACCAATGCTTCTTCTACTCCCGTCATCTCATCAATGGCCTCTCTCAAAGCGTAAACGTAGTTTACAAGAGAGTCTTCTACCGTTGATGACCTTCTCCCTTGTCGGTTGTTCCTGGAGTGCGATGAAGATGTTTCGCAAGTTTTGCTTGCCATTCTGAGAAAACAGTCCGAAAAGAGTTCAATTTCATTGGAACAGTACCTCGGACACGGCCCCGTTCTCAATGAACATGGCCCCGTGTTCACCTGTCTGCAGATTTTTGGAACAAGGAATCTTGCAGTTTCAAATTATTTTTCTGATTTTTAAAGCATTTTTAAGCAGAAATAACTTAAAACAATGTTGTAGAACTTATTTTTAACAAGATTCCTTGAATAAAAACCTAACAAACATCACAATAAAGCTTGGAACCATGGTGATTTCAAGCTCTAATGGAGGTGTTGAGAAAAAAATTGAAGAAGAAGGTAATGGACAAAAGTAGAAAAGACAAGATGGTTGTTGAGAACCTTCTTTAGAATATACCTAGGATGGTATGTGTGAAGATCTCACCAGATCTTTGTCTTTGGAGTGGTCCAAATGTGCAAGAATCTTGCTGCCTTTATAGAAAACGACAGCACGCTGCACACGGCCCCGTGTGCAGACAAGATCCTGACACATTTTGTCCGTATTCAGACCAAAAGTCAGACGGGAATCTTTTGGTGGACATGGGGCGTGCTGACCTGGACACGACCCCGTGCCTAGAGGCTGTTTATGAAGTTTCGTCTTATTTTTAAGGAATTTATCCGGATCGGGAGGTTCCTTACTGGACGGAACAACACCGAAGTGCCTGAGATACCTTAATTGCTCTAGATTTAGATGAGAACGCAAGAGGTTGTCGGTAAGGGTGATTCCAATGCTAAATGTAGGTGGACAAGTCCAACCCTTTCTCGGGCTCTCGTTAAAGAAGGTGTATGTCGAATCGTTCAGGTCTATGTATGCATCAGTGGAAGTCGATGGGGAGTCCTTCACGACACAATCGACACAGGGACGACTATTGCTCAAGTCTTCGCCAGAGTTAGAGGTGATATCAGGAACAACGAAGTTGTTTTTATCCGAATGCGATCTCAATAATTCTTCTTTGGTATCGTCTTGAGATGAATTAATGATATCCATCTCAAGTTCTTTTACCCAATTAAGAATTAGATCTTCCATTTGAAATAATTCATCAAGAAGAATTTCTCCTAGAAGGGATGATTGAGAGCATTCGAGGGAGAGATAGGGATTATTTTTCTTTCGCCCCTCTTAAGGCTACAGGAAAACAATGGGTCTATATAGTGGGGCTTGTAGTTTAAAAAATAACATTTTAAATCTTCATGAGCGCCACCACATATTTAACACCACGTACCATAAGAGGGCCGATAGTAAAAAAAATCAGTATCGCTCATGTTTGTGTCAGAAATTACCGACCGTCGGGATCTTACGGTTTTGTTTTCAGTATCTGATACTTGGGCATGGGGCGTGTTGATTGGGCACGGCCCCGTGTTCAGTTACTGTCTGACTTAAAACAGGATTACCAGTACCAAAGATTGGGCACGGGGCGTGTTCAGCGGGCACGACCCGTGTTGAGTTCTGCAGAAGCTGAAAATTTATGAAAAATCCTAAAAAAACAGAAAAATAAGAAAAAACAATTAGGCCATTGATTCCTAAGTTTCTTAAAATCCTTGTGTCCCCGGAAACGACGCCAAAAACTTGTTGTGCGTGCGGTGTGATATATTTTTATGTATATTTTTAGCCCTTTTTAACACTTTACTCAAGTTTTAAATTTATAAAACACGATATTTTACTAACACCAAACACACATATGGGCAAGTGCACCCATCGTGAGCGTAGTATAGTGTTGGTAAGATACCGAGGTCGTCTAAGGACACAAGAGCTTTTAGTACTGGTTTATCCTCAACGTCTAATAAAATCAAAAATTTAGAAAAAGGTTTTAAACTAGCAAATAAAAACAAAAACGCTGAAAATAAAAATAAAAATAAAAACAGACAGACAAGATAAATCACTTGGATCCGACTCGCCTTTAGTGTAACCTTTGATTATTTCCGCACTTTTTCACTTTTTAAGAGATTATCTTAGTTATAGTAGTAGGCCCCTCTTTTGAAGGTGACGTTACCCTCAACCCAGTAGTTTGAGTCAGCAAGGATACAATCTTAAAGGGTTGGATTATTGAAAGATAATTAATTAAGTTATTAATGTGTAATGTGGTAGGCCCCTCTTTTGAAGGTGACGTTACCCTCGGCTAAGTAGTTTGAGTCAGCAAGGATACAATCCTAAGTAGCCGGGTTAATGTTTTAATAGTAGTTTACATATGAGGGGATCAAGAAATTCGAACCCCCGCCATCCAATACCAGTGGGTATTGAAGGAGGTCCTACTAAGCTTGACCCAGGTCCTTGCAGGATCTATACACTGAACAAGGCAAGACTCTTACCAAACCATTCCCTTAACCCCTGACCAGGTAGCCAACATATCTCCATATAGACCGTGGAGATATGAATGGTGTAAATCTTTTATTTTATATAGACAGTAAAATAACTCCAAGACACCACAGATAAATCATAAGGAAGATTCACCTTCAACATAAGAAACTAGTTATTAAAGTCATTAATACATAACCAAATAAAAAGTGCGGAAAGATTACAAATAAAAAGTATTACACTAAATGCTTGTCTTCTCCAAGTGATGTAAGAGACTTAGGCAAACATGGCCTTTGATTGTCAAGAACTCTTACGATCAATCTGGGATCCCGAGACTACTACACACACTCTATGATGGATGATGGTGGTGGATATGGGTTGTGATGGTGGTGGTGGTGGGTGGGTGAAGTGTGAGAGAGGTGGTTTGCCAAGGGATTCCTTTGAAGTGAACCAAGCACCTCTATTTATAGCCTGCACAGAAGCCCGGACACAGCCCCGTGTCCATTGGGCACGGCCTCGTGTTCACCCATCTTCTCTTTCTACATTAAATGCAGTTTGTCTGCATTAGTTAACCACGACCCCGTGTCTGCTGGGCACGGCCCCGTGTGCAGAAGAGTATCTATACTATCAAGATTTGCTTGGATTCTGCGAATCTTAGCATTGGCCACGGCCCCGTGTCCGGTGGGCACGCACCCGTGTTGGGTGATAGAAGCTTCTACAACTTTGTCTTTTCTGCAGACACTTGGGCACTCCCCCCGTGTTCATTGAGCACGGGGCGTGTTTTGCCTTCTGGTGTCTTGGTTTTGCTTGGGAAGATGCTGTCGAGGGGTCGGGCATGCCACGTTTATTCCTTTTCTTGTATTATTGTTAGATTTGGCTGCATTTTTGCTTCTTTTGTTCATTTGAGCTCATTTAATCCTGAAAATACAAAAGGAAGACAAAAGCACACTCTTTCCAACATTAGTACTAAAAAAGGGTTAGTTTTATGCCTCATTTGATGTAATTTATATGTTACATTTTACACACATCATTAATGATTTTATAATAAAATGGGTTTTATTAAAAGAATCTTGAAAATTGGTTTTCACTAAAGTACCATTGATTTGAATGCATGCAAATATATGGTACATAAAATTTTTTCTAAACTAGAATTTTGAAAAATAAAAATCCCTTTTATAAAACAAGCCAAACACCATCCTTTTATACAACACTCAAATCACTTGGGAACTCTTTTGTGTGATAAAGGTCACCAAACCACATTTGAGGGAACTTGTATGTTTGAGGTAGGGTAACCATGTTTGTGGGATAAAGGTCACCTAACCATTTATATGTGTAAACTCACACGTGTGTGTAAGTTGGACGACTTGATTTGGAAACCGTGTGCTTAGGGTCAACGAAGCATGGCGTACAAAGGTGTTGATGGGATTAAACATGCCAACTAAACATAAAGATGTTTAACCGATCCCATATGGATAGAAATTGCAAAGGATTGCAATCGTCAAACGTTGACTACCTTGTTAATTTAAATAATGGGATAAAGGTCACCTAACCAATATTTAAATGTAACGTTGGATTCTAGATTTTAATTATTAATTGTCTATGAGACATAAAAGGGTATTAATGATTAAAATATAATAATATCGAAAATAATAAAATTGAACTTTGTTAAATTTTGTAGATGGCTGCTAACATTGCAAACACGATTACCCAAACCGTCCGTAACCTATCACTAAGAACAATCCTTGAAAATGATCGACTCAACCATAATAACTTCATGGATTGGTATCGAAACTTGAGAATCGTTCTCAAGCAGGAAAAGATATCATATGTGTTGGAAGATCCTATTCCCGATGAACCTCACATGGATGATGAGGTTACCTATAACGATTGGGTTAAGTATTGTTAGGATCTGAGTTTCTTTTTTATTGTGTTTTTGTTTAGAAATTAATGAAGATGAAAATGTAATTGCAACGGAAACTAAAATAGAAATAAACTTTGCACACAATCAAACAGGAGAAATGCTTTCAACATACATGTTTGAACATTGAACCAAATGATTAAATTTATTCCAATCACTGATTACAATTTTGCATGCATGTACTACAAACTTCCCCTCAGCCTGAGCTCACAGTGAATTGTTCGTGCAGGAAGACAAGTGGTGAAAGAGCTAATAGAACAGTACAGGGTACTGTTCTATTTATAGGCACGAGCAAACCACTGAAGCATCTTGGCTGACGTCACCATGAAAGTGACATCTAACCTCCTAACAACCTGAAACTACTAATCTAATACAAAAACTGTTTAGCTAACTACTGATTACAATACATTACAAAAGGAAAGACTAAACTACTGCTTTATCCTTCCACTGTTGTGACTCCAGCAGTACTTGGTTTCTTCAGCAGTGCATAACCCATAACAGTAGATTGATCATCAGGGCTTTAGTCTTCATCAGTCTTTAACTTGATTAGCAGTTGTATGGCAGCAGTTGTTGTAAAGGATCAGTGGCTGAAGGTCATCAGTTATTTGAACCACTTTCAAGGGGAGAGAATGAAATACAAACATATGCTTATTTTGGATCCACTGCTCTCATCCGGTTTTGGCTTTAATCAACTGTTCCTTTGGTAGGGTTCAATCCCAACAATCTCCCCCTGGAACAGATGATGCCAAAAATCTTCATTTTGTAGATCTTTATTGTCTCATCAACAGTTCCCTTATTTGTCCTTTAATTTGTAACTCAAAGTCCAGGGCATCTGTGTCATCCTCATCCCTACACAGTGGAAGATCAAGGAGATCTTGTAGATCTTCAACACTTAGGCCCAGTGCTTGTTCCCTTGATATTTTCTTCACTTCACCACTAGATTTGATCAGAGTCAATACGTGGGTCTGTTTGTCAGACTTCCACTTTAGTATTTTTTAATCCAGTGGGTTTCTTGGGAGAGGTTTTATTGCAGATGAGTTTGGAGATGGTGGCCTGGAAATAACTGGCTGAGCAGTGGTTGAAGGTTGTTCAGAATCAAGTCTTTCTTCAATCATCCGTTTAACCCCTTCTTTCACAAGATAATCCTCAGCTTCTTTATTTGCTACTGTTACTTTATCCATCTGCTTTTGTCTCCTTCTTTGGTAAAGGATGACAGCAGGTGGAGCAGTAGATCTTTTATGTTGTTGCTTTTGTAGCTTTTCTGGAACCACTTCTTTAGAATAATCAGGCTTTTGTGGAATATCAGGATTTTTTCTTCCTAAGTTCTTCCAGCCTTTGGTAACTTGCCCTGACCTTGTCTTCTTTCCACCTTGTTACTTGATTTCTTGACCCAAAATCAGCAGTAATAAGTTCCTCTTTCATTCTCTTCAGCTCTAGCACCTTGTCTGGTACATTCTTCAAATACTTTGACCAAACAGGAGGAGTATGTTTAACTTTGTCTTTGTTCATTTTTTCAATCCTTTCTAACTCCTCTTTGAGTTCACCAATTGTCCATTCTTTGTATTGAGCTTTGTCACCTTTGTACCTTTTGAAGGCCATAATGTGCTCAATATAATCTTTTCTCAAGGTCTCATCATCTCTTTCTGACAATTGCTGACAGAGATTTTTTGAAAACCTTTCCAAGGCACTGACTTGAGTAAGCAGAAATTGATAGTGTCTTTGAATTTCCTTGTTAGTTTTTCCTTTTGAGTTTGTTTTAGAAATATCCTCTGCCTGTAGAGCCTTTATCTTCAAATATTCTTCAATATTATTTGGCCTTGGATATCCTTCAACAGATGGTAGTTTCCTTTTAGCAGGGTCATCTTCAGAATAAAAAGATTTAATCTCTTCTCTGACTGCTATAAGTTCCAAAGGATACTGGATAACTGCTGAAACAATGGTAGTGTTTGGGTTAAAAGCTTGTGCAGAAGAAAGTGGAACAAGGTTTGGAATTATAGCAAGTGACATTGGTTGTGAAGATGTTGGTGGTGGTGGAGAATCATCATCTTTCAAAATTATCCTTCTCCTTTTTGGTTTAGGAGAGGCTGGTGGTGTTTTAGTTGGTTCAGTGGTGGTGATTTGAGTGGTGGTTATTGAAGTGGAAGGTGGTTGACTAACAGCTGTTGAAACAACTGGTGTTTAAACCACTGTTGTCATTACAACTGATGATGTGTCATTAGCTGTTTTCTGCTTTTTGGCAGGAGGTGATGGTGGTGATGAAGTTGTTTTTGGTGGTGAGATGATTTTTGGTGGTGATGGTAATTTTGGTAGGGCAGTGGTTGAAGTGGGAGCAGTGATTGTAGTTGAAGTGGTGGTTGTTGGGTTAATAACTGCTGAAACCATTGAATTACCAACAGTTGTTGATACAGCAGGTGTTACAACAACTATTGTTTTGGGAGATTGATGTGTGGAGCTTTTAGGATGTTTGGGAGTATGTTTTGTGGATCTGGATGGTGTGTGTGTTTGGGTTCCCTCACTTTTCTAGTGGGATTCTTTCTTTTTGGCTCAGGATTTTCATCATCCTTTGGCTCAGAAGTACCATGTTCATTCAGTTCCATGAAAACTCTCTTCTCATGTTCAAACCTTGCTTTATCCTTTACTTCCAAATCCCTTTTTACCCTTGCTTGTGCATCAGCAATGGCATTTGTGGTTACATCAATCTTTTTAGAACCATCTGGCAAGGGGATGTCTGCAAGCATGCTTGACTTGTCTGGTTCAATATACAGGCCATCTTCATATCTCTTATTTTTCAACTGCTTTAATTTCTCCCCCTTTTGGCATTATCTATTGGGGAGTTATCCACAAATATGATAGAGGGAGGACCAGTGCTAGTGGTGTTCAGCAAATGGGCCTTTATTGCCTTGATGTCTGCATGGGTGTCTTTAAACCTTGCTTCCATGAGATTTCTGATCTTTTGAACTTGTATCTCATGTTGCTGATCAGCTAATTCTCTTTGATGATGGATCAGAGGTTGAAACAAACTCCACAGCTCATCTGTAGTAGGAGCAGATGATGGAGCAGCTGTTGGAGCTGGTGCAGCAGTGGGTGCTACCTTTTGTACTTTCAGTGGGTGCTACCTTTTGTACTTTCAACAACTGTTGTAGCATGTCTTTGATATCTGCAACAGATGTATCCAGTTTGTCAACTCTATCCGTTAAATCTCGGTACATTAAACCATCACCCAACTTAATGGGATCATCTGATTTCCCACATTCTGTGGTTGTAACAGTGGTTGACTCTGGAAATGTATCCCAAAAATCAATCACTGATGCCCCTTTGTCTTGGAACTGGGGACTTCTTCCTTCAGCTAGGGTGACCACTTTTAGTGAACCAGTAAAATCTGGACGCACAATGGTTCCCAAAGATGGAATTGCCTTCAAGGAAGTCTGATTGATGTAACTACTGTCCAAATGCAATCCAGTGGGTTCAGCACATGTAGTAGCTGCTTCACTTGAACTACCACCAAGAGTTACTTGTAACTCAAGGGGTGTAACCTCCTCAGGTGTTGTTGGTGGGTTAGCAATGATTGAAACACCAGACCCAGTCACTTGTTGAGGTATATTCTCATTTACAGGTGAGTGAGAAGGATAGGTTTGTGTCTGGTTCAAATCAAGAGCATCCAACAAGAGTTATGTTTGTGGGGGAATTGTGGCAGTGAGTATGGGTGTAGAAAGCGAATTTACCCCAGGCAGTGGGCTGTGGATGATGGAAGCAAGTGATTCCAGAGCATCATATTATGGTATCCCTATTCTTACAACCTGTTCTTTTTGAGAGGAAACAGGAGGAGTTTGAGGCATGGGTTGAGATCTTTCTACTATCTGCTGTGAGGAAGTAGCAGTAGTTTATTCTGGTGACTTTTGTGTTGTCATTGGCAGTTGCTCTGGGATGTCATCTTCCAGAGTTGCATTTTTTGTAGGTTTGGGGGGCTTTTGAGTTTTCTTTTGTTTTGGTTTTATGGTGGTTTTAGGTGTGGGTTTCACAGCAGTTGTTTTGCTGCTGTGATCACCTAGAGTAGTGGGCTCAGCAGCAGGAGCCTGAGGAGCAGTGGTAGCTGCAAAATTCTACTCAGGAGCCTCTACTTTTGTTTTAGAGGTTTTGATAATCTTGTAAAAGTTTCAGCTGTTAAGCTATTTATTGAAAAAGGTTCACCCTGGATGAGCACATGAGCATCATCCTTTCCAAATTTCTTTTGAAAATAGAAGCTTAAGAACCTTGGAAACAGTAAAAATGATTTTTTATCAACATTTTTGACTAAATCATCAAAGATCTCCTGGGAGTAGTTAAAATTTTCTTTATGTAAAATAGCATAACCCAGGTATTGGATCTTCAATAGTATTTCATTAAAAGCAGTTGTTTTATTTGAAGCACACATCAAGAGGGTATGGAATAAAAATCTTGGTGCAGGAGGAAAACTACCTTTTTGTAAGGTGTCCCTTTTCATTTCCTCAGCATACCCTCTGTCAATAAAATCAGTTTTATACTCGATTTTAGGAAAAGAAGTTTTACCTTGCAGATCTTCGAGTTCAAATACTTCTGAAATGGATTTTGGTTTAATTTGAACCTTTTTACCCATTATTGAGGAATTGATGGCTATGATTGTTTCACCTTGAGATTCAAGTGTGGCATTCTTCCAAAATTCTCTCTGGGTTTTTAGGTAAATCGGAGCATCAGCGGTCAACAAAGTTTTTTTACTTTAAAGACGAAAGTGCATCAATGATTGAATCGAAGGTTTCAGTGTGAGTGGGTTTTGTGAGTAGACCCAAGTAATTGTGAGGAGCTTTGTATGGAATTTCGATGGCTTTTTCAGTGGGTTTTTCAGATGGTGAAGACGGTGATTTTGCCATTTTGAAGAAAGAAGAATGATGAATGAATAGAGAGGAATGGATGATAACTGCTTTGAGAAAGGAATTTTGAATTCGATTCGACAGTAAAAACCCTGTTTGGGGGTTTTGATCAGGGTTTTATAGTGAAAAAGTGAATGCTGACGTGGCAGCGGTTTCAAAAGATCTGACCGCTATGTACTGTCCACGTGCCAACCCCTGATGAATAATGGAGAACATGTGTTTTTAGGAAACCACTGATGGAGCAATATCAGCGGTTAACGGTTATAATGAAAGCAGTGGGTGACTTTAACTATCAGTGGATAGCCTATCAATGGATAAAACACTGATTTTGAACAACAGTGATTATCAAAGAAACGAGAGAACAGGGGTTGACTTTCAGCAGTGGACAGCTTTTCACAGAACAGATGTTTTGAACAAAACAGTGGTTATGGCAGACTTTAGGATTTAATAAAAATTTCATTTTTAGCTATTTTTAAGGATGGATTTTTTATTTCTGAAAACATTTTAATGCTTTTATTCATAGAAAAAAACAGGATTTTGCCTGTTATTCCATGTTCAGCATGCCAATCCTAAAGTTCAAGCTTTCAAAGGTGGATGTGTCTAATGCTTTCGTTAGCACATCTGCCAGCGGATCTTTAGTTGGAACATGGTGCAGAGAAATCAAACCTTTTTCATAACAATCCCTCACAAAGTGATGTCTGATATCAATGTGCTTGGTGGTTGAATGGGAAACTAGATTTTTGATGATGTTTTCTGCTGCCTGACTGTCCAACATGAGAGGTGTCTTTAGGGCAGTGATACCAAAATCAAGTGGATAGCCTATCAGTAGATAAAACACTGATTTTGAACAACAGTGATTATCAAAGAAATGAGAGAACAGGGGTTGACTTTCAGCAGTGGACAGCTTTTCACAGAACAAATGTTTTGAACAAAACAGTGGTTATGGCAGACTTTTAGGATTTAATGAAAAAAAATCATTTTTAGCTATTTTTAAGGATGGATTTTTGATTTCTGAAAACATTTTAATGCTTTTATTCATAGAAAAACAAGATTTTGCCTGTTATTCCATGTTCAGCTTGCCAATCCTAAAGATTAAGCTTTCAAAGGTGGATGTGTCTAATGCTTTGGTTAGCACATCTTCCAGCTGATCTTTAGTTCGAACATGGTGCAAAGAAATCAAACCTTTTTGTAACAATCCCTCACAAAGTGATGTCTGATATCAATATGCTTGGTGGTTGAATGGGAAATTAGATTTTTGATGATATTTTCTGCTGCCTGATTGTCCAACATGAGAGGTGTCTTTAGGGCAGTGATACCAAAATCCAACAACTGATTTTGAAGCCAAAGCAGTTGGGCTGTACAGCTTGCAGCAGCTATATACTCTACCTCAGCAGTGGATGTGGAAACAGCTACTTGCTTTTTGCTTTTCCAAGACACTAAGCAATTGCCTAGGAATACTTCCTTGTCTTGTCACATCCAGCAAAGTCACTATCTGAGAAACCTGAAAGCTTGATATTTCCATCAGCTGGATACCAGATACCAAGTGTGGGAGCACCTTTTAGGTATCTGAATATCCTTTTTACAGCAATAAGGTTAGACTTTCTGGGGGATGATTGGGATCTTGCACAAACACATGTTGCAAACATGATATCTGGCCTAGATGCAGTTAGGTACAATAAAGACCCAATCATGCTTCTATATAAAGTTTGATAAACCAAATCATCCTTTTCATCAGACATGACTATTTTATTTGTTGCAATGGGTGTACTGCATGGTTTACAATCATCCATCTCAAATTTCTTTAAAAGTTCTTTGGCATATTTGCCTTGATGGATGAGGGTGCCATTTTGCAGTTGCCTTACTTGGAGACCAAGAAAGCACTGGAGTTCACCCATTGCACTCATTTCAAACTTAGCTGTCATGAGTTGCCTAAACTCTTAACACATTTTATTACATGTGCATCCAAAAATGATGTCATCCACATAAATCTGGACAATCATCAAGTCTTTCCTTCTCCATTTAAAAAAACAGTGTTTTATCTATTTTACCTCTTGTGAAACCAATGGAAAGTAGAAAGGTGGAAAGAATTTCATACCAGGCTCTTGGTGCTTGTTTCAGGCCATACAAAGCTTTATTTAGCTTGTAGACATGATTTGGATTAAATGGATCCTCAAAGCCTGGAGGTTGACAAACGTAAACCTCTTCTTGAATCTTACCATAGAGGAATGCACATTTGATGTCCATTTGATACACCTTGATGTTGTGGTTGACAGTAAAGGGGCAAATGTTTCATCATAGTCAATGCCCTCTTCCTGTCTGAACCCTTGAACCACAATTCTGGCTTTTTTCCTGACAACAATACCCCTTTCAACAGTTTTATTTTTGAAGACCCACTTTGTGCCAATAGGACTCACACCCTCTGGCAGTGGTACAAGCTCCCAAACTTGTTGTCTTATAAACTGTTGGAGCTCCCCTTGCATGGCTTCTACCTAGCTGTTGTCTTTTAGTGCCTCTTGGTAATTGACTGGCTGATGGAGAGATAAGGATACCAGCAAAAAGACAGATGTTTTGGGATTGATTTCTTATGAGCACCCCTTCACTGATGTTGCCAATGATTTGGTCAGGTGGATGAGACTTCAAGAAGATAAGATCTCCTTTGTATGGAACAATGGCATTGAGTGGTGAGGGCTGCAGATGTGAATCATCTGAGCTAACCACTGCTGGTGACTATGATGATCCAGCAGTGGCTTCAAATGGAGGTGGAATAGGAGGAAGTGGTGTGGACACATGCTGACTTTGATCCACTGTATGAGGACTTTTATCAACAGTGTTTGATGATGTGGAAGCAGGGGTTGATGGGCTACTTTGGTCAACAACTGTTGAGGTAGCAGTGGTTGAGCTTTGACAGCTGTTTTGAACATCTGCTGCTCTTCCATTTGATACAGACTTTTGTTGTGGAATGATGACTTCATATACATAGTCTGATGATGTACTTTGTGATGGACCTGCACTGTTAGTCTTGACAGCAGTATTTTCAAAAGTAAATTTATCAACATCAAACAATTCTGCAGGATTTGCAGGGATTTTTAATGAAGAGAGTTCATTGAACTTCACATTCAAGGTCTCTTCCACTGTTTTGGTCCTTGTGTTAAACACTTTGTAGGCCTTAGCAGTGGTTGAGTATCCCAGATGATAACCACAATCAATTTTGGCTGCAAACTTTGAGATAGAATCTTTTAAGTTTAAAATGAAACATGGGCAACCAAAAACATTGAAATATGAAATCAATGGCTTTATTTTATACAGCAGTTCATAAGCAGTCTTTTGATGTCTAGGGTTGATTAAAACTCTGTTCTGGACATAGCAAGCAGTGTTTACTGCCTCTGCCCAGAAAGTTAATGGCAAACCTGAATCAACAAGCATGGTTCTGGCAGCCTCAATCAAAGTCCTGTTCTTTCTCTCAACAACCCCATTTTGCTCTGGTGTTCTTGGAATGTTGTACTGCCTTACAATTCCCTTTGACACACAGAAATCATCTAACTCCTTATTTCTGAACTCTGTGCCATTGTCACTCCTAAAGATTTTTACTAGAAGATCAAACTGCTTTTTAACCTGTGTCACAAAGTCTTGCAGAATGCCTGCAGTCTCATCGTTGGAATGTAAAAAATAAGTCCATGTAAACCTAGAAAAGTCATCAAAAATAACCAAACAATATATTTTCTTCCTAAGACTCATGACTTTAACTAGGCCAAACAAATCCATGTGGAGCATTTTGCAGACACTTGGTTGTTTTGGACTCTTCAATTGATTTATATGAGCTTTTATGTTGTTTTCCTTTTAGGCAGGAAACACAATGCTCAGGACAGGTGAACAGTTTTTGAGGTAAGCCTCTTCCTAACCCCTGTTTGGATATAGCAGTGATTGTCTTGAGATTTGTGTGCCCCAATCTCCTGTGCCGTAATTCTGTCTCTTTGTTAGAGGCAACTGAGAACAGACAAGCATCAGTCCTGGGGCTCTCTTTTGACATATTAACTACATAAACATTGCCACTCCTTTGAGCAACTAGTTGGGTTTTTCCATTTTTTATTATTTCTTCAATCTTTTTAACCATTTCTGTTCCAACAATCCTTTGTGAAGAATGAGCTATAGTGTCACACCCCGATATTTCCACGTATTACCGGTGGGCCCGGTGGGGGAGTATCGTGACGTCGTTGATATCTTTATAGTCAAACAACACAATATATAAATGCACAGTGGAAGCAAAAGATAGATTTATTTCAACCAAATAAAATTGTAATATCAAGTATCACAAATAGTTGAAAATAATCCCCAGGTGGATTAAATAAAAAGAGGAAACATTGTTCAACAGTTTTATGTCATCCAAGCTTACGAGACTTATTGTGGATGCTAGGAGAAAGCCAGCCTATTACGAGTAGTACCTGCACTTAACCTTTTTGGGAAAATACGTCAGTTTACACTAGTAAATACAAATAACTGACTCACTTAAAAAGGTTTAATAAAATTGATTTGAATGCACGTGGCACAAACTTTTTATAACTTGGGATAATTATTTGAATATAATACTCGTAAACGAATTACATGTTTCTTAGGCGTTCAGTAGCCCGATTCGTGTCGGGTTAAAGATCAACAGACGCACCACATTATTTGTTTAGGCACTGACGGGTGTATGCCTACACCCCGTGCTTAGGTCGTGGCCATTTCATAAAATGATGCCAAGGATATCCGGGACATGTTCATTAACCCCCAAAGGCGTTTAAGCAAACAAAAACATATTTTTAAACGGGTCATCTCGATAATACTTAACCACCAATCGATTAAGGTCGAATGCCCGACCAAGCGGTATTTTAGATACCGTACCCCAAGCTCGTATAAGGGAAAATAAGCTAAAAGTATTTACCTGAGCAAAGTATAATCACAACAGCAAGTGCAAATAGCTTTTACCGGGTCTCCTATTCTGGAACGAAGGTTTATAATAACCTATTAGAATCCTAACGGGTCTTTAATTAAGCCTAAACTTAGACCGGTTAGTTTTAAAGGAAGATACGGTTCGAACGCATGGTTAAGCGAAGACCAGAATAGAATGTGATTTAGACCCGAAAAGTTTGAAGACCTGTATAATATGGGTAAACTAAACACATTCTGGATTTTGAGATAAAAATGATAAGGTTCGACCCTTTTCGGCTAATTTATGCAAACTAGTTACATAAACCGAACCGAACGCGCAAGAAGCGTAACGGGTAACCATAAGAGTCATAAACAGGTTTTCTAAGTGAATATGCCTTAAATATGTTGTGATATCAGTAGGATACCTTCCATTATGCCCAAAACGAGTTTAATCTCAATTTAAGCCCCATAGGGGTATTTTGGTCATTTAAAGATTATAAAAGAAATTAATTAAAATCCTGAGATTCGGTTCTGAGATAATTAGTAAAACAACTTAATTTAATAGGTTATATTAGTTGGTGATAAGTCTTATATGAAAAAATGGTTTTAACATACTATGTGCTTAATACGCGTAAAAGGCCGTTTAAAGCGATTTTCGGGTTATAACGGAAATCTGAGTTTTCTGATCAGTTTATAAAGTTCAACATACTTCATTTATCATTTAAAATCAGTGGCCAAAATTTTGGTGTCTAAATGTTATGTGAAACTCTATTTATAAGCAAAAGGGTATAATCGGTATTTACCGAATCAAGGCAATAACCTTAGGTTATGATCAGTTTAAAAATAATTAAAAATCTTTAAAATCCAAAAATATTATATTAAATCAGTGGGTAAAAGGTTTGGTGTCAAAAATTGGGTTTAGATAGGCTTTACGCTAATGACGTCGTTTAATTAATAAAAAGCTTTTTAAGTGCGTTATTGAGCATAACTCCTGATCTAGACCTCCAACTGATGTGAAAATTTAGGGACATGTTTATAAATTAGTAACAAAGATTATTGTCCTTTCACATTTCCAAAATTCTTGTTTTATGGTCAAAAGGGCATTATGGTCAACATATAAGCCATTAACGGAATCATGCATATGTATTGGATAACTATTGAACCAAGTTGTATAATCTCAGAGGGTTATACTAACATGTATCCTGGTCCAAATAAATCTCTTAGGAATTTTTAAACCCATCTAAATCGGGTCAGAACTGAAGTCAAAGCAAAAGTCAAAGTTTTGCGACTTTCGGTTCTGAACCGGACCTAAACAGAAAATTGTCGGGTCGGACATGTTTAGACATGTTCTTACATTGATTACCAAGTTATATGAGTGGAAAAATAGGTTACACGTCTTCTACATTATTAATTATGCGTTAAATCGAAAATTAAGTTTCTGTTGACGTTTTCGGATTAAGTTTGACCCGACATTTGACCTGGTTAGAGCGGGAATTAGGGGGTGCCCTTTTAAGGGTTTAATGCCCACATAATTACCAACTTATAACAACTTTTAGTTTGACTAATCACTGGGCCATTAGCGATTAATCGTTAAGTCAAACCTTAATTACGACGGTTTGACTTTAAGCTAATTAACTAAGTAAAACACGATTAAGGAAGGTTAAGGAAGCTTACCAAGGTCCTATGCACGACCAGTGATGCTTAGGGAAGGCTCTTGAGCTTCAGAAATGATCAGAAGTTGAGTTTGGAATGAATGATCAAAGTTGCAACAATGAGGCCTTTATATAGTGCCTTTGATTGCTTGTGATCATGACAAACAACTCTAGGATTGATCCCTGATCAATTACAAGTGTCCCTAGTGCCTAAGAACTAGTTTAGATTGCACATGGGAGTGAAAAACGGCAATGTAAGTCGGTTAACTCGTTAAATAGGCTACTGTTACGTTTTCTGTTACTGGGGCAGCCTTACGGACCGTAAGACCAGGTCCTTGCGGTCCGTAAGCCTTTACCAGAAGGCAAAATTTTGTAACCTTTCAAGCTTTGAAAGGGCAACTTAGGTATTATGATTTTGGGGCTTGAATTATCAGTATGGGACCTTTATATCATGCTTGAACAGTTATGACCACCTTGACATGTTTTAAAGTTGTCTTGGATGCTTTTGAAAGGTCATAAACGAAGATTGTCGTGCACATCCTCATAGGATCCCATTCTTTACAATTTGAATCAATCATTGTTAGTATTAACCAGATTAGAATGCTTATCAGATGTTTATAGCACCGGTTAAGGTTTGGGATTTATACATAGGTCGTTCAGAGGTATTTATTAACATGTCGACGCTTTTAACCCCTCGTAAACGAATTTTATCATAACTTTCTCATATGATAACGAAACATGGTAGAACTTTTATCATGCATTCTAGTGAGCATAATTAATCATTACAAAGCTTCGGGTTTGCTAAAAGGTCACTCAGAGGTATACTTTAAACATGTTGACACATTTAACCCCTGTAGTTTGTAATCTCTCACTTTCTTTCACAATTAGCTTCGTATGATCCATGATTCATTCGTTTAAGGGTATAAACATTATGCAGGGTTATTGTAAAGTATATTTATCCCTTGTTGACATTTTGAACCTTTATATTCACGTACTTTCCTGGTTTGTCAACTTTAGTCCCTCTTGAGTATTCTTTTATACGTTCAAAGATTATGACACGTGTCAAAACATTATTGGACATGAAAATACGAGGTGTTACATCCTCACCCCCTTAAAAGAAATCTCGGCCTCGAGATTTACTGAAACAAATGAGGGTACATTTCTTTCATTGTGGACTCTACCTCCTACGTGTACTCGGGACCTCTACGGGCATCCCATTTTACTTTTACGATCGGTACATGCTTCCTTCGAAGCTTCTTAACCTGTCGATCCTCGATCGACACAGGCTTTTCAACAAACTTCAGGCTCTCATCGATGTGCACATCTGTATGTGGTATGACTAGTGATTCATCAGCTAGACATTTCTTCAGATTGCTGATGTGGAATACGTTATGAATACTACTAAGCTCTTCAGGCAAATTTAGCTTATACGCCACTGATCCGACACCTTCGATAATCTCGAATGGTCCTATGTATCTGGGGCTTAACTTGCCTTTCTTACCAAATCGCATTACCCCTTTCCAGGGTGATACCTTAAGTAGTACTTTATCACCTACCTTGAATTTCAGAGGTTTACGCTTTAAATCTGCGTAGCTTTTCTGCCTATCTCTGGCAGCTTTCAGACGATCATGAATCTGGACAATCTTGTCCGTCGTTTCAAAGACTATTTCAGGTCCTGATAGTTGGACATCTCCAACTTCCGCCCAACAAACGGGCGTTCTGCATTTTCTACCGTACAAGGCCTCGAAAGGCGCAGCCTTAATGCTGGTATGATAGCTATTGTTATACGAGAACTCGATTAATGGCAGGTGGTTATCCCAACTACCACCTAAGTCAATCACACATGCACGAAGCATGTCTTCCAATGTTTGAATTGTACGCTCACTCTGCCCATCCGTCTGAGGATGGTAAGCCGTACTGAAATTTAAGCGCGTGCCCAAAGATTGTTGGAAACTTTTCCAAAAATGTGATGTGTATCTAGTATCTCTGTCAGAGATAATAGACACTGGTATGCCATGTAGTGATACAATCTTATCTACGTATAATTGGGCCAACATGTCGGAGCTATAAGTCTCCTTAATGGGTAGGAAATGTGCTGACTTAGTCAGTCTATCTACTATCAGCCATATAGTATCATTTCCTTTCTTTGTCTTTGGTAACTTGGTGATGAAATCCATTGTCACCATCTCCCACTTCCAAGTGGGAAGTTCAGGCTGTTGTAGCAAACCTGACGGCTTTTGATGTTCAGCTTTGACTTGTGCGCACGTCAAACATTTGGCCACATAAGTGGCTACAGATTTCTTCAAACCTATCCACCAATAGTTTGCCTTTAGATCCTGGTACATCTTATCAGCTCCAGGATGAACGGAACATTTAGAACTATGGGCTTCCTGGAGAATAACATCCCGAAGTCCTCCATAAACTGGAACCCATATTCGTCCATTTAGCATTAGGATTCCGTCTTTGCCACATGATAACTGTTCTTCAGTTACTCCTAACTTTTCAGCAGGATAGTTAACTTCTAATACAGCTTCCTTCTGTGCAGCTAGCAACCTTTCATTCAAACTATTCTTTATTTCCATCCTCTTGGCATTTATTCTTATAGGTTTCACCCTTTCCTTTCTGCTCAAGGCATCAGCGACTACATTTGCCTTGCCTGGATAGTATCGAATTTCACAATCGTCATCATTCAACGTCTCCATCCATCGGCACTACCTCATGTTTAAATCCTTTTGGTTAAAGAGGTGCTGGAGGCTCTTGTGATCAGAATAGATCACACACTTGATACCATACAAATAGTGTCTCCATAGCTTCAGTGCAAATACAACAGCACCCAACTCCAAGTCATGGGTGGTGTAATTCTTTTCATGCACCTTTAACTGACGTGAAGCATAGGCAATAACTTTGCCTTTCTGCATAAGCACACATCCCATCCTGGTGTGTGATGCATCGCAATATACCACAAACTCTTCTATTCCTTCAGGCAATGTCAACACAGGTGCATTGCTTAGCTTCTGCTTAAGGATATCAAAGGATTCTTGTTGCTTTGGTCCCCAGTTGAACTTAATATTCTTCCTAGTCAAAGAATTTAGGGGCGCAACAATCCTTGAAAATTTTTCAATGAAACGCCTGTAATATCCTGCCAATCCTAGAAAGCTACGAATCTCTGTAGGCGTCTTTGGCTCTTGCCATTTCATGACAGCTTCAACTTTAGCGGGATCTACTTGGATACCTCACTCACTAACAACGTGTCTGATGTGGGGTAAAATACACATATTTGTCCCGTGTAAAACATATAATTATTGTATAGGTTTATTTGTTTTTATTTAGTTTAGTATTATATTATATTATTTTATGTTTTGGCAGGTCCTGATGCAAATGGAGCAAAAACGAGTGATATTGAAATAACCAGTCAGTTGAACAGAGTAGGATGCCAGTGACCGAAGTGAAATTGCCACCATTTTTCGTGATTAAGCCAAGACCGCATAAAGTTTAAGCTGCTAAGATACACATGAGACAAAAAAAGCAGCCACATTACTATTATTATTATGAGTATTATTTATTATTATATATTAAAGGATTTATACTTGAAAGAAAAGAAAAGCAGCCTTGGATGCACATCATATCAAACGTATAGTAACATATTGGATGATTTTGATTTGTGGGCCACGAAAGGCTTGAGGCCATGCATGTCTACGTAGAGAATTGGCTGGGAATATTGTTTTTGTTGGGCTTGACTTATGTTCATGCATTAGTGAATAAAGATTGTGGGCCTTTGAAACCTAATGGAATCTATGGACATAATAATACAAATAAACGATCAAAAAGTGGAATCCGGGGGATACGCAAAAATCAGAGAGGAGGACGAAGTCAGCAGCAACTGGGAGTTCTTGGAGCGGTTTTAAGGGCTCGGATCATTGGTTTGAAGATTGGAAGCTGAAGGGATCGTCCGGATCGTTCTTACGCTATTCGGGTTCCATATTCTTGTTTCCTATTCTTTCAATCATGTTTCTTGTACTTAAAGTTACTCTTGTTTTTATGATTTTCATGATGCTTGGCTAAACATTTAAGCCACTTAGACTTGATGAATGGATTAATATGAAGTTTTTACCGTTTTTATTAATTGCATGAATGTTATGGATTGATTGTGTTTAGTAAAGAGTTTGTTTTATTGATTTGATGCACATGCATACTTTAATTTGGTTTATTATTGTCATTTGCTTCGTATGATTCTTAGTGACGGTCTATATCACAACATAGAGTCATGCTAGGGTTTTAGGATTTCGGTGAGTGTCTATATCACATAAGAAACCTTAACTCTTTAGGGAGAATCGGCCGGTAACCCCTAGAAGTAATTGTTAGTAATTTGCTAGGTTTTAGTGTTCTGCTACTCCTAATACCTGGAAAGTAAGGGGCTATTGGTAGGTCTTACCCGGCGAATTGCTTTAGATAGTCCTTGGAAAAGGTCGTGTCTTGGTTTACCTGTCGGTTTTATTAGTCTATCAAGTCAAATTAATTAATTCAAACTACCCTAGATCTATGATTGGAAAAGAGTAGGTCAACATTAGGGTACTTACGCAATAATTAGACAACTGGAAAGGCGTCTAATAACCGGTAGGATTAACGGCCTAGGTAGTTCCACAGGTTTCTCCTTGAGAAGGGTCGAGGGGGCTTGGTTGGTTCTTAATAGGTTTAGTACTTTAAGATCCCGGTTCCATAATTCATGCATTTAACTTAATCGGTAATCTCTTAAAAACGATCCAGGATTCTTGTCTAGGTGGTCTCGTTCTCATATAAGAAAAGTCCTCAGTCTTTATTCGTATTTAATCTAGCTTTAGTTAATTAATTAGTTTAGATAAATTTCCTTAGATTTTCCGTAACCCCCCCCCCCCCAATCAACAGTTAGAGTCCGTGTCAGTCTAGGTCTAGATAGAGTCTAATTAGCGTAATCAGATAGTCTCGTGGGTTCGATACTCGGACTTACTTAGGCTATACTGCATTGACCGGTACACTTGCCGGTGGTGTGGTCTAGGTTTTAGAGAGTCTGTTTTTATAAATTTAAAACTTAGAGTGTCTAATTTAGGGTTAAAATTAGTTAGTTTAATTAGACCACTTTTAGCACATCAAGTTTTTGGCGCCGTTGCCGGGGACTCTTGGCAATCGTGTTTTTTAGCTTTGATTAGACTTAATTGACATAATCTGTGCTACTTGTCTTTTCTTTTGTGTTTTCGTGGTGAGTCTTGTGAGTCTATCTGTGTTCTGTATATTGAGTCGTAGGAGTATAATTTTCTGTGTCTTCTATTTCTTCTGAGTCTTGTGAATATGTGTGAAATTTGTGGAGGACCTCATTTTACTGTTAAGTGCCCACAATATGAGGGGTCCTCTGCACATTATTATGCTAACCCCTATGTGCAGCCGCAGTCATATTTTTCACAGGGGTATTCCTCGTACCAGTATGAGGAACCGTATCAGCAGCCTCAACAGCAAAATTTTGGAGTAAATGAGCAGGACCAGCTGAATAGGATAATGGGGTTGTTAGCTCAACTGGTAGCTACGGATGAGACTACTCATAAAATATTTCAAAAACATGAAGTCCTGTTTCAAAATAACCAGTCTATACTCTCAGACATTCGATGTTCAGTAGAAGAAATGTCTAGGAAATTAGAAGAAGTAGAAGAAACGGAGAAGAAGGGCATCATTGATTTTGGCTGTGAAGAAGATGAGATTAAGATGCAGTTGGCTAATTGCGGGATAGTGAGAGAGAGTGATTCAGATGACGAGGAAGAACAAGAAGAGTGGCGAATCTACCAAGAATCATTAGTTAAGGAAGTAGATGTTGAAGAGGAATTAGAATTAGGTGATTCTTTGGAGAGTATGTTTGATGATGAGATAGAAGTTAAGGTAGAGAAAAAAGTGTTAAGTTGGGAAGATGAGTTTTTAGGGGAGTTGGAAGGTTTATCAGAATCTGAACAAGTAGGGGAATTTGATCCATTAGGTGATTTAGCAAATTTAGAAGCCCTACTAGAAGGTAAACCCGAGAAAATAAGTGAACCCACACCGCACGTAGAAATTAAGTGTGGGGATCTTCCCAAAGAAGAAGTGGTGGTGGAAGAGAAAGAATACCACAACTGGCCTGTGGTACTGATAGCAAATGCGAGTAAAAGTTCAAAACCACGGGAAAAGGCAATGAGAAGAACACCTGGGATCATGTTTCAGCGGCTCCTGCCAGGTAAGTTCAAATTTTTGTATTTCAAACCGGTTAAATATTTAAAATTCTTTAATAATTCCACTATAATATTTTTAAATGTGTTTGAAGACCGGGTGGAATTGAATGGGTTAGACCGGGTTCAGATAAAAGAGAAACCTCCTGATTAAGTTCAAGTGTGGGGAGGTTTTGGAGAGTTTGTATAGAGTCGTAGTTTTTGTATATTGAGTCTTAGTAGTTTTTGAGTCGTTTTTTTAGAGTCAGTACTGCTTTGGGTTTTGTTTTGTTTTGTTTTGTTGTGATTGTGCAGGTTTGGATTGTACCACCCGTACTCAATCTCCATTCGGGTGATTTCAGAGCTGCCTTATTGATATAACCCAAGTAGACTAGGCAACGATCGCGAAGGAAATGCTATACGATCGTTCGTTGGATTCAAGACTCGTACGGCTGGCACTGACTTTTGTCTTAACCAGCTAAGTCTTTTCCAACTCTCTCTGTATTTTATTTCTTTCTTATTTATTTTTAGTTTCTGTCTCTGCATTGGGGACAATGCAAATCTTAAGTGTGGGGATGAGTAACTGTTTTTTTAGGTTAGTTTGAGTCATAAAAAAATTAAAAAAATAAAAAAAAATCAAAAAAAAATTGAAAAATCAGAAAATGTCTTTCGAATAAAAAAGAAGTTTGCAAATTAAAACGGAAAATGATAGAAAAGATTAATTTTTGCTTGGGTTCAAATAATGATAATAAGAGAATAAAATAAATCGAGCTTGCGTCTAGTTAGGGATGTGTGGATAGGCCCGGGTTTGGTTTTAAGTCCCTTTGAGTTAATATACCTTAATTGTCGGTCTGCTAGTGGGTTTTCGCCTGGGAAATATGTGAAATCAAAACTGGCAATAAGAGTATAAGGGGCACCGTTATAAGTTAAAACTGTTAGAGTTTGTGATCATCCAAAAAAAAAAAAAATGGAATAAAAAGTGAGCTAGAAACTAAATGAAAGTAATGCATTCTTATGTAGTTTGGGTTGGGGATAGCGACTCTACAACCGAATTACCGCTGGGGTGTGTGAAATCGATCGTGCAAAGAAAAAGTACCGAAACCTAAGTAATCTGTGGTTGGGGATAGCGACTCTACAGCCGGATTGCCTCTTGGTTAGGGAAAACATCGTCTAGACTCACGAAAAAGAAAGAAAAAAAAATGGAAAAAGAAAATTTTTTTGATTGTAAACTCTCTTGGTTTTGATATAAGACGGCTAGGAATTGGTCCAGTGATCGTTCCTTTAGTCCTATAAGCTTGAGGTGGGAGTAGGTGGACCGTAAATTCTGGTGTGAGACCCTGGTAGATTGACCGCACTTAAATTAAATTCACATGATAAGGGCTTGAGATTGGACTTGGGTTTAAAGGGATAAGTATATTCGTAATCGCGACTAACGCAAGCCTTGGTTTTAATAAAATATACCTATGCTTTTGACCCAAGTGATTATTTGTCACTGATTCCGTTGCATAATTCTTTTTCGAGGACGAAAAAAGAGTAAGTGTGGGGATATTTGATGTGGGGTAAAATACACATATTTGTCCCGTGTAAAACATATAATTATTGTATTGGTTTATTTGTTTTTATTTAGTTTAGTATTATATTATATTATTTTATGTTTTGGCAGGTCCTGATGCAAATGGAGCAAAAACGAGTGATATTGAAATAACCAGCCAGTTGGACAGAGTAGGATGCCAGTGATCGAAGTGAAATTGCCGCCATTTTCCGTGATTAAGCCAAGACCGCATAAAGTTTAAGCTGCTAAGATACACATCAGACAAAAGAAGCAGCCACATTACTATTATTATTATGAGTATTATTTATTATTATATATTAAAGGATTTATACTTGAAAGAAAAGAAAAGCAGCCTTGGATGCACATCATATCAAACGTATAGTAACATATTGGATGATTTTGATTTGTGGGCCACGAAAGGCTTGAGGCCATGCATGTCTACGTAGAGAATTGGCTGGGAATATTGTTTTTGTTGGGCTTGACTTATGTTCATGCATTAGTGAATAAAGATTGTGGGCCTTTGAAACCTAATGGAATCTATGGACATAATAATACAAATAAACGATCAAAAAGTGGAATCCGGGGGATACGCAAAAATCAGAGAGGAGGACGAAGTCAGCAGCAACTGGGAGTTCTTGGAGCGGTTTTAAGGGCTCGGATCATTGGTTTGAAGATTGGAAGCTGAAGGGATCGTCCGGATCGTTCTTACGCTATTCGGGTTCCATATTCTTGTTTCCTATTCTTTCAATCATGTTTCTTGTACTTAAAGTTACTCTTGTTTTTATGATTTTCATGATGCTTGGCTAAACATTTAAGCCACTTAGACTTGATGAATGGATTAATATGAAGTTTTTACCGTTTTTATTAATTGCATGAATGTTATGGATTGATTGTGTTTAGTAAAGAGTTTGTTTTATTGATTTGATGCACATGCATACTTTAATTTGGTTTATTATTGTCATTTGCTTCGTATGATTCTTAGTGACGGTCTATATCACAACATAGAGTCATGCTAGGGTTTTAGGATTTCGGTGAGTGTCTATATCACATAAAAAACCTTAACTCTTTAGGGAGAATCGGCCGGTAACCCCTAGAAGTAATTGTTAGTAATTTGCTAGGTTTTAGTGTTCTGCTAGTCCTAATACCTGGAAAGTGAGGGGCTATTGGTAGGTCTTACCCGGCGAATTGCTTTAGATAGTCCTTGGAAAAGGTCGTGTCTTGGTTTACCTATCGGTTTTATTAGTCTATCAAGTCAAATTAATTAATTCAAACTACCCTAGATCTATGATTGGAAAAGAGTAGGTCAACATTAGGGTACTTACGCAATAATTAGACAACTGGAAAGGCGTCTAATAACCGGTAGGATTAACGGCCTAGGTAGTTCCACAGGTTTCTCCTTGAGAAGGGTCGAGGGGCTTAGTTGGTTCTTAATAGGTTTAGTACTTTAAGATCCCGGTTCCATAATTCATGCATTTAACTTAATCGGTAATCTCTTAAAAACGATCCAGGATTCTTGTCTAGGTGGTCTCGTTCTCATATAAGAAAAGTCCTCAGTCTTTATTCGTATTTAATCTAGCTTTAGTTAATTAATTAGTTTAGATAAATTTCCTTAGATTTTCCGTACCCCCCCAATCAACAGTTAGAGTCCGTGTCAGTCTAGGTCTAGATAGAGTCTAATTAGCGTAATCAGAGAGTCTCATGGGTTCGATACTCGGACTTACTTAGGCTATACTGCATTGACCGGTACACTTGCCGGTGGTGTGGTCTAGGTTTTAGAGAGTCTGTTTTTATAAATTTAAAACTTAGAGTGTCTAATTTAGGGTTAAAATTAGTTAGTTTAATTAGACCACTTTTAGCACATCAGTGTCCAAGAAATTGGACTTCTCGAAGCCAAAATTCACACTTTGAAAATTTGGCATAGTGCTTTTCTTGTTAAAGTAGCTTAAGGATGCAACGGAGATGTTTCTTGTGTTCAGCTTGGTTCTTCGAGTAGATGAGGATGTCATCAATGAAAACGATGACAAATTTATCCATGTAAGGCTTGCAGACGTGATTCATGAGATCCATGAACGCGGCAGGTGCATTAGTGAGTCCAAAAGGCATCACTAGGAACTCGTAATGACCATAACGAGTCCTAAATGCAGTCTTGTGTACATCTTCATCTTTAACCTTCAATTGGTGATAGCCTGACCTCAAATCGATCTTAGAAAAGTAGCTTGCCCCTTGCAATTGATCGAACAGATCGTCGATCCTGGGCAAAGGATACCTATTCTTGATAGTGACTTTGTTAAGCTCACGATAATCAATGCATAGGCGCGTCGATCCATCCTTCTTCTTTACAAACAGGATTGGCGCTCCCCAAGGAGACGAACTAGGTCTAATAAAACCCTTGGCTAACAATTCATCTAGTTGTGTCCTTAACTCCTTCATTTCTGTTGGCGCCAACCTATAAGGCGCTCTCGCGACAGGTGCTGCTCCAGGGATGATGTCAATTATGAATTCTACTCGTCTATCTGGTGGTAAACCAGGTAGTTCTTCAGGGAAAACTTCAGGATATTCAGAAATGATAGGAATGCCCTCAATCTTAGGCTTCGGCTCATCAATAGTTACTTGTGCCATGTAAATGACACAACCCTTATTCAAGCATCTAGATGCCTTGAGCATAGACACTTGCTCCGGCAATCCATACTGGGTATCTCCCTGAACGGTGAGTGACTCACCAGACGGAGTCTTGATTACCACTTGCTTTTTGTTGCACACTATCTGGGCTTGGTTACGAGATAACCAGTCCATGCCTAAAACGATGTCGAAACCGGCTAACTTTAAAGGAAGCAAAGATAGTGGAAAGGAGTTGTTCCTAATGGATATGAAACATCCATCTAATACTGGTGAGGCGGTTTCTAAGGTACCATCAGCTAATTCCACCTCATATTTCACACTTAGGGTTTTAACAGGTAAATTCAGCAACTTGCAAAACTTGTTATCTACAAATGACTTATCAACTCCTGAATCAAATAGTACTCTTGCATAAACATCATTTATGAGGAAGGTACCTGTGATCACATTGTCGTCCTGAACAGCTTCCTTTGCATCCATTCGGAAGACCCTTGCATTGGTCTTTTTCCCATCTTCAGTCTTCTTTGCAAATTTTGGGCAGTTGGACTTGATATGCCCTTTTTCATTGCAGCTATAGCACGTAGCATTTTTGATTTTCTTATAGTCTAGGGTCTTGTGCTCAGAAGACTTGAAAATTCCACACGCCCTTGGCTGTGATTGGGATTTCGACTCATATCTGCACTTCCCGAAGTGCTGTTTCTTGCAGATCTTACAATTGGGCTTATCACCCGATTGACGACCATCTTTCTTAGATCCAGAACCTTTCTTGTGGTCATTGTTTCCCTTATTTCTCTTATCCTGTTAGTGCATTTATGTCTATAGCCTTCGTCAATCAGAGCAATAGCGAGAAACAGAAGAAAACGAGTCGTTATATTAGTGATAGCTAGTCAAAAAGGCAAGGTGGCATAATTGTAATTAATGAGAAATCTCATTAATAGTCAAGGCCTATAAATAGGGAGGTTATGTTTAGTTTAGGGACTTTTGCAATTTTAGAGATTTGAAGAGCTCTAGTTCTAGAGAGAGAAACTAGAGAGAGAAAGTATCTAAGTGATTCAAGTGATTGTACGATTTCAGATTTCTAATAGAATCACGTTTATATTACGTCACGTGTGTTAGGTCGCGTTCGTGTACGGATTCCGCACGTTTCACGTTCGTTTCGCAATCGTTTCGGAGTCAAAACCGGTCCAACAAGTGGTATCAGAGCAGGAGCTCGATTGCACTGATCCAACACACATTTTCGATCATGATTTCATCAGATTCAGATCCGAATTTCATCTACTTCTTCATATTTTTCATATTTTCACGTTTTTCACTGTTTTTAGTCAAATGGAATGGGATTTTACGGTCCGAATCGGCTGATTTTTTGATATGTTGTGCGTAAACACTTGATTTACAACCCTACCAAGTTTCAGATCCAAATTCCTAGCCGTTTAGGAGTAATCGAAGATTTTCGGTTCGTTTTTGCTGTCAAAATTCTGGTCCGCTCATCTGGTCCGCTTATTTGAACATTTAAGAGGTCCGCTCATCCGGAAAATATCTGGTCCGCTCATCCGGACAATACCTGGTCCGCTCATCCGGACATTATCTGGTCCGCTTTTAGTGACAAAATAGTTGAGGTCCGCTCATTTGTCATATTAACAGTAGGTTCGCTCTTGAGATTCGCTGGTGTGGTTCGCTTTTGTGACATCATATCAAGGGGTATCGCAGTTGAAATCTGATTTGCTTGTCGGCCATTTATAATCAAAAGAAAGTGGTCTGAGTTGTGTGGTGTGTTGAGATTATCGAACAGTTCAGTTAATCACGTGATTAAAGTTGGACGGTTCAATCAAAGTGTTTGTTGGTTTTGAATTAGGATTGCATGTGATCATTAAATTGTGTCAGAACACTAAAATGAAAGGTCCAATGAGCATTGGGTTGTGAATTGAGTATATCAAGATATTAAAATCAACGTATATGTGATTTGAGTACTTGGCACATCATTCAAGATAATTGACAGTTTACATGTGAAATTAAATTGTTTTTGTCGACTTAGTGGATATTGAGGCCCAATCACAGTATTGGTATCTTAAAGTGTCTTGGTTCAAGTAATCTTCATTAAAGTTGTTGGTCATATTAAAAAGTTGTCGGTTATTAATTTTGAGGGATCAAGTTGCGTATTAAAGTCATCGATTTGCTTGAAAGTTTGTAAGGTTTGGAGTTCAAAGGTTATTCGATTCGGGTCAAAGCTGTCCGCACAGTGTTTCTATCTTCAGTCTACACAAAATAATCATCAGTTCGAGTACCAATTTTATTTTGTTAATCAATAAATTTTTAAACTGATTGTGGTTGTTTGTTGTCATTGTGATTCAAGGTTATTCAAGAATTTCAAATCATAGCTAAAATGTTTGATGAACAGGAAAACGAGAATCTTAAAGATTTAAACGTTTGGATTTCTGATTCTTGGTTTGATAAGAAGAACAGGAAGGATGTTTGGATTAAAAGATCCGAAAATTTCTTATGCATGAAACATGAATCTTTGGAACAGTTAGATAGACGTTTTGATGAATTGATTGATAAGATAAATAGATATGAGATAAAGTTTTCAAATGCTGAAAAAATTTCAAAATTTGCTGATGCATTACCTCTAGAATGGGATGAATTTTTGAGTGAATTAAAAAGGAATGAAAATTTCTCAGAGTTTTCATTTAGAGAATTCATCAATAAGCTTAGATTACATAAGTTTGATAAAGAAAAAAGAAAAGAAGAGTTGATGTATGAGATGAAGAAGGATTTAGAAAAGATAAATTTGGAAGTGATCATCGAAATGAGAAAAAGATTTTCTGTATGTCTTGCTGCAAAAAATGTCATGAAATATGATATTAAGAGAGGTTGTTTTATTGATGAATATGCAAACCCTCTTGATTTTGTTAAAATTTTTTGTGAAGGAACATACAGGATGGAAACAAAGAAAGAAGCTGATACTGAAAAGATGAATGAAAAGTGCTCTAAATGTGATAAACTTGGAGCAGACAATGCCAAATTCTTGAGTGATGCGGAGAATTTGACATTGGAAAACAAAGCTTTGAAAGATGGGAAGAAAACTGATGATGAACAGATTCTGGAGTTGCGCTTGAACTGCGAAAAATTGAAATCTGAAAATGACAAACTTTTGAAGAATGTTGAGAGTTTGTCATCAGAAAATAAAAATTTTAAACAATTAGAAAATGATTTCAAAAGTCAATTAAAGATTTTAGAAGATGAGAGAGATGTTTTTGGTAAAAATAATCTCGAAAAACAATGTGCGATAAATTCTCATCTTGATAAAATTATTCGACTTGAGCATGAAGCCGAAGATAATAGAAAGAAAATTGCTGAGTTAGAGAATAAGTTGAAAAGTTTTGTGACTTCTGCATCGTACGTTTGTTCAAAACCGATCAATGTTGTTCCAATAAGTGACAATGTCACAAATTTTGACAAAGTCAAAATTGAAGATTGTGATGAAATATCTGATGATGAAAAAGAAAAGAAAAGAAAAATATTTTTAGATTTACAAGAAAAATTTCAAAATATTGTTTTGCAATCTACTGAAACAGGTGAATGTTCTAAACAAAAACCTGTTAAGAAGAGTGTAGAACAGAAACAAAAAGTTAAAAATTTGAAAAATTTTAAAAATGAAAATAAAAGCTCATCAGATAAATCATCCAATCATTATAAAAAGTCACAAAAATCTAAAATTGAAAACTCACAAAATGTTGGTAATAAGTGGTGCAGGTTTGACCACAGTGCTCAAAAGACAAATCTAGCATTGAAGAGGAGAAATGATTATCACCAAGCCAAACAATGTTATGATCTGAAGGTTTGGAATGACAGAAGTGGATGGTACGATAACAGAGTGTCCTACACCTGTGGTGTTAGAGGACACATTGCTGTTAACTGCCAGAATTGGAATTTTGAAACAAGAAGATGCTTTGAATGCAATATCAAAGGTCACATTGCCAGAGATTGCCCAAGGAGATCGATGGGAAGATCAAGGGCTGAATCTCAGAGAACGATAAAGAAACCAGTCAATGTCAAGCCCAAAGAACAGAAGGTTCTAGAACAGAAAGTGAAGCTTTCGCAGGGGCAAAAAGACAGACTGAGGAAAAAGAGGAAGAAGGCAAGAGAGTATTTGGAGAAGATTTTGTCTTCGGGTTCACCAGTTGGTTCGAATAAAAGTTCTGATGAATCGATTCACTCGACTGCAAAGCCAAGCAAATCGAATTCTTTAGATGCAAATCTGAAGACAAACAAGAGGAAAAAGAAAGTTATTGGCGACGAATCTGGCTCATCAAAGTCAGACAAGCCAAGAACGGGCAATGAATCTGATTCCATAAAATCAGAAGAGCCACAAGTTGAGGTAAAAAAGGAAGAGACAGTTCCGTTAATGAATGATGAGAACTTTCCACCATTACGAGCCGCAAACCTAAAATCAAAAGGTGTTGATGCTGGAAAAATGTTTAATAGCAATGTTAAACATATTTTTAGCAAGATGGTTGATGGTAAGGAAAAAGGAGTGAAAGAGTTTTATGAAGAAAAGAGAAAAGCTCAAAATGCACCTAAGGCTGGTCAGGCTTGGGTGTCAAAATCTGTTGGTTGAATTCCTGACTTGCCGGAGCTTCCAGGTTGGTAAGTGTGAAGTAGGTATCGGCATCATTCTTGAGAAATTCACAGGATGGTAACTGTGATATTTCGTCTTACAAGTGGTTAATCAAGCACATTAAGTTATACTTGATTTTCTACAAGTGATTGTGGTGTTTGACCTTATAATGTTAGATTTTCAAAACGGTTAAAAGAGAACAAGGTGATATGATGACCCCGAACTCATAAGTGATGGGTAAACAAACTATTTTTTCCGGAAAAACCATTCTGATTAAAACAAACTTAATTGTTTTGAAATTATTATGGGAAAATATTTTGTTGTAAGGAGGAGTTTTGATTGAATACGCCGAAACCCTCACGGCTGAACAAACATGATTACTTTCATCAGATTGAAAAACGGTTTTCAAACTGTAAAAATCAATGTGTTGTAAATCATGGGGGTATGTTATATTTTCTGCAAAACAGAGCACTTGAAGCAGAAAATGGATGGCGAGACAAAGCTATCAGTATTGGTTGTCAAATTTTCTTTATATGATTTTGCATTTTAGGGGGAGTAATATTGTTAGAAAATACAAAAACATTTGAAAATTTGAAAAAGTCAAAAACATGATAAAAATTCAAAAATTTGAGTTTTGCGTAAAAAGAGGAAATGATAGTACATCAGTAGACAGTTACAGTACGCTAAAGAAATGGAAAGTTTAAATGTGTTAAACGATCTCACTGTGGATGTGTCGATAGGTTTTTATACATTTAGTAGACTTTTTCGGGATATAAACTTAAATTCAAACTTACTTATTTCGTGGGGAACACTACTTGGATATATAGGTAACCCCTGAAATCTCGTTTGAAAGGTTTCGTATTCTGATATACTAGGTCTTTATACTCAATGATATCTGGGGTATTATTCCGGGACTTCTGCTGAATGGAAGTTCTGACCTAGTCCTCGAATAATACTTTCCGCAAATGCTTGAAACATAGCATCACCCTCAGCATATATGATAAGACAATAAAATTGCTTAGCAATGCTGTTGTAAAAAAGATCCTCTAAAGGGGACACACCCAAGTTGAGTCATGATCTCTCTGCTGAACGGTAGTTCTGACCTGAGCTCTCATGATTCTTCATAAATTATTAACCCCTTACAGATATCATTTGTGTTATAATTACCTGTAAGACTGAATATTGGGATCTGGATACGGGAGTATATTCAAAAGGTGGGACACATGAATAGGTTTAAGTTCTTAATACACCTAATTCGTATCCTGACTCAGTTGAAGTTTGTATGAAAATTTAAGTGGACAAATATATCGACAATCTAAGTGAATTGTTTAATTCTTACTGTGTAACTAAGCTCAACGGTACTTGTGACTTGTCAAAAACTGATATGATCCTCTGACGCATACTCAAACAAAAATATTGTCTGTAAATATGTTTGTACATATTTCTTTACTGCTTTATATTTTCAGAAAATACAAAAAGATTTTTGATTCTGCTTTATTTTCAACAACTGATGTCTGAGTGCTGAGTTTCAAAATCTAAGTAAGCTGATTGTGTTTCTGAAAATAAAACAAGTTCATTAATTTGAAACTTGAATTAAAAATAAAAAATCAAAAACAGTTTGTGATATCTCCAAGGTCATTAGTTTGAACTTGGATGATTAACTGTGAGGGATTTGGATGCTTATACTGTTATAGAGCTAGTTTCCGATTCGATTCGATGAAACTGCCAAATTCATGGAAATTGTTTGTTTAGAATGTTGAGTAAGCCAGGTTACAATTCCTGGATAGCTGAAATTTGAAATGCTGTTACTTATAAATGTTTGAGTGATTGCAGATGAGATTCCAGACTACGATCCCGGAAGCTGAGTCTAAGGGGGAGTCTGAAGACGAGCTCAAAGCAAGGGGGAGCTTGTAATCGAAAAGCAAGGTGTCGATCCCTAAAGCACAGAAGCTTGACGAAAGGGGGAGCCTGATGAAGAAAAGAGTTTACAAAAAGGAGAAGCTGTAACTGAAGACAGATCCACCGGGATTCTGTTCAAGAAGTCTAAAAGAGAAAAAGAAGATGCTACGAGTTTGACTCAATGATCGAGATTGACTGCGGCAATATCCAAGGGGGAGTCTGTTAGTGCATTTATGTCTATAACCTTCGTCAATCAGAGCAATAGCGAGAAACAGAAGAAAACGAGTCGTTATATTAGTGATAGCTAGTCAAAAAGGCAAGGTGGCATAATTGTAATTAATGAGAAATCTCATTAATAGTCAAGGCCTATAAATAGGGAGGTTATGTTTAGTTTAGGGACTTTTGCAATTTTAGAGATTTGAAGAGCTCTAGTTCTAGAGAGAGAAACTAGAGAGAGAAAGTCTCTAAGTGATTCAAGTGATTGTACGATTTCAGATTTCTAATAGAATCACGTTTATATTACGTCACGTGTGTTAGGTCGCGTTCGTGTACGGATTCCGCACGTTTCACGTTCGTTTCGGAGTCAAAACCGGTCCAACATATCCAATCTTCGTGAGCTATCATCCTCATGCTTCCTTTTCTCAACATCAGTGTTTCTCAGCGATCTCTGCCTGACCGCGTCCATAGTAAGAGATAATGCTATATCAGCTGCAGACCGAAAGGTAGCTGGTCTAGAGGCTTTCACACTGGCCTTAACTTCTGGGGCTAACCCCCGATGAATTGAGCTATCCTCTTGGGTTCCGGTGTCACCATATAAGGAACCAACCTTGACAATCCAGGTTTTTCATAACCAGAGACAAGAAATCAGCTTCAATCTTCTCAACCTCATGCTGAGGGTAGTAGTTCTCCTTGATCAATTCCCAAGACATATTGTACAATGGGACTTTCTCTGTAGCTTGGATTAAAGACCTCCACCAAGCTAATGCCTCACCCTTAAAAGACTGAGACAGAATTTCACCACATCCCTATTAGCGCAACCACTGATATCCACCACAGTGTCCATCTCATCCAACCATGTCATGCAGTCTATAGTTCCTTTTCCCCAGTGAAGTCCCTGGGTTTGAATAAAACAAAATACTTATATGAGCAACCCTTATCACGCGGTTCCTGATTCGGTACTATCCTTTGAGATGGAGCACTCCTTTGGTTTGATGAGTGATTGGAATTACTGTTGTGAGCAGTGTGAGTTTTAGAGGGTGTTTTAGAGTGTGGTGCAGACTGGGTCCTCGCATGGGTACCACTGGATTCATGGAAATGTCTATCCAAAGCACGAGTAATGGCATTGTCTATCATTGCCTGCAGTTCTGCACCCGCTATGTTGATTCGGGTATTATCGTGATTCTCCCTTGGGTGAATGTTGATCTCTTTCGAGTTAGCCATGTCGTTTGAACTGCTACAAAAGATATTGACAATAATTTATTTGGGAGTTTATTATGGAATTGTCTTTTATGGCAATTCATTAACCATGGTAAACATAGACCATATTTGGTTAATTTGTTAATCATATTTATTTTGGATTTTTATTATAATTTATCCAAATTATAAAACAATAACAGTATTTTTAGTGGCACAAAAGGCCTAGTCACAGGGACATTTTAAATCATAAGCCATGATTTCAGAGAATCAAGGCATTAAGGTTTGAACATAGTTCTTTACCTTTTTCTGACAGGGAGTCGTAGACTACTACTGTCTTTTGTCTTATATGACAATGAGTATGGCCCGTAGGCACTACATCACCAATGGATGTTTAATATATAATCATCTTAATGGATGGTTTAAACCCACGATTTATAGATAGTGAGTGGTTGAAGAATCCTATTATAAGAATGGCGTGTGTGATTGTAACGAATCACGTCTGCCAGGAGCGTTAACATGTTTTCAGATGTTAACAGGGATTTGAATCTTTTTAAACAGGTCTTACCATTTTGGCCAATTCTTTTAATGACATGCAGGCTAGGTTACACCTTTAAGATTCTTATTCAATATTTAATAGGCAGATTATTTTTAATAGGAATGATTTTTAATTTATTTATTTCATGCATATAATGATAAAATGATTTTTTTTTTAAACTTAACATTCCATTAACATTAAAAAGAGTACATATTGCCCTAAACGGGACTTTTAACAGAAATAACTTGCCCACGCAGGGGCTAAACTGTACATACAAGTCCTCGCAGGGACTGATTACTAAGATAGGTGTCCACGCGGGGACTAAAAAGACAAGTCTAGTCAGTGACTATGGAAAGACAAGTCCACGCAGGGACTAAGTACACATAAGTAAATACAACAATACATATAGGGATTTAATGATCCCTCTTCTTCTTTCCTTTAAGTAAGCTTGCCAGGCCCTTGAGAAATCCCCGGTTTTTCCTATGTTCTTCTTGAAATTCTTGCTCCACCCTGTGTAGCCTGTGGAGGATTTCCTCCTGTTCCGGTGGGGAAAACCGTGGCGGTTGCAGCTGGTGCTGAACCGGAGGTTGAGCAGGTATTTGATACCCATGAGTTGGGTATCCCACTCCCCAAGGAGCTCCATATGGTCCTTCAGGATGAAGGGCGTTGTAGTTTGATGCTACAAGATACGGGTCGGCTTCAGCATAGTTATAGTGAGTGTGAGCCGGCTGCTCAAACGGATTGTATGCCGTCGAACCGGCGTAGGTAGGAATCGGGTTACCAAAACCCATTGGTGGTGGTGGTGGTGCAACTAGTGCAGAATTCACCGCTGGAACTGGGTTTGAGGGCCCACCCATTTGTGGGTCTTCATGCAGTGGCGGATAGTGGCTGCCACTGGAGTGTTGAGGGGTGCTAAAGTGAAAACCCCCTCCTCGCGCGGATATTGGTGCGCCTGTTCTTCTTCGCCTTGGTGGTTCTGGAGGTGCTAGATGAACTGGCGGCGGTGGTGGTGGTGGCGTGACTGCCACGAATCGCGAATCCTCGGAGGGATCCTGCTGCTGCTGCTGCTGGTGAGGCGATGAATGGTGAGATGGTGTAAAATACCACTCATACTGGTTGAACCTTGCTTGGTAACTGTCTGGACCACGGTAAGGTGATCTATGGAAAGATGATCCATCAGAGACTTCAATAGGGTGCGTGGGGGTTCCAGTCGGTGGTTCAACAGGGTCGGTGTCCTCATCCATATCCATGGCTTGATCGCCAGAAAAATGATCCTCTGGTCCCAATGGGTTAAAACCCACTGGTTCTTGAATATAGTTTGCCGGGTTAAACTGGCCCTGAAAGACAGGAGTGGGGTCGCCAAAGGAATGGTGCGACATGGATCTCTGCAACGGCAAGTAGGAGTGGCGTGAGTCTTCCGGCTCATTTTCCGATTGCGGTCCAAAGGAATGGCGATAAGGAGGTGTTGAGCTATGCGAGACAGACCGTCTAGCGGGCTCCACAGAGGTCCTCCAATTTCCTTGAGGATCGGCACTCATAGTAGTAGAAGGAGTTCGCCGGTGTGAAGGCCCGGCCTCGTGATCGTTGGGGGCGTGCATTGGCCCCTTGCCTCGTCCTCCTCTCCGGAATCTCGGTGGCATATTTCCTGTCAAACAAATAAAAGATACAACAAAGAAATATAAATGACAAAGTTAAAATTAAAAACAAATTTGGATTCGTCCTAAGTTCTTTGTCTAGACTCGAAAATTTATGAATGTGCAATTGTGTAACTGAGATTAAACACAAAAGGCTAGTGTTTAATTCACTCAGTGTTGCATCTGATACCAACCTGTCACACCCCGATATTTCCACGTATTACCGGTGGGCCCGGTGGGGGAGTATCGTGACGTCATTGATATCTTTATAGTCAAACAACACAATATATAAATGCACAGCGGAAGCAAAAGATAGATTTATTTCAACCAAATAAAATTATAATATCAAGTATCACAAATAGTTGAAAATAATCCCCAGTTGGATTAAATAAAAAGAGGAAACATTGTTCAACAATTTTATGTCATCCAAGCTTGCGAGACTTATTGTGGATACTAGGAGAAAGCCAACCTATTACGAGTAGTACCTGCACTTAACCTTTTTGGGAAAATACGTCAGTTTACACTGGTAAATACAAATATCTGACTCATTTAAAAAGGTTTAATAAAATTGATTTGAATGCACGTGGCACAAACTTTTTATAACTTGGGATAATTATTTGAATATAATACTCGTAAACGAATTACATGTTTCTTATGCGTTCAGTAGCCCGGTTCGTGCCGGGTTAAAGATCAATAAACACACCACATTATTTGTTTAGGCACTGACGTGTTTATGCCTACACCCCGTGCTTAGGTCGTGGCCATTTCGTAAAATGATGCCAAGGATATCCGGGACATGGTCATTAACCCCCAAAGGCGTTTAAGCAAACAAAAACATATTTTTAAACGGGTCATCTTGATAATACTTAACCACCAATCGATTAAGGTCGAATGCCCGACCAAGCGGTATTTTAGATACCGTACCCCAAGCCCGTATAAGGGAAAATAAGCTAAAATTATTTACCTGAGCAAAGTATAATCACAACAGCAAGTGCAAATAGCTTTTACCGGGTCTCCTATTCTGGAACGAAGGTTTATAATAACCTATTAGAATCCTAACGGGTCTTTAATTAAGCCTAAACTTAGACCGGTTAGTTTTAAAGGAAGATACGGTTCGAACGCATGGTTAAGCGAAGACTGGAATAGAATGTGATTTAGACCCGACAAGTTTAGAAGACTTGTATAATATGGGTAAACTAAACACATTCTGGATTTTGAGATAAAAATGATAAGGTTCGACCCTTTTCGGCTAATTTATGCAAACTAGTTACATAAACCGAACCGAACGCGCAAGAAGCGTAACGGGTAACCATAAGAGTCATAAACAGGTTTCCTAAGTTAATATGCCTTAAATATGTTGTGATATCAGTAGGATACCTTCCATTATGCCCAAAACGAGTTTAATTTCAATTTAAGCCCAGTAGGGGTATTTTGGTCATTTAAAAGATTATAAAAGAGATTAATTAAAATCCTGAGATTCGGTTCTGAGATAATCAGTAAAAAAACTTAATTTAATAGGTTATATCAGTTGGTGATAAGTCTTATATGACAAAATGGTTTTAAACCTATACCATATGCTTAATACGCGTAAAAGGCCGTTTAAAGCGATTTCCGGGTTATAACGAAAATCTGAGTTTTCTGATCAGTGGCAAAAAATTTGGTGTCTAAATGTTATGTGAAACTCAATTTATAAGCAAAAGGGTATAATCGGTATTTACCGAATCAAGGCAATAACCTTAGGTTATGATCAGTTTAAAAATAATTAAAAATATTTAAAATCCAAAAATATTATATTACATCAGTGGGTAAAAGGTTTGGTGTCAAAAATTGGGTTTAGATAGGCTTTACGCTAGTGACGCCGTTTAATTAATAAAAAGCTTTTTAAGTGCGCTATTGAGCATAACTCCTAATCTAGACCTCCAACTGATGTGAAAATTTAGGGACATGTTTATAAATCAGTAACAAAGATTATTGTCCTTTCACATTTCCAAAATTCTCGTTTTATGGTCAAAAGGGCATTATGGTCAACATATAAGCAATTAACGGAATCATGCATATGTATTGGATAACTATTGAACCAAGTTGTATAATCTCAGAGGGTTATACTAACATGTATCCTGGTCCAAATAAATCTCTAAGGCATTTTTAAACCCATCTAAATCGGGTCAGAACTGAAGTCAAAGCAAAAGTCAAAGTTTTGCGACTTTCGGTTCCGAACCGGACCTAAACTGAAAATTGTCGGGTCGGACATGTTTAGACATGTTCTTACATTGATTACCAAGTTATATGAGTGGCAAAACAGGTCACACATCTTCTACATTATTAATTATGCGTTAAATCGAAAATTAAGTTTCTGTTGACTTTTTCGGATTAAGTTTGACCCGACATTTGACCTGGTTAGAGCGAGAATTAGGGGGTGCCCTTTTAAGGGTTTAATGCCCACATAATTACCAACTTATAACAACTTTTAGTTTGACTAATCACTGGACCATTAGCGATTAATCGTTAAGTCAAACCTTAATTATGATGGTTTGACTTTAAGCTAATTAACTAAGTTAAACACGATTAAGGAAGGTTAAGGAAGCTTACCAAGGTCCTATGCACGACCAATGATGCTTAGGGAAGGCTCTTGAGCTTCAGAAATGATCAGAAGTTGAGTTTGGAATGAATGATCAAAGTTGCAACAATGAGGCCTTTATATAGTGCCTTTGATTGCTTGTGATCATGACAAACAACTCTAGGATTGATCCCTGATCAATTACAAGTGTCCCTAGTGCCTAAGAACTAGTTTAGATTTCACATGGGAGTGAAAAACGGCAATGTAAGTCGGTTAACTCATTAAACAGGCTACTGTTACATTTTCTGTTACTGGGGCAGCCTTACGGACCGTAAGCGGAGGGTCTTGCGGTCCGTAAGCCTTTACCAGAAGGCAAAATTTTGTAACCTTTCAAGCTTTGAAAGGGCAACTTAGGTATTACGATTTTGGGGCTTGAATTATCAGTATGGGACCTTTATATCATGCTTGAACAGTTATGACCACCTTGACATGTTTTAAAGTTGTCTTGGATGCTTTTGAAAGGTCATAAACGAAGATTGTCGTGCACATCCTCATAGGATCCCATTCTTTACAATTTGAATCAATCATTGTTAGTATTAACCGGATTAGAATGCTTATCAGATGTTTATAGCACCGGTTAAGGTTTGGGATTTATACATAGGTCGTTCAGAGGTATTTATTAACATGTCGACGCTTTTAACCCCTCGTATACGAATTTTATCATAACTTTCTCATATGATAACGAAACGTGGTGGAATTTTTATCATGCATTCTAGTGAGCATAATTAATCATTACAAAGCTTCGGGTTTGCTAAAAGGTCACTCAGAGGTATACTTTAAACATGTTGACACATTTAACCCCTGTAGTTTGTAATCTCTCACTTTCTTTCACAATTAGCTTCGTATGATCCATGATTCATTCGTTTAAGGGTATTAACATTATGTAGGCTTATTGTAAAGTATATTTATCCCTTGTTAACATTTTGAACCTTTATATTCCCATACTTTCCTGGTTTGTCAACTTTAGTCCCTCTTGAGTATTCTTTTATACGTTCAAAGATTATGACACGTGTCAATACATTATTGGACATGAAAATACGAGGTGTTACATATAGCCCTTATCACTCATTTGTGAAACACTCAGGAGGTTGAATTTTAGATTGTCTATTAGATTGACATTTTCAAATTTGACATTACCAGACTGTACTGTACCAGACCCCAGAACCTTCCCTTTACTATTATTACCAAAGGATATATCACCCCCTCCATGGATTTTGAAATCTTTGAGTAGGGCTCTACATCCTGTCATGTGCCTGGAGCCTCCACTATCTACATACCAAAGGCTATCTAAACATGTAGAAGCTCCCTGCGCATGAAGTAAAATGATTAGTTAATTAGGGTCTCCAAAGCCAATAAGGCTTTGGATGGGGTCTCAACAGTGTCTGTGTTTTGTTCAGGTGGATGGAAAGTGGTTAGCTCAGGGGTTTGTACAGTTTTAGTACTGTTTTTCTCTAAACACTGTTGGGGGTCTTGCCCAATGATCTGCTGGTACCTAAAAGGATGCGTGTTCACTCTTGGTTTAGAGTGTTTTTTGTACACCTCATAAACATGTGGGATCCTTTGGTATGGTGGTTGACCTTTACCTCTTCGGTATTGTTTGGCAGGGGGTGCATCAGTCACCTGAACATCTCTTTTAACAGAGGTTTGGTTCAGTTGTTTTGTAACAACTCTTTGAACTGGCACAAATAGTGGTTGATTCTTAGTGAATTTGACAGATGATGTTGATGAACTCAAGGATGTTTTTGCATTGTACTCATTCTTTTTTACATTAAAGGATTTGAGATACACACATTCCTGAGTTTTGTGGTTTGTTTTACCACAGATGGTGCAGCTCTCAGCAGGTACAATAACACTAGTTTTGTTGATATCGTATGCTTTTAGATGAAAACAGTCTTTTGTTAGATGATTCTTCTTTTCACAGAAATCACTAAACAGGTTTTTAACTTTTTCTCTTCTTTTCATCTTCTCAGACTCCTTAGCAACAGAGTTTTTAACCACTGTTGGGATGTCTTTGAGAGGAATGACCTTTGCTTTAGGAGCTTTTACACCATCAGTGGTTGTGAAGTCCATTGGTTTAAAATTTTCAAGAATGTCACACTCATCAGACCATGTGGGTTTAAATTGGTATTTCTCAATTTCCTCAAAGGTTGAGGACCCCACAGATCTTTCCAGAGTTATCTTGTTACCAAGTTTGTCAGTTATCTTAACTTCTTGGCCATTCTTGTTGGTTGGTGTTATTTCAACTGAACCAGCTTGTTTTGCAGCAGTGTTTTCAATTTCATCATATTTTCTAAACCCTATGCCAAATTTTACATTGCTTTCAAGTTGTTTTTCAAGCATGACCTCATAACCTTTGCAAGATTCCACCCATCTTTCACAAGTGATTTGGGTGGATTCCAACTCCTTTTTGCAAACTTGATATTTTTCTACCATTGTTTGGAGTTGGTTCTTGGTTATGCTATGCTCCTCTTTTAGACTACAGATTTCTTTATCCTTTTCAGCCAATTTGTTTTTAAGTTCTTTTAAAGACTTTTCAAATTTGACTTCATCATTCAACACTCTATCCCTAAGGTTTTCATTCACCTCTTTAATGTTAGCAAATGCTATGATGCATTTGTTCGAACACAGATTTTCAAGAACCTAAGATGATACCTTAGCTGCAGCCATCATGGCACAATCACAAGTATGCTCTTTCTCATCAGTCACCTTCTCTTCCTTCTCACCATGTTTCTTCTCTTCTTCTTCAGACCAGGGGTCAGACAGTGGTTCTATCAGGGGTTCTGAATTTTCTCCCAGCAGTATTTCACCAGCAACAGCAGTAACCACTGCTTCAGCAACTTCATCCATTGTTTCAAGACTTGTCTGCCCTTTTTCAACATCCAGCTCTTCTGGTATTGACTCTAATGCCATAAGACAGAATTCATCATTAGAAGCATCATTAGTAGCATAGAGTGCAAAATTTTCATCACCTAGCTCATCAGGTAAGCTGCTCCAGTCAACAAAGTAGTGGGTGAAAAAGCTTTGCTGATCTGGTTGAACCACTGCTGGTGGTGCAACTTGTTGTGATGCAACTGGTTGCACTTGAACCTGAGGTACAGGAGCTTGGACATACTGAATTTAAGGAACAGTGGTTTGAACATAATGCACAGGAACAGGGTTTGCATAATGAGCGGTGTTTACATGGGCAGCAGGGGTATAATGGGAATAGTGCACAGTGCTTTGGTTTTGTGGTCTAAGGTTTGAGTTAGGATGAGTAATAATTGGACCAGTGGTTTGACTCTTACATTCTTGAGAAAAATGACCTAGCCTATTGCACATATAGCACTTGATCTTTGACTTATCCAACCCCACTTTTAAATTCCCATGTAACTCTGGGAATTTTCTCCCTGTCTTTTTATAGAATTTGCTAGTTCTTACACTAAGCAAAGCCAATTGATACAAAATGTTCATTTCTTCAAGGTCAGTTGGATCAAAGTGCTGTAAGTCATTGAGTTCAAAGCACAGATTATCTGAGTTCTGGCTTTCTCCATTTGCTGTGAAAGCAAAACTGGATGAGTGAGGATCAGAGTTCAAATTACCACCAGCAGTTATGTCAATAAAATGATCATAACTCTGATCCTTACTGCTGCCAGACTCTTCTTGACCCAACAGAGTTGTGTTGCCAAATGAATAGTCATCTGCAACTTTACCAGACTCTTGCAACTTCTTTTTCTGGTTCAACTCCCTTTCATAGGTCAGGAGTCTACCATGAAGCTGGGTCAATGTCAGATCTTTGAACTCAACAGAGTTTCTGGTCACAAAAGCAATTGTATCCCATTTTTCAGGCAGTGATCTAAGAAACCTGCTATTTTGTGTAGATTTAGCAAATTCAACTTTAACAAGTCTTAGCTCACTAATGAGACAACTGAATCGTTCAAACTGTAGGGTTAATGATTCACCCTTAATGTGACAAAAGGTTTTATACTGCTGATTCAGAATTTCCCTTTTATTTTCAATTACTTCTTCAGTTCCCCCAAATTATTCCTTAAGTGCATCCCATAATTCATTGGCACTGTTACAGTGTAACAGCCCAGCATAAATTTCATTGGGTAGTGCAGATACAATGATGTTAAATGCTTTGGCATCGAGTTCGAATTTTTGAAAATCAGTTTCAGTATAGTTTTCAGGTTTCTTTGGTTCGAACTTCTTTGTATCCTCAGCATTTGGCACCATAGGAACATGTGGTCCAAAAACAACAGATCTCCAACATCCGGTATTCTGTTGAGCAAGGATGTGACCCATCCTTCTCTCCCAGATGTTGTATTCATTTCGTTTCAACATGGGTGGTTTGAAAAGCGAACCGATGTTATTTTTATCATCTTGTGATTGTGACATCATCCTGGTTGTTTTATAGGAACTGATTAATCAACTTTGATCGTGATTAAACCTTACTCTGTTTTTCAACAAAATGAACAACTATCAATATCAACGATTGTGAGCTGAACTATTTATGTCAAAATGATTGTTAGATCAAATTTGACTGTCCGAGCTCTGATACCAATTGTTAGGATCTAAGTTTCTTTTTTATTATGTTTTTGTTTACAAATTAATGAAGATGAAAATGTAATTGCAGCGAAAACTAAAATGGAAATAAACTTTGCACACAATCAAACAGGGGAAATGTTTTCAACATACATGTTTGAACACTGAACCAAATGATTAAATTTATTCCAATCACTAATTACAATTTTGCATGCATGTACTACAAACTCCCCCTCAGCCTGAGCTCACAGTGAATTGTTCGTGTAGGAAGACAAGTGGTGAAAGAGCTAATAGAACAGTACAGGGTACTGTTCTATTTATAGGCACGAGCAAACCACTGAAGCATCTTGGCTGACGTCACCATGAAAGTGACATCTAACCTCCTAACAACCTGAAACTACTGATCTAATACAAACACTGTTTAGCTAACTACTGATTACAATACATTACAAAAGGAAAGACTAAACTACTGCTTTATCCTTCCAATGTTGTGACTCCAGCAGTACTTGGTTTCTTCAGTAGTGCTTGACCCATAACAGTAGATTGATCATCAGGGCTATAGTCTTCATCAGTCTTTAACTTGATCAACAGTTGTATGGCACCACTTGTTGTAAAGGATCAGTGGCTGAAGGTCATCAGTTGTTAGAACCACTTTCAAGGGGAGAGAATGAAATACAAACATCTGCTTATTTTGGATCCACCGCTCTCATCCGGTTTTGGCTTTAATCAACTGTTCCTTTGGTAGGGTTCAATCCCAACAAGTATACCGAGGACTCCATGCAAGCCTCATGCCTCATGTTGGGAACTATAATTCCCGAAATTTAAAAGGATTTTTGTCACACCCCGACCGCGTCAAAACAACGAAACTGCGGTGGAAACGTCGGGGAGTGGAGCGATAGAATTATTGTTTCACAACACATGGATTAAAGTTTCGATTTATTTAAATATTAAACATTTAATATTGTCTTGAATTAGAATAAACAATTTCATATATTATCTATCACCGTTATTAACTCACTAAGGCCTCGTCTGATCCTAAGTGAGCATGCATCCTAGTCGCAATCAACATCATCAAACACCACCTGAAACATAGGTGAAAGTAAAGTCAGCAAAGAAATGCCGGCGAGCACATAGATTTTGTGAGTGTGTCAGATTCATGGCTCGTATACATGTTGCAATACCTCGTTTGACTACAAGAATCGATAATTGAAAACCTTGTTTTGAAAAGTGTTTAGTATTGCAATATGATTAACCAACTCAAAACAAGTTGGTTATAGTTTATAAAACCTCATTTCCATGAATCTAGACTAAAACATTTGCTTATGTAAACCAAATTGTGAATCGTTCTCGTAATAAAACTCGTATGGTTTATATCATATAGTAAACATCGTTGCGTGTCATCGTTTAAAATCGTTCGTCCAAGAGAACTAAATAACGCTACGTAATGTAATATTATAAAAGCACTTATATATAAGAAGTACCAGCGGCGTATCTACCATGCTTTTATCATGTTACACCCATCCCGTTATCTAATCACATACCAAAAACCAATCGTTCAATTCATTTAACTCGTTTGTGTTATAAATCATCGTTCAATCGCTCAAATCGTAATATCGTTCAAATCGTTCATATCGTTCAAATCGTTCATATCGTTCCAATTGTTCAAATCGTTAGTGTTTTAATTGTGAAAATTAACTTTGGTCATCTCGTTGAATACATTCAAACCTTCGTAACTCGTCCATCGTTCAACTCGTATTAACAAACCGCCAAAGGGTAAGTTAACAATCATCAGGTTCAGTCGTTACCCACATTACCCCCATACATAACCATGGCGGTAGTCCGATAATGGGATTTGTCAGATCCTAAGGTACCATAACATACTACTGGTCAGCTTGATCATTATTAACGAATGCCATTTCTTATGTATTAACGTCCCAACAAGTTCATTCACATTATCGAAATCGTTGTGTTTAATATAAACAATAATATTCGTTTTTGAAAACATCGAAATCGTTTAGCACATATGAATCACCCCAAAACAATTGAAAGCGGTAAAATAGGGGAACTATGTACTCACTTGAGACTGTAAAATATCCTTGATTAAATGATCTTAACAAAGCTCGGGCAAACCAAGGAAATCAAGTGGCACCTAGTAATCGGACCGCTATGTTAATAAATCGACTCCTAATTCGGGAGATTGGGTAGAATGAGGTCTCGTAAACCAAATGAGTGTTGGAACTCATACAATATGGTTTAACAAAGCCTACATTCTGAATTCGAACCTATCCTAAGTGCTTATGACCCGTTATGACCCGTTAAGGTAGTCTACGCTACTTTATAGTGTCATTCGCGTGAAAGCGCAAATGAATAGCCTAAGTAGTCCTATGACAAGTATTTATATGCCCCAACATGTTTAAATATGTTGCATAATCAGTTTAAGTGTCAAAAATTAAGTGGCATATGCTTAAATTCAAATTATGCTTGAAAAGGCCATTGTGGTCATTTTCCAAAGGCATATAAACTATCTATCACACAACTAATTAAACGAAGTGACCATAAGGTATAACCTCGGAAGATTATTCCCTATACAACTATGGTCATAAAATATGTTTGGTCGGATCCTAGTGATCGACCAGACGGGTCGGGTTCGAAAGTCTAAGCGGTTGTCAAGACCGCTTGACTTACGACCCTATATATGCACTAGACTAAAAGTGACAAATTAAACATGTTAAAACATGTTTAACTAAGTTAGAAAACAGGTTTGATATCAAAACAAAGTGTTTTGATACCCGAAAATAGTTTCGTCGCAAAATGCACATAATCGTGCATTTTGACCGAAACTTTGACTTGTCACTTTGACTAATCAACGTGGTAATCAGTAGGTATAGTCACAAGGGACTATAACCATCGTGATTACGCTCACGTTGCAAAGTTCAAACAAACTTTGATTTGACCAATTCATGGTCAAAGCTGAAAGTCAAACACTGTTTGACTTTCTTGCTTAAAATACATAACCAAGCATGAAAGAAACTTACAAGAGGTCCAAGCTTGGAAAAAGATCAAAGAAAACTGAAGTTTGAAGCCTTCAACCAAGTGGGATAGCTTCAAGAGAGCAGGTGCAGAAGAAGAGGATGAATGAGCAAGGAAATGAGTAAAAATCCTTGCTATTTATAGAGAATCAAGTACCATTAGGATCATTGCAAGTGATTTTTAGTTAATCAAAGCATGATCTTCACCCAACACTTGTTACACATTCATTAGAGGGCTTGGGGAACACTTTAACCAGCTCCAAGTATTGAAAAACTAGGATTTAAACCATGTTCTAGCTGCTGAATTACAGATTTTAGTAAATTCTAAAAAACAGGTGCTGTCGCGTGGCGCGCCAAGGACATCTAGGTCTTGCGCATGGCATGAGGGAGTCTGTTTCTTCAAAAGTTTCATTTTTAACAGCTTTAGTCCCTGCAGCATGTTTTGATGGTTTTTTACACGTTTAAGCCCCGTTAACCCAATTTCAAGGCTCTACCATGAAGTTAAAGTATAGGGGACCTGAAATATGCTTGGAATTATCAGGAATGTCGGTTTGTTTGGTCGTACGATCACGCTATTCAGTTAATTACAACGAAAACTCGAACGGATGCAAAATCGATCCAAATTACGCGACGAGTGGTATTTTTGCATTCCAATCACTAAAATAAAATATTTTAATTATTACAAAAATATTTGGATGTCTGGATATGTTAAGAACGTAAGATATGCGCGTAAATGCAAATTTATGCACTTTTTGATGCTTTTAGTCCCTGTTGATCAAATAAGCATATTTTCGCATACCGAACCCCTCAAAGATTATTTCTAAGCTATGTTAATGTTATTTATGGTATGTTTATCTTATGATCATGTTCCGGAGTGTATGTTACTATACAAATCGGCAGACTTTCGCAGTTTGTCGCAAATAGTCCCTATGAGCGAATAAACTTGTTTTTGCCATACCAAACCCTTTAAAACTTATTTCTAATTTATGTAAATGTTATTTAAGGTATTTTAAGCTTATGATCATGTTCCAGAGTGTTTGTCACGCTAAACAAATTATGTTTACGCATCAGTTTGCGTATAACTTTCTAGAAAGCGATTTAGAGTTTAAAATCGAACAAAATCAAAACGTGCAAAATGTCAAACATAAATAAACAAATATTGGGATCAAATCATATTGTTTTATTGATAATTTATATTTTTTTACATCGTTCAGTATTACAGAGCATAATTGTCACAGTCTCCCCTACTTTAGGAAATTTCGTCCTGAAATTTGAACTAGAGGAAACTTGTGAAAATAAATGTGGGTATTTCGCCTTCATTTGGTCCTCACATTCCCAAGTAAACTCTGGGCCTCATTTGGACTCCCAGCGAACCTTGACTAATCGTATTCATTTGTTCTTCAGTCACTTGACTTCACGGTCCATTATCTCCACTGGTTTCTCGACAAAGTGCATTGTGTCATCAACTTGAATTTCGTCGAGTGGAATGTGAAAATCAGCATCGACTAAACACTTTCGTAAATTGGACACGTGGAATGTTGGGGGAATATTCCCAAGTTCAGGAGGTAGCTCAAGTTGATAGGCAACCTTTCCGATTCTTTCAACAATCTTAAATTGTCCAACGTATCGTGGTGCAAGTTTTCCTTTCTTTCCAAATCTCAGCACTCCCTTCCAAGGGGATGCCTTGAGTAGGACATGGTCTCCGACCTGAAATTCCAAGGGCTTGCGTCGCATATCCGCATAACTCTTTTGACGACTTCTAGCTGTCAGAATATTATCGCGAATTTTCCTGACTTTGTCCGTTGTTTCCAGAATGAGTTCAGGTCCAGTAAGCTGAGCTTCACCGATCTCATTCCAACAGACAGGTGAACGGAATTTTCGACTGTATAAAGCTTCGAATGGTGCCATATTGATGCTAGCGTGATAACTATTGTTGTAGGAGAACTCGATCAACGGTAAGTGTGAATCCCAATTACCTCCAAAGTCTATCACACATGCTCTAAGCATATCCTCCAATGTTTGTATCGTCCTCTCGGATTGTCCATCCGTTTGGGGATGATAAGCAGTGCTCAGATTTAGTTGGTTTCCCATAGCAGATTGCATGGTCTTCCAAAAGTGAGATGAGAATCGAGAATCACGGTCAAATATGATATCCAAAGGAACACCATGTCGAGACACAATCTCATCAACATAAATCTTGGCGAGTTTATCAGCAGATAGATCCTCACGAATCGGTATAAAGTGTGCTGATTTCGTTAGACGATCAATGACTACCCAAATGGCATCATGACCTCTAGATGTGCGCGGTAACTTAGTGATGAGATCCATTGCAATGTTCTCCCACTTCCATATCGGCATCTCTGGTTGTACAAGCAAACCAGATGGTCGTTGGTGTTCAGCCTTGACTTTGAGACAAGTTAGACATTTCGATACATACAAGGCAACATCCTTCTTCATACCAGGCCACCAGTACTGAGTACGAAGATCCTTGTACATTTTGTCAACACCATGATGGATAGAATATCGAGACTTATGAGATTTGTCCATCACTAAAGTGCGAAGATCGTCTTGTTTTGGAATCCATAAACGATTCTTGAAATAGAGTAACCCATCGTCTTTCGTTTCGAGTTTAAGCTCTACTTGACGTGGTAATTCCTTACCCATCAGGTCTTGTGTAACACAAGTACGTTGAGCTTGAGATATGCGTGTTTGAATATCTCGTAGTGACCATATCTCGTACGGAAAGCAATTTTGGGAATATCTTCTTCGAGTACACGAAGCTGATGATACCCAGAATGCAAATCGATCTTGGAAAAACATGTAGCACCTTGCAGGTGATCAAAGAGATCATCAATTCATGGTAGGGGATATCGATTCTTGATGGTGAGCTTATTGAGCTCACGATAATCGATACACATACAGAAAGATCTATCTTTCTTTTTCACAAACAAGACTGGAGCGCCCCAAGGTGAATAGCTCGGACGGATGAATCCTTTGTCAGATAACTCTTGAAGCAGTTTCGATAATTCTTGCATCTCAGATGGTGCCAGACGGTAAGGTGCTTTAGCAATCGGGTTGGCATTGGGGACAAGATCAATATGAAATTCGACTTGATGAACTGGAGGCAAAGCAGGCAGTTCATCAGGAAACACCTCTGGATAATCTCGAACAATCGGAATATCTTGAATACACTTGCTCTTGCCTTTCTCCTCTACAACATGTTCCAGGAAGGCCACAAGTCCTTTTCGTAAGTATCTTCGGGCTTTAGTACATGACATGAGTTTCAAACCACCCGAGGGTTTCTCGCCATGAACCTCTAGGACTTCACCAGACAAAAGAGGAATACGAACAATCTTATCGAAACAAACCACCTCAGCATGATGTTTAGTAAACCAATCCATTCCTACGATAATATCAAAACTTCCAAGCTGCATCGGTGTGAGGTTAATATGAAAAAGATGGTTATCGAGGTTCAATTGACAATCGCGAATGACAGATTCGAGTACAAGAGGTTCACCAGTAGCAACTTCGACAAATAAGGTCTTCCTTAGTTTAGTTCTAGGTATCGCAAGTAAAGGCTCAAATGACAACGATACAAAACTTCTATCAGCACCAAAATCGAAAAGAACATATGCAGGTTGATGGTTAACAAGGAACGTAGCGTTGACAACTTCGTTATCAGCACGGGCCTCGTTAGCGTTGATGTTGTACGCTCGTCCACGAGCGGGATTAGCGTTGGCGTTCGTATTCACCAGTTTCGGGCAGTTATTCCGGAAGTGACCCATCTCTCTGGAGTTAAAACATGAACCAGGTGGGAATGGAGGTCTAGCAGCGTTTCCCTAAGCCTGTGCTGGATTTTGAGGTGCTTGATTCGGAACCGATCGACAAATGTTGGCCGTGTGGCCAAGTTTACCACAAGAGGTGCAATGTTTACACATTTGTTGAGCCGCATGATTGACTGTTGCACCGATTGCAGTAAGGTGCAGTACCAGCATAAGGCTTCTTTGCAGGAGGTTATGCTGGTGCGTTCTGAGCGTTCTGATTGGGTTGCGCGGTAACAACAAAATTTTGGGAAGCCTTACGCTTCCTCGACCTCCTCGATGACTCGCCTTTCTTCTTACCCTTACCCTTGTCTTGAGTGGCATCAGCTGACTATTTCTTATCACCCTTGCAGATCAGTTTTTCCTTCCTGACCCGAGACTCAGTCAGGGTTGCAGCCAATTCGATAGCCTGACGAATAGTGGTAGGGTTACTACCAGTTACAATGTCTTGCACAGAGTCAGGCAAACCATCTATATACCTCTCGATCGCTTTCTCCAACGGGCTAACCATAGTGGGACACAACAAACTCAGCTCCTCATAATGATCCTTATAAGCACAGTGTTCTCCCCCATCTTGTTTCAAATCATCAAACTCTCGTTCCAATGCCCTTATTTCGTGACAGTGGCAGAACTCCCTCATCATGAGAGCCCGAAGCTCTTCCCAAGTTTTTGCCAAAGTCACATCGGCACCCCTATCCCTCATCATACCATTCCACCATGTTAGAGCACGTTTCTCGAAAACACTAGATGTAAACTCGACCTTTCGCTCATTCGGACATTGAACATGTCTAAACGTGCATTCCAGACTCTTGAACCATTGTAGGAGCGCAGTTGCTCCTTGAGACCCAGAAAATTTCAGTGGTTTAGCCGAGTTGAAAGTTTTAAAACTGCACTGAGCATTGTTATTGTTGTTATTGTTGTTTGCTTAATTGATCTGAATAATTAGGTTCAGAATCACAGCAGCAATCTGCTGAGCGACAAGGGCTGCGAGTGCAACATCCTGTGCTTGATCACGTCTAGGTGGTATATTCTAAAAAGAACAAGGAAACATGAGAAACGAGTGAGATTGACAATTGAATAAACAAAAGAGGTATTGAAAACATTGTTAAAACATAAGGAAGGCGATCATTCGTTCATTACCTCAAATAAACAAACGATGCACAGTGACTAATCAAAGTAAATGGGTCAAAATAATGTATCACGAAGACTTGCTTTAGCCTATAAGTGGACACTCATCCCAAGAGTTCCCAGGTAAGAGTGACGGGTCCGATTATGTGGATTTGTACGAACACTCTAGACTTAGACAGAAAACTCAGGATACAGGCACCCACCCTTCCAGATTGCACGTGTTCACATTATAAGACCCAGACCTTGACGAGATTTTGAAAACTTTGAAGGTTCAAAACCTTATAATAAATCATCTTAGAATAGATGATTGTTTTTCAAAACGGATTTGTTATTGTGTTCTTGTTGTGGTTGTCACCTAAAGATAGGCGACGGTATTGTTTTAGAATCTAAACACAAGATAACTTGTGTTAGGGTCCTAGGAAGGTTATAGTCAAGGTCAAAGCATTACTAATAACCTAATTCCCTATAACCATGAGATCTGATACCAACTTTTCTGTCACACCCCGATCGCGTCAAAACAATGAAACCGCAGCAGAAACGTCGGGGAGTGGAGCGACAGAATTGTTGTTTCACAACACGTGGATTAAAGTTTCGTTTTACTTAAATATTAAACATTTAATATTGTCTTGAAGTAGAACAAACAATTTCACATATTATCTATCATCGTTATTAAGTCACTAAGGCCTCGTCCGATCCTAAATGAGCATGCATCCTAGTCGCAATCAACATCATCAAACACCACCTGAAACATATGTGAAAGTAAAGTCAGCAATGAAATGCCGGCGAGCACATAGATTTTGTGAGTGTGTCAGATTCATAGCTCGTATACATGTTGCAATACCTCGTTTGACTACAAGAATCGATAATTGAAAACCATGTTTTGAAAAGTGTTTAGTATTGCAATATGATTAACCAACTTAAAAGAAGTTGGTTATAGTTTATAAAACCTCGTTGCCATGAATCTAGACTAAAAAAATTGCTTATGTAAAGCAAATTGTGAATCGTTCTCGTAATAAAACTCATATGGTTTATACCATATAGTAAACATCGTTGCGTGTCATCGTTTAAAATCGTTCGTCCAAGTGAACTAAATAACGCTACGGAATGTAATATGATAAAAGCACTTATATATAAGAAGTACCAGCAGCGTAACTACCATGCTTTTATCATGTTACACCCCTCCCGTTATCTAACCACACACCAAAAACCAATCGTTCAATTCGTTTAACTCGTTTGTGTTATAAATCATCGTTCATATCGTTCAAATCTTTCAAATCGTTCCAATCGTTCACTCGTTCAAATCGTTCACGTTTTAATTATGAAAACTAACTTTTGGTCGTCTCGTTGAATACATTCAAACCTTCGTAACTCATCCATCGTTCAACTCGTATTAACAAACAAACAAAGGGTAAGTTAACAATCATCAGGTTCAGTCGTTACCCACATTACCCCCATACATAACCATGGCGGTAGTTCGATAACGGGATTTTTCAGATCCTATGGTACCAAAACATACTACTGGTCGGCTTGATCATTGTTAATGAATGTCATTCGTTATGTATTAACGTCCTAACAAGTTCATTCACATTATCGAAATCATTGTGTTTAATATTGTCACACCCCGACCACGTAAAACAACAAAACGTGGCCGAAACGTCGGGGAGTGTTGTATCAGAATCATTGTTTCACAACCATGGATTAAATAATTTCGTTTTATTGAATTATTGAACTCATTGTTTTATTACAAATTAAATGAATACAAATATTGTCTTTCAAATTTTAAAGTCGCTAAGGCACGAGTTCATCCTATGTATAGCATGTATCAACAATCATCACATAGCAGCACCTGAAACATGTGTAAAAATAGGTACGTCGGCATAAAAATGCCGGTGAGTTACATAGGTTTTATTGAAAATAGGATTCATGACTTGTAAGTTTAAAAGAATGTTTTTAACAAAATAGTCATGAACTTTAAAAATGTTTTCTTTTATAAATCATATAACAAGTGATAAGAAAACAGATGATATAAAAGAAAGATGTATAAATAAATAATTAAGTAAAATGAGTTTGTATAACAATATTTTACAAAAAAGGTTTGTAGTATACATGAAAATATACTTTGGTTTTACGAAAGTCGAATAAGTAGTATATCAAAATATATTTCGGTTCCAAAATGGTTAAACGGATAGTATATTAAATATACTTTAGTCGTCAAAATAATCGTTTTCGGTAGTATATGAAAAGTATACTTTGGTTTTATAAATAACATATTAAACTATGCTTTGGTTTTATAAATAACATATCAAACTATCTTTTAGTAATTAACAAAATATATGTTGTTTTGTACAATATCACACATGAGAGTTTATCAAACTATACTTTTGGGAGTATAACAAAATATACAATAAAATGTGATTTAAGAATTCAACCAAACCTTAGTGCATCAAAATACACCTAGGAGACTATAGAAATACCACGAAGGCAATCCCTATTTGGATAAAATATCGGTTTCTGACATTCCATAAACAACAGGAATGGGGTGTCAAATCCTATAGTGCTATATCATACTACTAATCGGTCTGGTGAACATAAAATAAGTACAATTCAACAATTAATTTTATAATCTTTGAAAAATCAGTGTTTAAACCATAAATAATCATTCAGTTTGTCAAAAGATAAGTACTAATATGTATAATCAATTATACTTTGAAATCATGAACATAACAAATAGGTACACATGCTTCACCCCAAAACATTGAAAACAGTAAAGAGGGGACTATGTACTCACTTGAGGATGCTTAGAAGTCTTGAATAACAACTAAGCAAAGCTAGAGGGATCACAGAATCAAACGGCACCTAATATAGGTAACTAAGTAAATAAATCAGACCTATATCGGAAGATCGGATAGAACGAGGTTTCGTAAACCAAATGAGTATAGGAACTCATGTAATATGGTTTAACCATTCCTACATCCTAAATCAAAACCTAACCTAAATGCTTACGACCCAATACGACCCGTTTAGGTATCTTACGCTACTTTAACGCGTCGTTCGCGTAAAATGCGTTCGGATCGCCTAACTAGTCCTATGAAAAGTATTATATGCCTTAACAAGTATAATAATGTTGCCTAATCAGTTTAGATGTCAAAATTTATGTTACATATGCTTAAAATGAATTTATGCGTAAAAGGGCATTTTGGTCATTTACCTAAGGCATATAAACTACCTATCATACAACTACTTAAACGAAGTGACCATAAGGTATAACCTCGGAAGGTTATTCCCTATACAACTATGGTCACAAAATATGTTTGGTCGAATCCTAATGATTGACCAAACGGGTCGGGTTCGAAAGTCTAAGCGGTTGTTTAGACCGCTTATCTTACGACCCTATATAAGCACTAATCTAAAAGTGATGAGCTAAACATGTTAAAACATGTTTAACAAAGTTTGAAAACAAGTTTGATATCAAGACAAAGGGGTTTGGTTGCAAATTACACAAGAATACGCATTTTGACCGAAACTATGACTCGTCACTACACCTAAATAACGTGGTAATCAGTAGGTATAGTCACAAGAGACTATAACCATCGTGATTACACTCACGTTACGAAGTTCAAACGAACTTCATGTTGACCAAAGACGGGTCAAAGCAGAAAGTCAAACACTGTTTGACTTTCACGCTTAAAAACGCGTAAAAGAACGAAAGAATGCTTACAACGGGTCCAAGAAATGGAGGTTTGATCTAATTATTCTCAGGTATGAAGTCTATAACTTCAACTTAGAGAACAAAATCAGATCAAAGGTGAGTTTGCAAATGAAATGGAAGGGGTATATATAGATTTCGGAGAACCGTTAGGATCGTTTCTCGCAAATCGTGCTTTGATCTTGACCTTACAAGTGGGCACATGGTTTTCAAAACCATGGGAATACTTAACCATCAAATTCCAGCCTATAGAGTGCAAAACCTTGGGTTAAAACCATCAAAACCTCAAAAATGGACCAAGTTCAATGAATCTGCCAGAAATTTCAAAAATGGTCCTTGCACTTGTAAAACTTGATTTTTGGCACTTTTAAGCCCCGATAACCCCATTTCAAGGCTCTAAAATAAAGTTAAAGTATAGGGAACTTGAAATGTGCTAAAAAATATCTCGGATGTCGGTTCGTTTGGTCGTACGGTTGCGTTGTTCGGTTAACTACGACGGAAATCGTAACGAACGCAAAAACGATCCAAATTACGCGACGAATGGAATTTCATCATGCCAATCACTAAAATAAAATATTTTAATTATTACATAAATTTTTGGATGTCCAGATATATTCAGAACGTAAGATATGCGCGAAAATGCAAACTTATGCACTTTTTGACGCTTTTAGTCCCAGAATGACCAAAACGTTTATTTTAGCATACCGAACACCTCAAAGCCTATTTCTAAACTATGTAAAGGATATTTATGGTATGTTTAACTTATGATCAAGTTCCAGAATGTTCGTTACCACACGAATCGGCATACTTTCGCAGTTTGACACAAATAGTCCCTGCGATCGAATAAAGTTGATTTCAACACACCAAACCATCCAAAACTTATTTCTAAGTTATGTAGAGGTTATTTAAGGTATGTTAAGCCTATGTCACTGTTCCAGAGTGTTTGTTGCATTAAACTGGTTATATTTACGCATCAGTTCGCTTATAACCTTCCAAAAAGCGATTTAGAGCTCGAAATCGAACAAGAATTGATATGTGCAAACGATACACATATTTATACAAATCTCAAGTATGAAACACAATATTTCACTGGTTTGGTATTTGTATGATGGTTGAAGTGACACAGGTGTCACTGACAGGTGGTCCGTAGGACAACCCTTAAAAGAGCTAAATATGTGCACAACTAATACTTTACTTGGTTAATTGTGGAAATTTGGTAACTACGGTACGTTGGTATTTGCAGGTGTTAAAGTGCTTAAAAGATGGATATTATGAAGCTTGGATGGATGCTAGATGATGGTGGAAACAAGAATGGAAGATTCCACTTGAATTGAAGCAAACAAGAAGAAATATAACATATTGCACCGTAACCTACGGCAAGTGCCGTAGGTTACGGCTCCCATCACTTGATAGAAGAACACTGCCGTAAGGCAGTGTATGACTGCCGTAAGAAACAAATTGGCACCATAACCTACGGCGCCATCCGTAGGCTACGGCGCCTTATGCTGATGCGCTGACATGCTGACTGCCGTAAGCTACGGCGGGTGCCGTAGCTTACGGCGCCGACTGGCTCCCTAATGTAACTTATGTACTAAATGCCATTTGTTGGGGTTTTTATGGTGTCTCATGATATTTTTTCCGTTACACAATCATTGGCAACGATTTTGGGAAGCATCTTTGGAGATTGGGAGCTTGAAGAACACTTGTTAATCTAGTTTTTATGTTGGTGATTCCTTTGAACATTAAAACAGGTATGATGATGTTGATTCAAGCCATGAGTGGCTAAACACTTTGTGGTCATCTTTGGTGGAAGGTTTTGTGTAAGACGTTATGCTTTAATTCCGTATTTCTAGAATAACAACTTCATCTTTATGATTTATTTGTTATGGTGTGTGATTGATGGTTAGTAAATTGTTGATTCTTATGCTAAACTAATTAGAAACCATACGTTCTTGGTGCCGTTGGCAATCGAGATATCATGGGTATAGTTAGGCTTGGGTAAGGGTTGATTGATCATCGTGTAACAACCTCACATTCTAGGAATCTGAGTACTCAGTTCCCTTTCATCACTGCAATTAATCACACATGAACTATGTCTATGTAGTTCTTTCTAGTGGAACGATAGCATAAATGTCAAAGCAAACCGGAAACTGAAGATGTTCATTTGTCTCCAATTTGTTTACAACCAAAACTTGTCCTTTGCAATTTAATTAGTTAATTTTAGTTTTAAAACCAATTCAATCAAATCAACTCTTGAATTTTACTTTATTTGCAATTAGTTTAATTTTAGTCAAGTTAGATATACTTCCAAATAACACATTTTCCACAAACTCCCTATGTTCGATACCCACTTGCCACTATCTATTTAGTAGTAATTGGATTAAATTTGATTGTGACCACGATATCACATCAAATTTTGGCGCCGTTGCCGGGGAGTAGTGCGCAACGTGTGTTATTTTTGATCGTTTTAAGTTTGTTATTTTTTTGGTTTATGCTGGGTGTGTTAGTGTGCAGGTATTTACAGGTGCATGCGTACTAGAAGCTCTCACCAACTATCACCATTGGCGTTTGATCCGGAAATTGAGCGAACATTAAGAGGAAATAGAATTTTGCTAAGGGAAAACAGAATCAGCGGATCACCAACAACACCAACTACACCAATTACACCACTGAGATACATGGATCCACCGCCACCACCACCCACTACGGGTGAACCTATACCACCCACTACGGGTGAACCTATACCATCATCCACTCAACCTTCACCAAATACTACCATGCCTAAAACTACTACCGAACCTACTCCACCTCATGATGTTACACCAACCAACACCACACAACCCATTATCACTCAAGAAGAACCGACCATTACTTTTAACCCTTCTACTACAATTCCACCTCTCGCCCATTTCTTCCCAGGTGCGGGTCAATCGTATTCAAACTATACAATAGCACCAAACTCAACCATTGTCCATGCTACTGCTACTATTAGACCATCGAACCAGTCGGGTTTCCAATATTCGACTTTTCCATTTGGGCAATCTTCGGGTATAGAGGGAGACGGATATGATGAGGGGTATGAGGATTTTGAGGGTTATGATGAAAACGGTTATGCATATGGGGGTGATGGAGATCAAGGGGAGTTTGCTTATGTACAAGGTCAAACTCAAGGAATGTCAAGTGTTGGTGGAATGCCACAACAACAACTTATACCACAACATATTCGGCCAAGACCACAAGGGCCACAAGTGCAACGCCCTATACCATTGCAACAAGTTCGACCACCAAATGCAAAACCATAATTCCAAAGGCCAATTCAATACCCACCGATGCCACAACAACAGTTTCAACCACCATTCGCACCACCAGGGCCTATACAAAGACCAATGGGTCCTATCCGTCCAAGGGGTCGGTTGGGTGTACCAAGAAGACATCTTAGAGAACATGCGAGAGGCATTGAAGCGCATTTTAGGCCGGTGATTACTCACAATCCTTCACCGGTAGTGATTCCTCACAACAATCAAGGAAGAACTTTTGAAGTGAGAACCAATTCGTTACAAAGTTTGCCAAAATATAAGGGTCTAGCAACGGAGGAGCCTTATTTTCATTTGGAGGCCTATGACTCGATTTGCAATACTCTTAGGAGTCAAGGTTTTTCGGCCGATGATGTCAAATTAGTCTTGTTTCAATTTTCGTTGGAGGACAAGGCAAAGAAGTGGTTTTACACTCTACCTTCAGCATCTATTTACACTTGGGCGGAGATGCAACAAATATTTTTAGACGAATTTTACACCGCTCAAAAGACCAATGATGCTAGGAAGGGGTTGATGATTTTTCAACAACAACAAGGTGAAATGTTTCATGAAGCCTTTGAGCGTTTCAACATGATGATCAAGAATTGCCCTCATCATGGAATTGAACCTTGGGAATTGATGAATTCTTTCCACGAGGGGTTAAGTGCTGAAGATGCTCGTGATTTAATGTCCATCACAAATGGGACTTTTGGAACAAACTACGAGCATGACGATTGGGAGTTCTTGGAGCAAATGGCAATTACTTCAAAGAGAAAAGCTCAAGCATCAAGGAGAGCTTTACCGGCTGTTACCCAAACTCAAGTGCATGCGGTAGACGATGGTAATGTTCAAACCTCTAACCAAATTTATGATGTTTGTGCTATTTGCAATGAAATAGGGCATGCAGCTGAAAATTGCCAAGGAGTGGAAGGGCAATATGAAGAGGTTCAAGCGGTATAAGGTCAAGGAGGGGGTGGTAGAAACTACAACATGAATTCTAATACTTACCACCCCGGGTTGAGGAACCACCCAAATTTTCGGTATGGGAACCCTTCAAATCAAGCTAACCCGAATTTTCAAGGAAGCCAAGGTAACTTTGGTTCACGCCAACCTTATAACAATCAAAGTGGATATCGAGGTGGGAACAACCAAGGCTATCAAAGGCAATACCAAACGGGACAAGAACAAGGGGGGTCTTCGGGTGGAAACGAGATGATGGAAATGTTAAAAAGCATGCAAGCAGAGATGCAAGCAGAGATGCAAAAGAGAAATCAAATGGATTACGCTTGCATACAAAAGGATGAAGCCCGAGATAAAGCAATTCAAACTTTGACCACCCAAATGGGTCAACTCGCAACCGAAGTGGCAGACTTGAAGAAAAACAAAGGTCAATTACCAAGGGACACTAAGGTAAACCCGTCTCATAGTACTTCTAGAGGTAACAATGTTAATATTCATCATGTAAGTGTTTTGAGAAGTGGGAAAGAGTACAAAACCAATCCTTCACCGGATTTGGTTGAGGGGGTGGTTGAAGACATAACGGGTCAAGATAGTGAGGAAGAAAATGAGCCAACTATTATTTCTTCTAAAACACCCAATTTTGAAAAACCCGAAATTAATAAAGAAAAAGAAAAGAAAAGAAAATGAGGATGCGGGATCTAGTCAAGTACCATTTCCCTCGGCTTTATTAGATCCGGGTAAGAAAAAATTTATTTCAAAACGGGGCCCTCAAAAAGAAGAAATGTGGGAGGTTTTTAAGTAAGTTAAAATTAATCTTCCTTTACTTGAAGCAATAAAACAGGTACCCTCTTACACCAAGTTTTTGAAAGAATTGTGTTCCCAAAAGAGGCAACAAAAAGTGCCTAAATTGGTTGACTTGACGGAGCGGGTAAGCGCGGTCTTGAAAGGAGATCTTCCTCCTAAGCTACAAGATCCGGGAACGCCTCTTATCAATATTCAAGTTGGAAATTTTCAAACTGCAAGGGCGTTATTAGATCTTGGGGCCAGAGTAAGCATCTTACCGGGGGGGGGGGTTATATGACCAATATGACTTTGGTCCATTGAAACGGGTTGAGACAACGGTGGTATTAGCCGATTTGTCTCATAAACTTCCTCGGGGTATTGTACGGGATGTGATAGTTAAAGTTGATGAGTTTTATTATCCTGTGGATTTTCTTGTGCTAGATTACTCATCCACGGACCCAATTCAACAACAAAATGTTATCTTGGGTTGGCCGTTTTTGAACACTGCACATGCCGTTATTGATTGTCGATATGGTACAGTCGACATGACATTCGGTAATAGAAAGATGAGATTAAATGTTTTTACTAACGGTGCTAATGTTTATGGTGGTGAGTGTTTTCTAGCAGATTTCATAGATGGATACGACCCAAAGGAGTTCGAGGAAGAGATTTTGGGTTCTTGTGTTTGTGATGTGTCTTTGCAGGTTCATGCATGTCAGTTAGAAAATGGAAGAGAAGGAGCAAGAGGCTCTTGCGGTGAAAGAAGGAAGACCGCCATGGACCTACCAAACTGATACTTTACCGGTGGGAATTGATTCAGGTACAAAACCTTCCTTGGAATGTCCACCAAATGTGGAATTGAAAGAGCTACCAAAACATTTAAAGTATGCATTTTTGGGGGAGAATGACACCTTACCGGTGATCATTGCTTCCAATTTGGCGGTAGCTCAAGAGGAGGAATTGCTACGGGTTTTGAAGGCTCACAAGACGGCAATTGGGTGGACGATAGCCGACTTGAAAGGTATTAGCCCATCCATTGTGATGCCTAAAATCATTACAAGTGAAGATGCGAAGCCAACCCGTGAAACACAAAGAAGGTTGAACCCGAATTTGAGAGAAGTGGTCAAGAAAGAAGTGATCAAGTGGTTGGATGCGGGGATCATTTATCCTATTTCGGACAGTGCGTGGGTAAGTCCGACTCAGGTAGTGCCTAAAAAGTCCGGCTGTCACACCCTGGCTTTTGCGGAAGCGTGGGTTTATTATGGTGTGACTTCTTAATACCATAGCTTAATCACAACAAAGCTATATGAAAATAAAACCATGAAGATCATCCATTGATTAAAGTTTTAAAACATAATACCACAACATTGTTTAAAGTTGACACACGCAACGAGTTACAACCCAACAAAATAAAAACATTGTTCATACGACATAACCATAAACATAAAATAGACACCGTTTAAGACTTGCGACTCGTCCAGGTAAGAGTCACAATCCCTAAACGTGGATGACCTCATAACTCTTACGCAGCTTAATACCCTTGCATACTTAGCCAGATCCGTTAATTTCCTGAAATACATGTAAGTTGAAAAATCAACATAAAGTTGAGCGAGTTCATGGGAAAGTGAGTATGTAAAACCTTTAAAGTACGTCCCAATGTAAAAATGTTTAAGTACGTCCCGATGTAAAAATGTCCCTGGTATGTAGCAATAAGGAAAAAGAGATCACCATTGGGTTGCAAAGCCAATGATATGTGTGAAGTGATGCAGGAAGACTCAACCCTAGCGGATTTGTGCGTCGGGCACTTAGTCACCACCTGGTCCATTAAGCGGGCTCAGGGGTTGGGCTCGCTACACCCAGATAGATCTACCGCTTTCGACCCTCGGTCCTATAATGAGGATTAATTGCCTCAAGTTGCGCCTACTCACTTATATGATCTGTACTTCCTAACCCTCCTTAAGCTAACCATACCATGTAAAAAGTATTCGTAATCATAGTAACATGTATTTCACCCCCGCAGTATAAAAACTGAAAACAGTTAAGAGAAAAAGAGGGACATGAACTCACTGGAGTGCGTCTCGAATAATCCGTCCCAAAGTAACTTGATGCGTGACGACCTACACGTACTAACTTCTATTAGACGGACGGCCGTGCCTTGGCTTAAGGTCTAAGTGTCTTTGGGAAATAGTTAGACAACTATTTCGTGTGTACACTTCTTAGTTATTTAAAGTTATATTCCTTCCCAAGGAAGGGGGTTTTAATACATGTGCGTTTTAGAAATTCCGAAATATATTATTAAGTCTCACTTAATAAAATATATTTTATTTCATTTGTCTAAAATATCCTATCTCCAAAATATAAATATTTTTTCCCCAAAAATATTATATTTTATTCCACATAATTTCCAAAATAATACTTTTATCAAAATACGCTTTTAAGAGTATTTTCCGAAAAATACGTAAGTTACATTTTACAGTTCGCGTGGTAATAAAAATACTGGTGTAACTTAAATATTTATTGTGAAGGCGTTAGTATTATTTTGGGGTCGTTAATACTCATTATGTTCCAGTAATATTATTTTTACTCTAAAAATAATATATAGTTCACAAGATAATCATAAATCACGCAAGTGTTTTACTGTGAAATATATATTCTAAATATATATTTGGTAAGTTTTATTTAAGAAAATCCACCTCCGACGCTTGGTCATTTGATAAAAAAAATCATGGCGAAGTTTGTTTGGAAAACAAGTCAAAAATATATTCATAACACTTGTCACCAAAAATATTCTAAGTGTTATTTTCTGGAAAAAATTCGCCAGAGTTTCCTCTGTAACTGGAGGTGGCCACGCTTACTAGCGTATCATTTTCTTTTAAAAATTCAACCAATAAATTTTCCGTCATCAACAAACAATATTCAAACCTGTCAAAAGTATACATAAATCGCAAACACATGAACTTGCAAGTTGTGTAAAATCATGTAGTAACTTTTCAACACATTTAGTGGATCTTTCCATCTCTAAAAATAAAATCATTTTCTTGAAACTCTTATTTTTAAAGAAAATGCAAGTTTACATCTTCTTGGTCAAAATTACAAAAATATTTCTTTGTTAAATCCTTTCGTTACACAAGTGTCTACACACTTTTTGGTTCACAAAAATGTCTTTATTTCAAGAAAGATCCGGCTTTTAAAATATGATTTCATCATACACTTGGTTCTTCAAAAATACCACTTGTAGATCCTTAGATCTACTAGTTTAGAATTCCATTTCATAAGAAAAATCGTTTTTACACAAGTTCATGTTTGTGAGTGAAAGGGTTCGTCATTTAGTTATTTTTACACTAAACATAGTGCTAGTTCATGTTCCATGAACATGACCTAGCGTGGTTAGATGACGATCCGTTCCCCTACTAGCATCCAACAATAATAAATAACCATAACAAAACAAGTTCCATAAGTTTTACACTAATATTTACTCATTAACCACCATATCCATCATTCTAACAAGACTTTTAGTTTAGTTTTCGCATGTTCATGAATTTTATCCGTTAAACTTCTCATTAACCACTTTAAATATGAACAAGAAGATGTTTAGAATCACTTACAACTAGCTCAAGGCTAGGGAAGAAACTAGACGAAAAATGGGTGGTTAATAGCGTCATAGAGAGGTCCTTGCGATTCCGTAAGCACCGGGTCTCCTCGTATGAGCTCTAACACCTTGGTATGTATATAAAATGCCTAGATCAAAATTGAAAAGTGATGGTGGGTGTGTATGTATGTTCGGCCGAGAGTATTAGTGAGAGGGGAGAGAGAGTTCACTTTTTGTGTTGTTGTTGCAAATGAAGGTCTAATTCACCAAGTATTCTTATAGACCATATTATATATTTGTCCATGGTGTAATATGTTTAGTGGATATTAGACAAAGCAAATTAAATAATTATAAATTGTAAAGGTGGTGTCCCCTAAATGGGACGATCGGTTATGGGGGGGGGGGGATAATTGGTTTGGTTCAATTTCAACTAAATAGGTTAGTTATATTTAGTTAATTAGGTATTTAAATTAGAGTATTATGTGTGCAGTAATTTATAACGGGTGTTAGGGTATTCGGGGACCCTAACTAGCTCAGAAAAAGAAAAAATAGTGTCCATGTCAATATTTTTATGTTCCGGGTAAAGTCCGGTTGTTCGGTTGGATATTAATCCGTTAAAGTGCTTAATAAGCTTTTAAAGTGTCGTTAATAATATTTTTAGTGACACAATTTATTCAAGACACTTTGGAAAGTGTCTAGTATTATTTTCCCATGTTTTTTGTACTTTACTAGTTAGTTTTAAATGCTGAATTTTTATTTAAAGTGCAGAATTTTGTACTCAAAGTACGTTTTAGGTACATCCGGTCACTATAACTATCACCTAGTGATGCAGTTCTACAATCCTCACTTCCCTACACTCTCTACTAGTGTAGTAATCTATTCCCGGCTCACACTGGCCTTAGAGACAGTGCCTGTCTGATGCTGGTTATGTCAGCATGTTTACTGGGTTATCCGTATAGTGTTCTCACTGTGCTTTTGTGCATCAAGGTTGTCACTGATGTTTGTGTATAAATAATAGAGTGACAGTATAAAATGTGATGCATGCGTATGTATGTATCAGAAATCAGCAAGCAGTTTAATCACAACTGTAAGCAATCACAGTAATTAAGCAGTAATTAAATATTAATTAATTCATACGGATACCTGGTTGGGTGAGGGTTGTCACATTCTCCCCCCGTTAAATAAATTTCGTCCTCGAAATTTATACTACCTTACTCCTTAGATTAAGTCAAACACGTATGTATATGAATAATATCGAAGTAGATAATCATCAAATCGAAACAAACATTACTCACATTAGGTGAGTCCAAGAATATATAGCAACCCGAATCCTAGGGTTGAAAGGTGTGTGCTGCTAGCATTGGGTGTCAAAGTACAAGACGCATTCGACGTATAGTCTCGTGTAATCCAGCTAGCAGCGGTTCCACAAAAGTGGAGTTTTGACTAATAAGATTTTTAAACGATTGGTTGCAATATGCAACCGAGTTTTCACAAACCATAGCACCCGCTATATGAACTCAAAAGCATCAACTCAGCGTAATAGTAAAATGATCTGTCAACTCCTGAAGAAATGTCTGGTAAGGATTAGTGTGTTGACATATTTGAATGGTGAAGATACACCGAATGGAATACAAGCGAATCTGGTGTATCATTGTCTTGATTCGTAGTTGCATCAGAAATGTTTAAATGATAAATCAAACAAAGATATGCATGGTCTCGTGTAAAACGATTACCATGATTAGCACAAGCAACAAGTTTATGATGACACCGCAAGGTGTCGTAACGGCATTACCCAATAATAGTGGTGACTGAACAAGTTTACTGTGTTTGGAATCAAATGAGAGTGTACTGAGGCAATCTGAAGGTTTGATTTATACCATGTTATAGAGTTTCCAATTAAATACTGAACATCAAAGAACCACTGTTTCCAATCGAAGGTGAAAAGTAATAAGTATCGCAAGGCATTTGATTGACAACGAAAGAATCGTTAGGAGGTACATTGTGCTTATGAAACGAATATATGTACCATTGCCTTAACACACAATTGTGTTGAGACCGCTTTGATCGTGAAGATCCAAAATGGATTGTTAACAACTAAATAGGGAATTAAATCCGTGTACGAAGTGAGTAACCAATTTAGCGCAAGCTTCAATTTTGTGAAAAATTATCACCGCAAGGTATCGAAACAGTTCAAACGTTTTAGTGGAGTCATAGACCAACCAAATCTACTAAGACTCGAAATGAAAGAATCTTTGCAAAAATAGTTGAATATGATGCTCCCAATACATCATATAGCGTTTCAAGTTAAACCTGTGAACTGGATAAGTTCAAGCAATTGAACTTGGTTTCAACGTAACCCGACAATGTATGTATCAACAAGGAATTCTCGGTATGGTAGAAAAATAAACCATGAGTGTAACTTGAAAGAAAGCGGTTTCAAGAAAGTGTGTTGACTTGGTAGCAGAAGAGTCAATAATAACAATAATGTAGGTCATTCGAATCACGAATCAGTGATTAGGTTTGGCAAGGTAATATTTAAATTTCAATGAAGTGTTCGTTCGAAACAAAACCACATGCGTAGCAAATGATGCATGTGTGTCATGAAAGTTTCCGAGTACTGAAACAATGAGTACTTGCTAAAATGAAGAAGTGACCAAGTATCGAAATAAATGTGTGTTCGCTCTCACCGAAGAAAATTAATGTGATGCAACTACCATTAAGGGGGGTAGAGATGCAAACGTCTACTCGCTAGAAGTAAAAGGAGTTCAAGTACTTCCGGTTTGGTCAACAGAACTGACATATATGTCAGGTTAATGGTGTCTGCTTGTGTCAACGGATGTGGTTCCTAAGTAACAACCTTCACGAGTTTTGAACCTGGGTTCCCAAGGTCCTAAGTATATATCTTCTAGATCTTCAAGGTTCGTATTCTGTGTAAAACGATTGTGTGCATTGTGTAGGAAACACCATTCCTGTGCACGTTTAAAACAAGTCATTGTCCCACAATTTCACCCTGGTATACTTTCTTCCTGAATTTCACTGCTACCGACGCTCGTTTGTCGACCAGTTGTGTAATAGTAGTTGGGTCCTCACAGTCAGTTATGTAAGAAGTTCGTTAATTCTCAGCAAGAGCCACCGACTCAGGTTGGCTAGCTCGTCCGACTCCCGGTCATTTGAAAGCCATTCGTCCTTTCTTTTGACGAGCAGAACTGAGGTTATCCGAAACAAACGTTTTGGTCTGTTATCTTCCTTCTCTATCAACCACTGGGGTTGCACTGTCAATCCTTGCATCTCCGAAAATGTAAGTCGCTGTGGTGCATCGACTACAGGTGCGATGCCTGGAAGTAAATCGATGCAAAAATTCGACTTGTCGTTGAGGAGATAATTCTGGCTAGTCTTCGAGGAAGACTTCAAGATATTTTCCGATCACGGGGGTATCTTCGAGTTCCAGTTCTTTGACTCCCTTGTCCCCGACATGAGCCAGATAACAACACATTCTTCCCACAACAACTTTCGTGCCTTAAGCAATTCATGATCGGTGGTGGCGTATCCTGCTTCGTGAGTCACAATCGTTCCTTCATTCGTCATCGAGGTGCGGATATCAACTTCCGCTCGATCGCTTGCCAACTAGTACATCCAATTACCACGTTGAAGCTTCCCAACTCAACGGGCAATAGATCTAGCGTAAACTTACGCTCTCCAGGTTCTATCGTGCCGATTCCAGTTGCTGCGTTGGCTTCCACTAGCTTCCCCTAAGCTAGTTCTAATGGGTACTGGAATATCTACTTACTTGCTACTTAAACCAATTATGCTCTCGAGCTCTAGAAGTGCGAATCGTAAAATTTGCAACAGTATTTGCCAATACAGATGCATAACATTGCGTAATATGGGACGTACCGATATCCTTTCCAGTACTCCTGGCGTGCTTCCCTAGCTCCAGCGTGGAGCTTTCATCCTTGTGCCTGATCGTTCTTAGGGAAATGTCTTCTGAAATGCTTTTTGCTTCCACAGTTTAAACATCCTCGAGCACGTTTCTGTTTATCACTCATTCTGCCTCGATAATTATCATTGTCGTTGTCCCCTTCGTGATTCTCACTACCGTCTTGGCCCCTATTACTATGTTCAGTATTTTGCCAACAAGTTTCCTTAACATGTCCCACCTTGCCACAGTTACCACAATTTCCATATTTGCATCGCCCGACATGATAACGTAAACAATTGTCGCACATAGGTAGGATACCCTTGTAATCTTTTCCCTTCTTGGCCTTCTTCTTGTTACTTACCCGAGTAACCATCTTGAAATTTGCGAGCTTTCTCTTGTTATCCCCAGATGCCTCTATAGCAGTCTCCTTTTTCTCCTCCGTAGTGGAAAATTCTCCTCGTCTAACTGCTTCTTCCGTGAGTGCCATGCCTATGTTGATAGCCTCGGTGATCGTTGAGGGTTTTGATGTTGTTACCAGGCTTAGAATCTGCGGTGCCAATCCCCTTATGAACTGTTCAATTCTCTTAAAATCTGGTGCCCCCAGGTGTAAGGCAACTTGTGATAATTCGTTAAATCTCTGCACATACTCCGCTATCTTTGGTCCTTCCATTTTCAAGTTCCACAGTTCTGTTTCCAACTTTTGGACTTCTGCCCTCGAGCAATATCTACGCAGCGGTCTCGCCCATTATCCGAAGTTGATGGTTCCACCATGACAGAGCCTCATCCACCAATAGTCCAGTTATATACTTGACTTGATGTTCGGGGTCACATTTGCTCAATCGTAAAACAGAATCTGTCTTTTCGACCCAGCGCACGAGGGCTAAGGCCCCCCCAGTGCCGTCGAACTCTGAGGTTTGTGGTCCAAGAACTGCTTGTAGGTGCATCCTATGATGTAAGCAACATTATTCGCGTAAGGCCTTAGCAAGGCACTCGTGGAATTGTCCAAACGTTTTGTAATGTGTCTTAAAGGACTAGAAATTACCGTTGGGGGGGTTATTTCCCGAGGTACCTCTGCTGCAATCGGAGCGACGGGCCTCGTACCGTGCGATGGCTTGTAAGAGGCGCTCTTGCATTTCTGCCTCTGTTGTCGGTAGAGGGTTGTTGATATCGGTGTTCCCTTGAGTCGACATCTTCCTAGAAGAAGGTCGGTTAGGTCAGGTCTAAATTGCTTCGTGTGTGCATTTGGTTGTTTAGTGGTCATAAGTACATACACATAACAGGTTACCATATCAACCAATCAAATAATGGTATAATCATAGTATAACCAAGTAATTTGGTAATTATTTTTAATGAGAGCATAGCAGGTAAGCACGTAGTATTATAATTAGAGCACAAACACACAGATCAATGACGTGCTTAGCGAAGACCTAGCGACTGAGCTTTCATTGGTTATTGGCCACAAAGTGTTGTCGCATGTTTAAAGGTGATTGGGCTTTCATTATCCTTCGGCCACAATCACTGTGTCTAACAAAATGTATCACATCGAAAGGGACACAGGGCCACCCTACCCTTGTCCAATAAGTATATTAGTGCATCAAAATTTCGTAATCAGAAGTGGTCCTCAAAAGTCTCCGCAATCCCGGCTTATCTTTAGTGGCTTTACCCAAGTGTAATGCAATCCGCATAATCCAGAAACCAACTATACTGGTGACTGAGGAGGAGGAGGAGGGAAGAAAAGTAAACTGTTAACATGTGTGAGTCCCTCCTCGAGCTTGTATATACGTTGTAGTAACTATCTGCTCTGCCGATCGATAGTAAAGAAATGAGTATCAGAATCCCAGGAATCGGTGTAGTAGCAACGGTCGAGAGCGTAAAAGGAACCTTGACGTATGTGTCGGATCAAAGTATGCTGGTAAAAGACAGGGTGGAGGACGTGGTGTCTTACATAAACTTTTCTGACAAAATGTTGTCTTGTGATGTAGTCATTTAAATCATGTTTTCGGTTATGTAATGTTTTGCATTTGAACTTGCCAATTGTGGTGTCAGCTCAAGCTCCAACGTTCTGCGACTCATATCCTCAAACTGTAGTTGATGTTACAGGAGCAACTCATCTCTTGTGTGGCCTCCATAATGTAAGGGACGGTAAGGGTCTCAAGTTAGCATAGTGTGTTTATAGGAACCATCAAATCGGCTCATCGAGCGTTGTAGAGGTGAATGTAGCAAGCGGTGCGTCCCGTAGAAAATGCTGCTGTAGCAAAAAGGTTCGTTATGTGGGTACCGACCTGGAGCATCTATCCGGGGTGCGGGCATGTCCTGAAAGAAAATGATAGGCATGATGGCGCAATGGGCGTTGGTCTTCACAGGGGAAAGGAGCAACATTAGTGGTTATGGGTGCACAAACTAACGTTTCAACTAATAAGAAGATCATCAGATGCAGGTAATGGGTCAGGTATAAGGGTGCAATGTCTGGTAATGCCAAAAGAAAACAGGGTAATAATCAAGCAAGTGTGCAGAACCAGCAGTTGCAGCGTCAAGCTGACCCAAAAGGTGCAGAAGCTAGCTCAAAAGTAGGCTCTGGGTCGCGTAATGGTGTGGTGCCTCGAGCAGGTGATAGAGCAGCAGCCATGTCGTCGTCTTGTGTCAGTAGTAGAATGCTGTACTCCAGCTGTTTGTATGGTTGTAGGTATCACAGACTCAAAGGAGTCTGAATGCATGCTAGATCAGATGATGGCGTGTTAACAGGGGTCTGAAGAAGTGGAGTTAGTAACAGTGTTTTCATTTAATTTTCCATTATCATGGGTGTCAGTAGAAGGACCATCAGTAAACATGTCTACGTCATCATTAATCGTTCGTCGAGTAGCCCACCTCTGGAAGGAATGTCCACAGGAGGCGCATTGCCGCGGATTGGAGCCATAGTGTGCTCACCACCGGGATGACCAGTGATGAAGTGGTCATGGATCGAAACAATAGTGACAGAAGATTCTTGTCAGAGAAGCCATTAGCATGGGTAAAGTATTACCAGAATCTGGTAGCGCGGACTGTTGAAAGTCGTCCTCGTCCCTGGTTGGCATATCAGGATCACTCACAGTGTTTTCCGTAAATATCTCTGGCACAGATGCAGTCTCCTTATCCGTGGCGGTGGCCGTAGGGCCGCTATCATCTGACAATTCGTTCCCTGAGGAAGGTGATGTGTGTGCCAGTATATAGTAGTCATAGCATGTATACCAATAGTAGTTATTAGCAATTAGTGTATGCAAATATTCACCACGTGTGCACGTATATCAATAATCATTAATTAAGCAGTAACAATGTACGCATGTAATCATCCTAGTCTTCCCCAGACTATCCTCTCAGCCTCTCAGACTGAACTTCCTAGTCTCTCAGACTATAATCTCCCAATCTCTCAGATTGAATTCTCAATCTCTCAGACTAAAATCTCCCAGTCTCTCAGACTAATCTCCTGGTCTCCCTGACCTAATTTTTCCTGGTCTCTCCGACCTAATTTTTCCTGGTCTCCCCGACCTAATTTTTTTCCCCAGTCTCCCCGACTGGACTCCCTCAGTCTCCTCGACTGAGCTACAAATTTAAATTTGGGAATGTGTATTTGTGCCTTTTTGTTTGTAAAAAGGTTTGTTCCCTGGATCTGGACGTATAGTGTATGCAATGTAAAAGTGTTTGAAAACGTTTTCGTGAGAGCCCTGATGATCATAGTCTAGACTCGAGAAAGAATCCTAGTTCGCTATGATCAAGGCTCTGATACCAAGCTGTCACACCCTGGCTTTTGCGGAAGCGTGGGTTTATTATGGTGTGACTTCTTAATACCATAGCTTAATCACAACAAACCTATACGCAAATAAAACCATGAAGATCATCCATTGATTAAAGTTTTAAAACATAATACCACAACATTGTTTAAAGTTGACACATGCAACGAGTTAAAACCCAACAAAATAGAAACATTGTTCATATGACATAACCATAAACATAAAATAGACACCGTTTAAGACTTGCGACTCGTCCAGGTAAAAGTCACAATCCCTAAACGTGGATGACCTCATAACTCTTACGCAGCTTAATACCCTTGCATACTTAGCCAGATCCGTTAATTTCCTGAAATACAGGTAAGTTGAAAAATCAACATAAAGTTGAGCGAGTTCATGTGAAAGTGAGTATGTAAAACCTTTAAAGTACGTCCCAATGTAAAAATGTTTAAGTACGTCCCGATGTAAAAATGTCCCTGGTATGTAGCAATAAAGAAAAAGAGATCACCATTGGGTTGCAAAGCCAATGATATGTGTGAAGTGATGCGGGAAGACTCAACCCTAGCGGATTTGTGCGTCGGGCACTTAGTCACCACCTGGTCCATTAAGCGGGCTCAGGGGTTGGGCTCGCTACACCCAGATAGATCTACCGCTTTCGACCCTCGGTCCTACAATGAGGATTAATGGCCTCAAGTTGCGCCTACTCACTTATATGATCTGTACGTCCTAACCCTCCTTAAGCTAACCATACCATGTAAAAAGTATTCGTAATCATAGTAACATGTATTTCACCCCCGCAGTATAAAAACTGAAAACAGTTAAGAGAAAAAGGGGGACATTAACTCACTGGAGTGCGTCTCGAAATAGTCCGTCCCAAAGTAACTTGCTGCGTGACGACCTACACGTACTAACTTCTATTAGATGGACGGCCGTGCCTTGGCTTAAGGTCTAAGTGTCTTTGGGAAATAGTTAGACAACTATTTCGTGTGTACACTTCTTAGTTATTTAAAGTTGTATTCCTTCCCAAGGATGGGGGTTTTAATACATGTGCGTTTTAGAAATTCCGAAATATATTATTAAGTCTCACTTAATAAAATATATTTTATTTCATTTGTCTAAAATATTCTAACTCCAAAATATAAATATTTTTTCCCCAAAAATATTATATTTTATTCCACATAATTTCCAAAATAATACTTTTATCAAAATACGCTTTTAAGAGTATTTTCCGAAAAATACGTAAGTTACATTTTACAGTTCGCGTGGTAATAAAAATACCGGTGTAACTTAAATATGTATTGTGAAGGCGTTAGTATTATTTTGGGGTCGTTAATACTCAGTATGTTCCAGTAATATTATTTTTACTCTAAAAATAATATATAGTTCACAAGATAATCATAAATCACGCAAGTGTTTTACTGTGAAATATATATTCTAAATATATATTTGGTAAGTTTTATTTAAGAAAATCCACCTCCGACGCTTGGTCATTTGATAACAAAAATCATGGCGAAGTTTGTTTGGAAAACAAGTCAAAAATATATTCATAACACTTGTCACCAAAAATATTCTAAGTGTTATTTTCTGGAAAAATTTCGCCAGAGTTTCCTCTGTAACTGGAGGTGGCCACGCTTACTAGCGTATCATTTTCTTTTAAAAATTCAACCAATAAATTTTCCGTCATCAACAAACAATATTCAAACCTATCAAAAGTATACATAAATCGCAAACACATGAACTTGCAAGTTGTGTAAAATCATGTAGTAACTTTTCAACACATTTAGTGGATCTTTCCATCTCTAAAAATAAAATCATTTTCTTGAAAATCTTATTTTTAAAGAAAATGCAAGTTTACATCTTCTTGGTCAAAATTACAAAAATATTTCTTTGTTAAATCCTTTCGTTACACAAGTGTCTACACACTTTTTGGTTCACAAAAATGTCTTTATTTCAAGAAAGATCCGGCTTTTAAAATATGATTTCATCATACACTTGGTTCTTCAAAAATACCACTTGTAGATCCTTAGATCTACTAGTTTAGAATTCCATTTCATAAGAAAAATCGTTTTTACACAAGTTCATGTTTGTGAGTGAAAGGGTTCGTCATCTAGTTATTTTTACACTAAACATAGTGCTAATCCATGTTCCATGAACATGACCTAGCGTGGTTAGATGACGATCCGTTCCCCTACTAGCATCCAACAATAATAAATAACCATAACAAAACAAGTTCCATAAGTTTTACACTAATATTTACTCATTAACCACCATATTCATCATTCTAACAAGACTTTTAGTTTAGTTTTGGTATGTATGTAAAATGCCTAGATCAAAATTGAAAACTGATGGTGGGTGTGTATGTATGTTCGGCCGAGAGTATTAGTGAGAGGGGAGAGAGAGTTCAGTTTTTGTGTTGTTGTTGCAAATGAAGGTCTAATTCACCAAGTATTCTTATAGACCATATTATATATTTGTCCATGGTGTAATATGTTTAGTGGATATTAGACAAAGCAAATTAAATAATTATAAATTGTAAGGGTGGTGTCCCCTAAATGGGACGATCGGTTATGGGGGGGGGGGGGGGAATTGGTTTGGTTCAATTTCAACTAAATAGGTTAGTTATATTTAGTTAATTAGGTATTTAAATTAGAGTATTATGTGTGCAGTAATTTATAACGGGTGTTAGGGTATTCGGGGACCCTAACTAGCTCAGAAAAAGAAAAAATAGTGTCCATGTCAATATTTTTATGTTCCGGGTAAAGTCCGGTTATTCGGTTGGATACTAATCTGTTAAAGTGCTTAATAAGCTTTTAAAGTGTCGTTAATATTATTTTTAGTGACACAGTTTATTCAAGACACTTTGGAAAGTGTCTAGTATTATTTTCCCATGTTTCTGCACTTTACTAGTTAGTTTTAAATGCTGAATTTTTATTTAAAGTGCAGGATTTTGTACTCAAAGTACGTTTTTGGCACATCCGGTCACTATAACTATCACCTAGTGACGCAGTTCTACAATCCTCACCACCCTACACTCTCTACTAGTGTAGTAATCTATTCCCGGCTCATACTGGCCTTAGAGACAGTGCCTGTCTGATCCTGGTTATGTCAGCATGTTTACTGGGTTATCCGTATAGTGTGCTCACTGTGCTTTTGTGCATCAAGGTTGTCACTGATGTTTGTGTATAAATAATAGAGTGATAGTATAAAATGTGATGCATGATTATGTATGTATCAGAAATCAGCAAGCAGTTTAATCACAACTGTAAGCAAGCACAGTAATTAAGCAGTAATTAAATATTAATTAATTCATACGGATACCTGGTTGGGTGAGGGTTGTCACACCGGCATCCAGGTAATAAAAGATGAACAAGGTGAGCAAATTGCCACCCGCCCGGTCACCGGGTGGCGAGTTTGCATTGATTATAGAAAATTAAACGCCGCTACCTCCAAAGACCATTTCCCGTTACCCTTCATTGACCAAATAATTGAAAAACTTTCGGGTAAAAAATACTACTGTTTTTTGGATGGGTATTCGGGTTATAACCAAATTGCTATTCACCCGGACGACCAACACAAAAAGACGTTTACATGTCCATATGGTACATTTGCTTTTCGGCGAATGCCATTTTGACTATGCAACGCCCCGACCACATTTCAAAGATGTATGATGAGTATATTTTCGGACATGGTCGTGGAATCTCTTGAAGTGTTTATGGATGATTTTTCCATCTTTGGCCCAAGTTTTGACTCTTGTCTTGACGAATTAGAAAAAGTTTTAAAAAGGTGTGTTGAGATAAACTTGGTGCTAAGTTGGGAAAAGAGCCATTTTATGGTTCAAGAGGGTATTGTGTTGGGGCATGTAACATCAGACCGTGGAATGGAGGTAGACAAAGCAAAAATTCGGGTAATTTCGTCTCTACCCCCACTAAACAATGTTAAGGGGGTGAGATCATTTTTGGGACATGCGGGGTTCTATAGAAGGTTTATTAAGGGTTTTAGTGTAATTACAAAACCTTTATGTAACTTATTATTGAAAGATGTTCCATTTGATTTTACTGACGAATGTTTGCAAGCGTTTCATGTGTTGAAGGAATAGTTGGTGAAGGCTCCTATCTTGCAACCACCGGATTGGTTAAAGCCATTTGAGATTATGTGTGATGCTAGCGACACGACCATTGGAGCAGTTTTGGGTCAAAGAGTTGATAAGAAGCCGGTGGTAATTTATTATGCAAGTAAAACTTTGTCCGAGGAGCAACTGAATTATACCACAACCGAGAAAGAATTATTAGCGGTGGTGTATGCCTTGGACAAGTTTAGATCCTACATTTGGGGGAGCAAGGTGATCGTGTATTCGGATCATAGTGCGGTCCGATATTTAATGGAAAAGAAGGATGCAAAGCCCCGGTTGATTCGTTGGGTGCTTTTGTTGCAAGAGTTCGATCTAGAGAATCGGGATAAAAAGGGGCATAGCTTACGACGGTGAGTTTAATAAATTTTTCCTTACGGCACTCGGCTTCTATCTTACGGCACATTTTTGAGTTAAGATACTGCCATAACCTACGGCAAGTGCCGTAGGCTACGACACGGTGCTGAAATGTTTAGGGGGTTCTTGTCGGCATTTTATATATATATATATATATATATATATATATATATATATATATATATATATAAAACCAAAAATTCATTAACAATTAATAAAAATACATTAAATAAAACCTCAAATCACCCCAACCACACAAATCAATCAGTAACCCCCAACCACCCATCGCTTTCTTCTTCTCCATCTCTCTATCTTCTAAGAACCCTAATCCTCCATAACTTCAAACCTTCATATCTCCCTCAAATCTTGACCGATTTTGGTGATTCTTGAGTCTATTTTGGGTGAAATTTCACAAGGAATCTAGATTTATACTCATATCTCAAAGATTCCATCATTTTGGGGACGGATTTGAGCATAGGGGAGCTGAAATTTTGGGGGTTTTTCTGGGTTTTTGTGTGAACATGAAGATTTTATTATTATCATCTTCTACATCACTAAGATATGCAAATTCTTGTCATTCTTTGAAGTACATTGAGGTTTGTAAGTTCTCATTATTGTTTTTGCTTACACACTTGCTTGTATACGATAGATGATAGGACTTTGTTGAACTATTGAATGTTTGGGTATAAATGTATTGGATGTCTAGTGAAAGTTTTTTGGAAAAATTCTGATTTTGTAGAGACATCATGCCGAATTTTTGTTTGAAAAGATAAAAATTTTGGTTTTTGTACATTTATACCCGTAACATAAAGCAAGTGTGGGGAAGATTGTGAGTTGAACTAACTTGATTTGTGTGTTTGGTTTATGAATGTGTGTAGGTATGGGGAAATCGAAGGATAAAGCGGGTTCAAGTTCGTCTAAACAACCTCAAGTGGAGGAAGAACAATCAAAGAGAAGACGGTTGGCTCGGATAGGAGACCCGGATTCGGAGGAGGATGCGCCTCCAAGGGGTCCAAAGCCGGATTGGACATCCGGTTCATTACTAGACCAACCCGCGGAATGGAGAGAGGACTTGTTTCACGAGCAAATGAACAAGTTGAAGCAAAGGGCTGAGGCATTTATTTGTGAAAAGGAGATCCGGGAAGCTGATTTTGGGCCGTTCGTGATAACGACAAAGTTTAAAGAATTGGGTTGGGGGGCAGCTTTGAAATGTTACGATAACGAAGTAAAGAAGATGTATGATGTTCATATTCAAGAGTGGATGGCCACGCTTGAATGTCCCCCGTTTAAAGCCCCAAACAAGATGAAACTCGTTGGATGGTGTAACGGGGTAAAAGTCGAAATGTCTTATGATTCCTTGCGCCGAATAGCGAAGTTTGATGACCAACCATCGGGTCAATATATTTACCCGAGTCTCAAAGATCTCTATCACGAGCCCGACAAGCATCCTCAATGGCAAAAAATGTTGGACTACCTCTTCCTTCCGGGTACGACACATGGAAAATTGTTTAGACGAAACTTGAGAATGGAGGCGAAGTTGTTGTTGGTTTTGTGTCCACACAATGTCATCCCGCGGCGGGGTGATAAGATGGAGGTTCGGTTTCAAGAGGTTGAGCTGAAATAGCGGAGAAAGAAAAATTATACCTCATTGCCGATTGATCACGACATTGTTAAAGAAATATGGGGCAATTGAAGGCAATGAAAAAGGCTCTTATAAGAGGTTTAGTCCGTTTGACATAAAGAATTTGGGATCCGGATGGGAGTACAAGGAATCAGAAAGGTACCATAAGCTGAAGACAGATGGGAGAAGATGGAGAGTTATCAAAGCGGATGCGAGACCACTACGACTGGGCGAGGCTGATGAGCCCGAAACGACTGATGAAGAAGTTAGTGGTGACGATGATTATCGGGAAGACACGTTCATGGTTGATGCTCCAATGGGGGGAGTGGGCCTAGGTGGAGTTCAGGGAGCAGGTGTACAATCTGGTTATGTGGGGAGTGCATTCTACTATGCACAACAATGATCCCTATTGGGCTCATTCGGGGAATATGGGCCAAATTATTGAGCAAAGGCGACCCCCCACTTTTGGCGAATGGACTGAACCAAACCAAATGCTCTTCGATCAACAAACTTTTATGGGTGCTAGCATGGAAAGAGCTCTCAAACAGAGCTACGACAGAAACGAGCAATGGAATCGAGCTCCCATGTACGCCCATAATGAATAAGTGAACAATCGCTACATAGACGACCGCCAGAGACGCTTGCATGATCAGTGGCATGCAGGCCAACCACACGAAGCGGACCCGCCAGTTGTGGATTATACCACATTGCCACCATATGATGGTAGTGTGCCGTATCCCACCCCACCCCACCATTGCATCATTCTCAATGGGTGGATCCACACGCCATGAGTTATCAACAGGGGGGTCAAAGTGGTGATCAAGGAAGCAGCAGCAGTGGAGCATTTGGGTTTGGAGAGTGGAACGACATGATGAAATCCATCTTCGGGCCTCCACAGCCAAAGTATTACTAGCCAGGTTGTATCTTGCTCCTTTGTGTATATTTCCATTTTGTATGTTTATGTTTATGGTTGGGGGGTCGGGTGGTGTTTAGATGTTGATGTGATTTTCGGGATGTGTTAGTGGTGGTGTGTTTGAATTTTCATAAAAAAATAAAAAAAATACAAAAAGAAGTTTGGGGTTTGAGATGTGAAGCTTTTGTTAATGTTGAAGGGTTTAGCGATCAAGTTTCCTCAAAACCATACATTGGGATCAATGTATCCCAAGTGTGGGGATGGGGAGAAATTATGAGGTTTTTGAAAAAAATTTAAATCAAGCAAAACATTGTGAGAATTTGAACACCTTGGATTAAACCCAAGTGACACACCGGCAACCCTTAGTACCTTTTGTTCTTGGTGAGAGTTGAAGCCACACTTGTATATAAATAATGCTTGTCTTTGATGAGAGTGGCAACGGGTGGGGTGCATTAGAACTTGTGCCTTAATACGGTTTAAGTCCTTAGTTGAATGTGAATGTAAAAAGGATAAGGGCAATTAGGTAGCCTCGTCTTGGTGTGTGCGAGTGTGGGATTTAGGGGGTTGGTCCTCATTAATTATATATATGAGCATGGTTGCGAGAGGGGCGGGGGTTTGGACATTTAGTTTCCCAATTTTGTGCCTAAAGCCTATCATTTGTTACCCCCTTAACTAGTTTCCTAAAAATTTTCCCAACTTGACCCGGTCTTATAGTGTTAGTGGTGTTTTAGTAGTGTGTAGATATGCTATTGAAGGTTTGCTTTGATAGCTTTGAAAAAAAAAATGGAAAAAGTGATGAAAAAAAAGATTGATGTTGAGTTATCTTGTATATAGTAGATAAGTTTGGTAGTTGTTTGTTTATTTTATTGTGTAATAAAAGACCGGGTTAAGTTTTCGCTACTACATATATATTCCATTTCCTACCCGTATATCTAGCCACGTTACAACCTTAAAGCCCCTTTGATTTGGATTCATGTTAGGCACTTGTTAGGAGAAGGACCGATTTAGGTACAAGCTTATAGTTGTGCAACTACCCGTTTGCCTTTTGTGTGTCTAGCTTACAAATGCTAGTGCTTACTTGTTGCCGAGAGGAGAGACATAGCGAGGGGTGAGTTATCTTGGGTGTTGAGAAGGGTTGGTAAAAGGACAACATGTTTATGCTTGGTTTATGTTGATCGCTTGTTTTGAAAATGGTTTTTACGAGTTGCTTGGGACAAGCAACAGGTAAGTGTGGGGATGTGACCAGTGGTCCGTAGGACAACCCTTAAAAGAGCTAAATATGTGCACAACTCATACTTTACTTGGTTAATTGTGGGAATTTGGTAACTACGGTACGTTGGTATTTGCAGGTGTTAAAGTGCTTAAAAGATGGATATTATGAAGCTTGGATGGATGCTAGATGATGGTGGAAACAAGAATGGAAGATTCCACTTGAATTGAAGCAAACAAGAAGAAATATAACATATAGCACCATAACCTACGGCACTTGCCGTAGGTTACGGCTCCCATCACTTGATAGAAGACCACTGCCGTAAGGCAGTGTATGACTGCCGTAAGAAACAAATTGGCACCGTAACCTACGGCGCCTTATGCTGATGCGCTGACATGCTGACTGCCGTAAGCTACGGTGGGTGCCGTACCTTACGGCGCCGACTGGCTCCCTAATGTAACTTATGTATTAAATGCCATTTGTTGGGGTTTTTATGGTGTCTCATGATATGTTTTCGGTTACACAATCATTGGCAACGATTTTGGGAAGCATCTTTGGAGATTGGGAGCTTGAAGAACACTTGTTAATCTAGTTTTTATGTTGGTGATTCCTTTGAACATGAAAACTGGTATGATGATGTTGATTCAAGCCATGAGTGGCTAAACACTTTGTGGTCATCTTTGGTGGAAGGTTTTGTGTAAGACGTTATGCTTGAATTCCGTATTTCTAGAATAACAACTTCATCTTTATGATTTATTTGTTATGGTGTGTGATTGATGGTTAGTAAATTGTTGATTCTTGTGCTAAACTAATTAGAAACCATACGTTCTTGGTGCCGTTGGCAATCGAGATATCATGGGTATAGTTAGGCTTGGGTAAGGGTTGATTGATCATCGGGTAACAACCTCACGTTCTAGGAATCTAAGTACTTAGTTCCCTTTCATCACTGCAATTAATCACAGATGAACTATGTCTATGTAGTTCTTTCTAGTGGAACGATAGCATAAATGTCAAAGCAAACCGGAAACTGAAGATGTTCATTTGTCTCTAATTTGTTTTCAACCAAAACTTGTCTTTTGCAATTTAATTAGTTAATTTTAGTTTTAAAACCAATTCAATCAAATCAACTCTTGAATTTTACTTTATTTGCAATTAGTTTAATTTTAGTTAAGTTAGATACACTTTCAAATAACACATTTTCCACAAACTCCCTGTGTTCGATACCCACTTGTCACTATCTATTTAGTAGTAACTGGATTAAATTTGATTGTGACCACGACATCACGTCAGTCACAAATATAAACCATAATATTCGTTTTTGAAAACATCGAAATCGTTTAGCACATATGAATCACCCCAAAACAATTGAAAGCAATAAAATAGGGGCACTATGTACTCATTGAGATTGCAAAATATCCTTGATTAAATGATCTTAACAAAGCTCGGGCAAACCAAGGAAATCAAGTGGCACCTAGTAATCGGATCGCTATGTTAATAAATCGACACCTAATTTAGGAGATCGGGTAGAATGAGGTCTCGTAAACCAAATGAGTGTTGGAACTCATACAATATGGTTTAACAAAGCCTATATTCTGAATTGGAACCTATCCTAGGTGCTTATGACCCGTTATGTCACGTTAAGGTAGTCTACGCTACTTGAACGCGTCATTCGCGTGAAAGCGCAAACGAATAGGCTAACTAGTCCTATGACAAGTATTTATATGCCCTAACATGTTTAAATATGTTTCATAATCAGTTTAAGTGTTAAAAATTAAGTTGCATATGCTTAAATTCAAATTATGCTTGAAAAGGCCATTTTGGTCATTTTCCAAAGGCATATAAACTACCTATCATACAACTAATTAAACGAAGTGACCATAACGTATAACCTCGGAAGATTATTCCCTATACAACTATGGTCACAAAATATGTTTGGTCGGATCCTAGTGATCGACTAGACGTGTCGGGTTCGAAAGTCTAAGCGGTTGTCAAGACCGCTTGACTTACGACCCTATATAAGCACTAGACTAAAAGTGACAAGTTAAACATGTTAAAACATGTTTAACTAAGTTAGAAAACAGGTTTGATATCAAAACAAAGTGTTTTGATACCCGAAAATAGTTTCGTCCCAAAATGCACATAATCGTGCATTTTGACCGAAACTTTGACTTGTCACTTCGACTAATCAACGTGGTAATCAGTAGGTATAGTCATAAGGGACTATAACCATCGTGATTACGCTCACGTTGCAAAGTTCAAACGAACTTTGATTTGACCAATTCGTGGTCAAAGCTGAAAGTCAAACACTGTTTGACTTTCTTGCTTAAAATACATAACCAAGCATGAAAGAAACTTACAAGAGGTCCAAGCTTGGAAAAAGATTAAAGAAAATTGAAGTTTGAAGACTTCAACCAAGTGGGATAGCTTCAAGAGAGCAGGTGTAGAAGAAGATGATGAATGAGCAAGGAAATGAGTAAAAAACTTTGCTATGATCTTCACCCTACACTTGTTACACATTCATTAGAGGGCTTGGGGAACACTTAAACCGGCTCCAAGTATTGAAAAACTAGGATTAAAACCATGTTCCAGCTGCTGAATTGCAGATTTTAGAAAATTCTAAAAAACAGGTGCTGTCGCGTGGCGTGCCAGGGACACCTGGGTCTGGCGCGTGGCATGAGGGAGCCTGTTTCTTCAAAAGTTTCATTTTTGACAGCTTTAGTCCCTGCAGCATGTTTTGATGGTTTTTGACGCGTTTAAGCCTCGGTAACCCAATTTCAAGGCACTACCATGAAGTTAAAGTATAGGGGACATGAAATATGCTTAGAAATATCACGGATGTCGGTTCATTTGGTCGTACGATCGCGTTATCCGGTTAATTACGACGAAAATTCGAACGGACACGAAATCGATCCAAATTACGTGACGAGTGGTATTTTTGCATTCCAATCACTAATATAAAATATTTTAATGATTAAAAAAATTTTTGGATGTCCGGATATGTTCAGAACGTAAGATATGAGCGTAAATGCAAACTTATGTACTTTTTGACGCTTTTAGTCCCTGTTGATCAAATAAGCATATTTTCGCATACCGAACCCCTCAAAGCTTATTTCTAAGCTATGTTAAGGTTATTTATGGTATGTTTAGCTTATGATCATGTTCCAGAGTGTATGTTACTATACGAATCGGCAGACTTTGACAGATTGTCGCAAATAGCCCCTGTGAGCGAATAAACTTGTTTTTGCCATACCAAACACTTTAAAACTTATTTCTAAGTTATGTAAAGGTTATTTAAGGTATTTTAAGCTTATGATCATGTTCCATAGTGTTTCTCACATTAAACTGATTACGTTTACGCATCAGTTTGCGTATAACTTTCCAGAAAGCGATTTAGAGTTTAAAATCGAACAAAATTAAAACGTGCAAAATATCAAACATAAATAAACAAATATTGGGATAAAATCATATTGTTTTATTGATAATTGATATTTTTTTACATCATTCAGTGTTTATAGAGCACAATTGTCACAATTTTAAACATCATGGGGCATACGGCATGATTACCCAATTGAAGGAAATGTTCCTACAACAAGAAAGGGTAAAACGCTTCGAAACGGTTTGAGCACTTCATACATGTAGAATGGAGGAAAACCAATCGGTCTCTTCTTATGTCCTTAAGATGAAAAGCCACATTGATCGCCCCGAAAGGCTTAATTGTCCCGTCTCTAAAGAGTTGGCTACTGATTTGATTTTCAACTCTTTGATAAAGAAACTTAAGGCTTTTGTTATGAACTATAACATGAATGGATCCGAAAAGAGCTTTGGTGAACTTCATGCAATGCGCAAAACAGCCAAAGCGGGAATGGGTAAAAAGGCTTTACCCGTTCAAATGATCAATGAGGGAGGTAACAAGAAAGGGTATCACCCCGAATCCAAAGCAAGTGTTTCCAAGGGAAAGGGGCACGTCAAAGGGAAATGAAAAAGAAAGACTAAAGCAGAACCACTGAAACCAAAGGAGAAGAAGGAAAAAGTTGCCACGAGCGATCCATGCTTTGAGTGTGGTGAGATAGGGCATTGGAAAAGGAATTGTCCAACCTATCTCAAGGAGTTGAAAAACAAGAGGGATGCAGGGCAAACCTCAGGTACAATCTTCATGATACATATTGATCTTAATGTTATTTCTAACACATGGGTATTAGATACCAGATGTGGAACTCATATTTTCAATTTGTTGCAGGGGTTCAAAAGAAATAAGCATTACAAGAAGGGAGACACTAGTCTCTTCATGGGCAATGGAGCGAAAGTTCAAGTTGAAGCCTTAGGAGACTATGTTTTGAAACTTCCAAGTGGTTTGGAAATTTGTTTGAAAAATGTTTTGTATGCTCCTAGTTTGACTAGGAACATTATTTCAGTTTCCCTTTTAAGACAATATGGTTTTAATTTAAAGTTTGTAAACGATGACATTTATGTTTCGATGAATGACATGTTTTACTTTAAAGTTATGCCTTCAAATGGTATTTATGAATTGGTTCATAATGATACATCATTTGATAGTTCAATGTACCAAGCAACCGATTTGAGTGAGACCTATCTTTGGCATTGTCGTCTTGGTCATATAAACAGAAATCGCATGCAAACACTTCAAAAGAATGGTCTTTTGGAAACAAATTAAATTGGTTCATTTGATACATGTGAATCTTGTTTACAAGGTAAAATGACTAAGAAACCCTTTAGTGGCACCAACCAAAGGGCAAAAGATTTATTAGGTATCATACATTCAGATGTATGTGGTCCTTTTAAGCCAATGACTAGGAATGGTGAAAGATACTTCATTACTTTTACCGACGACTATAGTCGTTATGGTTATGTGTACTTGCTAAAACAGAAAGATGAAGTTCTTGAAACTTTCAAAATCTTCCAAAGTGAAGTAGAGAATCAACTCACCAAGTCAATTAAAGTTCTTCATTCTAATAGAGGAGGTGAATACGTTAGTGATGCTTTTCAAGATCATCTTAGGAGTTGTGGGATCATCTCACAACTTACTCCACCTGGAACACCACAACATAATGGTGTATCTGAGAGGAGGAATCGAACTCTATTGGATATGGTTCGATCTATGATGGCTAGAAGCACATTACCTCTATCATTTTGGGGTTACGCTTTGCTCTTCGCAGCTCGTATATTAAATATGGCCTCAACCAAGAAAGTGGATAAGACACCTTTTGAAATATGGCATCGAAAGGCTCCATCATTATCATATTTTAAGGTATGGGGTTGTGATGCTTATGTGAAGCAAAACACCCCAAACAAATTGGAAGTACGATCCACTAATTGTATCTTTGTAGGATATCCTAAAGATGATATAGGATATTATTTCTACGATCCAACATAGCAAAAGGTATTTGTTGCTCGAAAGGCTAAGTTCTCGGAAGATAAGTTCCTTATGGAAGGAACTAGTAGAACAGTGAAACTTGATGAGGATCAAGAACCACAAGCTGATACACGTTTGGTTGAAACTAGCACACAACAAGAGGTTGTTGAAGACGATCAAGTGGTTGATCAACATACACAAAATGTTCGCAGATCTGGTAGAATTAGTAATCCACTTGAAAGATATGGATTTTTCATGGATGGATGCTACGTGGTAGATTCAGATGAACCAACCACATACCATGATGCAATGTCAAAATCCGATTGTGACAAATGGCTTGAAGCCATGAACGTAAAGATGCAATCCATGTATGACAAGCAAGTATGGGAATTGGTTGTGCCACCTCTTAACTCCAAAGTAGTTGGATGTAAGTGGGGTTTCAAGAAGAAAACTGATATGCATGGTAACTTGGATACTTATAAAGCAAGAGTTGTAGCAAAAGGTTTCACTCAAACTCAAGGGGTTGATTATGATGAGACCTTCTCGCCCGTGGCGATGCTAAAGTCAATTAGGATATTATTTGCCATAGCTGCATATTATGACTCTGAGATCTGGAAAATGGATGTTAAAACGGCTTTCCTCAATGGATATCTTGATGAAGATGCCTATATGGTTCAGCCTGAAGGTTTTGTCGATCCAAAACATCCTAACAAAGTATGCAAGTTAAAGAAATCAATCTATGGATTGAAACAAGCATCTAGAAGTTGGAATCACCGTTTTGATGAAGAAACTAGGAATTTTGGGTTCACCAAGAATGGCAATGAAGCTTGTGTGTATAAGAAAGCTAGTGGGAGCACCGTCACTTTCTTAGTATTGTATGTCGATGACATTCTACTATTTGGAAATGATATTCCAACCATGGAAGGTGTAAAAACCTGGCTTGGAAGTTGTTTTTCCATTAAAGATCTTGGAGAAGCCGCCTACATTTTGGGAATAAAGATCTATAGGGGTAGATCAAGGCGATTGATAGGTTTAAACCAAAGTGCATACATTGACAAAATCTTCAAAAAGGTTCCAGATGGAAAACTCTAAGAGAGGTTTGGTACCTATTCAAAAGGGGACATTATTGAATGTGTCTCAATGTCCAAGCTCAAAGGATGAGCAAGAAAGAATGAAAGGAATCCCATATGCATCTGCTATAGGATCCATCATGTATGCAATGATATGCACTAGATCGGACGTGTCATGCGCTTTAAGCATGACGAGTAGATACCAGCAAAATCCATGTAACAGTCATTGGATGGCTGCTAAGAGTATATTGAAATACCACAGGAGGACTAAGGATATGTTTCTAATATATGGATCTAGTGAAGAGGAACTCGTTGTAAAAGGTTACACGGATGCGAGTTTCCAAACTGATCGAGATGGTTCTCGATCACAATCTGGGTATGTTTTAATTTTGAATGGAGCTGCAGTCTCTTGGAAGAGCTCGAAGCAGGATGTTGTAGCATTGTCCACTACAGAATCAGAATACATCTCCGCTTTATTGGCAGCACAAGAAGCTGCATGGTTAGAGAAGTTCATTGCCGACCTAGGGGTAGTCCCTACCATTCAAGACCCCCTAGAGATCTTTTGTGATAACGAAGGTGCGATTGCTCAAATCAAGGAACCTCGTGCACATCAAAAGACTAGGCACATTGAGCGGAGATTCAACTACATAAGGGATGAAGTTGAAAAGGGAAAGATATGTATTCGCAAAGTTCACACCGATCAAAACATTGCAGATCCATTCACGAAGCTCCATGAACGACCAAAACATGAGGGTCATACTTGTGCCTTAGGACTTCGATATTCTAGTGATTGGATTTGATCTATTTTGTATTTGGATATTGGAACAATTTTATTTTAACTCTTTTATGGTATTTTGAGTTATGTTCCGTTTTAGCATGTTTAAATCCGTGAATAAATTAATTATTCTAAATGTCCGTAGTCGATCATACTTGTGGGAACAAATATGAATCTAAGACTGTTATGAACCTGGATTGGTGGATATTCATTAGGTATGAATATAGAGCAAAGTGTTGCTGCCAAAGTTCATAAATATTTGTGGGATACAAATATTGGACTGACCCGCTCTCAAATGTTACTGTATGGAATCATTTGTGATTGATCATAAGTAAGTTTGAGCAAAGGCGAATATCATAGTATCCTCTGACCTGAGATACATATTGGGTCTTGATATTCACCAAATATTATACCTTGACTTAGTTCTTCGCTGTCTGTAATAAGGCAGTACATAAGGCTAAGCACAGGTGTGGTACAAGATGATTCTGAGAGACGTATGTAGTCAATAAGGGATTTGTTCCTCTTATTCGTTGAGAGTAAGATGTCTAAGGCCTGTAAAAGTTAAATCAACAGAGAATGATCACACTATGTCTCTATATTTGACATGACATCTGCAACAAAGGGATAAATGATAGATTCACCTAAATCATGTTCAAGTAAGGGACTTGAAGGGGATGATGTTATTGAATGGCATTTAGTCATAAGTATTAGGGGTAGTAAACCGTTGTTAGGCGTCATTTACTGCTTGCATCAATCTTCTTTGTATCTTGTGCAAGTGGGAGATTGTTTGACTCTATATGCCCAAGACACATATTAAATTAATGTGGCTAGTATGTTATGATCCAAGTCGGGTCATACCGAATAACAAGCTAGACAAACACTTATAATATTTATTTATGATATGATCAAACAAATAAATATTAACACTTATAATATTTAGAAATTGGTTTTCTAAATAATTGCACATGAGAAACTAATAAATTATATGGATAATTTATTTTTGAGAAAATATTTATTTTGTTATAATGGGTTAAATAACATAATAAAAGGTTATGATATGTTGCATAAGTCTTATAACATGTGATGTTATAATTTTTATAAAAGTTATAAAAATAATTATAAGACTTATTTTAAAATGGAATTTGAAATTTTTGGTTGGCAAAAAACCCCATAGGGCCGTCCACTTTGGGTCTTCCCAAGTTGGTTGGTCCAATCAAATTTCATGCAACTCTTTTATACAAGATCATACATGATTGGATCAAGAATATATATTTATGTTCTCTCACAACAAATACATACTTTGAGAGATTATTCAAGTTGCAAGAACACCAAATTTCTCTCTAGAAATTTCAGCCAAGAGGGTGGTCAAGAAGGTGTTTTTCAAGTGTTGTAATCCTAGCAAAATCATAGTGTTTGTTGGAAGGCTTGGGGTATACAAGCTTGAGGTCTTCTACTTTGAGGATTTCCATTCAAGAATATCATCCTCTTCAATCTCTTGCTATTGGAAGGTAGTATTCTTGTCACACCCTATGGTTGTGTTTTGATAGCATGCATGTTCATATATGGATCCGGGTATTGGGTTTTACATATAAAATGGGTTTTATATATTGTAAAGTAACATGTTTTAAACACTTTTTCCGCTGCGTTTTAATTTTATTTAGATAAAATTACTTTGATAAACATGTGAAATACCTAACAAAATATATATTAAAAAGCAAGTTTGTATTACTTTAGTGTTTGTAACTATCACGCTATAGTAATTCTTTTAATTTTTATCACTTTTGTCACTTTAGCCCCTTAAATTTTAGTTTTATTTCACTTATACCCCCATAACTTTCTAAATCTTTATGAAATGTCATTTTAACCCCCTCCAATTTTAATTTTAAGTGGTCATTTTGATATATGTACCATTCGGTTTATATTCATGTTGGTTTACGTTTTGACATAAATTGTTACGGAAATGGTTCAGGCGTTCTTATTTAGTTTTTTTTTTAGGTTTTAAGTTGGTTTACATTAGACATAAATTTTGATATCGTTTTGGTTGTACTACCAATTTATATTTTTAGTTTTCTCTTTCGGTTGCTAACTATATATACGTGTTTAGGTATCCTCTTCCGGTTACTATGCCGAATTTTGGTACCGTACAAATCAAATAATAACGACCAAATTCCGTCGCCCGCCGTGCCACGAAGCACGGGCATCAACCCCTACTTTACTCTACAATAATAAATTTGTCTCCTTTTCACTTTAGCCCCTTAAATTTTAGTTTTTTCACTTATACCCCTTTGACTTTCTAAAAACTTTATGAAAATCATTTTGACCGCCTCTTGTTTTAAGTACACTTATATATGTACGTGTCGGTATATATTTAAGTTGGTTTAGGTTTTGATGAAAATTTCCCTGAAATGGTTTGATGTTCTTATTATGTGTATGTTTTCGTTTCGTTTACGTTTGACGTAAATTTTGATATCGTTTTGGTTGTATTACCACTTTATATTTTTACTTTCTCTTTCGGTTGCTAACCATATCAACAAATAAAATAATAACGACCAAATTCCCTCGCCCGCCGTGCCACGAAGCGCGTGCATCAACCCCTACTTTACTCTACAATAATTTTTTTGTCTCCTTTTCACTTTAGCCCCTTAAATTTTAGTTTTTTCACTTATACCCCTTTGATTTTCTAAAAACTTTATGAAGATCATTTTGACCGCCTCTAGTTTTAAGTACTCTTATATATGTACATGTCGGTGTATATTTAACTTGGTTTACGTTTTGATGAAAATTTCCCTGAAATGGTTTGCCGTTCTTATTATGTGTATGTTATCAGTTCGTTTACGTTTGACGTAAATTTTGATATCGTTTTGGTTGTATTACCACTTTATATTTTTACTTTTCTCTTTCGGTTGCTAACCATATCAACAAATCAAATAATAACGACCAAATTCCCTCGCCCGCCGTGCCACGAAGCGTGGGCATCAACCCCGACTTTACTCTACAATATTTTTTTTGTCTCCTTTTCACTTTAGCCCCTTAAATTTTAGTTTTTTCACTTATACCCCTTTGACTTTCTAAAAACTTTATGAAAATCATTTGGACCGCCTCCAGTTTTAAGTACTCTTATATATGTACATGTCGGTATATATTTAAGTTGGTTTATGTTTTGATGAAAATTTCCCTGAAATGGTTTGGCGTTCTTATTATGTGTACGTTTTCAGTTCGTTTATGTTTGACGTAAATTTTGATATCGTTTTGGTTGTATTACCACTTCATATTTTTATTTTTCTCTTTCGGTTGCTAACCATATCGTGTTTAGATATTGTCTTCCGATTACCATGCCGAGATCCGATACCATACAAACGAAATGATAATGACCAAATTCCCTCGCTCGCCCGCGCGCAAAGCGCGGGCATCAACCCCTAGTTTACTCTTAACTAGTGAAATTTCCCGAGCTACGCGGGGGGAATTCGAACGTTATCGGTTCGTTTCGTTTTGTAATGGGATTAATACGGTACCAAAACTCGGTATAACAACCGAAAGAAAAAACAAAACAAAAGGTCGTTCCATGATAAAAACAATATCCGCATATAAAAAATACATTACGTCTAATAAGGTTCAATCTACGCTAGGGATGAGCACGGTACCGAACCGGTACCGAAAAACGGGGAAAAGTGGTACCGGTACTGAATACATCGGTTCGGTACCGATACACTATCGATACTTACCGGTGTTTTACCCTTAAATACTAGTATAGTACCAGTATCGAATATACCCAGTACGGTTCGGTACCGGTACAGTACCCGGTACCAAATGCTCATCCCTAATCTGTGCTACACTTTACGAAAAAGAAGTATGTTAAAAAGGTATTTGTTTTAAAAGATTTGGTTATAAAAATTACAAATTTAGAAGCAGAGAAAACAACATAAAAGTAAAAAAAAGAATAAATCACGGGAAATATTATTAAGAATAATAGACAAAGACAAAAAAGTATTAAATGAAACAATTTACTCAAATTTTTATTTGGCAGCAGATAATAAAAAAATTTCTTTCCCATGAAGGGCTTCGAACCCGAGACACTCACCATATTTGAATGTTCATACAATTAACTGAATTGTGAAAGTTTTTCTTAATAGTTTGGCGCAATAATAACTATAATATATACATAAAGCGGAAAAGGACAAAAAAGCGGGAATTTGATCGCTGTCGGTTCGTTTCGTGACGGTACCAGTATTGTAGTGTCACACAGTATAGCAACTGAAACAGAAAGCATAGAAAATAAAGTAGTGATATGATCAAAACAATATCTAGAAATAAAGAAAACACACTACATCTACTAAGAGGGTGTTTGGGATTACGTTTTGAAGTGATTATTTGATTATTGTGTTTATAAAACATAAATAATCTAAAAAAGTGTTAGGATGAAAAAGTGATTATGAGTGTTCGGATGAAAAGTGATTATCTTCTCCAAAACGCAGTTTTGGAGAAGCATGTACGCAAAATTTATTTTCAAAACGCAAAATCTATTACAATATATTACTAATATTAACGGCTGATATGTTCCACAAATTAGTTTTAATACATGGCTATATGACAAAAAGTAAACATGAAAGAAAAAAAGAGAACACAAATAAAAAAAAGGGTCGTATTATTGGCACACCTTGCCTTATTAAATCGACACCCTCAATACGTATCGTATATGTCTATACGATGCGTATTGAGTTGGTAATTAATTCTGTGTCAGTCAAAGGCTGACACTGTCTCACGGGGGTTAAAGTAATATGCATCGTATAGGCCTATACGATGCGTATTACTTTTTTTAGAAAGTACGATCAGCTTTCTGTCACTGTTGAGTGACGTAAAGTGATTGATGTATGCCCTATACGCATCGTATAGGGCTATACGACTTGTATTCGATTCCGAATTTGAATTCTGCTTCCCCTATTTAAACGACGAAGAAGACGATATATATATGGTCTTCGTTATATATTAACATTCACTAACAAACATGTCTTGGTACAACTATGTTTTCGGTGAGCCGTTTGAGGCGGACACGAGCACGTTTATTTCGTATAGCAGTGTGGTATATTATTTTTTAACTTATTCTGTTTTTTTTTTTTGTTTATGAAATACTTAGCACACCGTTTTATATTAGGCGGGGTCTAATGTCCCTGATTCTTACGATTTGGGTGGAAATGATGATCACGCGCACGAGGTCGAGTCTGGCTATCGTCCCCGTCATAATGAATCGTCGTTGCCAGACTTCAACGAGGTAAGTATATATATTTACTTTTTTCTATTCGGCGTTAAACTTACCATTACCTTTTTCTATTCGTTGCCTGATTTTACCCGTTTTTTTTAGTCTGCTATGCCCCACCAACCGTTGATACCAGATTTGAACGCGTGTAGCCATGATCAAGGTTATAGGTCTCCGTATTATGAACCCGGTTACGTTCCCTCGTACGAACAGGAAGAATATGGCAATAACGTTTTCGTTAGTGGTCCCTCGGGAGTACAAGGAGACCTTGGTCACCCTTCTTACGTGCAAGAGTCATTGGGTGACGATCCACCCGTGCAAGAGTCATTGGGTGACGAGCCACCCGTTCAAGAGTCATTGGGTGACGAGACACCCGCTTACCCTGAACTTTCGTATAAAACTGATCAGGTACGAACGATATATATTTTTGTTAAATGTTATATTTTTTTCTGTTAAATTATTATACAATTGTTAATACAAAATACATTAAAATTGTTATATTTTTCAAATAGGATAAAAATTAATTAATAAATGTTATATGAAATATTTTTATAAAATTAATTAAACCTGTTATATTTTTTAAATATTATAAAAAAATACATTGAAATATTTTTTTAAATATTAATTAAAATATTCGTTGAAGAGTTGAAGACACTCGTATTATACAAACGAGAAGATTTCACCAAAATGGGCGTGAAACCATAATTTGGTGAACGACTCTCAGTCCGCTTATTCAATTTTGCACGAAATTAAGCCATCAAGTTAGGAGTGAGATCCACATCTTGACGGTAAGTTCCCAATTCAAGCTCTAGTGGACCCTCGTCAAAGTGTCGGAATTAACTTTCTTGACCTAACGAATACCAACCACACTTATGGTACGAAATCTTCAAGTTAGGGGTGAAACCCGAATCTTGTCGACTAGTCCCGTTCCTCGATTTTTAATCCCGCCAAAGTTTCGATTTTTCAATCGATTAGGGACGTGTAGTAACTGGAAGGGTAAAGTACGGTTAATCGCTTCTCGACGAGAGTATTTTACCTATAGGCCAAAGCACGTTTCCCTAATTTGAAAGGACTTTCGATTCACTTTGGAATAGTCGAAGTTTCTAAACCCGAAACAATCCGATGTTTTATCAAGCCTTTCTTTTACTTTATCTCAATTTTTATGTGTTTTAATACTTGTTACCTCGTTCATTTCAAAACCGATGCACAATTCGCACGTTCCTCGCAATAAAAAACAATAATAATTTGTACAATCATAAAAAATTGTAAAGAAAAAATACATTCAAAATTGTTGTATTTTGTAAATAGGATAAAAATTTAATTAAAAAATGTTATATTTTTATAAAATTAATTAAAATGTTATTTTTTATAAAATTAATTAAAATTGTTTTATGTTTTTAAGAATTTTTAAAAAAGTACGTTCAAAATTGTTATATTTTTTTAAATTACTTGTTATATTTTTAGGATTTTTTATCCCGCGATGATTTGGAAAGTTGGGTAAAACGAAGGGGTTTAGCCAACAGATACATAATTGTTACTAGACGGTCCAAGGATAACCGGGTGTGGCTCCAATGTTGTCGTAGCGGCGAGCATGAGAGTAAGGCAACGGTTAGGAAAACCGGAAGCAAAAAATGCACGTGCCCTTTTATGGTGATAGGTCGTCTCGACCAGAGTCGTCGGGCTTGGCGGATAGATTATCTGAAAAAAAAATTTAACGAGGCGCACAACCACGGCCCTGCTGAACATCTGGTGGGTTACGCGTATGCCAGGAGGCTTACTCCTAATGAGTTTAGGCTGGTGCAAGAGCTGACAGATCAAGACATACAGCCCCATACAATCTGGAAGGCCGTAACCGAACTGAACCCTGAGAACGTATGTGTTCCGAAAGACATACACAACGCTCGCCAAAAGATTAGGGCCACGAAGTTCGAGAAAAAACCGTCTCCCATGCAGCGACTAGAACAAATCCTCCAGGAAAAAAGATGTCCTATTACATACAAACGGAACCTTCCACCAACGTCGTTCAACATATATTTTTCTGTCACGATAAGTCCTTTAAAATGTGGAGGGCATTCCCGCATGTGCATATGATCGACGCTACCTACAAGACTAACATGTACAATCTTCCATTTTTGCAAGTTGTGGGTATGACGTCGACAAACCACACCTTCTGTGTTGCGCATGGATTTCTTTCAAACGAGCAGGAGGCAACGCACGCCTGGGTCTTGGAGAGGGTCAGGTCTATGCTGCACGAGTGCATGGAACCGCGTGTAATTCTAACGGACAGGGACCAGGCACTGATAAACGCGTGTAGAAAAATATTCCCTGGCACACACAAATATCTCTACAGGTTCCACATCTTACAATATATTGTGAAGCACTGCAAGGGTTCGTTTAATGGGCAAGATTGGGATGCGTTTATAAATCAGTGGAAAACAGTGTGTAATTCCGCTACCGAAGAGTTATACAAATATAACGTCCTCAACCTTCAGAGACACCTTGTCAATCAACAACTTACATGTATGTTCTCTCTAAGTAAATACATTCATACAAATTGATATATAATTTGAATATGTTTATTTTTTTCAGATGTTTTTGATTACCTATGGAATAACTAGTTAAGCACCTCTAGACAATTGTTCGTATCTGCATGGACCAATCAAACCCTGACATTCTTGCAAACTACAACAAACAGAGCTGAAGGCGCACATGCTGCATTAAAGAAACAACATACTACACCGAGATGCAGTCTGGAATCGCTTGTGAAAAAGGTGGACACCTTGGTACTAAAGCAATATGCGCAAATAAAGAAATGCTTGGAAGAAAGCCGCACCAAGCGAATGAACAGCCACCTTCAGATTCCTATGTTTTGCAACCTACTTCTTAAAGATTCCATCCATGCTCTTAACCTATTGGAAAACGAGCTAACACGGAGAATAGACACGTTGCTGTCATTCGGATCAACATGTGGCTGCCAGCTGTACTCGGGTGTCGGGTTGTTATGTGCTTGTCGCCTGGAGAGATTGCAGAATACAGGTACTTATAGACTTATAAAAAATGTTTTGTTGTCTTAATTTAATATGATTGTCTAATGCTCTTTTTTTGTTTTGCAGACTGCGTCATTCAGCTCGAAGATATAGACATTTTCTGGAGAAAACTTGACCTGGACCCATCAAATTTTGATGAGGAAGATGTTGATGTAGACAAACAATTAGAATATGTAAAACAAAAATTGTCTACCCAACCCCCGCAAGTGAGGAAAAGCGTCTTATCAAAGATCATGGCGGTGGTAAACCCATATATGAGCGACAAAAAACCGCCTGTCGTACAAGAAAACACTCGCAGGCGGTTAACTTCCAAGGTCCAACAACAAAGAAAAGAGCAAGCTTCTAGAGATAGCTCAGTTGGGCCACCCAGACAACAAAGTAGGTGTGACCCTCCTCGACATAGCTCTTATGTACCATCGCAAGATTCCCTAATACCGTCTACATTTGCAATGTCTCTAAAGTCTCAAAGGTCGTTAAATCGACGCGGTCGTTCAACATCTTCACGTGAAGAAGAGAAGAGTCTGACAAGGGCAATGCCTTTCCGTTAATCAATGATGAGGGAATGCTTGAATATGCGCACAGATACAAAAAACAAATTCCAAAAGTGTTCCACCGCTACATTTCAAGAATAAAAGATGTCAGGCCGGATGGACATTGTGGGTTTCGGGCGGCGGCTGTGGGTTTAGGGTTTGAACAAGATTACTTTGGGTATATTCGAAACCAACTACTTGAAGAGCTAACGGGTCTAAACAAATAAATTTGGAAGTACATCTTCGATAGTGAAGTACCAGGGGACTACGACCAACAAGTACAGAGAATAGATTTTACCGGGGTTGGAATGGCACCCAGGGAACATTGGATGGAGATGCCTCAAGCAGCACTCCTTCTTGCCAATAGGTTTGGTGTGATTGTTCACATATTAGACATCCAAGGTTGTTCTTGTGACAACCCGAACTCTCAAGGTCAAGCCTTACCTAATTCCAAAACCCTTTTAGACAATATTGTTATGTTTCGGGTGCTACATGGTGTTGTTATTATAATTGAACATGTTTAAGTTTGTAAATGTTAAGTAAAGTATGGGCCGCACATTCTGGTCAGGTCGTACGCCTTTACACGTTCGCACATTTGGATTGTTCTTCACTTAACTCTCGGCCCAAACTCCACTCGAAACCCAAATGAAGCCCAACCCAACCCTTGGCAGGGGATTACAAACGCACACAATGAGGTGCACGATGCCCACATTCTCAAAAATCCTCACAAGGCATCAAACCCTAGCTCCCTCTAGCTTGGACGACAGCATCTCCTTCACTCTCGAAGCTCCTTCCTCGCCCTAACACCCTCTCTTGCACTCGACCCCTCTCGGTTAGTAAAGCTATCCCTATCTTGGCTTATATTCTTGGTTGATTGTTGATTATCTATGTCCGAACTTGTTTAAATTATGAGATGTTAATTATGATTTAAGATTTGTTAGAAGTTCTGTGATTTGTGGTTTAATTTCATGGCTGCTATACATAATCAATGTTGATTAGATGATAGGGTCTTTCAATGGTTTGTTGATGATTTTGGGCATGATGTTTAGGTTAGACATGTTGGTGGGTTATGGTTTTCTTGGGTAGATTTCATGACTAGTGATAATGATCCTACGTTGAAAGAAAATTGGTTTGATCTGATAAGAATATGCGAATTAATTCTGGTAAAGGCAATACTAATAATTAGATAATGAATGGGAATTATGTGAATAATGATAAGTAACTTGATCTTGGGGGCTATGATATGGAACCAATGATTGTGACATAATCTGAATGTTAGACTAGAGTTCATGGATTCCAACCCTTGTAACTGTTGATCGATTGTCGTAGATGTTGGTTATTACGAGTTGTTAGCAATGATTATGGGAGGTTGTTGATTATGTAACCGATTAATATATTTGTATAAATGGAATTAAACTAGTAACTGATTAATCGGACTTGGAGAGATAAGAATTGTGAATCTTGGTTATGGAAATAACAAATTGATGGGAGTAAATTATGGGTAGTTATGGCAGATCCGGGTATCACGGCACGGTCAACATAATTGCACACAAACACCCTGGTCGCACAATTCTGTTGTGATTGCACAACATTATTAAGGTCGCACAAGCCGAAGTTGGTCGCACAAGTAGGATCTAATCGCAAAAGTGTGTACCAGTCGCACAAGTTCAATAGGCTGACACGAATCACACAAACGGGCTCAGTCGCACAAGCTGGTGGGCCTGAGTTTTAATTGGGCCACGGACCCAGTTACAATCGCACAAAGTGAGCCAAATCGCATAAGACTGGTTCAATCGCACAAGCTAAACGTTGGGCCTCACACACAGTACCGATTGTACACTTGGGCTGGGCTTTGGACTAATGTGAGTACAAACATGTATGATGAATGCTAAGAGTTATCAACCTGTATTTGGGCCGAATACATAACCTTAGAGAGATATGTAATCATTTGGGCCTTACACACAACTGGACCACATTACATAATACGCATAGTTTGAATGTCAATCTGTTATGTGATGATTAGAAATAGTAACATGAATATGTGTTTGGTTTAAATGTTGCTATGAGCTATGTGACTATGTTTATTATCTGTTCTAGTATGTGATTTGATTGTATATCAAAACTGATCACTGTGAAAACCATACTAGGACTTGATCGATTTAGTGTGAACACGTAATTAGTCTTATCGAGCAAACCAAAGGTGAGTTCACTTCTCTCAAAATGTAAGTCCCGAAACCGAGATCACAATGATATCGCACAACTCGTAAGGTGGCGGAATCACACAAACAAGTTGTAAAAGAAGTGAAGATGAAAAGTAGGATGATTGTTATTCAAAATGCTTCAATAATCTTGCATACAAATGATTGTCCAATACAAGATTTTCCAAAATCACCAACCATGCACCTATTACATCATTTACTATTTATAGAAAGGGATTAGGGAATGTGCTCCCTAAACCCTAGGCCCATAACTACACTATTAGGCCCAATACCCATAATTAACCCACAATACCCACTAATCCACCTATAAGCTTATCCATAAACCTTAAAGGGCCTAACAATCTCCCCCTAGGTTTATTGGATAAGCAGATGCATCAGACTGCTGGATCGTGAGGACCTGGTAGAGGATCAGCAAAGAGAAAATTCTTCAAGATGTTGGCAGCAGCACTCGTCCATGATTTTGCACATTCTTCATATTTCTCATTGGTTCTGATTACATGTTGCGTGAGAACCATGATGTCTTCTTCATGAAAGCTCATCAGGTCGTAAGAGTTTGGAAGCCTGATCGACTGTTCTTCAGTAACAATAACTGCCTCTACCATAACAGGATCATAAGCCCAAAACTTGAACTTCTTCAGTATGCCTTTCTCAAACTTTCTAGAGAGTGGAATGATCTTTGCTTTGTCAGTGGGAGGCCAGATGATTGATTTTACAGTCCTCCTGGTAAAGGAGTCACGAACACCAGGATGTCGTCTTACTATCGGTTCAGCAGTCTTCATGGTCTTAAAGTTCGTTCTCACCTCCTTTTCAAGACGTGAGCGAAATGCCCAACCTGCGCCTCTCTTGCTTAGATCGGGATCATAATAAGGAGCTCGTAGCAGGGACTTCAGATCAATTTGAGTCTAGGATTTGAATTGGCTTTCATCGTCATAATACTCCCTGTGCCCACTCTTTCGGGTAATCAACCACATCCTTTTTTCTGGCTCATATCTCCAACATGCCACATCTGATTTGTTTCCCACTTCATCGTAATAAGTAGATCCAAGTTCCATCACAAGTCTGTCTGGCCTTGTCGTGGGATCTTTTAGCTGAAAGTTTTCATCTTAGAGGATTTATGTCTTGATTTTTCATAACCAGCAGTTGTTTCTTTCTTTGCCTCTCCTACTCTTTCTCTAACTGTCTTTGTTCTCGTCTCTTTTTGGTTTTGCTGCTCAACTTCTTTGGTTTTGCTGCCAGATAAGCTTCTAAGGTAGCTACTCATTCAGCTTCAGCTGCTGCATGAGCTGCTGCTCTTTGTTCTTGTGTCTGCTCAGGCCTTCCAACATAAAACTGCTAATCCTCTTTATCAACAAATTCATTTCCGAACTTCTTTTCAAGCTTCGCTTTAAGATCATAGACAGTTGACATCAGCATCCCTACATCCCCTTGTAATTGATCTATAGTAAGATCACTGCTTGTGAGCTGAGATTGTAGAGAGGAGATTTGGGCTTCTTTTAATGCAGCGTCTTGTTGTAGAGAAACAATCTGAGCACTTTTCAGTTCTCCGTCTTGCTCCAATATCACTACACGCCTTTTCAATCTTTTAACATATTCTTCTTCATCACTGTCGCTTTCATAGACTTGTCTCTTCTCACTTGCATATCAGAATGCAGCTTCATCATGCTCAGTTAAATGAGCCCCGCTTGAGCTTCCTGCTTCAAACTGAACACCACCACTTGAACTGCCTGGCTGAGAGGGGGTGGATTCGAAGTCGAAGTTGAAATTGTACAAGTGTGTGTCCTCCAGGTCTGTTTTCTTTGATGCATCAGTAGAGTGTGGATCAGGTTGAGGGTCAACTGTAGGAGTGGGCTCAGAGGTAGTCGCGGGCCCAGAAAAAGTGTTGTCAGGTGCATTGTCGATCTTTAGCTTCTTTTGAGCTGGTTCTTCAGTCACATCAGCTGTTTCTTGAATAACAGGAGTGGAAATGGATGGAGGGTCTCCATCACCACCCTGCAAATTACGAATCAAAGCTGCAAGATTATCAGCGGTCATTGGCACAGGCTTACGAACAGCATCCTCTTCTTTGTCAGATGTCACTATCTCTGCTTCGCCTTCGAAATCTGTCTCTTCACTAGAGTCTGTGTCAGATTCTGTATCAACCATCAGAACCTCTTCTTCATCATCACCTGCCTGTTGTGCTTGTTGCAACAATTGCACATCATGCTCTTTCGCTATTTGTGCATTTACTGGAGGCGGAACTGGAGCAACAGGAATGACAGGAGGAGCTGGTGCAACAGGAGCTCCTTGAACATTATCAGCAAACCTCCTATGTTTCTCAAGAGCAAATAGTCCTTCAAAATTATGATGCTTGGCTCGTTTATTTCTTCATGCATTTTCAAAGCATCCTGGCCCCATCAGCTTCAAGTTGATGTAGTTTGGCCCCTTGACCAATGCTGGGTATTTCTCATCAAGAATCATCTGTATGAACCTTGGGTACAACATAAATATCTTCTTCTTTGGATCTTCCAGCATCTTCTTCATGTTATCAAAGATGAATGCTGAGAAGTTGTAGTCCCATTCATTCACAAGTGCAACAACTGCTGAAGTTTGCGATTTGTTCAATTGATCCCATCCACCCTTGTTTTCAGCAATACACTGCAGGAAAAAATGAACTAACATTCTCCAGTATGGTGGAAATAGCTTCTTCAGCACAGTAGGATATCTCCCTTCATAGCTCATTCTTCTTAATGCAGTTTGAACTCGGGCTTGATCGTATAACGTAGGATGATCCGGCTGATCTCCTAGTCTTAATACTTCTCGAATTACGGCTTCAGATATGATAATCTTTGTCTCCTGAACAGTAGCTTCGATGAAACCTGCACCTTGCCTGTCGATCTTTGCGGCATTCCAGAAAGTGTTGATGCAGTTGCTGCAGATCACCGGGTTTGCTCTTAAAGCGTGTGTAAGAGGACAGTTGTTCAGACCCCTGATTAGTGATCCAAACAACTCTGCTTGATCTGCTGGAGGATTTGATAGATAGCCTGCTTGATTGTGAAATTCATTCACCTCCAATTGCCGTTGATTTCCTTCTTTCAACATTGCGCCTGCCATTTTCTGCACTTCACAAATAGCCGTTAGATGATATTGAAGGTGTCACTTATGTTTTGAGTTAACGATGAGTTGACAAAGTCAATTCGTTGAAAATTCAAACATAAGCAACCCTTTTCAAGTGAGCAGTCCAAAAACAGTCCAAGAGGTTCAGACAAAACGGTCAAACAGTCAAAGGGTCACAAATTGGGGTTCATTTCGAATGAGCTTCTTCACCCGGAATGGAATTCCGTCCGAAGTCGTCCGTAATGAACCTTCTCAGTCCGGAATAATCCGGAATCATCCGGAATCATACGTGATGAATAATTGCTGGTCCGTAATGATCTGGAATCATCCGTAATGCCAGATGATGATCCGGAATGCAGTACCTGATGTCCGTAATCAATCCGTAATCAATCCGTAATGAAGATCGTTGAGAGAGAATTCAGAAGAATCCGTAATGGTCCGTAATGAGAATGCGGATTCTTGTCCTTTTCAATATTAAATACTCCGAAATGGTTTTGGTCCAGGCCCATTTCGGATTGTTCGTAATGATGGCCCATTTCGACCAGTGGGCCATCCAGACTTAATCATTTTAATGTTATTTTATTTAACCTTTTCAAGAATAGCAAAACACCCCCTTTTAAAATCAACGCAACACCCCACTGAGCAACTAATTTACTAAAAAATAAAAATAATAAAATAATAAATATTAACTATAGTAATATGCACAAGTTACCAACGTAAGGATGATATTGGGAAGACTGTCACGGGATCAAATCGTTCTTGAACTGATTAAGGAACACTTTTCAGCTCTTCGTTTACTTAGACTGGTCCACGCAATTGTTGATATGTTTGTCCTCTTAAATCCACCGCTCAAACTTCAACTTTTTGCTTTATGATACGCTTTTAGATAGATTTATACTAAGACATCTGTGTGTCCCATTCCAAGGTATACCCCCGCGATCAAGGTAAGCTCAACTGCTCATCGTAGCAGGTGAGTATACTGAGATCATCCTTTTATTTTAATTTATTATTCAACGCCAGACTTCCTGGTGAACAGGTCAGTACTTCCGTACAGCAGAGAGACCAAGGAAGATCTGACGATGGCCCCTTTTTTTTTTTAAATGTCAGACTTCCTGGTGAACAGGTCAGTACTTCCATACAGCAGAGAGACCAAGGAAGATCTGATAAGGGCTCTTTTTAGCAGGATATCCTGACTGTGTCCAGGTCAGTACTTTCGTACAGCAGAGGGACAGCCCTAATATCCCGGATGAATCATCAGCATAAAGACCCGAAACTTCAGATGTTGGCTATCTATCAACGCAGGATTTAAGACCATGAAATCATATACCGTTGGTCTGTTACCCACGAGATGTCCAGTCCATTATGTTTGTATCACTTTTGCTTCTTTTGCTTTTCGAGCGGCAGACCTATCAACACATCGCAGTGGAGCCGAACCTGTTTAACATTGAAACCTTACGTGTGTTAATCAAGTTCTTTAACACGAAAATTCATTTCATTTCCCAGCAACTTTTCTCCCCATAAATTTGTGCAAAAGTAACATACTTTATGCCCAAATTTACCAGATGGAAACACATAAAAACCCTTATTATTATTTACAAGTTTTTTTTTATTCAGTCGGTGAAGCGAATCATTTTCAAGAGGTCTACAAGCACATTGAACCTAGAGATGCTGACAGGTTTAGTAAAAAGATCCGCTGTGTTAGCATCAGTATCGATCTGTTCAAGTTTAATAAGTCCTCTGTCAAAACAATCTCTTATGAAATGAATTTTAATGTCAATGTGCTTGGTTTTGGAGTGAAAAACAGGGTTTTTAGTGATCTGGATGGCGGCATCGTTATCACAATAAATGGGTGTGTCAAGATAAGTCAAACCGTAGTCTTCCAATTGATGCTGCATCCAGAGAACTTGGGAGCAGCATGCAGATCCTGCAACGTATTCTGCTTCCGCTGTGGAAAGAGATACTGTCTGCTGCTTCTTGCATTGCCAAGATATGAGCCTTTCTCCCAAGAACTGACATCCAGCTGATGTGGACTTCCTATCCCTGTCAGTTCCTCCAAAATTGCTATCTGAAAAGGCAAACAGATCAAAGTTCGAATCTCTGGGATACCAGAGTCCGAGTTTAGGAGCACCCTTCAAATATCTGAAAATTCTTTTAACAGCAGTTAAATGAGTGAGTTTAGGGTTAGCCTGATAACGAGCACACTGACACACGGCGTACAGAATGTCTGGCCGACTGGCAGTCAGATACATTAGTGACCCGATCATTGAGCGATACAGTGTCTGGTTGACAGGACTTCCTTCTGGATCCTCAGTTAGCAATGGCCTTTCTGCAATTGGGGACTCACTCGGCTTTGAGTCTGTCATGATGAACTTAACAAGGACGTCAGTTACATATTTACTTTGATGAATTAGTATTCCTTGATTGTTTTGACGGACTTGCAGACCCAAAAACATCGTCATTTCTCCTAAGGAACTCATTTCAAATTTTTTCTTCATGACTTCTTCAAATTCCTTGCAAAGATCATCATTGGTCGACCCGAAGATGATGTCGTCAACGTATATTTGCACAAGAATGATATCCTTGTCAACACGCTTGATGAATAATGTCTGATCGATAATTCCTCGGGTGTATCCATGAGCGAGAAAATGTTTCGTTAGAGTTGCATACCATGCACGAGGTGCTTGATGCAGACCATACAAAGCCTTGTCCAACTTGTAAGCATACCCTTCCTTTTCTTTATCAACGAACCCCGGCGGTTGAGCGACATAGATTTCTTCCTTGACCTTTCCATAAAGAAAAGCTGTCTTAACATCCATTTGATAGACAGTAAATCCCATAAAAGATGCGTATGCCAAGAAGATGCGAATGGCTTCTAGACGAGCGACTGGGGCATACACTTCATCATAATCTAGGCCTTCCACTTGACTGAATCCTTGGACAACTAATCTGGCCTTATTTCTCACGATCACACCCGAATCATCTTGCTTGTTACGAAATACCCATCGTGTGCCAAGGGCCCTTTTTCCTTGGGGCAGCTTCTCCAGTTTCCATACTCCAAGCCGTTCGAACTGATTGAGTTCTTCATGCATTGCATCGACCCATCCAGGTTCCGTAAGGCAACATTAATATTTTTAGGCTCAATCTGAGATATGAAACAAGAATACAAGCATGTGTTGATGTCTCCAGATTTGTTGCGGGTTTGAACACCAGCAGATACTTGGCCGATGACATTAGTGATTGGGTGACTTCTCTGAACACGTTGCGGAATTGCTGTTGCAGGAGCTTGCAGATTTGTTTGCAAATTTGAAAAACTTCTGGAAGCTATTCCAGATGGCTCCCCCTTACTTGGTGCTGTGGTACTGATCACATGTGTTTCTACAGTGCAGTCAGACGTAATTGAATCTTGAAATAGAGAATCTTCCTGAATATTTGACGGACCGGCGGAGCCTTCCGTGTTGTTTGTTTCAGGATGTGAAGCCTGAGTGGATGATGAAATACTTGCATTTTCTTTGTTAAATCTCGATGGATTCACAGTAAGATTTCTGATTAGATCTTGCAAAGGCACATTCTCATCTTCATCTTCAACAGGAGTAGGCATTTCTTCTGTTAAACTCTCTGCAACAACAGTTTCATTAGACAAAATAGGAAACGATTTAAACAAGGAGGAATAGTCATATAGCCAGTCAGGGCCAATGCGAGCGTCTTTTGGATTTTCTTCAAGCCAGTCTACATGATATGCTTCCATAACTTGCTTTTTGACCTTGTTGTAAACACGATAGGAGGTATTCTTAGCATAACCAATGAAGTAGCATGGATCTCCTTGAGCTTCAAATTTTCCTTTGGAGTCCATGAGAAGAAGAACGCATGGGCAGCCGAAAGTGCGAAAGTGTTGCACCGAGGGCTTTTGACCTTCAACTATTTCATATGGAGTTTTCATGTGACGCTTGTTAATCAAAGCATGATTCTGAATGTAGCAAGCCGTATTTACTGCTTCAGCCCAGAATATAAGTGGAATACCTGAATCTATCAGCATTGTGCGAGCAGCTTCGATGAGAGTACGGTTGCGTCTTTCTGCAACCCCATTTTGTTGAGGCGATCTTACTGTGCTAAATTGACGATCGATTCCTTTGAGAGCACAAAATTCGTTCAGCTCAGCATTCTTGAATTCTGTTCCATTGTCACAGCAAATAATCTTCAAACGTCCATTTGATTGATTCTCCATGAGTATTACGAATTTCTTTATTAAACCAGTTGTCTCACTTTTCTGCTCCAAGAAGAATACCCAAGTAAAGCGCGAAAAATCATCTGTGATGACCAGACAGTAAGCCTTTCCTCCGATGCTGAGAACATTGACTGGACCAAATAAGTCCATATGCAATAGTTCCAAGACTTTCGAAGTGGTGTGAACAGGTTTGGACTTATGAGGTCTGCGATGTTGCTTCCCTCGAGCACATGCTTCACATTTCTCTATTTGCATGAAATCCTTGATTGGCAAGTTCCTGACGAGACCTCCTTTTGCTAACCGATTCAAATTTTTCGTGTTCAGGTGACCCAACCGACGGTGCCACAGCATAGCATCATGTTCAGCAATTTCTGAAAACAAACAAGTAACTTGATCAGTAGGGGCTTTGTTCATATCGATAACGTAGGAATTTCCTCTTCGTTCAGCTTCTATCAGAAACCAGTCTTCAGGTATGAGAATTCCTGGTTTCAGGATGACACACCCACTCTTAGTGAACAGAACTACCATTCCTTTGTCACACATCTGTGATACACTCAGCAGACTATGCTTAAGCTCAGGGACATAGTTAACATCTAAAAAAGTGAGGACGCCATTCTTGACAGTGCCTTTCATAGTGATTCTTCCAGATTCTCCTCCCGCGAAATTGACACATCCACCGTCGAATATCTTGATATCATTCAACTGGGATATGTCTCCCGTCATGTGTCTAGAACAACCACTATCGATAAACCAAAGTCTAAAGATAGCCCTCCATAGTCGTTCCTGCACATAAAACGGAATCAGTTAGAGACTGGAACCCAGGCCATAGAGGACCTGAGTTTACCATCGCTATCTGTGTAGGTGACTTCGCGAAAGATCATATAGTTTTTATCATTGTTTGTGACTTTTGGTGGCGCGGTAGAAGTTGATGGTTGGGAACACGGAGACTGGGATCTAACAGGACTTTTTGGTCTCCAATCTTTAGCATCTGATACACTTCTGTTTAATGAAAGTAATTTTGTCTTGTCTTGAAACCTGTTTGTTTTAAAAAACTTTTGCTTTTCCTGTTTAGCAAGATTCCAGTCTCTGTCAGAAGGCCTTGCCATGGGATGTTTGATAAAACTAGAGTGCATGGCCTTCCGATGGTACGTGTTCCTAGAGTAGTAGGGACGATGAACACAATTTCTTGCGATGTGTCCCGGAATTCCACAGTTAAAACATGTCTGTCTTTTTGAGAAAAAGACATCTAGTTCGGCTTGCGTTATTCTCGAGAATTGATCACGTCTTTTCAATTCATTTATCGCTGAGTGCTTTGGAGTGTGCTTTTTCTTGGAGGAACCCGCTTTACCGCTTTCAGCACAAGAGTTAGTATCCTCAACTTTAACCTTGTGCTTGGGTTCAGTTTGCTTGAGATTTAAGGTTTCCCTTTTTGCATTCTTCCTTTTTGGCCTTCTGTTTCTACGTGATCGCTTTCTTTTAGGGAGAACAGATTCAGTCGACTCTGTGCTGCTGAGGTTACTGTTGGGATCAATAGGTGAGTTGTCTGGAAAGGTTACTTTCACATCTTCCCTTTCTGTAGAGATCTTGTCTTCAGGAGAAGCTTGAGAGAAGGTTTCCATATTAATTTCTTCTACAGTCTCATCATTTGATTCAACTGTGGAATTGATTTCAATGAATTCCTTCTCCATAGTTTCCACATCTCCATGAGTTTCTACAGAATAGGACTCTATGGATGTCTCCTCTTCAGTCAAGTCCCCTTCTGAGTTCTCGACTTTTGATGGTTCTGGCAACTCAGGTGATGAGCAGTCTGTGTCGAAGACAACTTGACTTTCTTCTTTAGTGATGCTGCAAGAATCTGATTGATTGTCATAATCGGAAACACTCAAAAATTTAAGCTCATTATCTGAGATCCCTGAATCCTCTGGTCGATAGCCAAGATCGTCAGATGATCCCTGTTCAACAGTAAATTCTTCCTTATCACTATTAGTTATTTCAAAATTATCATTGCTACAGGGAGCATCTGATGTGTCATTCAATGTTTCAGACGTACAAGTGTGGTATTCCGAATTATCAGAATGGTTTTCTGAGTTAATTGAAACATAAGTTTCGAATTCCTCAGACGACACATCAGGCTCTCCTGTCACATCATTCTCAACATTTACAACATTTTCAGCATTTTCAACACAGTCATTCTTATCACAAGCATAATCTAAAATAATAGCACCAAATTCATCAGTCTTAGTGGGAACACCCCAGGTCTCAGCAAACCAAGAAAAAATAGTGTTCCAAGCATAAATGCCATTTTTATCAGAAACAACATTATTTGCAGCATTTCGAAGCGATTCATCATCCTTCTTAGACTCTTCTTCAATTCTTACTGACTCTGCACACAAACTAGAAAAGTTAGTATTTTCAACAGAATCAGAATTTGATGAACTTTCCTTCATCTCCTCTGCGAGTTTGTTAACCGGTTCCGATTTTGTTTCAGTTTCGGTTTCTGCATTTTTTACAGTTTCATTTTTTTGATCGGACACATTTTCTGCTGGTTCATTTTGAACTGATTCATCTTTCACAAAGCTCATTGGTTTCTTGAAATCAGTATATTGACTCCTTTTAGATTTGGATGGATCATAATCAACATAATCACTAGGTTTGCCATACATCATAGTATCATAATTTTCCATTTCTTGCTTAGTGACTGGCAGTCTGGAATAATTATGATTGTATGGTGGTGGAACCTTTGATACGCAAGTTGCACATTACACAGATTTTGGACTGTGGCACTGGAAGTATCAAACTTCTTGATGTTTAACTTGTTCTGTTTGTACTTTCCAGTGAGGAGCTCTAGCTCACCCTTCACAGAGTCACATTCAAGAGTTTTGACGGTGAGTCTATGTTTATAGTCATGAACCCAACATTGCTGTTGGTTCACGTCTCTGTGAAGTTGAGCTATGTCCTTTTTAAGTGCTTCAATCTTCTCATAGAGAATTTTGTTATTCTCTCGAAGACTGATGTACTTTCCCATCACAGTATTATAATCGGTAATTAATGCTGAGTTTTGAGATCTCAGCAAAGCAACTTTCTTCCTACAGTGTTCAGTACATAAAAGGGAGTTTACCGTCTCAGCGAGTGACTTTGGTTCCTCCGTCATGGCCATCAAGCATTGATGAACTTTGTCCACAGCAGCAGATTCAGACAGCTTCATAGATTCCACTTGAGCAACAGCATCAGCCCAGCTGAAACCATTTTGCTCTTGAGCAATCAAAGCTCTTCCAGCTCCAGAGTTTCCTTATCCACTTGAGGAACCAGTTTCTGCAGGAGTGACTGGAACCATAGACCTCTCTTTGTTCCTTGCTGCAGCTGCCTGAGTAGCTTCATACCCTGTCACAACCTTCTTGCAATCCCTAGCAAAATGCCCTGGTTCATAGCACCTGTAGCACCTCAGCCTGTTTTTCAGAAAATTTGGACTAGCATGCATAGGATGACGCTCATATCTTTTTGCAAACTTATCAGCTTTAAAGGCTGACATAGCCATGTTCCAAGCCACATCCAGCTCATCCAAGTCCTCTTCCACGACTTGATTCACTTCTGGTGTCAGTTCTGTTGAAGGTATAAGTTCTCCTGCCAAGAAGGCGTTGAAACTGTTGATCATAGAGGCTGCAAGTGCAAGTTTTTCTTCATTCTGTTTGGTCAAGAAAGCTATGTGATTCACTAATGGGGTGTTCTGAGGAGCAGACTGAGTGTTTGAGCTGAAAGCAGCATTTGCATGTTGTGGCTGAGGCTGGGGTTGAGATTGTGGAGCAGCGATATTTACGGTATTGACAGCAGGTGCCTGAGAGGAAGGAGCAGCCATTCCATACACATAATTCGGCTTTGGGGCAGCAATGGGACTGAAAACAATGTTTGGGTTGTGATTCACCACTCCATGAACAGGACTGAAAACCAGATTTGGATGAGCCTGAGACATCAGTGCAGCATTGGTTGGACTAGTTACTCCAGCAGCCATCAGAGAGTTCTTGTGATTGATTTCTCTTTGCTGGTTATCAATCTCGCACGACTTAATAGTAGCAATCAACTCAGTTAGTGTCATTTCATTCAGATCTTTGGTACGTTTAATCATAGAAACCTCAGCATCCCATCCTTTAGGTAGAGAGTTAAGCAATTGACTATTCATTGCACTGTTTGAGACATCGATTCCAGCACTCACCATTTGAAATACAAGCTTAACGAATCTTCTGATTTGATTTTCAACCGTTTCTTCGTAGATATGATTGAAGGAGCTGAATTGCTGGTTCATCATGTTAACACGACTGGCTTTCATATCGGCATTTCCTTCAAACAGATGTACTAGTGTGTCCCAGATTTCTTTGGCGCTTTTGCAATTTCTGACTCCAATCGAGATGTCTGGTCCGAGAGCCATTGACAGAGTACCATTAGCAGCTTCATCTTCTGCAACAATCTTTCTGTCATCATCAGTGAAAATGTTTTCGGGCTTCGGAATTTGAGTTTGAGGGTCATCCTCAATGGCATACATGATCACACGTGGCCCGTTTTTGATACTTCTCCAAACGTGAGGCTCTTTTGCCTTGCAGTATTGTTCAAATCGAAATTTCCATTTGTAGTAGTCATCCCCGTACAAGAAACGTGGAACTTTTGTGGATGTGCCGATAACTTGGTCAAGTTCTTGATGAAATGCCAAAGACTGAGTCTGGATTGCAGCCAGTGTGGCATTAGCGAGATCGGCTGCAGTAACAACACCGTTCATGACACCGGATTGGTTCAACATGATTTGAGACTGAATTCGAAATGGGATCCGAAATCTGGGGTCCGAAATGAAGTCTGAGGTCCGAAATGAAGTCTGAGGTCCGAAATGGTTCGAAATGACTTTGAATCCGAAATGGTGAGACGCACAGAGGTCCGAAATTGCTTTGAGTCCGAAATGACAAACTTAATCCGAAATCTGATGAACTTAATCCGGAATCTGATAATCGTGATCCGAAATCTGATGATGATTGTCCGTAATCAGATGATCTTATCCGAAATCTGATGATTGTGATCCGTAATGTGATGATTGTTGTCAGTAATGTGATGATTGTGGTCCGTAATGTGATGATTGTTGTCCGTAATCTGATGATTGTGGTCCGAAATCTGATGATACGATCCGAAATCTGATGAAGACGGTCCGAAATCAAGCAAACTTCAAATCCGTGATGATTAACAACAGTCCAAAATGGTCCGAAATCTCTTGAAGACAGTCCGGAATCAGCAGAAACACTTCGAAATGCAGCAGAACTTCCAGAAAACGGAACAGTACCCAAACCGGAACAGTAACAGTGAACAAAAACCGATGCGATATCAGATCTGAGCCTGGAAATCAGGTTCAACAGGCTCTGATACCAATTGTAAGTCCCGAAACCGAGATCACAATGATATCGCACAACTCGTAAGGTGGCGAAATCACACAAACAAGTTGTAAAAGAAGTGAAGATGAAAGGTAGGATGATTGTTATTCAAAATGCTTCAATAATCTTGCATACAAATGATTGTCCAATACAAGATTTTCCAAAATCACCAACCATGCACCTATTACATCATTTACTATTTATAGAAAGGGATTAAGGAATGTGCTCCCTAAACCCTAGGCCCATAACTACACTATTAGGCCCAAAACCCATAATTAACCCACAATACCCACTAATCCACCTATAAGCTTATCCATAAACCTTAAAGGGCCTAACACAAAACAAGCATGCGTCCGGTGGGGACAATCAAACAGGCAAACGAATAAACGGATTTTCATAAACCCACATCCTTGTAGGGGATGTGAGGCAGTTTTCAAAATACCCACATCCTTGTAGGGGATGTGAGGCGGATTTCACAAACCCATATCCTTGCAGGGGATATGAATCAGTTTTCAGTAAATGTTGATGTTGGATAATAAACTCACTATCTATCACTTAAGTCCCATCATACTACTGGGTTAGTTGCTTGTAGGGCAACAGGGTTATTAGTTGATAGCGCTATTAGGTTTGGCACCCTCACGACGTACCTGGATATGACGGGCGTGAACTAATAACTTTAAAGTCATGACCAATGTTTGATAGAGCATTGGATAAGGGCAAAAAGGGCCGTCTGCGGTATCAAGTTATTATCAACATAACATAAATCAGAAATCGGTAACGAACGGTTTAACAAATCAGTGAAATCACCAGCGTTGTCTGATACACTTTTCTGCATGCTTGCAGGTCTATAGGTACATTCATTGGGAACTTGTTGTTTGGGATGCTGGAGTGGTCATGGGTCGAGATACATGGTATCACGAGACAAGTCTAATGGTTTGCGTACATATGGTTTATGAAAAAATTAACAAATGATTTATGCTTCCGCTGAACACGATGAATTACATCTAGTGTTTTGTAACACTTTATGTTAATGAATGAAAGTTTTTATTTGAAATCTTGTTATGAGTTCAATGTGATTGGTGGCAAGATCCTGCTATGTCACACGCCTCGCGGGGGTTTTCCGCATGTGGTATTTTAGGGGTGTGACAGATTGGTATCAGAGCCAGGTTATAGTGAACTTGGTTTTAAAAATGTTTTTATAAAACCAGACTATAACCGAACAATTCTGAATACGTGAATATGACCATGACACTCAGCTCCAGATTGCAAGGTTCGTCTTTTCACCTGTTGTATACATTACATGACTAGTGTACACCTGTTGATGATGTAGCATACGGACACACACTCGTCACTATAGCATAATTACATTAATTTCTAGTTTACATTATGATGTGCTGTTAGTATGTCGTAGCCCTTAGATTTCCGTGATCTTGTTGTTTAGATAACCTCCAAGTTCGAGGAACCATTTGACATGAGTTAGGAGGAACTAAGATAAGTGTGCAAAACACAATATTATTGTGGGTGCACACATAATAATATTGTGGGGTGCATGTGAGTCCCAGTGAGGCCTAATAAGTGTAAAGGGGGTTCTGTTCCATTATTCGACCCAATAAGGAACACAACAAATCTATAGGAGTCATAGCGATGATTGCCTCCTACTCGAGCGTGATCTTTTCACATCTCTCTGAATCCTTACAAATCTCAGTTATATTGAGTATTACCTGAACACAAATCTTAACGTCTAGCAAACTGTATAAGAATGTTAGTTTATAGTACGAACGTCCTGAGCTAGTTATCGAATCATTGAATGCTTGGTCTGTGTCTTCCTCACTTTCTTCGTTTACTTGAACCTAACGGATTGACGCCTCAGGTTCCGAAGTATGGTCACCCCTGCAACTCCCCAATAACATACCGTGTATTACTCAAACAACTTGCAAGATCGATGGACAGGAGGATGAGCATAGTACCTTACCGACCTCAGTATTAGGACAACCCTGATTACCGACAACGAACACCAGCAAATTGACTTCAATTGAGTCCTTAACCTTAGTCAGTGACTTCTGGGAGCCAACTCTTACGAATCAATCGGGACATAAACGATGACAATTGACTATAGTGTGGAATGTGTAATTGCTAGCACAATGGGTAGTGCCTTAGGATGTGGCACAGAATGTGAAAATATGGACCCTTTTTGGTGAAAGCTCGTAGGGCTACGTTACAAGCAACCACATTAAAGGCAACAGTCACGACGACATCAAGGTACTCGTAATCGTAGCCTACAGTATGGAAATGAAGGTGACTACAATAAGGATTGGTCACTGTTAAGACATAACGTTAACAACCACGAGAACCACAACTGTATTGGGAATTCCCGTAACAATGACAACAATGGTGGAAGTGGTGCTTTTAGAAGGACCTTCAAGTATGGCAACAACATAGTGATCTATACGTCTTTTGATTAACCCCTTCACTTCTGTATTGTTCGACTTTGATACTTCATGAGATCGAGCACGTTGCAAGATTTGTTGATGGCAACTCAAATTCAAGCTTCACTCGTTCACTTACGGTGCAACTTGATCTTTTAGATTCAGTGATCGACATTGACTCTTTTCCTGTTACTTTTGGAAGCTTTGATATGGACGTTGGTAGGGACTGGTAGTCCAAGCATCGAGCAGAAACTCTTGTAAAGACAAAATCGCATAAATACCTCTCCCTGGTGGAGATTCACTGATTGTCAGTGCCCCTTCGATGAAGGAAATCGAGAAGCATTTCAGCTATCCTGCTAGCCTATCACTGGTGATAGGCTCTCGGCCTGAGGAGAAGAAGAGCGAAGATCTATCGATTTGTATCACGACAAAAGCAACTTCGAATTCTAGTACCCCTTATCGTCTCGCATCAGGAAGGGTGCAAGAACCGTTTAATCAACCCCAGGAACTACTGGACAATGGTTTTAACTGATCTAGCCCCTTGCTTTGGGGAGCTTGAGCTTTATTTGTGGAAAAGAAGAATGATTCCTTTCGTACGTGTATCGACTACCGTGGACTCAGCACGGTGATAGTTGGGAACCGTTACCCTCTACCTTGCAATCGACGATCTGTTTGACCAGCTGCAATGAATAAGCTTCTATTCAGAAATCGAGTTAAGATCAGACTGACACATGATGGAAGACTCAGGGGAGGACGTTCCCAACACATCATTACAAATGCAGTACGGCCATTACGATTTTCCGTTCATGTCTTTCAAGTTACCCAACACACCAGCAGCCAAATGGATCACATGGATAGTATGTACCTCATCTCACTGAATTCGTCAACCGTGTTTATTGATGACGTTTTGAATCACTTCCAGGAGAAAGGAACACCATGAACGGCACTTGTATTTCATCTTAGAGCTCCTAGGGGAGGAGCAACCTCATGCGAAGTCTACCTAAGTGCGACTTCTGGATTCGAGAAGTACACTTTCTTGGTCACGTAGTTAACGAAATAGGGATATAGGTGGGCCTCGCTAAGATCCATTTTATTAGAAATTGATCGGCACCAAAGAGTCTTTCGGGGATACAACAACTTCTTGGTGTCGCTAGATGCTATCGCAGATTCATCCCGAGATTTTTGAAGATCGCGCAGCTTTAAATCTCTTTAGCACAGTAAGGTGCGGTGTATTCGTGGGAGAGAAAATAGGATGACGTCTTTGTTAGTACATACGTCTGATGACTTCGTCTTGTATCGAGTCTTGCATTACACATGGCACGAAGATCGAGAAATCATGAAAAAAGCTGATTTCGCTTGAAACATGTGATTTCGCTTGAAAGATTATCATGTGATTTCGCTTGTAATGAGGTTTTTCTTGAGGCTTGTTCAAGCGAAATCAGAAGTCTATAAATCGGTTTAGGGCTGTGTCATTTGGAACGAAATTAGAGAAGGTGTTTACCGACGGCGAAGCTCTGTCGAAGTGTCTTCAGATCTGTAATCGTACCAGAATCAATATACAAGACAGTTTAAAGTGATATCTTGCTGAATTCAACTCATTATGTCTGTTTCCTCCTTTCATTTTGAGTAGAACACCTCTGGTCGACTCATTTCGGGCCCGAACACGATCCTACAAGTGGTATCAGAGCTCAGGAGGAGGAGTTCTGCAGATTTCAGCTTGATGTCATCTCATTCTCTTTCATCTACACCTTCTTTTATCAATTGAACAAGTTTTAGCAGTTAAAATGGTCTGAATTTTTCACAACACAAGTGTAATCTTGTTTTAACAAACCCTTGAGAAAATCAGATCAAAATTCGGACTAAATTTGATAAAATTGGACTAAAAACCTGATTCCGCTTGAATGTAACATATGTTTCCGCTTGAAAAGTTGAAGTTATTTCAAGCGAAATATGTGATTTCGCTTAAAATATAACTGATTTCGCTCGAGAAGGTTATTCCGCTTGAAAATCACTTGATTTCGCTTGAAAGTGCAAATCTGATTTTGCTTCAAACAGTTATTCCGCTTGAGTTGACATTCTGTTTGAAAATCTTAATTTCGCTTGAAATTGTTGTGCAGGTTATCTCGCTTGAATGTATCTGGTTTGTGAAACGTGTTATCGAATCATGAGTGAAGAGTTTTACAACGCATTTGCAACATCCCCGACTACTCCGGCTACCATTACTCAAAACATGAACTTGGAAAATGAAAATGGAACTACGCAAAAACCCCCAAAGCTAATGAGCATTGAGGAGTATTACAGATGGAAAGATCGGTTTGAAAACTGGGTTCAAGCTAATCACTTGAGATCTTGGGAGTGTATTTTGAAGAAGTATGTTCTACCATATACTGATTTGCAAGTTGAGAAAGAAATCTCTGAATTCAATGACAAAGAACGAGACATGTACATGGCTGAAAAGATGATGATTAGTCTACTTCAGCAAGCTATAAAAGAAAACATCTTTGTATTGCTTCAACATGACAAAACTTCAAAATCAATTTGGGATGCTCTTAAAATCAAATTTGAGGGAAGTGATAAGATGATAAAAAGTAAAAAGTCATTGCTTAAGAAAGAATTTGATCTATTCACAAGTCTGCCAGGGGAAGATACAAAGAAACTGATTGAAAGATATTGCCACTTAGGGCGGTCTATGTCGTTGCTAAGCATAACCAAAGAACAAGATGAATGGGTTGACAAATTAGCTGATGCATTACCTCAGAAAGAGTGGGGTACATTTTTGATGATTTTAAAGAACACCGGAGTATATGATGGTTTGACGATTTCTCAGTTCATCGAGAAGATTGAGGGTCAAGATCTTGAACAGCAAAAGATTGCAAGAATGAATAATCCGAGTAATCAACAAGATGTGAAAATGTATTACAAAGGAAATGTTCAAGAGGTTGAAAAGAGTCCGAAAATTCAAACTTCTTTTAGTGCTGGAAACTCATCAGAAAATGTTGAACAAAGTCCAAATAGCAGCAGTGGTTTTTCTTCATATCCAAGTGTTAATCCAAAGAGTTCAACTTCAAGTTTTCATTCTCAAAGTTCAAAAAGTGGAAATGGTTGTGTGATACAGTGCAACATTGCATTGAATCTTCCAGATGGTCAAAGTTTTTCTGAAGAAATTGCAAAAGATCACATGGCGTTACTTGCAACTGTGCTACAATCCTATGAAGGTTTGGTTGCAGGAAGGATCGGAAATCCTATGCTGACGAAAGAGGATTACGATCAGATAGACGCTGAAGAGATGGAGCTCATGGATATCAAATGGTGTCTAGCTAGTGTCTTGAGGAGAGCAGAAAAGTTTAAAATGATAACAGGGAGAAATGATTTTCTGGATGCACATGTGTCTACTTTGGGTTTTGATAAATCTAAAGTTACTTGTTTTCGATGCAGAGAGAAAGGTCATTTCAAAAGAGAATGCAAAAATCAGGAAGCAAGTGGAGCAAAGAATCCTTTTGGAAAAGATTATTACTATCAGAAAGCCATATATCAACAAGTTGCTCATCAACCATATCAACAAAAAGAAACACAAACTGCTCATGGGAAGATGATTGAAGATGCAAATAAGAAAGCTTATTATGAGAAAATGGCTCCAGGTTTCAGTTGGGACAAATATATATCAGCTGATAGTAAAGCATGTTTAATAAACCAAGATGATGAAAAGTTACCTGAAGGGTTCAGCTGGGATAATTTTGTGGAGGAGAATGGAAAGTTTAAAGCTTTCATTGCAAAGATAGTTCAAGAACCCAATTTGTTTACAGAATGGATGAAAGCGATTGGTGTTCATGAGAAGAGTCAAGAAGAAGAATCCGTTTCATCCGATGAAAGTTCAGAAAAAGCAACTGTTTTTTATCAAACATCATCTGATTCTGGTTCTTCAGATGATGGTTCTGCAAAGACATTAGATTTTGATCAAACACCTTTTGATTCTTGTTCTTCAGATGATAGCTCTGAAAAGACAATAGATTTTGATCAATCACCAACTGATGACAGTGATGATGATGAGGAAGAAAGACATATTAATGTTGCAAAAATTCATTTATCTCCTGAAAGTTTTCAATTCTATTTTGTAGATCGTTTGGAGAAGCTGAAGGAGAGACATGCTGCAAAAGATCAAAAGGAAGATGAATATGTTTTAGAGGAGTCTGTGATGCTGAAGAGAAGAAAAAGATAAAGTTTGAGGATGCTTACTCGTTCAGACTGATAAAGACTGAGGACGTTGAAGACTCGTCAACATCCGAGGGGGAGTCTGTTAGTTCATACGTCTGATGACTTCATCTTGTATCGAGTCTTGCATTACACATGGCACGAAGATCGAGAAATCATGAAAAAAGCTGATTCCGCTTGAAACATGTGATTTCGCTTGAAAGATTATCATGTGATTTCGCTTGTAATGAGGTTTCTCTTGAGGCTTGTTCAAGCGAAATCAGAAGTCTATAAATAGGTTTAGGGCTGTGTCATTTGGAGCGAAATTAGAGAAGGTGTTTACCGACGGCGAAGCTCTGTCGAAGTGTCTTCAGATCGGTAATCATACCAGAATCAATATACAAGACAGTTTAAAGTGATATCTTGCTGAATTCAACTCATTATGTCTGTTTCCGCCTTTCATTTTGAGTAGAACACCTCTGATCGACTCATTTCGGGTCCGAACACGATCCTACAGTCTTATCAGCTTTCGAATCCCAAACTCTACAATGCACTAAGCATCGTCTTTACCGGAGGGTATGGGTGATCTAGTGGTATACGATGATGGTTCGAATCAAAGTCCCAGTTACACGCCGATGCGACACGAGAAGGTGATGGCTTACAAGAAGAATGGCACGAGTCACAACCTGCGGTGGAAGCCATGGTCTTTGGATATAAGTTGGAGGCATTTCTTGGACAGTACCAAATGCACTACTTAGACCGATCACAAGGGCCTCCCTTGTACCCTTGATTCGAAAGAGCTAAACGTGTGGTGGTATCGCAGGATGGAACTTTTGAATAATTTCGACTATGGAATCTAAACACGTATGAGCTTGCAGCTCATCGTCAACTCTAACCTACCTGATCGGATTCGTTCTGCCCAACCCGAAGCACTGAGGGAAGAAAAATGGTTAAGCGGAATCCATGCGAGGCATGGGGAAACAACTTTTGGTAAATCGGGCGGTATTCTCTATTGTCATGGAACGAATATGGGTCCCTCTGCGCGGAAACCTTGGAGAACTTGTTTTGGATGAAACACCTAAGTCTCGATATAAAATTCATCTGGGTTTGGATAGGATGTGTTAGGATCCAACGATCTGGTACTGCTAAACCGGGCATGAAGGCCCACATAGCAGTGTAAGTGAACGATGTTGACTTGTGCGAAAGTCAACGTGAAATATCGGAAACCCTCTGGTTGTTTCAGCAACCAGAAACACCCATATGGAAATGGGAACAGACTGTCGCGGATTTTGTCACTAGTCTACCTAAAACTTGAAATGGAAACAATATCACCTGAGTGATCGTTGATTGTCTCATGTAACCAGTACACTTTCTTGCAATCAAAGTAATTGACAAGTCCTCGCATCCTGTGAATAGTTACCTGTGAAAGGCGGTTTCTTGGCACGAGGTGCCAATTCCGTTACCTCTGATTTTGATCTATACTTACGTTTTGGCAGGCAATACGCAAACCCTTGGCTCACGTATAGACAGGAGCACTGTTTATCACCATCGGACAGATGGTTAGAGTGGCCGAACCATCCAGACACTCGAAGACATGCAGCGAGCATGTGTGAATGACTTTGATAAGGGTTGGAAAGATATTTACCTTTGGCAGAGTTTTATTGCAACAATAACCCTTTCTAGTATTCAGACAGCTCTACTCGAGGCATTGTATTAGCGGCAATGCCGACCCCTTTGTTAGGCTGAAGTGGGTGTCAGCCTAATCACAGGTTCAGGGTTGGTACTCGAAACTACTGAGAAGATTGTGTAGATCAGATATTGCATGACATAAAAGTTGTCGAGCATAGGAAACCCTTGGAAATTCGCTGTAGGTAATCGATTCGCGTTCAGAGTTTCACCCTGGAAGGGTGTGGTGCGCTTTTGGGAAGCACGACAATCCTAGTCCACATTACAAGACTTGATGTATCCAATAGACGATGTTGTTCACATTTTAAATCCAAAGGAGTGGTTGCCAACAATACACTTGCGGCCACTTTGCAAGAATGATAGACCGATGATAAGTTGCAGCTGCTGATGTGTCTATTGAAATCCACAGTCAAATTCCAATTATGAGAGTTCGTTGGAACTCAAAGCTAAGTACCCCCAATCGTTCAAATTTGTGGAATCAACTTTTGATGTCACTGATGAATTTCGGGACAAAATTCCCTTTCAAGTTGGAGATGATGTGACATCCCGGGAAAATACACCATCATCCTGATTCATCACTTTACTTCTATGAGATTGTTTATCAAATTTCAGGACGAAATTTCTTTCAAGTTGGGGATGATGTGACAACCGAAACTCTCAAGGTCAAGCCTTACCTAATTCCACAACCTTTTTAGACAATATTGTTATGTTTCGGGTGCTAAATGGTGTTGTTATTATAATTGAACATGTTTAAGTTTGTAAATGTTAAGTAAAGTATGGGCCGCACATTCTGGTCGGGTCGTACGCCTTTACACGTTCGCACATTTGGATTGTGCTTCACTTAACTCTCGGCCCAAACTCCACTCGAAACCCAAATAAAGCCCAACCCAACCCAACCCTTGGCAGGGGATTACAAACGAACACAATGAGGTGCACGATACCCACATTCTCGAAAATCCTCACAAGGCATCAAACCCTAACTCCCTCTACCTTGGACGACAGCATCTCCTTCACTCTCGAAGCTCCTTCCTCGCCCTAACACCCTCTCTTGCACTCGACCCCTCTCGGTTAGTAAAGCTATGAAAATAGATGTGAAATGTTTAACATCTTTTACTTATGATAAGTAATAAGTATAAAATGAATGAAAACAAAAGTAATGTGTTACCAAAGATAGAATCATATATCCTTTGAGGATCCCGGATCCTTAATCAGAATGCTGGTATCGCTGAGTATCCCTGATCCTTCTTACTTAAAGTATTTTTTGAGATGAACAGCATTCCAAGCTTTTGGTAGGAGATCACCATCCATTGTTAACAAACGATATGCCCCCTTTCCTGCTTCAGCTTCAATTAGATAGGGGCCTTCCTATTTTGGTGCTAGCTTGCCATCAGCAGGATTTGTGGTATTTTGGAATGCTTTCCTTAATACCAAGTTACTAACTTGAAACTTTCTGACCCTGACATTTTTGTTGTAAGCTCCAGCTATTCTTTGTTGATAGCTAGCCAATCTTATCCTTGCCAAATCCCTGAGTTCTTCTATGGTATCCAGATCTTGAGTCAGGCTTTCAACATTTCCTTCAGGATCACGGATGCTTTTCCTCTTGGTGCCTTAGGAAGCTTGCCAACTATATACATTCCCCATCTCATGAATGGCCAAGAAGAGGATATAGGATGCAGAGGCTCTGCAGGTTGATGAAGGATATTGCTATGTCTCTGACAAGCATCACATTTCTTTGCATATTCCACAGCATCCTTCTTCATGGTAGGCCAATAGTATCCTTTTCTAAGGATCCTTGAGAATAGCACTCTGCCCCCAGTGTGGTTTCCACAGTCTCCTTCATGAAAATCCTTTAGAACTTCTTGGATTTCAGGATCCTCGATGCACCTTAGATATGGACCTGCAAGAGATCATTTATATAACATGTTATTTAATATCGTAAATTGCGATACCTTGACTTTGAAAGCTCTAGGATTTTCTCCTGTAGGAATCTCTCCATATTGTATATATCTCATAATCGGAAGGATCTAGGATCCTGAACTTGACTGTGCACCATCACTAGATATGATTGCTGAATCCTCCATTATCTCCATAGTTGTGTGATCCTCAATAGCAGGAGCTAAGATGTGGATAATGGGAATTTTAATATCCTCTGGAATCTTCAGTGATGATCTAAGGTTGGCTAAAGCATCAGCTTCTGCATTTTCTTCCCTGGGTACCTGTGATAGACTGAAAAAAGCAAAAGAATCTGCCAGTTTCCTGACTATTTCTAAGTACTTGATTAGCTTTTCACCTTTGACAGTGTAAGAACCGTTATAATGATTAGTAATTAATAGAGAATCTACATATACTTGAAGATACCTGATCCTCATATTGTTAGCTAATTGCAAACCTGCTATCAAGGCCTTATACTCTGCCTCATTATTAGTGGTTTGGAATTCACATGCAATGGATTGGGGTATAATGTCCCCCTGTGGCGATTTTAGTAGTGTGCTTTTTATAGTTCCTTTAACATTTGAAGCTCCATCCATGAATAGTGTCCAAGGATCCTTGGTCTTCTCAAGTTGTTAAACTTCTAATTCAGCTTCCCTTTGTAGATCACTACTGAAATCAGCCACAAAGTCAGCTAAAGCTTCGGACTTGATGGCAGTCCTGGGTTCATACTTAATGTCATATGCAATAAGCTTGATTGCCCACTTTGCCATTCTACCTGACATTTGAAGTTTCCTGAGAACATTCTTGATAGGAAGGTTAGTTTTCATAATAATGGTTTAAGTTTCGAAATAATGTCTATGTTTAGGGGAAGCCATAATTAAATCAAGAATTAATTTCTCTAAATGAGAATACCTGGCCTCAGCATCAAGTAGAATTTTACTTACATAGTATACCGGATGTTGAGAGCCTTCATGATCCTTAACTAGGACCGCGCTTACTGCTTTAGCTGAAACAGCTAAGTATAAGGATAATGATTCTCCATTTTCTGGTTTCATCAGGGCTGGTGCTGAGGATAGATAATCCTTAAGAGCCTTGAGTGCAGCTTCATGCTTATCAGTCCACTCAAACTTCTTATTCTTCCTCAATATGTCTTATCTGACTTGAGCAATTTGTCTACCTCTTCTTAGATAATGGCATTCCTTTCAAGTGCAACTTTCTCCTTTTTTGGTGTATTGGCTTGAAAGACCTGTCAATACCATGTTTGTGAGTAATAACATCCTTAGATATACCTGTCATGTCTTCATGTTTCCAAGCAAAGGTAGATTTTCTTCATTTCAAGAAGGATACTAAATCCTGCTCAATACTGTCTAGGATCCTGGATCCTATAAAAATTTTGGATTCAGGATCCTCTGGGTTCACCAGAATTGCCTCCACGACGTCTTGCTCCTTGAAGGTTGGCTTCATTGAGGAAGTGTAATAGTTCTTTGCCTCCTGCTGATCACTTTCTATCTTCACCACATCCCATAGAGTTGGGAGCTTGACACATTGATGATATATTGAGGGGGATTGCCTTCATATCGTGTATCCATGGCCTGCCAAAGATAACATTACCACAAGATAAGCAATCACTAAAATAGAATTTTTGAACAGAATTCACTCCCTCTATATAAATAGGAAGTTTGATGTCCCCCAATGTAATCCTTGTCTCTCCACTAAATCCCACAAGGACAAATGATCTTGGGACAATATTAGATTCAAGGATGTTCATTCTTTTGAGGACATCCAACTGGATTATGTTCACTGAGCTTCTCCCATCAATGAGAATCCTGCGAACAAAATGGTTAGATATAAATAATGTAATAACCAAACCGTCATGATAAGGATCCTGTATATCCACACGGTCATCCCCATCAAAGGATATAACTTTTTCCTAGGTAAGAATGGAAGTTCAAACAGGTATGTCCCCATTCTCCATCTTTGTTTCCTTTTCATGTCTTTTAGCTGCTGAGAACCTCCGGAGATGAAATGGATGATTTGAGCATCAACTGGTGGAGGAGGAGTTTTTTCAGGAACTTTCTCAGAATCCTAGATCCTTGTCTTTTTCCTTCCAAGCAATTCCTTCAAGTATCCTTTGCTCAAAAGATAACCTATCTCCTTCCTTAATGCTATGCACTCATCTGTGAGATGACCAAAATCCTCATGCTAAGCACACCATTTCGATTTGTCTTTGGTAGTAGGCGGTTTGTCATTCTTCCTTGGCCACCTAGCCTTGTCACCTAAATTCTGCATAACAAGGATTAGTTCATTATTATCAACATAAAAACAATATTCAGAATTAGGAGGGTAATCCTCATCATCTTCCTCTTGTTCCACAGCATGCACATTCTGGTTGTCATGCTTGGAGTATTGCTTAGATCAGTTATTCTTGAAATAGAATCCTTGTTTGTCTTGCTTTGAGGATACTGACAACCTCTCCTGGATCCTTTTGTCATCCTCTAAACGGATGAACCTAAGGGACCTGTTCCTTACCTCATCTAGGTTCCTGCAAAGCGTCATAACAAGATCATCATAGAACTGAGAATCCTTAAGTAAACCTATTTTAAAAGCTTCAACGGCAGTAGCAATATCTAAGTTAGGGATTTCTAAGGAGTCTCTACTGAATTTAGTTATGTAATCCCTTAGTGATTCATTATGACCTTGGGTGATCCTATATGAGTCACTAGTCAACCTTTCAAATGTTCTACTACATGAAAACTGATTATTGAACAAGTTAACTAGATTAGAAAATGAAGTAATAGAGTAAGGCGGAAGACTTAGCAGCCATTTAAGAGCTGATCTTGTCAGTGTGGATCCAAAACCCTTGCAAAGACATGCTTCCTTTAACCTTTCAGGAATGGGATTGATTTCCATCCGTTCTCTGTATTGAGCTACATGCTTTTCTGGATCCGTTGAGCCATCATATAGCTTCATGCTTGGTATTTGAAATCTCTTTGGTATCTCTGCTTCACATATGGGTGGTGCAAAGCAAGATATCTTTTGACTTTCATCTGGAATTTCAGGAATGGGCTTAACCACTCCTGGAACGCTGGATATCATATCCTTGAGTTTTTGCAACTCTCTGGCCATGACTTGTTGATCCCTGCATCCTGCATGAGATCATAGTTAGCATAAAAAGATGTATTGAAATTGTTACCTCCTGATTGATTTGTAATCGGTATCTCGAAAGTGTATCTAGGATAAGACGTGCGTGGTGCAATAGTAGGACCAGATGAAGCAATGGTCTGCATGGGAATGAAGTCTCCCACATGAATCTCTGAACTTCTGGGTTGTTGACTCCTTAAGGATCCTTGATCCTGAAAGATGTTGGATCCAGTATGCATCGGAGCTGAAGGTCTTGGAGGATACTCCATGGATCCGTGAACCTGCAATGAGGATCCTTGAACCTGTGAAGAGGATCCTAGATGCTGAAGATAATTTCCTTGAGCCGATAGAGTCCCCATGTATCCTCCTAAACTTGAGAAGGATCCTTGATGCTGAGATGAGGATCCTTGAGGCTGAAAAGAGGATCCTTGAGGCTGGAAGTAGGATCCTTGAGGCTGGAAGTAGGATCCTTGAGGCTCCGCTGACTCCAGTGATCCTTGCCGAAGGATAGAGGATCCTTGAATCTGGACATTGGATCCTTTGGAAAACTAGATTGTTGATGATGGAGTAGTAAAATCCAATGACCTGGGCATCAATGGGGAGTGATCCTCTGCTGATTTTATCAATTTCTTGAATTCATCAATTTCGCGAAGGATCTCGCCATTAGTTTCGTCCTGTTGTTGCATGTATCCTCTCATCTGCAAAATCAAAGCATAAAGATCACTGTTAGTAAGTGTAGAGGAAGAAACTACAGTTGCTTTTGTGAAAACAGGGGTTGTCTTCTTCGGAGCATTCTTCTGGAATGCAAGGGGGAGAGGATGCAAAGGCGGAATGCCCTGTGATGAGGTAACCGCCTACATGGAACTTGAAGTAGTTTTTCCCTGAGAAGCCATGTAGTTGAAGGTAATGAACCGAAATGACCGAAATGAACAAAATTTCTTAGAAATGAAGCACCAATTGCCCAACGGTGGGCGCCAAATTGTTTTGGTCAAAAATCACACAAGGATAATACAACCAAATCCGATTTTGTGAGGTGTGATGCTTGGTTAATTGAACAATGAAAAAATGAATTGCTTGTTGAATGTGAAGATGAACACAACGATTTTTTACGAGGAAAAGCCCTTGATCGCTAGCAGATCGCCGGCATAAAAACCTCGGATAGTGAAAACTATCACTATCAACTATATTGAACGAAAAAGATTACAACTTTGGATGTTGATCAAGTGTGGTATAATGATTGAATGCTATGTGTGTTGTGAAAGCTTCTGATTTTCGAATGTATGCGAGTGTGTGTGTGTAAGAAGGTGTTCTCTGATTTGTAGTGTGTGTTTTTGAAAGTGATAACCGGCCTAAAACACTTGATCAACCCCTTAAATCTCATAAATAACAAAATAACCGAAAATTAAGGTAGTCCACGTTTTTTCCCCATGACCATCATGAAAATAGCACATGTGCGGCATCTTGAAGGAATATTCCCGAGATTCTAGCTGAGAATTAGTCCACAACGTCCATTACCTGCATATAAACATTAAAAATGTGACAATTGTTAGAAATCATAAGTAATGTTAAGGATCCTGGATCCTCAGACTCTGGATCCTCAGACTCCCTGCATAATCAGAAAGCAGTTAAGTGTAATTCAGCACAGTTATTAAACACTAATCAAGATTAATTAATTGTACGGATGCATGCAAATTTGGCAGTTGTCACATTAATATCGTTTTGTGGTTTTGGTTGAATGTTTATTTGAATTTATGGAATGTATCATATTCGATAATAATTGGTATTAATATTATAGAGAGTAAACTGCCATTTTGGTCCCTGTGGTTTGGCCAGTTTCGCCACTTTAGTCCAAATCTCAAACTTATTACATCTGGGTCCCTGTGGTTTGCATTTTATTGCCATTTTAGTCTAAAACTCAAAATTTCTCATTTTTAACTGTTTTATGGTCTCTTTTTTGTCCTTTAGTGCAGGGGTAGTTTGGTCATTTTAATTTATTCTTTTAATTAATTAAAACAAAATTAATTATATTATATATATATATATATATATATATGTATATATACATATACAGACATTCATCTCTTCAACCCATGAAATCCTTCAACACCTACACCCTTCAACACCACCACTCCGGCTTAAACGCCTCACTACCATTCCGGCCACCACCTACACCCTTCAACACCACCACTCCGGCAACCGACACTGGAACCACCCTCAACATTTTGATCGGAACTCTTCAACCCATGAAATCCTCCTTCAGATGTGAAACCCTCGCAGATCTCGATCATCGATTCATGTATCTAAGGGCTCAGTGAGTTAATTTCATCTCTCTTAACACACACACACACTCTTTCTAAACCCCTGTAACCTAAACCGACAGAGAAACCCTAGATCTAGTTCGTCATCTATTGCCCTCTTGCCGATTCCCAAATCTCAGGTATGTCACCTCCACCGCCAAATCCAACCACCGTTGTCTGAGACATCCCCACATTATCACAGGTAGAGAGAGAGAGACAGGGGGTGAGAAAGAAAGATAACGGTAATGTGTTCGATAAGGCATTTTTTAGGGTTTTAGCGCTATTTGAAATCGTTTAAACCAGCAATCTGTGGATTCCGATGATAACTGATCTATGATTTCGAATTTTGTGTGTTTGTGTCTACAAAGAAATCTGAATTGGCTAATTGATAGTTCTGGGATCTGTGCTTGAATTGTGGCTTATGCTTCCAAGATCGTTGAGGATGTCGCGGTGGTTTGATGGAGGTGTCGGGGTGTTTGTTAGCTGTTGGTGGCGGTGGTGGTGCTGCTGGGTGTAGGTGTTGAAGGGTGTAGGTGTTGAAGGATTTCATGGGTTGAAGAGATGAATGTCTGTATATGTATATATATATATATATATATAATATAATTAATTTTGTTTTAATTAATTAAAAGAATAAATTAAAATGACCAAACTACCCCTGCACTAAAGGATAAAAAAGAGACCTTAAAACAGTAAAAAAGGAGAAATTTTGAGTTTTGGACTAAAATGGCAATAAAATGCAAACCACAGGGACCCATATGTAATAAGTTTGAGATTTGGACTAAAGTGGCAAAACTGGCCAAACCACAGGGACCAAAATGGCAGTTTACTCTATTATAGATTATATGTATTTTTTGTAATACTATGTAATATACTAATATATACAAATATGCAATAACAATTTATTTCATGTTAAAAAATTTAAGCATTTTTTTTGCTAAGCTAAATACACGATTAACCACCCATAACCGACCCGCTATAACCATCAAAACCGAATAACCATAACCACCATAACCGATCGGTAATGGTTATGGTTATCCATTAACCGACATCGTGGTTATGGTTATGGTTTTAGGTCAAAACCGACCCAAACCGACCCATGCACACCCCTAAATTAAAGATGTAGCCTAATGAATATTTGTTTTTATTGTCATACGTAGAAAATAAAAGTAAAGTAAATTAAATGACATCGTGATTTATGAGCCATTGAAAATCGTATAACGAACTTCCAACATCCAATGTTTTGTTGAGCTAAAACATGTGCCATTCTCCGTTGTCAGATATTGTATTCAGTGGCGGATCCGGAATTTTTTTTAAGGGGTTAACTTTTTTAAGTGTTTCAATTTCATATGTCTGAACATAAAAAAAATTTGGGTCGGTTCGACGATTCAGGTCGGGTAAGGTTCACACATAATGAAAGTACGTAAAAACTTCAACCTTCAGTTTAGTTAGACATTGTTTGTTCATGTGCTCGATGATTAGGTAAACATATAATTTTGGAAGTAGTTTTTTTTGAACGGCGGAATTTTATTAGAAAACCAAAGCTAGCAAGAAGCTAGCAACAACACAAGAAATAAAACAGATTACAAAAGGTTGAAATTACACCAATTTGACCATTCTAACGTGTTCATCTTCGCTCGATGTTTGATCCAGAGAAACCTAGTGGTTTTTATATCCGCCAATAATCTTGAAATATCTACTCTTTTACCCGATAAAATCACGTCATTGCGTAGTTTCCATATGCTCCAACATGTTGTTAGGATGATAGCGTGTATCATCTTCTTCGTAGTGGCTGGTCTGTTTACATTCTTATGAACCCGGAGAAGATCTGAGATTGTGAAGGCATAAATGGGCGAAATAGAGAGACATCTAGACACCAAATGCCATACCACAGAACTGATATAACATGATCCAAAAACGTGCTCAACTGTTTCATCCCTATCACCACACAGTGGGCAAGTGACCAAGGCAAAGGTGATATTTCTTCTTGCTAATGCTGATTTCGTGGGCAAACGATCAAGATTCCTCCTCCACCCGAAGATATTAACCTTGCGAGGTACCCAACGGTTCCACTCAAATTTATCCACGTTGTTCTGTGCGTTATTGTTTAGAAGCATTTTTTTATCTCCTTCACCGAGAATTCATTTGAGTTATCCGATGACCATCCCCATTTATCGCTGGAATCCGAAATTATGGTTTGAGAGATGATGTTGTTAAGTTCCAAAAGTTCCGCCAGTTCTTGATGTGATGCGGGCTCTCGTGCCCAACTCCATTTGGGCCCAATTACTAGCCTGTTATCCGAAACCTCCAGCGTTTCCCGAACACAACATCCTTTTAATCTTTCTAACCCATAAAGTGCCGAAAATCTTGATTTGAGAGGTAGACCTGTGACCCAGGTATCGGTCCAAAATTGAGTATTTAGACCATTGCCCACTGTGCTCACAAGAAGGTTGCAAAGATGTATATTTTTAGTGCTGAGGATCTTATCTTTTTAGATGATGTTGTTCCATACACCAGACAAGCCTTTTTTGATGGGTAAAAAATTACCATGTTTCTGATTGTAGTGAATGGACATGATAACTTTTCTCCATAGTCTCTCATGTTCCGATTTGAATCGCCAAGCCCATTTCGTCAAAAGGCTATGGTTTGCGTCTTGCAGAGGAGATAACCCGAGCCCTCCCATTGATATCGGTTGAGTGACAATGTCCCATTTAACCCAGTGCATTTTTCTACGAGCATCGGTGTCTCCCCATAAGAATTTTCTCCTAAGTCTCTCAAGCTTGTCAATCACATTCACGGGAGCCTGATAAAGAGATAAATAATATAATGGTAGTGAGTCAAGCACCGATTTGATAAGTGTTAACCTTCCACTAATAGACAAGGTATTGGCTTTCCAAAGAGAGAGCCATTTTTGGAAAGTATCAATAAACGGTATCCAGTTGTGGTATCGATTCATGTTTCCACCCACCATAAGACCAAGATACGAAAAAGGTAGAGACCCGTTGTTACATCCGAGAAGATTGGACATGTGGTTGTTTTCTTCCGTTGTCGTACCAACCCTATAGAGACAGGTCTTATGAAGATTAATCTTTAGCCCAGAAACAAGGAAAAAACATCTCATAAGCCGTTTTATATTGTTGATAGTCTCCTCCTCCCAAGATCCTAAAAGCATGACATCATCCGCAAAAACGAGGTGTGATACTTTAGGACCATCATTTGGAAGAGAGATACCTTTAATCGAACCCGCCAATGTTGCACTGGTCATGAAGCTCGAAATGGCTTCCATTGCAAGAATGAAAATGAACGGAGACAGGGGGTCACCTTGTCTTACACCCCTAAAGCATTGAAACTCGCCAGTCGGTGAACCATTGACCAAGACTGATGATCTAGAAGAGACCAGTATTCCTTTTATCCAACGCCTTCATTTGTTTGGGAGGTTCATTTGTTGGAAGACCATGTCAATAAAGTTCTAGCTAATAGAATCAAAGGCTTTTTTGAAATCTATTTTAAAAATGAATGCCTTTGATTTGCATTTTTTCACCCAAGATATGATTTCATTTGTAATGAGGGGTCCGTCCAAAATATTCCTATCCGATAGATAGGCAGATTGCTCCTCCGAAATAACCGAATTGATGACCGATTTCAACCTATTTGCAAGGACCTTGGATATGACTTTTCTAATGCATCCAATCAGGGTAATCGGCCAAAATTCATTCAAACTAACAGGATCATCTACTTTGGGGATCAGAGTGATAAAGGATGAGCTACATCCTCTTCAAAAAACCCCCGAAGAGTGGAAACGTGTAAAGATTTCAAAAAAATCAGCCCCAAGCAAACCCCAATAATGTCGGATAAAGGTGAAATTGAAGCCATCCGGTCCTGGCGCTTTCTCCCTACCACAGTCCCAAACAACTTTCTTTACTTCATCAAAAGAAAATGGTGAGATAAGAGAATTACCTTGCTCATACGAGAGTTTTTTTAAATGATGGCATGTAAATGATGGCCTTTGATTGATCGGCTTGATGAATTTATTTTTAAAGAACTCCCGAACTTCCTCTTTCACTCGTGATGGATCGGTGCACCATTCACCGTTAAGTGTTAAGCCATTAATACGACTCCTTGATATTCTGCTATTTATGTAACCATGAAAGAAAGCAGAGTTTTCGTTGCCGTTTATGGCCCATTTGACCCGAGATTTTTTGCTTGAGTTCGTTGGTCTTGGCTTCCCTAATTTCTGCCAACTTGTGTTTATGCTCAATATAATCCGCTACTTCTTTTTTGGAGAGATCCCTGAGCTCACAATTGGCATCCAAATTCTCGATAACTTCTAGTGAAACATTAAGGCTTTCGTCTTCTTCCTTTTTACTGTCTTTATTCCATACTTTTATTGCTTGTTTGATGCTTTTTAATTTCCTGGCCAAGACAATGTCAGAAGGACCAACGGCTGTGAAATTGTTGATGGCAGACCGAACCACTTCATCAAACCCCTGTTTGGATAGCCAAGCGTTGAAGAATTTAAAGGGAATATGTCCGTAATCAAAGGGAGTGGTGTTCAAAATAACCGGGTAGTGGTCCGATAAGTTCCTTGGCAGGGCACGTAATGAAGCTTGATACGTGGTAGAAAACCGGTGTTCGTTTATGTCTAAGTTCATATTTTTATTTAACTTTTAATCTCGAATAGCCTACTTGTAAAAGGATTTGTGTTTTGCAGGTATTGTGAAGTTTAAGGAGCTAATTGGGAGCTAAACGGACCACCGGAACGAAAAACGAGCCACCGGGACGCGAAACGGGTCAACCGGGAGCAAGGAATGCGAAAAAACGAAGAATAGGACTTGGGGGCACCGTCGCCGATGCCCATATGGGCCGTCGCCGACGGCTGGTGTAAACTCCCGTAGCCTAAAATGTCCGTAGACAGCAAGAATGGCCGTTGGCCACTTTTTAATTTCCACACACCGTCGCCGACGGGGCTTCAGGCCGTCGGCGACGGCCCTCCTATGTTGACGACGAGCTAGGTTGACTTTTGGGGTAGTGAATGATCAAAAACACATGGGGGTCATCATTATTTCGGGAGTTACACTTTCTTTTGAAGTTTGAAACATATCTTGGAGCCATTATCATCCATCTATCATCTACCAATCCATCATCCTTCATATCTACAACCCGAATTAACAACCATCATACCCGACCTTCATCCGAATCACAATCAAGAACCCTAATTCACCATCATATCATTCATTCCAATCCATCATCACCAACCTTCCATAACCCTAACCATTCGTCCATTCATCCACCTTCAAGCTTCAAGATGATCCAATTCAAGCTTCCAACATCCGGTGATCAAGTTCTTGCGATCATGCTCGGCTAATTTCTTGGAGGTTTCACCCCGGTGTAGGTTATTGTAAGTCTAGGGTTTGAACAATGTTTTAGTTTGGTTTTGTGACAACTTGATTTGTATTTGAATTGATTGACAATTGTCTTGCATTTGAACTATATTTGTGAATTGTCGAGTGAGTTATGAAATTTGACTTTGCGAAACAAGTTTGTGCAATTATGCCTTGTCTTTCAATAGGTTTTACTTGTCCGAAGTAACGAAGTGCATTGTGGTCCGTCCTTCATGGTGTTGATAGCAATTGGCACCTAAGCTTTGATGATAGAATTCCGTTAATAACATATTCAAGTGAATCAAATTTAAAACGTGTAAGAACCCTAGGATTGCAATTACCGAACCGGGTGTGAGCCTTGTCTTCTCTATATTGTTTAAACCTTTAATTACATTTTTGCAATTGTTAATTGTTAGTAATCAATCAAACCAATCACTTAGTAATTTTATTAAACATCTCTTCATTAAACAAAAATCATAAAAACAAGTAGCAAGCTTCATAATAGTCACACCTTTTCATAATTCAATCGAATCCATTCGCAGACCACAGACTCTTCGTGGTTCGACCCCTTGCTACCACTAACTATTTGTTAAGGGTAATTTGGGCATATAAATTTTATCTTTGACCGGAGCACGACATTCCGATCAAATTTTGGCGCCATTGTCGGGGAGTGCGTGCGCTTTGTGTTTGGATTATTGTTTGAATTTCGTGATTATATGTTTAAGTTGTTTAGTTTCTTTTTGTACTTTGCCTTTTTCCTTGTTACGTGGGGTGTGTTACTTGTGCAGGTTACAGGTAGTGCATGCATACGCGAAACTCCGGAAGGACTTCACCGTTAGTCTACGAACCGGAAATCGAAAGAGTAGGAAGAAGAAACCTAGAAAGCCGGTTAGAAGCAACTCTTGCTTCTAATCAAACCAACCAAACACCACAACTCACACCGACCATTGAAACCGATTCAATGGCAAACCAAAATTCAAACCAAAACCAAAACCAAAACCTCAACCCGAACTAATTCCAATACCGAAGCAACTTTCACCCCGCTCAAAATGTTCAACCTATGCCTCAAGAGCGACCGGGTGGTAATAACAACAATGGACCACCCACACCACCTTTTCAAAACCAAAATCCTAACAACACCCAAAGAACACCCCAACAAAAAAACCTTCATCGACAAACTTCTTTACCCATCAACCTCGATGACCGGAATGTCAATTCTGACCGTCGAGGTAATCGAGATCGTGGCAATCCCGTGAACGAAGACCCCTTCTTCAACATAGACGATTTGAGGAACGCCATCCCCGATGACGAACCATATAGTGTTCCCGGTTATCAATCGCCGGAACATGTGAGCATACATATGGAAAATTCGGACGATGGGGGATATTATGACGATCAGGCTAATGATGACGAAGATTGGGGGTATGTGAATCAGGGTAACATCTATAATGCAAGAAGGTTTGAAGATGACGAGTTTGGCTAACAGAACGCCAATTTTGTGGGGGATGATGATTACGGGTACGGGGATAGGAGAAATGACGGTTACTAGAACAACCGTCAACCACGAAACAACAACCAAAGGAACCGAAATGACGGGTATTCCAACAACAACAACAATGTCAACCCTAATCGGATCCCTCATTTCGTGGGAGGAGGAAATCAAAGAGGTAATCAAGGTAGAAATCAAGGTGGGGATAGAAGGGGTGATCGAAGAGACAACCGAAGACTGATTGATCAAGAAGCTAACGGTCCGCATCGTCGTCAACAACCTCCACGGGGAGTGAATGACCGTTTTAGGCCGGTGGTCACCGAGAATGATTCACCAATTGTTTGTGAAAGAAAGATGTTTGATTGCAAACCCCATTACATCAATATACTTCCTCACTTCAATGGGAGGTCTAATGATGAACCATACACGCATTTGGCGGAATTCTCATCTATATGTAACACAATCGGGGGGCATAATTTCGCATTGGAAGAAGTCAAGCTTCGACTATTTCAATTTTCGTTAAAGGACAAAGCAAAGCAATGGTTCCTTACACTTCCGGCCAATAGTATTCGAACATGGGGAGAAATGCAACAAGCCTTTCTTGATGAATATTCTTCGATGGCAAAGACCGATGATGCTCGTGATGAAATTAGGTATTTTCGCCAACTATCGGGTGAGCCGTTGCATGCAGCATTCACACGATACAAGGAGTTGATGCGAAAGTGCCCACATCATCAAATAGAGAAGTGGGAGTTAGTCAAGTGTTTTGTACGGGGTCTAGACGAAAATACATGGAACCGCCTTGAATCAACGAGCAACGGGACTCTCTTGAGCAATCATGAAGATGATGATTGGGAGTTTTTGGAGCGGATGAGCAAACGGTCAAAAGAGAAGGAATCGGTCGATAGAGCTAAGAAACATCCCATTTCCCGGTCACTTCCCGATCTTGATTCTAAGGATCGAATTTCTACCTTAGAGCGGGAAATGGCTCGTATGAAGAAGAAGGAGGTGGACGCGATACAATTTGCGGTGTGTGAAGGGTGTGGAGATTTTGGGCATAGAACCGAGCAATGTCCAACGGGGTCGAGTGACTACACCGAGGAGGTAAACCAAGTGTATGGGGATCGAAAGCAATATGACATGAACTCCAACACTTACCATCCGGGTTTGAGAAATCACCCTAACTTCCGGTATGGTACTTCTTCGAATCAAATGAACCCGAATTTTCAATCGGGTAATCAAGGTGGTCAAGGTGGGTCCTCGTATAAAAATCGTCAAGGTGGTAACCAAAAGGGTTACAAAAGGAACTACAGTCAAGGGGGTAACCAAGGACATCAAGGTCGCGAAAGCAACTATCAATGGGGTTACAACCAAAGTGGAAATGGGGGTGGTGCATCAAACTCCCAAGGTGAAGACTCGATAAGTTCGAAATTTGATGCCATCATGAATGTTGTGAGTAATCTTACCAACTCACAACAAGCTCTTACCAATTCACAACAAGCTCTTACTAATTCATACCAAGAGTTCAAAGCCGAAGTAAAGAAAGAGTTTGAAGTGAAGGATAAATCTCAAAAGGCATTAGAAAAGCAAGTGGGGCAACTAGCTCAAGAGATGGCTCAAATTCGTGGAAGTGGAGGAGGACTTCCAAGTGAGACCACGGTGAACCCTAAGCACTAAGGGTCGAACTCGAGGAACACACGTGAGGTACCAATAAATAAAATTTCTTTACGTAGTGGTCGAGTCATAGACAATGGTGTTGAGCCACCATCACCCAAGTTTGTTGAAGGGGTGGTGGAAGATGCGAGTGATGATGAAGGTAAAAACGGTCAAATGGGTCAAAAGAAAAATGATACTACACCTGTTGTGACCGTTCCCGTCCCAAAGGCTAAGGAAAAGGATGTGGAGGTTAATACCGCCCCTTATCCCGAAGCTTTGTTGGGACCATCTAAGAAAGTGGTAAATAAACGAGGCCCACAAGAAGAAGAGATGTGGGAAATTCTTAAGCAAGTTAAAATCAATTTACCACTTCTAGATGCAATTAAGTAAGTACCTTCATATGCTAAATAGTTGAAGGATTTACACACCCAAAAACGGACTCACAAGTTTCCTAAGAAACTTGATTTTACTGAAAATGTGAGTTCGGGGGCGCCCATTATTTCAATACAAGTTGGTGAATTTAAAATGACACGGGCACTTTTGGATCTTGGGGCAAGTGTGAGTATCTTGTCGGGTAGTTTATACGACCAATATGATTTTGGTCCACTTCAAGTGTCTAACACCACCGTGCTGTTAGCCGATTTAACCCCTAAACTACCCCGTGGGATAGTCACGGATGTAATAGTCAAGGTCGAGGAATTTTACAATCCGGTGGACTTTCTTGTATTATATTATGTCTCTTTGGACCGAACCAAGCAACCAACAGTGATCCTCGGTCGACCATTTTTGGCAACATCGAAAGCCCAAATTAATTGTAAATCGGGCACGGTCGACATGACTTTTGGTAACCGTCGGTTGCGGTTAAATGTCTTTTCGGGATTGACGGATCCTCTAGTCGGCGATGAATGCTATATGGCGGACATTGTTGACGAGTGTATACCTCTATGCGACATTAGTGTCGAAGAGGAAAACACAATAGAGGAATGTTTCATGTTTGACAGGTTACAAGGAGAGAAAAATCGGATCATGGATGAAGAGGTGAAAGAGTTGGAGGTTATGGCGGCAAAGGAAGGAAGACCCACTTGGACACACCAAGTGGAAAGTCTTCCGGAAAGCATTGATACAAAGTTGAAGCCGTCGTTGGAAGAGCCGCCGGTGCTAGAGTGGGTAAAGGTAGCACGCTCCCGGTTATCATTGCATCTAACTTGACCGGGGAGCAAGAAGAAAAGTTGATGAGAATTTTGGTCACTCATAGAGCCGCTATCGGGTGGACCATTGCGGATTTGAAGGGAATTAGTCCCTCGGTAGTGATGCACAAGATCATCACTGAAGATGGCATGAGTCCTTCTCGTGACACACAACGGAGATTAAATCCAAACATGCGAGAAGTTGTCAAGAAGGAGGTATTGAAGTGGCTAGATACGGGTATCATATACCCTATCTCGGAAAGCCAATGGGTAAGCCCGACACAAACGGTTCCTAAGAAAGCAGGCATTCAAGTCGTCACAAACGACGCAGGTGAAGAGGTTGCCACTCGGCCGGTAACCGGGTGGCGTATTTGTATTGACTATAGGAAGTTAAATGCTGCAACTTCCAAAGATCATTTCCCTTTGCCATTTATTGACCAAATTGTTGAGAAATTGGCCGAACAAAAATTTTATTGTTTTCTGGATGGTTATTCCGGATACAATCAAATTGCTATACATCTGGAAGACCAAGCAAAGACTACTTTTACTTGTCCGTACGATACCTTCGCATTTAGGCGAATGCCCTTTGGACTTTGTAATGCCCCCGCCACCTTCCAAAGGTGTATGACGAGTATCTTTTCAGATATGGTGGGGGAGTCTTTGGAAATCTTCATGGATGATTTCTCAATATTTGGGTCATCATTTGATACATGCCTTGACCAACTCGAAAAAGTTTTGAAAAGATGTGTTGAGAAAAATCTGGTTTTGAGTTGGGAAAAGAGCCATTTTATGGTTCAAGAAGGGATTGTTTTGGGGCGTGTCGTCTCGAGTCATGGGATTGAGGTGGATAGAGCAAAAGTGCAAGTCATATCCACTTTGCCTTATCCTACAAGTGTTAAGGGTATTCGGTCGTTTTTGGGGCACGCGGGGTTTTATAGGCGGTTCATAAAAAGCTTTAGTGATATAACAAAACCCTATGCAATTTGTTGTTAAAGGATAAAACTTTTGATTTCGATAAAAACTGCCAAAATGCCTTTAACGAGTTGAAGAAAAAATTGGTTGAGGCCCCAATCTTGCAATCACCGAATTGGTCTTTACCATTCGAAATTATGTGTGATGCAAGTGATTATGCGGTGGGGGCCGTATTGGGTCAAAGGGTGGACAAGAAACCGGTTGCCATTTACTACGCAAGTAAGACTCTCTCGGATGCACAATTAAATTATACAACTACCAAGAAAGAGTTACTTGCGGTGGTATATGCGTTGGATAAATTTCGTGCTTACATATGGGGTACTAAGGTCATTGTATATTCTGACCATTCTGCAGTTAGGTATCTCATGGACAAAAAGGATGCAAAGCCGAGGTTAATCCGATGGGTTCTCTTGCTACAGGAATTTGATTTGGAGATTCGGGACAAGAAAGGGAGTGAGAATGTGGTTGCGGACCATTTGTCCCGATTAGTTGTGGGGGAGGATTCTTCCCGTGAAGAGATTAATGAGAACTTCCTAGATGAGCAAATTTTAAAAGGTTCAATATCACAGGTGACTTACCGGCTCATTGGGATAGAAGGAAGAGGTTGCACTTCCAATCTCAAATCAAGTACTACACGTTGGAAGAACCGGACTTATTCAAGTTTTGTCCGGATCAAGTCGTTCGAAGATGCATACCCGACGAGGAGATTCCTAGCATCTTGATGCACTTGCATTCATTTGCTTGTGGGGGCCATTTCAGTGGTCACAAAACCGGGCACAAAGTGCTCAATAGCGGTCTTTATTGGCCGACTATTTTCAAGGATGCTTTTAACTTCGCTAAAAATTGTGTTGAATGTCAAAAGTTAGGGGGTATTTCAAAGGGGATGAAATGCCCATGCAACCGATCCTCATTGTAGATATTTTTGATGTGTGGGGGATCGATTTCATGGACCCATTCCCTAATTCGCATGGCAACTTATACATCTTGGTGGCGGTCGATTATGTATCCAAATGGGTCGAAGCGATTGCCACCAAGACGAACGACCATACCGTTGTTTGCAATTTTCTACAAACAAACATAATTTCTAGATTTGGGATTCCTCGAGTGATCATTAGTGATGGGGGGTCTCACTTTAAGAATTTTAACTTTGGCAAACTCTTGAAACGATATGGTGTTGACCATCGAATCGCTACCCCTTACCAACCACAAACAAGTGGTCAAGTGGAGGTTTCCAATAGGCAAATAAAAGAAATTTTGCAAAAGACCGTTCGACTCGACCGAAAGGATTGGTCGACGAAGTTGAATGATGCTTTGTGGGCTTATAGAACAGCTCATAAAACACCTATTGGAACTACACCTTGTCGTTTAGTTTATGGGCGAAATTGCCATTTACCGGTTGAGCTTGTGCATCGTGCTTGGTGGGCTATAAAAGAGGTTAACATGAAATATGATGATGCAGGAAAAGAGCGAAAGTTAAAGCTTTGAGAGTTGGAGGAGCTTAGGGAAGAAGCGTACGAGTGCGCCTCAAAATACAAGGATGATATGAAGAGGGCACATGACACGAAGTTAAAGCCGAAGGAGTTTGAAGTTGGTTAAAAGGTTTGGCTCTACAATTCACGGCTCAAATACTTCCCCGGAAAGCTCAAGAGTAAATGGATGGGCCCGTACGTAATTACACGGGTTGGAAAGCTTGGAGATGTTACAATCAAGGACCCGGAGGATGGGTCGAATCAAACGGCTAATGGGCATCGCCTTAAACTGTTCCTTGATGGTAACAATGAGAAAAAGGATGAGAATGTAGAGTTGGTGAACTTCGTGGTAAGTGTGCCAACTTATGAGGTCAACTGAAAGGACCGGTAACGAGTTTTGTAAAGTTATGTACAATTTATTTAATTGTTTGAGTATTTTTGTGGTAATCGTTCTCATTCGGTACTAACCCTTGTGATTGTGTGAAGTCCGGACATTCCGAACGGGTCTTGAAGACAAAAGGTATATTTAGACTTATTTGTGTATATTAGGGACAATACACGACTTTCCGTTAACGGTTTCCGCGTTTTTAAAATTTAACTTATAAAAATTTACAAAAAGATTTTTAATAATTTTTAGGAATTTTTAATGTCATCCATCGCCTATGGTTCCCCCAAATTGTCCATCGCCCACAAATTGCCGTAGACAGCAACTTTAGCCGTCGCCCATGCTGACCATTTACACGTACCGTCGCCGACGACCAAAGGGTCCGTCGCCGACGGCTCTTCTAAGTTCAGCTGACGCTGAATTGTGTCAAATGCCCAGGATCGAACTCAAAGCTTTGTGTAGCCATTTAAACTCAACCCGAACTCAGTATTAACCACACATAACACCCGAAAACTGTACCTCATATCAATTACTTTCATTCAATCCCAGTCATTCAGTCCCTACGTTTCTTATTTCTCTCTTGCATCTCTATCTCCCTCAACCTTCTTCCCTAAGAACCCTAATCCTTCTTCTTCTCATAACTCCTTCAATTCTCCTCCAAATCCACTGATTTTTGGGCTATCTTGAGTAATTTTTCGAGAGGAACAAAACCCCCATCACGGTTTTCATTAAATCTTGCTCATCTGCAAGATTTCTGGGCGTGATTTCTAGGGTTCTTGAAGAGTGTTCATCAAAATTTCTTACTTTGCACTTTTCTTAGTTTTTCTTGATCAATCTACATCAAAGGTATGAAATTTCAGTAAATTTATGCATGATTATCATATACATTGTTGATTTCTTTCGAAATTTTAAGCTTATTGTTTAAGAGTAGGTTGTTTATCATAATGTATGATGTTTTATCATAAATTTAAGAATGTTTGCTTGATTTGGGTGGGATTTGAGCATGCGTTAGTCTTGGTGATGTGATAACACAAGATTTTTGCATGATTGAGCATAGTTGTAATGTTGAACATTGTTGAAAACATGAAACTTTGAAAATTTTTATGAATAAACATGTTTAAATAATATAGATGATAAGATGTGCGACTTTGGAAGTTTAAAAAGATGATTTTACATCTAATTATTGATTGAAATTCAACATTGCATATTATGTTCAAAGTTTGAGTTTGTTTGAAGATTTGGGTATACTAATTGTTGTCTTGTCTTTTGATTGTAGCTATGTTTGGAAGAAGCAAGAAAGCAAAAACCTCCGGGCAAGGTTCGTCTTCGGGAGCCGGTTCAGGCTCGGGGCAATATCAAAGACGTTGGGAACAGTTAAGTAATGTAGAAAAAGGTGATGGGCAACTTATTCGACAGGATTGGGATTGGGAAGAGGCCAAGAATAGTCAGTCAGCCTCAGTATGGAAAGACGAAAACATAAGGCCCTTTCCCGGTACCGAAACAAAATATTAGAGGCAAAGATGTGGAAAATGAAGATGGTCACGGGTGTTTCAAAGCCCGTACCCGAGAGCATAGTATGTGAGCGTACGGTGGATGTCGAAGAATTTCGCAAAATCGGCACAGTTCAAAGGTTTGAAAAGATTGGGTGGGAACGAGTACTTGATTGGTGCAAGGATATAACCACCTGGGTGTATTTGGGCGCGGTTTGTGAATGGTTGTCTACTCTACGGTTTGAACATTCTGATGCGCCGGCTCTTACGTGGCGGTTAGTCGGCAATATTGGCAAGAATTAAATGATTATGTCATTTGAGCATATGACTGCAATTGCAAGATTTGATTCGCTTGGGGTTGAAGCGTATGATTACTACGACTACGATCAGTTTCTGGATAACAAGCCAAACACGGCTGATCCGGATCAAATGCTAGCATCGGTCTTGCCATGTTCTGGGGGTGCAGGGGATTCGATAAACGACTTGTCTTTGGAGGGCAAAATACTACAAGGCATTTCGTTGGAGAATGTTTTGGTGCGGTTTGGGGACCGCGGTAAAGTGAAGGCACCCGACTGCCGGGTTTTACATTCGTTGTTGTATGGGACGCCAAGGTTATCATGGCGCCAAATTGTGATGATCAATACGTGGGATACAAGAGAATCATTCAAGAGGAAGATGATCCCTTATGTGAGATTGATTAGCGCAATGATTTTGCAGCAGAATGCATTGCCTCAGGAGTCGCTGTGGGTGTCTAAACCCATCGATCAGTTCAACTTCACCTCCATGAGGCGACATTGGAAGATTACGGTGAAGACTTTTGGTCATCTTCACACGGTTGAAGATGAACAAGGAGATAGTTACCGATTCACCGAAAAGAGAGAGGGTGATGAAGAGGGTGATGAAGAGGAGATGCTTGATATTGAGGAGGAGACGGAGCCTTCCGGTCCGCGGGGACCAAGGCAAAGATACAGGAGGAAGCATCGGGAGATTTCTACCGATGTAGCAGACTTTGTGAACCAAAGGCAGGTTCCGTCGTACCGGCTTTGGACCCGCGAGCAACAAGCGGTTTACGATAATGTATCGGCATGCATTGGCGAAGGGAGAGAATACCAGGCGAGCAGGAAGGCTTGGGAAGAGGCGCAAGGGGTGTACTCGCAAGAACAATGGGCTTTCCAAGCATCCTTTCGCGAGAGGATGGAAAAACAGATAGAGGAACAACAATTTCAACAAGCGTTACAACGGTCACAAATGAAACGCTTGTTACAGTTTCAAGAGGAGGATAGGGCCCAAAGACGGGCATGGGAGGAAGAAGAGGCGAGGCGTCAAAATGCACAAAGAGAATTGGAGCAACGCCGATGGAGAGCTTTAGCTGTCTCTAACCGAATGGCTATTAATAATGCCAAGGTGCTCCACGATCAGGAGCGCCATCAAAGTGACTATCAAGCCAGTCTCCCTTATTCTGAGCACTCGGGGTGGACCGATTACCCCAACCTTCCCCATCCACGAGGCCCATCCGATCCAACCCCTCACTGGCTCGAGGCAGTAGGCTCCAGCTTCATCCCGATTCCTTACCAACCACCACCTCAAGGGGAGTAGACTCCACTCGATAACTATAGGGAGATGTTTGAGGCCCTCACTGGTTATCAATACCAGCCAAACCCGCCAGTGAACCTAACAAGAGATATCAGCGGTAGAGGCAAGGTATGGTTGTGTTGTTGTTATTATATATTATTTTGTTTTCGTTATTTTTATTTCATTTTATTTACTTTTGCCTAGTTAAATGAACGTTGTGGGTGCGTTCCCTATATAACCCTCACGAGACCTCTCGTCCTCCCAAGCTATTGGGGGGTTTAAAAGGGCTTGTTACATAAGCTAAATGCAACCGTGATTCCTACGAAAGTGAGTTAGATTTGTTATTGTTGTAAATTATTTTCCACATAAACCAAAGTGAAATAGTGTATGACTTGGTAAAATTTTCATAAAAGTGGTAGAACTAGGTAACTAACAAATTTTGATGGTTGTGAGAAGCGTGCTTCTACACAAGGGTTAAGATTTGTAGGTACATTGTGTTCGTGGGACAATCGCTTTCTTGAAGAGAAGAAGAGCACACGAGGAATGAGCTCAAAAATCAGGTGCATACATTTCTTTTTACTTTTGATTTTTAGTTAGCAAATAAGTGGATTGTAAAATATATATTATTCTTCCGGGGTGAAATTTTGGGGAAGTTAGTCGTGTCACATCCCTTGTGTGCTTTGAAAAACTCTAGTTCTTACACATTGAGGACAATGTTCACCTCAAGTGTGGGGATGGGGGAGTAGTAAAAGTTTTAGATTTTGACCCGTTCATTTAAATACTACACATTGAGGACAATGTTTACCTCAAGTGTGGGGATGGGGGAAAATTTCAAAAATTTTCCAAAAATATCTTGTTTCAAAAGCGATCTTAAAAGCACAAGTAACTAAGTCAACGAGGGATGTCACAACCCATTTGGTCTTTTGTCATGGTCAAGTTCAAATTAATAAGCATGACGGGTATTTAGCGGGTGGTTATTTGGGAATAATCCGCCTAAGAAACTAGTATTTTATGCATGTCACATACCATGCCCTTTTAGATATGGGAGGTTTTTGAGCCACTTTTATATCATAGATTACATACCTATGTTTCTTTGTTTGAGTGGACCATTAATCATATATTGTAGAACTTGCAACTTTTGATATGTTTGAGACTATAGACCGAATACAAGCACGAGAATGATTAAGGCATTAGGTAAACCTTTTCTTTTAAAACCATTTATCCATCCTTACCCAAATAAATCCCCTAGTCGCCCACTTTGAGCCTAAACCTTTCGTTTGACCACCCTATAGCCCATAACCTTAACCCTTTTTTCCTTTAAACCCGTGTGATGGAAATTCGATTATAGGAGTCGTATTTGTATAGTTGTTTTTGATTGTTTGCATAAAAAAATCAGAAAATGTTATGAAAAAGAATTGAAAAAAGCATTGAGAAAAACACAAAAAGTAGTGTTAGTAGTTGTTGAATAAAAGGCGAAAGTTGTTGCCTCATAATTGGTGTTTATAGTAAGTTTTGTTAGAATAGTCATTTGTAATAAAAATCGAATTTTCATCACCTTAGCCACTTTAAAATATCCTATTTCCTACCCTTAGCCTAGCCCCGTTACAACCCTTACAAAGACCTTATGACTTGTGCTTAGTATTCGTGATCGATGGTGGAGAATGATTGAGTTGCAAGCTTATGCGGATATGTGTTCTAATCGGTTTTGGGAGAATGTTCTTTGAAGTGCTAATACATTATAAACATTAGCCAATTTACAAGCCGAGTGGAGAGAACATTGTGAGGAATGTGCATAAATTGTTGGTTTCATGGGCGGGTTAATCTTGGGTAACCATTTTTGTATGTGAAATCACTTTACCGTTAAATATGTTGAAAATTGTAAAGAGTTTGAACTTTAGCATGACAATGGACCTTAACCTTCGTCTCGGGAATACGTGGTCGAAAACCGGTGTTCGTTTATGTCTAAGTTCATATTTTTATTTAACTTTTAATCTCGAATAGCCTACTTGTAAAAGGATTTGTGTTTTGCAGGTCTTGTGAAGTTTGAGGAGCTAATTGGGAGCTAAACGGACCACCGGAACGAAAAACGAGCCACCGGGACGCGAAACGGGTCAACCGGGAGCAAGGAATGCGAAAAAACGAAGAATAGGACTTGGGGCCACCGTCGCCGACGCCCATATGGGCTTTCGCCGAAGGCTGGTGTAAACTCCCATAGCCTAAAATGTCCATAGACAGTAAGATTGGTCGTCGGCCACTTTTTAATTTCCACACACCGTCGCCGACGGGGCTTCAGGCCGTCGGCGATGGCCCTCCTATGTTGACGACGAGCTATGTTAACTTTTGGGGTAGTGAATGATCAAAAACACATGGGGGTCATCATTATTTCGGGAGTTACACTTTCTTTTGAAGTTTGAAACATATCTTGGAGCCATTATCATCCATCTATCATCTACCAATCCATCATCCTTCATATCTACAACCCGAATTAACAACCATCATACCCGACCTTCATTCGAATCACAATCAAGAACCCTAATTCACCATCATATCATTCATTCCAATCCATCATCACCAACCCTCCATAACCCTAACCATTCATTCATTCATCCACCTTCAAGCTTCAAGATGATCCAATTCAAGCTTCCAACATCCGGTGATCAAGTTCTTGCGATCATGCTCAGCTAATTTCTTGGAGGTTTCACCCCGGTGTAGGTTATTGTAAGTCTAGGGTTTGAACAATGTTTTAGTTTGGTTTTGTGACAACTTGATTTGTATTTGAATTAATTGACAATTGTCTTGCATTTGAACTATATTTGTGAATTGTCGAGTGAGTTATGAAATTTGACTTTGCGAAACAAGTTTGTGCAATTATGCCTTGTCTTTCAATAGGTTTTACTTGTCCGAAGTAACGAAGTGCATTGTGGTCCGTCCTTCATGGCGTTGATAGCAATTGGCACCTAAGCTTTGATGATAGAATTCCGTTAATAACATATTCAAGTGAATCAAATTTAAAACGTGTAAGAACCCTAGGATTGCAATTACCGAACCGGGGGTGAGCCTTGTTTTCTCTATATTGTTTAAACCTTTAATTACATTTTTGCAATTGTTAATTGTTAGTAATCAATCAAACCAATCACTTAGTAATTTTATTAAACATCTCTTCATTAAACAAAAATCATAAAAACAAGTAGCAAGCTTCATAATAGTGACACCTTTTCATAATTCAATCGAATCCATTCGCAAACCACAGACTCTTCGTGGTTCGACCCCTTGCTACCACTAACTATTTGTTAAGGGTAATTTGGGCATATAAATTTTATCTTTGACCGGAGCGCGACATTCCGATCAAAGCTGACGGCCACAAGCTCAGGAATATGTTACAGACCAGCATACGATCCAACTTGCTGAGTTTGTTTCCCCCATCAAGCCACCGAGTGAATTTTGCTCTATTGTATATTCAGATAATTCCGCCTCATAGATAAAAGAATTAAAAGCTTAGGCCGAAGCTGGATCAACGTGACAATTCCTTTTTTCCTCAACAGATCTTACCTGGTTGAAGTCACCAAGCATAACCCAAATGCCTCCCTTACTTGCTTGAAGTTGCTTGATGTTGTCCCAAAGTGTTCTTTTAGCGGTGGCAGATTGTGGGGCATAGACATTGAGAATGTTCATTCTTTCTTCATAACCCCTTACTGATCCGCAAAGCAGAAGAAAATTCCAGTTTTTTATAGTCTCGTCCCTTACAAAAATTGTTGGATCCCATATACAAGCGATTCCTCCTGATCTCCCTTCCGAGTTGATCCAATCTGCCTCAAGTGGTGTGTTTCCCCAAAAGTTTATGAAATTGATTCTTGACCCTTCTGTGTACATTGTTTCTTGTATAGCTATGAATGATATCCCATGATCTTTCTTAATTCGTTTGATCCATGTTGCTTTACCGGCACTGCCGATACCCCTAACAATGATGGTTAGATAATTCATTGCGAAACTGTGTTTTCACAAAAAACCCCGGATTAGGTGTTCAATGTGTTTCAAGCAGTTTTCAACACCCATACCTGTGATACTCCCAATTTTGATTGTTTCATTGATCTCCCTATTGAGCTCGTTTGCCAAATTACCCGGGTCCTGCCATTTTGTGCCTCGATCTCCATTGATGATTTGAGTGTCCTCTGTTGCAACGCCATTCAAGTAGAGGTTTTGATTGTTGACCGAAGTATTGGACTTCTGATGGTCCGATGGAGGGGGTCGGTGGGGATAGAGCGAAGGTTTTCAGGGTATGGTGGAAGGGGATAGAAGTAAGGGGGCACGTGGATCGGGGATCAACATTTCTGGGCCTTTTAGAAGCAGGATGTCTTGGGCTAACTGGGGATTCAGTAGTTGGTCCATTGGGCTTAGAGGGACGTGGCCTAGTACCCACCTTACGAGACCTGATACTGGATGTTTTGTTACTGGGGGCCCCACCTGCATTAAACACATTATTTGCATCACCAACCTTGTCGGTTGCAATATTGGAGGGAATTTCCTTGGGATCAGTAATAGAGATAGACGCCGACATATTAATTGCTTTGGTTCTGTTCATTCCTTCTCCCATGCATGTCTGTTCCGGTTCTCAAACAAACTCTTCACCTTCCCTTTCTCCAACTGTCTCTTTGTTTGCCATCTCTTTTGCCGTATCTGATTTCGTCGCTTTCGCCGCTGTATCTCCAGCAGCCTTATCATCATCTTTATTGTGATACCGATTTGGTGCTCCAGTACCCCCCATGAGAAAGTCTGGGACCCAATCTCTCAAAATCTCTGAGATCCATACTCTGTATTGTACCCCGTTCCATGCGATAGTTAGTTCTTCTTTTACTTCTTTACTTGAATTCACCAGGATGCCTACAGTCTCATAGGAGAGGTTGCAGTCTTTAGTCGTTGCTTCGGAAGGGGAGATAACATTCCCAAAGGTTCTCGCAATCATGTCAAAAGTATCTTTGTCCAAGGCCTGGATTGGAACACCTTTAATTTTGGTAGTAGTTAGACATTGTTTGTTCATACACAATACCCAAAACACCGAATGGTAATAAACTTCGAAAACTTAACAACCAGGGAATTACTTCTACGAACGTCATTGGCTTTTGTTGTAATCACATGATTATCTTATGGTTTTAAACAACAAAAAGGAGGACTAAGAATCTGGCATCTAATGTTATTGTTTGTGTAAATATTATTTTAATAGATGCTATTAAAGTTTCTATGCAATATGTGTAAAAAGTTTTAAAATTGATCAGATTTTGCTAAACTCTTAGTTTTCATGATCTTGTAGATTACATAACAACAAGATTTGAATAAATTTAAATTCTTAGGCAAAATCTAAATACTTATTTTCATAGTCTAAGTTTGAATTTTAATCATCACATTGATAAGGAAATGGAATCAAACATGAAAACCGACACCTCAAATTTTACCATGCCTTTGGACAATGCACAATGTGTGGATAAGAGTTTGGCAAGAGGCATTGATTGTAATTGAATATAGGGCATTTTTTAAGGGTTCTTACATAATTGATTTATTACTAGTTTTGCTTCGGCAACGGTTTAGTCTGTTTCCACCGGATTCCCGCTATTAACAGTATTTTTACCATCGCGTCCATGTTTCAATTTAATGTTAAAAATCGGGTCGCTCACCGCGTAGCGCGGGAGTATCCCACTAGTTAATCTAAACATTACTTGTCGATTAGAACAAGGTTTTATTGGGACTTTATGTAATAAATTGTAAGTTGGCCAGTTTAAAAACACAAACTTCATGAAATTAGCCTATGAACTTCAAATATTATCATTCTAAGTTCTGGGTAGCCTACTGGGACCTTTAAACATTATCATTCTTTTATGATGCATTATAAATCAAGAGTAAACCAATGATATGACAGATTCATGATAGAATAACATTGAATCTTAAAATCAACAATTGAAAGTTAAAATTAACAATTTATTGAAAGTTAAAATTAACAATTTATAGAGTTTAAAAATTAAACAAACCTGGTGCGTGACTCCGTGTGGTGGCTGGAGTGGACAACTGGTGGTCGCGTGTGTGTTTGCGTTTGGGAATAAACATGTGTTGGTGCACCTTTTTGTGTCTGTAACTAGTCTTTATTATCGTTGTATTTTGTACGGTCTTTTATGTATTATCGAGTATGTATTCATCGTCGACCAAGTCGGATATCCTCCTATCCACTTGTGTCCGACTAATTTGTCTTGTTTGAAATGTAATGATATATGAACGATGCATGTTGCATGTTTAAGGGTATTTATGTCATATTTGTGTGTTTGTATGTGTTTGCTGCAAGTCTGTTTGCAGCAAATGTTACAACAGTTGCAGCCCTCAACGAAACCCTAGGTTTTGTCGAGCACTACATGACGAAACCCTCCCAATGTCCAATACATAAGGTTTCGTCGTGAACAGTGACGAAACCCCCTGGTTTCGTCGACTGTTGGGTTTCTTCAGGCCCAATGTCTGGCCCAATGTTGTTTCGTCGAGCCCATATATGGTTTCGTCGAAGTTAAGGCCCAGGCTGCTATATAAACACTTTCTAGTTTCATTCTGAAACTAGATGAGAGCATACCCTGAGAGTTATTTGGTAAAACTGTGTGTGTATCGGTTATTCTTGGTTCTCATCCCATTTAATCAATAGATTGCGTTTCATTGGTTATACCGTGTCTGTTATTAACTGTGTTTGATTTGGCATCGTTACGGGCATTCCGCACCCGTTACATTGTTTGTTATAAACAAGGGTTTGGTTTTCATTATCGATCCTCAGATTTCGGGACCTACAAGTGGTATCAGAGCATTGGCTCTTATCCTTGTTTAAAATCAAACATAGTTGGATTTTTATCAAGTATTGGAAACTGTTGTTTATGATTTTCTGGAAATCTTGTTCTTGAAAAACTCATATTTTCTGGAAAAGTGCTTAAAATTTGTTTGTATCTTGCTTATTTGCCAAAGTTTTGTTAAAAACCTTTGTTACATTGCATATTCATAAGATAAAACTGGGTTTTTCAGTAAAAGTTTGTGCGGATTCTCGTTTCGGAAAATTGTTCAGGTGACCGGAAGTTCATATAATCTGGGTTGTATCTTCATATCTTCTAAAAATATTCAAACTGTTCTTGTGATATTCTTTGAATTTAGAATTAAAAGAAATTGATAAAAGGTTTAAATTGATTAAATATTATTCACCATACTGTTAGGTGAAACAGCCATGTTGTGTGTTGAAAAGTTTGTACTCTGTCAGTAAAGAGATAAGATTTAAGTTGAAAAATTTTACCAACTCTCACCCACTTGTCTGAACCTTATCCTGGCGAAATCTTTACCCGACGAAACCCTTTTAAGTTTCGTCACAAGGATTTCCGACGAAACTCTTATAGTTTCGTCATATTCTCCTCGATGAAACCCCCTAGTTTTCGTCAAAATCACTTCGACGAAACCTCAGAGTTTCGTAGAAGGAGTTTCGTCGAGATCTGCTGTCAATTTTAAACAGAGGACTTTCAAAAGTGTTCAGACTTTGTGTTTTCAAGTGTTTAATCAGGTACAGTTCTTCTTATATCAAATATGAGTAGTACAAGTCCGTGGGATTGGAGTACGGACCCACGACCAGGTCAAGATCAGACTTCGACGACCGCATTGTTAATGAATGCCATGCCTCAACAATCAATAAGTGCTAGTCAATGGGCATTGGTGTCGAATCAAAATCAAAGCATTCAAAATCTATTGCTTAGTGAGAGTGAGACGGGTAGCAACAATCGCCCGCCAAAGTTAAATCTATTGCTTAGTGCTAGTCAATGGGCATTAGTGTCGAATCAAAATCAAAGCATCATGGAAGGGTCGTTTCCATAATTACGTTCAAGGGCAAAACACAGAATTATGGACGTGTGTCATCTCTCCATTTAGTCAAGATCTTGAAGAAGCAGGATGAAATGCGACAACTTTCAATAATATGCAAGAAGCCGACAAGAAAGCATATGATTTAGAGAAGAAGGCGTTTGCTATTCTAACACAAGCTCTTCACAAAGACATCTATCATCAGTTCAGCTATTGTACCAACACGAAAGCTTTATGGGATGCATTGGTAGCGAGAAGAGAAGGAAATGCAGCTACTAGAAAGACACGCCATGATTTATTGAAGAAAGAGTTTGAATCATTTCAATTCTTGGATAATGAAACCCTAAATGATATGACTTCTCATTTTTATCATTTGATTAGTGAAATGTGCTCTTATAATGTTACTGCAAGTCATCCGGAAATGGTTGCACGGTTTGCTGATGGTCTACCTCCTAAGTAGAGTCCATTCATTGAGCTTCTAAAGCATACGGGCGCTCTGGATACGGTCAATATCTATGAATTCATTCAGAAGTTGGAGCACAAGAACAAAAAGGAAATTCGGAAAGCTAAAAGGATTGCAGCTCCTCAAAACACAGAAATGTATTTGCCTTGTTTTGCTCCTTCAGCTAGTTCTAGTTCCGTTCAGCAACCGAAGCTTCAAACGGCGTTTGTATCCAATACAAGCTCATCTCCGTTTCCACAGTCAGCTCCTCCACCGGTTTTCGATCCAAGTGTTTATCATCCTCCAGCGCATATGATTGCTCAAGCTCATGCTTTCTCAAAATCTAAATTCGATGCAAGTGCATGGCTACCAACATCCCAACCTCCACCTCAAGTTACCACTACTCAACCACAGTTCGATCCAAGTGCTTATCTTCCACAATCTCAAGCCCAACCACAACAGTAACAAGCATTATACCAACAATCCTCCACCCCAAAACACTGTCAGAGTTGATACTTCGAACCTCTCAAAAGTTAGCATTGAAGTAGCAAAGGAGCATATGGAACTCATTAATACAATGGTCAGTGCATACTACGGATTGGTCGCAGGTCAAATTGGAAACATCAATATGACCAACGAAGATTATCAACAAATCAACCGTGATGAAATGGAGTTAATGGATATAAAATGGGCGTTCGCAAGTGCTGTTAGAAGGGCGAAGGACTTTATGGTTTGAACAGGGAGAAGTTCTTTGGAAAGTAAATAGGATACGAAGTACGGATTTGATAAAGAAGCGGTTACATGTTTCAATTCTGGCGAAAAGGGGCACTTCAAACGTGAGTGCACCCGACCAAGCAAACAAGCCAATCAGAACCCATTCAGAAATTAGACGAGTACTTCCAATGTCAATGTCAATGTCAATCAAGACAATAGTGAAAGAAGGATGGTAGCGGTGAACAACAATCAGAACCAGAACCAGTCTGGACCATCAAACACCAATCGAGCATTGACCGTTCAAGCTGATGAAGGGTGTAATTGGTCTGTACAACTTGGGGAAGGTGATCAAGAAGGAGGAGGAATAGCGTGTTATGCAAAGATCATCAATCACATCAAGCACGTTCACAAGGAAGAATTTTCTGAAAGTGACGACAGTTCGGGTTATACCGGGAGTTCTGACGAAGAAATTTCTATTTCGTGTGGTTATCATTCTGAATCTGATGTGAAGGAAGAAGCGAGTTCTGATGTTGATGATTTATTGACTAAAGCAGAGGAGTTGAAGAGTCAGAAATCTGTTCTGATCAAGAAGGCTGCTGTAGCATCTAAAGAAATGGAGAAATTCTTCTCTAAAGACGGATCTTTTTCTTATCAGACTGCCTTTATGGCAAATGTCTCAGCCTCTACGAGTCAGGTAAAATCTGAAATTCCTGCTCCTAGTGTTTGTAATGTTTGTGCTGATTTGATGCTTGAATCTGAAAAGGTTCATAGTCATAACCAAAGTTTGGTTATTGAGTTGTCTAAGTGTAAGGAGGAAAATATGGCTCTAGCTAGAAACGAAAAGGATTTTAAATCTGTGATTGAAACCTTAAAGAAAAGTGTTTCCGAGCTAACAAAAATTGTTTTCAATAAGCAAATTCGTATTAACAATTACATTAATATCATCAAGGAAACCACAAGTGAGCTAGCCGTTTCCAAATGCGAACATGATGCAATCAACCTCAAATTGGAGAGTTATTCTAACTCCTGATATGTGCTCGATCATATCATTGATGCTCAACAACTCAAAGGTAACAAGAAAGGTGTAGGGTATAAGAAGTGTCCGCCCCCTTTAAGAAATAATTATACTCATATGCCTGATGAAGAAGAAATGCCACGGTTTGAGCCCAGTGTGCCTCTTGATTATGAGGAAATTACTACTGGCCTAAGGTTCAAATCGGACAGTTCTTCAAGTACATCATCTGAGCAAACAGAAACTTCAACATCTACGAAACAAAGTCCTCCAATAATTGAGGACTATGAGTCGTCTGATGATGAATCTGAATCAGATATGAGTGATCAGGATAAATCTCTTGACAAGATGAAGGGAGTGGAAGTTCCAATTGAGAATCATATTCTTTGTGATCCTCCTACTCCTGCTGTTCAACCAGTTGTCAAACAAGTGATAGATCCTGTCAAGAATGACAAGAAATATGTGTCTGCCGTTAAGAGTAATAACGTGCTGTACATTTTAGTTGGTGATATTAAAATCTATTCAGATCTCGATTTTCCAATTAAAAATGTCAATCCATCTTCGATTGATAAAGTTTTTGAAGATAATACAAACAAGTTTTTGGGAAAGACAATTCCAGGAGTCATTGTAACTCAATGTGACCCAATTCCAAAAGCTGAAATCAGGAAACAATTTGGAAATCAAAAATCACCAACAAAGCAAGAACCTATTGCTTCTAAGGGTAAACAACCAGAAAAGCGAGCTAATAAGCCTAATGTTTCTCAATCTAAATTTGAAACAAAAGGAGCTCGTTATCAAAAGAAAAACAGTAATGTCAAATTTATAGCATCGAATGGTACGGATAAAATTGAGACTTTTGAAAACAAATCAAACACCGATTTTGTCCAACAAGTCATGATTTTAAAGCGTAATAACCAAAACAATTACACTCAACATACAAACGGGTGTGATGAAAAAGGAAGTACCTCGGGTTCTACGGGTTCGACATCTGTTTGTCGATCAGATTCTCCTAAGTTTGTGGAAAGGAGAACATGTTTTAAGTGTGGGGAGTTTGGACACATTATTAAAAATTGTCCAAACACTCCCGAGGATAAATTTGTTAAGAAAGCACCACCTAAAAAGGTTCACCCTCAACGTCGTCCCGTTTCACCAAAACATGATAAAAAACTGTTAAGGAACAAGAAACGAAAAAACGACGTCAAAACGTCAAAGCTGTTGAAAAGGCTTTAAAATCAGAAGTCAAAACGGTCAACAGGGAACCAAGTTCTTCACAATTTTTAAAACCAGAAGTTTTAGAATCTGTTCATCAAAATATATCTGGTAAAGCAAATCAAACTTGGAAACCTAAGATGGGTGAAAATTCAGGGGGAGGTGTGGTGTTACAAAATCATCAAGAAATCGAGATCATCTTTCGTGATGCTCAGGGACGACCCAAGACCACTAAGGCTTGGGTCCCCATCCTCAACTGATCATTGATGATGTGTGCAGGGTGTTCCAGGAGGAACTATTAATAGTCATTGGATTGTTGATAGTGGAGCATCTAGGCACATGACAGGCGACTTACGGCGTCTATATGATGTGAGAAATATTAGAGGAGGCTATGTCGCGTTTGCTGGAGACAAAGGCGGATACGTCACTGGAGAGGGAATGATCTCCAATGGTGTTGTATGTTTCGATAAGATCAATTATGTTCGTCAAATTGATCATAATCTTCTCAGTGTTTCGCAAATTTGCGATAAAAATTTCACCGTGCATTTTGATGATGCCGGTTGTTATGTGCTGAAACCTGGTTTCAAAATTCCAGAGGAATGGATTCTCTTATCGTCTCCAATTTTTAATGATCTTTATATTCTTGATATGAGCCAAGCTATTACAACGTCTGCGCAAATCACTTGTTTTGTCTCGAAAGCCACTGAGAAGGAGTCTGTATCTTGGCACAGAAGAATGGAGCACATTCACTTAAGAAAAATGAACCATTTGGTGAAAAAAAATCTTGTGAATGGTGTGCCTATGAGAAGTTTTCATCTACAAGATATCTGTGTTTCGTGCTAGAAAGGGAAACAAACGAAGAAGTCTCACCCTCTGAAGAAAATCAACACTGTTAGCATGCCTCTCGAACGTCTTCATATGGACCTCTTTGGACCTATGAGACACAAGACAACATTCGGGGATGCTTATTGTTTAGTGGTTACTGATGATTATTCTAGATTTTCTTGGGTAGCTTTTATGGCACACAAGAGTGATACTCCTGGCATCCTCAAGGATCTTCTTACCATGTTGGAAAATCTCTACACGTTGAAAGTTAAGAGGATTATAAGCGACAATGGAACTGAGTTCAAGAACCGTGTGATGGATGAGTTCTATACTTCTAAGGGCATTCTTCATAAATATAGTTCTCGATACACTCCACAACAAAACGGTTTCACTGAGAGGAAGAATCGAACGATAATTGAAAATGCAAGAACGATGTTGGTAGAGTCGGAGCTTCCTGTTCAGTTCTGGGGGGAGGCTGTGTCGACTGCTTGCTAAACATTAAACAGAGTTCTTACAGTTAAGAGACATGGCAAAACTTGTTTCGAACTTCCACAGAAAAGGAAACCGGATCTTTCCTTTCTAGAACCTTTTGGCGGTCCATGCACTATGATTGAGCCGGATGGAAAGTTTGGCGCAAAAGCTATCGAGGGTTTCTTCCTTGGATATGTTACTCCAAATTTTTGCGTATGGAATCTGGCTACCAAAAGATTGAGCTATGGAGTGAAGTAAGGGTTCAAAGGTATACAAGTCCTGTTAGGGCTCCGGGTTATCCTTGGATGTTCGACTACGATGGGCTATTCGACTCCTTTAATCTGCCAACCTTTGACGAAGATTCTGCAGCTGCTAGAATGTTATTTAATAGTGACAACGCTGGTGACTCGCCATTGGTTAGACATGTTATTGTTAACCCCCAAGGTTCTAATTTAGTTAACAACACAATTCAAAATGAGGTATTTGAAGATGCTACTGAGTACAATGAGTCATCGGAAGATGATGACTATCTTGATGCGACTAAAGGCACTTCAGCTCCAGTTGCTCCTGTTCAGGGAACTTCTGTTGAGACTCCTCTTGTGCAGGATGTTGATACAGCTGAAGGAAATGCATCCACTTCTACGCATATTCCAGGTGTGGAGTTGGTTGTTGATCTTAATATTAACAATTTGGGTATTGATGCTCGTGTTCCTGAAAATCCTGAAATGAGGATTCACGATACCCATCCACAGCAAAATATCATAGGAGATGTCCAACGCGGGGTGCAGACGCGTAATCAGCTGAGAAACAACCAGAGTGCTGGTTTGTATTCAGCCATTAGAGAATCCGGTCTTCAAAATGATTGGTCCTTCGCATGTTACGTTTCACAAGAAGAACCGAAATCTTGGAAAGAAGCCTTAAAGGGTAATTCTTGGGTTGAAGCAATGCAAGTGGAACTACAACAGTTCCAGAAACTGGGTGTTTGGAGACTTGTTGAAAAACCTGACAACTACAAGAAAATTGGCACCCGTTGGGTTTACAAGTGCAAAAAGGATGATCGTGGAGTGGTCATTCGCAACAAGGCGAGATTGGTTGTTCATGCCTTTCGTTAAATTGAAGGCATTGATTACGACGAGGTTTATGCACCAGTTGCTCATCTGAAGGCTATTCGGATCTTTCTAGCTTATGCTTCTTTTAAAGGATTCAAAGTCTATCAGATGGACGTCAAAAGCGCATTCTTGCACGGTATTATTGAAGAAGAGGTGTATGTCGAACAACCTCCAGGTTTCGAAGATCCTATCCATCCCGATCGGGTTTGGTTGCTCAACAAAGCTCTCTACGGGTTACATCAAGCACGGAGGGCTTGGTATGCAACCTTATCTGCTGGGGAACGGTTTTCGCCGGGGTCTTATCGACTGTACGCTTTTCATCAAGGAACAGGATGCTGATTTGTTGTTGGTACAGGTATACGTTGATGATATCATTTTTGGTTCTACTAACGATACTTTGTGCAGGCAATTTGAACGTGTTATGCAGGAGAAGTTCGAAATGAGCGCAATGGGAGAGATGAATTTCTTTTTTGGCCTACAAGTTCAACAAACTGAGTCTGGGATATTCATCCATCAGACTAAATATGTTGGTGACATCTTGAGCCGATTCCAGATGTCTGAAGCAATGCCCATTGGTACCCCACTTCCGACTAATCACGGGATTACTCCGGACTTGAAGGGTGAAAGTGTCAACTCTTCTTATTATTGTGTTATGATCGGATCTCTCGTGTATCTCACAGCATCGAGGCCTGACATTATGTATCCAACGTGCCTGCTTGCAAGATATCAAGCTAACCCAAAAGCATCTCATCTTGGAGATGTTAAGAGGATTTTTCGCTATCTGAAGGGTTGCCCGGACACCGGTCTCTGGTACCCTAAGGATGATAGTTTTGACTTGGTTGCTTTTAGTGATTTAGATTTCAGCGGATGCAAAATAGATGGGAAATCCACAACGGCTGGATGTCAATTCTTAGGAAGACGCTTAGTCACGTGGCAATGCAAGAAGCAAACTTGTGTCGCTACATCAACTTGTGAAGCTGAGTACATTGCTGCCTCAAATTGTTGCTCTCAAGTTCTGTGGATTCAGCAACAAATGCGCGACTACGGTTTTGAATTCCTATCTACCTCTATTTTTGTTGATAATAATGCTGTTTTATCTATCACTAGAAATCCTGTTCAACACTCCAAGACAAAGCACATCGAAATTAAGTATCACTTCATACGTGATTGTTTTGACAAAAGATTAATCGATGTTGTTAAAATCCACACTGATGAACAGCGTGCTGACCTGTTTACAAAAGCTTTTGACAAATCTCGTTTTGACTATCTTTTATTGGTCAATGGTATTAAGGTGAAACAAGAGTAAACTTCTGTCGGCTGATCGTTTTTGTAAATATTTTCTTAAGCAACAAAAATTCAAAAAGATTTTCAGTTTACTTATCTTTTCGCATTTTAGGGGGAGAAATTTCAGAAAATACAAAAACATGTGAAAAATTCAAAAATCCAAAAATATGTCGTTTACTTTCTGTCTTTAAGTTTGAAAAATCAAAAATTCAAAAACAATAGAAAACCAAAAATGAGTTTCTTGGAGAAAAGAAGGGAAAGTGATGATATACACTGGTGTGGTCAGTCAATATGGTCAAAAGAAAAAGAAAATTTGAAAAATGAAAAGTAGCTTTACTAACAATGTATCGGTAGGCTCACAATCAGACTAAAATGTGCAGATTGATATAAACCTAACAGACTTCAAGTCAGGTGGGAACCATTCATTGGCATATGGTCTTGGCACCGAAAATTCGTTTGATTGATTGCCGAGGATCTGAGATATTCGGTCTTTATGCTGTCTTATCATCTGGGTATCATGGTTATATCAAACCGTAAAAATAACGGAGACGAAGTCTAAGATCTTAGTGATACCATACATACGTGTACATATTGCATTCGACCTCAATAAGTGATCAACAATCACATGTCCAAACAAAACAAGTGATATTATATCACATTTATCCGGGAGTCAAGTTCGTCTCTTTGCTGTACGAAAGTACTGACCTGTTCACGGACTTGCACCTGTGCCCTCATGCATCTGAAAATCAAGTTCCTCATCAATAAGTGATTCTATCACATAGGACTTGTTTTCAAATCAAATAAGTGAGTTTCCCACATCTTTTATATGGTCAAACGGATGATAAGCAGTATACTCACTTGTAAGATGAACTCTCGTGCATACCTTGATATGGGAATGTGTCGTGAGTGGATGTACACCGACAAGTAAGTATAACTCTTACCGTAAATCATATCTCCTAATTATGATTCCATCTGATAAGTTGAGCTTAGGTGGACAACAATACCGATAATTGTGGTAGAATACTTATCTAAAGCTTTAAACAGAAATCAGAAACTGTTTTGACAAAGACCATAAGCTGGTAATGATTCTCTTACCTTAAAATTCACAAAAAGATTGTTCATTGTACAAATTCTTTACGTTATTGTCTTTCGTTAGTTTACCGCACTTTAATTTGTGTTATAGTGTTAGTTGTAAAACGTGTTTTGATTAGCCGATGGTTGGTATCTCGAAGTTTTCTGCCGGAAGCCTGAAACCTACTTCATAAAACGTCCTTGCAATTGATAAACTTCATTATAATGAAAATCTGTTTAGTGTGCAAAATTTTAAAATTTTCATGACTTGGTATATTTTGAAAAATGGTGTCGACAAAACCCCAAGTATCGACGAAACCCCTTTCATGTCGACGAATCCTATGGTCAAGGTCAATTTTTCAAAATTGGTCAACATTTGGTCAAAACTGTTTTGGTTATCGACGAAACCCTACGTTTCGTCGAGGTAACGACGAAACCCTGTGGCCCTTTTATGTTTCGTCATGGGCTAATTGTTCAGGCCCAGTCCAAGCCCAAACAGGGAGTTTCGTCGAGCTCACCTAGAGTTTCGTCGAAGTGAGAGTTTCGCCGAGGTAAGTCGGTATATAAAAGGGGTCCCAGTGTTCAGTTCTCATTACTTTTTCAAAATCCCACACTGTTTGCCTTCTCCTACACTCCAACCCCATACCCATTCACCGACTCCATACCCCCATTTTCTTTATCATTTTTTCTGAAAATCCAGGTATACAAAAGGGATTTTTACATGTTTTCGATACTTAGGATTGTCCTGATTTTGCTTGAATGTGTTTCGAAACCCTCAGAGACCCCCTTTACTTGATGTATTCATGATATAAACCTAATTGTTTGTGTTGGTTATTGATAAAAACTGATAGAACTAGGTTTATGCTTTGATTTGTCTCTGATTTGAGTTGGGGTTCATGTAACAAAAACAGGGGATGTGGGTTTGTTTGTTGATTGAGTTGTTTTGGTGGTTTCGGTCAAAACCCATATCGATTTTTAATCTAAGGTTGTCGTCTGTTTGTTTTGGATTAACATAAGTGCCAAATTGTTGGTTTGAGTGTTTATTGATCATCGATTAAACATCAGACGGTGAAACTCCCTTGATTTGAAAACCCCCAAAACGGCGAAACCCTAACTGTTCAAAAACCCCCAATTCGACGTAACTCCTTTACGACGCAACCCCTCTCGACGAAACTCCTCAGGTCAACGGTCAACGCTGACTTTGTTTGACCAAGAGGGTTTCGTCGCAATGAATGGAGTTTCGTCGAGATGTTCATGTTTCGTCGTCCATGCCTTGATGAATTTTTTCAGTTTGGTGTTTGTTCACAGAAGATATGTTTGTATATGTTAAATGTCAATTGGATACATACATGTCTAAATGCATATGTGATACCATTGTTGCTTATTGTAGACGCTTTTAGTTTCAGATGGCCCCGAATGAAGGAAAACGTAAGAAACCGACTAAGAAGGAAAACAAGTCTGAAGAGGATATAATATCTGAAAAGCGTCATAATAAAATTGCTTTTCTGGATCCCGAGGAAAAGATCGCTGAACTGAAAGATATCACTAAATGGATCAGGGAGTCACGGATCAATCATGTTGTTACATTCTCAACGCCTGTCTACAAATCTCTTATCAAAGCCTTCTGGGATTCCGCAAGTGTTATGCAAGTGGATGGAAAGGAAGTTATTCAAGGTCGTGTGAATGATTTGAACGTGATCGTCTCACCGGATATCTTGAACGATGTTTTACAGTTACTAGACCATCCGGATGCTCCATATTCTGTACCTATCATGTGTACGCGTGGATGTCTATTACGAATGAAGTGTACAGGCGATATTTTCAGCAATCAAATCAACAAGGGTGATCTGCCATTGCGCTACAAGTTTCTATTACACGTTCTCATTCAGTGTCTTAGCAATAGACGTGCCGGATACGATATGGCAGGTAATGATCTAGTTGGTCTTATGGTGGCGTTGGTGCTAAACAAACCGTTTAGCATTTCAAAGTACATATTCGCCAATATGAAGGAAAATATGACGAGGACTGGAAGTAGGATAACCGGGAATAAGTTCTGTATGTATCCTCGGTTTCTTCAAATGATCATGAATGTTCAACATCCAGGTCTTTCGAAAGCCGACAACGACATTCTGAAGATAGAGCCTATGATCTTGAATTCATTAAAGATAATCAGGAGTCTTGCTGCCAAGAGATACAAAGAAAGTGATCCTCCAAGAAAGTTAATTGGTGCTCTTGGGAAACCAGATTACGTTGCTCCTGAAGATGATAAATGGCGTCACAATGACAGCCAATCAGATGATGAAGAACCGGAGTTGAATAGAAAAAGGATTGAAAAGTTTGGTCCAGACCCAGTTGATTCTGATATGTCTGAAAGTGATAGTGAAGATGATGGCGATGATGGTGGTGATACAGGTGCCGTTGGTGCATCTAGTGCTGGTGCAGCTGGTGGTACATCAGCTGGCGACGACGAAGAGGATTCTGATTCGGATGATCATCTTATTAAGCCTGGATATGAAATGTATCTCGATGAACGTGGTGTTAAAAGATACAGGAGGATTAGACAGGAGGATGAGCCAGAATACGTTCCTTCAGATACTAAAGCGGAACGTTTGAAGAAAAAGAAATTGGATGTCCATCAGAAGAAGAAAGCTAGAAGATACTTAGCTACCTCTGCATCCATTCCTCGAGAGCCTATTCCTGAAACTCCTGTGGTATCTTCAGCTCCTGAAACTTCAACAGTAATTCCTCAAGCTGCTCCACAAAGATCAATGGCTTCTGCAATTAGAGCGACTACATCTCAGCCTAGTTCTGAACGTCAAAGGATATTCTCGGAGATGTCTCAAGATGAAAAGAACAACTTCTTATTCTCTCAACTTGAAGTTGCTGCAGATCGTATACAAAGGTAAACTGATTTCATCAGGATCACGAAGAATGATCAACTCAGTCAAATGGTGGAAATAAATAAGTTGAAGTCCACTGTTGAACAACAACAAACTGTTATAGGATGTCAACAAGCCGAGATCGATCAATTGAAAGCAGAGAATGCACGTTTGAAAACTGCAGACGAGGCAAGAGAACAAAGCAGCTCTATACTTCAGAAGTTGGCTGAGGATCTGAAAGGAAGATGTGATTTCATGAAAGAGTGGTACGACTCTCGTAACACAACTATAGCCGACGGAGTAAAAAAGATCAATGCAGGCTATGAGTTCCTTCGAAAGCGCGTTGCTACTCTGTGGGATGATCGATGTAAGCAAGAAGAGGTTATGAAGAAAAAGGATGATGATCCTGAAGATCAAGGGAATCCTGACCCTTCTGCTACATCACAGCAGCCACCAGCCACCAGCCACCAGCCACTACATCCTCTGAAATCATTGTTGCTCAGCCACCAGTGATCGAATCTACTCAAGGAACCTCTTCTGGAACAGTTCAACAGATTGAAGGTACATCTTCTGTTCCAAGCAGTGTTGATCTTGCATTGCAGGTTATTCATCCAATCACTGGGGAATTACTTGAAGAAGGAGAAATTATCCAGGATCTTTCACATGAGAAATTGCTTGCTCTAAACGCAATGAAAGAGATTGATGATGCTGAGATTGATAAGATACCAAGTGAGCCTGAGACTACTGATGTTGAAAACATTGAAGAGATTGTTTTTGAGGGAAATGAGAAGAAGTCCGCGTATGTACGTAAAGACGGGACTGAATTCACTCCTTTCGATGAAGATTGGTTACAAGAGAATGTGGATGTCATAGATGAGCATTTAAAGAACTGTGATACTTCTGAAAATGCCACAGATGCGTTCTCCGAATGGCGAAATCAGTTCTTATCGAAGGTTTCCAAGCATGTGCCTGCCAGCATTCAAGTTGATTATTTACAGTTTGAGAAAGCAAAGCCGAATGGAAGAATCCTTTGCTGGATGTTCATTAAGGAAATACATTGGGTCGCCATAAAAAGGGAATTCGGTATTCAATACTTCTGATCGTTGCTGAGCATACTATCTTTGCCTTTTTACAATGTTGCAGCATTGATGAAGATTGAGCTCATTAATCGCTCAAACTTTGAAGGCGCAACTTTATTCGAGCGGCTGATAAAGATGAACAAAAAGTCTGGCTGGAAAGACGAGTCGTACAAGCCTCAGTTCCCTATTTATCAGCAAATCGAGTTTACTCTTGATCCAGCAACGAACACGGGGCGCTACAAGCTTGTATATCAGCCCGCGAAAGTCATAGATAAAATCCCAATAATGCCGATGCAGCAGAACTTTCTTAATGAAATGGCATTATGGTGCTACGACTCAGACACTCATGAAGAGGTGATCGTGTTTAGAGGTGATCGTGAAAATTTCCGGATGTTGGATCCGATGTGGATCGTTAACATGTCCGCAGCCGACATCAACAAATTATATCGACACGACATTTTCTACAAAGACAAGGACGCGCATCAAGCTTTGCAATTCCAGCATGTCGCTTGCTTCTGCTATTACCGAAGAATTCATGCGGGCAGTTCGTGGTCCGAACAGCACTAAAGATAGAAGATTCGAAGACCGAAGACGAGTAACAGACAAGGGGGAGTTTGTTGGTGCACCTTTTTGTGTCTGTAACTAGTCTTTATTAGCGTTGTATCTTGTACGGTCTTTTATGTATTATCGACTATGTATTCGTCATCGACCAAGTCGGATATCCTCCTATCCACTTGTGTCCAACTAATTTGTCTTGTTTGAAATGTAATGATATATGAACGATGCATGTTGCATGTTTAAGGGTATTTACGTCATATTTGTGTGTTTGTATGTGTTTGCTGCAAGTCTGTTTGCAGCAAATGTTACAACAGTTGCATCCCTCGACGAAACCCTAGGTTTCGTCGAGCACTACATGACGAAACCCTCCCAATGTCCAATACATAAGGTTTCGTCGTGAACAGTGACGAAACCTCATGGTTTCGTCGACTGTTGGGTTTCTTTAGGCCCAATGTCTGGCCCAATGTTGTTTCGTCAAGCCCACATATGGTTTCGTCGAAGTTAAGGCCTAGGCTGCTATATAAACACTTTCTAGTTTCATTCTGAAACTAGATGAGAGCATACCCTGAGAGTTATTCTGTAAAACTATGTGTGTATCAGTTGTTCTTGGTTCTCATCCCATTTAATCAATAGATTACGTTTCATTGGTTATACCATGTCTGTTATTAACTGTGTTTGATTTGGCATCATTACGGGGATTCCGCACCCGTTACATTGTTTGTTATAAACAAGGGTTTGGTTTTCGTTATCGATCCTCAGATTTCGGGACCTACAACATGAAACGGAAGGCATAAAACAAAACCCTATTTCGTTTTTGAGTAAAAAAAGAAAAAAAAATAACTAACGGGAATCGAACTCGGGACATCAATTGTATTAACCACGAACTTTACCAATAGACCAAACTCACCTTTAGTTATAGGGTTCCTTTACAAAATATTTAAGGGTTCCTTTAGTAATTTCTATACAACTTTACACTTGAAATTACGAATTGAACGTGTTCCTACGAAACCCTTTCCTGGCTGTAAATCAGCCCCTGATTGCATTCAGATCTGACATGTATCGGAGGCTTGATGCTAAAACCAGTGTTGTGTGGATCGTGATTGTTTTGAGAAACCCTTTTGATCTTTTAAAAGCAGGGTGTGTTCAAAAACTTTAGTGAATTGATACTTTATTCAGTAATTCGATTCAACAAATATATTGTTAATCAATTATGTGAATTAATCCTTTGTATTAAATTGTTTGTTAAATCAAATTTATTGGAGTCTAGCTCTGATACCAAACACAAATATGGAAAGTTATCATAGTGTTTTTAATATAATCAAAAGATTACAAATACAAGTATGAATTACACTCCGCTAAGTCTGATCACTGTAACTTTCTGTTCATACAATGGAATGTGGTGAAAATGATAAATAGATCTTAACAGAGAAGATCTACTTATAGTAAGTACAAACATCTGTTAGGTAATTAGGACTGATATAACCTGATAGCGACATGTAACATTACTAACAGAAAAAATTCTTAAGAAATTATCTGATAGAAATTTTTAATTTATGATTTGAAGTTTGGCCACAAAAATTGTAAATTTGTTCTTTTAATTTCACAATATGATTTTCATAGTTTTTGGTGTTTCTAAATTGACCATAATTTCTTTTTTACTTTAAAGTTAGGCCACAAAATTTATCTTATTTTTTTTTTACTTTTGACCATAGCCTCCTCAATTGATAAATAGTTGGATATTTTGTTACTCGGGTGTCTGTTTGGTATGGGGTAATGGAATGGACAGGAGAATAGAATGGACAAGATAATGGAATAGACAAAGGAATAAAATGGATCATTCCATTCCATGGTCTTGTTTAGTTACATGTGGGAATGGAATGAATCATTACCTTGTAATGTTTGGTGGGTCAGAAAAGAAGAAGGAATAAAATAGGCGATGGATGGCGGTTATGAGTGGTGGTGGTAGTCAATGGCGGAGGCGGTCGGTGGTAGTGGTGGTGGTGGGTTGTGGTGGCGGTGACGCTGCTGTTCGGTGGTAGAGGGTGGCGATGGTCGGCAGTGGTGCTGGTGTTATGGCGAAGGGTGGTGGCAGCAGGTGGCGGAGGTTGTCGGTGGTAGTGGATGGTTGTGGCACCGGTGTTCGGTGGTCAGTGGTGTTTGGTGGTTGGTAGTGGCGATGGTTTCGGTGTTCGGTGGCGAGGGGGTGGTTGCGGCGACGGGTGGTGTGACAACTTGCAACTTCAGGTTACTACTTTAACCTAACCATAGTTAATTTAGACTTACACTCATAGCACTGCATTTATCTAAGGTTAGTTAAATGAGTCTACGTTGGTAATTTGGGGAATTACCGGAACACACATGATAACTTTCGAACGTTGGTGGCTAACATGAATATTAATTACAAACGAACGGTCTACACGAAACTTATGTGTTGCATGACAAATACGTGAAAATACATGCTTTAATTATAAATTACAAGTTGTGTGTACTTTTTGTAATAATGCTATAGTTAGGGGTGCTTTGTGAATAGGTTAGAAACTTTAATAGAACTCCTCATAACCCTAAACCTCTCACAATCTCATCATACGACAGTTTTCTGTCATCTTTCAAATCACTATCATCAATCATTTCTCTCAATCATTTGGCTACATCAAGTTCTCCACTCTTTGATCATCCAATCTTTCAAGAACAAACCCTAGAATCAATTTAAGGTAAGTGTTTATGATTATGTTGTTGTTCTTGTTCATTTGATTTCAAGCAAACCCTAGTTCTCCAAATAATGGTTCCGTGTTTAGTAAATCCTTCTGATTGTTATGCTATGGTTTATGATTGATTGTGTAATGATTTTCCTGTTATTAGGATGCAATCCACATGCTAGAATTGTTAAATTGTTGCTGGATTCATATGCAAGATTAGGGTTTTGATCGTATTGATTGATTGTTACTGTTGTATTGAAAACTGCATTTTTGGTTTTGTTGATTCTGTGCGTTTGTTTTTCCAGAGTTAACAGTCAGGCTTTGTGAAGTTACAAAGTCCGAGTTTACTCATGTCAGGACTTATGTATTTATAAGGGTCAGGGTTTTGGAAAGTAAAGAAATCAGAGTTTATACAACCCTTATATACTAGTCAGAGTTTATAAAAAATGATGAAGTCATGATTTATTTATGTTGTGTATTGTCCGAAGTTAATTGAAAGAAAGCTCAGGATTTGTTATTTTAGAAGATTCGAGGTTTGTTAATAAATGAAGGAAATTAATAAGTTCTGATAGATGTTATCAGAGTTTAAACTGCCAAGTTCTGATATATGTTATCAGAGTTTAAATGATTAAGTCCTGATAGATGTTAGTCCGAATTACTGAAGTTACACAAAAGGTCTGAGTTTTAAAATGATGTTAACATGCTATGATCCGCGTTTAGCTTTTTGGAATCTCTGAGTTTATAAGCTAAGGGATCCGAGTTTCCCTTTTAAATAAGAGGTCCGAGTTTACCTCTTCTTCTATGTTCGAACTTGGCTCCTCATACGGGTCCGAACATGAACAAATGTATGAAGTCAGGACTTAGTTGGTTGGTCCGAGTTTCACATATAAATCCTGAAGGAAGATTTGTCCTGTGACACTTCGGGCTTTCCCGAACAACTTTATTATATAATACGATTATGTGGACTTATTAAATGAAAACCTATATTATAATTATCGAGCATTATGTGAATTATGTGAAAGTGTGTAACAAAATTTATATGTGAAATGTGTATGTATTCATGTGAAGTCGAAAACCCCTCGGTTTCAACTCAAGACCTCTTATTCTCGGGTTGGGTTTCTTGGTTCCGATACCCCTCCTTCCTAGACTAATGGGTCATGCATTCATAACCTGGCCCAATGTAACAAGCCCACTCGAAACCCCTTCAAACCCTATGAGGGTGCGACATCATGAGGGTGTTATAAAACCCTCACAATCAGCCGACATTCCATTTTTGGCAGCAATCATCATACATCAATCCCCAAACATTCTCTCATTCTCTCTCTCCCCTTTATCCACTTTCTCTCTCTAAGAAACCCTAAAGACTACACCAAGTTCCTTCCTTCTCCCCTTGAATCCGACGACAGCATCATCCACCCCAAGAGCAACAAGAAGTTATTGATCAAGAACTTCTCTTCATCCTCATTCTACACACCTTAACAACCGGTTAGTGTACAATATTTTGTACGATGATAATAGGTGGCAAAGAGGCTAACTAGGTAGATTATTTTCATGGTTAATGATTCATAGGATACATAATAACTGCTTCGGTGCAATATGTGGTATGATGATAAATGTTGTTTTGACGCTAGAACATAAAGATTGATATAGGGATTAGGGGTTTGAGTAGCAAAGCTTGGATTTAAGTGAAAAATGATGGTGAGCTTATTTACAAATCTGGTTGTAATGCTAGGCCGGTTTCGATGAATGATGAAAACCCTGATAAACAGTTTAAATGATATTGAAATATTTGAAATTTGTTGCATTTGATCTGATTTAGGATTGGTACAGAATAAAATGCATGTTAAGGGATTGTGATTGGTTTATGCTGAATCAGATAGGGTTATAGAAGTTCCGATAGCTATTGCAAGTCGAGATCTCATGGTTTCGAATCGAGATCAGCTAGGCTACAACTCGAAACCAGACACCTCATATAAAGGGGCTCGAGACCAGCATGGTTGCGAGTCGAGACCAGTCCAGTTCCGACTCAAAACCTGACTCGAAACCCCAAAGGTTTCTACTGAAGTTCTACAACTCGAGACCTCTTGGTTTCGAGTCGAGACCTCACGATTCCGACTGATCTGGTCCACTTAGCTTTTTGGGCTACTGACTATTGGGCCACACAATTGAATGTTACGTTTTTGGACTGTGTATGTTACTTTTACTCTTACTATTCAAACATGCATACCATATGTGTGTATTCATGAAACATGGATTTATGTGCTACATGTTAATACGTGTATACGTGATACTACTTGCATTCAAAACCTGACCGATATTGGTAACCATAATAGGACGTGGTTGACCAACCAACTGAACCAAGTAAACTATCTGCCGAGCAAACCGAGGTGAGTTCACAACTTTTACTAAAAGCATGTGTTCCCGGTGGTTGGGAAACGGAATGAAAAACATTATCTCCTTGTGTGGGATACAAACAACATTATCTCCTTGGGTGGGATACAAACAACACTATCTCCTTGGGTGGGATACAAACAACGCTATCTCCTTGTGAGGGATGCAAGTAACTTTTCTCCCCTTGTGTGGGACGCTCAGTTAATTACTATTTATATTAGATGCAACAAGCGTACTAAATGAAACTCTATCATGGAAGTCCCCACTTACTATACCGATTAGTCGCCTGGCCTGGCGAACTGGTTATTAGTTGATAGCGCTATTAGGTCTCACCAACCTCACACCGTGCCTGGATAGGATCGGGCGTGAACTAATAGACTCTCGCAAACCGTCAATGATGATAGACATTGACAAATGGGGCAAATCACGGAATGTGCGGTCGCTAAGTATTTGGTATTATGCAGTTTAGTAGCTTACATATGGGGTAGCTCCCCATGGCATGATATAAATGAGTAACTTAACTACTTAAACAAGTTTTATGGAATTTAAAACTGGACAACTCGTGAACTCGTCAACTTTATGTTGATACCCTACTGCATGCTTTGCAGGTACACAGGGACTTAAGAGCTTGCAGCTTGGGGAAGTGTAGTGGACGCCTTAACCCGTGTTGGGTTCTTTTAATAATTATGAACTGTGAACTTATATTTGAACCATTTTACTTATGCTTCCGCTGTTCTCTTAAAAACACTGTTCTGGACTTAAAAACTTTGGACTTAAACTTTAATTGTCACTAATCGTATTGGTTTGGTGGAACTATTTTACTATTATTATAATTGTTCAATATGATTGGTAGCTGGATCTTGGTCAGTCACATGCCTCGCGATAGTACTCCGCATGTGGAAATTGAGGGTGTGACAGGTCCGAAGTTAGGCAAGTAATGTTCAGAGTTTAAGAATGTAAGGGGGGAGGGGGTGGTCATCACTTGAAAAAATTCTATCACTCACAACACCCAATCAAGTTCCGCCATGTCATCAACCATTTTTTCATCACTCACAACCTTTTTTAGTGGTAATGGTCATCACTCACAACACCCAACAATAAACCCTCACACCCCTCACATCCATTTATCACTCACAAGCCTATAAAGCGTTGATTTTATCACGGAATGGATTCCATCACTCGTTGAATAGTTGGTGGCGGTGGGTATTTTCAGCAAGTTCCACGCGTGAAACTTCTTATCACGCACAAAATAATTAGTCTCCCCCGCCTCCCCTAATCCATATATATATATATATATATATATAGGGAGAAGATCATGCGAGAACCACCTCTTATTGTGAGAACCGCGAGAACCAATGTGAACACACCAAAAATGCCTAAAAATAGCTAAAAATCACACAAAAAAAATTTTTTTGAATTTTTAAAATTTTTTTTTTCTTCTAAAAGTAGCAATTCTAACATAAAAAATATTAAAAAATTAAAAAAAAATTTAGATTTTTTTAGGTTTTTGGGGGTTTAGTTTTTAGCATTTTAGCTTGGGGGGGTGGGGTTGGGTTTTTTTTAGGTTTCTTTTAGCATTTAGCTTGAGGGGGAGGGGGGGTTTAGGTTTTGGGGGGGGGGGGGGGGGGTTAGGTTTTTTTTAGTTTTTTTTAGTTTTTTTAGCTATTTTAGGTTGTGTTCACATTGGTTCTCAAGGTTCTCACAATAAGGGTGGTTCTCGCATGAGCCCCTCCCTATATATATATATATATATATATATATATATATAGGGGAGGGTTCATTGGTGAACACTAAAAAAGTGGGGAACGGGGGAACACTTTTAAAAATTATACTTAACATGTTAAAAAAAATATTTTTCTAATTTTTTTTCAGCGCTTTTTCTTATAAATACAAGTAGAAACATTTTTGTTAAAAAAAATCAAAAACTAAAAATATAAAAAAAATGTTTAAAAAACAGTTATAACTTATAGAATTAACTTAACATGTTAAAAATATTTTTTTTAAATATTTTTTCAGCGCTTAAAGGAGGAGAAACTAGTCGAGTAAAAAAAAAATTTCTAAAAAAAACATTTTTTAGCCTTTTTTTAATTGTTTTTTTTAATATTTTTAGTTTTTGATTTTTTTTTTATTAAAAATGCTTCTACAAGTATATATAAGGAGAGGCGTCGAAAAATATGTTTAAAAAATTAATTTTTAACATGTTAAGTTAAATTTTTAAGAGCGTTCCCCGATTCCCCACTTTTTCAGTGTTCCCCAATGAACCTCACATTATATATATATATATAGGGGAAGGATGTATAGAAAACCCACTTTAATTTAGAAAACCCGGGAAACTCAAAGATCCCGATGTTTTTTAAAAAAAAAAAATATACACATGTTATATACATGTTTTTAAGGTATTTGGGCAAAAAAAATCAAAAAAGCGCCGAGTAGATATTTTAAAAAAAAATAAACAAGTTTTGGTGTAACACGTGTTACATTCATCTGATATATTTGTAACACGTGTTACACCAAAACTTGTTTATTTTTTTTTTAAAATATCTACTCGGCGCTTTTTTGATTTTTTTTTTTTTTGCCCAAATACCTTAAAAACATGTATATAACATGTGTATATATTTTTTTTTTAATTCGGGAGGTTAGAGTTTCCCGGGTTTTCTAAATTAAAGTGGGTTTTCTATAGATACTTACATTATATATATATATATATATATATATATATATATATATATATATATATATATATATATATATATAGGAGGGTTATCTTGAGAACGCTAAATATTGCGAGAACCGTGAGAACGAATGAAAAAACCAATCAAAACCATTTTTTTTAATACAAAACTCATTGTAATTAAGATACAACATCAAAAAAAGAATTTACAACATCAAATCATTCATTTGTCCTTTCAAAATCACTCTTTTTAGATTTTTTACACATGTGTAAATATAACAGATTTACACATGTGTAAATGGCAAACTTACACATGTGTAAACTTTCTTTATTTACGAATTCACGTAAATTTAAACGTGTAAATTAAATTTCTAACATTGTATTCGAATAATAATGATAAGTGTAGAAAAAAATTTTGAATTTGAATTGTTTTTGACAAAGTTCTCGTGGTTTTTTCATTTGTTCTCACGGTTCTCACAATATTTAGCGTTCTCATTTAAACCCTCCCCTATATATATATATATAACATTTGGTCCGAATATATACACATGAAGGAGTGGTGGGCTGCAGAGTTTCTTGATTTTTGGTGGTCCGAATATGTTATAGAATAACCAAGTTGGTGAGGATCTGATGTAGGTTAGGATGTCCGAATATGTATAGATATGGGGTCCGAATTTGATGCGAAATTTCCGAAATTATCATACTAGAGTCCGAGTAAATAAACATTCTATATCCGAGGTTCTACAAAATGAAATAGTCCGAGTTTCATGAAAAGTATGTGGGCCGGGTTATTTTAATTAATGTGATCCAAATTTCTTTTTTTGTCCGGGTTTTAGCTAACTGGACTGTCCGAATTTCCTTATGATTGTGGTCTGACTTTATATATTATGTTCTAGGAATTTTTGTAACATGACCAAAGTTAATATTATTTAAGGTGGCCGGACTTCTGTGAATAGATGGGCCAGTATCATGAAGTAGTTAATGGGCCCGTAATGTATGAATTTAAGTGGATGCTTTTGATGATGTTGAGTGTTATATATAAGTTCAATTATATGAAGTAAATGAAAATGCAGAACCAACACCTCAGTTCTTATATCAATGTGATTAATTGGATTCCAACGAAACTGTATCTTGTGTAGGATGTTTAAGTGATTCCCTAATTCTCTACATAAAGGATTAATTAATTCACATGATCACATGTGCAGTCATCCTTTATATTATCCGAGTTAATGAAAGTCTATAAGGTCCAAATTTGTTAAATGCACATGTCTACGAGTTTAGTTATCCTTATAATTCTTTTTCTTTTCATTTGTTCTGAGATTAATTAAAGGAACAAGGGGTTCCGAACTTGCTTAAAATAATAACGGCTTCTGAAAATAGGTTTGTATGTGGTATATATTTGTTTTGCTTGTTCCGAATTTATGTACCTATATGTATGACTAAATGCTCCGAATTTGTATATATGTTTGGTTGTCATGAATACATGTGAAGTCGTGTTTCTCAAATCAAAAGGGTAACGCAAACCCTACTTGTATACCACTTACAACATATTGTACATTAGGTCACACATAACGGACTTAACACATTACTAACGCTAGCAGTATGTTATCATACCGAGCAAACTAAGGTGAGTTCATTACTTTTTCACAAGCATGCGTCCCGGGGGATAAACAAACAAACTATTATTCCCGGGAGGAATACTTTTCAAACTATATTACTTGGAGGAATACTTTTTATAAATGTTGTGGTTTAATTTCGATGTTAGTTAATAAACTCAACTCTATCACGAAAGTCCCTACTTACTACCGAACTAGTTGCCGGGGAGGCAACGGGGTATTAGTTGATAGCGCTATTAGGCTTTACAATCTCACACCGTACCTGGGAGGACGGACATGAACTAATGACCTTAACCACATGGCCAATGTTGATAGGCATTGATGAGGGCAAACAAACAGACATCACTTCGGTATCGAGTTTATTATTGACATGTCTTTAAACTAAACATTTACCAACTTTGCGTTAAACAAAACTGTGAACTCGCCAGCTTTATGTTGATACACTTTTTCTGCATGCTTGCAGGTCGTTAGGTGACTACATGGAACGGAGCTTGCATTCAGGGGAGCTGAGGATGTCATGGGTCGTGTCGTCTAATAATACGTTAATGTTATGCTATGCTTAACGAACAGATTGTTTTCAAATTAGTTAGAACAACTTTCAAATGCTTTCGCTGAACGTATATTTTTTAATCAGATGTTTTGGATTACACTTTTCACGTTGAATGAGATTTCGAATTTATTATATTACTGTTAGTTCAATGTGATTAGTGGCTAGATCCTGTTACGTCACACGCCTCGCGGTGGTTTTCGCATGTGGTATTTTGGAGGTGTGACAGGTGGCGGCGGTGGCGATGGTGTTTGATAGCGGAGGGTGGCGGTGGCCGGCGATGGAGACTACGGGTGGAGGCGATGGTGGTGCCGATGATCGACGGTGTTAGGTGGCGGCGGCGGGTGGTGTCACGACCCCGACCCACCCTGGACGGAATCGGGAGTCGCGAACAGCCCAGTGGTACCGGTGATTATTTTTGAAAAATATGGCAGCGGAAATTTCATCGGGACCGTGAGTTAGGAAAAATATCAGAGTTTAGAAAACACCGGATTTTATTTATTAAATAGATGGGATAAACCAATGTTTTACAATTGTAGCTTTAATAAATTTGATTACATAAAACAATATTTCTTAATTTGATTTAATTAAGAAAATAAGCCACTTCTTGAAGTCTTTCAGTGCCGTATCCACCTCTTACTTCAATCTACTGTAATTACCTGAAACATGTTTGAAAAAGGTTTTGTCAGCGGAAAATACTGAGTGAATCATTCTATTTTCTAAAACGACTCATTTGTTATAATTTACAGTATTAAGAGCAATTACAATGTTTCTGATATCAACCAACTACCCACAGTATTTGTCACTCGACCGGATCTGTGACTATGGTCATATCACCATTGGCTGCCCCAATGATGACGTATATCACTGTTAGGGCTTATTTGCCTAACCTGTGTTACGGCTTATTAGCCTAACCCTGTGATAATTCACTGTTAGGGCTTATTAGCCTAACCCCGTGAGAAATTAATATTGTGCACAATACCCCGCATACCGGCTGTAAATTGGTGATTACAAAGACTTAATCCCTGTAATTATAACCTTGAAAATAAACATGATTTTGAAAGTAATTTGATAAAAAGAGAATGACTCACATTATAAGCATGCAGATTCATACGGGCAAAGTTTAATCTATAGATAAGCCTTGATATATTGCAGATCTATACAGGCAGAGCTTAGCCTATTGAATTAGCCTTGTAACCTAGTGCACACGAACTAGGTAGGTAACTAATACAGCTTTTACGATAACTCACGAGATTAAAACCCTCACAACGAATGACAAAGTGCAATCACTTAAAATCCATCGGATTCACAATGAATGACAGAGTATTCCCCAAGTTCGGGTGGTACTCAAACATCCTGTCGGAATCACGACAAATGACAAAGAATAGCGCTTAAACATCCAGTCGAATAGTTTAAATCGATCAGACATTGAATCGTAGCAGCGATCGAGTTATTACCCGGTATCGTAGCAGCACCCCGCTATACTAATTAGTGATTTTGAGACTGTTTCTACTATAACTCAACGTACAAATGGAATTTGATCGTCGAACGAACGCCTGAAATCAAGTCCCAATGCCTGCTATTTATACACGAAATTTGCCATGCTTACGGACCGTAAGCCTCAACCCTTACGGTCCGTAAGGGACACGAAATCGTTATAGACTTGCCACGTGTGTGTGTAGGCTTGCTGAGTCGACCGTTCGAGAAATTTCGAATTAGACAGCGTTTTATTTGGATAATAGTAACTAGGGTTTACCCCCCCCCCCCCCTGAGTTTTAGGGGCCCTGATCCTGATTCTAATTGTTCTGAAAATTTTAGGGATTATGCAGGATTACTTGGGTGTCTCAATTAGGGTTTCCTATTGGATAAAATAATAAAATAAATAAGACTTTTAATGAGGGTTGTTACATTCTCCCCACCTTAATAAAAAATCTCGTCCTCGAGATTTGGGTTATGATATTTCTTTTAGACTTATGTCACATTTTAGTCAATAAAAACAATTTTTAAGGTAGATGACATAGATTTAAAATATCAAATTTTGTGAATACGAGTTGTACAAAAGTAGGATTCAATGGTTCAACTGAATTAGTTTAAGAAATCGATGACAATTGGATGAGAGGAAATGATATAATTTCCAAAGTGACTAGGTTCAAGCCAAAAGATATATGATCAATAGATATTTAGAATAAATGTGAAGGACATTTAGAATCAATAAAAATTCTTTGTCAAAAGAAAGCTTACTTTGATTGGCAACTGAGTAAGACTTTAGAATTGACAGGTTCAAAAATGAAATAAAAACATGAAAAATGATTTGTCAAATATTAAATTATGATATGAGAAAATCAATGTGTTGAGATGAGTGAATTGCAAAGATATATCAAAAGACAATAAAATTAGTGTATCATTGTTTTAGAGTTTCAAGTTATTTTAATTGTGAAACAATGTGATAGTATACTATTAGTGACCATATTTTTCATATTATGTCCTAGAGATCGAAATATAATAAGAACAAATTGTTTTGACATGATCAACCATTATATTATATTTGTAAAGCAAATGTAATATATATTATTTGTTACGTATTTTTACTATATGTAATTGGTCACTACTTTTAAATAAATATTATTTTAGTATTTTACTATACTATGTAAAATAAATTATATTTACTATGTAATATATATTACAAAATACCGCAATGAAGTTATTACATTAAAATGTTTTGGTATTTATTATTTTGTAAAAGAAATCACTATTATTTATAACGTTAAATGAAAGTTGTAAATAAAGGTGTAAAAATATTTATTGTACAAAAATATTTGTAAAATATTTTGTAAATATATAACACTTAATGGGTCAATTCTATGTGATTACTTATTTTCATTTTGAAACAATATAACGTTGTGAATGTATTTACAAATTTTGTAAATAAGTGAAAACGGGGACTATTCTTATATATTACCATTTCCCCTAACCCAACGTAGTTGATGACTACCATATTAGTCTTATATGGTCATTTTCTTGCCAGAGCGTTACTGTACATAGTTACCACAAAACATGTGATAGACTATTATTTATATAGTTTTATTCGTCCCTCTAATTCTTATATTATTTTATGAAAATATGTATTCTCCTTACAGTACAAAGTATATATATTTTCATATATAATTAAAATTTACTAAATAAGTATGATGACTTAATTTATATATTTTAACTAGTCATTATCATGGTGGATATTGGTTAGTGCTGTCTTGTTTAAGCATAGGTGGCCAGTCCATGCCTAACTAAGGCTAGGCTATCCAATACATGCCCTTGACAATAACCCTAGTACCTAAAAATAATATTAACACTACTATTATTAATATATTATTACTAATAACAAAATTATTAATAATAAATAACTTAAATATAAAATGAGAATATATCTCAATATATTTTTTTATACATATATATAAAAATATAAATTCTTCACCTCAATGGTTTAATAAGAATATAGTAATACTATTTTGTAAATTAGGTAATCACTTATGTAAGTTTCCATATATAATTAATTTTATATAATGTTTTTCGATTGAAGATGTTAAAGCAATAATTATCACGAAAGGCTCGATTGATGTTGTAAGAATCATTAAGAGATACACTGAAATATGACAAGAATTTGTATATCATTATCTTAGCATAAGATTTGTGTTAAGATGGCTTTTATAAGATACATCAACAAAGCAATTTAATATATAATTAAATAAATAATTAAATCCGTATATGATATATATAAACGAGATTAGTGCAAGCTTTAAATTTTGTGAAAATGTCAGTACAAGGTGATCATGATCAAAGAAATGATTCAATGAAGTCGAAGATTTAAACAAGCCTATTATGGTTCAAAACAAATGAAGTGCTTGTTGGGACTATTTTGAATATGATATCTTCCATCCATCATATGGGATCTTGAAATGAATATGTAATGTGAGCAAGTCAAATAATTTGAACTTGATTTAAACAAAACAAGTTTTAATAAGAAAGTTCGGACATGGTCACAATAGAAACTATGTATGCCAAAGAAAATTAAATTCATTGACTCGATATCAAGGAGTCATTATTTTGCAATAATGCGGTTCACAGTACAAAAAGCGGAATGATATTTGAGTTTGGATAAAATAACAAATCGGAATGAAGCCTTCCAGTGGTCTTTATAAATCAAATGAACCAAATGCATAACCAACAATGCATGTGTAACGTGTGGATTTGCCAAGAAATGAAATAGATCAATATTCGCTATTATGAAAGAAATCCTCATAGTATGATGACTATTAGGGGAAGTAGAAACACGAAAGTTAATTTATTATATGCAAAAGTCAGAATTTCAACGAAAGAAATATAAGAACTTTTATCTGGAATTTCGTGTGATAACCGTTGTTAAGTGACATTACCAGGGAATGTCGAATAAAAATAAAATAGGGAATTTGCAAAGGTATGTGACTCCTTTTGCAGTGATAATAATTATGACTCTGATTAGACTGTGCACCGATGATTGTGAAATCTTGTTACAACGTACCTCAGCGAGATTTATGTCAGTTGTAGGATCATATGGCAAAGTGCTTCTTTTTGATTAGTAGTTTTTATACTGACAGAATTAGTATTGGTGTCATCGTGTCTAAATTATATTTTCCAAAGGTTTTGCCTTGGAAGTCGTATGTGATATACTTTGATGTCTGTGGACGTATAATTTAAGTTTCATGTGTTTTCTTGTGCACTAGCACAACTTTACATGCTTTTTACTTGTGTTAATAGTTTATGATAATGCTTTAGAAATTCTTTATATTTTTGATGGTGTTTCAACTTAAAGGGTGTTTTCATTATTTATTTTATCACATGAGCTACGAGACAGATGATCAAACGAAATAATGTTTGATATCGGAAAAGAGATTCCTAATAAAGAAATCTAGACACATATGCTTGTGCTTTATTCCTAATTGACGTTTGGAATTCCTTATAGATATACATATCTATATATTCACATATTTCACATGCTGTAATATACATACCCTTAGTAAGGTTAATGTATTTAACAGATTCATATTACCAAAAAACAAGTCAGATATCAGGTCATGATACTATTTAGGGAAATCTTGTCACTTGTTTGACATATTATATACCCCGTCTAAACCGGTTCGCGCCGGAGAGGTAACCTCAGTATATCCGAACAAACTGGAGAGTCTTGCTACACCATACCCAGTCTTGCCGGAGAAAGTTTTGTATTTCCCATAAATAGTATCTTTTCAAAAGTGCCTCTTTTATTAGGGCTTTTATCCAGAACCAAGGAAACTTGTATTTCCCGTAACATATCTTTATTTTAGCCCAAGTAATATCAATAAGCAAGATTTAAGTGTTATTGCTTATTTATCATATCTTGCAATATTTTAATTACCATTCTTATGGCATACCAAAACTCATCATACTTTATTCACATAAGTACTTAGCTTATCTTGAAGTTTTATACTAAGGCATCTTTTCTTAAGTTCAAGTCTAAATGCTATCATGTGTGCTACCAGTTAACAGCAATCTCCTAACTCTTTTATATAAACTTACGTATTATTATTACAACACTTATTGGCTTAAAGCAGTGGCTCTGATACCACCTTCTGTCACGACCCCGACCCACCCTGGACGGAATCGGGAGTCGCGAACAACCCAGTGGTACCGGTGATTATTTTTGAAAAATATGGCAGCGGAAATTTCATCAGGACCGTGAGTTAGGAAAAATATCAGAGTTTAGAAAACACCGGATTTTATTTATTAAATAGATGGGATAGAACCATGTTTTACAATGGTAGCTTTAATAAATTTGATTACATAAAATAATATTTCTTAATTTGATTTAATTAAGAAAATAAGCCACTTCTTGAAGTCTTTCAGTGCCGTATCCACCTCTTACTTGAATCTACTGTAATTACCTGAAACATGTTTGAAAAAGGTTTTGTCAGCGAAAAATACTGAGTGGATCATTCTATTTTCTAAAACGACTCATTTGTTATAATTTACAGTATTAAGAGCGATTACAATGTTTCTGATATCAACCAACTACCCACAGTATTTGTCACTCGACCGGATCTGTGACTATGGTCATATCACCATTGGCTGCCCCAATGATGACGTATATCACTGTTAGGGCTTATTTGCCTAACCTGTGTTAGGGCTTATTAGCCTAACCCCGTGAGAAATTAATATTGTGCACAACACCCCACGTACCGGCTGTAAATTGGTGATTACAAAGACTTAATCCCTGTAATTATAACCTTGAAAATAAACATGATTTTGAAAGTAATTTGATAAAAATAGAATGACTCACATTATAAGCATGCAGATTCATACGGGCAAAGTTTAATCTACAGATAAGCCTTGATATATTGCAGATGTATACAGGCAGAGCTTAGCCTATTGAATTAGCCTTGTAACCTAGTGCAGACGAACTAGGTAGGTAACTAATACAGCTTTTACGATAACTCATGAGATTAAAACCCTCACAACGAATGACAAAGTGCAATCACTTAAACATCCATCGGATTCACAACGAATGACCGAGTATTCCCCAAGTTCGGGTGGTACTCAAACATCCTGTCGGAATCACGACAAATGACAAAGGATAGTGCTTAAACATCCAGTCGGATAGTTTAAATCGATCGGACATTGAATCGTAGCAGCGATCGAGTTATTACCCGGTATCGTAGCAGTACCCCGCTATACTAATTAGTGATTTTGAGACTGTTTCTACTATAACTCAACGTACAAATGGAATTTGATCGTCGAAGGAATGCCTGAAATCAAGTCCCAATGCCTACTATTTATACACGAAATTTGCCATGCTTACGGACCGTAAGCCTCAACCCTTACGGTCCGTAAGGGACACGAAATCGTTATAGACTTGCCACGTGTGTGTGTAGGCTTGCTGAGTCGACCGTTCGAGAAATTTCGAATTAGACAGCGTTTTATTTGGATAATCGTAACTAGGGTTTACCCCCCCCCCCCTGAGTTCTAGGGGCCCTGATCCTGATTCTGATTGTTCTGAAAATTTTAGGGATTATGTAGGATTACTTGGGTGTCTCAATTAGGGTTTCCTATTGGATAAAATAATAAAATAAATAGGACTTTTAATGAGGGTTGTTACAGGTGGCTAGTGGTGGGGGTGGTGGGGGTGTTGGTAATGAAGGTGGGTGAGGGAACGAGATGGAAAAAAAACAAGGGTGTGGATGAAATGAAATTGAGGGAATGAAATATCCTATGTAATAGGTGATTCCATTACCTTGACTTACGAAACACATTTTTTTTATTTACTCGTAATAGTTCATTTCATTCCGCTCGTCTCTTGTAAACCAAGAGACTTTAATGGAGAAAAAGGAGCCATAGACTGTATGAAGTGGCTTGATAAGATGGAAACGGTTGTTGACATAAGTGGGTGTGCCAAGGAAGATGTTGTTAAGTTTGTATCCCAGTCTTTTAAGGGCGATGCCATCAAGCTCATGATCTGAAGACTACAGGTTCGAATCCTGTCCCCGCCTAATCACTTGAGATCTTTTTGGGGTGGTAAAAGTTGTGTTACCAGCTAGCGAATGTATGATTCCTAATTCGATTCAAAGGGTATAAATTCCTTACTCTATCAAGTTGGCACCTCCTCGGCCATTAGTATGCTTAGTGAGTCAATTATCTACAATATTTGCATGATTAAGAGGATTCCTCTACCATCACCACAGTCACAGGTAAAACTTGTTTTGTTTTGTTGTCTTGCTAACTAATATGTTATTTAAAGCTATTTTTGTATGCAGTTCCTTTCCCATTTCATCTTCCTGAAGAACCATCATTTGAAGATCAGATAAGGTTATATCAGGATTATAAGTCTTCTCAGTTGAACGACGGCTAGACTTCCAAAAGTTTGGGTTTGAACAGTAAAATTGTCCATACTGGTCATCAGTTTAGTTTCGAAGGCTGGGATTAGTAATTGTTTTTCTTGGTTTTGCTCTGGGTACATAGGCATGGGTTCTATTGGTTGTTCTGGGTATAGAGGTAGTAATTGTGGTTCTGGAGCAGGGGAGACTGTAACGCCTTGCTTTTTCATACATTCCATAATTAGAAACCGTTGCTTGTATTTCTATTTTTGGAAACCTTGTATTCTTGTATTCGCCGTTTCATTGTAATCATTGTAAAATCCGAAACTTAGATCATAATGAAATTTCATATTTTCTTCATATTCATGCTATACACATTTCAAACATATTCGTACAATTGGATTGATTATTATTAAAAAGGTACTTTAAGTAACACTATAGCATCTTCTTTGTCACATAACTTTAGCACCCCACCAATCAATGAATAACAGAAGCCAAATAGTGGGGAGAGTGGTTTGATTGAGGTGACTATTATGTCCGCTTGGTGGGTTACTTGAAATAACCGGAATGACGTAGTGTTCGGCAACATCAACAAAACAAGGGAGTGCATTATTAATTTCATTATTAGTCTTTCTGTTGTGTAACAACTAGCCTATTAACATTATAGAGATAAGAAATAGAGATTGGGGAAAATGGATATCTTATTGATGTCTAAAAGGGATTACACATGCCTCTATTTATAGGCTTACAAGATGGGAGTTAACTATATGGAGAGATGGGAGTTAAGTATATAGAGAGTCATAACACAAGTGGATAGTCACACAATAAATATATAATAATTCATAACACTCCCCCTTGACTATCCACGTGACAAAATAATATATTATACTTATAATACGCTTGGTGATGCTGCCTCGTTAAAAACCTCGCTAGGAAAACCCAGTGGGATAAAACCATAGCTAAGGAAAAAAGACTGCAACGCGTATTTTCTCCCCCTGATACTATTGGATCAGGTGTGTTGCCTCATTAAAAACCTTACTAAGAAAACCCAATGGGACAAAACTTAGTCAAGGGAAAAAGAGTGCAACTTGAGTAAGTCTCCCCCTCATTTTAACATGTATCCTTTAAGTGATGTGTGTCCATCTTTCTTGAAAGTCGAATAAAGTTTTTGTAGCGAATGATTTGTCGCTTGATCCCTTAATGTGTAATCCTTTATGTTGAGCAATGTTGTATAATCTTCTAACGAGACTTTAGGTGCCTCCTTCCAAAAAAATATCATATGTCCACGACTGTGTTTTGTTACATTCCTGCATCTACAAGACTAACCAAACTAGTTTTGATGGGTTAGTAAAATATAACCAAATATCGTTTATACCTGAAATATTTATTTGAACTCATTCCAATGTCTCTTCGCTTGACAAATGTTATATCATGACAATAAGCTCAAGTGAAAGATATTATAACCATACATAGCTAGCAAAACATTTTAATGCACTTGTGCGTTTAACGATGGTACTTCTAGAATGAGAATCTCTACTTTGGTAGGAGATGATAATAGACATTTCTTATAACAAATGATTTAACAACCTTTAACTTACTTTAAGGTTCAACTATGTCCATACTAAAATATCCAAACATCATCTTCTAGATGTACTTGAGGGATTAGTAAAATATAATTACATATATACTCGAACTGCAGTTCGAGTAATAATTAGACCGTGCCAAGGTCATTCAAAGATTATCCCTCTAAAAGCTCGACAATTTATCTCAATGATGCCTAGACATCATTACTGTAAATTGCGATTATAGTGAACTTTTAAAAGTAGAATGTTCATAGAACATGGCTAATTTAATCAAACTTATATCCCTCTTTATGCGAATATCTCGAGTTGTACAACACTCGACCCAACTATTTTAGAACATGCGTATTTTGTCAACTTCATATAGTACGTTCTTGAGGTTTTATATCAATGCTTCTAGCATTATCAATCCATGAGGGAACTCTTTCCATCTTATTCAAATATGCATGTGCTTTCACTCTTAGAAGTTTTGCTATATAAACTTGCCCTTTTAACACATAGATATCTATATCATATGCAAAAATATCAAGAACACTTGCTTTTATCTCCAAAATTCATATTGTACCATGTTTGTACACTGTGTACATTGAGATGCAATAATAACCAGGAACATATTTTCTATGTATGTTTATTAGAGTAGTGGTGCACTATAATTACATCCATAAGGTGTTTCAATTAACCTCTTAAGCACTCAAATGCTTTAGGATACTCATGGGGAGTTCCAATTATATTCAATTCCATAACATATACAACATGTATATGTATTCAGATCTGAATTTCTATAATAATCATAATATTCTCGAGAACTTAATTTATATGACTTAGTATCAAGTGATACATAACTTTCCTAAGACGCATGTCAATTCTCTTTTATGTATTACCAGACTAATAAGATATTGGAAAGTCAATGCATCCACCACTAGAGAATACGTTTTCTCATAATCAATCATAGGTCTTTGTGAAAATTCGTGTGTCACCAATTTTGACTTATATCACTTAATTTGATTTACACATGATTCGCGTAAAAGACACTTTTGTATCCAACATATTTTACAACTTCAGTTGTATGGACTGTTGGTCCAGAAACTTTCGATTTCATTAGAGAACTAAACTCTGCCTTATTTGCATCTTTCTATTTTGGCCAATCATTTCTTAATATTCATTCATAGGCAGGTCTTAAATCTTGATCCTTATTATTTAATCATTTTAAGCGCTACATTATATACAAAAGTATAACGACGTCGATTTTTATTTCGATTCCATACATATCTTAGACATGATACAACTTATAGAGATCTCTTTATTTTCAGGTACCTGAGGTTCTTCTTGAACCATCATGTCTATTGTCTCTTCAGGAGATCTTAATACTATAACCTCGACTTGACCATCTTAATTACTTGCTCCAATTTTCGAGGAATTTTATTATTGGAATCAACTAGTCTACCACGCTTTAGGCGTGTAATAGACTCATTACAAAAAATATGTGGTTGTCCTCTTGGGACACAAATATAACTGGAGCATAAGCAGTTGATTATGTGACTTACTTAATCACTCTAATTAGGTCAGTGAACTTGTCTGGTAATTTGTTCTTTAATATTGGTAAATGAATTATACTTTAAACTTCTAGTTCATAGTTTATAGTCTGAGGATCAAGATGACATGATAATTCATTTCACTTTTGTAACACCCCGAAAACGGGTTTGGTAATTAAACTCCGTTAATACTGAAGGACGGGTAAAGTACCGTTAGTGGCAAAATTTACCCGGTAAATATTAGGATTTAAATAATTAATCCTAATAATAAATAAAAAGTGAATAAAAGCTTTTAAGAAATAAAAGCTTAAAAGGCCCGAGATTTAACGGGACTTAAAAACATAACGGGTTATAACTTCCCGAACCCGCTAAAGTAACAAGGAATAATTAACCTAGTTAGTAGCATGTGATTAAATGACTAATGGTGAGTTATAGCTTCATTTGATCAAAAGGAAACATGAGGGACTAATATTGTCAAGTGGGGAAACTTGTTTTATTAAAACAAAAATTAAACACCAAAACACACACTCAAAGTGTGTGTTCTGGTCGACATTTCTAGAGGAGCCAGGAGCCCTCATCTTCAAAACCCTAACAAGCTAAAATTCAAGCAATTGGAAGGGCAAATCACACCCAAATTGAAATCCAAGCATGGATTAATGATCACCTCAGCGAAATAATCATAAGGTATGTTAAATTTCGTTGAATGATTCTAGTTGAAATTCTGAATCAATACTTGAAACTCGAAATTTATGATGCATGATGGTTGCTTGGATGAAATAGGAATGAGATAGTGATTAGGGATAAACCCTAGTCAATTACTTGTAGAAATTTTGTTTAATTCTTGAAAATTCACAATCACCATTGAAGGTGATAAGTGGGTTTTGTAAGAATATGTTAAACACTAGAATTTTGATTGTTGTTCTAGTGTAATTGAGCTCTAGGAAGTGAATGCAGATTTTGTTAATATGAAAAATTGATTTGAACATGCTTAATTGATGTTAAGCTTGGCTAAATAACTAGTTATGAAAATCGATTGTTGATTTTATAGAATATGCCCACAAGGTGTTTGTTAAAATGCCTAAGTGAATGATTGTAAGTTGAGAGTTCGAATGAAACGCGTAATTTCCTTGTTTGATTAATTACGTGAAAGATGGGGTAAAGCGGGTTCTAATCATAATGTTGATTTGACTTAATTGTGCAAAACATGTGATCAAAAGTAGTTAAACTTTGATAAGCTAAGTTAGCTAATCATGAAGTCGAATAGTAGCTTCGGCATAGTAAATAGGTGAGGTGGAATAGTCGTGATTTATATGACTAATTTAACCGCCTTGCAAATGATTGAAAATAGTTTGACGCCTAACGAGCTAGGTGGAGGCTTGGGAAAGGAAGCGGGTCAAACAAGTCAAGAATGGAGGAAAAAGCATAATTCGGATGCAAGGTAAGTATAGCTTACACTAGTCTTAATTTGTGGAATATTTTCTTATCATATAAATTATGAATGAGTTATCTAAACAATTGAAATATGATGTTCCGTCGTGTAGTCGAACGGAACAAGAAAATCAAAGATGAAAGAAATCATTATAATGGTTAAAAGAGAAGTAAATCGATAATTTGGTCATATTATGTCGAAAGCAATAAACGGTTTATAAGTAAAATGACCGTATGGTGTTAAACGGAATGAGTCATGTAGATGATACGATAATAAATATCATCTCGTATAGATAAACGATTGATTCAGTCAAACGGGTCAAAAGGTGTAGACATCGCCTTTTTGACAATAATGACTAATGATTATTGTCGAGTTATATTATTGCAGGAGTAAATGTCAAACGGGTATTCGCAACGCTAAGAACTTGCAATTTTAAAAGCAAGGTATTAAAAACGGGTCAATATAATGGTCCGCGCCAGGTATGTGAAATAGGGTAACACTCATTTAGAACATGTGGTTCAAAGAGTGTTAAAAGTAGTCAAATTAGACATTTGGTTACTTGATAAATAAACTGAATGTTTTAAATAAGGAACATTGCGTTTGGAAAGCTTAACGACTTTTCAAACAACATCATAAGCTAAAAGAGGGTTTATGGGTCAAATATACTTTCAAAAGTCCTTTATCGTAAATGATTGGCTAAATGGACTAAAACGCCCTTATAAGCTAATTTCAACAAACGACCTTTAAAGGTAGTTTTGAAACGTGTTTTATGATCAAATAAATAATTGGAATAAGTGTAAGAAGCGAAAGATGTAAATCTTCGGTCAAATGACTCTATATGAGTCTTTGTCGTAAATTTAGCAATCCGACGAGAAAAACTCGGATTATATAGATCACCTCATTAAGTCCACCACAAATATAGTTGTGGTGGAAGATCCTTTGTTAAGAAACGTGGATATATGTATTTAGAAATGAATGAAAGCAATTGGTGCTTAAAATATGCTTGAATACCTCAAACGGGTCAAAATAAGCATATGGGTGAAAAATGGGTTAAAGAATGTATATAATTCTATAATTGGAACCCAATATGTTAGACATCTCTGAATTTAATAGGTTTATGAGAAATACGGGTCAAACAAACTTGTACGTTTGATAAAATCACGAACGGGTCAAATTTTGGTAAAAGAGTAATAAGCCGAAGACTTAAAAGTCTTAAATTTTATCAAGCCGGATGTCAGATTTTAACTCCATTTGATGGAGAATCAAATTACAAACATGTAGGAAGAAACGGTAGGTCAAACGGATAAGCGGTTTGAAAGATACGAAAGATTTCGCGTCAAATTACGGCACAATGGAAAGGCTGAACCCAGGGCCCACCGTAATTTACGGTCCCACCGTAATTTACGGTGGAGATGATTTGTTTTACGGTGGTGGCCCACTGTTTTACGGTAGAAATGCATGAACCCAGGGGCCACCGTAAATTACGGTCCCACCGTAATTTACGGTGGAGGATATTTTTATTTATTATTTTTGTTTTTCATTTGAGAAATCAATTGTTTTTCCGGACATCGTTCGGACACGATTTAAACCCCGTATGACTAAAGCATTTCATGTTATTGAAATGTAGGTACTTTTGGATGCCGGAAGACGATCAAGCTCAGCAAAGAACCGAACACGATAAAGATACACGCTTCCGCACTTTGCCACGTTGTAAAATTTAAACAACGAATTCGATCACGTTACCTAGAATAACTTAAGGATTTATAAAAGTTTTAGTAAACCCGTATTTTTATAATATGTGTAGTCTTAACTACACATCTAATTGTTGGTATTACATGTAAATTCGTTAAATCAATACTAGGGTGTTACAAGTTGGTATCAGAGCCTTGGTTTAAGAGATTCGAGTATGGTGAGGAGGAACCATGCTTGGACTTAAACCTTATGCTCTTGACAAAGAATAGTGTTCGGTTCGAGGCTTGATCGCAAATCCGGTAAGTACAAGTATGTTAATAGCTTAGCATGCTAAAGTGTTGTAAACAACACATAGGGCTATCGTGTGATACACGTTACCCCAATTAAAATGATTGATGTAGTTGATGAAAATACGCGCGTTGACGCATATAGTAGAAAGAGCCTTGTATTATAATACGGGCGATTATTGAAGTTGACGTTACTAACCTTTGTGAATGTTTTAATTGAAGGACACTCGCGTTTGAAGACGACGAGAGTCAAACGAATTGTGGATATGATGATGGGACGGTCCGAGATATGACAAGAAGAGCATACTCATCAAGGACCTGAATCGCGTAACGATCGCAAATAAGTAATGGCAAGAAAGCCCGTTAAGGCAAGCATTACCAGGTGCACATTTTAAATATAATTGCACAAATAACAATAGGCAACAAATGAGTAGAAATTGAAAATTGCATATGTAGATCAAAAAAAAAAAAAAAAAAAAAACACTTGGAATAAACCCGAATAGAAAATGTATTCGGGATATTGTTTCCAAGAGAAACAAATAGAGGCGTTACTTACATAGGGCGTGATGTGAAAACTATAAAAAGGTCATGTGTGTCATATGTTAATCGCTTACTCTGGCCAAGTAAGTAGTGGCATATGATACCATGAACTTCTTATGGCGGACACATCTACATCCAATGTAGTAAAGGCGGGGTAAAGGGGACTAATTAAAAAGTACCCAAATGAATCAGATAAGCAAAATATTTGATGATAATGTAAACGCACAACCAAGTGACGGGAGCGTATTACATTAGGATAATGAGCCCGAGTGAAGGGACAAAGAAGAATGTAAAATGATTTAGACGAGTATTGGGAAGGAGTGTACTTACACTCGAACCCAGAAAACGCAAGCATGTAAAATAATTTAGACGAGTATTGGGAAGGAGTGTACTTACACTCGAACCCAGAAAACGCAAGCATGTAAAATAATTTAGACGAGTATTGGGAAGGAGTGTACTTACACTCGAACCCAGAAAAACGCAAGCATGTAAAATGATTTAGACGAGTATTGGGAAGGAGTGTACTTACACTCGAACCCAGAAAACGCAAGCATGTAAAATGATTTAGACAAGTATTGGGAGGGAGTGTACTTACACTCGAACCCGGAGAATGTAAACATGTAAAATGATTTAGATATGCATTGGGAGGGAGTGTACTTACACTCGAACCCGGAAAATGTAAACATGTAAAATGATTTAGATATGCATTGGGAGGGGGTGTACTTACACTCGAACCCGGAAAATGCAAATATGTCCCTTAACGTGTCGTTTTTGTAAAACGTCATACTTAAGGACAAAGTCGGAATATAAAAATGAAACCTTAGACTACGGTCAAGGTCAATTGAAATTCAAGAGCGAAAATAAATGATTCCAAACATAATAAGAGATGCTTAGAAGCTATATATGTATATATATACATTTGAATATAGACAAGAATAAAAGATGATCTACTGGATCATCATAACCTACGGGATTAAACACAGTGTTAAGGTCTACGGGACCAAAAAGACCCTCGGGTCATAAAAGAGAAGGAGATGAGTTGTTAATATCTCACCTTAAAAAGGGTGAAAAACTTAAAGAAATAGCCTATGGGGCTAAATGAAAGAATCTAAGGGTCAATAGTGTAAAGCAAGGGAACTAGTTGTGATTTCCCGCATAAAACTAAGACTGTAAAAGAATAAATTATGGACTGTCAATATCCTGCATGGATAATGGACAAAAGTTAATGAGAAGATCCTAAAACTAAAATTTCGGTTTTAGTAAGAAATAGCGTTTTTACAAACATAAATCCTGATAGGAATTTAAATTATAAGCATGAAAGATACAAGTCTTGACACAGATTGGCGCAAGACGATATATTCGAAAAGTGTTATTTTCGAAAATAAAAGGTTGATGCAAACTAAACACGATGTGACACGATCACGGTTAGGAAATGTAATGTGAAGTAAAATCACATTATAACCAAGCGAGCGGTGAAAAGTAACTGGACTAATAAGTCTAGTTAGTGAGACCGGTTAAGGTCATTTAAATAAATTGCTCGTTGTAAGCGGTGGATTCGGTATAACTGAATCGAATAAATGAATTTGAAAACAAAAGAAATTGTTGCTAAAAGTGAAGGATTTCACTAAGGACCTTTAGACGGGTCAAAGTAACGGATTCATAAAGAATTCGATAGTATATAAAAGCGATGGAAATTGCTAAGTTAACTAAACTAATGGAAATAACGAGATTACGTTATTTCAAGCAGCACGATGACATATGAGAAACATGGATGATTAATAACCAAAAGAATATTATCATACATTTCGGGTGATATCAATAATTGGTTAAAAATAAAAGTAATGTTCAAAGGATTTCAACGCCCCGCTTGCGGTATGCTCATATAATGTATATATGTGTGGGCGCTCGGGGGCAAAAGTGAAAGTGCACCAATTTTAACGTTATTTTACTAATTTCGTGAAAATAACGTTAAAAGAGGGGGTGGTTAATCATGCATCATGTGGTGGCGTTGATAGCCGAAAGACAAGGGGTACATGCACTAATCGGCGTTTTTCTCAATTGCTGAGTGTTATGTGCCTTATGTCCAAGGCTTAATGCAAAACTACTATCGAGCCGGGGGTCTCATTGGAAGCAGCCTCTCTGTTCCTACGGGGTAGAGGTAAGGCTGTCTACATCTCACCCTCCTCAGACCCTACCTTAGCTTTGCTATTGATGGGATATACTGAGTATGATGATGATGATGATGATGTAAGAAAAGGTTTCGAGGACGAAACCTCTTTAAGGGGGGTAGACTTGTAACACCCCGAAAACGGGTTTGGTAATTAAACTCCGTTAATACTGAAGGACGGGTAAAGTACCGTTAGTGGCAAAATTTACCCTGTAAATATTAGGATTTAAATAATTAATCCTAATAATAAATAAAAAGTGAATAAAAGCTTTTAAGAAATAAAAGCTTAAAAGGCCCGAGATTTAACGGTACTTAAAAACATAACGGGTTATAACTTCCCGAACCCGCTAAAGTAACAAGGAATAATTAACCTAGTTAGTAGCATGTGATTAAATGACTAATGGTGAGTTATAGCTTCATTTGATCAAAAGGAAACATGAGGGACTAATATTGTCAAGTGGGGAAACTTGTTTTATTAAAACAAAAATTAAACACCAAAACACACACTCAAAGTGTGTGTTCTGGTCGACATTTCTAGAGGAGCCAGGAGCCCTCATCTTCAAAACCCTAACAAGCTAAAATTCAAGCAATTGGAAGGGCAAATCACACCCAAATTGAAATCCAAGCATGGATTAATGATCACCTCAGCGAAATGATCATAAGGTATGTTAAATTTCGTTGAATGATTCTAGTTGAAATTCTGAATCAATACTTGAAACTCGAAATTTATGATGCATGATGGTTGCTTGGATGAAATAGGAATGAGATAGTGATTAGGGATAAACCCTAGTCAATTACTTGTAGAAATTTTGTTTAATTCTTGAAAATTCACAATCACCATTGAAGGTGATAAGTGGGTTTTGTAAGAATATGTTAAACACTAGAATTTTGATTGTTGTTCTAGTGTAATTGAGCTCTAGGAAGTGAATGCAGATTTTGTTAATATGAAAAATTGATTTGAACATGCTTAATTGATGTTAAGCTTGGCTAAATAACTAGTTATGAAAATCGATTGTTGATTTTATAGAATATGCCCACAAGGTGTTTGTTAAAATGCCTAAGTGAATGATTGTAAGTTGAGAGTTCGAATGAAACGCGTAATTTCCTTGTTTGATTAATTACGTGAAAGATGGGGTAAAGCGGGTTCTAATCATAATGTTGATTTGACTTAATTGTGCAAAACATGTGATCAAAAAGTAGTTAAACTTTGATAAGCTAAGTTAGCTAATCATGAAGTCGAATAGTAGCTTCGGCATAGTAAATAGGTGAGGTGGAATAGTCGTGATTTATATGACTAATTTAACCGCCTTGCAAATGATTGAAAATAGTTTGACGCCTAACGAGCTAGGTGGAGGCTTGGGAAAGGAAGCGGGTCAAACAAGTCAAGAATGGAGGAAAAAGCATAATTCGGATGCAAGGTAAGTATAGCTTACACTAGTCTTAATTTGTGGAATATTTTCTTATCATATAAATTATGAATGAGTTATCTAAACAATTGAAATATGATGTTCCGTCGTGTAGTCGAACGGAACAAGAAAATCAAAGATGAAAGAAATCATTATAATGGTTAAAAGAGAAGTAAATCGATAATTTGGTCATATTATGTCGAAAGCAATAAACGGTTTATAAGTAAAATGACCGTATGGTGTTAAATGGAATGAGTCATGTAGATGATACGATAATAAATATCATCTCGTATAGATAAACGATTGATTCAGTCAAACGGGTCAAAAGGTGTAGACATCGCCTTTTTGACAATAATGACTAATGATTATTGTCGAGTTATATTATTGCAGGAGTAAATGTCAAACGGGTATTCGCAACGCTAAGAACTTGCAATTTTAAAAGCAAGGTATTAAAAACGGGTCAATATAATGGTCCGCGCCAGGTATGTGAAATAGGGTAACACTCATTTAGAACATGTGGTTCAAAGAGTGTTAAAAGTAGTCAAATTAGACATTTGGTTACTTGATAAATAAACCGAATGTTTTAAATAAGGAACATTGCGTTTGGAAAGCTTAACGACTTTTCAAACAACATCATAAGCTAAAAGAGGGTTTATGGGTCAAATATACTTTCAAAAGTCCTTTATCGTAAATGATTGGCTAAATGGACTAAAACGCCCTTATAAGCTAATTTCAACAAACGACCTTTAAAGGTAGTTTTGAAACGTGTTTTATGATCAAATAAATAATTGGAATAAGTGTAAGAAGCGAAAGATGTAAATCTTCGGTCAAATGACTCTATATGAGTCTTTGTCGTAAATTTAGCAATCCGACGAGAAAAACTCGGATTATATAGATCACCTCATTAAGTCCACCACAAATATAGTTGTGGTGGAAGATCCTTTGTTAAGAAACGTGGATATATGTATTTAGAAATGAATGAAAGCAATTGGTGCTTAAAATATGCTTGAATACCTCAAACGGGTCAAAATAAGCATATGGGTGAAAAATGGGTTAAAGAATGTATATAATTCTATAATTGGAACCCAATATGTTAGACATCTCTGAATTTAATAGGTTTATGAGAAATACGGGTCAAACAAACTTGTACGTTTGATAAAATCACAAACGGGTCAAATTTTGGTAAAAGAGTAATAAGCCGAAGACTTAAAAGTCTTAAATTTTATCAAGCCGGATGTCGGATTTTAACTCCATTTGATGGAGAATCAAATTACAAACATGTAGGAAGAAACGGTAGGTCAAACGGATAAGCGGTTTGAAAGATACGAAAGATTTCGCGTCAAATTACGGCACAATGGAAAGGCTGAACCCAGGGCCCACCGTAATTTACGGTCCCACCGTAATTTACGGTGGAGATGATTTGTTTTACGGTGGTGGCCCACTGTTTTACGGTAGAAATGCATGAACCCAGGGGCCACCGTAAATTACCGGTGGAGGATATTTTTATTTATTATTTTTGTTTTTCATTTGAGAAATCAATTGTTTTTCCGGACATCGTTCGGACACGATTTAAACCCCGTATGACTAAAGCATTTCATGTTATTGAAATGTAGGTACTTTTGGATGCCGGAAGACGATCAAGCTCAGCAAAGAACCGAACACGATAAAGATACACGCTTCCGCACTATGCCACGTTGTAAAATTTAAACAACGAATTCGATCACGTTACCTAGAATAACTTAAGGATTTATAAAAGTTTTAGTAAACCCGTATTTTTATAATATGTGTAGTCTTAACTACACATCTAATTGTTGGTATTTACATGTAAATTCGTTAAATCAAAGCTAGGGTGTTACAACTTTTCACTTTTCAACTTCTTGTTATCTCCCCCTAATGTTGGGAACATTCATTCATTAAAGTGAAAACCAATGAGCCATAAACGAATTTTTCTCACTAAACGCTTTAAGTATTTAATCATAGACGATTATTTATACCCAACATATTCTCAAACTTTTATAGGTCCCATCTTTGTGCGTTGTGGTGGATAAGTTTCAATATATGTCGCACAACCAAAATCTTTGATGAGACATCTTTGGTTCCTGACCAAAAACCAACTGTATGGGGAGAACTATAACTTATTGGCTTGATGTGAATTGATGGTACTATATATAAAATTACATGTACCTAAATGAACTTTTGCTCATCTCATGATTACTAGCTTTGTAACCAATAGAAGACGTTTAGTGATCACAATAACACTTATTCCAATGATCTTTAATAACTTGGGAATCAAATTCACGATTATTAAATAAATATACTAATCCGGATTAATATGCTTGCTATCACATTAGCTAAGCCACAATCACACAAGCTTCAGGTTGTGGATTTGATAACCATTTAGACGATGCATCGATTTAAAATACTAAACGGTATCATGTTGGGATATGCATATCCTTTAATCGCTTCCAGAATATTTAGGTATACACACCCTCGTTTATTTTGCAAATATATAATTTCCCTTGAGAGCAAACATTACATGCTAATTATTATCTTGAAGAATCTTCTAGTTCTTCATTATGTTTCACATCATCATTGACTCAGTGTGGTCTAACCGGTCATGCCAACTAATTAAATAATTATGATCCATAAACTTTTGGTTTATGATCGTATGTGTATTACTTGCACATATGTAATACAAAACTTATGATACGAGAGAATATATTATAACTTCAAAGTTAAAACCATCACTTATGCAATCACTCCTTAGTTTGCCACTTTTGGTGGTTCATCTCATTATTAAAATGGCCATCATTACAATTCTCAATCTCATCATTACAAATGACTCAATTAGGTCCATCATTACATTTACAATGATTAATATATAATCACATTCACTTTTGGGAATGGAGTAGAGCCAAAACAAGCTTCATAGCTTTTCATTATTTACTCGGTCACATGAGTATAATAAAATCATTTCATTTTTTCATAACTCTTATAACGATATTGCTACTTTAGGAGCATATGTCTCAAGTGTGACAAATGAAAAGAACTTAATCGATTTTTCCTTGTAAATAATGTTCTATTTGCTTACCAACAATTGAGAAGTAGTTAAGTCGTATAAAATTTATCAATCTTATATCTTACGACCTTTATAACGATCATTGTATAATCATCTCATTATTAACATGGTTGATCTCATTACATGAGCATCATAACAATTTTCTCAGTTACCATGATTACGAACTTTACACCAATTATTATATCATCACATTCAGTTCAAGGAATGGATTATAACCAAACAACTATCATGGTGACATCATTGCAATTTTCTTAGTTATTATATACATGATCACGACCTTTACATTGATCATTATATCATCACATTCACTTCATGAACGGATTAGAATCACACAACTCATATTCTATAACAATCTTGTTTCTTCAAGAGCATATTTGAGGTTTGACAATAAAACTTGTTTTGCTCAATGGATTATGATATATATTTTTCTCATCACATGATATAAATAGAGATGTAGTTATATAACCGAGACATTCATACTTATCGGTTTAAAATCTTACAAGCTTCGATAAACTCATAATAAGCTTTAAGAAGTTAGATACTCCATGTGTCTTTTTATATAAACCGTGACCACAATTCAATCATTTTTATAGCTTGTGATCATATACCACAACCCTGGTCCCTTTGATGTCCTCTTCCAAATTTATAACATATGGAACATAATATATACATTAGATTATACAATGTATGACTATATAACATGTCACCAAATAATAGGTTATGATACAACCTTATGAAATAAGATTTTTTCATCACTTGCAAGAAAATGTATGTAAGTTATCCATAAATGTAACATGATATAGCCAATCACAAGCATATCATATATACACCTATTTGTTACTATAGTTTAAAACATAAACAAATGTCACTATCAACTTTCTCAATCATATAATAACATATGAATCTTTATTACTTGTAAATGAGCTTTCTTATACTAATAAATTTTGCTGCTCAAGGAAATATAACAGGCATCTTGAGAATTTTAGTGTCATGTTAATTTGCAAATAATATATTTTACCACACAAATATTTCATAGAATCAAATCACATATTTAAATATCAAATAGCAACTAAAAGGCTTATACAATTGCAATAACAATGATATACAACAAAGTTAACTAAGTAGTTGTCATATTATAACATATTATCATATAAACATGTGCATTATTGTAAATTAATTAACAGAATTGCACTAATGATTATCTTCAAATAGAACTATTAGGCATCACCTTTTAATACAAATTGTATTTTGGTAGTCATCATAAATTGTATAAATACTATTAACAAAAACTAATTAATGGACCAATCAAAACTCATAACCATAATAATAAAAACACATAATGATATCAAAACTCATAACCATAATAATAAAGACACATAATGATTTAGAATTTGTAATGTCTCTTCGAAACCCTAACAACGTAATTCGTTGTATAAAATTTAGAATAACAATAAAAGGCTATTTAATTACTAACCATAAAATATAATAAAAACAATTTATCCCACAAGTAATAAGTCGATTACAATTCAAAAACCAAAACTGATATACACCTTAATTTATTAGCTTTTACAAAAATGTATAACATGGATTCATTACGACATATCATGGCATACCACATTCCCAATCAAAATAATTCCATCTTTAATACATACCACACATAACTAAATCTTCCAAGAGTTAGTTAACATACAAGTAGAATTATATTATTAAAATCTTTAGAGTAGTTTCAAAATAACCAATTGTGGAGATTTAAATATATATTGCATATTTGGGACAACTATATTAAATCGTAAATTCACTAGATACTGTAACTTTTCAAACCATAGGAAAGTAAACAAAGAAATAAAAACATTATGATCCTGGTTAAATAAGAATGATGTCAATATTGTTTTAATCTTAAATCATAACCAATAAAAATATCAAGAAAAGCATAAGTTAATTTTCAAGTTTTATCATACCAACAATTGATGAGAAAAGAGGAAATAAAATTAAAACAATTAAGGATTTTCATACCAGGTCAACAATTTTGTCTTTTATCTCTTTCGCCAACGTTGATACGACATGGTGTCTTGTGTTGATACAATCCAACTTCAAAAGCAATTCGTGCTGATAACGTGTTGTGTAACAACTAGCCTATTAACATTATAGAGATAAGAAATAGAGATTGGGGAAAATGGATATCTTATTGATGTCTAAAAGGGATTACACATGCCTCTATTTATAGGCTTACAAGATGAGAGTTAACTATATGGAGAGATAGGAGTTAAGTATATAGAGAGTCATAACACAAGTGGATAGTCAGACAATAAATATATAATAATTCATAACACTTTCGTATTTATACTTCTTAATATAAACAAAGGTTAAAAACTGTATTGAAGAATTGATTACAAAATTCAATTTTTTTATGAATCATTGATTAATGTGGATGACAACTAGCAAAGGAATAGAAAAATAAGAAAGTCAAAGATGGGATGCTCTATCCTATATATTTATATATTTGTGATAGCTCATATATTTGTAGTAACCAATTATTATTGATTCTTCACTCCTTTCTACTTGATAATGGCATCACAAATCGATGAAATGAGAAAGCACATGAATTTCAGTCTGAGTTGAAAATCTTCTTTTTAGACTAGTTTATAACACGTTATCAGCACGAAGCTCTAGACAAGCACGAGGTTCTAGCCAAGAACGAGGTTCTAGCCAAGGAAACGTTCAAGCAATTATAATCAAAGTAAGTGTTTGATTAATTTATATAAACTATAATTGTTATGATAAACGTAATATTTCTTTTATACCGTGGGATTGTTTTCCTTTAGGAGACTCAGTTATCCAGACACTCCTATCATAAAAACATCTAAATCCCATACTTAATAATAAAAATGAGTACGAGATACCTATTGCTATGGGAATATAATAACTATGGGACTACTAACAATCTAAATCAGTGCAGAGAACCTCATACTATGGATATATAATAACTTGGGACTACTAACAATCAAAATTTCTTTTATGCACCTAACATTTACATTTATGTTATCTAACATTTATTTATGCACCTAACATTTACATTTATGTTATCTAACATTTATTTATGCACCTAATATTTATATTTATGTTATCCAACATTTATTTTCTAATGTTTAATAACGTTTATTTATGTTATAAAAACTGGCCTAAAAGCATTTTGTGTGATGGAGACTTAGGCTCCTTTTGAGCTCCTTTATTGCAGTTTCTTTAAGGAAAAAGAAATAAAACAAAACTGGTGGGGCCTATATCATAATAATTCGTTCGAATTATTTCATTTACTGTGCGCTACTGTGCGCGTCGTTGTCATCCACTATTCATAATAATTTATTTATTATTGTGCATACTAATTATATATATATATATATATATATATATATATATATATATATATATATATATCCGTAAAAAATGGCTATGGATATTTTATTATAAAATTACCAATTATTAATATCATCACTGTTGTTATCGGAACCATTTAGAAGTGATACTCAGCACGTTACCCACGATACCTACCGAATCTAATATTAGTTTAAACATTTTGTTTGTTACCGAAATTTTCAAACCTAATACAGTAAAACTATTTTCAAGGTGTATCATGGAAGCCTTAACCAAGCGTATTGTGTAAGCTTAATATTTATCTATATAAGTAACCCACCACTCATGTAAATCCTCAAACCAACTGAACTTCTGATATAGTTCGACACATACCCAAAACAACTCATACTCAAATTCTATTTTTTTAGATCTCAAACAAAGCCCAATATTACTATCATGAGTCTTCAGTTTTCTACTCGTGCACACGCTGAATCTTCAAATGCAGCAGAAATTCGTGCCCAGATTGAAGTCCATAAATTTCTTCAGTTTAGGGATGCACGCACCCATACGAAATGTCTAACCCTTAGGAGGCTTAAAGTTAATACTATTAATAGTATCGACTGGAACATAACGGGGATTCTAGACAAAGATGATCGACTGACGAGGTTACTACCAATTGGTTCACCATGGCGTCGTTTTTTTGATATCTTAGAACCCTCATACGATGAATTTGTATATGAGTTCTGGTCTACTTTTCATTTCACACGAAATAAAAACCTATCTGAGCCCTCTATCGATTTTAGACTCGGTGGAAAAACTTTTAATTTGTCATTATCTGAGTTCGCAGTACATTTAGGTATTTATACAGAAGAAGAGGTTAGATCACCTATATTTATAAACGCATTAACCGAATATCCTGATCGCATACAAGATTATTGGTCTACACTTACACCACCAGTGTGGAGTAGAAATAATAATTCAAGAACATTTAGAGATCCTCTTTATCAATATATGCACCGTGTTCTAGCCAACACGATCAGGGGGCGCACGTCTAATCTACACAGGGTTAGTGGTACCGATCTCTTCCACTTATACAGTATATTCGAGTCAGTCCATTGTAATATTGCTTACTCTCTTGCTATATACTTTGAGCAATACCAAACAAGTCTCCCGAAAAACCTTATGGGAGGATCATACATAACAAAAATAGCTAAATCTCTAGGTGTCATAAACGATCAGATTATTCAAGAATTATCCCCACCACGATTACCTGGAGTGGTAAGTTTTACCAATATTGATATAATACCTATTGATATTCCTACACAAACATGATCGTTTCAATCTGAGGCAGCACCGGTTATCCCAGAAAAATACATCACAAAATATACAACATCAACTGTCGCAGTTTCCTCCACCATCATTTTATCAGTTTGATTTGTTGTATCAACAGCAGCCAATACCACCCGTGTTTGAACATATTTCAACTAACACATCTCAAACACAGCATACTCAACCACAAACACCAGGCATCTACCAGGCACTTTCACCTTTATCTTTTGGGCAAGGAGAAATGATGCAACAATCCATATTTAATGATAACATGACATTCCAAGAGTTGTTAGCACCAGAACAACCCATATCACCACTATTACAGCAACAGTCTTCACTACATCCGGAGCAACAACAACAGTCAATTGTTGAAGCCGGACCAAGTACGGTGCCTCTAATAAATCCATTTTTAGATCCAATAAAGGTTGATAAACTAATAAAAAAGAACCGGAAAATGTCAAGACAAATAGAGTGGTTGACGAAAAAGAATGAGTGGTAGGAAGAAATGCTAAGACAAGTAGCTAGTATTATCTCAAAACAATTTACTCCGCCACCACCATCACCTCATGATTCTGATTCTGATAAATTTCAGTTGTATACACAGACAGAGGTCCGCAAACATAACTGTATACTAGAATCATTTTGCTACGATTCAATTATTTTAATATATTTATTTAAGTATCTGGATAAGTAGCCATATGAATTGAAACATGTTTACATACAACATTGATATGGAAGATGACACGCGAGCATTGTCATCTCAACAGCAACTCCCATAACAATTAGATGGAACCCACCACCATATTAATAATTACTTCAGTTATAGGTTGCCAATTTTGTTACAAAACATAAATAAGATAAATATTAAAATCTAAATACTCATTAAAAATGAGATAACATACAAAGGAACAGCTATGAACAAATAAATGAATACATAAGTACTAAATAGATGAGGCGGAAGCTCATACATTAATATCGGCAATAATATTAACATTATGCCGGTCAATATTAAAACCGGGTGAATCATCTTCGAAAATTTTTTCTTGATTAACTTTGAGAAGAAGAGGGTTTGATGTGAAAAAAAAAATGAGATTGATAATTGGTTATTTATAGTGGTAAATTATAACCGTTTTGTAACGGTTATATTACCGTTTTATAGCCGTTGTACAACGGTTATATATATATACAACAGTTATATATATATATATATATATATATATATATATATATATATATATGTATATATAATAAATGATGTATTAAGGAAATGTTATTTTTGGGAAGTTAGAAAACTGTCAGGTTTATTTGATTCATAAAACAAGTTTATATTTATAAAATATATTAAATGGTAAAGACGAAGCATGATAAACATACAAGTTTGGGTTGTACATACATACACACATACAAATGTTTTGTGGAAATACAATGACAAACATATGTATATATAAATTATTCATAAATTAGACGAATAATGCAAATAACGGTTTTGCCTGGGACATTCAAAATTAATAGAAAGAATGGGAAAAGCTAATTACCTGATAGTACAAAGTTTTTAAATAGAGGACGCTCTATTTTTCCCAAAAATCAATAAGGAACTTATTGAGTTTCAAGAATATATATATATCATCAAGGATATGATGGCATGTCAGATTAAGCCATCAAGGATATACTATGATGAAAAGGATTCACATATCATATGATAATCCTAAAAAGGATTAAAGGATACACATATCCTAGCATGATACCATTTAGTATTTAAATCGATGCATCGTCTAAATGGTTATCAATTTGCAACTTGAAGTTTGCAAATATGGCTTAGCTAATATAGCAAGAATATTATTCCAGACTGAAAAAATTTGTTTTTGATAAATTCTAAATTATCAATGATCATTGGAACAAGTATTTTTATTGAAACATTTACTCCCCATTACAGTTATTTAGAAACCAAATATTTATCATTTTTGGGTGTGCGATATATATACTGAAATTATTACAACATAACGCACAAAGATGAGATTTAATGACATGTTGGGAATAAATAATATATAGCCATAAATGAGAGATTTCTTATGGGCTTCATTTGCTGATTATAAATCCCAACATGAGGGAGAGATAGAAAACAACTAAAAGTGAAATAAATTTTGAAGTTATCATTATATTATCTGTATCCTCGAGTAAAATATCCAAAAGATATTTTAAGAAGGAAATTCATCCAAAAAGTCTTGAATTGCTCCAGTTAAAATTAATGTCCAAAAAGGACAAAGACATATTGAAAATCTTATATATCAGATACTAATGCTTTAGCTCGAGTTAATATTACAGACAAGCAAAGGGATAATAATAATATGGCTATTGAATCCCGTTTGAAACATGGGAGGCCAGTCGGTTCAAAGGATAAAACATCCTCGAAAAAAGAAAAGCGCTTATAAATGAAATTGACCATAAAGATAAAAATCTTGATCAAGCGGTAAATACCGAAACCTCTCATGAGGAAGATGTTGATGATACTAACAAAGAGATATCAATCAACTATGGTCATACACATATAATATGGAACTGAGATGAAATGGAAAATATGGATGAAATATTTTCATATTCGGTTGTCAGTGAGATTATGAGTGGAAATGATACTCCTGAACCAAAGTCTGTAAATGATTGTAAAAATAGACATGACTGGGGAAAGTGGAAAGATGCTATGCAAGCTGAATAAATTCATTAAACAAACGAAAGGTTTTTAGGCCTATTGTTATCACTCCTAAGGCAATAAAGCCTGTAGGGTATAAATGGGTTTTCGTACGGAAACGAAATGAGAAAAATGAGATTACAAGGTATAAAGCGAGACTTGTAGCTCAAGGTTTTTCGCAAAGGCCAGGGATTTTGAAAAATAGGAAGTTATTGTACATATGCTTATATTTAACCAAAAAAGGAAATCTCACAAACTAGGCACCTAGCTCGGTTGGCTAGGTGCGCGAAAGGGTGTGGCCTAGACCCGGGTTCGATCCAGGGGACGGCCAGTTTCACCATTTTTACCATATAAATTTAGAAATTTTTCATTAACACGTTGCAAGATGAATTATATTTTTCTTTTTCGTATTCTCCTAAGGTGAAACGGAATTTTTGATACACTTGAGGTATGTAAGGTATAATTTATATTTTTACTAACCCATCGAAACAAGTTTGGTTAGTTTTTGTAAATGCAGGTAATGTAACAAAACACAGTTGTGGATCTTATGATATTTGTTTTTCCAAAATGGAACCAAAAGTCTCATATGAAGATCATATAACACTGATCGGAAAAAGATTGTCTACCTAAGGATTGTTGTCTATAAAGCTTTGATCAACTTTCAAGAAAGATAGAGACAAGTCACATAAATAATACATATTAAAATGAGGGGGAGTACTATACAAGTTGCACTCTTTTTCCCTTAACTAAGTTTTATCCCATTGGGTTTTCTTAGTAAGGTTTTTAATGAGGCAACATACATGATCCAGAAATATCAGGAGAAGACTATACACTGCACTCTTTTTCCCTTAGCTATGGTTTTGTCCCACTGGGTTTTTCTAGAAAGGTTTTTAATGAGGCAGTACTTTATTACCCCAAAGTTTGCAAAGTGTCATCCAAGGGGGAGTGTTATGAATCATTGATTAATGTGGATGACAACTAGCAAAGGAATAGAAAAATAAGAAAGTCAAAGATGGGATGCTCTATCCTATATATTTATATATTTGTGATAGCTCATATATTTGTAGTAACCAATTATTATTGATTCTTCACTCCTTTCTACTTGATAATGGCATCACAAATCGATGAAATGAGAAAGCACATGAATTTCAGTCTGAGTTGAAAATTTTCTTTTTAGACTAGTTTATAACAAATTTTTGTTTTTTTGTAATTATTGTTTGTCCTCGTGACTTGTTACTTGCCAAAAACTTATAGCCTCCTCAACTTTTACCAAAAACTTTATATATTTTAATTTTTTTATAATTATAATTTTGCCCTATTAACTGCCCCCCTTCACTGAAATATTAGGATCCATTTTCTTTGAAAACCACGTTATATGAGGAGGCTTTACCCATCTCATTTCCCCACAAAACGTTATATTCACATAGTAAATAACATATTCATTTTATTCTCAACTATATGCTTATATATATACATTGCGTACGAAGTGCGTATGGTTGATTAGACTTTGTAATTATATATTTTGTTTGAAGTGGAAGAAATAAATGGGAGGAAGGTTCTTGGAAAGAAGAAGATGAAAGAGGACAAGCGGTGGAAGATGATATATTTATATAATGTTTCCAAAAGAGATGATGACTCTACCTTCCCATGAAGCTTCCTACAAGAAAAGCATGATCAAAAGTATTATATTTTTGAAAGAATATATAAATCCAATTCATTAACAAAAAGGAGCATGTTGTAAACCATCTGAATGAAGCCTTGTTCATATTCGTTCGTTTAGCATTAAACTTGTTTATGAACGGTTCATGGACACATAACCGGATGAAAATTCTAGTTCGTGTTCGTTCATTAAGGAATTGAACTTGTTCACGAATGGTCCACGAACACAAAGAGACATATACCATTTTAAGCACTTAACATAATAATCATGAACATAAATGTCTCAAAACAAAAACACAAATTAGACGTAGTAAACATAAACAAAATTACCCCAAAGTAATGTTTCAAATGATTACATTTTTAACGAGATATAAGCTTCAAATACTTAGGGTTTCTAGTTTAGAAGTTAGGGTAATAAACTAAAATAAATAAAAAAATATACCAAGAAACATGTAATGGCTGAACATAAACTAAACAAACGACTTTGAACCTATGTGAACGAACATATTACTGAATATTCACGAACGCAAATGATGAACACGACCTTTGTTCATGTTTTTATTATTTAGCTAATAGAATAAATTCCTTGTTCATTTATTAAACGCACTAACATAAGCGAACTTACTGCCGAATAGTTCAAGAACGGGTCGCTGAATATTACGTTCATTTACAGCCCTAAAAAGGAGTAAAATACTTAATTATAAAATCCGTTGGTAATATTTCGTTAAGGTAGAATCCGTTGGATGAATGTTCGTGGAAAACCGGACGTGGGTCAAAGATATCACCGACAAATTCCTTGCCGTTTAACCCACATGCAGGGGCAAAGCTTTATTGGGGCTGGGGTGCCGCATCCCCCACCTATTTTTCGCTCTTAGTTTTAATTTTACCAAAAAATTTTCGATTTTTTTGTAGTTTAAAATATTGAATTTTTAAGAGTACGGCCCCAACTAATTTGGATTTTGAGAATTCAGCCCCCCTTAAGTTTTTGTTCAAACTCTGCAACTGCCCACATGATAATTGTTTGTTCAATACTTTATATCCATGTAAACACAGCTAATTATTTTATTACTTTATATCTCAAAATATGCTTCGAATGTTAGAAACACATATCATTCTACGCAACTACACATTTAATTGTTCGACCTTGTGTTTATTTTAAATAGTTTTATGAAAATGTCACCCCATGATTTTGGAATATAAACTTGTACCTTCCCTAGTCTCAACCGGATTGACAAATTGTCCTTGACATCTATACCTCCAAACTATTCCATTCCTATAAATAAGACCATTAAAAATTCTTCCAACTCCAACCAACCAACAAAAAAAAAATGGAAGAAGAAAAAGGCTACCAAGACTTGCTACCGGTGATGGCGGAGAAGCTAGAGGTAACCACCTTCATGGAAGAGCTATGCGGTGGTTTTCGGGTGCTAGCAGACGAGAAGATAGGGCTGATAACACCGGAGAGTTTGAGAAAGAATTCAAGATATCTAGGGATGGAAGGTATGAGCAAGGAAGATGCAGAAGGTATGGTATTGGAAGGAGATCTTGATGGAGATGGGTATTTGAACGAAACCGAGTTTTGCATACTTATGGTGAGACTTAGTCCAGAAATGATGGAAGATGCTGAGATGTGGCTTGAAAAAGCCATTGAAGATGAGATCAAGAAAGTTTCAACTCCTTCACTAGATAATATAATTGAATGCAGTGGTGAAGCTTGACTCGAATCACTAGATAACCGTAATTTGAATGATCTTATGTTGAATTAGTTGTTCAAATCTTCCTTTTGTTAGTTAATTGTATAATTATGTATTATGATGTTAAGAGTGGTATGTATGAACATGGTCCAACTTTCTTGGAGGTTTATACAAGTTATATCTAATTGAATTGCAAAGTCATAGATGATTTTACCGACACACAGTCCATCAAAAACCTAAACTTATCAACATACGTTCTATTTTTTATTTTTTAAATTATTTTAGAATACTATATGTAATAAAATTCTTTTAGAATACTTCAATTAATTTAAGTTAGTTTTATAATTATTCTAAAGTATTTTATTATACGTAAATTAATTTTGTTTCTTTTAATCTGCTCAAATTAATTAAACTAAAAGATTTTCAAAATCATTTCGATACCGACTTTTGGGTTTTCTGTACAAGGCTGGTGACGGTTTTCACCTTCGTGTATCGATAACTGTACCAGGCTGGTGTCGGTTTTTACTTTCACGTACCGATAACGAACCGAACCATACATGTATTTTCGATACAAGTATCGGTTGGCAAAATGCTTATTAAACTTAAAAAGTAAGGAAATAATTATTATTATAATATTATCAAAATAATAAAAATATTAAAAACTATAATATTACGATAATATTAAAAACAAATTAATGTTCAAAAGGTTTGAAAATTAAAATAAGGATAATTGTTGGGCCTTAATGGGTATGATGGCCATTGAATTAATGGGCCTTAATGGGTATGAAGGCCTTACATTAATGAACATTAATGAGCCTTGCTAAGAATATGGGGTATGGGGCGGGGTTGGGACGTGGGTTGGGTACAAATGCCTAAGTCACCACCTCGGGTGGGCTTGGGTTTCAGCGTGGCTCTTTGAGTGGGGATTTCAGCACGGGCGTTGGGCGGGGCTACCCACATGACATGGCGGAACCTCATTGGCCAAGAGCACTAGCCCTTTGAAATTGACTTTTTTTCCACGCCACCCTAGCCACGCCCCACCATACCCCTTTGAAATTGGCTTTTGGTCTTAGGTGCCTCATACTCCACGTGTCGCACCATGCCCCCATCCCACGACCCACCATACCCCACAGTCTAAGTGTATCGAGTGGTGTTAAACTAAATAAGGCCTGAGTATACTTTAACTCTTTTTAATACCACCTAGGTGCCACATCACTTACTTTTCTCCATTTCACTTTACATTACATCAAGGAAATGGTTTAAACCTCTTAACTTTATTCTTTTAATGGTTTGAGTGTAAAAACTTTTAATGGTTCGGGTGTAAAAAAGGAAAACAAATGAAGACAATCTCTTAACATCATGTTAACATATAATCTCTTTAACACCCCTTAACACAATAAGGGAGTGGTTTACAATGCCGTTTAACATGCCATGTCATCGTTAACACCCTAGATGTTAAGGTACACCCAAATCTCAATGGCTTAAGATGATTGGTATACTAATTGGCCTTATTGAGTAGTGCCATGTGTTAGTGAGTTGTATGTTTTAGGTTATATGGAGTAATGTCACGCCATACACGCCATTTTGTGTTAAATTACATATTTAGTGTATTATAATTAGTATACTGATGAACGTGTTGGTGAGTTGTTTCAAGTTACAAAGTCACGTTAGATCATAACAAACCATTTTATGTCAAACTACATTTCCATATAAATACAAATATTTTGGTGCTAAAATACGTTTCTAGATCTTACCGATGTATATAGGACTACCGATGAATATAGGACCACACATTACCACCTGTCGTAAACTACATTTCCTAAAAATACAAAAGTATTTATTTTTTTTTACTAAACTACATATCTAGACTGCAGGACCATGGATGTGCACTAAAATTTGTTACAACCACAATGTAATGTTAAAGGCATAACCAACACAATACATTATGTATTTTCTAGATCATGCAATGAAAGAACTACAAAAACAACGTGTCCCGGCTTTGGAACTAGACAAACGTCTAAAAAGACAGGATAGAAATCTTATTCGAAATCTTACTTCTAAATCTCATCTTTAATACATGAAGTATAGGCACTTTCTCAAATATTTAGGAAGCCCCTGTAAATATTGATGGAAGTTCGGTCCGTCTTTTAGGTGTCAAAACCTTGGTATCAACCAGAAGACGAACTTTATTAACACTAAACTTTTAGGATACAAAGATTCACAACTCTCTCACTCTCACAACCGAAAAACTCACAAACAGATCATCAACTAGATAATCTGCACATTCTACAAGATCTACACAGACTACTGAAGAACTTGATAACACACCAAGATCGACTAACCCTAGATCTACAGGAATTCAGGATGAAACCCTTAGAGAGAGAAACAATCAACTGTGAGAGGACAATAATTGTGAATGAATGTAAAATCTGGATATAGTGTGTTTTATGTCAGCCTATACCCATCATACCGATTTGTAACATAACCCGGAACCTGACCTGGGCCTTCTAATCTCCACATCAGCTCCTTAGCCCATCTTTTATCTACAGCCCAATTTTGTTCAGCAGCCCACATATCCACATGTATATGTGAAACTCTCAAGTCAAACGCACAAGTAGCCCTTCCAAGTGCTAAATAAGCATGATTAGTCCTTCCTATCTTAAATGAATTGTTATGAGTCCCTCAACTTTCCAGTACAGCAACATTAGTCCCTCGACATACAAAACAAGTATATAAAACATATCAAGTTAAATATCAACCACAAAATGTTTGCTATTGAATTAATATTTTAACAAATTTTATATGAGGAAGTTCCATTAAAATAACATTGTTAGACCATGCGGCATGAGGGATCACGACGCGTGAGGTGATGTGCAGTGGCGTAGCTTAACCAAAATGTTTTAAAGGGGCGCAAAGTCATAGGACCCAAGAAAATTTCTTCCTATCGCTAGTTTGGGTTGTATGTTCGGGTCGGCTATCCAATTCGGGTCGAGTCAAACAATAATAATTCCAAATAAAACTAAATAATCTTCATTTATTCAAAGGATCCGCTCTTACACATAAAAAACCTAAATGATGTTTAACAAACAAAAGACCAGAATATTTATAATGATGCAAAAATATGTATAAAGGATTGAAGATTTGAAGGTTTCACCCTGAGAACACATAACCTCTTTTTTCTTCTGTTGAAGTCGAACAACACAGATAGGGCGCCTCTATCCTCACGTATTGTTCATTTTTTGTTTAACATCTTTCAATTAAGACCAAAACGAACCCTCAAGTTTCATTTATATAAAAACTAGTTTCAAACTTCCCCGTTCTTCATGTTTTTTTTAACTCAATATCAAAATATGTATAAATTTTTTGGACAATAAACTTAGTAGGGGCAGGGAAATTTTAGGTAAAAAAAATGACTAGGGCAGACCTATATAATTTTAAAAATTTCGGACGAAAAATCGGAAAAAAAATGACACTACTAACCGAAACTTTGACGGAGGCAGGTACACCCCCTTGCCCTTAAGACCACACGGTGTGGAGGGGTTTGAAAAATACGTGTTATGCAACATGTGGACAACACGTAAGCTCGCGTCAGATAAGTGACGTGGTGGAAATAAGGGTGTGTGTGAAGTGACGTAGAAGAGGGGCGTTATTCGATACGTGACACCAATTTAATATTATTATTTTCTATTTGAAAATTATATAAAATAAATTAACTTTAATTTAAGAACTTTAATATAAATTATTTGAATGAAAAACATAATTTCAAAAACCACATAAAATTTAAGTTACATAAACTTAAAAATAAAAAAAAAATACATAAATTAAAAAATTTCATAAACTTAAAAAAATTACATAAAATTCAATCATCCTTTTCATCTTCGTCAAAGTCGTCTTGTGGAAGGCTCCAAATGTGTTCAACCAAATCCGCTTGAAGGTTATGATATTTTGTATCATGTTTAATTTCAATCAACTTCGTTTCTTTTTTTGATCACTTAATTCTACGGTAATTGATCGACTCGTCTCCTCATAATACTTGTCAATTGCGCATCCCTCATCCTCTAAAATCATGTTATACAAAATAACGCACGCGTACATCACATTTCAAATTCTTAGTTTCTCCAAAATTCTACACGACACCTTCAAAATATGTCATCTTGATTGCAAAACACCAAATGCTTTCTTTGTCAAAAAAATTCATATTTGCTTGATAAATCGTTTGATATTCTAAGAAATAATTCACGACTCATAAGAAATCGACGCCTAAAAGTACTATCATCATAAGTAGGGTTGGTGAAAAATAATGTGCCAACCCGAGATTTCAAGGTCTTTCCTATACACATCACTGACTTCACAATCCTATTTTTACAATTTGATTTACGTGGTGTCGTGTGTAGTTTATCTGAATGATTAATGTTCTATGTGTAATGCTTGGTTGTTAAATGTGTAGTGATAAATATAGTTTATTTAAGGTTCAATAATAAGGTTCTTCGCCACAAGTCCTTCTCGACGAAGAATGGGATTCTTCGCCACCCTTGGTTCCGACGAAGAATGTGTTTTTCGCCACCCATAGCCTCAACGAAGAATGGGTCTTCGTCGAGCAGGTCCTTCGCCGTAGAGAGGCCTCGGCCCAGTATGGTTCGCGACCCAACCTTTTATGATTGTTTGTATAACCTCTCTTTATCAGTAGACGTAGAACAAAAACCCTAAAGTTCTCTCCCTATAATGTGTGCGACGACAATCCTTGGATATCGAAGCCTTCCATCTCGTTAAGTTTGTCAATTCGGTATCACGGTTAGTGTCTAACCTAGTTATTCGATGAAATCTTGATGTTGTGTTTTTGTGTATAATTAGAGTGTATTAATAAGATTGTGAATCTAGAAATTTCATGATAAGGATTCGATGATTTGTATGTAGTATTGTTCATATGGGGGTTCGATAAATTCCGCGTAATGAATTGATGGCATGATAGACTAACATCTGATTGTATGGTCAGTGATTGATATGTTTTAATGATGAAACTGTTATGTTTGGGTAGTCGATGATTGTTCATAGTTAGGGTTGATCGAACTTGTAAAATAACTGTTGTTTGATCCAATTAATCCTGCCAAAATGTGTTAAACTGCCGTTACGAGATCAAGGGTTGTAACTGTTGGGTTTTGACGAAGGTTAGATACTTCGTCACACCTCATAAACGACGAAGGTTGAATACTTCGTCGCACCTCATCTCGACGAAGAATAAGTTCTTCGTCGCAACAGTTTCTGACGAACTACTAAGGTTCTTCGTCAACTTGAACTCGACGAAGGATGGTTCTTCGTCGCAGGGGTACTTCGCCGTGAAGTCACTTGGGTAAAACAGTAGGCAGTTATGAGGTTGTTGATGATTGATATTTATGCTTATAAGATCTATGTTGTATGATATTAAGGATAGGAAATCTGGTTTGAACTGTATGAATAGAAAACTCATCTGTTAAGTGTTGCTTTGTGACGTTCACATGAGATGTGGACTTGTATGAGAATTGGGTATGTGCTACATGTTAACGGTGAACCTTGTGTTAGATACAAACTGTGTACAAATACGTGACTTGAATGATTGTGAAACTGATATTGTTTGGTAACGACGGTAGGGTTTGGGTTGACCAACTTGGACGGGTAACTTAACATACCGAGCAAATCAAAGGTGAGTTCATTCCTCTTGAGCATGCATCCCGGTGGGTGGGTGATGCGTGTCGTGTGTTATAAGTTTTTATGTATATTTTTAGCCCTTTTTAACACTTTAGTCAAGTTTTAAATTTGTAAAACACGATATTTTACTAACACTAAACACACATATGGGCAAGTGCACCCATCGTGAGCGCAGTATAGCGTTGGTAAGATACCGAGGTCGTCCAAGGACACAAGAGCTTTTAGTACTGGTTTATCCTCAACGTCTAATCAAATCAAAATTTTAGAAAAAGGTTTAAACATGAAAATAAAAACTAAAAATGCTGAAAATAAAAATAAAATAAAACAGATAGACAAGATGAATCACTTGGATCCGACTCGCCTTTAGTGTAACCTTTGATGTTTTCCGCACCTTAGCACACTCTTTTGATGGTGACGTTACCCTCAACCCAGTAGTTTGAGTCAGCAAGGATACAATCCTAAAGGTTTGGATTTTTGAAAGACAATTAATTAAGTTATTAATGCGTAATGTGGTAGGCCCCTCTTTTGAATGTGACATTACCCTCGGCTAAGTGGTTTGAGTCAGCAGGGATACAATCCCAGGTAGCCGGGTTAATGTATTAATAGTAGTTTACATATGAGGGGATCAAGCAATTCGCACCCCCGCCATCCAATACTATTGGGTATTGAAGGAGGTCCTACTAAGCTTGACCCAGGTCCTTGCAGGATCTATACACTGAACAAGGCAAGAACCTTACCAAACCATTCCCTTAACCCCCGACCAGGTAGCCAACATATCTCTATATAGACCGTAGAGATATGAATGGTGTAAATCTTTTATTTTATATAGACAGTAAAATAATGCCAAGACACCACGGACAAATGATAAGGAAGTTTCACCTTCAACATAAGAAACTAATTATTAAAGTCATTAATACAAAACCAAATAAAAAGTGTGAAAAGATTAAAAAACAAAAGTATTACACTAAATGCTTGTCTTCACCAAGTGACGTAAGAGACTTAGGCAAACATGGCCTTTGATTGTCAAGAACTCTTACTATCTATCTTGGATCCCGAGACTACTACACACACTCTATGATGGATGATGGATGATGGTGGTGGTGGATGTGAGTTGTGATGGTGGTGGAGGGTGGGTGAAGTGTGAGAGAGGTGGTTTGCCAAGGGATGCCTTTGAAGTGAACCAAGCACCTCTATTTATAGCCTGCACAAAAGCCCGGACACGGCCCCGTGTCCACTGGGCACAACCCCGTGTCCATCCACTTTATCTTTCTTCATTAATTGCAGTTTGTTTGCATTAGTTGACCACGTCCCCGTGTCTGCTGGGCACGGCCCGTGTGCAGAAGCGTATCTGTACTTTCAAGATTTGCTTGGATTCTACGAATCTTAGCATTGACCACTGCCCCGTGTTCGCTGGGCATGCCCCCGTGTTGGGAAATAGAAGTTTCTACAACTTTGTCTTTTCTACAGACACTTGGGCACGCCCCCGTGTCCGGTGGGCACGAGGCGTGTTCAACCTTCTGATGTCTTGTTTTTGCTTGGGAAGATGCTGTCGAGGGGTCGGGCATGCCACGTTTATTCCTTTTCTTGTATTATTGTTAGATTTCGCTGCATTTTTGCTTCTTTTGTTCATTTAAGCTCATTTAACCCTGAAAATACAAAAGGAAGACAAAAGCACAATTTTTCCAACATTAGTACTAAAAAGGGTTAGGTTTATGCCTCATTTGATGTAATTTATATGTGGCATTTTACACACATCAAATACCCCCATACTTGAATCTTTACTTGTCCTCAAGCAAAACTCTTTATAATGTGGCTTACACACCCAAATGGAATGGGTAGAAGAGAAGTTTTGGGCTTGTCTTGAGTGTCAGGATTCCAAGATCATTATTAGGTTTTATTTCTATGTCATTTACAATCTTATTCGTTATGATTTATTTAGAACATTACACAAGAGAAATTACTTATTTGGGCATAACATGCCTCTTTAAAATTCCATTTATATACAAGTTCACATACCTCACGGGAGATCACTCAACACTCGGCCGAAGATGTATTTTTGTGAAACACTCGAGACCGGCATGGAACTTACTTCTACCATATGCTTGCCAAGCAATCAATCCTCCTCCTTTTTAACTATACACCTTTGTAAATATCAAGAGGACTTTGGGGAAGGGTTAGGCTTGGGTTAAAGGTAGGTGGATTTGGGTTAGTGGTTAGTAGAAAAGGGCGAAAGGCGTAAAAAGCGTCGGTTTTTGTAAAACTTTTTATTTTTGTGACTTTTTATTCCAATGAAGCATTTTTCAAAAAAAGTTCTTTTTGATGAACATTTTTGTTTATTGCTTGACTTCATCATTTTTTTTTTTTTGATAAGGAATGTCACATGAAAACCGAGCTTTTTACTAAAATAAAGGGTTTAAAATGAAAAAGGGTTTTGATGGGTAAAGGGTGTTTGTTTTGTGGGTTTAGAAATGAAAAGGTTTAGGCTCAAAGGGGTTAACTAGGGGGATTTTGGGTAGGTGGTAAAAAAAAGAAAAATAATGGTGTTGAAAGAAAAAGGGGTTAGTCCTAATGCCTCCATCATTTACTTACTTGGGTTTAAGTTGGTAAGGACCGGGAAAGTATCGTCATCGCAAGTTCTAGAGTCGTAAGAAACCAAGCGGCTATTCACACAAGAAACGAAAGATGAACATTTAGTTTAAAGATGTGTATTTGTATGCTCAATAAATGCTCAAAACTCACTTTTTGTGGGAATGGGTTTTTAATGTGATCAAGTATATACAATCAAATTTTAACAAGATTTGTCATGCCGTTTCATAATTTTCTCATGTTGGTTCTTTTTATCACGACGCTATCGGTTGTAAATTTGTAAAAATATAATCGTTTTAGAACTTGTTATTCCCAATTTAAACCAAGGCAAGAAAAAATGAAAAGTTTTTGAAAAAAATTTGGGGTGTTTAGCGGTTCCAATAGAGTTTTGTGTAAGGCTTGTCATTAGGACTTTCAAAATTCAAGGTTTTAGCATCCCCCCCCCCCCCCCACACACACACTTAAATTACACATTGTCCTCAATGTGTCCCAAAAAAAAGTTTTTAGGTTGATTGAATGTGTAAAAGGTGTGTTAAAAACAAAATTTTTATGTTACTGGGCATCTGGACACGACCCCGTGTCGAATGAACACGGCCCCATGGTCAGATTGCCAGTAACGAGGACTTACAGAAGGTGGACACGGGGGCATGTCTGGTGAACACGACCCCGTGTTGGACAAAAGTCTGCAAAATTTTGACAAACAGCAGGTCTGGGCGATGGGCACGGGGGCTTGTCGGCTGAGCACGACCCCGTGTGGACAAACTGTAAACATGTAAAACAGGTTCCTGCCTTCGGCTTTGCTTTCCCGGCTTTAGTAGCACTAATGTTTAGTGCTCTAAGCCTCGTAAGTAGCTGTTTTACTAATAAATACCACACCAACAATAACAAACATCCTAATTTACCAAAGTTTCATCATCCACATCACAAGTTAAAAAGAAAAGAAATGCAGAAAATTAAAAAGTGTTAAGGGAAGTAAATTGTTCAACAAATGGCACGCAGGCCATGCAATTGTTCATGAGATAAAGGGGTTAACCTGTGAGACCTCCAACCGTGTGATGCTACCTCCAACTCCTCCTGCTCAATCCATGTCCTCGTCTTCATCATCATCATCCCCTCCGTGGCCCGCCATATACTCCCGGATGTTCCCAATGTCATCCTGCATGTCGGAGATATTTCTCTCTATCACTCCGACCCGGGCGTATGTGTTGCTGGCCATGTTGTAGGTGTTCCTGGTGCACATAAGATTTTCCTGCAATAAATCATGTAAGCTTTGAAAGTTAGGAAAACCACCTCCTTAAGAGGAGGATTAACCCGGATCACCATGGTGCTGGTAGTGGTACGGGGGAGGAGGACGGATGTGTGGAGCGTGTAGGACTAGAGCTTCTTGAGGGTTCCATGCATGCCCTTGAACTGTTTGAAAACTGACCATCCCGTTATCCGCTTTATAGATCAAGTTCATGGAGCGGCAAATGTGTCACGACCCCCGACCCCACCCTGGACGGAATCGGGAGCCGCGAGCAGCCAAGTGGTACCGGTGGTTATTTTGAAAAATAGTGCAGCGGAAATTTCGTCAGAACCGTGAGTTAGGAAAAATATCAGAGTTTAGAAAACACCGGATTTTTTTATTTATTAAATAGATGGGATAAACCTATGTTTTACAAAGGTAGCTTTAATAAGGGATAAACCCAATTACATAAAACAATATTTCTTAATTTGATTTAATTAATAAAATAAGCCACTTCTTGAAGCCTTTCAGTGCCTTATCCAACTCTAACTCCTGATCTACTGTAATTACCTGAAATGCGTTTTAAATATATTTGGTCAGCAGGAAATACTGGTGAATCATTCTTTTTACTAAAAATGACACATTGTTATAATTTACAGTATTAAGAGCTATTACAATGTTTATACATATCAACCATCTACCCACGGTATTTATCACTCGACCACCTATTGGCTATCTCGTTGTCCAATGGTGTCTGTGATTATGGCCATATCACCCCTTGGCTAACCCGTTGTCCAATGGTGACGGTTATCAAGTATTGTATACAAAACCCCACATACCGGCTGTAAATTGGTGACTACAAAGACTTAATCCCTGTAATTGTAACTTTGAAAACATTTAAGAATTTATAAAGCACTTTGATAAAAAGAGAATGACTCACATTGCAGGTTTAAACGGGCAGAGTTTAGCCTACTGATTAGCCTTGTAACCTAATTCAAATAATAACGTATACGAAAACTAGGTTAGTAACTGAATACAACTTTTACGATAAGCTCACGAGATTAAAACCCTCACGACAAATTATAAAGTGCAATACTTAAACATCTATCGGATTCGCAACGAATGACAGAGTCTAACCCGAGTTTGGGTGGCACTCAAACATCCTGTTGGATTCACGACTAATGACAAAGTATAGCAATTAAACATCCTGTCGGATAGTTTCAATCAATCGGATATTGAATCGTAGCAGCGATCGAGTTAATACTCGGTATTGTAGCAGCACCTCCCTAATGAAAATTATGATTTCTAACAGTATACTTTCGTTTTTGATTGATTTATCATGCACAGACGAACTGCTCATGACCCGCTCTATTTATAGCTGGAAATTGGGTCTCACGCGGCCCGCGTGAGCCTTAGCTCGATCCTTACGCGGCCCGTGTGGCAACCTAGTCTACGCGTAGGGTTGCTGGGTCATCAGTAGGTGCGCCACGTGGATGACACGTAGCCCCGGATGCTTATCCGGTCAACTCTCAAGTTGACGCGGCCCGCGTGATCTCCCGCCTTTTCTTTACGCGGCCCGCGAGAAGACCACAAATCTTGATTTCTTGATTTTTGATATGGATTGGGGTTTCAGGGGTCCGGGTTTTTACTTATGGATCAATTTGGGACATTTTTGAATATAATTATATCACAAAGAAAAAAGTAGTGAGAAAAGAGAATGGACCCACTTTGTAACTTTAGGGTTCAACTAGAAAGTCTCCTGGTAGAATATTGGGTATAACTTCTGAGCTATTTTTAAAAATATATAATGCACTTGTGTTAAGTATAGTACCCCTAATTCAAACTTATCCCTATGTCACGAGACAGAACCCCAATGAACTTAGTCAGGCAGAGTCTTGACATGCGTTATGGGGCTTAGATCAATCGGAAAGGGTTGCGGTGATCGGGAGTTAAAACACTTAAAACGGGGCATGGCTTTATTATTATTATGGGGAAAAATAAAATTTATAGATTTTTAGAGAAAGAAAGAAAGCTAGCGAGATCTAGAGAGAAGGCTGAGAAAGGAATGGTAAGCCAATGTTCTGAAAGAAATTCCTTATTTATAGGAATTTTCCGGGTTTCCTGGAAAATTCTTTTGTTTACACGTATCCGGACAACATACACGTATACTGGCAACACACTAATTCATGTTACACCTAATTTTGAAATTTCCATAAGTGGCATGCACATGCACACGTAGCATATTATCATTTGATTTTTTTCTTTTATTTTATTATATATAAATATCTTATTCCATACGTTTTAAGTGTATATTATTTTATTAATTTATATATTATAATTAATTTAACTGCTTTACTTATTTAGCGCTTATAACTTATAAAATATAACGTTTTATAAAACAATAAATATGTTTTTAGAATGAGAATATTGGTATCTACATTTTGAACCAAGTTTCATTAAAAACGGAGTAGGTTCAAATATAATATATTTTTATAATTTAATTATTAAACGGTCTCTAGGCCCGTCTAGGTACTTCATATTTCTAACAGTCAACTTACCCGTAATCTACCTGTCTAATAATATAAGTTTTTATATACTTTTATTTTATTTAGAAATGTCACCAATATACAGGCCAATTAACTAGTATAATATTTCAACCAACTATATATATAAAATAGTTTTTAAAACTATTTGGGTCGAATAGTTATATTTAACAATAAAACTAGTTACTAGTGGTTAATAAATTTAACCAACCTATAATTCTTATATGATAAAAATGGGAATGTTACATCCTCCCCACCTTGTTTTAAATCTCGTCCTCGAGATTTGGGCTACGATATTTCTTTTTAGACTTATGTCACGTCTTAGTCAATAAAAACAATATTAAGGCAGATGGTACAGAATGAATACGAGTTTTACAATAAATTGGACTCAATGGTTCAACTGAATTAGTTTCAGAAATCGATGTTAAACGAATGAAATGAAATGATATAATGACTAGGTTCAAGCCAAAAGAGATATATGATCAATAAACGTCTAAGTCGAATGTTTACAAGTTGTGAATGATTTTTTTTTAGAAACAACAGAAAACTTACTTTGATTGTTTAACTGAGGAAGACTCAGAATCAACAAGCTCAAATGAAATAGAAGCATGAAAATGATTTGTCAATTATCGAACTATGACATGAGAAAAATCAATGTGTTGACATTTATTGAATTGCAAGGATACACCGATATACAGTAGAGTTATTGTATCATTGTCTTAACACATAGTTGTATTAAGACCACTTTCAAGGATGAGTCAAGTGAAAGGTATATATAGATTAGCTCAAGCTACAAATTTATAGCGACGCAACATGGTGTCTTAGTACTCGAAATAATAATAATAATAATAACGGTGACCGAACGAGTTCACCGTGTTTTAAATCAAATGAAAGTTCAACGAAGTAAGTTCGAATGTTTGTTTCAAAGAATCTAGTAGGATTTTCGATTGAAAATGAAATAATTGAATAATATTTTTCGATTCAAAAGATCAAGAAATGCTCGATCGATGTTGTAGGAACTGTTAAGAGATACACTGAAATATGATATGAATTTGTGTATCATTATCTTAGCACACGATTGTGTTAAGATTGCTTGAATATGATAAACCAATAAAGCGGATTCAATATAAATAAATAATTAAATCCGTATATGATGTGTACAACGAGATTAGCGCAAGCTTCAATTTTTTTTTTTTGTGAAAACGTCACCACAAGGTGATCGTTATCAAAGAAACGATTCAATGAAGTCGAAGACCAAACAAGCATGTTATAGTTCAAAACAATTGAAGTGCTTGTTGGGATTATTTTAAATATGATGGCTTCAATTCATCATATGGGAATTTGAATTGAATATGTAATGCGAGCAAGTTCAAACAGTTGAACTTGGTTTAAACAAAACGAGTTTAAATAAGAAAGTTCGGACATGGTCACAACAAAAACCATGTATGCCAAAGAAAATTGAGCTTTTCAAGAAATTCTTTGACTCGATATCAAAGAGTCATCGTTTTGCAATAATGCGGTTCAAAATGCAAAATCCAGTATAGCGAAATGATATTTGAGTTTGAATAAAACAACAAATTGAAATGAAGCCCTCCAGTGGTCTTCATAAATCAAACGAACCACATGCGCAACAAACAGTGCATGTGTAACGTGTAGATTTACCAAGAAATGAAATAGATCAATATTCGCTACTATGAAAGAAATCCTCATGGTATGATGACTATTAGGGAAATAGAAATGCGAAAGTCAACTCATTATATGCAGAAATAAGAATTTCAACGAAAGAAATATAAGAACTTTATCTGGAATTTCGTGTGATAACCATTGTTAAGTGACATTACCAGGGAATGTCGAATAAAATGAAATAGGGGATTTGCAAAGGTATGTGACTCCTTTTGCAGTGATAATAATTATAACTCTGATCATACTGTGTACCGATGGTTGTGAAATCTTGTTCCAACGTACCTCAGCGAGATTCATGTCGTTTGTAGGATCATGTGGCAAAGTGCCGCTTTTTGATCAGTAGTTCTTCCACTGCTGGGATGAGCATTGTTGTTGTCGTGCCCAATCATATTTTCCAAAGGTCTTGCCTCGAAAGTCGTATGTGATATACTTCAACGTCTGTGGACGTATAATTTAAGTTTCATGTGTTTTCTTGTGCACTAGCACAACTTTACATGCTTCTTACTTACATTAATAGTCTATGGTAACGTATTTGGAAATTCTTATACTTTTGATGGCGTCCCAATTTAGAGGGTTCCCAGTGTTTATATTATCGCACGAGTTACGTGGTAGATAATCAAACGAAATAATGTTTGATATCAACATTATAGATATATGAAAGAGATTCCTGACAAAGAAATCTATATTTATTATTGACACATATGCGTGTGCTTTATTCCAAATTGTCAATCGTTATGACTTTTGAAATTTCTTATAGATATACATATCTATATAATCAAATATTTCACATGCTGTAATATACATACCTTTCATATGGTTAATGTAATTAAAAGATTCATATTTCCAAAAACAAGTCAGATATCAGGTCATGATACTATTTAGGGAAATCTTGTCACTTGCTGACATTTTATATACCTGCTTACCCAGTTCTAGCCGGAGAGGTAACCACAGTATATCCGGACAAACTGCAGAGTCTGCTACACCATACCCAGTCTTGTCGGAGAAGAAATTCAGACTTTCCCATAAATAGTATTTTTCTTAAATCATGATTTGGAAAGTGCATTATGACTTTCAACAAAGACTAAGCAAATTAATATTCACATGACGGATCATATTCTAGAACAAAGTAGTACAAATAAATAAGAAATAACAGTGGTCAAGTGTTATTGCTTATTTATTATATTTGCAATGTTCTAGTTATTATTTTTACGGCATATCAAAACCCATCATACAAGTATTTAGCTTATCTCGAAGCTTATACTATGGCATCTTTTCTTGAGTTCAAGTCTAAATGCTATCATGTGTGCGACCAGTTAATAGTAATTTCCTAACTCTTTTATATGAGCTTAGGTATTATTATCACAACACCTCTAGGCTCAAATCAGTGGCTCTGATACCACCTTCTGTCACGACCCCCGACCCCACCCTGGACGGAATCGGGAGCCGCGAGCAGCCAAGTGGTACCGGTGGTTATTTTGAAAAATAGTGCAGCGGAAATTTCGTCAGAACCGTGAGTTAGGAAAAATATAAGAGTTTAGAAAACACTGGATTTTTTTATTTATTAAATAGATGGGATAAACCCATGTTTTACAAAGGTAGCTTTAATAAGGGATAGACCCAATTACATAAAACAATATTTCTTAATTTGATTTAATTAATAAAATAAGCCACTTCTTGAAGCCTTTCAGTGCCGTATCCAACTCTAACTCCTGATCTACTGTAATTACCTGAAACGCGTTTTAAAAATATTTGGTCAGCAGGAAATACTGGTGAATCATTCTTTTTACTAAAAACGACACATTGTTATAATTTACAGTATTAAGAGCGATTACAATGTTTATACATATCAACCATCTACCCACGGTATTTATCACTCGACCACCTATTGGCTATCTCGTTGTCCAATGGTGTCTGTGATTATGGTCATATCACCCCTTGGCTAACCCGTTGTCCAATGGTCACGGTTATCAAGTATTGTATACAAAACCCCACATACCGGCTGTAAATTGGTGACTACAAAGACTTAATCCCTGTAATTATAACTTTGAAAACATTTAAGAATTTATAAAGCACTTTGATAAAAAGAGAATGACTCACATTGCAAGTTTAAACGGGCAGAGTTTAGCCTACTGATTAGCCTTGTAACCTAATTCAAATAGTACGAAAACTAGGTTAGTAACTGAATACAACTTTTATGATAAGCTCACGAGATTAAAACCCTCACGACGAATTATAAAGTGCAATACTTAAACATCTATCGGATTCGCAACGAATGACAGAGTCTACCCCGAGTTTGGGTGGCACTCAAACATCCTGTCGGATTCACGACTAATGACAAAGTATAGCATTTAAACATCCTGTCGGATTGTTTCAATCAATCGGATATTGAATCGTAGCAGCGATCGACTTAAAACTCGGTATTGTAGCAGCACCTCCCTAATGAAAATTATGATTTCTAACAGTATACTTTCGTTTTTGATTGATTTATCGTGCACAGACGAACTGCTCATGACCCGCTCTATTTATAGCTGGAAATTAGGTCTCACGCGGCCCGCGTGAGCCTTAGCCCGATCCTTATATGGCCCGCGTGGCCACCTAGTATACGCGTAGGGTTGCTGGGTCATCAGTAGGTGCGCCACGTGGATGACACGTAGCCCCGGATGCTTATCCGGTCAACTCTCAAGTTGACGCGGCCCGCGTGACCTCCCGCCTTTTCTTTACGCGGCCCGCGAGAAGACCACAAATCTTGATTTCTTGATTTTTGATATGGATTGGGGTTTCAGGGGTCCGGGTTTTCACTTATGGATCAATTTGGGACATTTTTGAATATAATTATATCACAAAGAAAAAAGTAGTGAGAAAAGAGAATGGACCCACTTTGTAACTTTGTAGATTCAACTAGAAAGTCTCCTGGTAGGATATTGAATATAACTTCTGAGCTATTTTTAAAAATATATAATGCACTTGTGTTAAGTATAGTACCCCTAATTCAAGCTTATCCCTATATCACGAGACAGAACCCCAATGAACTTAGTCAGGCAGAGCCTTGACATGTGTTATGGGGCTCAGATCAATCGGAAAGGGTAGCGGTGATCGGGAGTTAAAACACTTAAAACGGGGCATGGCTTTATTATTATTATGAGGAAAAATAAAATTTATAGATTTTTAGAGAAAGAAAAAAAGCTAGCGAGATCTAGAGAGAAGGCTGAGAAAGGAATGGTAAGCCAATGTTCCGAAAGAAATTCCCTATTTATAGGAATTTTCCGGGTTTCTTGGAAAATCCTTTTGTTTACACGTATCCTGACAACATACACGTATACTGGCAACACACTAATTCATGTTACACCTAATTTTGAAATTTCCATAAGTGGCATGCACATGTAGCATATTATCATTTGATTTTTTTCTTTTCTTTTCTTTTATTATATATAAATATCTTATTCCATACGTTTTAAGTGTTTATTATTTTATTAATTTATATATTATAATTAATTTAACTGCTTTACTTATTTAGCGCTTATAACTTATAAAATAAAACGTTTTATAAAACAATAAATATGTTTTTAGAACGAGAATATTTGTATCTACATTTTGAACCAAGTTTCATTAAAAACGGAGTAGGTTCAAATATAATATATTTTTATAATTTAATTATTAAACAGTCTCTAGGCCCATCTAGGTACTTCATATTTCTAACAGTCAACTTACCCGTAATCTACCTGTCTAATAATATAAGTTTTTATATACTTTTATTTTATTCCGAAAGGTCACCCATATACAGGCCAATTAACTAGCATAATATTTCAACCAACTATATATATAAAATAGTTTTTAAAACTATTTGGGTCGAATAGTTATATTTAACAAAAAAACTAGTTACTAGTGGTTAATAAATTTAACCAACCTATAATTCTTATATGATAAAAATGGGAATGTTACAAAATGACCATGTCTACTTTTCCCGCCACGGTCCCTTTTGAAAGGACCTCGGCATCCTAGCAACAAAGTGTTTGAAAAGGCGGTAAATCCACCCTCCAAAGAAGATAGGAGTCGGGGGAGTAGCAAGTTAGTTCAAGTGCATGTTATGGAGTAGCATGTATGGAACATCAAGGTTGGTACGGTTGTGGATGTAATGGAGGACTAGCAGATCCCGTAACCCTACAACACCGCTGCTGTCGTGCCTTTGGCTAAGAGAGTAGGTGAGGACCTTGTGGATGTAGCGGTAAAGAGGGTCTCTCAACTGTGTGCTCTTAGTTCGGCTCGGGTTATAGTTGCCCTCCCTGATTTGAGCCCAAGCAGCTTGGCGTTGATTTTCTGGAATCTCTCGGAGACCGCCGGTGTTCTCTTCATCTCCAGCATCCTCTTCCGAGTACAACCCAACTATTGCCCCAAATTGTGCGATTGAGATCGAGTACACGGTCCCTCCACAACGGAACTCTACCCCATCATTATCAAACGGATCCGCTCTTGTCTTGAAGAAGAACGTGCTGTAAAATTCCATGTTGTATTCATGCACGGAATGAAGCCGAGTGCAAAGGGCAGCTCGTAGTGGGTCGGTGACAATGTTGTTGAAGCTGTTTATTTGGTTCACTGCTTCAAGAGTGTCCATGCACACTTGTCAGGGATTTTCCTCGGGCCTAGTCCTTAACACATCATACCGCGCTTGAGCAGCCAACTCACTTGCGTTGAATCGGGTAAATTTCTTGGTCATCTGAAAGAAAACACCAAACAATTAGCATGAAACAGTGAAATTTTCGAAGAAAACTGAAAACAGTTGGCTGAACACGACCCCGTGTTCAGCGGACACGCCCCATGTTCGGCTGAAATTAGCTGGACACTCCCCCGTGCTCGCTGAGCACGACCCCGTGTCTAGACTTCTGTTTCCCAAAATTCCTATTTTTCGACCTGTTCTGAAAACTTGAAAATTTTTGGTCCACTAGGGGCGGTTTTCCCCGAAAATGAAACCCCAAGTGTCGTTTTACCCAAAACAAACCGTTTACCCCTTCAATTTTTATCTTTTTCGGTTCAAAAATAAGGGTTTGGGGTTTTTGTGAGAAATCGGGCAAATCTACAAACAATACAAGTTGATTTACTTCCTATCACATGTATCTATACTAATGCTAACAGATTTATGCAAAAATTTAAGGTTCGATCCGGTTTAAGTTGAAGAACCCTAGATTTTGCCCAAATCTTGATGTTAAACTACATGCAAGTACTTAATCTAACTAATTAGGGTGTTAGAATCATACCTTAACGTTGTTAGAACTCGGGGGAACGTAGAAATCTGGGGAAATTTTCGCCGGAACCAGAGAGTTTTTGGGGAAACGGGGCGTGTGGAATGAAGAAACTGAATGAAAATGGGGTTTTATCCCAACTGTTGCGCGGACACGGCCCCGTGGGCGGGCAAAATTAAAATTTTTTTAAGTGCTCATGTGAGTGTCCTGTTTACCGAAACTTGGTTTTAGAAATCTTACCGATTTAGATGTTTCCCGATGTTCGTAACTTACATGGTATGATGTTGATGCTTGAACCTTCGTTTCATTCTTCAATCGTTTGAAGCAAGATTTCTTCCTCCTCATCCTCAATAAATTCTTGATAGAGCTTCAGCCGTTGGCCATTGACTGGAATTCCATTTCGAGATTTAATTTCGACTGCACCGTGTGGGAAAATATGGGTGATGGAAAAAGGTCCTGACCACCTAGACTTTAATTTACTAGGAAATAACCGAAGTCGTGAATTAAACAATAGAACTTGATCTCCTACCCGAAATTCATTAGGTTTAATGTGTTTATCATGCAAATTTTTCATTCTTTCCTTATAAATTTCGGAGTTAAAGTATGCATAATTCCTTAATTCGTCTAATTCATTTAATTGGCAAAATCGATTCTTACCGGCAATTTCTAAGTCTAAATTTACGTTTTTAATTGCCCAGTAGGCCTTATGTGCTATTTCTACTGGCAAATGACAACTTTTTCCGTAGACAAGCTTATATGGGGTTGTACATATTGTTGTTTTGTACGCTGTTCGAAAAGCCCATAAAGCATCGTCTAATTTATCGGCCTATTCTTTTTTATTTAACCCTATAGTTTTTTCAAGTATTCTTTTTAAACCTCTATTAGTCACTTCGGCTTGTCCGTTTGTTTGAGGGTGATACGCTGTTGAGACCCGGTGATAGACCCCATACCTTGTTAAAAAAAATTCGAGTTGATGGTTACAAAAATGGGTACCTCTATCACTTATTAATGCTTTTGGTGTTTCAAAACGAGAAAATAATCTTTTCAGAAATCTTACCACGACTCTTCCATCGTTTGTTGGAAGTGCCTTGGCCTCGGCCCATTTACAAGTAATCTACCGCCACAAGTATATATTTGTTTCCTTTTGACGGTGGGAAATGTCCCATAAAGTCGAGTCCCCACACATCAAAAATTTCACAAACAAGTATGCCATTTTGTGGCATTTCGTTTTTTGAAGAAATATTACCTGATCTTTGGCAAGCATCACATGTCTTGACAAGAATTTGGGCGTCTTTGTAAATGGTTGGCCAATAAAATCCTGAATCAAATACCTTTCGTGCGGTACTAGCGGCACCATGATGTCCTCCGTATGGACCCTCATGACAATGGCGGAGAATTCTTCTTGCTTCACTACCATGTACGCATCGGCGGATGAGTTGATCGACACAAATTTTGAAAAGATAAGGATCTTCCTAAAAATAATGCTTTACATCGGCAAAGAATTTCTTTCTTTGATGATGTGGCCATCCTTTTACGACTATTCCGCTAGCTAGGTAGTTAGCATAGTCGGCGTACCATGGTTCTTCTCGGTATTCCACCATTTCTAGGGACCCCGTTGGGAATTTTTCATTGATTTGCTCGTCCCTGGTTGCCTCCAAAGCTGGGTCTTCCAAGCGCGAAAGATGATCTGCTGTGGTGTTTTCTGCTCCTCTTTTGTCTTTTATTTCAATGTCAAACTCTTGGAGGAGTAGAATCCACTGAATCAAACATGGTTTAGCATCCTGTTTCTTGAAGAGATATCAAATGGCTGCATGATCTGTATAGACTATCGTTTTAGAAAGAACAAGATAAGAACGAAATTTATTAAAAGCAAATACCACAGCTAGTAATTCCTTTTCTGTTGTTGTGTAATTTTCTTGTGCATCGTTAAGTGTTTTACTAGCATAATAAATTGGGTGAAAATGTTTATCTTTTCTTTGTCCCAAGACGGCTCCAACCGCAAAGTCACTTGCATCACATATGATTTCGAAGGGTAATTTCCAATTAGGTGCTATCATGATAGGTGCATTGACTAGCATTTCTTTTAGTGTTAGAAATGCTTGATTGCAATCCTTGTCAAAGATGAACGGAGCATCTTTTTCAAGTAGTTTTGTTAGAGGCCTTGAGATTTTAGAAAAGTCTTTGATAAATCGTCTATAAAATCCGGCATGCCCTAGGAAACTTCTGATAGCTCTAACGGAGGATGGGGGTGGTAATCGAGAAATAGTGTCTATTTTTGCTCGATCAACCTCCATTCCTTCGCTTGAGATTTTGTGACCGAGTACTATTCCCTCTGTTACCATGAAATGACATTTTTCCCAGTTAAGGGCGAGGTTAGTTTCCTCACATCGGGATTACATTCGTTCAAGGTTATCGAGGCATTGGTCGTATGAATCTCCAAAGATAGAAAAGTCATCCATGAAGACTTCCATTGTCTTTTCTATCATGTCATGGAAGATGGCCACCATGCAACGTTGGAAGGTTGCGGGGGCATTACATAGACTAAAACGCATGCGTCGATAAGCAAAAGTTTCATAGGGACATGTAAATGTTGTCTTTTCTTGGTCTTCGGGTGCTATCGGTATTTGAAAGTAACCTGAAAAACCATCTAAGAAACAATAAAATTTGTGACCGGATAATCTTTCTAACATTTAATCAATAAAAGGCAAAGGAAAGTGATCTTTCCGTGTTGTTTCATTTAATCGACGATAATCTATACATACCCTCCATCCTGTGACGGTTCTCATTGGTATAATTCATTTTTCTCATTAGTTATTACCGTCATACCTCCTTTCTTTGGAACTACTTGGACGGGACTTACCCAAGGACTATCGGAAATTAGGTAAATAAGTCCGGCGTCAAGTAATTTGATGACTTCGTTTTTAACCACTTCTTAGACATTTGGATTTACTCTACGTTGTGGTTGTATTACTGATTTATAGTCATCATTCACTAATTTTGTGCGTACACATGGAAGGACTTATTCCTTTAATATCTACAAGCTTCCAAGCGATCGCGTTTTTGTGTTTTTTCAAAAGTGTAACTAATTTTTCTTTTTCTAAACTAGTTAATTTTGACGAAATAATTACAGGTGATTTACCATCTTTGTCTAGAAAAGCATATTCCAAACCTTTTGGAAGTTCTTTGAGCTCAAGAGGTGGGTCTTTAGGAGACTCCTTATTTGGTTGCTCATTTTGATCAAGAACCACAAAGGTTTGTTCTATGGCGACCTCTTCTTCAACAAAGTGGTCAATTTCTTCTCTTGTATCGGGTGGTTCATCTTCATCTTCAATTAGGGGGTCATTATTGCCGAATGGATATTTCATTGAACGCTCGAGATCGACACTCTTTTTAAATGCCCCTAATTGAATAGATAGATTGTTGTACTTCCGATTTTTCAAAGCTTCGTGGGTTTTTACAAAATGTCGTCCCAACACTAGAGGAGCGTCATCAAGGATGACAAAGTCGGTTGGGACTACCATTTGATTGGTTTGGACCAAGACATCCTCAACTACCCCTATTGATTTTATTACCTTCCGATTAGATAGAAAAATGGGTATTTGAAGTGGAGAAAAATCACTAATACTTAATTTTTTGAAAATGTAGTTTGGCATTATATTAACGCTAAGATCTTTATCAACCGTGATATTACTAATAAAGAAATTTTGAAAAAAAAACATGGAACCGGTGTAATGTTAATTTCAAATGGATCTTCTTTTATTAGCGCAGTTTGATCATTTGTTAACTTAATGCTTACCGTTTCGTCAATTTTAGTGTTAGTGTTTAACTCTTTTAAAAATTTAGCATGAGTGGGTACTAAACAATGATTTTCGAAAGAAGGTGACAAGAGATTAATTTCTTCAAAATTAGACTCTTCTTGAATTTTAACGTTGTTTAACTCATGTGTCCGCTTTTCACTTACTTGTTCTACCATTTTTACATTTTCAACTATCTCTTCTTTATTACGAGTTAATTCTTCCCTTGCGCGGGACTCCTCTTCCCTTGCGCGAGATTCTTTTATGCATCATTCGATAGTTTTAATGTGTTCTATTATCTTATCGGCTATGTGGGTGATAGAGTAAGGATCTAGATCCTCAAAGCTTGAATCCGGATGTTCTATCCTTTGTTCTTCATAATACTCATATGAAGTAGATGGTTCATACCATTGTTCCTCATTGTAAGTATATGATGGATAAGGGTCGTAATTTTGTTCTTCATAATACTCATATGAGGTGGGTTGTTCACGCCATGGTTCCTCATAATAAGCATATGAAGGTGGAGGCTCATATCTTGGTTTCTCAAAGTATGAGTACGAAGGCTCATACCTTGGTTCATCAAAATATGAGTATGAGGGAGAAGGGTCATACCTTGGGTCTTCACAGGTTGTGTATGAAGTTGACGACTCGTACATGGGCTCCTCATAGTAGGTGTATGAAGTGGATGGTTCAAAGAGGTCAAAATATTATACCGAGTGAGGGTTACCGCAAATGGTGCAATATTCTTTCCTATAGTCACCCTCCTCATAGGTGTAGTTGTAATCTCCTGAGTATTAATCCATATGAATCACTCAGCAGATCACAACAGAGTCTCAAGACCAGAAAACAAAAATGAAAATGGAAACAGAGGCTGGACACGGCCCCGTGTTCAGTGGACACAGCCCGTGTTCAGGTTCTGTATCTGGGCGTTTTAATAAAAGTAATTGGTTTTGTGCAGCACGGGGGCGTGTTCAGTGAGCACGACCCCTTGTTCAGACTCTGTATCTGGGAGTTTTAAAAAAAATGTGCAGCACGGCCCCGTGTTCAGCGAACATGGCCCCGTGTCCAGTCTACTGTAAATGCAAAAATTAACTAAAATGCAGAAAATGTGCGCGCGTTTTAAAAAGGTTTTGGAAAACTGATTAGGCCGTCGATTTTAAGCTTTCTTAAAATACTTGTGTCCCCGGCAACGGGGCCAAAAACTTGATGCGTGTCGTGTGTTATAAGTTTTTATGTATATTTTTAGCCCTTTTTAACACTTTAGTCAAGTTTTAAATTTACAAAACACGATATTTTACTAACACTAAACACACATATGGGCAAGTGCACCCATCGTGAGCGTAGTATAGCGTTGGTAAGGTACCGAGGTCGTCCAAGGACACAAGAGCTTTTAGTACCGGTTTATTCTCAACGTCTAATCAAATCAAAATTTTAGAAAAAGGTTAAAACATGAAAATGAAAACTAAAAATGCTGAAAGTAAAAATAAAATAAAACAGATAGACAAGATGAATCACTTGGATCCGACTCGCCTTTAGTGTAACCTTTGATGTTTTCCGCACTTTTGCACTTTTTAAAAAATTATCTTAGTTATAGTAGTAGGCCCCTCTTTTGAAGGTGACGTTACCCTCAACCCAGTAGTTTGAGTCAGCAAGGATACAATCCTAAAGGGTTGGATAATTGAAAGATAATTAATTAAGTTAATAATGCGTAATGTGGTAGGCCCCTCTTTTGAAGGTGACGTTACCCTCGGCTAAGTGGTTTGAGTTAGCAGGGATACAATCCCAAGTAGCCGGGTTAATGCATTAATAGTAGTTTACATATGAGGGGATCAAGCAATTCGCACCCCCGCCATCCAATACCAGTGGGTATTGAAGGAGGTCCTACTAAGCTTGACCCAGGTCCTTGCAGGATCTATACATTGAACAAGGCAATAACATTACCAAACCATTCCCTTAACCCCCGACCAGGTAGCCAACATATCTCTATATAGACCGTAGAGATATAAATGGTGTAAATCTTTTATTTTATATAGACAATAAAATAATGCGAAGACACCACGGACAAATGATAAGGAAGTTTCACCTTCAACATAAGAAACTAGTTATTAAAGTCATTAATACAAAACCAAATAAAAAGTGCAAAAAGATTAAAAAACAAAAGTATTACACTAAATGCCTGTCTTCACCAAGTGATGTAAGAGACTTAGGCAAACATGGCCTTTGATTGTCAAGAACTCTTACTATCAATCTTGGATCCCGAGACTACTACACACACTCTATGATGGATGATGGATGGTGGTGGTGGTGGATGTGAGTTGTGATGGTGGTGGAGGGTGGGTGAAGTGTGAGAGAGGTGGTTTGCCAAGAGATGCCTTTGAAGTGAACCAAGCACCTCTATTTATAGCCTGCACAGAAGCCCGGACACGACCCCGTGTCCACTGGGCACGACCCGTGTCCATCCACTTTCTCTTTCTTCATTAATTGCAGTTTGTCTGCATTAGTTGACCACGCCCCCGTGTCCGCTGGGCACGACCCTGTGTATAGAAGCGTATCTGTACTATCAAGATTTGATTGGATTCTGCGAATCTTAGCGTTGACCACGACCCCGTGTCCGCTCGGCACGCCCCCGTGTTGGGAAATAGAAGCTTCTACAACTTTGTCTTTTCTGCAGACACTTGGGCACGCCCCCGTGTCCGGTGGGCACGGGGCGTGTTTAGCCTTCTGATGTCTTTTTTTTGCTTGGGAAGATGTTGTCGAGGGGTCGGGCATGCCACGTTTATTCCTTTTTTGTATTATTGTTAGATTTGGCTGCATTTTTGCTTCTTTTGTTCATTTAAGCTCATTTAACCCTTAAAATACCAAAGGAAGACAAAAGCACACTTTTTCCAACATTAGTACTAAAAAAGGGTTAGTTTTATGCCTCATTTGATGTAATTTATATGTTGCATTTTACACACATCAGTGGGACAATCATTGGGTATTCCTGAGAGGAATAAGTCACTTGGGTAAAACTGGGATGTTGGATAATACACTCACTCCTATCACCATTAAGTCCCATCTTGTTTGTTACCTGAGAGGTAACGGGGTATTAGTTGGTAGCGCTATCTAGGTTTGGCACCCTCACCCCGTACCTGAGAGGACGGGTGTGAACTAATGACCCAGTCATGCCCAATGCTTTGATAGGGGCATTGGGGAAAGGGCAAAATAATCTGGAGCCATCTTGTACGACATCGGTTTATTATCAACAATATAATCAATGAACTGTACTAATCACTTGGTAACTAACGTTTTCGTAAAACTATGAACTCACCAGCGTCGTTTGATACACTTGTTGCATGCTCGCAGGTCGTTAGGTACTTTGGACAAGGAACTTGCTATCTGGATGGCTGGAGTGGTCATGGGTCGCACTGCTTGGATATGCATGACTTGTTTTCTGATTTCATTATATATTGGGTTTTGAAACGTTTAAACCATGTTTTATTAATCGCTTCCGCTAAACATGTCGAATTTGGATTATGTTATGAATGCTTTACCTTAATAAATGGAAACTTTATTTCAATCTTGACATTAGTTCAATGTGATTGGTGGCTAGATCCTGGTACGTCACACGCCTAGCGGGGTCACCGCATGTGGTATTTTGAGGGTGTGACAAATAATCACTTACCAATAACTCATGTGCGGTGTCTTGGTCACGTACTATGTATATTCTCCTCTTGGGGTTCTAAGGAGCACCATTCGTCTTCCATTACAGTTTAAACCGCCTTTTGAACCGCTGAAATTATGAGTGTCGGTCCCTCGTCATCTGAAGAGAAGAAAGATAAATCGTCAAGCTCAGATGATAATGAAGAAGATGAAGGTGAAGAATTTGAGCCTTCTATTTTTAAAAATTTTGTTAAAAATAGAAGATAATAGTTAGTTGGGAAGAGATAAATGGATGATTGAGTGTGTGATTTTCAAAAATGGTGTGAAATATGTTAGTATATATAGGTTTAAAAAAAGTTTTTTCTAGCGATCAAACTAGCCTATTGTCAAACTAGCCGTTGAACAACTAAGGACATTTGTTTGCTTGGTTTGTGTTTGATCGCTTGAGCTAATTGTAGTTGCCTAAAGGGGTTGCTTGGGACAAGCAACGGTTAAGTATGGAGGTGTGACGGGTGGTCCGTAGGACAACCCTTAAATAATATAAAAAGATACACATCTCATGCTTAATTCGGTTAATTGTTGGAATTTGGTAACTACGGTATGTTTGGCGTTCCAGGTGCATAGTGGAGGAATATCTCTCGCCATGGAGGAATATCTCTCGCCACGTCGACTTTTTAATCTTCATGGGAATAATATTTTTTGGCATGACAATCTTCATGGGAAGAACCCCGTTTGAGCTGATTGGTTGGAGGGCTAAGACAAGTTGACGTGGAACGTGGAGGGCTAACACAAGTCGACGTGGAACTTGGTTATTGGTAACTACGGTATTCACATGGGTTTTGGCATGACAATCTTCAGGGGAAGAACCTCGTTTTCCCAAGGAAATGTCAGTTTAATAATATTTTTTTATCAAAATTCTAACAGTTTGACAAACGATAATATAAAAAAAATATCAAATTTTTGTTATAAAACAATGGTATATTAGCAACCAATATACACGATAAACATGAGAACACAGACCATGTATAGAAAGAAATATGGAGAATGAGATAATTCTTATAATATGAGTATTGAGTGCATGTGATTATCGGCCCAATCAGAAAACATGGCCCAATCAGAGAATTCACGTGATATTTCTTAGTTCAATACAAAAGGTGATTTACGAGGTGCATCTTAGCAGGTTGTTTAGTATTGGGTCAGATTGTTTGGAATTGGATCAGATTGCTTGAATCATCCAGATCGTTTGAACATTGTGATTTAGTAAAACTGTTCACTGAAACATGGAAGAAGAGTTTTACAACGCGTTTGCTACTACTCCAGTTGCTCCAGTTACAGTTGCTGAAACTCTTGAAATCGAAAATGAAATAGGAACCTTTCAAAAGCCTCTGAAGCTTATGTACATTGAGGATTTTAAAGGGTGGCAAAATCGTTTTGAAAACTGGGTGCAAGCTTATAAGTTTGATTCATGGGTTTCGTTAGACAAAGATTACGTTAAACCGACAGATGACCGTGGAAATGAAAAACCTTTAAGTGAATATTCAGCGAATGAGAAGTTAAAATACACCAGTGAAAAAATGATGATTAGCATTCTCCAACAAGCGGTAAAAGAAGATATTTTTGTCTTGCTTCAACATGAGGAAACTGCTAGATCAATTTGGTTAGCGTTGATTCAAAAGTTTAAGGGAAGTGTTGATATTATAAAAAATAAACGTGCATCACTAAAGAAATATTTTGATATGTTTACAGCTTGGAAAGGTAAAACGACTAAGAAGACTATCGATAGATATTGTCATCTTGTCCAGGAAATGAAAAGATTGGACATCAAAAAGGAAGATGATGAATGGGTTGATAAGCTTTCTGATGCGTTACCACAAGATAAATGGGGAACATATCTGTTGATTTTAAAACATATGAGAAAATCTGAAAGCATGAATTTGTGTAAGTTCATTCAGAAGCTTGAAGAACATGAATTAGATGTTCAGAAAACTGCTATCATGAATAATCCAAGTGCTCAACAAGATGATAGGCTATACTATAGAGGAAGCAAATTTGAGACTACTCCGAGTTCGAACATTCAGACTACTTTTAGTGCTGATGGTACTTCCGGAACAAATTTTAGCACTACAACTCAGAGTGGTGGATATTCGTCATCGTATTCAAGTTTTGATCCGAATTTCTCAACACCAAGTTCTCAACGACAAAGTTCAACAAATCTGCAATGCAATGTGACATTAAACATACAAAATGGTCAAAATCTCTCTCCAGATATGGCTAAGCAACACATGGCATCACTTGTTACTGTGTTAGAGTCTTATGAAAGCCTAGTTTCTGGAAGAATTGGAAATCTGATGCTGACTAAGGAGGATTATGATCAGATTGATTCTGAGGAACTTGAGTTGATGGACATCAAGTAGTGTTTAGCTAGTGTTTTGAGAAAATCAGAAAAATTAATACAAATCACCGGTAGAGATGATTTTCGTGATGCGGCTACATCTCAGCTAGGATTTGATAAATCGAAGGTTACTTGTTTTCGTTGCAGAGAAAAAGGGCATTTTAAACGAGAGTGCACAAACAGAGAAGCAACCGGAAGACAAGATCCGTTTGGAAACAACAATTATCATCGAAAAGCAATTTATCATCAGGTTGCTCAACAACCGTCATCATCCCGTGTTATTGAAGAAGGAAAGAAGAAAGCTTATCTAGTTAATCAAGATGATGAAAGACTGCCAGAGGGTTTTAGCTGGGACAAATACATCCCGGGTGATACAGAAAAATCACCATTTGTTGCTCGAATCCTTGAAGACTTAACCTCAGGAGAAGAGTCAATCAAATCTAAGCCAAAAAGAAAGAAGATTTTCAAATCATCAGAAAGTGATGAAGACACCGATGATGAGGAAGAGTATATTAATACAGCTCGAAAAAATTTGGACTCATTTAGTTTTAATTTGTTTTTTGCAGATAAAATCAAGATGTTGAAAGAGAAAAGGGCTGCTCGACTGAAGAGAGAAGTGGAAGAATTGGAAGCAAGAAGGTTTGGTGAAGAAAAGGCAAAAATGGAAGCTGAAAAAGAAAAAAAGTTGAAGAAAAATTGACAGGGAGGGTTGAGGTTGAAGAAAGTGAAGTGATGATAGAAGTTGAAACAGAACCAAATGTGATTGAAAAGGTGGTGGAGAAAATAGTCGAAGTTGAAAAAATAATTGAGGTTGAGAAAGTAGTTGAAAAAATTGTCGAAGTTGAGAAAGTCGTCGAAGTTGAAAAGATTGTTGAGATCACAAAACCTTGTCTAAAATGTTTGGAACCCTGCAAACATTGTGAAGAGAAAGATAAGAAGTATAGTGAACTAGACGAGTTGAAGGAAAAACTGTTGTTCGATGTTAAGTATATAAAAGAATCGTATGATGTGCTGAACAGAACAGTTGATAGTTTGAACAAGAAAAACTTAGAAGTAGAAGCTGCCTCAACGATGATGAGTTCAACATTAATGACTAAGCAGAAGGTCATAAATAGCTATATTGAAGAGTGTGCTAAGCTGAAGCAGGATTTGGAAACCGAAAAGATTGAAAATGAAAGAATCAGACGACTATTGCTGAGTTATTCATCCTGTGATTATTTGATTGATAGAGTTTATCCTACTGTTGCAGGTCTTGAAGCTTTTCAAGATAAAAAGACGGAAGTTACGGATGCTGGTAAGAAACATAGTGTCAAGTATAACAAGTGTCTGCCTCCGATCTGGGAAAGTTATTCTCCTAGAAAACCAAATGAGGAACTGTTAAAAAAGGCAGTCAATATAAAGTTAAAGTCTGAAACAACTGGTGAGTTACCAGACAACATTGACGTCACATTCACAGCGTCTGACACTGATCATGAGTCTGAGTTATTAAAGAAAGTGGTCGATCAGGTGTTGGATATGGATGAAGAGTTAACATCGGAGTCTAAATCTGAAACGTCGAGTTCATCAGACAACAATCCGAGTTCACCGGTTAAAAGGGTTTACAATAAAGAATTTCTGATGTCGAAAAATAATTTGAATGACGAAACATTCAAATTAGCATATACTTTGAATGATTCTGCCAAATTATTTTCTGATGAGGAATTTCCAATAAGAAGTGTTAAAACTGAACAAATCAAACAGGTTTTCAAATTAACAGAAATTAATATTTCTGAAATAAAAGATGTAAATCTTACTGAAAAACCTAAAAAATACACTTCAAGGGTTCAACAAAGATTGAACAAGAAAAAAAGGTTAAAGTTCTGGTTCTGGTTTTCAAAAGAAACCCAACCATAACAGTAATTTCAAAAAGAAAGGTTTAGGTTTTATTCCTCCTGAAAATTATAAAAATGAGAAAAATTATAAACCAAAAACTAAATTTGTTTCAGGTACAAGTTCAGAAGAAGAAAAGGAGAAACTGTTCAGAGAACAGTCAAACAAAGAGTTTCTCGCAGAAAAGAATAAGAATGTTTTGAAAAATTCTGCACCAAGAGTTGACAGAAGAACATGTTTTAAATGTCAAGAAGTTGAACACATTGCTTGGAATTGCCCAAAGTCCATCAACACAAAACAGGGAGTTTCTTCTAACTCTAAAATGAAGAAAAAATGTATTGATAAAAAAGAACAACCAAATGAAAATTTTAAAGAGTTCAAAAATTCGGCTTTCAAAGTTGATGAAAGTTCGAAACGTTTTTACAAAAGAAGAGTCGATTTGAACAAACAAAAATGGGTTGTTAAATCTGAAACTAGTTTTAACAATGAATCCGGCTCGTCAAAGTCAGAGGAGTCATCTGTTTTATCAAGTAATGAGAATTCCGTTCCAGAAATGAACGATGAAAACTTTCCACCATTGACAAAAGAAAACTTGAAGTTAAAAGTTGGAAAGATTGAGATTTCGAATCAATTCTATGCTGAGAAGAATGAATTTGATGTCGAAAAAGCATTTAATGGAAAAGTGAAACATATCTTTTGGAAGATGGTCGATGGGAAGGTGAAAGGAGCAAAAGAATTTTATAAATAAAAAAGATGGTGGATTGAAGATGAATCACAATCACCCAAGACTGGTCAGGCTTGGGTGACAGCATTCTCTACTTAAAATCCTGACTTGCCGGAGCTCCCAAGTTGGTAATCGTGGAACAGGAATCGGCATCATTCTTGAAAATGTTTTTGTGAAAAATCTGCAAATGTTAGATTTTACAAGTGGTTGAGAAAGCAATGTGATGAAACCCCAACAAAACTAATTTTCCGGAAAAACCATTTTGATTAAAACAAACTTAAGTGTTTTGAAATCTTAATGGGAAAATAGTTTGTTGTCAGGGGGAGTTCTGATTGTTTATGCCAAGTGGATGGCGAATTGAAGCAAATCACATCAGTTTGTCACTTTACTTTGTACAATTTATTGCGTTTATTTTTCAAATTTTCCAATGAAGCTCGGTAGGTTAGAAATTAGGGTTTTAGAGGAGTTGGACCAGTTCATGCGAACTGGCAGAACCAATTCGTACGAAATGGCCAAGTGACCATTTCACACGAATTGGGCATGTCCATTCCATGCGAAATGGTCTCCTCATGTCCATTCCATGCGAAATGGCCTCCCCTATATATAGCTGAGCTTGGTCATTCATTTGTAAAAGTTGTGATTCCAGAGTCGAGGTGCTGCTGAAGTGTCGTATGATCTATAAAGCTTTCAAATCAATAATGAAGACAGTTAAAGTGAATCTGTGTGTGAATCAAGTCCGAATCACTGAATTCCGCCTTTGGTTTGGATTAGAACTCTTCTGATCGACTCGTATAGGTCGAATCTCGATCCTACAATATTGGTTGAGTTATTGACAAGTTTTTAATAAAGTGGAACAAGTGTTTAACAAAGAAATTTTAAGAAAACCTATTCCGCCCCTCTAGTTTTCTACAACGTCAAAAGGTGTCGAAGTTTTGTAGTAGTTAAAACAACAAATACATTAACCATAAAAGATGACAAAGTGATGTCAACATTTAAATGTCTCACCTGAGATATAGCTTGAGGATCATAATTAAACTTTTAAACTTATCTCCCCTTGGGATGTTCTTCGACATAGCTCATAATGGGCAGTAGTATACAAATTGAATCAACAAACGAGCAGTTCATAAAGTAAGATGGCATAGATGCCTGATGTGTTCAAAGCGGTCTAATTAAACTAACTAATTTTAACCCTAAAATAGACACTCTAAGTTTTAAATTTATAAAAATAGACTCTCTAAAACCTAGACCACACAACCGCCAAGTGTACCGGTCAATGCGGTATAGCCTAAGTAAGTCCGGGTATCGAACCCACGAGACTCTCTAATTACGTTCATTAGACTTAAAAACTAACTACTAGACTGACTCGACTTATTTGTTTTGTTATTTGGGAGGGTTTTCTAATATCCTAAAATTGCAATTAAATAAAGATTAACAAATTTAACCGAGCTAGAACGCAACTTGGAACTTGTATTTAACTCAGATGATGATAAAGGACTACCTAGGTTGGAATCCCATGTGTTGTCAGTTATCTTTCTACTGGACATGAATTGTTATGGAACCGAGATCGTAAAGTACTAAACCAATCCAAAACCGAACAGGACCCTCGACCCTCCTCGAGAAGACATCTATGAAACTCTAGTAGGCTGTTATTTTACCGGTTGGTTTAGACTCCCTCACGGTTATCTAACTATTCTAATAAAGTACCCTTATAAGACAAGGGTAACTTGGAAATATGATTCAACTCGATAAGCAAAAATCGGAAAGGCAACTAAGTTGGACTCCTCACAAAGCAACTAAACCTAGCAATTTACCAACCTAGACACACCGACAATTTCACACTTCACGGTTATTAACATTAGTAGAACACCTGAACCTACTCGTATCACGGATATCACTTCTATGGTATATTGGCCAATTAACCACAAAATAATCAATAACACACAGTTAATGATCTAACATGAACCTATTATATGAACGACATTCAACAAGGAACATGTGAAGCAATAAACATGAATCAAACAAGTTTAGACACGCATACACATCGAATCATATCAAACAAGTCTTTACTCTTAAAGAAAATCCATAGATAAGTTCATAATTTGGATAAAAATAGCAACTTTAACACATGTTCATCATTAACCTAGGAAGTTCATAAAGTTTTAGCCTAACATATTTAAGAAATCAAGAACAAGATTCATCATAGAGTAGCAAAACATAATCAAAGCAATAAATACGAGAACAAGTAAACCCGAATTCTTAACACGCGAGCCAACACGATCCCAAGTCTTCATAACTTCAACCGATGCTTTGTCTTGCTTGATTATGCTCCAAAAGATCTCCAATTTTCGTCTAAAATCTCTCAATTCGTCTAGGGTTGTCAAGGGATTGATTAGGGTTAATTATGGTCTTAAATAGGGCTAAGTTATGGACTTTTACGTGTTGATCAGGGCTTCACGACATGCCGTGCAGGCTTCTATTAATCGCTGGTCCCGCGACACGACCAGCTTGCGAACTGATCAAATCGTTTTCATCATAATTTTCGTTTCAACTCCGTTTTCCTCACCGTTTTTGCCTATGGGTTCGCAATTCAATTCTTTATCATCTTTCCAACTTAAATATCCATTTCCATTCCAGGAGAATCCTTCACTAAGCCCAAACCTTCTCCTGTGTGCTCGTTTCTTTAACATTTTAGCTTGTTTTCACTTCCGCGTGTCGGAAAGAAGAAACAAATAGTATAGGGACTAATGTGTAATATGGTGGTCTATATAAACCCCATCTTTATGTAACCCTAATCTAGTACAATACAATCTCAATACAATTCAAACCCCAATTACTGTGTTTGTTCTCTATACTAGACAACATGGTATCAGAGCAGAGTTTCTGATCCGTGAAACAATTTGTTCATCATCTCCAAATCAATCTCAGCAAAACTCAAACCAAACCTGTTTCGGCGAAGCCTTTTTTTGATTCCCACAACCGACGAAGATTCCTTCTTCGATCCACGAAGCCTTTTTTGATTCCTACAAACCTTTGTTTCATACCTTTGTTTCTAGGAGCCAACATTAGTCTAAAGGTGAACAAGAAAAGTCAACATCAATCATTACCATCACGTGTAGTTCTTGGGAAGGACAAAAAAAAGAATTTTTTTTTGGTGGCACAATAACAACAACAGCAACAGCCACCGCCGCACAAAACCCTAGAAGTTTTTTTTGTTGTTTTTTTGCAGACCCTAGTAGCGGATTTATTTTTTTTTGCAGCCTTCGTTTTTGCAATTCCTTTGTTAGCGGAAATAATTTTTTGAAATAACGATAGCGGATTTGTTTAATCCGGAAGCTAGCGAATTTGTCTGGGCGAAATTATTCGGGGTTAACTTAAATCTTGAATGCGAGTTCAAGTTGCCCGGCGTATTTGATAAATACGCCGGTAAGATAACTTCTGTCTCGGGCGTCGTAATTCTGGCGGATTTAAGTGGTCCAGCGTATTTGTTCCCGGCCTAATTGATAAATCTTGAACGCGAGTTCAAGTGTCCAGCATATTTATTTAATACGCTGGTTTGCTGTCTTCTCCGTAGTGACAGCTCGTTTACAAAAAAAAAAAATGGAAATCAATCATGGAAAGAACAGTTCTTGGATATTTGATTCTGGTGCCACTGACACCATGACGTTTGAACCATTAGACATATGTTCAATGACCCAACCTCAAAAAACTCAGATCCATACAGCAAACAACGGAACGATGCAAGTGAAAGGAGGAGGAGTAATTGAAATTTCACCAACTATGAAATTATCAAATTGCCTCTATGTTCCGTCATTATCACACAAATTGCTCTCAATTAGTCATATTACCAAAGAATTGAATTGCACGGTACTAATGCACCCTACTTTCTGTATTCTACAGGATATCCGGACGGGTGTGATTATTGGACGTGGTACTGAGCGCCACGGATTGTATTACGTGGATGAAGTGACTCAACAGGGTACTGTGATGTTGGCTCATGGAACTGAAAATCGGGAAGCCTGGCTATGGCATAGACGTTTGGGACACCCATCCCATGGCTATTCGCACCTTTTGTTTCCAAAACTCTTCCATTCAAAGGGAAAAATAGATTGTGAAACCTGTCTTCGTGCTAAAAGCCATCGACAACCATTTAAACCTAGCAATACGAAAGTTGCTTCACCTTTTTCACTAATCCATTCCGATGTGTGGGGTCCTGCTCCTGTGATGGGGGGGCAGGCTCTTCGGTACTTTATACTATTCGTGGATGATTGCACTCGCATGACATGGGTATATTTTTTAAAAAACAAAGCCGAAGTTTACGAAAAATTCATCATGTTTTATGCTATGATTCAAACTCAATTCCGAACTCAAATCCAAATCCTCCGATCCGACAATGGGGGGGGGGGGGAATTTGCCAATACATCCATGAAACAATTCTTTAAAACCAAAGGATTAATTCATCAAACCTCTTGTTCTCATACCCCCGAACAAAACGGTGTTTCCGAACGGAAAAACCGTATTATTCTTGAAATGACTCGAGCCCTTTTAATCAAGTCTCAGGTTCCTAAATCTTTCTGGACAGAGGCAGTTGCAACCTCCGTGTATCTCCTGAATGGCTTCCCACAAAAGCTCTTAAATTTAAGACTCCTTTAGATTGTCTGTCTAAGTCTGCCAGTATTCCCCATCCTCTTACACTTGAACCTCGCATCTTCGGGTGTACCGCATTTGTCCACATACCCAAAGTCAACCGAAACAAGCTCGGACCATGTGCTGAGAAATGTGTATTTGTCGGCTATGGGATCAACCAAATAGGTTACCGGTATTACAATCCAAAAACTCATCAAATGTTCACCACAATGAACGTCGACTTTCTTGAAACAAAATACTTTTATGACACCAAACTCAGTGGTCAAGAGGAGAATGAATGTATAGACACCCTGAGTTGGCTAACCCAACTTCCTTCATCTGAAGAAGTAACAACAGAAAATCATCACAGTACTGCGAGTCCTTCAAACACAGTCACACAATTTGTGGAGCACAGTACCACTGAAGAAAGTCCATCCCACGTGATACTTGAGGTAAGAAATACTGAGGAACTTGGATGTTATACGTTTTATAACCAAGAGACAACAGGGGAAAACAAAGAACCGACAACAACGGAACCTACTCCACAGGCTGAACCAGATGTGGAACAGGGTGAACTAGACTTGGAAGAGGTTGAACATGTGGAACCAGTTGCAGCAGAGACAACCGGAAGATACCCTCTCCCTCCTAGAGCCAATAGAGGGGTCCATCCAAAACGGTACTCGCCAGAGAGGGAAACCAGAACCTCAAAGTATCCTGTAGCTAATATAGTTAATGGGAACTTATCTAACAGTGCGAAAGCATTTGTCACCTCTCTATACTCCGAACAAATACCTAGCTCTGTAAAGGAAGCGCAAGGTAAGAAGAACTGGAAAGAAGCAATGGAAACAGAGATGTAAGCTCTTATGAAAAACAATACGTGGGAAAAGCGCATTCTCCCAAAAGGAAAGAAAATAGTTGGCTGCCGTTGGGTGTATTCAATTAAGTATAAACCAGATGGTTCTATTGGAAGATACAAAGCTCGACTTGTAGCCAAAGGGTACACTCAGACGTATGGGATCGATTACTCTGAGACGTTTTCCCCGGTTGCAAAAATGGACACCATCAGAGTCCTCTTCTCCGTGGCAGCCACTAAGAATTGGCCTCTCCATCAGTTTGATGTTACAAATGCATTTCTCCATGGAGACCTAGCGGAAGAAGTCTACATGGAAGCACCTCCAGGTTTTTCAGAGGGTTTTAAAGATGGGGAAGTTTGTCAGTTGAAAAAATCTCTATACGGGCTAAAACAGTCACCTCGGGCCTGGTTTGGAAAGTTCACCTTGGTCATGAAAGAATACGGGTATTACCAAAGTAACGCTGATCATACCCTGTTCCTCAAAAGTAGAAATGGCCTCGTAACTTGCCTGATCATATATGTAGACGACATGATTATCACCGGAAATGATGTGGAAGAGATAGCGCGGCTAGAAAAGAATTTGTTTTCAAAGTTTGAAATGAAAGACCTTGGGAATCTCAAGTATTTCCTCGGAATAAAAGTTCTCAGGTCTAAACGGGGGATTTTCATCTGCCAAAAGAAGTATGTCCTTGATCTCCTGGCGGAGCTTGCAGACAAAGAAAGGTATCAATGGCTATTGGGCAAGTTAATTTATCTCTCTCACACTCGCCCTGATATAGCTTATGCTGTTGGAGTGGTAAGTCAGTTTATGCACCAACCACAAATTGCTCACATGGAAGCTGCTCAGAGAATTCTAAGGTATCTAAAGGGAACCGCAGGCCATGGAGTGTTGTTCAAAACAAATGGACATTTAAATGTTGAGCTCTACACTGACGCCGACTGGGCAGGAGATAAGGGAAATCGAAGGTCAACATCAGGGTACTTCTCCTTGGTTGGTGGAAACCTTGTTACCTGGAGGAGTAAGAAACAGAAGGTGGTCACTCTGTCAAGTGCAGAAGCAGAGTTCAGAGGCATAGCTCGAGGGTTAAGCGAAGTTCTTTGGATCAGGAAACTTCTAGAAGACATTGGTTTCTCCCAAAGAGCAGCACCTAGTAAAATTATGTGCGCAATACAGCCGCAATACAAATCTCAGAAAATCCAGTTCAGCATGATCGAACAAAACACGTGGAGGTAGATCGACATTTCATCAAGGAAAAACTGGAGGAAAGGATCATAGAGCTCCCATATATATCATCAAAAGATCAACTCGCAGATATTCTTACTAAAGCAGTCAACGGAAACGCTTTTAGTAGCTGTTTGGGCAAGTTAAGTATTGGAGATCCCACTACTCAACTTGAGGGGGAGTGTCGGAAAGAAGAAACAAATAGTATAGGGACTAATGTGTAATATGGTGGTCTATATAAACCCCATCTTTATGTAACCCTAATCTAGTACAATACAATCTCAATACAATTCAAACCCCAATTACTGTGTTTATTCTCTATACTAGACAACACCGCGACCCTGCAAAACACACAAGACACAATAATATACAAAACCAATGGTAAAATGACACAAAACAACTTGAATACATGGAAACAGATGTAATTTACATTACATCAATGCTCGAATACACGACTAGTGGTTCGGATTCATGTTGTTTCCGTGGACCGAAACAAGAAAACAAATGAAGCACCGTGCGAAACAAATGTCTGGATCAGGGGAAAAAAAAAAACGGGCTACGTCTTCTTCAAATGACAAGATAGTAGATTAAGTTTTAGCAAAGTCAAAGAATTTTTAAACCAAGTATGAAGAGGTGGAATATAAAACAGTCTATTTTGAAAGAATATTTGAGCAAACTAGAGGATTTAAAAATTTTATCGTTGAACACCAACTTGGTGACTCGTGAAGGAGCCAAAGTTTTAAAGATGAAGAATTTCAAATGAGCTTGTTTGGTTTTTTTAATCTTTTTAAGTAGGTATTGTTTGATATTTAAGTATGTTTATCATTAGTATTATGTATTTTTTTAAAATTTTATATAAAATTCGTTTATTTAAGCTACATATAGTTTTTATTTTTACTACAAATTATAGAATAAAACTATTATTTATGCCTAAAAGTAAAAAAATGAAGTTATAGAAATTTTTAACTATTTAACTATTTAGCTTGATAGAAATTTTTAACAACCTTACACTTAAACACCTCCTATTAGGTATTAATACGTTTTATATTACCTTTTGCTGATAAGCGAAAATCTTGAACACTCCCTGTGGTTTCGTTGTCGCCCTTTGAAGAACGAAGATGGAGATGGAGCGGTAGATGAGTGATTAGAATTTGGGGCCGTATTTGAAATAAGGGTTTTAATGGGCCTTCAAAATCTAACCCATTATTAAGGTTAATTGTATCAAATATAAGGGCTTTTTTTTATATTGTTCAATAACATTTGGTTATTAATTTAAATTAGGTCATGTTTTAATTATTAGACAACATAAAATTATGTCATGCTTTCATTTTAGACAACATATTATCAATTAGATAGCTAATTTCTATATCAAACATGAACTAATAATTTTTTCGTAACACAGTAATTAATTTTTTATGTCCTAACACATATTGTCTTTAACATTGTTTTATAAAGATAGTAACTAAATACAAACAACTTCAATGATGTATTATAATATATTTTTATGCTTATTAAACCTACCCGTGTGGTCACACGGGTCCTACAACTAGTTAAATTGATAAGATAAGTAATGTGTTTCTTAATATTGTTATGTATATTAGAGGCTGATGTTACCAAAGTATTCCAAGGCTATCGTTGCTAACAACTTGATGCTGATGTACATATTTAAGACTTGGGACTTTGTTGTTGCTCATGTTCATTATCGAAACTGAAGTTCATGGCCACTGTTGAGGTACCGAAGTTCACACTGCTGAGAGGATCTCTGTGTCAGTACTGCAACTGTTACTGGTAGTACGATTTGTCTGTTTGTCTATTTATGTTTACCCAATCATGTGATAATGTGATAGATTAGTGTTAAAGTGTTTTATAAAGATCAATGGTTTGTATTGATCCTCTTAATAAAATGAACAATTAATGTAGATTTATTTCTGTTATTCTACTAACATTGTGTGTTGGATAGCCCTATAGGATAACTAGTATTTCTCATAGTTGTGTCATGTGTGCGCTTGTTTTCATTGTAAACTTGGCAACTTAGTTATTGAGAGAAATGTATTATCGGGCTTAAAGGAATTTGTGTTTGTTTTTATTGTTTTCGCAAATTAATGCCTTATTATTAAGTCCGATCTCGTCATTCTTAGCAATTCACATAGCTTTTTGTTGTTGTGATAAACTTGATATAGTCCTAACAGATGTATTAGTCAATTGAATTAGAGTGTTTTTTGTTTTTATATTTTTTTCTTTATAATTAACTAGGTTATCACACGGGATTGATTTCCTCGCTCGAGAAAGTTACTTATATTAAAAACTATTTATGATTAAGACATCTTAAATGTATAAATAAAAGGAATTCAAAGAAAAACGATACAACTCATAAATCTATGTGTTGAGGCCTCAATAAGCTAAACAGATTGTAGTTGGACAAATGAAACACTTAACCGTGTCATCGAATTATAAATTTATGATAAGTGGAGGACTTCGTCCGATGTGTAAAATACATTATCAGTAGAGGACTTTGTCCAAACCTTGGATTGTTGGTCTAAATGAGGATCTTTTTAACTTTTGGATCATTCGAATGGCCACCCATGTATTGAATGCGCTACAGGTTACCTAAGTAAGTGTCACATTTCATTTATAGAATAGTTCAAGCAAGATCATCTTTGATCTCACAAGTCACTACTAGAAAAATGATATTTTTTAACGCACTTTTCCGTCACAAATGCGTCACAAATTGACATTTGCTACGGATTTGCAACAAAACCTTGATGTTGGAAAAAGTCCCGTCGGAAACTATTTACTACGCAATTACTACGCAAATTTTAACGTATTTCCTACAGAAATATGGTGTTAGAAATTTGTGACGCATTTACTACGCATTTCCTATGATGTATATAAAAAAATTGCAACCCATTTGTGACGGAATATCAAAAAATTGCAACACATTTGTGACGGAATATTTAAAAAAACAAAAAAAAAAACTGGAAAAATCCCCTATTTTTTGCTAAAATTTGCAGGAATATCAGCAAAAAAAAAAAAATACTGATAAACAAATGATACATCGGCCTTTAGTTCGACCCGTTATCTAACGCGTCATAGAAGACAACTCCAATTTCAGGTTTTGGGTCGCTTTGTTTAACATGTTTGATATACACGTTGAGACTATTTCGCTACAAATGACCTGTTAAACGGAAATATGTTGTTCATTCCAGATTAGTTTGTCTCCCACAATCAAGCTAAACCCGCCTTCTCCGAGAATACTGTCGGGACGAAAGTTTCTTGTAGCGCTTTTAAGCTCAGCAAAAGTGAAGCTTTTTAAGTTGGATGACTGTAGAATTTCACCTTCACTTCGAGGGGTCTGCGTTTGGGAACCGGTCGAAACCTTGCTACTGCATGCTTTAACTCATCCTCGGCACCCTATAAATTATAAACTAGTAATTTAGCAAATAATAAACATAACAAAAACTCCCAGTTATTTGCTTATTGTGTTTTGAGTGAGTGTGTTTGGGGTTTGCTTAACTAATTATTTGTGGCTCAAATAAGTTGATTTAAATAAGCAGTTTGAAGTTTCTTATTTCAAAATAAGTAGTTCAAATAAGCAATCACAAACACCCTCTAGCTAGTAACTAGTAGATTATAAGCTAAGGGTTACCGTATACACACTTGAGTGACCTATAAAGTAGTTGCAATACATGGGTGGGCTTAATGAAGCTACTTTGTATGTCGCTCAAATGTGTTCCACACACTATTGGTTGGTTAGATAGATATAAGCTCAATATCATATATAGATATAAGATATAAACACATCAATTAAATTCTGATTAGTTCACAAGATTAGAGAGATTTACCTGAATGTCCAGCAGGATCCACAAGATCCTTGATTCTTGACTGGGCTCACAATTCTTATTTTCCTCCAATCTTGCTGCAACATACACACGTGACAATTGACAAGTAAGTAAGTAAGATGATAGATAGATAGTAAAAGAAGCTATATATATACCGTGAGTGGGACGAGAACATCAGTGAGTTTGTGATTGCCCTTTTAGTAGCAGAGCAGTGTTGAGCAGCTCCCAGTTTGTTCTTGCTGAATTCTTCCCATGTCATATCAGCATATTCTGTTCCAACCAACAACAAACTAAATCAGTAACATAGGCTTAATACTTGCATGGTTTCACAAGTCAAACCCCACATCACATGGCTAATAACTGATAGGCTAAAGTCAAACCCCATAAGGCTAACTAATCAATATAAAAAGAAGCTTTGCTACAATCAATAGAAACACGAAATTGATACTAGCAGAAAAGACTCACAGTTGACTCCAAGATTATAGAATAGCCCCTTCTTGTTATGCGATCTAATCGTCTCCAAACTTTCAGCGAAGATCAGGTACCTGTGCTTCATTTCCTCACTACTTTGGTACTTCCTCCCGTACCTGTTCCATAAAAGTCAAACATCAATCGATCCATTTTGAAGTACATAAACACTGCAGATTCATGATAAACAGTAACTAACCTGTGAGCGAATCGAGCAAAGGTGAGAACATGAGGAGTTTGACCAATAACTTGAAGAACAGCGGTCTCAAGTTCCCATAGACCATTAGACACCACTTGCCTGATCGGATTTTCATCGGCAAAGATGGATCCGATCCCACTAACAGATACGCCGACGGCACAGGCCACGATCATGTTACAGAATGTTACAGAATAGTTTATTTAATGGAAGAGTTTGTCTGCCCGTCAACACAGAAGAGTTTCACAACATTTATTATATTTTTATTCTTATCTTCACTTACAATAGTCATTATATACCTTAAATTTTTAACAATAACTCAAATAGCAAAACAATAGTTCAGCAGATTCAGATCAAACTTTCGAATGTTCCAGAATCTCTACAGAACTACCTACTGGAAGCTAATAGCACAAATCTATCACTACAAATAGAGAATGTTAACTAACTAGAACAATTTCTTCAAGATTTGTGGCAATATATGAAAAAAGGGACAATTAATTTAAACCTTAATAAAAATGGACCCATTTTGACAGGTTGCCCAACCCACCCCATCTTGCGAGTTAAAGGTATTAAAAGAGATGAGAGTGAACCTCGCAGGACATCGAGTTGAGTCGCTGAGCACTTTGTTATATTGAGTTTGCACAAGTCTGACATGTCAAGTGCAGGTTGTGCAATTGTAAGACTCAAATAGGGCTCGGGCCTGTTTTTTTTTTTTTTTTTTCACTCAAAGATCTTTCCAGTTTAGCATACTTGCTCCAAGCCTAGCAATTTGATAATCTAACCCATCCAGATATCTATTAGGAAAAGTGTGAGTCAGGTCTCTTTAAGATGAAGTCAATTATGATACTAAGTGCTAACCCGTACGGCGAGTGTAAACCTTGGATTAGCTAACAAGTTCCTTGTGTGTAGCCAGTGGCGAAAAGGAAATATTAGATATGCAAGTTGAAGTAGCAGAATATATATAAATCTTGTGAATACAAGTTTTAGCAATAATTCAAGCGGGTCAAACAACAGTCTATTATAGTGTTGTCATCTTTGTGCTGAGGTGAACTCTTCCAATATCTTAACAACCATTTCTTCACTGAGACATTCCAAGAATACAAACAAGACTCAAGAGATCAGCCCATGGCATACTTATGCGTCTAGCTATGAGCAGTGGCCTCGTACTCAGACTCGTAAGTTTTTTACATATGAGCAATCTCTAGCACCAATGGGTCACGGGTTTGGGGCTATTAATAGAGTGTCGACTGTCAAGATCAAACATCTTTACCATTGAGTCATTATTTGACTTGGCTCAAAAGAGAGATTACACATTTGATCACATAGAGAGTTAGAACATATTCACTAAAACATATGAAGAACATCTACATAATCTCTAGTTCCTTATGCTTCATTAAGCTTCAATAGTTTATGTCACCGGATATAGTTATAACATATAATACTTTTTGAATACTAAATGGTAAGAAACGAAGAACACTAAATGTTAAGATGAAGTAATTATGTGTAAAGAGTGACCTATCTGTAAGCAGAGGATTCATTGAGATATTAATTTTAATCAGATTCCACAAACCACAACACAGACATTCAATTCCAGCACCAGTGATCATAATTTCACTAATGTTATAACTACGCAAAGCATCAATTTCAAGCTTATTACGCGGATAACTTACATCTAATTCCTTCAAACTGGATGAAACTTCGCTATATCAAATCAACATCATGTAACTCATCAATTTCAAGCTTGTTACGCGGATAATTTACATCTAGTTCCTCCAAATCCGGAGGAAACTTCACTTTATCAAATCAACATCACGTAACTTATCAACATTCGCACATCTCAACACCTTAATTTTCCTATTACTCAACCCTAACTCCTTCAATCAGAACCAAAACATAAATCGAAACATCAATAGATTCTAAATTCAAAGCAACAGACGTACGAGCAATCTCACGAATAGCAGTTTCTACCTTACAGTTTTGCAATTAACTAATATCTAGGGTTTTTAGGTTTTTAAATCGGTAAATGAATCCAGAAATCATACCGTGAACGACTTACGTCTGATCTACGACGGTGAAATGGCGGCGTAACCGATCGGTTAACGACAATAATAGTTTGCTTACCAATGAAAGTTATTCGAATTGTTGATGATGATTATCTCCTAATTGGTTTAGTATAGCTCCCAAATTTCGTCCAGTAATTCATCGTAGTTGCGATTCATGATCTGATCTGGTTATTGATCAATAAATTGGAAGATGAATGGATTGAAAATGTGAAGATTGTGCGATTATGGAAGTGATGGATTGAAAATGGACTTACCAGACGATGACGATCATGAATATTTGGGGATTTAGGGTTTTGAATTTTAAATTGGCAAACATGTCTTTTTGACAGAAGGTATGGTTTCCACTTTCCATAGTGGTTTTAATAGTGATGGCAGAAATGTAATTATATGGGTTATTTTGCACTTGAGTTATGGGTCCCGTAATCCAAGCGGGTTTTTTAATTTTATAAAGTTTGGTTACGACTGCGTAGCAAATGTCTACTCGCTGGAAATGTGTTGTAAAATAGTTAGATTGTATTTGGTACTAATAATTTAGTTAAGTTAAGTTAATAGTTTTAATAAAATATTTCCGTCACATTTGTAACAAAACTGTGACAAAATTGGGATTTTTTTTGTTTGTGTTACTATTGTGTTGCAAATTTGTTAAAAAAATTATGGGTTATTTTTTAGTAAAAAATGCGTTACAAATGTGTTAGAATTTGTGACGCATTTTTTTGCGTAGGAAATTTCCGTAACAAAATGACCACTTTTCTAGTAGTGAGTTAATTGAGGCCTAAAGAATTGCTAATTGTCGTGTTTCTTGTTTAGGCAAACTAAAGAATTGCTAAAGTTCAAGCAAGATCATCTTTGATCTCCCAAGTTAATAAATATATTTGTTATCACCCAACTTTTTTTATCCTTTCCCTTTTTGCTCACTATCAAAATTCCTAAACATGTGACTATGATCTTGAAAAGAATGAAACACACATCGTGTGTATTCTAGCTTAGTCAAGCTTGACAACCTTAGTAACGACATTTCTATAAAGAAACTCTAGTATAAAACTGATTTCATAAAACCCCCCCCCCCAAAAAAAAAAAAAAAAAAAAAAAAATTCAAACCCTCTATGTGAAACATATATTATTTTGACCATGGTTGTAAAAGTCCCGCCTAGGCTCCGAGTACTCCCCGAGTACTCGCTACAAGGTAGGCTGCCGGGGCCCGAGTACTGATCTCCCAGGCCAATTACTCCCCGAGTAATCTCCGCCTAGGCCGAGTACCTCCCGAGTACTCCCGAATCCGACTAGGGAGCGCCTAGCGACTTTTACAACCATGATTTTGACATGTTTATTTTTTTGTTTCTTAAAGAAACAAGTTTCACAAGCTCAAGATAACTTTTGGTGTTATACCTTTTAGTTGTTTTATTATAAGAAAGAAATGATTAAAAATCGGGTCGAATGTGGTTGTCATTTGTCATAGCAGAAAGCTGCTTAACTGGAAACCCTTTAACTTAACTTTAACAATAATTAATCCTAAAGGGTAGTTTGGTGAATATGTGTTGGCGGGCATTTCGCCTGATTTAGGGATATAAAGACATAAACACAACAAAGTGTTCCACCTTCTCCCCTACAAAACACATACAGAAAACACACTTAATTAATCCCTTTATAAATTATAATATCATCAACAACACAAAACACCCATCTCTTATTATGAATGCAGAGATGAATGGCGGTAGTGTGGGGACGGAGAATGGGAGGAAGATGGTGGTTAGGAGCAATGGTGATCGTGAGAAGGTTGATTATGTTTATAAGGTGGTAGTGATCGGTGATTCAGCGGTTGGGAAGACTCAAGTGCTGTCAAGATTCACCAGGAATGAGTTTTGTTTCGATTCGAAATCAACCATAGGAGTTGAGTTTCAAACGAGGACTTTGAGTATTAAGTCGAAAGTTGTTAAGGCTCAGATCTGGGACACCGCCGGTCAAGAAAGGTAAACCCTACTATACACCATGTTCTTTTCTTTTCGTCGGAAACACACCTTCTGAGCTCAAGGTTGCTCCAGCGAAAAAAAAATGGCCACCTTCCTACTATTATATTTGACGCATTTCCTACTGCCGAAAATTCTGACACATTTCACACAAGTTTTTTTTTTTTTTTTCTTTCTGATAAAATGCGTTGAAAACAATGGTTTCCAACGCATTTTCGACACAAAGTTTTCATATTATTTTTATTTGAGATTTTCGTCATATTTTATTCTTTGTGTTAAAAATTTAATAGTCTTTGCCTATATAGGTCAAGTTTGATGATAGCTCAAGACGAATAATGAAAACGATATCTCATATAAAGATATATTTGAAATAATATAAAGAAAAACATGTGCAATTGTTTTTTTTTGTATATTTAACTGAAAAGTTAACTTTGCTTACTTGTACAAACAAACCAATAATTGTTTTGTCGGTTAGATGAATCATGCATGATAATACATACAATTTCGATGATTTTAATTCATTATTTATTTATTCTAGTGATTTGTTATTTTAAAGGGTTTTATTTATGAAAAATAATACATCATATCACTAGCTTAAATAGATAAGAAGACATTTGCAAATGGGATAAGTATGCCCACACCCCAAATAGAAAGAGACATTTGCAAATGGGATAAGTATGCCCACACCCCATGTAATCTAATCCCCCTACCATATTCAAACAGAAATTTGAAAACCAAATGGCTATTTGTGTATTTTTATCTTAAATCATAGCTCTTCCTTTTAATTTTAAACGATCATTTGCAAGTCTATTTTTTCAAATCATAGTCCTTTCAATTTTAATTAGTTGTTTACAAAAAATGTCATGTGAGATCAAAAAGCAACAGTATACGTATACCATGACCTGTAATCTCAATCTAACACTATATTGAGTTGTATTATTAGCACACCCTAAGTACTTAATTCAACACCCTTAACACGAGTCGTATAGCTTTTTCAATTTTCAATAAATACTGATGTGTCAGATTTTCTCTAGTGGACTGAACCTATACAGGTTGTATAGATCTATACGAGTCGTATCCAATAATTTTTTTTAATTTATACATTTATCTATAGTTTTAACATATTTTTCTAAAATATATATATTTTTTTAAATAAAAACATTTTCAAAATTTTTTTATACCATGTACAATCCTTGGTAATCGAAGACATACCTCTCCTAACAAAGTCGACTTTTGTGGGGAGTCGGTTTAGAGCCATTCTCCACCTGAAGAACTCCACTTATATTTTATCTATACAGAATTTAAGGTATATTATTGTTTTTTCTATGTGTGACTAAAAAGATAGTGTAGTATAGGTTTCGTACATGTATTGTATAGTGTAGTATAGTATACTATAGTATAGGTCCCATATGTGCTTATAGTTGTAGTATAGATATAGTGTAGAATAGATGTAGAGTATGAATAGTATAGGTGTAGTATAAATCATGTATACACCCTGTATAGATCTATATGTGTAGTATAGATCTGGTATATGTTTATATTGTAGTATAGTATAGTATATTTGTAGTATAGTTTAGTATAATAAACTATAATATCGTATATAACATCTATTATATAATCTTAAAAATTATGAAATTTTGATTATACTCCTATACGCATCGTATAGGTCAAAACTGGGTCATATAGTACTATTATACGACTCGTGTTGACCAATACGAAGCGTATAAAGGGTCTAGTATTATGTTGACACACTCCTTTTTTCATGAAACGACACCCCTATACGCATCGTATTAGGGTATTATATGACCAAGTTTTGACTTATACGACGCGTATATGGGTAAAATCAAAATTTCCTAATTTCAGATTTTGCCTTTTCAATGAGTATATGGGCTGTTTTTTAACGTATTTTGTCATTACGTGTCGTTTTATGAAGTATTTGCTCTATATGTGCCGTATCGGTGACGTTCAATTATGTGTGGTATCGTATTATGTGATTGTGTGTCGTTTTGTTTTGAATTCACTAGTACTCTTACGTGTCGTGTTATATCTTACATGTCATACCGTATCATTACTTGACGTATAGGCATATAGGTGTAATATAGATCTCGTATATACTTATAGTTGTAATATAGTGTATGTGTAATATAGTATAATAAACTACAGTATAAGTGTAGTATATAATACGATTATAACATAAATACTATAGTATAAAAATAGTATATTATACATGTATCAAACCTATACTACATGATAAATTTTCTAAAATACTTTTATTTTAAAAAATAAAGTATTCTTTTATTAATCTTTGTTAAAACTATACATTATTGTATAAATAAATTTAAAAAAATATTTCAATACGACTCGTATAGGTTTAGCCAGCCACAAAACATGGACTGGCATCTGCTGATTTGACTTTTGGACCTATACGAACTGTATAGAACTATACAACCCTTATAAATTATTAAAAAGTGTCCAAATAAAATTTGAGATTTGCCAATAGACTAAATTTACCCATTTTTAATTTAGTTCTCTCAATATAATATAGTATAAGGTTATATGAGAAAGGTTATTATACAAGAAAAAAAAAATTGTACGAAGTGTAGGAGAGAAATTTGACCCTTGATTTGCAAAATCAATGGTTGAAATTAAGTGATCTTCAAATATAGAATTCACATAATTAAAAACAAGAGAAATAAGTGTGGAAAAAGGTATAATATGAAAATCCAATATTGTTGACTTATAAACCCACTTCTCATTGATTTTCAAACGGCTATAACTTTTTCATACATTAATATTTTTTGTTATAAAAAGAACACCGTATTAACGAGCATTTCACTCTTTTTAATTCGAGCAGCATATTGCTATATTTTTCTTTAAAATGTTTTGCAGGATTTTGAATACCCATTACGTGATTACGTGATTTTAAATACCCAGTAAGTGACAACGTGATTTTGAATACCTATTACGTGATTACTTGATTTCATTATAGTGTTTTATGTGAAACCCCAGTAAGTGATTACATAATTAGGTAACAATAGTTGACTATGTATTATTACGTGACTACATGATTTTAAATACTCATTTCGTGATTACGTGATTTCATTATAGGATTTATGTGAAACCCTACTGAGAGATTACGTAAAAACAAAACACGTAATACATAATATTTCATATGAAATACCTAATATTTCAAGTATAATCACGTATTAAGAATAAATTATATACAAAACAATAGCCAAACCAACCTATAATAACAACATAATGTCGTATATTAGAGATTTAACCACGTAATAAAGCATAAACAATCAAGTTCTTATTACTGAATGTATAATCACGTAATGAATTTACATTGAATGTGTAACGATTTATGTTGAATGTGTAATCACGTAAAGAGTATCCAAAATCACGTAGTCATCTGCCAAGTGTTCAAAATCATTTAATGTTTACTGAGTATTCAAAATCACATAGTGGGTACTGGGTATTCAAAATCACGTAATTACGTAATGGGTATTTAAAGTCCTGTAAATTATTTTTAAAAACACTATAGCAATAAGCTGCTCGAATTAAAGAGAATGAAATGCTCGTTAATACGATATAATTTAAAAAAAAATATTAACGTTTGAAAAAGTTATAGCCGTTTGAAAATCAAAATCAAGGAGGAAACTAGTTTAAAGGATAAAAAACAATCATACCCTTCACTCCTTGAATTGAGCAAAACAAATGTGTGGTCATGATTCTCTCCTACTCTTCGAACAAAATTTCTCACTTGTACATGATCTCTTATCACGGTTATACTATTAAATTTATCCATTTTTAATTTAGTTCTCTCAATATACTAAAAAGCGCACAAATAGTTTTTATTCTAGTTATATATATATATATATATATACACACATATATATATATATATGTATATATATATATATATTGTTGACGAGGATTGATGAAAAGTAACTTTATTTTTATAATAATATATAGTTTTTTATTATTTAATATATTATAATAGTTTATTATTATATTTACTTTTAATAACATATTTTTCTTTTTTTTAAACATATATTTCCTTTACCTTGTTTAATAATTGTTTTTTTTTTCTTTTTAACATATATTAATTTATCGATTAATTTGATACTTCTTTAATAATTTACGTTTATAACTTTTTTCTAAAAATTTAAGCACGTATTTGTGCTTGATTTCTTTTCCTGATATTTTGTTATAAGTTTTGTTAAAACCGAAGTTGTACTCAAAATAAAGTATTCATTTGGTATCATAAAACAAAACGGTACGATAATAAACTAAATCTTTCTAATGGTTTGACATTCTAAACAACATACTTTATTTTCAAATCACGTTTGTTTTACATTATCATTTGCTCGGTTTCACCGCAACGCACGATATCAAAAAACTAGTAAGACTATCCGCATCAGTGAAAAGCTATCCTTTCTACAAACAGCCTAATCAACATGCCACATCGGCTTTTCACTGATTCTTCCCACAAACACTTTTTACCAACAACAATAACATATATATCCTTCCCACAAACAACCTTATTATAATTATTTTATTAAATTTAAATTAAATAAAAAAAAAAAAGAAAGGACCCACCATTCCCCCATTCTTCACCATTCTTCCTCAAGAATCCTTAAGAATGAACACCCTCCATGTCATCCTCTACAACACCCACTAATTCATCCCTCTCACAAATGCCCTCCACATAGGCCAAGAATCACCTACAAACATCCTTGATGTGGATAGTCTAATAAATTAACTAACATGGTTGTCAAGTTTACCAATCATTTTGCAAGATGACTCTAATTCAATACTATATCGTTTTCATATTACCGTCAAGATATTAACTAATAAGTTATGTTAATCATAAAGAATTTATATTTATATATGGTTAAACATGTTTTCATTGGAGGCATGTTTGGAGCAGGTGATGTACTACGTAACCAGTAAAAACAATGGGTGTGGTGAGATTTGAAAAACGAGAGATGACATTGGTCGAAGAAGACAAAGGGAGTTGGAAACAATCATTGCATAAAACTATTTATCCGCAATTATATAGTATATATAATCAATAATATACTAAAGTACAATTTCAAATTTAATTATAATTATGGAGTACTATAAACATTATTAGACAACACAAATGATTCGTCAATGTAGTTGGCATTTGCATGTGCATATGCCTTTCTTGCCATCCTGGTTAGGCCCCATCTGGATTACATTGCTGATTATACATCACTTTCTTTAAATATTATTAAATTTCAATTATTATTTTTTTCATCATTTTGATCAACAATCATATCTTTATATTTTAATGTTCTTAATTAATTATAATCATGAGGTATTTGGATATAATAATTGACAAAGGAAGTTATTGGCAACAGATATAGAGCGGTTACAAGTGCATACTATAGAGGAGCATTGGGGGCAATGTTGGTGTATGATATAACCAAAAGACATACATTTGATCACGTCGCAGGATGGGTTGAAGAACTTCGGGCACATGCAGATAACTCAATTGTCATTGCTTTGATCGGCAACAAAGTTGATCTTGAAGAAAAGAGAGCGGTTCCAACAGAAGATGCCATGGAGTTCGCGGAGAATCAAAACTTATATTTCTTTGAGACATCCGCCCTCACTGGTGACAATGTGGAAGCTACCTTCATTAAGCTACTAGAGGAAATTTATTCTGTGGTCTCTAAGAAGACTTTGGATCATGATGTCACGAAATCCAATGCGGATTCCGTCACACTTAAGGGCTTGAAGATCGATGTCAATGGGCAGGATATGGAGGTTAGTGAGATGAAAAAGCTGTCATCTTGCTCTTGTTCATGATTCCTCTTTGGAACAAATTTGTTTCACATAGTTGTGTGTTTGAATCATTTGTTGTGTGATATGTTGGTTGTAAAGTATACTCTTGGAACCTAGTTGCAATGGACATACATTCTGATGCACGTTTAATTTATTGCATCCTTGGCTCAAAAGATGATTTAAAACATTTTTGGCCATTTACAATGGTCATCTTCATTCATGTTCTTTTTTCCTCAAATGTAATACTCTCAAATGAACATACTCGATAAATTTGGACAATGTATCGAACTAAAGCAACAAGAAATCATTTGAATCATTACATAATACAATCAAGCCTTTAAGTTTCTCCATGGTTAGAACCATTATCATTCTAAAATATCAAAAACATTCAACATATAGGTTATGTTTCCTTTCCGTGCACCTGTTGATCAGTGTCGAAGCTTCTTGGTGGCCCGGGGTGCTCTGGCCCCACTTGATTTTTTGCTTGTAGTGTTAATTTTACCGATTTTTTCGTGTAAAATATTGGATTTTTAAGAGGCCAGCCCCCACTAATTTTTCGTTCAAGCTCCGCCACTGTAGTTGATATAGAGGATAAACATATTAATAATGTACGTTCAATGAAGGCATTAATCTACTCAGGATCTCCAAACCCACCTATTGATAATAGTTGCTAGATTAATTGGTTATTAAAAGATTCATTTTATAAAACTAAGTTGAAACTATGATTAATAGTTGCTAGATTAATTGGTTTTAATACCATATTATCTTTATGTTTGAATAGCTTTGATGGAGTTCCTATAAAGGCACTGTCATTCTAAGTATGGGGGAGTAAATTCATTTTGCATACGAAGAGTTAATTTAGTGATCTTAATATATTTGATTATTCTATATTTTGTTTGAGTTTCGTTATTTCTGGAACCCAAGCTACATTAGATCGGTATGGTAGTTGAAGATTTACTATCAAAATTATTTTACACTGTTCATCTCAGATTACCTATATATCACTTTAGATTATAAGTCAATCTCGCTTTTTGTAGTTTGGTAAGGCTCAAACTATTGGCACATTTCTGACGCCTATTTGCACACTTAGGGTTTTAATACGCTGCGTATATGTTGCATAAAATTCAGAGCCTGCCCAACAATTATAGGCACAAACAACTAGGGTTTATATACGCTGCCTATAGAGCTATACGTAGCGTATATAACCCATCAGAATTTTGTTTGATTATTTTGATGTATTTGTGGTATAAAATCTCACCCGGTTCCAAGGTTAGATCGCTTAAAAATATATAATCGTTAAATTATTATGAAAAACGTATATACGGTTCGAATATATTATATTGTTATCATTTAAATTAAATTATTATACCACGTCTAGTGCGGTTCGATTGCCATAAACGTTTAAATATCATACGTTAATTATTTTTAAATCCTAGTCTACGGTTCGAATATACTATACCGTTTAAATTAAATTATTATACCAAGTCTCGGTGCGGTTCGAATATTATACCGTTTAAGATTTTTATACCGTTAATTTTATTAAATTACTTGGGTACGGTTCAAATACATTCTACCGGGTTTCCATACTATACCGTTTAAATTAAAATATTATACCAGTTTTAAAGTTTTATAACGTTAATTATTTTGAAATACCCGGATACGGTTCGAATATATTACACTGTTTCCATACTATATCGTTTAAATTAAAATACTCTGTTTCAATATGACTGAATATGATATATTTGTCTATGTTTGATATATACAACATAAGTTTGTACATACATAACAAAAGATATAATACAACTAAATACTAAATAATTCGCAGAAGAAAAAATACTATGACAGCGGATCCTTCTGATGTTGTTGCTGCTGCTGCCATGCTGCAGCCGGAATGAAGGGTCGTGGAGGTACTCCTCACGCTTTCGACGATCCTGCAACTCCTTAACTATCTAGTCCATCACATACATCAGCCTGTCAACGTCATGACGTAGCTGCTAATAAGCCGCTTGTGAGGGGGGAGGATCGAGCCTAACATGTCGTGGGAACTGAGGCGCCCTGGGTGGTCCACGCGGCTATGGTGGGTCCAGAATGTACATATCCGGCTCATGCTCTAGCACTTTCTTCGGCAAGGCTGGGGGATCTATCGGGTCGAACTATGCCGGCAGCTCCCTCGACACGAAGGGTTGGCCATCCGCACCCTTAAAACGCTTCTCGTTGTCAGGTGGGAACCTTTGGATAATCTTCACTCTGGATAGCGAGTTCATCCCTATTTGTGACATCCGTGCTTGTGTAATCATTCTACAGACTCTGAACAATACAATATTAATAAAACAGTGTGTTTTGATCCCAATGTTTGTTATTTATGTTTGATTTTATGCACATGTTGATTTTTGATCAATTTTGAACTCTATATCGCTTTCTGGGAAGTTATACGCAAACTGATGCGTAAACGTAATCAGTTTAACGCGTCAAACACTCCGGAATAGCAACATAAACTTAACATACCTTAAACAACCCTTTACATAACTTAGAAATAAGTTTTAAAGGGTTTGGTATGGCAAAAACAAGTTTATTCGCTCAAGGGACTATTTGCATCAAACTGCAAAAGTCTGCCGTTTCGCAAGGCAACGTACAGTCCAGAACTTGATCATAAGTTAAACATACCATATATAACCTAAACATGGCTTAGAAATAAACTTTGATAGGTTCGGTGTGCGAAAAATATGCCTACATGATCTTACAGGGACTAAAAATGTCAAAAACGGCGTAAGTTTGCATTTTCGCGCATATCTTACGTTCTGGCCACATCTGGACATCCAAAATTTTTGTACACAATAAAATACTTTTATTTTAGTGATCGGCATGCAAAAATACCATTCGTCGCTTAATTTGGTTCGTTCTCGCGTCCGTTTGAGTTTCGTCGTAATTTAACGAACAACGCGACCGTACGACAAAACGAGCCGACATCCGAGAGTTCCCCGAGCACATTTTGAGTCCTCTAAACTTTATTGACCTTATAGAGCCTTGAAAATGGCTTAACGAGGGACAAAAGGACCTGAAATGAGCTTAAACCAAGTGCAGGGACCTGAACTGTAATTATGTGAAACTTGTGCTGAACTGGGGAGCCCAGGCGGGCCGCGTAACCCCCTCCCCATCCTTACGCGGGCCGTGTGAAGTGCCCAGCGACCAGAAACTTGATTTTCAGCTGCTGTTTCATAATTCAGGGGCCAATCTTGTAAATTCTTTGTGTGGTAGCCAAGTTATCTCTTCCCCAAGGCTTTGTACCTGCTTGTGACAATTGTAGGGCCTTGATTCTTGCTTGGAGGCTACACAATGCACTTGTCTTGATCTTGTGGAGTTTCTACAACTATAAATAGCATGGCCAACCTAATCATCCATTGCTCATTCCTCTCTTCTTTTCTCTACATCTGATTGGGAGCTTTCTAATCTGAATTGGGAGCTCTCTCAAGTAATTGGAAGCTTATTCTTTGTAGAAAAGATAGCAAGGACCTTTAGTGAGCATTCCTTCATTCTTTTTATTGCTTACTAGTTTAAAAAGTCAAACAGTGTTTGACTTTCAGTTTGACCAGTCAATTGGTCAAGTCAAAGTTCAATTGAACTTTGCAACGTGATTGTAATCACGATGGTTATAATCCTTAGTGATTATATCTACTGATTACCACGTTAACTAGGCTTAGTGACGAGTCAAAGTTTCGGTCAAAATGCGTTTTAGCACGCATTTTGCAACGGAACTACTTTTAGGTATCAAAACACTTTGTTTTGATACCAAATCAGTAGGTTAAACATGTTTTAACATGTTTAACTCATCACTATTAGTTTGGTGCTTGTTTAGGGTCATTAGTTAAGCGGTCTAAACAACCTCTTACACTTTCGAACCCGACCCGTTTGGTCGATCATTAGGATCCGACCAAGCTTGCTTAGTGATCATAGTTGTATAGGGAATAACCCCTGAGGTTATACCTTATGATCACTTAGGATTGGTTAACCATTTGTTAGTTAGCTTATGTGCCCATAGGAAATGACCAAAATGCCCTTTTGAAGCATAAATCCTTAATGTGCATATGTGAACATATTTTTGACATCTAATCTGATTTAGTAACATATTAGGGTATAATTGGGCATGTAAGACTTGGCATAGCACATAGTTAACCATCTGAATATAGTTTTGCGCAAACGACGCATTCTAGTAGCTTACGATACCATAATGTGTCAAAACGGGTCAAAATCACTTAGGTAGACTTTCAAATCAGAATGTAGGGACTATTAAATCATACCATATGAGTTCAAATACTCATTTGATTTATAGAACCTCATTCTATCCTATCTCCCGATTTAGGATCCGTTTATTAACATAGTTACCTATACTAGGTGCCGGTTGATTCCGTGATACTTGGAGCTTTTATTGGTCTTATTCTCAAGACTAATAAGCAATCCTAAGTGAGTACATAGTTCCCCTCTTTTACCGCTTTCAAATACTTTGGGGTGATTCACATGTACATACGTGTTACTTTCGTGCATTTCATGCTTTTATGACATAAACATGCTAGTTTCACCTAGTACATATCTAGTACATGCTTTCATTAAGTTTTGCTATGTATGTTAAGCATGCTAGCACATTGATTTATTACACATTTGTTACATATGTTTACTTAGCATATGTGCACATTGTTTTACATGACATTTCTGCTATGTATGTTTACTGAGCATGCTAGCACAATTGTTTTACATGACATTTTCTACTAAGTATGTTTACTTAGCATACCTAGTACATGGTTTTCACATGCTACATTGGTTATGACATTTGGTATGTTAAATCGGGACAATAATACAATCATTAACATTAGCTACGCCGCTCGGTAGTATGTAATGGTACCAGAGGAATTGACAACTCCCGTTTCCGACTTCCTAGGTTTGTTTGGAAGTTGGGAATGACAAAATCCGACTACATAACTTAGATAAACCTTTAATTTGTTTAAAGGTTTATCGCCACAGTCGCAAGGCTTGAATGTATGCGATTAACATTACTGCATAAATGTTTGTAATCATAAAGCATTGTTTTCTGGAAAACAGGACATTTGAATTAAACTTAGGTTTACTCAAAAACATTGTTTTGTACATTTTTCCTACGGGGTTGAGTAGATTCTTTTATTCACCGTACATGACATATGTTTCACATTGGCATTATTACATAGTTTTAGTAGATGTCTTCCTACTTGCTATGCATTTCATTGGTTATACATAATACATGTTACACATGACATTAAACATGGTTTATGCATAAACATTTTGATATTAAACATGAAATTTTGTTGGGTAATGATAAGTGACTTATGTAACGGGGCTATGTGCTATACGATAAAAGCATGGTGGATACGCCGCTGGTACTTCCTATATATAAGTGCTTTTATTGTATTACACATTGTTGCGTTATCTAAGCCACTTGACAAAGACATGAAACATTTTTACAAGGACACGACATTTTTATACAAAGTACATATTTTATACAATTCACTTTTACTTGGTTATTTATTTAACCATGCATATTTTTTTCATATCATTTGATTTTCATATCGATTTTCACATGATTTTATAAAAGAAAACATTTTACAAGGTTCATAACTACATTTTGTTAAACACTTTTTAAACCACAAGTCATGAATCCTGCATAAACAAAACCTATGTATCTCACAGGCATTTTTATGCTGACGTACTTATTTTTACATGTGTTTCAGGTGCTGATGCATGATGATGTTTGTGCTACACTTAGGCGGACTCGGGCCTTAGTGACTTAAAAGACAGTTATTTATGTTATATTTAGTTTGAACTCAAAAACAATGTAAACTTAATTCAATAATACATAACTTTAATTACCATGGTTGTTGAAACAATAATTCTGTCACCTCACTCCCCGGCGTTTCCGCTGCGGTTTCGTTGTTTTGACGCGGCCAGGGTGTGACAGAAGAGTTGGTATCAGAGCCAATGGTTATAGGTAATTAGGTTATTAGTAATGCTTTGACCTAGACAATAACTTTCTAGGACCCTAACACAAGTTTACTTGTGTTTAGATCTTAAAACAATACCTGTTACCTATCCTTAGGTGATTTCCAAAACATGAACACAATTTCCAAAATGATTTTGAAATCAATCATCTATCCTTAGATGATTTCTTTTGGCTTAATGCCTTCCAAATTTTTCAAAATCTCGTCAAAGTTTGGGTCTAAATAATGTGAACACGTGCAAACCGGAAGAATGAATGCCTGTACCCTGAGTTTTCTGTCTAAGGCTAGAGTGTTCGTACAAATCCGCAGTATCGGACCAGTCACTCTTACCTGGGAACTCTTGGGGTGAGTATTCACTTATAGGCGAGCATGTCTTCAGCGATACATTATTATGACCTATTTACTTTGATTTTTCACTGTGTGTCGTTTGTTTGCTTTGTGGTAACAAACAAATGACCACAATCCTTGCATTTTGTCGACTTTATTGATATCACATTTTCTTCCATCCCATCATCTCACTCGTTTTCTCTCATGTTTCCTCTTTTAGAATGCCTGCTCGACGTAACGTTCAACAACCTGATGCCGAACTAGCGGCTATTATAGCACAGCAGATGGCTGCTATGCTACCTGGTCTCATAACTCAAATAAACCAAGCCACCAATAACAATGTTAATGCACCTGCTCCGTGCAACTTCAAAAGTTTTAACTCAGCTAAACCACTCAAGTTTAGTGGTTCTGAAGGGGCGACTGGGCTCCTACAGTGGTTTGAGAGTCTTGAGAGCACCTTTCGCCATGTTCAGTGTCCGAACAACCGTAAGGTCGAGTTCGCTTCAAGTGTATTCCAAAAGAGGGCTCTTACTTGGTGGAATGGGGTAATGAGAGATAGAGGTGCTGATATTGCTTTGGGTCAAACATGGGAGGAACTTAGAGCTTCATGATGAGAGAATTTTGTCCTCGTCACGAGCAGAGGGCTCTCAAAAATGAGTTCCATGATCTGAAGCAAGATAGTGGTGAACACCGGGCTTATACAGACATATATGAGGAGTTAAGTTTGCTCTGTCCTACTATGGTCACGCCTTTGGGTAAGGCTATTGAGAAATACATAGACGGTTTGCCAGATCCTGTACAGGATATTGTCACTGGCAGCAACCCTACAACCGTCCGACAGGCCATTGAGCTAGCTGCAACCCTTACTGAATCGTAAGTAAAAAAGGGTAAACTCCACAGGAAGAGTGACAAGAAGCAGTAACAGTCTGATAGCGCCACTGAGAAAAAGGGCAAGAAGGCTGCTGAGTCTTCAAAGAAATCAAGGAAGCGCAAGGCTTCCAAGAATTTCGCTGTCATTGCTCAGACTAATCAGGCTGCTCCTAATCAGGCAGCACAGAATCAGGCTGCACAACCTGCTGCCAAGAGGCAGTATGCTGGGAATGCACCTCTGTGCAACAGATGTAACAGTCATCACCAACCACAATTGCAATGCCGCATCTGCACGAATTGTGGCAAATATGGTCATCTTGCAAATACCTGCCGTTTTGCTCCTAACCAAAATCAAGCAGCTCAAAACCAAGCTGCATAAAACCCTGCCCTGAATCCTGCACGACCTCACTTTCCGCCTGGTTCATGTTTCAACTGTGGGGATCTGACCCACTACAGGAACAATTGCCCGAGGTTGGCAAACGCAAATCAGGCATCGGCTTGTGGTAGAGCTTTCAATCTTAATGCTAATGAGGCACGTGCAGATAATGAAGTGGTGAACGGTACGTTCTTTGTTAACAACCATCCTGCATCTGTTCTATTTGATTCTGGTGCCAATAAGAGTTTTGTGTCCTTAGCTTTTGAGCCTTTGCTTTCGATGACTAGAACAAAACTAGGAAAGCCCTTGACAGTAGAAGTAGCTAGTGGTGAAGCTGTTGTACTCGATTCCGTTCTTCGAAATTGCCAGTTGAATCTCAATAACCATCTTTTCCCCATTGACCTCACACCGATGCAACTCGGGAGCTTCGATGTAATAGTAGGGATGGATTGGTTATCCAAGTACCATGCTGAGGTGGTATGTTTTGAGAACTTGGTCCGTATGCCACTTTTGACTGGTGAGATCTTAGAAGTTCTTGGGGAGAAACCTGTTAGTAGCCTTAAACTTATATCTTGTACCCAAGCCCAAAAATACCTACGAAAGAAATATGTTGCTTTCTTGGCACATATCGTAGAGGATAAAGGCAAGGGTAAGACTATCCAAGATATCCCTGTTGTTCGGGATTATCTAGAGGTATTTCCTGAAGAATTACCTGGTTTACCCCCTGTACGCCAAGTTGAGTTTCGCATTGATCTTATGCCTGGTGCTAATCCTATTGCTAAGTCACCTTATCGCCTTGCACCGTCTGAGATGCAAGAGTTATCTAAGCAGCTTCAAGAGCTATCTGACAAAGGATTCATCCGTCCGAGCTTTTCCCCTTGGGGCGCTCCTGTCCTATTTGTGAAAAAGAAAGATGGATCTTTCAGGATGTGTATCGATTATCGTGAGCTCAACAAGCTTACCATCAAGAATCGATATCCCCTACCTCGCATTGATAATCTCTTTGATCAGCTACAAGATGCTACTTGCTTTTCAAAGATTGATCTATGTTCTGGGTATCATCAACTTCGAGTTCTCGAAGAAGATATTCCCAAGACTACTTTTCGTACTCGATATGGTCATTATGAGTTTACTGTTATGCCTTTCGGTTTTACAAATGCTCCTGTTGTTTTCATGGACTTGATGAATAGGGTTTGTAAGCCTTATTTAGACAAGTTCATCATTGTTTTCATTGATGATATCTTGATCTATTCTAAGACTCGAGCTGATCATGAACAACATCTCCGTCTTACAATGGAGCTCCTAAAGAAAGAACAACTTTTCGCCAAATTCTCCAAGTGTGAATTCTGGCTTAAGGAAGTTCAATTTTTGGGGCACATCGTCAACGAACAAGGTATTCATGTAGATCCCACCAAAATCAGTGCGATTAAGGATTGGGATACACCTACCACTCCTACCGAGGTTCGTTCATTTCTTGGTCTCGCGGGTTATTACCGCTGGTTCATTGAAAACTTCTCCAAGATTGCGGTTCCTCTCACTGCTTTAACTCAGAAGAATAAACCTTTTGAGTGGGGATTCAAACAGGAAGAAGCTTTCCAGACCTTGAAACAGAAACTCTGTGATGCACCTATTCTATCTTTGCCCGAGGGTAACAATGATTTTGTTGTGTACTGTGATGCATCCAACTTAGTCCTTGGCTGCGTTCTTATGCAAATAAACAAAGTTATAGCCTATGCATCAAGACAGCTGAAGATACACGAGAAAAACGACACCACTTATGATCTTGAGTTAGGTGCAGTAGTCTTTGCTCTCAAAATCTGGAGACACTACCTTTCTGGTACAAAGTACGTAGTGTGTACTGACCACAAAAGTCTCCAGCATATTTTCAATCAGAAAGAACTAAACATGAGCCAACGACGTTGGGTTGAACTCCTAAACGACTACGACTGTGAAATTCGCTACCATCCTGGTAAGGCGAATGTCGTGGCTGACGCATTGAGTCGTAAGGAACATGTCAAGCTTCACTGTGTTCAGTTTTGATCTGACATTCAAACCCACATAATCCAGGCTCAACATACTTGTGTTACACAAGACTTGATGTGTAAAGAATTACCATGTCACACTAAGCCTGAGCTTGAACTGAGAGACTTTGGGATATTCTATTTCATGGGCCGTTTGTGGGTCCCAAGTATAGACGACCTTCGCACCTTGCTTATGGATGAAGCTCATAAGTCTCGTTATTCTATTCATCCTGGGGTAGACAAAATGTATAAGGATCTTCGAACCCAGTATTGGTGGCTGGGTATGAAGAAGGACATTGCCTTATATGTTTCTAAATGCCTTACTTGTCTTAAGGTTAAGGCAGAACATCAACATCCCTCTGGATTATTGGAGCAACCAGAGATTCCGGTTTGGAAATGGGAAAACATTGCCATGGATCTCATTACCAAGCTACCGCGCACAAAAAGAGGTCACGGCGCCATTTGGGTTGTTGTGGATCGTCTTACAAAGTCAGCACATTTCTTACCGATCCGCGAGGATTTATCTGCTGACAAGCTTGCCAAGTTATTTGTTGATGAGATTGTATCTCGAAATGGTGTTCCTTTGAACATTATATCTGACAGAGATGCTCGATTCTCATCTCGCTTTTGGAGAACCATGCAATCTGCCATGGGAACCCAACTTAATTTGAGCACAGCATACCATCCGCAGACAGATGGTCAATCTGAGAGAACAATCCAGATACTGGAGGATATGCTTAGAGCGTGTGTGATTGACTTTGGTGGTAGTTGGGATTCGCATCTACCGTTGATCGAATTCTCCTACAACAATAGCTATCACACGAGCATCAATATGGCTCCTTTCGAAGCTTTATACGGTCGAAAATGTCGTTCACCGGACTGCTGGAATGAGATAGGTGAAGCACAACTTACTAGACCTGAACTCATTCTAGAGACTATAGATAAGGTTAAAAAGATTCGTGATAACCTTCAGACAGCTAGAAGCCGTCAAAAGAGTTATGCGGATCAACGACACAAGCCTTTAAAATTTCAAGTCAGTGATCATGTCCTACTCAAGGTATCCCCTTGGAAAGGTGTGATTAGATTTGGAAAGAAAGGAAAACTTGCACCACGTTATGTTGGACCATTCAAGGTCGTTGAAAGAGTTGGAAAAGTAGCCTACAGACTTGAGCTATCTCCTGAACTTGGAAATGTTCATCCGACATTCCACGTGTCCAATCTCAAAAAGTGTTTAGCTGATGAGAACCTCCACATACCACTTGATGAAATTCGTGTTGATAACACGATGCACTTCGTTGAGAAACCTGTGGAGATAGTGGACCGTACATTTAAACAGTTGAAGAACAAACAGATTCGTTTAGTCAAGGTTCGCTGGGAATCCAAACGTGGCCCAGAGTTTACTTGAGAACGTGAGGACCAGATGAAGACGAAATATCCGCATTTGTTCTCACCAGTTTCCTCTAAATAAATTTCGGGACGAAATTTCCTAAAGTAGGGGAGACTGTGACATCCGTGCTTGTGTAATCATTCTACAGATTCTGAACAATACAATATTAATAAAACAGTGTGTTTTGATCATAATGTTTGTTATTTATGTTTGATTTTATGCACATGTTGATTTTTGATCAATTTTGAACTCTATATCGCTTTCTGGGAAGTTATACGCAAACTGACGCGTAAACATAATCAGTTTAACGCGTCAAACACTCCAGAACAGCAACATAAACTTAACATACCTTAAATAACCTTTACATAACTTAGAAATAAGTTTTAAAGGGTTTGGTATGGCAAAAACAAGTTTATTCGCTCATAGGGACTATTTGCGTCAAACTGCAAAAGTCTGCCGTTTCGCAAGGCAACGTACAGTCCGGAACTTGATCATAAGTTAAACATACCATATATAACCTAAACATGGCTTAGAAATAAGCTTTGATAGGTTCAGTGTGCGAAAAACATGCCTACATGATCTTACAGGGACTAAAAATGTCAAAAACGACGTAAGTTTTCATTTTCGCGCATATCTTACGTTCTGGCCACATCTGGACATCCAAAATTTTTGTACACACTAAAATACTTTTATTTTAGTGATCGGCATGCAAAAATACCATTCGTAGCTTAATTTGGTTCTTCTCGCGTCCGTTTGAGTTTCGTCGTAATTTAACGAACAACGCGACCGTACGACAAAACGAGCCGACATCCGAGAGTTCCCCGAGCACAATTTGAGTCCTCTAAACTTTATTGACCTTATAGAGCCTTGAAAATGGCTTAACGAGGGTCAAAAGGACCTGAAATGAGCTTAAACCAAGTGCAGGGACCTTAACTGTAACTATGTGAAACTTGTGCTGAACTGGGGAGCCCAGGCGGGCCGCGTAACCCCCTCCCCATCCTTACGCGGGCCGTGTGAAGTGCCCAGCGACCAGAAACTTGATTTTCAGCTGCTGTTTCATAATTCAGGGGCCAATCTTGTAAATTCTGTGTGGTAGCCAAGTTATCTCTTCCCCAAGGCTTTGTACCTGCTTGTGACAATTGTAGGGCCTTGATTCTTGCTTGGAGGCTACACAATGCACTTGTCTTGATCTTGTGGAGTTGCTACAACTATAAATAGCATGGCCAACCTCCTCATCCATTGCTCATTCCTCTCTTCTCTACATCTTATTGGGAGCTTTCTAATCTGAATTGGGAGTTCTCTCAAGTAATTGGAAGCTTATACTTTATAGAAAAGATAGCAAGGACCTTTAGTGAGCATTCCTTCATTCTTTTTATTGCTTACTAGTTTAAAAAGTCAAACAGTGTTTGACTTTCAGTTTGACCAGTCAATTGGTCAAGTCAAAGTTCAATTGAACTTTGCAACGTGATTGCAATCACGATGGTTATAATCCTTAGTGATTATAGCTACTGATTACCACGTTAACTAGGCTTAGTGGCGAGTCAAAGTTTCGGACAAAATGCGTTTTAGCATGCATTTTGCAACGGAACTACTTTTAGGATCAAAACACTTTGTTTTGATACCAAATCAGTAGGTTAAACATGTTTTGACATGTTTAACTCATCACTATTAGTATGATGCTTGTTTAGGGTCGTTAGTTAAGCAGTCTAAACAACCGCTTAGACTTTCGAACCCGACCCGTTTGGTCGATCATTAGGATCCGACCAAGCTTGCTTAGTGATCATAGTTGTATAGGGAATAACCCCTGAGGTTATACCTTATGATCACTTAGGATTGGTTAACCATTTGTTAGTTAGCTTATGTGCCCATAGGAAATGACCAAAATGCCCTTTTGAAGCATAAATCCGTAATGTGCATATGTGAACATATTTTTAACATCTAATCTGATTTAGTAACATATTAGGGTATAATTGGGCTAAGACTTGGCATAGCACATAGTTAACCATCCGAACATAGTTTTGCGCAAACGACGCATTCTAGTAGCTTACGTTACCATAATGTGTCAAAACGGGTCAAAAGCACTTAGGTAGACTTTCAAATCAGAATGTAGGGACTATTAAATCATACCATATGAGTTCAAATACTCATTTGATTTATAGAACCTCATTCTATCCTCTCTCCCGATTTAGGATCCGTTTATTAACATAGTTACCTATACTAGGCGCCGGTTGATTCCGTGATACTTGGAGCTTTTATTGGTCTTATTCTCAAGACTAATAAGCAATCCCAAGTGAGTACATAGTTCCCCTCTTTTACCGCTTTCAAATACTTTGGGGTGATTCACATGTACATACGTGTTACTTTCGTGCATTTCATGCTTTTATGACATAAACATGCTAGTTTCACCTAGTACATATCTAGTACATGCTTTCATTACGTTTTGCTATGTATGTTAAGCATGCTAGCACATTGATTTATTACACATTTGTTACATATGTTTACTTAGCATATGTGCTCATTGTTTTACATGACATTTCTGCTATGTATGTTTACTGAGCATGCTAGCACAATTGTTTTACATGACATTTTCTACTAAGTATGTTTACTTAGCATACCTAGTACATGGTTTTCACATGCTACATTGGTTATGACATTTGGTATGTTAAATCGGGACAATAATACATTCATTAACATTAGCTACGCCGCTCGGTAGTATGTAATGGTACCATAGGAATTGACAACTCCCGTTTCCGACTTCCTAGGTTTGTTTGGAAGTTGGGAATGATAGAATCCGACTACATAACTTAGATAAACCTTTAATTTGTTTAAAGGTTTGTCACCACAGTCGCAAGGCTCGAATGTATGCGATTAACATTACTACATAAATGTTTGTAATCATAAAGCATTGTTTTCTGCAAAACATGACATTTGAATTAAACTTAGGTTTACTTAAAAACATTGTTTTGTACATTTTTCCTACGGGGTTGAGTAGATTCTTTTATTCACCGTACATGACATATGTTTCACATTGGCATTATTACATAGTTTTAGTAGATGTCTTCCTACTTGCTGTGTATTTCATTGGTTATACATAATACATGTTACACATGACATTAAACATGGTTTATGCATAAACATTTTGACATTAAACATGACATTTTGTTGGGTAATGATAAGTGACTTATGTAACGGGGCTATGTGCTATACGATAAAAGCATGGTGGATACGCCGCTGGTACTTCCTATATATAAGTGCTTTTATTGTATTACCCATTGTTGCGTTATCTAAGCCACTTGACAAAGACATGAAACATTTTTACAAGGACATGACATTTTTATACAAAGTACATATTTTATACAATTCACTTTTACTTGGTTATTTATTTAACCATGCATATTTTTTTTCATATCATTTGATTTTCATATCGATTTTCACATGATTTTATAAAAGAAAACATTTTACAAGGTTCATGACTACATTTTGTTAAACACTTTTTAAACCACAAGTCATGAATCCTGCATAAACAAAACATATGTATCTCACAGGCATTTTTATGCTGACGTACCTATTTTTGCATGTGTTTCATGTGCTGATGCATGATGATGTTTGTGCTACACTTAGGTGGACTCGGGCCTTAGTGACTTAAAAGACAATTATTTATGTTATATTTAGTTTGAACTAAAAAACAATGTAAACTTAATTCAATAATACATAACTTTAATTACCATGGTTGTTGAAACAATAATTCTGTCACCTCACTCCCCGGCGTTTCCGCCACGGTTTCGTTGTTTTGACGCGGCCGGGGTGTGGCACTATCCTCTTCGGCTGTATCGTCAGGCGTAAAAGTGGGTCACTCTGTGGGTGATAGCCAAACGAGTGGGATTTCATAGTGACGTAGGCACCGCCGTATAATAATCCGCGCTGTTAGAATACTACTTAAAGAAATAATTGTTGTCCCCAAATGATGACTTTTTAGCTCCACAGTCGTGTGAAAATTATAACCTAAGAAATGAAGAAGAATTGGTGTTGTTTTGAATTCGTAGGCAAGGCAGAAGATGTCTAAATACTAATTTGAATTCACAATTATCAGCTTCGTGTAGCTCTATACGCAGCGTATACCTTTATTCTGTCAAAACCAGGTATCAAGAACAATTATACCCAAACCAATGATTTATTAACCCTGAAAACGAATCAATAGGAAGAACAACGAACTGCACAATAATCTCTCAGCACTCCTCTCACCTGTTGATGCACGCAACAAACGATCTAAAGCGCTCAATGAATCGAAGTGATTCACATTGAGAAAGGAAAACCCTAGTTGCCTAAGAGAAAGCACACGAATGAACAGAGAGGACAAAAAAATGCAGTTAGGTGAACTCATGATCCCAATGCACACTCTTATATGCGATCTAGAAATAAAACAGACTCTCAGGGTAACCCGGAATCTCCATAAAGCTCCACATATGCACACATGCTTCAGTCTTCAAAGCCTCCTAGCCCATGTCTTCTAAGCCCATGTAGCCTTCTAAGCCCAGTAGTCTTCTAAGCCCAGTAGCCTCACTCCTCAGCATATGTACATGTAACAAAAATAATAAGGAAAATAAGAAATAATAGAACATAACATTATAATATATAATGGAATTGAATATTAAGATACAATGATATTTTTAACACCCCTTTGGTTAATATTAACTTAACATATCATACAACTTCAACTTTTGACATAAAACTTGATGAGCTTTTACTAACACTCCTTTGGTGAATATATCAGCAATTTGTTTATCAGATTTTATGCCAACGCACTTTATCACACCTTTTGCAATTAAATGTCGAAGAAAGAACAAATCTAATTCGAAATGTTTGGTCCTATCATGGAAAGATGGATTGGCTGCTATAGATAAAGCAGCACTGTTATCACAAACCCGTTTAATAGGAACTTCAACCATAACCTTTAGCTCACTAAGAAAATTTTTTAACCAAATAGACTCTCATGCGGCTGCACACATAGACCTGTATTTCGCTTCAACTGAAGACCTGGACACAGTAGACTATTTCTGCCAAAGAGTTACCAAGAAAGACACAAAACCCAGTAACAGACTTCTTGGACACCAAACACTTTGCCTAGTTAGAGTCAGAAAAAGCTGTCAGATTAAACGACTCATTTTTACAAAACAACAGCCCTTTCCCTGGAGAAGGCTTTAGATATTTTAACAACCGAAAAGCAAGTTTTAAATGCCCATCAGTGGGACTATGCATAAACTGGCTTAACACATGAGCTGCATATGAAATATCTGGTCTCGTGTGTGACAGGTATATGAGTTTTCTATTAATTGTTGATAACCAATTATATTTTTCAAAGAACTAGAATTACTTTCAAGCAAAACATTAACAACATGACTTTTTTCTATAGGTACACTAATAGGTTTACACCCAAGCATGTCATATTCAGTCAACAAATTAGGGCAGTACTTCCTTTGAGACAAACAAATACCTGTTTCACAAGTAAACACCTCAATACCTAAAAAGTACTGCAACAGACCTAAGTCTTTAATCAAGAATTTAGTTTTTAAACTGTGTTTAACTTTTTCTATTTCAGAACGGAATTACCAGTGACAACAATGTCATCAACATATACTAAAAGTACAACAAACACGTTATTAATACTTTGTAACACCCCAAATTTCGTATGTTATAATATATTAATATGTTTGTGATGCTAAAGTAATAGAAATGGTAAATATAGATTTGTACCGTAAGAAAATAGTGATAAGTTTAATATATATATATATATATATATCCTAAGTTAACTGAAGGAAAGATGACCAAGTTAGAATGTTAAGTAGGAATGTGACATGTTATAAAAGTGAACGGACTGAAAATGAAAAAAGAAATAAATATTTCTAAAAACAAAACTTAGTTAGTATGTTGGTGTGTGTGAGGGTATGCGATCGAGAGAAAGAAAAGGGGAGAACCAAAACCCAAAACAAGCTAAATTCATCAAATTGAAAGGGGAATTGAGGACTAATTGAATTCATGAACCAAGAATGTTGATTTCTTAAGCGTTTCTAACATCAAATAAGTCAAATTTTGTGTTTTAAGTAAAGTTTGATGAAGTGGGTTTGTGAAAGTTGTGATTATATATGAAATTTAGGAAGAATATGTGTTAGAATCACCTTATGAAACTGGTATTATGTTAGAATTTCGGATTATCTTGACGTTTATATGTAAACCCACTTGAATGTAATAAATGGCATGGAAATGTTGATGAAATGTGTGTTAAATTAGTTGTAGTTTTGGTACATGAAGATGGTTATGGTGGATTGATGTTATATGAACCTGAATTACAAAGAAAATTATGTGAAAATGTTGGATATGGTGACCTTGATAGGAACTGGTATGAATGTGCTTGAGTTACTTGTACACAAAGCTTGGTAGATGGTACACACACCAAGTGTTCGATAAAATGTCTATGTGAAGTTAGAATGTGAGATATTTAGAAAAGATTTAGTGAAAACTAAATCTGTCCAGAAAGTTGCAGCCGAATGTAATCGGCTGTAACTGGGTCAAATCCAGTTAAAAACTGATGTTTATTGAGTTTGTGATGAACTCCCAGGAAAAACATTTCAAACCCAACTGGAATTACATTTGTTCGACGAAAAATGAACGTTTTATGAATTTTTTTTTCCGTATCGAAGGTTCAGACTACGTTTTCTGGCAGAATTTGCAGCCCATTACGAATGTCATAACTCAATTTAGGAATTGAGTTATGATCTCAAATTTTTACTGTAGGTATCCTTAGGAGGTTATCAAATTCTCCAACTAGAATTATGTCAATCGGATAACCGAGGATTTTTAAATGAATTTTTCCGTGGGCTGCAGTCAGAAAGTGAAGAATCTGATTGCTGCTTAGTAAATGATTTTTTATAAATTTTTGGTAGAGAGTTAGATTCTAAAAGTTTAACACATGGATAACCCTTCGAGGGGCACATCACATAAAAAAGATCATAATTTTTGCAAGTTTGTGAGTACAGTAAACAGACATCCCAAAACAGCTTATTTTTAGTGAATTGAACTATTGCAATGTTAGTGAATGATTGACTAATGAAAGTCAAACATTGCATGATCTGAAAGCCGAATAAATAAATGTATGTATCCTCATGTATGCTAATTGTATTATGAATGATGTGATAATGGATCTATGCCATATGTATGTTAGTAGTTGCCTAATAAAAGTCAATGTGACATAGGAACGGAATGATTGATAAGATGAATGATCATGTATATTAACAATGTTGTAATAAAATGGAATGAAAGGATATGCATCGTATTAGCAAGGAATCAAGCGAGGAAAGCTCACGAGTCAAGAGGAGACAAGGGAAGTGAAAGCGAGAACGGACGCTCAAGGTAAGTGAATTTCGATTCACTTCTTGGTAGGTATAATAAATTTTGATACTTATGAATATGGGATAACATGAAGGATTATGTAAAAATTGGAAGTATTAAGCTAAGAAATGCTCTAATAGGACGAAGGTTGTTAACTAAGTCGGAAGTAAATTGGTGGGATTGAACGGGTCGAATAATTCGTAATTGACTATTAAGCCGAAAGAATATACGTTAAGAATTTCCTTAGTCCGGATGTTAGATAGAGGACCAAATTATGGTCATGTGGGAAGAAACGGGAGGTTAAACGGGTACTCGGTTTGAAAGATATGCATGTTTTTGTGCAATATATGTTGAAAATATAGAGCTGGCCAGATGCAGCTCAAGAAAAATTAACATTTTTTTGAAATAGGTCTATCGCGCTACGCGACCGCAAGCGGGGAACAACGTCACGCCACGCGACATAGGACGCGGCCCGCGACAAAGTGAGCTAAGTCTCTCACGGCCCGCGAGAGACCATTGAACTGGCAAAAATCTTTATTTTGTTTATTTTGGTCATGGAACTCGTTTTAATTGGTTTTCAAGCCTCATAACTAATGTTTAAGATGGTTTCAATTATATATAAATGTTATGGGTCTCCGGATAGTATAAGTATGTATTTACCTTCGTGTTAGTGAAGGAAATCTATAGGTGAACGTGTTTAGGAACGAGTAAGTGTGTATTTCAAAACGTATAAAACCTATATTATGGAAAGCTAGGAATATGACATGTTAGATAAGTAATGAGAATAAAAGTGGTAAGCAAGAACTCGTAGGTATGTATGCGTGTATGAATGTATGCATGTATAAAGTTGTATATGATTGTATGTACGCATATAGAAATGTATGCATATATGTATGTAAGTTGCTATGAATGTACCTAGGAATGGTTTCAATACGATTGAGTATTGACGATTGTTAACGATGTGCCTTGAGATTGGAATGTAATGCAGATATGAGATCGCTAGGTTCATGAGGAATGGATGTCGAACTTGGACAAAGAATTTAAAAGGATAATCGAATGAATCCAAGTTCATATTGTGGAGTATTATAAGATTTTCAAATTATATAGTTTAATGTTATATGGCGATGTCAATGACTAACAGATAAATTGTGTATGATGTCCACAGGAACCACATGGATTTCCTCTATCGCTAACGAAGATAAGCTGACACAGATCGAGTCGAAGCGCAAGGATTGTACGGAAAGAATGGTCACATAGTTTGAATTATGTAGCGCGCGAAGTGTTAATTAAACGTGAATGTTGTAAATTTCTTCTAGTGAATGTTTGATATTTTTGTAATTGAGTCTTCACGTAAGAAATGTAATTAATAAAGAAAGAAATATTAAGGCTCGTATTTCCGCTGCGTCGTTTTTTAAGAATGTTACGTGTTACGGTATAACAAGTTAGTATCAGAGCCCTGGTTTGAGAGAAATCAAGTATGAGGAGGTAAATACTTGAACTCAAACCCATATGCTCTAGTGACAAGGAACCCGTACAATCCAAGACTCAGTCAAGATCTAAAGGTAGAAGAGAATGTAAGTAAGTATTTAAGTATGTATGTGAAGAAAACTAATAGTATGTTATGTGTGAAGTAAGCATATATATATATATCCTAAGTTAACTAAAGGAAAGATGACCAAGTTAGAATGTTAAGTAGGAATGTGACATGTTTTAAAAGTGAAGGGACTGAAAAAGAAAATAAGAAATAAATATTTCATAAAACAAAACTTGGTCAGTATTTTGGTCTGTGTGAGGGCGTGCGATCGAGAGAAAGAATAGGGGAGAACCAAAACCCTAAACAAGCTAAATTCATCAAATTGAAAGGGGAATTGAGGACTAATTGAATGCTTGAACCAAGAATGTTGATTTCTTAAGCGTTTCTAACATCAAGTAAGTCAAATTTTGTGTTTTAAGTAAAGTTTGATGAAGTGGGTTTGTGAAAGTTGTGATTATATATGAAATTTAGGATGAATATTTGTTAGAATCACCTTAAGAAACTGGAATTATGTTAGAATTTCGGATTATCTTGACGTTTATATGTAAACCCACTTGAATGTAATAAATGCCATGGAAATGTTGATGAAATGTGTGTTAAATTAGTTGTAGTTTTGGTATTGGTATGTGAAGATGATTATGGTGGATTGATGTTATATAAACCTGAATTAGAAAGAAAATTTGGTTAAAATGTTGGATATGGTGACCTTGATAGGAAATGGTATGAATGTGCTTGAGTTACTTGTACACTGGGCTTGGTAGATGGTACGCACACCAAGTGTCCGATAAAATGTCTAGGTGAAGCTAGAATGTGATATATTTAGAAAAGAGTTGGTGAAAACTAAATATGTCTAGAAAGTTACAGCCGAATGTAATCAGCTGTAAATGGGTCAAATATAGTAAAAAACTGATGTTTATTGAGTTTGTGATGAACTCCTAGGAAAAACCTTCCAAATCCAACTGGAATTGCGTTTCTTCGACGAAAAATGAACGTTTTATGAATTTTTTCCGTATCGAAGGTTCAGACTGCGTTTTCTAGCAGAATTTACAGCCTATTATGAATGTCATAACTCAATTTAAGAATTGAGTTATGATCTCAAATTTTTACTGTAGGTAGCTTCAGGAGATTATCAAATTCTCCAACTAGAATTATGTCAATCGGATAAACAAGGATTTTTAAATGAATTTTTCCGTGGGCTGCAGTAAAAAAGTAACGAATCTGATTGCTGCTTACTAAATAGTTTTTTATAAATTTTTGGTAGAGAGTTAGATTCTAAAAATTTAACACGTGGATAACCCCTTCGAGAGGCTCGCCACATAAAAAGATCGTAATTTTTGCAAGCTCATAAGTACAGTAAACAGATGTCACACCCCCAAAATACCACATGCGGAAACCCCCGCGAGGCGTGTGACGTACCAGGAACTAGCCACCAATCACATTGAACTCATAACAAGATTTCAAATAAAAACTTTCATTCATTAACATAAAGTGTTACAAAACATTAAATGTAATTCAACGTGTTCAGCGGAAGCATAAACCATTAGTTAAGTGTTTCATAAACCATATGTATGAAAACCATTAGACTTGTCTCGCTATTCCTTGTATCTCGACCCATGACCACTCCAGCCTCCCAGACAGCAAGTTCCACATCAACACATATCTATAACCTGCGAGCATGCAAACAAGTGTATCGGACAACGCTGGTGAGTTCACAGTTTTATGAAAACGTTTGGTTACCAAGTGTTTATTCCAGTTTAATAACAATTCTGAAAGTAATGTTGATAATAACTCGAGTACCGTACAAGATGGCTTCCAGATTGTTTTGCCCGTCCCCAATGCCCCCTATCTAAGCATTGGTTGTGACATATGTGCTTGTGTAATCATTGTACAAACTCTGAACAATACAATATTAGTAAAACAATGTGTTTTGATCCCAATGTTAGTTATTTATGGTTAATATTATGAACGTTTTGATTTTTGATCGATTGTGTACTCTATATCGCTTTCTAGAAAGTTATACGCAAACTGATGCGTAACCGTAATCAGTTTAACACGACAAACAATCCGAGATAGCAACATAGCTTAACATACCTTAAATAACCTTTACATAACTTAGAAATAAGTTTTAAAGGGTTTGGTATGGCAAAAACAAGTTTATTCGCTCACAGGGACTATTTGCGTCAAACTGCAAAAGTCTGTCGTTTCGTAAGGCAACGTATAGTCCGGAACTTGATCATAAGCTAAAGATACCATAAATAACCTAAACATGTATTAGAAATAAGCTTTTATAGGTTCGGTGTGCGAAAAACATGCTTATTTGATCTTACAGGGACTAAAAGTGGCAAAAACGACGTAAGTTTGCATTTACGCGCATATCTTACGCTCTGACCACATTTGGGCATCCATAATTTTTGTAGACACTAAAATATTTTTATTTTAGTGATCGGCATGCAAAAATACCATTAGTCGCTTAATTTGGTTCGTTTTCGCGTCCGTTCGAGTTTCCTCGTAATTAACCGAAAAACGTGACCGTACGACCAAACGAACCGACATCTGTGATATTTCCGAGCATATTTCAGGTCCCCTACACTTAGTCGACCTTGTAGAGCCTTGAAAATGGCTTAACGGAGGTTAAAAACGCCGAAAACAAGTTTAAACACGTGCATGGACCATTTCTGCCAAACTTTGAAATTTCCTGCCATTGCCCTGGCATCGCGCGACGACCATATGGCCTTGTGGTCGCACCACGCCACGATCACATCTGGACAGAAACCTTATTTTCAGCTTCAGATCGATAATTCAGGGGCCATTCTTTCAATTTCTTTGTGTGGTAGCCAAGTTAGCACCTCCCCAAGCAAATTAGCTGGCCTCTAACACTTGTATGGCTGTGATCTAGTGCTTGTTGGCCACACAAACACATGGATTGATCCTATGAACCTCCACCAAGTATAAATAGCAATGCCTCTCATTCATTTCTTCCTCACCCTTGATCTAAATTCTCTAAGTTGAGGTTTATAAACTTCATACCTGAGAATTATAAGATCAAGTTCTCCCTAGCAAGGACCCTTTTGTAAGCTTCTTTCGTTCTTTTATCGCTTTCCTAGCGAGAAAGTCAAACAGTGTTTAACCAGTCAATGGTCAACACAAAGTTCGTTTGAAATTTGTAACGTGATTGTAATCACGATGGTTATAATCCTTAGCGAGTATACCTACTGATTACCACGTTAACTAGGCGTAGTGACGAGTCAAGGTTTCGGTCAAAATGCGTTTTAGCACGCATTTTGCAACAAACCTACTTTTATGTAACAGTCCTCAAATAAAACCGACACCTTCGATTATTTTCCGACACCCTAATATATTTTAAAATATTCCAAAATGTCCCAAAATACACCCCAGACGTGAAAACCAAGCCCGAAATACATTAAATAATATTTAAAATAAATAAAAACCTAATTTTTAAGCTGAGGCGGGCCGCGTAGGACCCACCCCAACACTTACGCGGGCGGTATCAAGGCTAAAACTTGATTTCGGTGAATCTTAAGTTAAACGGGCCGCGTAAGACCCCCGTTAAGTTTACTCGGGCCATGAGAGATCAAGAACACAGCAACACCCCAGGCCGACACGTGTCATCATCGTGTCGAGTCTATGCGCTGACCAGGACAAGCTAGTCCGTTGACTAGCATTGACGTGGGCAGTGTAGCCCTAAGGCTACTCTTACGCGGGCCGCGTGAGAGTCAGTTTCAGCAACTATAAATAAGGGCCATCGGATTTCATTCCAATTCGCTCACAACGATTTCCTTTCTCTAAATTATGAATAGTAAAAGTAATACTCGGGTATTATACCCCCCAAATTAGCGAAGTTCTGCTCTGTTGTAAGTATTATAAACCCTGGATACGTATTAGATACGTTGCCCGATTGATCTAGGGTTCCGTAATGGCTGTCGTGGTTCTCCCCGACGTAGTCATTAGAATGTCGTCTCGGGGAGGGTATTACTAATGTTAAAATGGGTTATTAATACTAACGCATGTACATTTGTGTAAATTATAGATTATCACCGGGAAACCCTTACGGAAAATCTAAGACAGCAATGTGAGTTGATCCATTTTCTTTAAATCTTTTGTTAAATGTTTTTACAAAAGCTTAAATACTTTTCCATGCGAATAACAGTTATTGAGTATTTGTAAGAATACAATTATGATGAGTATGTTGGGGTTTTGTATACAAAATTTGTTACCACCTGGTCAAGGAGTAACATTTCCACAAGTCGGGTTCGACAGTACCATGGATGTTAATTGATATGTCTTGTAAACAAATATAATTGCGGGATCGCCCTCAATACTGTACACTGGGATTTGTTTTTATTTAAACTTGATTAAATCGGGATTCACTCACGAGTATTTCCCACGGACAAATGTTTTTAAAACGCGTTTCAAGTAACAAACTGTGAAAGCCAATTAGAAGCCAGTTGGACAGCGCTGAAGGCTTGGAAAAGTGGCAATAAAGTTACCTAAAAATAAAATAGATGTTTTTATTAAATAAATAGGATTTACTCCGATGAAAATGCATGTACTATGAACTTGGGTTTTAACCCATTTGTTTAATGTTATGAAAAAGTGGTATTTTACTCTGATCACATATTTCCTAACTTCGGTCCTGATGAAAAATTCCGCTGCCAAATTAGACAATACGAGATACCACCAACACTGGCTCGCGGCCGCCCGTTCCCAGGGAACCTGGGATCGGGGGTTGCGACATTTTAGGTATCAAAACACTTTGTTTTGATACCAAATCAGTTTTAGAAGTTAGTTAAACATGTTATGACATGTTTAACTCGTCACTACTAGTTTAGTGCTTGTTTAAGGTCGTAAGTTAAGCAGTCTAGACAACCGCTTAGACTTTCGAACCCGACCCGTTTAGTCGATCTATAGGTGTAACACCTTGTAAAAATCAAGACCAATATAATGAAGACACGTGTCATAAGCTTTAAACGTGTATTGGATTAAATATGAGGGACTGAAGTTGACAAACAAAGAAAGTATGGGTGTAAAAAGATTCAAAGTGTCAACATTGGATAATTATACCTTTCAACAACCCTACACGATGTTTATACCCTTAAACGAATGAATTATGAATCATATGAAGCTGTTTGTGGAAGAAAGTGAAAGTTTACAAACCGCAAGGGTTAAAATTGTCAACATGTTTAATTTATACCTTTGAGTGACCTTTTAACGAACCCGAAGCTTTGTAATGATTAATTATGCTCACTAGAATAAGTGGTAAAATTTTCACAAGGTTTCGATATCGTATGAGAAAAATACGCTAACATTCGTAAGTGAGGGGTTAAAAGCGTCAACGTTGAAATTTATGACTTTTTCGGTGATCGTATAACTAACCGGGGAATTTACGAAGTTGGTTTATGACTTAGAGTCCTTAAAAGTCAAGTTTGAGGGTCAAAAGTGCAATAAACAATAGTTAAAATGAGTTTTGGAGGACTAGGGACTAAAGTTGCAATTGCTGAAACTTTGTAACCGGAGGGGGGCATCCATACCGGCCACGTAAGACCTCCCAGGTCTCTTACGCAGGCTGCCTGAGAACCACCAGCGAGCAAAATGCATGACAGGTGCCTGTGCAGCCTGTTAAACCGACTTACTTTCATGGTTTTTGGATCCAGGAGCTTGGCCAACAGATTTTCATGCATAGGGGACACCTGTGATGATCAGGAATCATCCCATAGACTTTGTTGGCATGATCTTGTTTAATTAAAGTCCCTATATAAGAACACTTGTTGCAACATTTTTGCCATTCACTTGAAATCATTCAATCACATTTTCTAGATTCTCTGGACCTCAAACAAGTTTTCATTACCTTCATTTTTGTACTAAGGACTTCAGTAAGCTTCCTTAACCTCTCTAAATTCGGTTTTATTAGTTTAATGGCCTAAAGTCAAACCCGTCGTAATTAAGGTTTGACTTAGTGATTAATCACTAATGGTCCAGTCAATTCTTGAATTGAAAGTAGCTATGAGTTGGTAATTATGTGGGTAATAAACCCTTAAAAGGGCACCCTCTGATTCCCACTCTAACTAGGTCAATTGTCGGGTCAAATTTAATTATAAAAAGTCAACAGAAAGCTAATTTTCAAATAAAAGCATAATTAACAATTTAGAAGCCATGAAACCTGTTTTATCACTTGTATAACTTGATAATTAATGTAAGAACATGTCTAAGCATGTTCAACCCGACAATTTTGAGTTTAGGCTCGGTTCGGAACCGAAAGTCGCAAAAGTAGACTTTTGCTTTGACTTTCAGTTCTGACCTGATTTAGATTGATTTAGAAATGCCTTAAGCTTCCATTAGGTCCATGTATCATAATAGTATAACTCTCTGTGATTATACAACTTGGATCCTAATTTATCCGATTCATTTGCATGTTCCCGTTATATGCCTAAATGTTGACCATTATGCCCTTTTGACCTTAAAACGAGATTTTTGAAAATGTGAGAGGACAAAAACCTTTATTATTGATTTATAAACTTGTCCTAAAAATTTGACATCAGTTTGAGGTCTAGATTAGGAGGTATGCTCAATATCGTAATTAAGAAGCTTTTTTTAATAATTAAACGACGTAATTAGCATAAAGCCTATCTAAACCCAAATTTTGACACCAAACTTTTTACCCACTGATGTAATATAATATTTTGGGATTTTTGAAGATTTTTATTTATTTTTAAGCTGAGCATAACATAGGGTTCTTGCTCTAATTCGGTAATTGTCGATTATACCCTTTTTGCTAATAAAATGAGTTTTATATAATATTTAGATACCAAACTTTTTGCTACTGATTTTATATGATAAATAAAATAATTTGAACTTTTTAAACCGATCAAAAACTCAGATTTCCTATTTTAACCCGAAAATCGCTTAAAAGCGACTTATACGCGTTTTTAGCACATAGTATGAGTTAAAACTATTTTAAACATATAAGACTTAATATCTACTGCTGTTTTGAGTAAATTTTTATGATTAAACAGTAAACAAAAGTTTTAAACTAAGATTTCAGAATTTAACCTTTAAAGTTTAAGTAAAATTACTAAAATTCCCCTACGGTGCATAGTTTGGCTATATATGATAAAATTTCACATAAAGGCAATACCCTACTGATATGACCTGCAAAAATAATTATTTTTACTGATCATATCAGACCTGAACCTCAGATTTATATTTAATCTCTTTTATAAGTTTTAAAATGACCAAAATACCCCTACGGGGCATAATTTGATTTTAAATCCATTTTGGGCATAATGGAAGGTATCTTACTGATATCACAACATATTTAAGGCATATTAACTTAGGAAACCTGTTCATGACTCATTTGGTTACCCGTTACGCATTTTTCGCGTTCGGTGCGGTATATGTAACTAGTTTGCATAAATTAGCCGAAACGGGTCAAACGTTATCATTTTTATCTCAAAATCCAGAATGTGTTTAGTTTACCCATATTATACAAGTATACAAACTTGTCGGGTCTAAACCACATTCTAACCCGGTCTTCGCTTAATCGTGCGTTTTGAACCGTATATCTTCCTTTAAAACTAACCGGTCTAAGTTTAGGCTTAGTTAAGACCCATTAGGAATCTAATAGGTTATTAAAATCTTCAATCCAGATTAGGAGCCCAGTAAAAGATACTTGCACTCGCTGATTGAGATATATACTTGCTCCGGTAAATACTTTTAACTTATTTTCCCTTATACGGGCTTGGGGTACGGTATATAAAATATCGCTTGGTCGGGCATTGAATTTTTAATCATATGAAGGTTAATTCATTGAGATGACCCGTTTAATCTGTTTTGTTTATTCTAAGCCTTTGGGGGGTTAATGACCATGTCCTGGATATCCTCGGCTCATTCATTGAAATGGCCACGACTTAAGCACGGAGTGTAGGCATACACCTGCCGGTGCGTATGTAAAAATAATATAACCGCTTGTTCGAGAATAACTCGCCGCGGATATATTATGTGGTGTGTCTATTAATCTTTAACCCGGTATTCAGCCCGGGCTACTGAACGTATAATAAACATGTAATTCTTTAACAAGTTTATATATATAAATAATTATCCCAAGTTATAAAAGATATTTTGTGCCTTGTGCATTCAAATCAATTTTCTTAAACATTTTCAAAATGAGTTGGTTAATTGTATTTACCAGTGTAAACTGACGTATTTTTCAAAAAGGCTATGTGCAGGTACTAAACGGAATAGGCTGGCTACTCCTAGCATCAATAAAGAGTCTTGCAAGGTTAGATGTTATAAATCGGTTGAACAATGTTCCTTTTAACTTTTGATCCGCCTGTGGATCCTTTACAACCGTTTTTGTAATAAATAATATTACTTCTATTTGGTTTGCAACATTTTATCTTTCGACTTCCGCTATGCATTAAACTGTGATAATTTGACTATGATGATATCAACTACGTCACGATACTCCCCACCGGTCCCACCGGTAATACGTGGAAATATCGGGGTGTGACAGTTTTGTATCAGAGCCAACATTGAGTGAATTAAACACTAGCCCTTTTGTGTTTAATCTCAATGATACAGTTTGCACATCCTCGACTTCCGAGTCTAGACAAAGAACTTAGGACTAATCCGAATTTGTTTTATTTTATTTTGTCCTTTATTTTTCCTTTGTTTTCCTTTTGTTTTTTTTTTTGACAGGTTTAACAGGATGCCACCTAGGTTTCGTAGAGGAGGAATAGGCAAGGGGCCAATCAACGCCCCAAACGACCACGAGGCCGGACCTTCCCACCGGCGAACACCGTCTGTGACAACGAGCACAAGTCCTCAGGAGGATTGGAGGACATATCTGGAGCCCGCGAGGCAATTTGTCTCGCTAAGTTCTTCACCCTCGTACCTTCACTCATTCGAGCCGCAATCGAAAAACGAGCCCGAAGATTCGCACCACTCCTTCTTACCGTTGTGACGGTCAACCTCTCATCGGGCCCTTCAGGACCCGACACCTTATTTTCAGAGCCAGTTCAACCCGGCAAACCAGGTTGAAGAACCAATGGGTCACAACCCATTGGGCCCTGAAGACCATTTCCCTAAAGCTCAGGGAATGGATATGGATGAGGACCCGGACCCCGCCGAGCCACCAATTGGGACACCTACTCACCCCATCGAGATTTCAGATGGGTCGTCATATCATGGATCACCTTATCATGGTCCAGACAGTTATCAGGCAAGGTTTGCCCAATACGACTGGGTGTTTACTCCCAGTTACAACTCGCAGCAGCAGTAGGATCCCTCGGAGGATTCGCGTTTTGTAGCGGTCAGTCCACCGCCACCACCACCAGTTTAGCAGCCGCCTCCGGAGCCACCGAGGCAGAGGAGATCAAACGCATGGATGTCCGTTCGAGGGGGAGTACGTATTAGCACCCCTCAACCTTCTAGTGGCAGTCATTACCCGCCACTATATGAAGACCCGCAGATGGGTGGGCCTTCGAACCCAGTTTCTGAGGTGGACTCTACGCCAGTCACACCACCACCAATGGGTTATGATAACCCAATTCTTGCATACGCCGGTTCGGCGGCATACAACCCATTTGAGCAGCCAGCCCATACCAACTACGCTGAAGTTGACCCATACCTTGTAGCGGCGAATTACAATGCTCTTCATCCTGAAGGGCCCTATGGAGGTCCCTGGACGACTGGGTACCCGACCTATGGGTATCAATACCTGCCACCTCCTCAACCTCTACAGCCGCAGCAGCCGCAACCACCGCAGATCCAGCCGCCACAACAGCAGGAGATTCTTAAAAGGTTGAGCCAGGTGGGGCGGGAGGTTCGAGAAGAGCGTAGAAGCCACCGGGGTTTTCTCAAGGGTTTGGCAAGTTTAATCAAGGGGAAGAGCAAAAGGGATCATTAAATTCCTTATTTGTTTATTTTGTATTTCTTTTTAATCAAGTCCCTGTGTGGACATCTATTTCTGTATTCAGTCGCTGCGAGGACTTGTATTTCCAGTATAGCCCCTGCGTGGGCATGTCTTTTCTGTTAAAGTCCCGTTTAGGGCATTCATGTACTCTTTTTAAATTTTAATGGCATGTTATAATTTAAAATTTCATTTTCTCATTTTATGCATAAATGTAATAAATATGAAATAAATAAAATCCAAAATATGTCATTCCTTTTATAAAATCAGCCTTTAAATATTAAATAAGAATCTTAAAAGGTATAACATAGCCTACATGTCATTTTAAGACCTGGCCATGATGGTAGAACCTGTTTAAAAGATTCAAATCCTTGTTAACATCTGAAAACATGTTAACACTCCTGGCAGATGTGATTCGTAAAAATCACGCATGTCATCCTTATATTGAATTCTTCCAATTCCTTCTTTATTATTTAAAACATCCATTAGTGATGTAATATCTACGGGCCATAATCATGTCATATAAGACAAAAGACAGTTGTAGCCTACAACTCCCTGTCAAGAAGAGGTAATGAACTAGGATTCAAGCCTCAATACCTCGATCTTATAAGATCTTGGCATATAATTTAAATTTGACCATGTGACTTGGCCTTTTGTGCCATTATTATATTTTAATTATAACTAAGGATTATTATAATGAAAATCCTGAATGAATATGCTTAACAAATTAACCAAATGTGATTTATTAATACCATGGTTAATAAATTAATAAAATGATAAATCTGTTATAAATCTCTAAAGAAATCATTGTCATCATTTTATGTAGCAATCAAGCTACATGGCAGAGTCTGAAGAAATCGACAGTCACCCAAGGGAAAATCATGATACCACCAGAATCAATATAGCTGGCGCAGAGCTACAGGCATTAATAGACAATGCCGTTACTCGAGCTCTGGATAGACGAGACAATGAATCAAGTGGTACTGGAAGCAAAACCTCATCTGTACCCCATTCTAAATCACATCCTAAGACTCACTCTGAGGCTCATAGTAAGCCACCTCCTAAACAACATAAGTCAAAGAAGGATGATGACCGACACTCATCAAATCAGCATAGTGTTCCGTCTAAGAAGATTGTATTTTATCAGGAACCAGGTGCAAAGACCTGCTCCTATAAATATTTTGTTTCCTACAAACCCAGGGACTTCACTGTGGAAAAAGGAGCTATTGACTGCATGACGTGGTTAGACGAGATGGACACCGTGGTTGATATCAGCGGTTGTGCTGAAAGGGATGTTGTGAAGTTTGTATCTCAGTCATTTAAAGGAGAAGCACTAGCTTGGTGGAGGTCTCTAATCCAAGCTACTGGAAAAATCCCATTGTATAATCTGTCTTGGGATCAGTTTGTGACTCTGATTAAGGAAAATTCATGTCCTCAACATGAGGTTGAGAAGATCGAGACCGACTTCCTGACATTGGTTATGAAGAATTTGGACTGTCAGGCATATCTTACGAGTTTTAATACTATGTCTCGATTGGTTCCTTACTTAGTGACGCCAGAACCAAAGCGGATAGCCCGTTTCATTGGGGGTTTAGCCCCATATATCAAAGCCAGTGTGAAGGCATCTTGACCGACTACCTTTAGATCTATAGCCGATATGTCACTATCTCTTACCCTTGATGCGGTCAGGCAGAGATCACTTAGGAATTCTGATTCTGGAAAGAGAAAACGTGAGGATGACAACTCACACCGTTCAGACAAGAAGCACAAAGGGAACTCTGACCAGAAGAAGAGTTCCGGGTTTAGAAAGGATGATCAACAGTCGGGCGAGAAGCCCAAATGCAAAATCTGTAAGAAGCGCCATCTGGGGAGGTGCAGATACGAATCGAAATCCCAATTGCAGCCCAGGGATTGTGGGATTTGTAAGTCCAGTGAGCATAAGACGTTAGACTGCAAGAAGATAAAGGACGCGACGTGCTATAATTGTAATGAGAAAGGGCACATCAAGTCCAACTGCCCAAAATATGCCAAGAAGCCTGAGGAAGGCAAGAAGATCAACGCTAGGGTCTTCCAAATGAATGCACGGGAAGCAGTTCAAGATGATAACGTCATAACAGGTACCTTCCTTATTAATGATGTTTATGCAAGGGTATTATTTGATTCGGGTGTGGATAAGTCATTTGTCGATGAAAAGTTTTGTAAATTGTTAAATCTGCCTGTTAAAGCCCTAAGCATGAAGTATGAAGTAGAGTTGGCCGATGGTACCATAGAAACTGCCTCAACTATATTAGATGGATGCTTTATATCCATTAGGAACCACTCTTTTCCATTTATCCTTGCTTCCTTTAAAATTAGCTGGTTTTGACATAGTGATAGGCATGGATTGGTTAACTCATAACCAAGCCCAGATTGTTTGTGACAAGAAACAAGTGGTGATCAAGACTCCGTATGGTGAGCCTCTTACCATACAGGGAGACACTTAGTATGGGTTGCCTAAGCAAGTGCTTATGCTTAAGGCATCGAGATGTATGAAGAAAGGATGTGTCATATATATGGCACAAGTGACTATCGATGAAACGAAGCCCAAGATTGAAGGCATCCCTGTCATTTCTGAATATCCAGAAGTATTCCCTGAAGAGCTACCTGGTTTACCACCAGATAGACAAGTGGAGTTTAGAATTGACATAATACCTGGAGCAGCACCTATTGCAAGAGCACCTTACAGGTTAGAACCAACTGAGATGAAAGAATTGAGAACTCAACTGGATGATTTATTGGCAAAGGGATTTATTAGACCTAGCTCATCTCCCTGGGGAGCACCGATCCTGTTTGTAAAGAAGAAAGATGGATCGATGCGTCTATGCATCGATTATTGCGAGCTTATCAAGGTCACTATTAAGAACAGATATCCATTGCCCAGGATCGATGATCTGTTCGATCAATTACAAGGGGCAAGTTACTTCTCCAAGATCGATTTGAGGTTAGGCTACCATCAGCTGAAGGTTAGGGATGAAGATGTGCACAAGACTGCATTTAGGACTCGTTATGGTCACTACGAGTTCTTGGTGATGCCTTTTGGGCTCACTAATGCACCAGCAGCTTTCATGGATCTCATGAACCGCGTCTGCAAGCCCTACTTGGATAAATTTGTCATCGTCTTCATTGATGACATTCTTATTTACTCAAAGAATCAAGCTGACCATGAAAAGCACATTCGTTGTATTCTTAAACTTCTTCAGCATGAGAAGCTCTACGCCAAGTTTTCAAAGTGTGAATTTTGGATTCGTGAAGTCCAATTCCTTGGACATGTGGTTAGTGAGCGTGGTATCCAGGTGGATCCCACTAAGATTGAAGCTATCATAAATTGGCAAGAGCCGAAGACGCCCACATAAATTCGTAGCTTTTTGGGCCTGGCAGGATATTACAGGCATTTTATTGAAAACTTCTCAAGAATTACAGCGCCCCTAACTTCACTAACCCACAAGAATATAAAGTTTGACTGGGATCCTAAGCAGCAAGAATCCTTTGACATTCTCAAGCAGAAGTTGAGCAATGCACCTGTGTTGACATTGCCTGATGGAATAGAGGAATTTGTAGTATACTGCGACGCATCACACACTGGTATGGGGTGTGTGCTCATGCAGAAAGGCAAGGTCATTGTGTCACACCCTGTCTTTTGCGGAAGCGTATGATGTGTGACTGGTTTAATATCATTGCATTCAATCGTAATAAACAACTACATGATCAAAACGATGCTCATCCATTCATGAAAATTTGTGTATTACAAACACTTGTTATTTAAGTTTTAAAAACACAACCTTCGTCTAGGTTACAATTTAACAAAAGTGGATGACATCTAGACTTGAAGTCTACTTCTAGTTACAACACCCGCGCCCAAGATCCATTCTGTCACCTGAAATACATGTAATTTTGGAAAACATCAACAAAAGTTGAGCGAGTTCATGCGTTTTGCATACCTTTTATGAAACATGGTATGTATCTTGTATAAATAAAGTATTCTTGTGAAATAACGTATTCTTGTAAAATATAGTATTCTTGTGAAATAACGTATTCTTGTAAAATAAAATATTCTTGTGAAATAACATATTCTTGTAAAATAAAGTATTCTTGTGAAATAACGTATTCTTGTAAAATAAAGTATTCTTGTGGTACAAATCTTGTACCAATAAAGTATTCTTGTAAATCTTTAAGAGATTTTAAGGCATGTGAGGACATGGGGAGTACATGTTATGACTCCTTAAGGACATGGGGAGTACTTGTTATGACTCCTAGGGAGCATTCGTAATGGCTTATAGGGAGCACTCGTAATGGCTCATATCCTTGTCGATTATTCCTCGACTGTGTCGATTAACCTCGACTGTGTCGATTTCCCTTGACTGTGCCAATTACCCTCGATTGTGTCGATTAACCTCGACTGTGTCGATTAGCCTCGACTGGGACTCCGAAGCACTGCTAGGTACTAGTTTTGACCATGAGTGGGGTTCGGCCGTACCCGTTAGATCTAACCCTCGTCCCTAATTAGTGAATGTTTTTAATGGCTTGGTACTAGTTTTCACCAAGACTTTATGGCATTTTTAGTATTATGTATGTGCTCACATGATCTAGTATTTCCTAGGCATTTCTTAAAACGCATCATACTTGGTACTCGTTCTCACCAAGAGTGCTTCTTGTATTTTTGTATTCTCAAATCGCATCATACTTAGTACTCGTTCTCACCAAGAGTGCTTCTTGTTATCATACCATTTATAAACATTGTATTATTAGTAACATGTATTTCACCCCCGAGAGTTATAAAACCAAAAACAGTTAAAGAAAAGGGGGAGCATGAACTCACAACTTTGCGTTTCCTTGCGTCGTAAACTTCACTGGGTTTGCTTATCTAGCGTCGTGACCTAAACGTGTTTTATTAACATTAGTCACCAGACTTGTATCCCACAAGTACAAGTCACTATCTTTTGTATATGTATTCTTGTGTTAAAAATAATTTATATTTTTAACTACGTGTCTCACTTATATTATTTTCTCAACAATAAATATAAGTATCTTGTATTTTGTCTAAGTGTGTTGTATGTGTATTTTTGTATCTTCACCCCTTAGGAGTATTTAGTGTATTTTCAAATACTATCACGTATATTACATACTACATATACTTAGCACAAAAATTTGGTGATAAATATATATATTTTTCTCACAAATATACATACTTAATATCCATTTTTATTCTTGAAGAAATCCTCATTTCTTAACACAAGGTCCGGGAAACCTTGGTAAAGGTTTTTAGATACATTTTTAGGGAATAAGTTCCTCAAAAACTTATATTTTTCTAGGTGTCAAAATTTATAAAATTTTGGCAGGGTTTCCCCTAAAAATGGAGGTTTCCCCATGTTTTCAAAACATGTGTTTATTTTCTTTTCCAAAAATCATTCAAACAATTCTCAATCATCAATACACAACCTCTATTGACCAACTTGTCAAAAACAAGCATACACTATAAACTCATGAAGTTGTAAATTTATGAAAACTAGCATACTTAGTAAGTCTTGCTACCTTTTAAAATGTGATTTGTTCTTTAAAAACTTTATTTTTAAAGAGTTTAAGAGTTTACAACTTACAACCATATTTTCTAAAAATATTTCTTTGTGAACTTTTCTTATTACACAAGTGTTTCTACACTTGTTTATCCACCAAAAATATGTTTAGTTTATGTAGGATCCAAGTTTTAACGAAAGTAATACTTTTCACTTGGTTCTTTCAAAAAACCACTCATGGGTCTTTAGATCTACAAGATTATAACCTACTTTGATCTTTATTTTTCTAGAAAACATTCATTTATTCAAGTTCATAGTTTATGTGTGGATGATTCCATCATCCTACAACATTTTATCTTCCTCGTCTTGTTAGATCATGTTTTTAATCATGATCTAGCAAGTCCATATGACGATCCATATCATTTACATGAGTAATCAATAACCAACAAGTATAACAACACAAGAATATCATGATTTCTTTATCATCTTAACACTACTTCATCACAAAGTTAGTTTATGTTCAAGACTTTGTTTATGGTTCTTTAAAGTTCTTATCATTTTGATCTTTAAACATCATTAACCACTTAAACAACATGTAAAATGCAAGGATCTAAGTGCTTACCACTAGCACAAGGCTAGGGGAGTTCAGGTGTAGAAAAGTGGTGGATAAAAGAAGATAAGAGAGGTCCTTGAACTTCCGAACACACCAAGCTTGTTTGTATGATCACTAACACCCTTGGAAGTATGTAGATTGCTTGGAATGAAACTTGAAGGTGGTGATGGTGGTTTGGTGGGTCTCGGCCGAACAAGAAGAGGGAAGAGAGGAGTGCAAGTGTGTTGTGAGGGTGATGATAAGAATGATGGACTACAAGGTTTACTTATAATCCTCCATTAAGCTATTGCCCATTAGGCTAAGTGTTCCCTAGACTACATACCATATCCCTTATTTAAATCAAGAAAATCATGGGGTGGGAGACCCCATGTAACCGTCCCAAGGGGGGGGGGGGGGTGTGCTTGGTTGAGTTTCAAATATTTAGTTACAAACTAGTTAGAAATCAAGTGCTAAGTTAGTGATTTATGGTGTATTATTAATTATATAGTGTGTTAGGGTGTTCGGGGACCCTAACTAGCTTAGAAAAATAAAAACAATGCTTCTAGCATTATTTTGGTGTTCCGGGTAATGTCCGGTTGTTCAGTTTGATATTGTTCCGTTAAAGTGCTAAATTGCACCGTTTGGTGTCTTTTATGTATCCTTTTGTAATACTTTTGATTCCCGACACTTAGGGAAATATTCTGAATGATAACTCATGTTTTCTACATAACATTTATGTGTTAAAAGCTGATTTATTGCTGAATTTAAAAAAATTATGCACTTAAAGTGCGTTTCGGGTGCTTTTTATTGCGTATTTTAGCTTCCGGAATGTCTATATGTTAACCCTTGTATGTACTCTTGGGTTTTAATGTATTCTTGTCATTGGACCTACACCTAGGCTCCAATTCGATTGTCTAACTGCTTTCTGCAGAAATGTTGACACGGTGTGTCTTACCGGTGAGTTTACTAATATTTTTGACGCAACGCTATCATAAAGTAATTCTTGTAGTATAACACGTGCATGAATTCACTTGCATGGAATTCGAAAATTTATTTGTCTGGTAAACCAGATCATGCACAGTCATTAAAGTACAAATTACTGTTCATTTCGTGTACGAGAAGAATTACACCACCCACGATTTGGAGTTGGGTGTCGTTGTGTTTGCACTCAAACTTTGGAGGCATTATTTGTATGGTACCAAGTGTGTGATCTATTCTGATCACAAGAGCCTTCAACATTTGTTTAATAAGAAGGACTTAAACATGAGACAGCGTCGATGGATGGAGCCTTCAACATTTGTTTAATAAGAAGGACTTAAACAATGATTGTGAAATCAGATACCATCCAGGCAAGGCAAATGTGGTCACCGATGCATTAAGTAGAAAGGAAAGGGTGAAGCCCATAAGAATCAATGCTAAGAGCATTGAATTAAAGAACAATTTAAATGAAAGACTGTTTGCCGCGCAGAAGGAAGCCGTATTAGAAGCTAACTATCCAAATGAAAAACTGGGAGTCACTGCAGAACAGTTATCATATGGCAAGGATGGAATCCTAAGATTAAATGGAAGGATATGAGTTCCAATCTATGGACGACTTAGGGAAGTGATCCTTCAGGAAGCCCATAGTTCCAAGTATTCTGTTCATCCTGGAAGTGACAAGATGTACCAGGACTTAAAGGCAAATTATTGGTGGATAGGCTTGAAGAAGTCTATAGCCGCTTATGTAGCCAAATCTCTGACATGTGCTCAAGTTAAAGCAGAACACCAGAAGCCGTCAGGTTTGCTACAACAGCCTGAACTTCCCACCTGGAAGTGGGAAATGGTGACTATGGATTTTATCACCAAGTTACCGAAGACAAAGCAAGGAAAAGATACTATTTGGGTTATAGTGGATAGGCTGACTAAGTCAGCCCACTTCCTACCTATTAAGGAAACGCACAGCTCAGATAAATTAGCTCAGCTGTACATGGATGAGATTGTATCTCTCCATGGAGTGCCAGTGTCTATCATCTATGATAGGGATACGAGGTATACATCGCATTTCTATAAAAGTTTTCAACAATCCCTAGGCACTCGATTGAACTTCAACACAGCATATCATCCTCAAACGGATAGTCAAAGCGAGCGTACTATACAGACACTCGAGGATATGCTACGAGCTTGTGTTATTGACTTAGGAGGAAGTTGGGATGATCATCTTCCATTGATTGAATTCTCATACAACAACAGCTATCATTCCAGTATTCAAGCTGCACCTTTTGAAGCTTTGTATGGAAGAAAGTGCCGAACGCCCGTTTGTTGGGCAGAAGTTGGAGATGTCCAACTAACAGGACCTGATATAGTCCTGGAGAAGACATATAAGATTGTACAGATACGAGATCGTCTCAAAGCTACCAGGGATAGGCAGTAAAGTTACACAGATAAAAGTGTAAACCTCTAAAGTTTGAGGTTGGTGACAAAGTGTTACTGAAGGTATCACCCTGGAAAGGGGTAATGCGATTTGGTAAGAAAGGCAAGTTAAGCCCAAGATACATAGGACCGTTCGAGATCATCGAATGTGTCAGAACAGTGGCTTATAAGTTAAACCTGCCTGAAGAGCTCAGTGGTATTCATAATGTATTCCACATCTGCAATCTGAAGAAATGTCTAGCTGATGAATCACTAGTCATACCACATACGGATGTGCACATAGATGAGAGCCTGAAATTTGTTGAAAAGGCTTTGTCGATCGAGGATCGACAGGTTAAGAAGCTTTGAAGGAAGCAGGTACCGATGGTAAAAGTTAAACGGGATGCCCGTAGAGGTCCTGAGTATACGTGGGAGGTAGAGTCCACAATAAAGGAGAAGTACCCTCATTTATTTCAGTATATCTCTAGGTCGAGATTTCTTTTAAGGGAGTGAGGATGTAACACCTCGTAAAAATCAAGACCAATATAATGAAGACACGTGTCATAAGCTTTAAACGTGTAATGGATTAAATATGAGGGACTAAAGTTGACAAACAAAGAAAGTATGCGTGTAAAAAGATTCAAAGTGTCAACATTGGATAATTATACCTTTCAACAACCCTACACAATGTTTATACCCTTAAATGAATGAATTATGAATCATATGAAGCCGTTTGTGGAAGAAATGAAAGTTTACAAACGCAAGGGTTAAAGGTGTCAACATGTTTAATTTATACCTCCGACTGACCTTTTAACGAACCCGAAGCTTTGTAACAATTAATTATGCTCACTAGAATAAGTGGTAAAAATTTCACAAGGTTTCGATAACGTATGAGAAAAATAGGCTAACATTCGTAAGTGAGGGGTTAAAAGCGTCAACGTTGAAATTTAGGACTTTTTCGGTGATTGTATAACTAACCGGGGAATTTACGAAGTTGGTTTATGACTTAGAGTCCTTAAAAGTCAAGTTTGAGGGTCAAAAGTGCAATAAACAACAGTTAAATGAGTTTTGGAGGACCAGGGACTAAAGTTGCAATTGCCGAAACTTTGTAACCGAAGGGGGGCACCCATACCGGCCGCGTAAGACCTCCCAGGTCTCTTACGCGGACCGCCTAAGAACTACCAGTGACCAAAATGCGTGACAGGTGCCTGTGCAGCCTGTTAAAGCGACTTACATGCATGGTTTTTGGATCCAGGAGCTTGGCCAACAGATTTTCATGCATAGGGGACACCTGTGATGATCAGGAATCATCCCATAGACTTTGTTGGCATCATCTTGTTCAATTAATGTCCCTATATAAGAACACTTGTTGCAACATTTTTTCCATTCACTTGAAATCATTCAAACACATTTTCTGGATTCTCTGGACCTCAAACAAGTTTTCATTACCTTCATTTTTGTACTAAGGACTTCAGTAAGCTTCCTTAACCTCTCTAAATTCAGTTTTATTAGTTTAATGGCCTAAAGTCAAACCCGTCATAATTAAGGTTTGACTTTGTGATTAATCACTAATGGTCCAGTCAATTCTCGAATTGAAAGTAGCTATGAGTTGGTAATTATGTGGGTAATAAACCCTTAAAAGGGCACCATCTAATTCCCACTCTAACTAGGTCAATTGTCGGGTCAAACTTAATTATAAGAAGTCAACAAAAAGCTATTTTCAAATAAAAGCATAATTAACAATGTAGAAGCCATGAAACCAGTTTTATCACTTGTATAACTTGGTAATTAATGTAAGAACATGTCTAAGCATGTTCAACCTGACAATTTTGAGTTTAGGCTCGGTTCGGAACCGAAAGTTGCAAAAGTAGACTTTTGCTTTGACTTTCAGTTCTGACCCGATATAGATTGATTTAGAAATGCCTTAAGCTTCCATTAGGTCCATGTTTCATATTAGTATAACCCTCTGTGATTATACAACTTGGATCCTAATTTATCCGATTCATTTGCATGTTCCCGTTATATGCCTAAATGTTGACCATTATGCCCTTTTGACCTTAAAACGAGATTTTTGAAAATGTGAGAGGACAAAAACCTTTATTACTGATTTATAAACTTGTCTTAAAAATTTGACATCAATTTGAGGTCTAGATTAGGAGTTATGCTCAATATCGGAATTAAGAAGCTTTTTTTATTAATTAAACGACGTAATAAGCATAAAGCCTATCTAAACCCAAATTTTGACACAAAACTTTTTACCCACTTATGTAATATAATATTTTGTGATTTTTGAACATTTTTATTTAATTTTAAGCTGAGCATAACATATGGTTCTTGCTCTAATTCGGTAATTGTCGATTATACCCTTTTTGCTAATAAAATGAGTTTTATATAATATTTTGATACCAAACTTTTTGCTACTGATTTTATATGATAAATAAAATAATTTGAAGTTTGTAAACTGATCAAAAACTCAGATTTCCTATTTTAAGCCGAAAATCGCTTAAAAGCGACTTATACGCGTTTTTAGCGCATAGTATGAGTTAAAACTATTTTAAACATATAAGACTTAATATCTACTGATGTTTTAAGTAAATTTTTATGATTAAATTGTAAGCAAAAGTTTTAAACTCAGATTTCAGAATTTAACCTTTAAAGTTTAAGTAAAATTACCAAAATGCCCCTACGGTGCATAGTTTGGCTATATATGATAAAATTTCACATAAAGGCAATACCCCACTGATATGACCTGCAAAAATAATTATTTTTACTGATCATATCAGACCTGAAACTCAGATTTATATTTAATCTCTTTTATAAGTTTTAAAATGACCAAAATACCCCTACGGGGCATAATTTGAGTTTAAATCCATTTTGGGCATAATGGAAGGTATCTTACTGATATCACAACATATTTAAGGCATATTAACTTAGGAAACCTGTTCATGACTCATTTGGTTACCCGTTACGCATTTTTCGCGTTCGGTGCGGTATATGTAACTAGTTTGCATAAATTAGCCGAAACGGGTCAAACCATATCATTTTTATCTCAAAATCTAGAACGTGTTTAGTTTACCCATATTATACAAGTATACAAACTTGTCGGGTCTAAACCACATTCTAACCCGGTCTTCGCTTAATCGTGCGTTTTGAACCGTATATCTTCCTTTAAAACTAACCGGTCTAAGTTTAGGCTTAATTAAGACCCGTTAGGAATGTAATAGGTTATTAAAACCTTCGTTCCAGATTAGGAGCCCAGTAAAAGATACTTGCACTCACTGATTGAGATATATACTTGCTTAGGTAAATACTTTTAACTTATTTTCCCTTATACGGGCTTGGGGTACGGTATATAAAATATCGCTTGGTCGGGCATTGAATTTTTAATCATATGAAGGTTAATTCATTGAGATGACCCGTTTAATCTGTTTTGTTTATTCTAAGCCTTTGGGGGGTTAATGACCATGTCCTGGATATCCTCGGCTCATTCATTGAAATGGCCACGACTTAAGCACGAGGTGTAGGTATACACCTGTCGGTGCGTATGTAAAAATAATATAACCGCCTGTTCGAGAATAACTCGCCGCGGATATATTATGTGGTGTGTCTATTAATCTTTAACCCGGTATTCAGCCCGGGCTACTGAACGTATAATAAACATGCAATTCTTTAACAAGTTTATATATATAAATAATTATCCCAAGTTATAAAAGATATTTTGTGCCTTGTGCATTCAAATCAATTTTCTTAAACATTTTCAAAATGAGTCGGTTAATTGTATTTACCAGTGTAAACTGACGTATTTTCCAAAAAGGCTAAGTGCAGGTACTAAAGGGAATAGGCCGGCTACTCCTAGCATCAATAAATAGTCTTGCAAGCTTAGATGTTATAAATCTGTTGAACAATGTTCCTTTTAACTTTTGATCCGCCTGTGGATCCTTTACAACCGTTATTGTAATAAATGATATTACTTCTATTCGGTTTGTAACATTTTATCTTTCGACTTCCGCTGTGCATTAATTGTGATAATTTGACTATGATGATATCAAGTATGTCACGATACTCTCCACCGGGCCTACCAGTAATACGTGGAAATATCGGGGTGTGACAATAGGATCCGACCAAGCATGATTAGTGATCATAGTTACATAGGGAATAACCCCTGAGGTTATACCTTATGTTCACCTAGGATTGGTTAGTTATTTGTTAAGTAGCTTATATGCCCATAGGAAATGACCAAAATGCCCTTTTGAAGCATAAAACTATATTGTGCATATGTGAACATATTTTTGACATCTAATCTGATTTAGTAACACGTTTAGGTATAATTGGGCATGTAAGACTTGACATAGCTCATAGTTAACCATCCGACCATAGTGTTACGCAACCGACGCGTTATAGTAGCTTATACTACCATAACGGGTCGAAACGGGTCAAGAGCACTAAGGTAGACTTCCAAATCAAAATGTTAGCTCTATTAAATCATACCATATGAGTTCAAATAACCAACTGGGGTAGCCCAGTTGGCCAAACCCACCCCATCTCTCCCCAGAGACCCGGGTTCGAGTCCAGGCAGGGGGAAACTAGCCACCTCTTCCCAGAGGAAACGGACTCGGCTCAGGACGGGGTATTAACCCCCAGGCAGCTATGGGTTTGGGCTAGCTTGCAGAGTGTCACACTCCGGCGGTTGGGAGGACCGTGGAATATCCCCCCCCCCCCATATGAGTTCAAATACTCATTTGATTTATAGAAGATCATTCTATCCTATCTCCCGATTTAGGATCCGATATTAACATAGTTACCTATACTAGGTGCCTTGTTAATTCCGTGATACTTGGAGCTTAATTTGGTCTTATTCTCTAGACTAATAAGCAATCCCAAGTGAGTACATAATTCCTCTCTTTTACCGCTTTCAAATACTTTGGGGTAATACACATGTGCATACTTGTTACTTTTATGCTTTTCATTGCTTTTATGACATAAACATGCTAGTTTCACCTAGTACACATATAATACATGATTTACCTTTATGTTTTGCTATGTATGTTTACTTAGCATGCTAGCACATTGATTTCATAAACATCTTTGCTATGTATGTTTACTTAGCATGCTAGCACATTGATTTCATAAACATTTTTGCTATGTATGTTTACTTAGCATGCTAGCACATTGATTTCATGAACATTTCTACTATGTATGTTTACTTAGCATACTTAGTACATGGTTTCCACATGCTACATTGGTTATGACAATTGGTATGTTTAATCGGGACAATAATACATTCATTAACATTAGCTACTCCGCTCGGTAGTATGTAATGGTACCATAGGACTTGACAAATCCCGTTTCCGACTTCCTAGGTTTGTTTGGAAGTTGGGAATGACAGAATCCAATATACATAACTTAGATGAACCTTTAATTTGTTTAAAGGTTTGTCGCCACAGTCGCAAGGCTTGAATGTATGCGATTAACATTACTGCATAAATGTTTGTAATCATAAAGCATTGTTTTCTGCAAAACATAACATTTGATTTAAACCTAGGTTTATTCAAAAACTTTTTTGTACATTTTCCTATGGGGTTGAGTAATTACTAGTTATTCACCATACATGACATTTGTTTTCACATTGACATTATCACATAGTTTGAGTAGATACTTTCTACTTGCTATGCATTACATTGGTTATACATGATGCATTTCACACATGACATTGAACATGGTTTTCACATAAACATTTTGACATTAAACAAGACATTTTGGTTGGTTATTGATAAGTGACTTATGTAACGGGGCTATGTGTTCTATGATAAATGTATGGTGGATACGCCGCTGGTACTTCCTATATATAAGTGCTTTTATTGTATTATACATTGTTGCGTTACCTAAACCACTTTGTCAAGGACATGAAACATTTTTCACAAGGACACGACATTGTTATACAAAGTACATATTTTATATAAATTCACTTTTACTTGGTTATTCATTTAACCATGCATATTTCTTTTATATCATTTGATTTTCACATCGATTTTCACATGATTTCATAAAGGAGAACATTTTACAAGGTTCATGACTACTTTTTGTTAAACCCTTCTTTGAACTACAAGTCATGAATCTTGCATAAACAAAACCTATGTATCTCACAGGCATTTTTATGCTGACGTACCTATTTTCGCATGTGTTTCAGGTGCTAATGCATGATGATGTTTGTGCTTCACTTAGGCGGACTTAGGCCTTAGTGACTTAAAAGACAGTTATTTATGTTATGTTTAGTTTGAACTTCAAGACAATGTAAACTTAAATCTTAATAATACAAAACCATAACTACCATGGTTGTTGAAACAATAATTATGTCGCATCACTCCCCGGCCGTTTCCGCTGCGGTTTGTTGTTTTACGCGGTCGGGGTGTGACATTGGTCATGATTAAGGTCATTAGTTCACGCCCGTCCTCTCAGGTACGGTGTGAGGTTGCCAAGCCTAATAGCGCTATCAACTAATTACCCCGTTACCTCTCAGGTAACTATTCGGTAGAAGATGGGACTTAAGGTGATAGGAAATGAGTGTATTATCCAACATTCCAGTTTTTACCCAGAAAGACTTATTCCTCTCAGGAATACCCATTTGATTTACCCAAATACTTATTCCTCTCAGGAATACCCGTTTGATTGTCCCACCCACCGAGACGCATGCTCGAGAGAAGTGAACTCACCTTTGATTGCTCGGTATGTTATATTACCCATTCCAAGTTGGTCAACCATACCCTACCGTGGTTACCAAGATTAGTCAGTATAATGCTCACATATATCACATATCCAACATACACGTTACACAAGTAGCATACAAGTAAAACACACGTCCTTCTACGAGTCATAACTATTAATCATGCAACCCATTGATCCACAACGTTTGTCGTAAACTCACATAACAAGTGTATGGGTTTCGTATGCAAATCAATCACTTAACAGTACATGTATCTTCACAGATTGCATTTGCTGCTAAGATTACAGTTTATCACATAACAAGTATTCAGTTCTCAAACAAGTCTACATCCCATGTGCATGACACATAACAACATTTCACAAGCGAGTTAGCTACTCACACTAGCTAAGTCAGGTTCGTCATTCCTAATCCATATTATTAATATGTAACTAATATAGTTTTAGAACACAATCATTCATCATTACATATTTGAACATTAAAATGTTTGTTTGTTCTCAGCATCCTCACGAAGAACTCTACCGGCGAAGGTTCATTCTTCGTTGAGTATGAGGGTGACGAAGAACCCTGATAGTTGGCCAAAGCCAGGCGACGAAGAACCTTTCCTGACGAAGGATCAACCTTTGTCGAGATGAGATGATGAAGAACCCCTTCTCGGAGAAGAGTCATCTTTCATCGAGGGTCTTTCGTCGTTGTTCCTTAATAGCTGACGTGATCTTCTGCAAACCCTAATCATGGATGTTTCACTATTAACAATTCATATCATTCCACAATCGTCTGTAAGGATCTATGATCATCATACACATCAATACTCTAAAGTTACTGTTGGTGCACCTAGTGTCTGTTAACTTCGTCTTAATCGAGTCTTATGTCTAGATAGGATAAACGAGTGCACAACAGAGTTGAATTTAGGGTTTGTATGTGTTAAAGTGAGTGATTCCGCTTGAAGGTGACACGGACCAGTTCAAGCGAAATCATCCCATGTAATTTTGCTTGAACAGGGTTGTGACACATTCAAGCAAAATCTCCGAGTCTATAAATACCTGTGTGCTGAGTCATTTGAAACGGGATCTGGTCTTGTGTATTGAGCCGAGGTGCTGCCGGATTTTTGTCAAAAATCTTTGTAAAGGCTCAGAAGATCAGTAATAGAAAAGAATTGAAAGGAAATAAGTTGTTTGATATTGTTTGCATTGATTCCGCCTTTGTAAATGATGATGAACTACTCAACTTGACTGTTTAGGGTCACCGGATCTATCCTACAAGTGGTATCAGAGCTCAGGACGAGGAGTTCATACCAATTCAGCTTGAAATCACCGGATTTTCTCACTTCTACCTTTTCTTTTCTGATTTGGACATAATTCAACGGTTGAAATGGCCTGAATTTGACATATATCAAGCGAAACATAGTGTTAACTAATACTCGAAAGTTTTGGACTAAAATTCGGCTTAAACTTGATCTAAAACATAATTTCGCTTGAAAACAGTTCGAACATTGCTGATGTCATCGTGATTTCGCTTGAAAACTACAGCTGATTTCGCTTGAAATGAGCTTATTTTGTCTGATTTTGCTTGTAAATCAGATTTCGCTTGAAAGTTCAAGCGAAATAAGAGATTTCGCTTCAAGCAACCTGATTTCACTTGAACTTAATTTGCTATTCCGCTTGAAAAGCTATCTTGCTTAAAAGTTGATTTCGCTTGAACAGATTCCGCTTGAATCTGTATTTTTCAAAACCAAGAACTTTCTAAGTGTTTGTTGATTATTTTAGGTATGTGAAGATGGATTATTTAAATCCGTTTTGTGATATTTTTGCCTCTGCTGGAAATGGTGGGGATGATACTTCAAACGACACATCGAATAACACAAATGAGAAAGCCCCGAGTGCGAGAATGACTCTTTCGGATACTTTAGGTGTGGAAAGTGCATACGGAACATATAACAAACCCCCAAAGTTGATGGCGATCTAAGAGTATAGTTGGTGGGCCAAGAAATTTGAAGAATGGTTAAAGGCATTTGCGTATCCCAGCTGGAAAAGTCTAAAGAATGGATACAGTGATGGTGGGAAAAATGGTGAAAATTTGACATCAACTGAAGAAATAGAAGTTTTTGTTGCCAAGCAAAAGTGCATCGCGTTGCTGTTTCAGTCTGTCCGTGAAGATATAATATCTTTGATCGAGTATAACATTGCTAAAGATCTGTGGAAAAAGTTAGAAGTGAAATGCTTGGGTAGTGTAGAAATAGTGAAAAACAAAAAGAAACTGCTAAGAAAAGAGTTTGATTTATTTGGTTGTTTAAAAAATGAATCAGTTTGTAAGATGATTGAGAGGTTTGGGCACTTGAAGTTGGAGCTGGCGAGACATGGAATTATCTATTCTCAAGAAGAGTTAGTTGACAAATTGTTTGACTCATTGCCAGATGAGATGGATTGGCAATACTATGCCTTGATGTTGAAGAATACGATCAAGTCTGAGGATCTTACAGTTGATTTGTTGATTGAAAGACTAGAGAGTCACGAGCTGGAGATAAAGAAAACACACAAAGTCAATCACTCGTCATATCAGCAGAATTTGGAGCTGTATTATCCAAAAATCATGATTCCCAAGAATGCATCCCCCAAGACAGCTTTTTCTGCTGAAAATTCCAACACATCTAGCAAAGAGTGTGCAAGTAGTTGATTTCACAGTGGCTCTTCGTCAACTTCAAACCAATCAGCTGCAAAGAACTTATTTCAATGCAACATCGTTGTGGATTTAAAGAACGCTCAAAATTTCAGCGAGGAGTCTGCAAAGCAACAGATGGTTTTCTTAGCTTCTGTGCTAGAGTCGTATGAGAGCCTTGTGGCAGGCAAGATAGGCAACACCAACCTAACAAAGGAAGACTACGATCAAATAGATCCTGAGGAGATGGAATTGATCGACATAAGGTGGTGTATGGCCAGTGCAGTGAGAAGGGCACAACGTTTTATGGAGATTACAGGAAGAAAGTCTATTGGTGGACCATCTACCAAGTTAGGCTTTGACAAGTCAAAAGTGACCGGTTTCAAGTGTAAACAGAAAGGTCATTTTAAAAGAGAGTGTCGGAATGCTTATGCTGATGATTACGAAAATCCGTTCAAAGAAGATTACTACAAGAGAGCGATTTATCATCAGAATAAATCAGAACCGCCCAGAATGAAACAACTTGAGGATAATAAAGAAAAATCCAGAGCTCTTGCTGTGATTCATGACGATGAAGGTTTTAACTGGAGCGAGTTGTAACCATGGGAGGATGCGGTTGGATATGCTTTTATGGCAAAGATTGTTGAACTTGTTCCTTTTAAAGATAACAGAAATGAAAAAGAAAAGTATGTCAACAAAAAGATGATAGCTCAAAACAGAATGATCAGAACATATGATATATACACTGAAGCAAAAAGGGCGAAGAAATGGGATCCAGACAGAGAATGTTATCTTGACCCCATGGGAAACATTGCTATTGACTATAAGACCCTTAATCTTGAAACCATAATTCAACAAATTGCTGAAGAAGAAGAGGGTTGGCATAGAAAATGATGGGAAAGCGGAGAAGAGAAAGAAGAGAAAGTAAAAGAAAAAGAGGAAAAGGAAAAGAAGGTTGATGATGGGATCATTGATACATCACAAGAGTTGACAGCTGAAAACTTGGGAAAGATGGCTGACAAAGTGCTGGTTGCTAAGGGACTTGAGGTAGACTCTAAGTTCGTATTTGAGTCTAAAAGCCAAGTCAGTTCAAATGCGTCAACAAGTGTGTCAGGTAAGAAAGTTAATGGTGACATTGACTGCAAAAATTGCATGAAAGAGTGCAAAGTTTGTAGTACAATCACTTATCTAAATGGTAAGAAAGTTGATGATCTGACTGATAGAGTCAGAAGTGTTGAGGATCAGATCCTTAATCGTGATAAAATGTTGAAAGCTTCGAACGACAGATTAAAAGAATTAACTGACAAAATTGAAAATGATAAAATTGATAAAGAAAAAGTTAGGAAAGAAAATGAGCAGTTAGTTCTTGAAAATCGTCAGATTTCAGAAAAAATTGAGAAGCTTAAACGAACGGTTAAAGATGCTGATGACAGAAATGGTAAGACAATTAAAGAAAATAATCATCTGTCGGGAGTTCTTCGGGTAAAAGAAGAGTTAATCAATCAGCAACTGGATGAAATTGCAAAGTTGAAGCTTAAATTTCAAGAAGCTGAAATTGAAAATGAGCGAATCCAGTTGAAACTAAAAAGTTACAACTCCGCAAGCTTTGATTTACAACACATTGTTCCTAAACCCATCGGGAAAAACAAAGTTGGCGAAGATATCTTTTCGGATAGAACCGGGGTGGGTTATCATCAAGTTCCACCACCAGTTCTAAACAATTATTCGAAAAAACAATCAGGGTTGGTTAATCTTGAAGATGAGAATGAAGTGAAACTTCCAGACACGATTGATGTCACATTCACTTCATCTTCCGATGACAATAGTGTTCAAACTGAAGTGGTGAAAAGTGTGGTTGAGAATGTTCTAAAATCTAAAAGTGACACTACTGAGGAAGATGAATGTTTCTTGGACAAATACATTCCGAAACAAAAGTCCAAAAACATCTTAAAAGAAGAACCTGGTCTTGTCATGTACAAGATGTCGGGATTGGATAAGTTGTATTCGGATTCTGAGTTTCCACTGGAGAATGTTAATGTTGCTAAATTGACAAATGTGTTCAAATTGGTTGAAATTGATCGGTCTGAGATTGAAGGTCTAAAACAGACAAAGAGGCAAATGAATTTTGAAAAGGATAAAGGTTACTACAAGAAACCTGTTGTTCCACCACCTTTTTATAACAACAATCAAAATAGATGGTCGGGTGGTTATCAGGGTGAGAAATATCAGGGAAAGAATTTTCAAAACAAGAAGTTTGCTGAGAAAAAGGTGTTTATGAAGAGTTCGAGTTCTCATTCCGAGCAGGAGTCTGAGATTTTTTCAAAATCGAATGAAGAGTTCTTTGAGGAGAGGGCCTCACGACCTCAGACTGAAGGCACAATTCGAGTAGTTGATACTCGTACATGCGTCAAGTGTAATAAAGTTGGGCATATCGCACGAAAGTGTACCAACTTTAAGCCTAAGTCTGAAGTTGCTGAGAATTGAAAAAGGAAGGTTGATACAAAAGGCAAAGCTCCAATGGATGTTGAGAAAATTTTGAAAAATGATAAAACAAAAGCCAAAACTGAACCTGTTAAAAATGTGGTAACTAAAAATGACAAGTTTTACAAACGGGTTGCTTCATCTCAACAAACATGGAAGCCAAAAATTGCTGACAAGAAAGAAAGTTCATCTAAACCAAAGGTTTCTGAGTCAGAAAAACAATCGTCTTCTACTACTCCGGTAAAGATGGATGTTCCTTTGGATTATTATGAAAAGTTGGAGAAACAATCTTCTACTCAACCAGTTTAGAAGAATGTAAAAAAGAAAGATCAACCAACCACTCATGATAAAAATGATTTCTTCTTATACAAAAAGGTTGAGGTTGGATCAGAAGAAAGCTTGAAGATGAATGACAAAAATTTTCCACCACTTTACATTGGAAAATCTCACATTAATGTCAAGTTACCCGAGTCAAAAGAGGCTTGGGTGGCAACAAAATCTCACTAAATGTTTGTGATATGTGCACGAGCTTCCAAGATCCGTTTCAAGATGGATTATGGATAGTGGAGCTTCTCGGCACATGACGGGGAAGACAGTGTTGCTGTATGATGTTAGAAATTTCAATGGAGGTTATGTAGGGTTCGCAGGTAACCAAGGTGGTAGAATAGTTGGTGAAGGAACGTTATCCAATGGGATTGTTACGTTTGATAATCCATTCTTCAGGGATAACAAAACCTGGCTTCAAGATCAAACATTCTTTGTCTGTGAAGTGAGTAGTATACATCTTATCACAGTTCTGAGATATGCTCAGAAGATTGTTTTCAAGCTCGGCAATAAGACGTGTTTCGAGTTGATCAATAACCGCAAACCGAACCTGAAGTATTTAGAACCGTTTGGGTCTCCCTGTACAGTTCTAAAGCCTTTTGGTAAATTTGGTCCAAAGAGCATCGAAGGAATTTTCGTGGGTTATCAAAGTCCATTGAAACGAGTCTTTGTTCCAAGCTTGAAGCGGATTATTGAAGCACACAATGTTGAGTGTCAAGGTTATACTATGCTGCCTCAAAATCCTGGTGATTCATGGCGTTTTCATTATGACACTTTGTGGGATTCCTTTGACATGGAAGAAGAAAAGGAAGAAGAAGAAGATTTCTTTGAGGATTTGAATATTTTGAGAGAGTATGAAGAATCGCAGGAAAGGTTCCCAGCAGAGACTTTCAGTCGTCAACGAAAAGCTTCGAATGATGATGAAGCAGGTCCAAGTAATGCTGGAGAACATGATGATATTCAACAAAATGAAGTTGCTCATGATAATCAGACGGCACAGAATGATAATCAAGAATCTGAGAACATGCCAGTATTTGATTATGGTGATTCAGATTTTGAGGGGGAGCAAATTCAGATTTCAAGTCAAACAGTTCCAGTCGATGAACAAGGTGCTAATCATAATATCACAAATTTGGAAGGTGAGGTAGATGTTCCAGGCGAGGTGATGCCAAGATCTCTTTCATACCATCCAGAAGAGTTGATCATTGGAGAATTGCAATCAGACGTTCTCACTAGACGTCAAATTAACCAAGGCCTTACTTGTTTTTATTCTACAGTAGCTCCTTTACAAACTGAGTTTTCACTAAGTTGTTTTATTTCACAGATTGAACCGCGAACATATAAAGAGGCGCTAACTGAAGATTCTTGGGTCAATGCTATGCAAGAAGAGTTGAGTCAGTTTGAGAAGTTAGGAGTGTGGAAGTTAGTAGACTTGCTTGATGGTTAGAGGAAGATAAACACCAAGTGGGTGTTCAAGTGCAAGAGAGACGATAGAGGAGTTGTTGTTCGTAACAAAGCTCGACTCGTAGTCCAGGGTTTCATTCAGCAGGAGGGTATAGATTTCACTGAAGTATATGCTCCAGTTGCTAGACTAGAAGCGATCAGAATCTTCCTAGCATTTGCATCTTGGAAAAACTTCAAAGTATATCAGTTAGATGTGAAATCGGCGTTTCTCTATGGGAAGGTAAAAGAGGAGGTATATGTCGGACATCCACCGGGCTTCACCGATCCAATCCACAAAGACAAGGTTTATTTGCTGGATAAAGCGCTGTATGGTTTACACCAGGCCTCGAGAGCTTGGTACGAGACATTGTCTCAACACCTGCTAGCTAACAGCTTCATCCGAGGAAAAGTGGATGCCACTCTTTTCACCAAAGAGGTCGACGGTCATCTTCTGATTGTTCAGATATACGTGGATGACATCATATTTGGGTCTACAAATGAGAATCTGTGCAAAGATTTTGAACGAGTTATGAAGCAGAAATTCGAAATGTCATCAATGGGTGAGATGAAATTCTTTTTGGGACTGCAGGTTGATCAACTACCCAAAGGAATTTTCATACATCAAACGAAGTATGTTCATGATATCTTGGAGAAATTCGGGATGTCAGGTTCTACTCCAGCCTCCACCCCATTAGCAACGAATCATGGGATAAACCCTGATCTCACCGGAGAGAAGGTAGATGAAACGTTGTATCGTTCCATGATCGGATCGCTGATGTATTTGACAGCTTCAAGACCCGATATTATGTACCCAACCTGCCTCGCAGCAAGATTTCAATCTAACCCGAGAGCTTCGCATATGGTGATTGTGAAAAGGTTATTACGCTACCTGAAGGGAACTCCATCATTGGGGTTGTGGTATCCAAGAGAAGGCGATTTCACGCTCGAAGGGTATTCCGATTCCGATTTCGGATGCTGCAAAGTTAACGCTAAATCAACAACAGCGGGGTATCAGTTCTTTGGATCAAAATTGGTTACCTGGCAATTCAAAAAGCAGACCTCTATGGCTTTATCCACATGTGAAGCGGAGTATGTATCTGCTAGCAGCTGCTGCTCACAGATCTTGTGGATCCAGCAACAGATGCGCGACTTTGGTTTGCAATTTCTAAACACCCCTATCTTTGTTGATAATGAGGCAGCGATAAACATTACTAAAAATCCAGTTCATCACGCTAAAACGAAACATATAGAGATTCGTCATCACTTCATTCGCGATTGTTTCGAGAAGAAGTTGATTCGAATTGAGAAAATCCACACTGATGAACAAAAAGCTGATTTACATACCAAAGCGTTTGATAAAACTCGTTTTCAATACTTGTTAAAATTGAACGGTATGAAGCTTTTATCGGTGTTGGAGGAGATTCTTGGCGTTGATGAAGGAGACATTGTAGATGATGTTGAGAAGCAATCTGCAATGGTTTGTCGATTTTTTACTTGTTTTGGTATTTAGGGGGAGAGTATAGGGTAATATTTTCAGAAAATACAAAAACAATAAAAAATATCAAAAATACAAAAACATGAGATATTTTCAAAATCCAAAAACAATATAAAACCAGAAAAGAGCTTGTGTAAAAAGGGAAAATGATAGTACATTGGCTTGACAGTTACAGTATGCTAAAGAATTGGAAAGTTTAAATGCATTAAACAGGCTCGCTGATGATGTGCCGATAGGTTTTTACACATTTAGTAGGTTTGTTCGGGATATAAATCTAAATCTTTACATACTTATTTCGTGGGGAACACTACTTGGATATATAGGTAACCCCTGAAATCTTGTTTGAAAGATCCCTCTTTCTGAGATACTAGGTCTTTATACTCAGTGATATTTGGGGTATTATTTCGGGACTTCTGTTGAATGGAAATTCTGACCTAGTCCCCGAATAATACTTTCTGCATGCTTGAAATATAGTGCCGCCCTCAGCATAAATGATAAGACAATAAAATTGCTAATCAATGTTGTTGTAAAAAAGATCCTCTAAAGGGGACACACCTTTAGTCGAACCGTCATCTCTCTGCTGAACGGAAGTTCTGACCTGAGCTCTCACGGTTTCGATAGTAATTTATTCCCTTACAGATATCACTTGTGGTATACTCACCTGTAAGACTGAATATTGGGATTTTGATACAGGAGTATATTCAAGAGGTGGGACACATGAATAAGTTTAAGTCTTTAAAACACTAAATCCGTATCCTGGACAGATTGAAGTTTGTGTGAAAATTTAAGTGGATTAGTATATCGAAAATCTAAGTGAATTGTTTAAATCTGAGTATGAAATTAAAGCTTAACGGTGCTTGTGACTTGTTGAATAGCTGATATGATTCCCTAACACGCTCACCAAAAATATGTTTGTAAATAGTTTACTTTTATTACATTTTATTTCTGTAATTCATTTCTAGTTTAGAAACTTTATTAAAAATCCAAAAAGATTTTACATTTCTACTTTATTTTTGACAAACCAAAGTGGAGAGTTGATCTTCGGATTCGAAAGCTGAAAGCAGATGCAGGGAGTTTTTGGGCTGGAGGATGAGTTTGGAGCTAAACATGACAAGTTTGTGAAAGTTGAAAAGTTAAAGCAAGTTCATTAACTTGAAACTTGTAATTTTTTTAGAAAATGTTTGAAATGATTGAACTACATGTCAGTGTGAATTATCTCTGATCAACCAAGGTCATTAAGTTGGACTTGGTAGATAAATTGAGTAATCAGGGTCATTAACTTGGACCTGAATACTTAAGTGGATTTCTAATTCTGACAAGATCGTCAAATTGAGTTTGAATGGTAAGTTTGGATTGAAACTGTTATTGTCATATATCTTATATTTAGGTAGAGATTGTGCAGGTAACAAGAATCTCCATGGCAAAGAAAATGTCAAAGTTTGAACCAGAATTCAAGTCCTAGCTTATCGAGAGGGGGAGTCTGCGAAAGGGGGAGTCAGATTTCTGGATCAACATTCAAAGGGGAGAATTGAAGAATAAAGTTTGAAGATAAAAATTAAAGAGAGCTTTTACAATGTCAAGACAATTTGGATAAAGACAAAGACTAAAGACTCGACGCCGAAGACTTCGTCAACATCCAAGGGGGAGTCTGTTGGTGCACCTAGTGTCTGTTAACTTCGTCTTAATCGAGTCTTATGTCTAGATAGGATAAGCGAGTGCACAACAGAGTTGAATTTAGGGTTTGTATGTGTTAAAGTGAGTGATTCCGCTTGAAGGTGACACGGACCAGTTCAAGCGAAATCATCCCATGTAATTTCGCTTGAACAGGGCTGTGACACATTCAAGCGAAATCTCTGAGTCTATAAATACCTGTGGGCTGTGTCATTTGAAACGGGATCTGTTCTTGTGTATTGAGTCGAGGTGCTGCCGGATTTTTGTCAGAAATCTTTGTAAAGGCTCAGAAGATCAGTAATAGAAAAGATTTGAAAGGAAACAAGCTGTTTGACATTGTTTGCATTGATTCCGCCTTTGTAAATGATGATGAACTACTCAACTTGACTGTTTAGGGTCACCGGATCGATCCTACAGTTACTTGTCATTGTGTCAATCTAATTATTCATGTGAACAGATTTAAACTTCACACACAAAACATCATAGCATTGTCTATCACACATAATACTCTTGACTACCCATAAATATTATTATCAGCATATTCACGTTACCACAACTGTTGGTGGTCATCGGCCTAGGTCATTGACCATTTCCTTTTTGTAAAGTTCTATGGCCACTAACAGGATGTATAGAAACCAAAGAAATTCAACAGTAACAGAAGCATATATCAAAACAGGAAGATCACCCTTTGATTTCATGCACATATCGATATCAAATACACACATATATTCATAACTTAGCCCACTAGAGAATGCAAATCAAGCAAGAATAGATATACTAACCGAACACATGATGGAATAGAGGAGAATCTCGAGAGGGGAGGGCTGCCGTGCTGCCGTCTAGTTCGAAGAGGGAGGAGAGAGAGCTAGGGTTTGTTGTGTTGGTGAAAACTAAATCACGAAAACCACACACAACCTTTTGTGCGATTACAACAAGAACCGGGCCCAACCTTGGGCTGTGCATTCGGGATACAAAAGGGAATTTTGGGCCGAGATAGAACACGAAACAAGAGTGTGCGGCCCAAGTGTTTTGGTGCGACAAGATTTATACATACATACAATATTCACATAACACGTAAACTCGCCACCATTTACTAATAATCAAATATATAATATTTAGGTAACATACGACGCAAGACAAAGGATCCGTACAGTGAAAGGATTCTAGAAATTACGAGTTGTCACAACAGACAACCCAAAACAGCCTATTTTCAGTGAATTAAACTATTGCAATGTTAGTGAATAATTGATTAATGAAAGTCAAACATTGCATGATCTAAAAGCCAAATAAATGAATGTATGTATGCTCATGTATGCTAATTGTATTATGAATGATGTGATAATGGATCTATGCCATATGTATGTTAGTAGTTGCCCAATAAAATGAAATGTGACATAGGAACGGAATGATTGATAAGATGAATGATCATGTATACTAACAATGTTGTAATAAAATTGAATGAAAGGATATGCATCGCATTAGCAAGGAATCAAACGAGGAAAGCTAACGAGTCAAGAGGAGACAAGGGGAGTGAATGCGAGAACGGACGCTCAAGGTAAGTGAATTTCGATTCACTTATTGGTAGGTGTAATAAATTTTGATACTTATGAGTATGGGATATCATGAAGGATTATGTAAAAATCAGAAGTATTAAGCTAAGTAATGCTCTAATAGGACGAAGATTGTTAACTAAGTCGAAAGTAAATTGGTGGGATTGAACGGGTCGAATAATTCATAATTGAATATTAAGCCGAAAGAATATAAGTTACAAATTTCCTTAGTTCGGATGTTAGATTTTGAGTCCTTATGATAGAGGACCAAATTACGGTCATGTGGAAAGAAACGGGAGGTTAAATGGGTACTCTGTTTGAAAGATATGCATGTTTTTGTGCAATATATGTTGAAAATATAGAGCTGGGTAGATGCAGCTCAAGAAAAATTAACATTTTGTCGAAACAGGTCTGTCGCGCTACGCGACCACAAGCGGGGAACAACGTAGCGCCATGCGACATAGGTCGCGGCCCGTGACAAAGTGAGCTAAGTCTCTCGCGGCCAGTGAGAGACCATTGAACTGGCAAAAATCTTTATTTTGTTTGTTTTGGTCATGGAACTCGTTTTAATTGGTTTTCAAGGCCTCATAACTAATGTTTAAGATGGTTTTGATTATAAGTAAATGTTATGGGTTTCCGGATAGTATAATTATGGATTTACCATCGTGTTAGTGAAGGAAATCTATAGGTGAACGTGTTTAGGAACGAGTAAGTATGTATTTCAAAATGTAGAAAACCTATATTATGGAAAGCTGGGAATATGACATGTTAGTATAAGTATATGGGAATAAAAGTGGTAAGCAAGAACTCGTAGGTATGTATGCATGTATAAAGATGTATGTGATTGTATGTACGTATATAGAAATGTATGCATGTATGTATGTAAGTTGTTATGAATGTATGTAGGAATGGTTTCAATACGATTGAGTATTGACGATTGCTAACGATGTGCCTTGAGATTGGAATGTAATGCAGGTATGAGATCGCCAGGTTCATGAGGAATGGAAGCTGAACTTGGATAAAGAATTTAAAAGGATAATCGAATGAATCCAAGTTCATATTGTGGAGTATTATAAGATTTTCAAATTATATAGCTTAATGTTATATGGTGATGTCAATGACTAACAGATAAGTTGTATATGATGTCCACAGGAACCACACGGAATTCCTCTATCAATAACGAAGATAAGCTGACGCAGATCGAGTTGGAGCGCAAGGATTGTACGGAAAGAACGGTCACATAGTTTGAATTATGTAATGCGCGTAGTGTTAATTAAACATGAATGTTGTAAATTTCTTCTAGTGAATGTTTGATATTTTTGTAATTGAGTCTTCACGTAAGAAATGTAATTAATAAAGAAAGAAATTTTAAGGCTCGTATTTCCGCTGCGTCGTTTTGTAAGAATGTTACGTGTTAGGGCGTAACATACTTTTAACGAAAATAGATGTGTCACACTTGTTTTGTACAAATCCAGCATTAAGTAAAACTCTAACCAGTTTATCATTCCACATTCTAGGAGCCTGTTTAAGACTATACAAAGACTTATTATGTTTACACACCTTAGACACATCATTTGACTTATAACCTTCTGGTAAAGACATATACACATCCTCATTTAGATCACCATACAAGAAAACATTATTAGCATCAAATTAATACAAGTTCCAATTATTCTGAAGAACCAAAGCAATAATACATCTTACAATCACTAATTTAACCACAGGAGAAAAAGGTTCTTCATAATCAATTCCCTATTTTTAGCTAAACATTTTTACAACTAACCTAGCCTTATATCTCTCTACTTCACCATTAGACTTATACTTAATTTTATAATTCCATTTGCAACCCACAATACTTCTATTCTTAGGTCTGTCAGCAATAACCCAAGTGTGATTTCTATACAAAGCTTGAATTTTATCATTCATTGAAGAAATCTAGTTGGGATCTTGACGAGTGGTCCGTAGGACAATCCTTAAAAGGTTTAATATGATGCACATTCCATGCTTATTAAGGTTAATTACTTGAACATGATAACCACTAGATGATTTGATGTGCAGGTGTTATAATGCTCAAGATGCGGGTTTTAGAAGGCTTGGATGGATGTCGGGAGTTGCTGGAAATAAAATGTGAAGGAACTAGAGATTTGATGATGAAACAAGAGGAAAAACAACATTCAGCGCCGTAACCTACGGTTACTGCCGTAGGTTACGGTCTCAACTCCTCAAAAATGTCATTGCTATAAGACAGAATAGAGCCGCCGTAAGGATCAAATACTCGACGTAAGCTACGGTGAGCGTCGTAGCTTACGGCGCTATGTTGACTGCCATTTGACTTTGGGGCACCGTAAGCTACGGCAGGTGGCGTAGCTTACGGCGCCGTCTGGGTTGGTTTGTAACTTCCTCATTAATTGGTCATTTTCATGATGATTTATGAGGTTCTAATCATGTATTTCGGTTACATCTTGCTTTGGGACGAATTTGGAGAGCATCTTGGAGACTTTGAAGCTTGAAGAACACTTGGGAATCATTAGTTTTGTTGTCTTTGATCTTTATGAACAATAATACTTTTGCTATGATGTTGTTTCAAGCCATGAGTGGCTAAGTACATTATGGTTATCTTTAGTTGAAGGTTTGTGAAGACAATTGTGCTTGATTTCATATTTCTAGAATGGTAAATTGAACTTATGTTTTGTTTATCATGGTGTGTTCTTATTTGTTTGTAAATTGTTGATGCTTATGATTATTCTACTTTGAAACCATACGTTCTTGGTGCCAGTGGTAATTGAGATATCATGGGTAGAACTAGGATTGGGTAAGGGTCAATTGGTCATCGGGTAACAACCTCACGTTCTAGGAATCTGAGTACTTAGTTCCCTTTTATCACAACAAATAATTGTACATGAACTATGTCTATGTAGTTCTTTCTAGTGGATGACCGCACAAATGTTGAAGCAAACCGGAAACTAAAGATGGTCATTCATCTCTAATTTGTTTACAACCAAAAATTTTCTTTTGCAATTTAATTAGCTAGATTTAGTTCTAAAACCAATTTACTCAAATCAACTCTTGAATTTTAATTTTATTTGCAATTAGATTATTTAGTCAAGTTAGATACTCTCTCAAATAACACATTTTCCACAAACTCCCTGTGTTCGATACCCACTTACCGCTATCTATTAGTAGTATTTGGATTAAATTTGATTGAGACTTCGACCTCAGGTCAAATTTTGGCGCCGTTGCCCGGGAGTAGTGCGCAACGTGTGTTATTTTTTATCCTTTTAAGTTTGTTATTTTTCTGGTTTACGCTCGGTGTGTTAGTGTGCAGGTATTTACAGGTGCATGTGTACTAGAAGCTCTCACAAGCTATCACCATTGGCATTTGATCCGGAAATTGAGCGAACATTAAGAAGAAGCAGAATTTTGTTAAGAGAAAACAAAATCAGCGGTTCACCAACAACACCAACTACACCAATTACACCACTTCGATACATGGATCCACCACCACCACCACCACCCACTACGGGTGAACTTATACCACCTTTTATACCATCATCCACTCAACCTTCACCAAACACTACTATGCCAAACACCACTACCGACCCTATTCAACCTCATGATGCAACACCAACTAACACCACCCAACCCATTACCACTCAAGAAGAACCTACACTTACCTTTAACCCTTCTACTACAATTCCACCATTCACTCATTTCTTCCCAGTTTCAGGTCAATCATCCTCAACCTATACATTACCACAAGGTTCAACTATCGTTCATGCTACTTTACATTTAGACCATCGAACCAGTCGGGTTTTCAATATACGACTCTTCCATTTGGGCAATCGTTGGGCATAGGGGGTGATGGATATGAAGAAGGATATGGAGATTTTGAGGGTTATGAGGAAGAAGGATATGCTTATGGGGGTGATAGGGAACAAGGAGAATTAATTACGTGCCAGGGCAAACTCAAAGAATGCCAAGTGTTGGTGGGTTTCAACAACAACAAATTATACCACAACACATTCGGCCAAGGCCACAAGGGCCACAAGTGCAACGTCCTATACCATTGCAACAAGTTTGTCCACAAAATGCATAACCCCAATTCCAAAGACCAATTCAACACCAATCGATGCCACAACAACAATTTCAACCACATGTACCACAAGGGCTTATGCAAAGGCCAATGGGTCCTATTCGACCAAGGGTTCGGTTGGGTGTGCCAAGAAGGCATCTTAGAGAACATGCGAGAGGCATTGAAGCGCATTTTAGGCCGGTAATCACTCACAATCCTTCACCGGTAGTTATTCCTCATAATGATCAAGGGAGGACCTTTGAAGTGAGAACCAATTCATTGCAAAGTTTGCCGAAGTATAAGGGTCTAGCGACGGAGGAACCTTATTTTCACTTGGAAGCTTATGACTCGATTTGCAACACATTTAGGAGTCAAGGATTTTCGGCCGACGATGTCAAATCAGTATTATTCCAATTTTCTCTAGAAGACAAGGCAAAGAAGTGGTTTTACACTCTACCTTCAGCATCTATCTATACATGGGCGGAGATGCAACAAATATTTTTAGATGAATTTTACACCGCTCAAAAGACCAATGATGCTAGGAAGGGGTTGAGGAGTTTTCAACAACAACAAGCTGAGATGTTTCATGAGGCCTTTGAGCGTTTCAACATGATGATCAAGAATTGCCCTCACCATGGGATTGAGCTTTGGGAATTGATGAACGCTTTCCACAAGGGGTTAAGTGCCGAAGATGCTCGTGACTTAATGTCTATTACTGGTGGCACTTTTGGTACGAACTATGAGCAAGACGATTGGGAGTTTTTGGAGCAAATGGCAATTACATCAAAAAGGAAAGCTCAAGCATCAAGGAGAGCACGACCGGCCATTACCCGAACCCAAGTCCATGCGGTAGACGATGGTAATACTCAAACCTCTAACCAAATTTATGATGTCTGTGTTATTTGCAATGAAATAGGACATGCGGCTAAAAATTGTCAAGGAGCGGTAGAAGGGCAATATGAGGAAGTTCATGTGGTACAAGGTCAAGGAGGGGGTGGTAGAAACTACAACATGAATTCTAACACTTACCACCCCGGGTTGAGGAACTACCCAAATTTTCGGTATGGGAACCCTTCAAATCAAGCTAACCCGAACTTTCAAGGTAGCCAAGGAAACTTTGGTTCGCGCCAACCTTACAACAATCAATGTGGATATAGAGGTGGGAACAACCAAGGGTATCAAAGGCAATATCAAACGGGTCAAGAACAAGGGGGTCTTCGGGTGGAAATGAGATGATGGATATGTTGAAGAGCATGCAAGCGGAGATGCAAAAGAGAAATCAAATGGATTATGCACGCATACAAAAGGATGAGGCCCGAGACAAAGCAATTCAAACTTTGACCACCCAAATGGGTCAACTCGCAACCGAAATGGTGGACTTGAAGAAAAACAAAGGTCAATTACCAAGCGACACTAAGGTAAACCCGTCTCATAATACTTCTAGAGGAAACAATGTTAATATTCATCATGTAAGTGTTTTGAGAAGTGGGAAAGAATACAAAACCAATCCTTCACCGGATTTGGTTGAGGGGGTGGTTGAAGACGTAACGGGTCAATATAGTAAGGAAGAAAATGAACCAACTATTATTTCTTCTAAAAAACCCAATTTTGAAAAACCCGAAATTAATAAAGAAAATGAAAAGAAAAAGGAGGATGGGAGATCTAGTCAAGTACCATTACCCTCGGCTTTATTAGATCCGGGTAAGAAAAAATTTATTTCAAAATGGGGCCCTCAAAAAGAAGAAATGTGGGAGGTTTTCAAACAGGTTAACATTAATCTTCCTTTACTTGAAGCAATCAAACAGGTACCCGCTTACGCCAAGTTTTTAAAAGAAATGTGTACCCAAAAGAGGCAACAAAAAGTGCCTAAATTGGTTGACTTGACGGAGCGGGTAAGCGCGGTCTTGAAAGGATATCTTCCTCCTAAGCTACAAGATCTGGGAACGCCTCTTATAAACATTCAAGTGGGAAATTTTCAAACTGCAAGAGCGTTATTGGATCTTGGAGCCGGAGTAAGTATCTTACCGGGGGGTTATATGACCAATACGATTTTGGTCCATTGAAACGGGTTGAGGCAACGGTGGTATTAGCCGATTTGTCTCATAAACTTCCTCGGGGTATTGTACGGGATGTGATAGTTAAAGTAGATGAATTTTATTATCCCATGGATTTTCTTGTGCTAGATTACTCATCCGCGGACCCAATTCAACAAAAAAATGTTATTTTGGGTCAGCCATTTTTGAACACCGCACATGCTGTTATTGATTGTCGATATGGTACGGTCGACATGACATTCGGTAATAGAAAGATGCGATTAAATGTTTTTACTAACGGTGCTAACGTTTATGGGGATGAGTGTTTTCTAGCAGATTTCATAGATGGATACGATCCAAAGGAGTTCGAGGAAGAGATTCTGGGTTCGTGTGTTTGTGATGTGTCTTTGCAGGTTCATGCATGTCAGTTAGAGATGGGAGAGAGGGAGCAAGAGGCTCTTGCGGTGAAAGAAGGAAGGCTGCCATGGACCCACCAAACGGAAACTTTACCGGTGGGAATTGATTCAGGTACAAAACCTTCATGGTAGTGTCCACCAAATGTGGAACTGAAAGAGCTACCGAAACATCTAAAATATGCATTCTTGGGGGAGAATGACACCTTACCGGTGATCATTGCTTATAATTTGGCGGTAGCTCAAGAAGAGGATTTGATACGGGTTTTGAAGGCTAACAAGGCGGCAATTGGGTGGACGATAGCCGACTTAAAGGGTATGAAGAAACACTAGATAAACAACTGGGATCGAAATATCTAGGGGGTTTGGATCTGCATTAAGTGGTTGTTCTCTCTCGTTTGATTCGATTACGATTGCTCTCCTTCTCCGATAACTCTGCAAAAAAGAAGCACCGTTAGCCTCGCCAAGGGGAGAAAGGGGTTCTCTCCTTGACCCGACTCCGGTGTGAGAATAAGTATGGATTATGAAGAAGAAGAAGAAGAAGAAGTATTTGAGAAGTGTGTGTAACTTGAATTTCATACCTGAGCAGTTCTCATATTTATAACCGGGAGCCTTTGGGCAGGAAAAACCTGTTAGTGAAAAGTTGACGGAAGATGCTAACCCCGTAAGCGGTTACATTTCCTTCCGTCAAGCTTCTTGATTCGACGTGAGTGCACACGGATCATGGTTTAGATCGTTGGTTGGGGTTTTGCCACGTGTAAAGTGATCAAATAGAGATTACTATCCATTTGCATGCTATCGTTGTGATTTCAGGGATGCCTGAGGTGACGACACGTGTCCAGACGGTTATAACCGTCTTAGTGGTGCACGATTGGGGTCTCTAGAAGATTACTGCTGTAATCTGGTGTGACTCCTTATTGTGTGGAATCAGCTAAATAAATCCTAAGTCTGAGTAAATAATATCCAAGTCCGGATGTTAAGCGGAAATGTTTTATCTAGGATTTTCATCCTTCGTTTCATGGAGGAAAGCGCAACGGTTTATGATTTCCTTTTTGGCGCGCAAGTGTTGTCTGCTATCTGTCTTAAACCTTTCTTTTTGTAAGACCAGTGCGCGGCTGCGCATGGTAAAAAAAGCTGAAAAGGCAAGGTTGTGGTATGGTCCCAAGTACTTACAATGAGGTTTTTGGGACCTTACCCCTTCAAGTCCCACCAGTCTAGTGTTGTACTTATGCAAATAAGTGGAGCACTGGACTTATAAGAGGGGAATGCTTTTTTGGCGCGAAAAATAAGGAATCTTCTATGAGAAGATTTAATTTTGTTTTAAAAAACTTTTTTTCTAGTGAGAAATTGTTATTTTCCCTTTGTAATTATGACCTGACGTTTTGTGGCGTCAGTTTGTAATAAAAAATTGGTACTTTGCGATATTTTTCCTCCTTATTCTTGGGATACGTAGTGGCGCTTGTCAGGCTTCATTTATGAGGATACGACGTTTGTTCCTGTAGCGCCGTTTGGAAAAGACATCTGACAGGTGATCATGCCTCTTTACTTTTCTCGGAGTTGACTTCACCTATATATATACATGTGAGTGTTCTTTTTCCCTTTGTTTGTTTCTAGAAAGATGAAGATCATTCGTTCCTCTCGTACCCGACGTCTGTTGGATGTTCTGAATATGTTTGAGGCTGCGGAGAGTCTCTTACTTCTTGCTAACTCACCACCGCTCATAGTTACCGGAGCCGGGAAGCTAGTATCTTCTGTTCATCCCGTAGTGACGGGGGCTAGTTCTGAAGTATGTCCACCGGAGATTGCTGAAGAAGAAACCGGTGCATTGTCCGTTGAGGCCTTGATGGTTCGTTTCCCAATGCTTCAACCTGGTGGATGCGAGCTGGTATACCGTCGTCGGCAGAATCTTCGAGTTGATCATGTGCCGGCTGTTGATGAAGATGCTACTGTTGATTAGGTTTGGGAACTGTGCATTTCCCTTTTTTTTGTGTTGGTCTTGCTACCAAAAATTTTTTGAAGATCACTGCCGTGATCGTTGTGAATGGTTGTTCGTACTGCTTTTTGATGATGTGTATATTTTGATGCATTGTTGTGCATGTAAGTTTGTGTTTAGATTACAATATGTTGCATGTGTTTAATTGCTTTTAGTAGGTAGGGCGAATGAGAAATGGTATTGTGCTCATGTGTGAACGTTTGTCTGAAAGGCGTGTTAGTTTGCTTTGTTTAGACTGTTCATAAGGTGTACAATGTAAACCATATTGTTTTCGCGTAACCCAAAAGAATTATATGCAATTTGTAATAAACAGTGATATGAGTAGAGATGATGTTTGTATTGATAAGAGCGCAAGGCATACAAAGGTTAATAAAGAAATACATTGCCTGTATGTTTTTATTTTTGCGGACTGGTTTAGCTTATATGTAACACCTGCGCAGCTGCTGTGCGTTCCAGGTGCGGGGAACTAGCGTCCCATCAAGTCTTTTTAGGGTGTATGCCCCCTTGCCTAAGACCTCATTGATGATGTATGGTCCTTCCCATTTTGGCGCTAATTTGCCTGGATTTTCCACGTTGGAAGCCTCGTTGTCGTTCAAGACAAAATCACCAGGAACAAATGTGCATATGCGGACGCGTGCGTTGTAATATTTTTCGAGTTTGGATTTGTACCTTGCCTCTGCGATGGCGGCATTTTCGCGCCTCTCTTCGAGGATCTCTAAATCCAGTCTTCGCTCTTGCTCATTGTTTTGTTTTTCCATAGCTAACATGTGCGGTGATGGAAGACCGATTTCTGCTGGGATTACCGCTTCGGACCCATACACCAGGGTGAATGGAGTCTCTCCCGTGCTGGTTTTTGGCATGGTGCGGTGTGCCCCTAATATGCTGGGGAGTTCGTCAACCCATCCTCTGCGCGCTGTGCCTAGTCGCGCCTTAATGCCGTCGACTATCTTTTTGTTTACGCTTTCGACTTGGCCGTTTGCCTGTGGGTGCGCCACAGAGGCAAAGTTGTGCTCAATCTTCATTTCTTTGAACCATTTCTGAAGATCTTCTGAGGCAAAGTTAGTGCCATTGTCGGAGATGATGCGCAATGGTAATCCGAATCTGCAAATAATATGTTCCCATATAAATTTGCGAATTACCATTGCTGTTGTTGAGGCTAGTGCCTTAGCTTCGACCCATTTTGTGAAATAGTCGACCGCTACGATGATGAATTTTACTGCGCCTGGCGCGTCAGGGAACGGACCAACGAGATTGATGCCCCATTGTTGAAAAGGCCAGGCGGAGATGACTGGTACGAGCGGGTTCTTTGGTCGGAGTGTATTTGGCGCGTGGCATTGACAGGCTGCGCATCTCTGTAATAAGTCTACTGCATCCACATGCATTCCTGGCTAGTAGTATCCCGCGTTCATTATTTTTGCCACGACCATGCGCGGTCCTGCGTGTATTCCACATAAACCTTTGTGGATTTCTTTGACCAGATATTGTGCATCTGTTTTGTCAACACAGCGTAGCAATGGTCCCATAAATGACTTCCGGTATAGGACGCCATCCGCCATTTCGTAGTTTATTGCCTTGTGTTGGATTTTTCGAGCTTCTGTCTTTCCTTCCGGGAGCTTCTCGTGTTGCAAGTATAAGATGATCGGAGACATCCAGGATGGATTTCCGACTTCTATAACATTTACTTGTTTGAGGTGAACAGAAGGATTGGATAATACCTCGATGCGCACTTCTTTTACTAAGTGCTTAAAGCTGGTAGCAGCCAATTTGCTTAACGCATCTGCGTGCTTGTTTTCGCTTCTGTTTATGTGGTTAACCTTGAACGTCTGGAATTGGCTGATTAACATCCGCGCTTGTTCAAGGTATAATGCCATAGCTTCTCCTTTTGCATCGTAATGGCCATTAACTTGCTCGGCCACCAGTTTTGAATCGACGTTGGCTTCAAGGTTTCTTGTCCCCATTTTAAGCGCTAAGCGGAGACCTTCCAAGAATGCTTCATATTTGGCTTCGTTGTTTGTGCTTCTGAAATCCAAGCGTATGGCATATGTAAGTTCGTGATCATCGGGACTGACTAATCAAAGACCTGCGCCGGCTCCATCGTCATTGGAAGCTCCATCCGTGTGCAAAGTCCAGACTCTATCATTGAAGATAGGGATAGGGTTCTGGATTGCCTCGCACTCTTGAACTTTGTTGATAGGGACTTCTGTGGCAAAGTCCGCTAGAACTTGCCCTTTAATTGCTGGTCTTGGTCTCTACAGGATATTGTATCCTCCCAGCTCAATAGCCCATTTAGCCAATCTTCCCGCCACGTCAGGTTTGGATAAGATTTGGCCTAAATGATAATTGGTGAGAACTGTGATGACATGGCCCGAAAAGTACCGACGTAGGCGTCATGTTGCATGTACTAGTGCTAAAACCAGCTTTTCTATCATTGAGTAACGAGTTTCCGGACCGGTGAGCATTTTGCTTATATAGTAAATTGGAGTCTGAATGTTTTCTCGCTCCACCATTAATACTGCACCAACTGCTACTTTCGCAGCAGACAAGTATAAGATCAGTGGTTCCTTTTCTCGTGGTGCTGTTAGTGTTGGCAACTGAATTAGGCATTCTTTCATTTGTTTGAAGGCTGCTTCTGCTTCGGGTGTCCACTGGAAGTGGGTCTTTTTGGCGCAGTTTCGCAGTGTACTGATGAATGGATAGGACTTTTCCGCATGATTGGCTAAGAATCTGTTCAAGGCCGTTAAGCGTCCAGCGAGTCTTTGCATTTCTTTTATTGTTAGAGGTGATGGCATTAGCTGGATGGCCTGCACCTTTTCTGGATTTACTTTAAACCCTTCTCGTGTTACTATAAAACCCAAAAACTTCCCTTCTTCCATTCCGAATGAACATTTTGTTGGGTTGAGCTTTAAGTTTACGCTGCGCAATGAGTTGAATGTGCGCTGAATGTTTGCCAACATTGTTTCTTCCTCATGACTCATAATGACAAGGTCGTCCATGTATACCTCGATTGTTTTACCGATGTCTCCTCTGAAGACCGTATCCATCAGTCGTTGGTATGTTGCGCCTGCGTTGCGCAAGCCGAAGGGCATTTTGGTGTAGCAGAAGATGCCCTTATCTGTACGGAATGCAGTTTTGTCTTCGTCTTCTTCTTTCATCTGGACCTGATGATAACCTTTATAACAGTCAAGAAAGCACTTCCATCGAAATGACGCTAGAGAGTCGACTTTTTTGTCTATCTCAGGAATCGCGTAGCAATCTTTGGGGCATGCCTTATTCAGGTCTTTGAAGTCGACGCACATTCTCCATCCGCCAGTGTGTTTTTGTACCATTACCGGGTTGGCAACCCACGTATGGTATTGAACTTCGCGCAAGATTCCGGCATTGAGTAGCTCTGTTACTTGCTCGTCCATGGCTTTTGCTTTTTCTTCGCTAAAGCTGCGCCTTCCTTGCGCAACAGGTGCTGCTGTTGGTCGGATGTTCAGACAATGTTGTGCTACGTCGCGCGGGAACCCAGTCATGTCTGCCGGGCACGAGGCGAATATGTCTTTATTATTGGTCAGCAATTCCTTTAATTGTATTCGTGTTACTGGTGAAATGGCGTGTCCTAGCAGGATAGTCTGTTCTGGATAATCGTTGTTCAAAACCCATTTCTCCGGCTCGTCTGATGTTGAGGGTTTGGCCACCTTCGCTGGTGGCTCTTCATCTACGTACATGACTTCTTTGCTTGAGTATAGAATTGCAACTCCGGTTTCTGTTGGGAATCCGCATGCAGCATGTGGGATGGAAGTGATCATACTGAATTCCCTTTGCGACCTTCTTCCGAGCAAAACATCATGGCGTGATGTTGCTGGCATGACCATAAAGTTTACCGTGACTGTGCGTGAATGTTCCCCATCAGATAGGGTCACGGGGAAAGCTATTTGCCCTAACGGGAATACAGCTTCATTACAAAATCCGGTGAGAGGGAAATCAACCGGTTCTAGACGTGCTTTGTCTTCTGGATCAAGCTGTTTGAAACATTGCTCGTATATGATATCTATCGAGCTGCCCGGACCTATAAACATATAGTTCGTTCGGTAATGACCAAAAATGCCGGTAATAATCAGTGGTCGCTCTTCCCGAGGGCCTCCAGGGACAACAGGAAACACAACCTGTTGTTCCCTCCAATGTTGATCGTGGTTTCGTTTGTTTGGCCTTCGTGACGAACGTCCTTGAACCATGTTTATTTGTTTGGTTTCCTGATGGTTGGTACCTTTTGATTGTTGACGTATCTCAACATAATTGTCAGATTGGATGTCCCACTGACGAGGCGTCTGTAGGTCCAATACTGCAATATTGATCTCATCCTTGTTTCCCTTTAGATCGTCAGATCTGATGTTTGGAGACTCAGATCTGTAAATTTGTGTGAAGATTTGGTTTAAAGCAGTATGGCATCTGTCGAGCCAATACTCTGGAGCTTTCTCTGTGAGCCGATCTGAGGAATTCTTTCCATCTGGGTGACTGTTATGTTTGTTGATTCCCATGATTCCGTCGATCTGGGTATTCTGGATTGCAGAACCCTTGAATTTAGATCGAGGACCTGATGGGTGGGATGATGAATTTTCTGCTATGTTAAAACAGAGAATAGAAAGAACTGAATCGAAACGAGATGAAAACTGATAAGACAGAGGAATCGGTGGGCGCCAATGAAGAAACACTAGATAAACGACCTGGATAGAAATATCTAGGGGGTTTGGATCTGCATAAAGTGGTTGTTCTCTCTCGTTTGATTCGATTACGATTGCTCTCCTTCTCCGATAACTCTGCAAAAAAAAGCACCGTTAGCCTCGCCAAGGGGAGAAAGGGGTTCTCTCCTTGACCCGACTCCGGTGTGAGAATAAGTATGGATTATGAAGAACAAGAAGTATTTGAGAAGTGTGTGTAACTTGAATTTCATTCCTGAGTAGTTCTTATATTTATAACCGGGAGCCTTTGGGCAGGAAAAACCTGTTAGTGAAAAGTTGACGGAAGATGCTAACCCCGTAAGCGGTTACATTTCCTTCCGTCAAGCTTCTTGATTCGACGTGAGTGCACATGAATCGTGGTTTAGATCGATGGTTGGGGTTTTGCCACGTGTAAAGTGATCAAATGGAGATTACTATCCATTTGCATGCTATCGTTGTGATTTCAGGGATGCCTGAGGTGACGACACGTGTCCAGACGGTTATAACCGTCTAAGTGGTGCACGATTGGGGTTTCTAGAAGATTACTGTTGTAATCTGGTGTGACTCCTTATCGTGTGGAATCAGCTAAATAAATTCCAAGTCTGAGTAAATAATATCCAAGTCCGGATGTTAAGCGGAAATGTTTTATCTAGGATTTTCATCCTTCGTTTCATGGAGGAAAGCACAAGGGTTTATGATTTCCTTTTTGGCGCGCAAGTGTTGTCTGCTATCTGTCTTAAGCCTTTCTTTTTGTAAGACCAGTGCGCGGCCGCGCAAGGTAAAAAAGGCTGAAAAGGCAAGGTTGTGGTATGGTCCCAAGTACTTACAATGAGGTTTTTGGGGCCTTACCCCTTCAGGGTATTAGTCCATTTATTGTAATGCATAAAATCATTACAAGTGAAGATGCGAAGCCAACCCGTGAAACAAAAAGAAGGTTGAACCCGAACTTGAGAGAAGTGGTCAAGAAAGAAGTAATCAAGTGGTTGGATGCGGGGATCATATACCCCATTTCGGACAGTGCGTGGGTAAGTCCGACTTAGGTAGTACCTAAAAAATCCGGCATCCAGGTAATAAAAGATGAGCAAGGTGAGCAAATTGCCACCCGCCCGGTCACCGGGTCACGAGTTTGCATTGATTATAGAAAATTAAACGCCGCTACCTCCAAAGACCATTTCCCGTTACCCTTTATTGACCAAATAATTGAAAAACTTTCGGGTCAAAAATACTATTGTTTTTTGGATGGGTTCTCGGGATATAACCAAATTGCTATTCACCCGGACGACCAACACAAAACCACGTTTACATGTCCATATGGTACATTTGCTTTTCGGCGAATGCCATTTGGACTATGTAACGCCCCAGCCACATTTCAAAGATGTATGATGAGTATATTTTCGGACATGGTCGGGGAATCTCTTGAAGTGTTTATGGATGATTTTTCCATCTTTGGCCCAAGTTTTGACTCTTGTCTTGATGAATAAAAAAAGTTTTAAAAAGGTGTGTTGAGAAAAACTTGGTGCTAAGTTGGGAACAGAGCCATTTTATGGTTCAAGAGGGTATTGTGTTGGGGCACGTGATATCGGACCGGGGAATGGAGGTAGACAAAGCAAAAATTCGGGTAATTTCATCTTTACCCCCACCAAAGAATATTAAGGGGGTGAGATCATTTTTGGGACATGCGGGGTTTTACAGAAGATTTATTAAAGGTTTTAGTGTAATTACAAAACCTTTATGTAACTTATTATTGAAAGATGTTCCATTTGATTTTACTGATGAATGTTTGCAAGCGTTTCTTGTGTTGAAGGAACAGTTGGTGAAGGCTCATATCTTGTAACCACCGGATTGGTCAAAGCCGTTTGAGATTATGTGTGATGCTAGCGACACGACCATTGGAGCGGTTTTGGGTCAAAGAGTTGACAAGAAGCCGGTGGTAATTTATTAAGCAAGTAAAACTTTGTCCGAGGCGCAACTGAATTACACCACAACCGAGAAAGAATTATTAGCGGTGGTGTATGCCTTGGACAAGTTTAGATCTTACATTTGGGGGAGCAAGGTGATCGTGTATTCGGATCATAGCGCGGTCCGATATTTAATGGAAAAGAAGGATGTGAAGCCCCGGTTGATTCGTTGGGTGCTTTTGTTGCTAGAGTTCGATATAGAGATTCGGGACAAGAAGGGGTGTGAAAATGTTGTTGCGGATCATTTGTCCCGGATCCCATTGGAGGGTGTTGATGACCCGAGTGAAATTAATGAATGGTTTCCCGATGAGCAATTGTTAGCCATTTCTACTTTTGTTGCACCTTAGTATGCCCATTACGTGAATTACTTGGCCAAGGGTGCGATTCCGAGGCATTGGACGAAGAAGAGACGACAACAATTTCTAAGTCAAGTAAAACAATACATTTGGGATGAACCGGATTTGTTCAAAATTGGACCCGATCAAGTGATAAGAAGGTGTGTTCCCGAAACTGAAGTTCTAGAGATTTTGACCCATGCTCATTCGTCGGCATGTGGGGGGCATTTTAGTGGGAACAAGACGGGTTACCGGGTGTTTTCATGTGGGTTTTATTGGCCTACAATTTTCAAAGATTCCTGTGAGTTCGCCCGAAGTTGTATCAATTGTCAAAGAGTTGGAAGCATATCGAAGCGGGATGAAATGCCTTTACAACCAATTTTGGTGGTTGAGGTGTTTGATGTTTGGGGGATAGATTTTATGGGTCCGTTTCCTAACTCGAATGGGTTCTTATACATATTGGTTGCGGTTGACTATGTTACGAAGTGGATAGAAGCCATTGCTATAAGGACCAATGATCATTCCATTGTATGTAAGTTTATGCAATCTAACATCTTTGCTCGATTCGGTGTGCGAAGAGTGATAATAAGTGATGGTGGTTCACATTTAAAAAATTTTAATTTTGGGAAATTGCTAAAAAGATATAATGTGAACCACCGCATGGCTACACCATACCATCCGCAAACAAGTGGACAAGTTGAAGTGTCCAACCGTCAAATTAAAGAGATCCTCATGAAGACGGTAAGAACGGATAGGAAAGATTGGTCAAGTAAACATGACGATGCGTTGTGGGCATACTGGACGGCCTACAAAACTCCAATTGGTACTACTCCTTATCGGATGGTGTATGGAAAGAGTGCCATTTACCAATGGAGTTAGTACATCGAGCGCATTGGGCCATCAAAACTGTTAATGCGGATTATGATGAAGCGGGTCGAGCAAGGAAGTTGCAGTTGAATGAGATTAAAGAGATTAGAGATGAAGCTTATGAATGTGCTTCCGCATACAAAGACAAACTGAAGAAAGTTCAGGATGCAAAGATAAGGAAAAAGAACTTCGAAGTGGGTCAAAAAGTGTGGTTATACAATTCGAGGTTGAAGAGGTTCGCGGGTAAACTCAAGAGTAAGTGGATGGGTCCTTACGTCATCAGAAGAGTGGGGAGATTTGGTGATGTCGATATACAAGACGAACAAACCAATAAGCAACAAACGGTGAACGGGCATCGGCTCAAGCCGTATTTGGAAGGCAACGACATCAACAATCTCGAGCTTGACAAAATGGGTTACATTCTACGCCCATTGGATGATGAAGAAACTTGATAGAGGCCCAGGTTTGGTGTTTTGTACATATTTTCGCTTAGTTTCGTGTTTGGAATAAAGTCCCGTTTTAAACCGGTGTTGGAAACAAGTGTGGGGAATCCGTACGAATTTCCCAAACATAGTGTTGAGGACAACACGGGATTTTAACGGGGGGTAGGGTTAATTTTCGTGTTTCTCAAAAATTTATAAAATAATAAAAATTATAAAATTCATAAAAGCTAAAAAAAATAATAAAAGAAAAAACAATAAACAAAACATTTGTTGAAAAGTTAATAAGTACCGAGCCCAAAGTGCAAGTGGCCACCGTAAGCTACGGTCCCTGTCATAGCTTACGGCGGCAGTCAACCACAAATGAATCTTATGGCATCTCGCTACTGTCCTACGGCGCATGTTTTTATCCCAGACCTCGCCGTAACCCACGGCAGATGTCGTAGGCTACGGCACCGAGTGAAGACATGGGTCCCTTTTGTCGGCGGTTTCAACATAAAAAAAAACGAAATTCGTTAATAACTAATAATAATATATTAAATAAAAACTCTAATTTCCCCAACCACACATATTGATCTGATTTCCCCAACCACATATTCATCTTTCACTTTCATCTTCTTCTTCTCCAAAGAACCCTAGCCATTCATACTTTCAAAGCTTCATAACTTCCTCAAATCTTGACCAATTTTAGTGATTCTTGAGCCTATTTTGGGTGAAATTTCACAAGGAATCTAGATTTATACTCATGTCTCGAATATTCCTTTGATTTGGGGTCGGATTTGGGCAAAGGGGGAGCCGAAATTTTGTGGGTTTTTGTGTGAACTTGAAGAGTTTGTTATTCTCATCTTCTACAACATCAAGGTATGCAATTTCTTGTCATTCTTTGAAGTACATTGAGGTTTGTAAGTTTTCATTATGGTTTTTGCTTACACACTTGCTTGTATGAGATAGATGATAGGATATTGTTGAGCCATTGAATGTACGGGTATAAATGTGTTTGATGTCTAGTGAAAATTTTTGGAAAAATTCTGATTTATAGAGACATCATGCCGAATTTTTGTTTGAAAGGATGAATATTTGGTTTTTGTACATTTATACCCATAACATAAAGCAAGTGTGGGGAAGATGTTAGAGTTAAACATACTTGATTGTTGTGTTTGGTTTGTGAATGTGTGTAGGTATGGTGAAGACAAATGGTAAAGCGGTTGCAAGTTCGTCTAACGAACCTCAAGGGGAAGAGGAACAATGGAAGAGAAGGAGGTTGGCTCGGATAGGAGACCCAGACTCGGAGGAGGATGCACCTCAAAGGGGTCCAAAACCGGATTGGACATCCGGTTCATTGCTAGACCAACCTGCGGAATGGAGAGAGGACTTGTTTCACGAGCAAATGAACAAGTTGAAGCAAAGGGCTGAGGCATTTATTTGTGAAAAGGAGATCCGAGAAGCTGATTTTGGGCCGTTTGGGATAACGGAAAAGTTTAAAGAATTGGGTTGGGGGGCAGCTTTGAAGTGTTATGATGGTGAGGTTAAGAAGATGTATGACTCTCAGATTCAAGAGTGGATGGCTACACTTGAATGTCCCCCGTTTAAGGCCCCACAAAAGATGAAGCTCGTTGGATGGTGTAATGGGGTAAAGGTCGAAATGTCCTATGATTCATTGCGCCGTATAGCGAAGTTTGACGACCTACCATCCAATCAATTTATCTACCCAAGCCTTAAGGATCTCTTCTTCGAGCCCGACAAACATCCTCAGTGGCAACAAACGTTGGATTATCTCTTTCTTCCGAGTACGACACATGGTAAATTGTATAGACGAAACTTGAGAATGGAGGCGAAGTTATTATTGGTTCTGTGTACATACAATGTCATCCCGCGGCGGGGTGACAAGATGGAGGTCCGGTTTCAAGAGGTGCCAATCTTGTATATGATGATGCATGGTTCTCCCAAGGTTCCGTTCCGATTTCTAGTGTTGAACAACATTTGGTTGAGCCGGAATAGCGGGGAAAGAAAAATTGTGCCCCATTGCCGATTGATCACGACATTGTTAAAAAAATATGGGGCAATTGAAGGCAATGAAAAAGGTTCTTACAAGAGGTTTAAGCCGTTTGACTTAAAGAATTTGGGACCGGGATGGGAGTACAAGGAATCAGAAAGGTACCATAAGCTGAAGACGGATGGGAGAAGATGGAGAGTTATCAAAGCGGATGCGAGACCACTACGATCGGGCGAGGCTGATGAGCCCGAAACGACTGATGAAGAAGTTAGTGGTGACGATGATTATCGGGAAGACACGTTCATGGTTGATGCTCAGGTAGGGGGCGCTGGCCCAGGTGGAGTTCAGGGAGCAGGTGTGCAGTCTAGTTATGTGGGGAGTGCATTTGACTATGCACAACAAGCCTATGATCCCTATTGGGCTCATTCGGGGAATATGGGCCATATTATTGAACAAAGGCGACCACCCACTTTTGGCGAATGGACTGAACCGAATCAAATGCTCTTCGATCAACAAACTTTTATGGGGGCGAGTATGGAGAGAGCGCTGAAGCAGAGCTACGACAGAAATGAGCAATGGAACTGTGCTCATATGTATGCCCATGAGGAAGAAGTGAACAATCGCTACCTAGACGACCGCCAAAGACGCTTGCATGATCAGTGGCATGCGGGTCAACCACTCGAAGCGGACCCGCCAGTTATGGATTATACCACATTACCGCCCTATGATGGTAGTGTATCGTATCCTACCCCACCATTGCACCATTCTCAATGGGTGGATCCACACGCAATGAAGTAGCAGCAGAGCATTTGGCTTTGGCGAGTGGAATGATATGATGACATCCATCTTCGGGCCTCCATAGCCGAAGTACTACTAGCCAGGTCGTATCTTGCTCTTTTGTACATTTGTGTATATTTTTATCTCGTATGTTTATGTTATGGTTGGGAGGTAGGGTGGTGTTTAGATGTTGATGTGTTTCTTTTGGGATGTGTTAGTGGTGGTGTGTTTGAATTTTCATAAAAAAAATAATAAAAAATACAAAAAGAAGTTTTGGTTTTGAGATGTAAGCTTGTGTTATGTTGTTGGTTAAAGCGATCTTTCCCTCAAAACCATAAATTGGGACAATGTATCCCAAGTGTGGGGATGGGGGGAATTTTTGAGAATTTTAAAATTTTTGTGCAATCAAGCGAAAATTGTTAAAATTTGAAAACTTGATATTGTTCCACTTGACACACCGACACCCATTCCTAGTCTTTTCTTGGTGAGAATTTGAACCACATATGATTATTATAGATATTTCTTTGTTTTGAGTGGCGGTGTGTGTATTGTGTTAATAGAACTTGTGTACGAATTCTTGTTAAATCCTAGAATTAGCATGCTTTTGAAGATGATAGGGGATTTTTAGGTAGCCTCGACTAGAAGTGTGAGAGTGTGGGATTGGTGGGTTGGACCTTATACCTTACATATATGAGCTTGGTATTGTGAGGGGTGGGGGGTTTGGTCCTTAGAAAGCCATGTTTGAGCCTTATACCATTCGGTTGTGACCAAAACCTACTGCCTACAAAATTTTACCTTTTGAGATGACCCGGTTTAGGAGTTTAGTTGTGATTGTTGATGTTTGTGTATATATTGTTGAGTTTTATGTCTTATATTATTAAAAAAAAGTGAAAATATGTGAAAAATAAAAAAAGAAGTATTGAGTTGTGATAGTAGTTGAGAATGTGAAGAAGTTTTGTATATATTTGGTGTTTGCTTCATAGTACTAGAAATAAAAACTGGGTCAAATCAATTAGCTCTTGCATATGAATCATACCAATTTCCTACCTTTGCACCTAGCCCTGTTACAACCCGTAAGTTCCTTTGATTCATAAGCATGCTAGATATTTGTTAGGAGGAAACTTGATTTTTATACAAGCTTATTGTCGTACAAACACACAAACGCGTTGAGTGGTTTAGCATTATGTGCTAATTTTTCTTGTCACCGAGAGTTTTTGTGAGAGGTGTGTCTTGTGGTATGATTGAAAGGTAGTAGAAGGATGGCACGTTTAGCTTGGTTTGCATGATTGATCGCTTTAGTTGAAAATAGTTTTTTAATGGGTTGCTTGGGACAAGCAACGGGTAAGTGTGGGGATGTGACGGGTGGTCCGTAGGACAACCATTAAAAGGTTTAATATGATGCACATTCCATGCTTATTAAGGTTAATTACTTGAACATGATAGCCACTAGATGATTTGATGTGCAGGTGTTATAACGCTCAAGATGCGGGTTTTAGAAGGCTCGGATGGATGTCGGGAGTTGTTGGAAATAAAATGTGAAGGAACTAGAGATTTGATGATGAAACAAGAGGAAAAACAACATTCAGCGCCGTAACCTACGGCTACTGCCGTAGGTTACGGTCTCAACTCCTCAAAAATGTCATTGCCGTAAGACAGAATAGAGCCGCCGTAAGGATCAAATACTCGTCGTAAGCTACGGTGAGCGCCGTAGCTTACGGCGCTATTTTGACTGCCATTTAACTTTGGGGCACCGTAAGCTACGGCAGACGGCGTAGCTTACGGCTCCGTCTGGTTTGGTTTGTAACTTCCTCATTAATTGGTCACTTTCATGATGATTTATGAGGTTCTAATCATGTATTTCGGTTACATCTTGCTTTGGGACGAATTTGGAGAGCATCTTGGAGACTTTGAAGCTTGAAGAACACTTGGGAATCATTAGTTTTGTTGTCTTTGATCTTTATGAACAATAATACTTTTGCTATGATGTTGTTTCAAGCCATGCGTGGCTAAGTACATTATGGTCATCTTTAGTTGAAGGTTTGTGAAGATAATTGTGCCTGATTTCATATTTCTAGAATGGTAAATTGAACTTATGTTTTGTTTATCACGGTGTGTTCTTATTTGTTTGTAAATTGTTGATGCTTATGATTATTCTACTTTGAAACCATACGTTCTTGGTGCCAGTGGCAATTGAGATATCATGGGTAGAACTAGGATTGGGTAAGGGTCAATTGGTCATCGGGTAACAACCTCACGTTCTAGGAATCTGAGTACTTAGTTCCCTTTTATCACAACAAATAATTGTACATGAACTATGTTTATGTAGTTCTTTCTAGTGGATGATAGCACAAATGTTGAAGCAAACCGAAAACTAAAGATGGTCATTCGTCTCTAATTTCTTTACAACCAAAACTTTTCTTTTGCAATTTAATTAGCTAGATTTAGTTCTAAAACCAATTTACTCAAATCAACTCTTGAATTTTAATTTTATTTGCAATTAGATTAATTTAGTCAAGTTAGATACTCTCTCAAATAACACATTTTCCACAAACTCCCTGTGTTCGATACCCACTTACCGCTATCTATTAGTAGTATTTGGATTAAATTTGATTGAGACTTCGACCTCACGTCAGATCTTTACTAGCCTCCTTATAGTTTTTGGGTTCAACAGCCTTAGAAAGAACAGAAGCAAAGCACTTATTATTACAAGTAAGCTTTGAAAAATTAACAACTCTCGCAATCCCATATTTAACCTTCCCTTCTAGCACAAAATCATTCAAATTATTTGGTAAATTAGAAGTCCTAGAAGACCTCCTAGGAATAATAGATGTCTCAGAACCCTCTATGTCACCCTCAGAAGGAATTTGGACTTCATATGGGATACTCATATGTTTTGCCCTATCAGAAGACTCTTGAACCTCATCAGACTACTGAGCACAGGTCTTAACATTAGAGGTATCAAGATTCACTGATTGCTGAACTCCTTGTGTTTTCACATCAGTCTCACCTTGACCCCTTCTTTCATCACATGGATCCTCCACAGTTTGAAAAAGTTTGGGCTCTGAGTTTTCGTATAATTAAAAAAATAGAGCATTAATGTCTTTAATAGGATTGGAGTTATAATTTTCAAAGACAGATTGTTCCTTAAAAAGAAAAATAGTTTCATAAAATTTCACATCCCTTGAAAAAATAATAGACTTTTAGTCTAGACTAAAAAGTTTATATCCTTTTTTCTCTTAAGTGAATATCCTATAAATACACATTTTTCTGCACTACTATTCAATTTATCAATTTCATTTAAAAGAGTATAAAAACATAAGCACCCAAACACTCTAAGATGATCCAAGAAAGGTTTAAATTTATAAACTAACTCATATGGTGTCTTTCCAGCAAGCATAGAGGATGGGGGTCCTATTAATAAGATAGGCAACAGTTAAAACACATTCATGCAAAACCTAACAGGTAAATTACTTTGAGAAAGTAAAGCCCTAGTAACATTCAACAAGTTCCTATGCTTTCTCTCAACCATTTCATTTTGTTGAGGAATATGCACATGAAGTTTGATAGATTATTCCAAATTGACTAAAAACTGAGTCATTTGATTGTTTATAAATTCTAAACTATTATCACTTCTGAAACATTTCACAGTTTGTTTGAACTGAGTTTTAACAATGTTAACAAAATGTTTTAAATTTTCAAAAACTTCAGTTTTATTTTTCATATCAAGCAGCCCTGGAATAGTCATCAACAATGGTAAAAAATACTTGTGACCTTCCCTGCTAGCAACCCTATAAGAGCCCCATACATCCAAGTGAACCAATTCTCCCAGCTGGGAACTCTTATGTTCACTTAATGGAAAGGGCTCCCTATGCTGCTTAGCCATATGACCTACATCACAAAGGCCATGATCAACATCAATTGAAATGTTTAAAGTTTCTTTAAACATTTTAATGGCTTGGTCAGCATGATGTCCTAATCTAGAGTGCCATAGTTTATACACGGAAGCATTAACAATAGACACATTAGACACAACAACATTACCACACATGTATAAACCTTGAAGTTGACTACCAATCACCAGGATTTTCCCTGTTAACAAGTCCTGTATATAACACTTATGTTCATCAAATCCAACAAACAACTTATTATCCCTGGCTAACTTATGAACATAAATTAGGTTAACACTATTTTCAGGGACCACAAAAACATCATGTAAAACCACACCATCAACCAATTTAAATGTTCCAATCTTAGATACATAAGCATTAGTCCCATTAGGATTCTTTACTTGAATTTTAAGATTAGAAACATCAATATAATTAGATAAATTTGTTTCAGATTTAACCATGTGATTGTTAGTCCCTGAATCTATTATCTAACTTGAACCTTTACCCACATCATAACCCAAAGAATAAACAGGACTGCTAAAAACAGTAGAACAAAACAACCCACCTGAAACATTACAGCTATTTGATAATTCAGGTGCCCTGTCATTAATCAAACAGAACTGGAATCAAATAACAAACAAATAGCAAATAAAAAGGCAACAGGATGTACCCTTCATGTGTCCCAATCAACACCGGCCCAACTAGACCGGCAACAATAATGCCTAAATGCAAGAACAAAAAAAAAAGACAAAATCAAGGAACGATCTCACCAAGATAAAAACCCAAAGTCATGGTTTCTCCAAATCCAGTTAAGGTTTTACAATCTTCAAGGATTGAACCTTAACTAGAGTGGAAGCTTCCAAAATCCTCTTGAAGATGTCAACAACACAAGATGTAATGTCGGCGAACAAAAAGTACACCAAGAATTAGACCAAACACCAAACCCTAGAACTAGGGTTTCAGGTTCTTGAACGGCACAAACTCCAAGACAACCAGATCTTCAAGATCTAGAAACAACAGTGAATATACAAACCGGAATCAAGAAGAAAACCCCCAAACTCAAGCGAATCTAAAGAGATCTGATAAAATCACAACGGAACAATTATCGAGACCAAATATCACCGATTATACCCTGAGAGCTTTCGTAGCTCTGATACCATGTCAAAAACAGGTATCAGGAACAAATATACCCAAAACAATAATTTATTAACCATGAAAATGAATCAACAGGAAGAACAACGAACAGAACAATGATCTCTCAGCACTCCCCTCACCTACATATTATCAACACGGTAATCTGCACTCAACAAACGATCTAAACCGCTTAGTGAATCAAAGTGATTCACAATGAGAAAGGAAAACCCTAATCGCCTAAGAGAGAGGACACGAATGAACAGAGAGAACAAAAAATGCAGTTATGTGAACTCATGATCCTAATGCACACTCATATATGGGATCCAGAAATAAAACGGACTCTCTGGGTAACCCGGAATCTCCATAAAGCTCCACATATGCGCACATGCTTCAGTCTTCAAAGCCTCATAGCCTATGTCTTCTAAGTCCATTTAGCCTTCTAAGCCTAGTAGTCTTCTAAGCCCAATAATCTTCTAAGCCCAGTAGCCTCACTCCTCAGCATATGTACATGTAAACAAAATCATAAGGAAAATAAGAAATAATGGAGCAAAATATTATAATAAATAATGGAATTGAATATAAGATACAATTATATTTTTAACATAGTCACGTGCCTAGACAACATCGTATCAATGTCAAATATGTCTGACATATGTTGCGTATTGCTCTATACGCAGTGTATAGATGCCTCATATACTGGCTATGTATAGATCTATATGCAGCGTATATGTTAGATAGATTTGATATTGTACAAGGTTGTCATGTTAGGTTATTTAAGTCTAGTATGGTAAGGATTTGCATAGCTTAAATAGAATGGTAGGTTTCTTTATAATGCATGCAATTTTACATAATTGAAAGAATTTGGTTCTTGTTCTTTATCTCGTTTTTCTAGTTCTTCATCAATTAAGGGTTAGTTCTAACAATTGGTATTAAAGTTTGGCTATTTTGAGCCCCATTTCTGAGAAAGGGGAGCAACCCCGTTAGAGGGGGGGATCGTTGTGGAAAAGTAGGAAAAAAACTAGAAGTAAGTAGGAAGGGATTTAAAGGAAATTCACGGTGGAAATTAATTTAGAAGATAAAAATAATTAATAATGAAAGCAAGCAAGAAAGTCTAAGAGAAAAGGCGCGGGAAAAAAAGCATAGACACATCTCATAAAATGGCATCTACTACTATTGGAAGAAAGTTAGAAGCAAACAACCAAGGAGGCTCGTGTATTAATTGCAAGCATCAACACAATGAGGTGAAGTACACAAGCAAGCACACAATATAAAGCCCAAACCCGACACCTTATAGCTGGACATTGATGCGTGTGTAGTGTTATAAGTTTTTATATATATATTTTAAGTCCGTTTTAACACTTTTGTCAAGTTTTAAATTTATAAAACACGATATTTTAATAACACTAAACACACATATGGGCAAGTGCACCCATCGTGAGCGTAGTATAGCGTTGGTAAGATACCGAGGCCGTCCAAGGACACAAGAGCTTTTAATACCAGTTTATCCTCAACGTCTAATCAAATCAAAAATTTAGAAAAAAGTTTTAAAGATGAAAACAAAAACTAAAATGCTGAAAATAAAAATAAAATATAAACAGATAGACAAGATGAATCACTTGGATCCAACTCGCCTTTGGTGTAACCTTTGATGATTTCCGCACTTTTGCACTTTTTAAGAGATTATCTTAGTTATAGTAGTAGGCCTCTCTTTTGAAGGTGACGTTACTCTCAACCCAATATTTTGAGTCAGCAAGGATACAATCCTAAAGGGTCGGAATATTGAAAGATAATTAATTAAGTTATTATTGTGTAATGTGGTAGGCCCCTCTTTTGAAGGTGACGTTACCCTCAGCTAAGTGGTTCGAGTCAGCAGGGATACAATCCCAAGTAGCTGGGTTAATGTATTAATAGTAGTTTACATATGAGGGGATCAAGCCATTCGCACCCCCGCCATCCAATACTAGTGGGTATTGAAGGAGGTCCTAGTAAGCTTGACCGAGGTCCTTGCCGGATCTATACACTGAACAAGGCAAGAATCTTACCAAACCATTCCATTAACCCCCGACCAGGTAGTCAACATATCTCTATATAGACCGTAGAGATATGAATGGTGTAAATTTTTTATTTTATATAGACACTAAAATAACGCCAAGACACCACGGACAAATGATAAGGAAGTTTCACCTTCAACATAAGAAACTAATTATTAAAGTCATTAATACAAACCATTTAAAAAGTGCGAAAAGATTAAAAAACAAAAGTATTACACTAAATGCTTGTCTTCACCAAGTGATGTAAGAGACTTAGGCAAACATGGCCTTTGATTGTCAAGAACTCTTACTATCAATCTTGGATCCCGAGACTACTACACACACTCTAAGATGGATGATGGATGATGGTGGTGGATGTGGGTTGTGATGGTGGTGGAGTGTGGGTGAAGTGTGAGAAAGGTGGTTTTCCAAGGGATGCTTTTGGAGTGAACCAAGCACCTCTATTTATAGCCTGCACAGAAGCCCGGACACGGCCCCTTGTCCGCTGGACATGGCCCCGTGTCCATTAACTTTCTCTTTCTTCATTAATTACATTTTGTCTGCATTAGCTCCACACGCCCCCGTGTCCGCTGGGCACGGCCCCGTGTGCAGAAGCGTATCTGTACTATCAATATTTGCTTAGATTATGCGAATCTTAGCGTTGACCACGACCGTGTTGGCTGGGCACGCCCCCGTGTCGGGAAATAGAACCTTCTACAAGTTTTTCTTTTCTGTAGACACCTGAGCACGACCCCGTGTCCGCTGGGCACGGGGCGTGTTCAGCCTTCTGTGTGCTTTTTTTGCTTGGGAAGATGTTGTCGAGGGGTCGGGCATGCCACGTTTATTCCTTTTCTTGTAATTATGTTAGATTTTGCTGCATATTTGCTTCTTTTGTCCATTTACGCTCATTTAGTCCTGAAAATATAAAAGGAAGAATAAAGCACACTTTTTCAACATTAGTACTAAAAAATGGTTAGTTTTATGCCTCATATGATGTAATTTATATGTTGCATTTTACACACATCAAATACCCCCACACTTGAATCGTTGCTTGTCCTCAAGAAAAAACTCTTTATAATGTGGCTTACACTCCCAAATGGAATGGGTAGAAGAGAAGTTTTGGGCTTGTCTTGAGTGTCGGGAATCCAAGATCATTATTATGCTTTATTTTTATGTTATTTACAATCCTATTCGTTATGATTTATTTTGAACATTTCATAAGAGAAATTACTTATTTGGGCATAACATGCCTATTTAAAATTCCATTTATATACAAGTTCACATACCTCACGGGAGATCACTCAACACTCGGCCGAAGATGTATTTTTGTGAAACACTCGGGACCGGTATGGAACTTACTTCTACCATATGTTTGCCAAGCAATCCATCCTCCTCCTTTTTAACTATACACCTTTGTAAATATCAAGAGGACTTTGGGGAACGGTTAGGCTTGGGTTAAAGGTAGGTGGTTTGGGTTAGTGGTTAGTAAAAAGGGCGAAAAGCGTAAAAAGCGTCTGTCGTCGTAATACTTTTTTTTGTGACTTTTATTCAAACGAAACATTTTCAAACAAAGTTTCTTTTGATGAACTTGTTTGTTTATTGCTATACTTCATCATTTTTTTAATAAGGAATGTCACATGAAGACCGAGCTTTTTACTAAAATAAAGGGTTAAAAATAAAAAGGGTTTTGGTGGGTAAAGGGTGTTTGTTTTGTGGGTTTAGAAATGAAAAGGTTTAGGCTCAAAGGGGTTAACTAGGGGGATTTTGGGTAGGTGGTAAAAAAATGAAAAATAATGGTGTTGAAAAGAAAAAGGGTTAGTTCTAATGCCTCCATCATTTACTTACTTGGGTTTAAGTTGGTAAGGACAGGGAATGTATCGTCATGGCAAGTTCTAGAGTTGTAAGAAACCAACCGGCTATTCACACAGAAATGAAAAATGGGCATTTAGTCTAAAAATGTGTATTTGTATGCTCAATAAAGGCTCAAAACTCACATTTTTGTGGGAATGGATTTATTATGTGATCAAGCATATATATAATCAGATTTTAACTAGATTTGTCATGCCGTTTCATAATTTTCTTTTGTTGGTCCTTTTTATCACGACGCTATCGGTTGTAAATTTGTAAAAATATAACCTTTTTAGAACTTGTTTTTCCCAAATTAAACCAAGACAAGTAGAAAAGAAAAAAAATGATTTTTTTTGAAAAAAATTGGGGTGATTAGCAGTTCAAATAGAGTTTTGTGTGAGGCTTGTTATTAGGACTTGCAAAATTCAAGGTTTTAGCATCCCCCCACACTTAAATTACACATTGTCCTCAGTGTGTCCCAAAAATGAGTTTTTAGGTTGATTGAATGTGTAAAAAGGTGTTTAAAAACAAAAATTTATGTTACTAGGCAACTGGACACGGGCCGTGTTGACCGGGCACGGCCCCGTGTTTAGATTGCCAGTATCATAGTTTACACAAGGTTGGGCACGGGGGCGTGTTCAGCAAGCACGGCCCCGTGTCCAGTTACCTGAACTGGGCATTTTCTGCAGATCGTCGGGCACGGGGCGTGTTGCCTAAGCACGGCCCTGTGCTGAACTTGCTGTTATGAAGAAAAATTGTCGGGAGGCTCTGTTTTTGTTCATGGGGTGTGGGTTCAATCTTCCCTTAGTATCCTCCATCATCCCGAGTGTGTTTTATTCCAGAAAATTAAAACTAAACTAGGAAGCATAAGAGTTAACCTAAACTAAAACTAAGGAGTTCCGCGAAATGCCTCCGTGGTGCACCACGTTTATCAGGGTCCTTGGCTAGACCCAAAGCCAGTCATATGTTACCCAAGTGGGATGTTTTACGTCCCATGTTGAACCGTCTGTGAGCATCATCCAAACTTGAGTCTATGACTTTCATGTAGTTGTCGGGTCGTCGTCTTCTACTCTTTTCCCAACCCCAAACTTCATTTCCTTGTCTACGACCCTCAATGATAGTGTCCCACCATTCATGTCTACCATTGCGTGGGCCGTAGCTAGGAATAGTCTTCCTAAGATGAGTGGTACTTCGGTATCTTCCTCCATAACTAGTATGACAAAGTCGACCGAGAAGACAAAGTCTCCGACTTTTACCAATAGATTTTTGGCGACACCTTGTGGATATTTAATGGATCTATCGGTGAGTTGTATGCTCATTTTAGTAGGGCTTGTTTTCCCTAGTCCGATTCGGTCGAACATTGATACGGGCAAGAGGTTGATACTTGCCCTGAGATCTGCTACTACATTGGGTATGGGTGATCCCCCAATCGAACAAGGGATGGTGAAGCTTCCGGGATCGATCTTCTTTTGTGGGAGTTTGTTGAGTAGCAAGGCGGAGCATTCTTCGCTTAAGTTAACTAATTGCAATGATTCAATTTTCCTTTTGTGAGTGAGGAAGTCCCTCATAAATTTTGAATATTTAGGCATTTGGGTTAGGACTTCGACAAATGGAATATTAATATGCAATTGTTTTAGTAAATTTACGAATTTTGTGAATTGCTCATCGGTCTTTTGGCGAAGTAACCGACCGGGGTATGGTACCGGGGGATTCTTAATAGGCTCTGGATTTGGCAGAGGAGTCGTCTCTTGTTGGGGTGTTGGTGAAGTTGCAGTTTGGTTAGACGGACTCTTTTCAGTTGGAGGTAGCAGAGCCTCCTTGGGACCTACGGTACGGTTTCTCAACGTGATGAGATGTACTTGTGCCTTCGGGTTGGTTTCGGTATTGCTGGGTAATGCGCCTTGCGGTCTCTCGGCGAAATTTTAAGCTAGTTGATTTACTTGTTTTTCAACATTTTGAATACTAGCTTGTTGATTTCTAAAGTTTGATTCCATTTGTTGAAATCGATCCGAGTTTTTATTTTCGGTGTCGGAGATGAGGTGAGAGATAGTATCTTCAAGCCTCTGTCATCCCCCTTGTTGTTGAGAGAAATTTTGTGACTCGTTTCTTGGTTGTTGAAAGTTTGATCGTTGGTTTTGATTTTGTTGCTTACTACTATTGTCGGGTTCTCTCCAACCCAGGTTAGGGTGGTTACGCCATCCTTGGATGTAGGTACCTGTTGGCGGACCTGACGGCCTAGGTCTATTATCAATGTAGTTTACCGTTTCTGTTTGATTATCGATTTCTTTCATACAACTCTAATTTTCATGTGGTCCACCACAAGCCATAACCGAGGCCGTTTTTTCCATTTCCAACTTTTTGATTTTTGAAGATAGGGCCTCGGTTTGGGCTTGCAAAGAGGTGCTTTCATCAACCTTATGGGCGCCCGGGGCAATAGATTTTTTCCTCGGGGTATGTGCCACTGAAAATTGGTTTGAGCAATTTCCTCAATTTGATTATAAATTTCATTTGGGCGACGATTACCTAAAAGGGCCCCGGAGCTAAAGTCAAGTGTTTATCTTGTGTGTGGCAACAATCCATTATAGAAAGTGGATACTTGTTGCCATACCGCAAGACCATGATGAAGACACTTTCTTAGTAGCTCCTTGATGCTTTCCCAAGTTTCATATAAGGATTCTCCGTCCTCTTGAGAGTATGTATTAATTTCAGTCATTAATTTAGCCGTTTTAGCAGGAGGGAAAAACTTATACAAAAACTTTTGGGCTAGTTCGTCCCAGGTGTTTACCGAACCAACTGGGAGGGTGTTAAGCCAAGCCTTAGCTTGGTCTTTTAGTGCAAATGGAAACATTCAGAGGCGGATGGCGTCATTTGATGCTCCGTTGATCCGAAAAGTATAACATATTTCCAAAAAGTTGGTAATATGTAAATGGGGATCTTCATCCGCAAGCCCGTGGAAAGTTGCAGAGTTTTGTAGCATTTGGATCAAATGCGGCCGAAGTTTGAAGTTGTTAGCACCGACATTCGGCACATTGATAGCTGCGCCAAGATTACCTACAGTGGGTCACAGGTAATCCATGAGGGTACGTTGATCCACCATTGGAGGTGGGTCCCCCGAAACTTTCTCTTAGTTTTTAGCTTTAAGTTTTTTTCTTAGAAAGCGTTCGGGTTCGTCTAGAGGGTCTTTTATGTCTTTACTGGAACTGGAGCTCATACAGTGCGTAGAAAGTTCAGGTGCAGCGGCTAGGTTCTAAGTCCTGCGATAAAAACAAAAAAAAGAATGTCGGCCAGAAGTTTCACCACGGCCCCGTGCTCAGATCAACACGGCCCGTGTTCGGAAGTACAATATTGTTTTCCGGATCCATGTTACTGGAGAGTTCAACACGGCCCCGTGCTGCACCGACATGGCTCGTGCTCAACTCTTAGTAACTTGGAAAATAAAAATTACCAGTAATGATGCTAGGCACGGCCCCATGCTGAGCTCTGCAGAAACTGAAAATTTAAGAAAAAATCCTAAAAAAATAGAAAAATAAGAAAATCTTTGTGTCCCCGGCAACGACGCCAAAAACTTGATGCGTGTGTAGTTTTATAAGTTTTTATATATTTTATAACCTCTTTTTAACACTTTAGTCAAGTTTTAAATTTATAAAACACGATATTTTACTAACACTAAACACACATATGGGCAAGTGCATCCATCGTGAGCGTAGTATAGCGTTGGTAAGTTACCGAGGTCGTCCAAGGACACAAAAGCTTTTAATACTGGTTTATCCTCAACGTCTAATCAAATCAAAAATTTAGAAAAAAGTTTTAAGCATGAAAATAAAAACTAAAATGCTAAAAATAAAAATAAAATAAAAACAGATAGACAAGATGAATCACTTGGATCCGACTCGCCTTAAGTGTAACCTTTGATGATTTTCGCACTTTTTCACTTTTTATGAGATTATCTTAGTTATAGTTGTAGGCCCGTCTTTTGAAGGTGGCGTTACCCTCAACCCAGTAGTTTGAGTGTAACACCCCGTGTTTCGAAAGTTAAAGTGAAAGTCAAGATTGAAGTCAAGCCATCATACACAAACACATCCATCCTAAACGAAAACTTCAAAAGACAAGCCATCATACACAAACACATCCATCCCAAACTAGGTAACAGTCCACTCAAACGGTCACCCGATCATACGACCGTCCGAACGGATTGTCACCCGAACGACCGGCCACCCGATCGGATAGCCATCCGATTGGATTGTTGTTCGACCCACTGACACTTTCTTCTTTTACGCGCCGACTTTCGCTTATGTTATCAATAACTGTTCAGGCTATTATCCGCTCTAAGCACTCCCTTCAATCCATTACTTCAATCGCTGTGAGTATACTCGATCCCTTTTTGCTTTACGCACAATTGGGTGTTACATACGTTACTTATACTAAATCACATCAAACACGCTACGCAATACTTTAACGCTAACCGTTACCGCATGTTATACGTGACTTAATGAATGCTTGTTTGTTTTGTTTACACATTGAATGCTGTCTACCTGCCTTAGCAACGATAGTACTATTAGTTTGGACTCAGCACCTGTTCACTCAGGGGTTGTTAAGGACAATTAGTTACATGGCTCATAGTGGTGAATGTGTATCGTGAATTGCCTTGGGCAGTCAACCCGCAATCATTGGTATTGATCGGTTCATGTCGATAACTTACGTGCTTCATTTCACTCTGTGTACATGCTGGTTATGCGTAACGATTTCGAACCATATATGCTATTATCAAACTTGTATACTCACCTTTACACTATGTGTATTGACTTTTACTTTAACGTATGTGGCAAGTGCTTAGGATGCTTATTAACTTAGCTTGCTGTGAAATCGAGGCTAGGAAAGGTCTAGAAACCAATAAACAATTGTCTGTATTTGAAATCTGAGTGTCGGAACAGAACAATTTGACTAGATTTGTCTGTAATAATTATGTTATCTTATAAGAAATGGTATGGGACGTGTTGCTTTAATTAATTGGTAATTATAGTTGTTATGGAAACTTCTGGACAATCTGTTTCGCTCAGTGCCATGCCCCGATGTTTCCACCATCGATTGGGGTGTGACAGATTGGTATCAGAGCCATAACTATAGGGAATTAGGCAAGACTCGACCTAGTCCGGGCCGATGTCTTAGAAACGACCTAGTCTATAGTTAGGAACCAACAGACCGACTTGTGCATATCCCGTAGGGATTATGTACGAGCTTACTACTATTTTTCGCTATTCTCGCCTACGCTACACTATCACTACACTCTAGTTTCAAACATGAACGAGCTATTAAGTCGAGATTAGGTGTGAAAACCGCAAACTTTCGACTAAGTTGCTCGTTCAGCTCGCATTTTATCTACAAACACGAGAATTTGCGTTGAATCAGGAGTGAAATCCATACTTCGACGCATAATTCCCCTTTACTTTGTTAAAAACAGGAACATGGTCGTTAAGACAGGGGTGAAACCTGAACCTCGACGACTTGTTCCGATCTCAATTTTGTTATACAAAACTCTCACCAAAGTCTCGACGGACTCCAACGACTTGAAGCCATGCTAAAGCCAAAAGGATGCGTGCCATTCGCCCAGAATTGAGGAAAAAGCACTGTTCTGAAGGTCAAAGTGTGCTCAAAAAGTCCTTGTGAATAGTTGAATCACTTTGGGTAGTCAATGTCTATCGAGCCTGAGACAATCTATTTCTCGATTTATATGTGTTTCGATTCTGAGCTCGCTACTGTCGACTCTGATGTGTGTCGTTTTATGAAAATTTTATTGCGTTTTATATGGTTTTATGCTTATTTGTTAGCATTTTGAGGTATTATTGGTTTTGATCTACCGCTTCTTGATCCGCTCATCACCCTACACAACCGTTGACAAATCGCTAAATTATGGACGACCTTATGCTATGTTATACGCTTATACTATACTACTCGATATGTTATCGGCGATCGTTATTCTCGAAGGCTCACGGACTTTGAATGAAAGGTTTCTGTATTCTGACTGCTTTATGTGCTTCTGTGCATTTGTGTTTCTGTGCCTTACGTGTTTATATGCTTCTGTGCTTATGTGAATCTGTGACTATGTGCCTACGTGGTTATGTGATACATGTTTCACTGTGTTCCTGAGCTTTAGTAGTATTAGACGTTTGAGGTGAGATTCGATTATGTCGTGTCTAAGACCCATGACGATGTCTGTTGCAGACAATGTCAACTGGACCCTCATCTGGACCTCGCCACCCACAAATCACTCGTCAAGAACAGAGAGACAAACGCCTTTCTGCTATCGTCGCTAAGCAAGTAGCAAAAGTCGTTCCTCAGATCGTCAGTGAAATATACGAAAATGTAAGCAAATCATCTGAGGAGTCCAGAACCGAAGCTCCTAAAGCTACTCCCAAGACTGCTTTCAGATTCAAGCAGTTCAAAGCTTGTGGTCCAAAGGAATTTACTGGTGAAGATGGCCCAATGGCTATGTTCCAATGGTTTGATTCCGTCGAAGTCACTCTGCGCCAGAGTGGATGTCCTGAAAATCTCCGTACTCTAAATGCTACCGGCGTCTTCCAGTCTCGTGCACTAGACTGGTGGACGGCCGAGAGGAACAAACGCGTAAATAACGCAGCCTATGAGCTGACGTGGGAAGAGCTGAAGGCCATTATGATGGATGAATTTTGCCCTCCACATGAACGCCAAAAGCTGGAGGACGAATTCTGGCATATCAAGCAGAAGGATGGAGAGAACGTAGCTCTGACTGCTCGCTTTAAGCAGCTTAGTATCATCTGTCCCGATCAAGTGAAGTCGCCCGACATGACAATCAAGAAGTACATTCGAGCTCTACCAGACTGTGTTGCAGATTTTGTGCATGCTGCAAAACCAGCAACAATCAAAGAGACATACCTGCTTGCCGTTGAAATCAATGATTGTAGGATCGTTTGCACGACCAAAACGTGTCATTCAGAAGAGTTCTAATCAATACGAGAGGCGGAAACAAACATATCGACTTTGAATCAGCTTGATTTACACACAGAATCACTTTAATTGTCTTGTATATTGATAAAACAACGTTTTATAGGCAATAAACACTTCGGCAGCACCTCGGTACCGGAATCAGAAAGTTACAAATGACAACCCAAGCTCAGGTATTTATAGGAGTGACATTTCATACAAAATGGATAAGAACCACTTCGTGCGAAATGAACTTTCACCACTCAAATCTTATTTTCTCGTAAACCGAGCACCATTCTACCCTATCTAGACACAAGACTTGATATAAGACGAAGTCGACAGACATATGCACCAACAGACTCCCCTTGCATGTTGACGAAGTCTTCGGTGTCGAGTCTTTTCAATGACATGTCTTCAGTCTTGATCAATCTTCACTCTCTTCCAAAGTAACTGACAGTGTAAGCTTTCATCAAACTTTATCTTCTTCTCTTTCTCTTTTCCAGGATTTCAACCTGCTCTTTACCATTCAAACTCCTCCTTGAATGTTGATTTTTTCAATCTTCAATCTCCTCTTTTCTCATTCATTTCCAGAATCTTAATCCTGGCTCTATTTTTAACAAACTTTCAGGATTAGAAACTGGCTCTTTCATCTTCAGACTCCCCTATGCTAGCAGACTCCCCCTTAAGTTATTCCGGGATCGCAATCTGACGTAGCTTTTGTTTTAGAATCGAAACCTGGCTTCAAACTCTGCTCAGATTTAGACATGGGGATCTTCACATTTCCTGGCTCTTTGTAGAAACAGGATCTGAAACTAGACTAACCTGCATAAAAACTCTACCCAATAATAAATTTCTCAAATTTTAAGATTTAACAAATTTAGAATCTCTGCTTAACCACTTGTAAGAAAATCATTCAAAATTTTGTTTCAACTTAATGAACCATTAAATCTTTTTCAAAATCAATTCTCATTTCAAACACACTCTCCCAACCCTGTTGTTCATCATGTTTAGCACTCGGAATTTTAAAAATCATCATTCCAACATTAGTTGTCGAAAATAAGAAGAAAAACAAATCTTTTTGAATTTTCAAAACTTTATGCTAAAACCACTTGTAGGAATAGTATTAAAATGCAGTACAGAAATATTTACAGTCAATATTTTTGTGAGTTTGCGTAAGAGGATCATATCAGTTTTTGAGACCAATCACTAGCACCGTTGAGCTTTCAAACACTTTTAGTTCTAAATGATTCACATAGATTGACGATATTGTTGTCCTATTAAACTCAATCTAAAAACTTTCGAAATGCTTACCGATACGTTAAGATATATTAATTTTGCTCTAAATTCTTATGGACCCCACGATCTCAGCATATCCCCTCATCATGCAATACACTGACTCAACTAATGCCTTTAAACTTTTATCAACTGTGATATGTGCAAAAACAAAGCAGAATGTTTAAACATTAACAATCAGGTCGATCTTTCGATACGCAGAGAAAGTCTAATGTTTAAACAAAATAAGAAATAAAAACAAGTTGAATATGTTTAGATCTTAACCACCAGTTCGATATTCACATATACGCAGAGGTGATCCAAGATTTAAACGAAACACCAAGAAAAATAAAGCAGAACGTTTAGGCACTAACATCCAGTTCGATACTCACGTATACGAAGAGAATGTCCAGTGCTTAAACAAAATAAAGAAATCAAACAAGTTTAAATCTTTGCAAAATGAAATGCACAATCACAGTGACTTTTTCAGCAAGTTGTGAAAGTTAACAAACTGGCCGGTTTTTATGCTCTTTTAGCATTCAGCGATTACTGAGTAGGTACACAATCACGAAGGATAAAACTAAGTACTATGCTTTCAACTGTGTTTTCCACTAAAACTAGGCTTTTTCATTTTAAGTTTGTATCGTTATCGCAAATCTACTAGTCTAGCTGAGCCTATCGTCACATCTTTAGTGAGACCGTTTGTCACATTTTAACTTTCCATTTCTTTAGCGTGCTGTGATAGTCGACTGATGTACTATCATTTCCTCTTTTTCACAACAAAACTCGTTTTTAATTTTTTTTTCAATGTTTTTGGCTTTTTCAAAATTTATCATGTTTTTGGATTTTTCAAATTTTCGAAATTTCTAAAAAATTTTACTCCCCCTAAAATCAAAAATATGTTTTAATTTTTTATTTTCAAAGAAAATTTGAAAACGAACTGTATAAAAAAAACTGACAAACTGATTCGAATTGCTTCAATTCGCCATCCACTTGACATAAACAATCAGAACTCCCCCTGACCACAAACTATTTTCCCATTATGATTTCAAAACAGTTAACTTTGTTTTAATCAAATGGTTTTTCCGGAAAATTAATTTTGTTGGGGTTTCATCACTTTGTTTTCTCAACCACTTGTATGAAGGTTAAATCAAGTTCAACTTAATGACCTTAATTAACCACTTGTAGGTAAAAACCCATTGTCAACCACTTGTAGGTACATTTATCAACAAAACCACTTTGTAAATCAAAATATGACATATTTCAATTTTAGAGAAAAATGCCAATTCATGCTCCTCGATAACTAACTTGGAAGCTCCGGCAAGTCAGGATTTTAAGTAGAAAATGCTATCACCCAAGCCTGACCAGCCTTGGGTGTTCCCGAGTTCTTTTCACTCGGTGGGAAACTCCATCTCTTTGATTCATAAAATTCTTTTGCACCCTTTACCTTCCTGTTAACCGTCTTTCCAAAAATATATTTCACATTTCCATTAAAAGCCTTTTTAGCATCAAATTCTTCTTTACCAGGGAAGAATTGATCTGAAATCTCAATCTTTCCAACTTTTAACTTCAAGTTTTCTTTTGACAATGGTGGAAAGTTTTCATCGTTATTTCTGGAACGAAATTCTCATTATTTTTCTCAACAAATGACGCCTCTGACTTTGACGAGTCAGATTCATTGTCAGAACTAATTTCAGATTTAACAACCCATTTTTGTTTGTTCAAATCGACTTTTCTTTTGTAAAAACATTTCGAACTTTCTCCAACTTTGAAAGTCGAATCTTCGAACCTTTTAAAATTTTCATTTGGTTGTTCTTTTTTATCAACACAATTTTTCTTTATTTTAGAATTAGAGGAAACTCCCTGTTTTGTGTTGGTGAACTTTAGGTAATTCCAAGCAATGTGTCCAATTTCTTGGCATTTAAAACAGGTTCTTCTGTCAACTCTTGGTGCAGATTTTTTCAACATAATCTTTTTCTTTTCTGCGAAAAACTCTTGATTTGACTGTTTCCTGAACAGTTTCTCCTTCTCTTCTTCTGAACTTGTACCTGAAACAAATTTAGTTTTTTGTTTATAATTTTTCTTATTTTTATAATTTTCAGGTGGAATAAAACCAATCCCTTCTTTTTGAAATTACTGTTATGGTTTGGTTTCTTTTGAAAACCAGAACCAGAACTGTAACCTTTTTTCTTGTTCAATCTTTGTTGAACTCTTGAAGTGTATTTTTTAGGTTTTTCATTAAGATTTACATCTTTTATTTCAGAAATATTAATTTCTGTTAGTTTGAAAACCTGTTTGATCATTTCAGTTTTGACACTTCTTATTGGAAATTCTTTATCAGAAAATAATTTCTCAGAATCATTCAAAGTATATGCTACTTTAAATGTTTCGTCTTTCAATTTATTTTTCGACATCAGAAATTCTTTATTGTAAACCCGTTTGACCGGTGAACTCAGACTCTTGTCTGATGAACTCAAACTTTCAGATTTAGACTCCGACTTTGACTCTTTATCCATATCCAACACCTGATCGGCCACTTTCTTTAATAACTCAGACTCATGATCAGTGTCAGATACTATGAATGTGACGTCAATGTTGTCTGGTAACTCATCAATGGTTTCAGACTTTAACTTTATGTTGACTGCCTTTTTTAATCGTTCCGCATTTGGCTTTCTGGGAGAATAACTTTTCCAGATCGGAGGCGGACACTTGTTCTACTTGAAATTTTGTTTCTTACCAGTATCCGTATCTTTCGTCTTTTTATCTTGAAAAACTTCAAGACCTGCAACAGTAGGATAAACTCTATCAATCAAATAATCACAAGTTGTATAACTCAGCAGCAATCGTTTGATTCTTTCATTTTCAATCTTTTCGAGTTCCAAATCCTGCTTCAGTTTAGCACAATCTTCAATATACTTATTGATGACCTTCTGCTTCATCATTAATGTTGAACTCATCATCATTTGAGCAGCTCCCATTTCTAGGTTTGTCTTGTTCAAATTATCAACCGTTCTGTTCAGCACATCATACGATTCCTTCACATACTTCACATCAAACAACAATTTTTCTTTCAACTCTTCTAGTTCACGATACTTCTTGTCTTTCTCCTCACAATATTTGCATGGTTTCAAACATTTCAGACAAGGTTTAGTGATCTCAACTATCTTTTCAACTTCGATAATCTTTTCAACCTCGACGATTTTTTAAACTTCAACAATTTTTTCAACTATTTTCTCCACTTCAACAATTATTTCCACTACTTTCTCAATCATTGGTTCTTCATCAAATTCTATTTTTATCTCACACTCTTCATCTTCGACCTTTTTTGTCGAATTTTCTTCAATTTTTTCTTTTTCAGCTTCCAGTTTTGCCTTTTCTTCAGCAATCCTTCTTGCTTCCAACTCTCTTTTCATTCTAGCAGCCTTTTTCTCATTCAACATCTCGATCTTATCTGCAAAAAACAAATTAAAGCTATAAGTATCAAGACCTTTTCTAGCTTTATTGATATAATCTTCTTCGTCATCTGTGTCTGCATCACATCCTAATTCCTTAAAAATCGGTGTTCTTTTCGGCTTAGATTTGATTGACACTTCCAAGATTTGAGCAACAAAAGCTGATTTTTCTAAGTATTCTTTATCTGGAATGTATTTATCCCAGCTAAATCCCTCTGCCAATCTTTCATCATCTTGATTTACAAGATAAGCTTTCTTCTTTCCATCCTCAATAGCACGAGATGATGACGATTGTTGAGCAACCTGATGATAAATTGATTTTCGATGATAATCGTTGTTTCCAAACGGGTCTTGTCTTCCAGTTGCTTCTCTGTTTGTGCATTCTCGTTTAAAATGTCCCTTTTCTCGGCAACGAAAACAAGTAACTTTTGATTTGTCAAACCCTAACGGAGATGTAGCAACATCACGAAGATCATCTCTATCGGTGATTTGTGTAATTTTTTATGCTCTTCTTACAGAACTTGCTAAACACCACTTGATGTCCATCAACTCAAGTTCTTCAGCATCAATCTGGTCATAATCCTCTTTGGTGAGCATCGGATTTCCAATTCGTCCAGCAACTAAGCTTTCATACGACTCTAACATAGTAACAAGTGATGCCATGTGTTGCTTAGCTATTTCTGGAGAGAGATTTTGACCATTTTGTTTATTCAATGTAACATTGCATTGCATTGCATTGCAGATTTGTTGAATTCTGTTGTCGAGAACTTGGTGTTGAAAAATTTAGATCAAAACTTGAATAAGATGATGAAAATCCACCACTCTGAGTTGTATTGCTAACGTTTGTTCTGGAAGAACTATCAGCACTGAAAGCAGTTTTAATCTTCGGACTCTGAGTAGTCTCAAATTTGCTTCCTCTATAATATAGACTAACATCTTGATGAGCATTTGGATTATTCATGATAGCAGTTTTCTGAACATCCAATTCGTGTTCTTCAATCTTCTGAATGAACTTACTCAAATTCATACTTTCAGATATTCTCATATGTTTTAAAATCAACAAATATGTTCCCCATTTATTCTGCGGTAATGCATCGGCTAGCTTATCAACCCATTCATCGTCGTCTTTCTTGATTTCCAATCTTCTCATTTCCTGAACAAGATGACAATATCTATCGATAGTAGTTTTTGTTGTTTCACCTTCAAAAGATGTAAACATATCAAATGATTTCTTTAGTAATGCACATTTATTTTTAATCATATCAGCACTTCCTTTAAACTTTTGAATTAACGTCAACCACATTGATCTAGCAGTGTTCTCATGTTGAAGCAAAACAAATATATCTTCTTTTACTGCTTGTCGGAGAATGCTAATCATCATTTTTTCACTGGTGTATTTTAACATCTCAGCCGCTGAATAATCACTTAAAGATTTTTCATTTCCACGGTCATCTATCGGTTTAACGTAATCTTTGTCCAACGAAACCCATGCATCAAACTTGTAAGCTTGCACCTAAGTTTCAAAACGGTTTTGCCATCCTTTAAAATCCTCTATGTACATAAGCTTTGGAGGCTTTTGAAACGTTCCCGTTTCATTTTCAATTTCAAGAGTCTCGGCAATTGTTATTGGAGCAGCTGGAGTAGTAGCAAACGCGTTGTAAAACTCTTCTTCCATGTTTCGGTAAAATGTTTCACAAAATCTCAAAGTTCAAACGAAATGAAGGTTCAAACAAAATGGTATCTCAAACGAAATGACTTGGTGCGAAATGCCTTTGGTGCGAAATGGACCTTTGACGCGAAATGACCCTCTGGTACGAAATGATCTTTTCAAGCAAAATGACAACTTGGAGAGAAATGGGATTCCAATTCGTGCGAAATGCAATATGTGTTATCCAATCCATGCGAAATGGTGCTGACGTCATACAATCGGACATGATTTTGGCACAATTAATCACAATTTAGTTCGATTTTAGGTCTGATTTTTTCAAGGATTGTTTAAAACAATGTTTCGCTTGTTATATGTGAAATTCAATCTATTTTAACCGTAAAATCTTGTTAATTTTGAAAAAGAAGGTGTAGAAGTCAGAATTTTGATGAAATCAAGCTGAATTCGGTAAGAACTCTTCCTCCTGAGCTCTGATACCACTTGTAGGATCATTTGCACGACCAAAACGAGTCGTTCGGAAGAGTTCTAATCAATACGAGAGGCGGAAACAAACATATCGACTTTGAATCAGCTTGATTTACACACAAAATCACTTTAATTGTCTTGTATATTGATAAAACAATGTTTTACAGGCAATAGACACTTCGGCAGCACCTCGGTACCGGAATCAGAAAGTTACAAATGACAACCCAAGCTCAGGTATTTATAGGAGAGACATTTTGTACGAAATGGATAAGAACCACTTCGTGCGAAATGGGCAATGGCCATTTCATACGAAATGGTCTAACCATTTCGTGTGAAATGAACTTTCACCACTCAAATCTTATTTTCTCATAAACTGAGCTCCATTCTATCTTATCTAGACATAAGACTTGATACAAGACGAAGTCGACAGACATATGCACCAACAATGACAAGCGAGTCAAAGCTGGTTTCTGGGATAAAGCCACTAAGAACCTGCATCAAGCCACCGCCGCACCATCCGCTGAAATCACCGCCGCTTAGTCATCGAAAGTCTCACGCCGCAAGAACAAGAACAACAACAGCAGCTCCACCAACAAGAACTATGCTGCCACTACCACTGCTACTCCACTTCAAGCCGTGCCGTCCCAGCAGCAATCTCCGCACCGATCAGCACCAGTTATCTATGCACCGCCTGCAAAGCGTGCGTACACTGGTCCCCACCCTGCCTGCCCAACATGTTCTTATCATCACCCGGTGGGTATCGCTTGCCGATTTTGCGTGCACTGCAACATGTACGGCCACTTTACTGCTAATTGCCCTACTGGTCCCCGACAAGCACCAGTTCAAGCCACTGCTCATCAAGCTCTGCTTCCATCTCCTCAAGGCCAACAAGCGGCTCAGGCACCCGCGGTCAACACCAGAGTCTGCTTCGCGTGTGGTGATCCCAATCACTTCGTGAACATGTGCCCAAACAGGGTTGTGAAATAAGAGCCCCAGCAGCAGCAGCAACAGCCTCAGCAGCAACAACAAAAAGCCGTCCGCGCCAGAACTTTCAACATCAATGTGCGCCAAGCCCAGGATGACAACAACGTGGTCAATGGTACATTCCTTGTGAATGGTATTTATGCATCGTGTTTGTTTGATACTGGACCCAATAACTGCTTTGTGTCATTTGAATTCGAGAAACTCCTTAGTCGTAAATGCTCCTATCTCCCCTCGACGTTCGATGTTAAAGTCGCCACCGGAAGAACTGTCGCTGTTAATTCTGTTCTTCGTGATTGTACTCTTGAGCTCAACAATCACATCTTCCCAATCGACCTTATTCCGATGCAACTCAGAAGTTTTGACATCATAGTAGGCATGGACTTTCTTCGTGAGAACCATGCTGAAGTTGTGTGCTTCGATAAAATGTTTCGATTCTCTCTCGCGAATGGTGATTTATTGTGTGTCTATGGTGAAACTGCTTCGAAAGGTCTCAAACTTATATCATGTGTCCAAGCTAGCAAGTATCTCCGCAAGGAATACAGAGCTTTCTTGGCTAACATTGTAGTAGCGGAGAAGGAAAAGAAAGGAAAGACAGAACTGAAAGACGTTCCTGTGGTTCGTGAATTTCTTAATGTGTTTCCTGATGATCTTCCCGTATTACCTCCAAGTCGTGATATCGACTTTCGTATCGACCTCATTCCTGGAGCAAACCCTGTTGCCAAAGCTCCTTACCGACTCGCTCCATCCAAAATGCGCGAACTCTCGAGTCAGCTTCAGGAATTACTTGAGAAAGGCTTCATTCGCCCGAACACCTCTCCATGGGGCGCACCGGTCCTGTTCGTTAAAAAGAAGGATGGGTCGTTCAAGATGTGCATCGACTATCGGGAATTGAATAAGTTGACTATCAAGAATCGTTGTCCCCTGCCTCGCATTAATGATTTTTTTGATCAGCTACAAGGTGCTACGTGTTTCTCGAAGATCGATCTACGCCCAGGCTATCAGCAGCTACACATTCATGAGGAGGATATACCCAAAACCGCTTTTTGCACTCGATACGGCCATTATGAGTTCGTTGTTATGCCTTTTGGCTTAACCAACGCACCCGCGGTTTTCATTGATCTGATGAATCATGTGTGTAAACCTTATCTCAACCGTTTCGTCATCGTGTTCATCGATGATGTCTTGATCTATTTCAAATCGAAAGCCGAACACGCACAACATCTACGCTTGGTTCTCGAGCTACTCCAGGGAAACCAACTCTATGCCAAGTTCTCCAAGTATGAATTATGGCCGGAGGAGGTTCAATTTCTCGGTCACATTGTCAATAGTCAAGGTATTCACGTCAATCCCGCGAAGATTGAAGCAGTTAAGAGTTGGATTACACCGAAGAACCCATCTGAACACCGTTCATTTCTTGGATTAGCGGGCTATTATCGACGATTTATCGAAGGATTCTCTAAGATCGTTGTGCCGCTTACCGCTCTCATGCATAACGATAAGCCTTTTGTTTGGGGAACTGAACAAGAGTCTGCTTTCCAAACCCTCAAGTACATGCTTTGCAAAGCTCCCGTTCTCACTTTATTCAACGGAAATGACGACTTCATTGTCTATTGTGAAGCCTCGAACCTTGGTCTTGGTTGTGTCCTCATGCAACGGGACAAGGTCATTGCTTACGCATCTCGTTAGCTCAAAATCCACGAGAAGAACTATACATCCCATGATCTCGAGCTAGGCGCAGTTGTTTTTGCGTTAAAGATTTGGCGACACTACCTGTATGGTACCAAGTGTACGATATTCACCAATCATAGGAGCCTACAACATATCTTTGACCAGAAAGAACTTAATATACGTCAATGCCGATGGGTAGAACTTCTTAACGATTATGACTGTGAGATTCGTTATCATCCAGGCAAAGCAAATGTTGTAGCCGACGCTCTCAGTAGACGGAGTTATTTGCTCAGCATCCGTAATACCCAAGCCCAATACGATCTCGAAACCCTCATCCTCGAAGCTCAGCATGCATGTTTTAATGAACTGATGGGTGTGTGGTGTGATATATATTTTTAAGTATATTTTAACCCCTTTTTACACGTTAGCCAAGTTTTAAATTTATAAAACACGATATTTTACTAACACCAAACACACATATGGGCAAGTGCACCCATCGTGAGCGTAGTATAGTGTTGGCAAGATACCGATGTCATCCAAGGACACAAGAGCTTTTAGTAGCGGTTTATCCTCAACGTCTAATCAAATCAAAAGTTAGAAAAAAGGTTTTTAAACTAGAAAAATAAAACTAACTAAAATGCTAAAAAATAAAATAAAAAACAGATAGACAAGATGAATCACTTGGCTCTGACTCGTGTTTAGTGTAACCTTTGATTATTTCTGCACTTTTGCACTTTTTAAGAGATTATCTTAGTTATTGTAGTAGGCCCCTCTTTTGAAGGTGACGTTACCCTCAACCCAGTAGTTTGAGTCAGCAAGGATACAATCCTAAAGGGTCGGATTATTGAAAGATAATTAATTAAGTTATTAATGCATAATGTGGTAGGCCCCTCTTTTGAAGGTGACGTTACCCTCGGCTAAGTAGTCTGAGTCAGCAGCGATACAGTCCTAAATAGCCGGGTTAAAGTATTAATAGTATCTTACATAAATTTGACCGCCGCCATCCAATGCCGGTGGGTATTGAAGGAGGTCCTACTAAATTTGACCCAGGTCCTTGCAGGATCTATACACTGAACAAGGCAAGACTCTTACCAAACCGTTCCCTTAACCCCCGACCATGTAGCCAACATATCTCCATATAGACCGTGGTGATATGAATGGTGAAAATCTTTTATTTTATATAGACAGTAAAATAATGCCAAGACACCACGGACAAACGATAAGGAAGAATCACCTTCAACATAAGAAACTAGTTATTAAAGTCATTAATAAATAACCAAATAAAAAGTGTGAAAAGATTAAAAATAAAAAGTATTACACTTGACACTTGTCTTCACCCAGTGATATAAGAGACTTAGGCAAACATGACCTTTGATTATCAAGAACTCTTACGATCAATCTTGGATCCTGAGAAGACTCACACACTCTATGATGGACAATGGATGATGGTGGTGGATGATGGTGTTGTGATGGTGGTGGGTGGTGGGTGAAGTGTGAGAGAGGTGGTGTGCCAAGGGATGGTTTGCAAATGAGCCAAGCACCCCTATTTATAGCCTGGACAGCAGCTCGGACACGGCCCCGTGTCCATTGGGCACGGCCCCGTGTCCACATTCTTCTCGGTCTTCATTAATTGCAGTTTGTCTGCATTAGTTGACCACACCCCCGTGTCCGCTGGGCACGACCCCGTGTGCAGAAGCGTATCTGTACAATCAAGATTTCCCCAGATTCTACGAATCTTAGAGTTGACCACGGCCCCGTGTCCGCTGAGCATGACCCCGTGGTGGCTGATAGAAGCTTCTACAACTTTGTCTTTTCTGCTGACACTTGGGCACGCCCTCGTGCTCACTGAGCACGGGGCGTGTTCAGTCTTTTGTTCTCTTGTTTTGCTTGGGAAGATGCTGTCGGGGAGGTCGGGCATGCCACGTTTGTTCCTTTTCTTATATTTATGTTAGATTTAGCTGCTTTTTTGCTTCTTTTGTTCATTTGAGCTTATTTAATCCTGAAAATACAAAAGGAAGACAAAAGCACACTTTTTCCAACATTAGTACTAAAAAAGGGTTAGTTTTATGCCACAATTGATGTAATTTATATGTTGCATTTTTTGCACATCAAATACCCCCACACTTGAATCTTTGCTTGTCCTCAAGCAAAACTCTTTATAATGTGGCTTTACATTCCCAAATGGAATGGGTAGAAGAGAAGGTTTTCGGGCTTGTCATAGAGTGTCGGGATTTCCAAGATTCTTTATTAAGTTTTATTTTTATTTATTTACAATCCTATTCGTCATGATTTATTGAAAACATTACATAAGATAAATTACTTATTAGGGCATAACATGCCTTTTTAAAATTCCACTTATATACAAGTTCACATACCTCACGGGGGATCACTCAACACTCGGCCGAATATTTTAGTGGATCACTCGAGAGCGGCATTGAACTTACTCCTACCATAAGCTTGCCAAGCAATTAATCCTCCTCCTTTTTAACTATAGACCTTTGTAAATATCAAGAGGACTTTTGGGGTGAAGGGTTAGGCTTGGGTTAAAGGTAGGTGGTTGGGTTAGTAGTTAGTAAAAGGGCGAAAGGCGTAAAAAGCGTCGGTTTTCGTAAGACTTTTTTATTTTTGAAGTTTTTATTTTGATGAAGCCATTATTCAAACAAAATTATTTTTGATAAACTTGTTTGTTTATTTCTCTTTTGCTTCATCATCTATTTTTGTTTTTAGAAAGTCATAAGTAAAACCGAGCTTGTTACTAAAACAAAGGGTTAAAATAAAAAGGGTTTTGGTGGGTAAAAAGGGTGTTTGTTTTGGGGTTAAGAAATGAAAAGGTTTTGGCTAGGGGGATTTTGGGTAGGTGGTAAAAAAAAAGAAAATAATGGTGTAGAAATAAAAAGGGTTAGTCCTAATGCCTCCGTCATTTACTTACTCGGGTTTAAGTTGGTAAGGACCGGGAATGTATCGCCGTGGCAAGTTCTAGAGTCGTAATAACCAAGCGGCTATTCACACAAGAAAAGAAAAATGAGCATTTAGTGTAAAGATATGTATTTGTATGCTCAATAAAGGCTCAACACTCACTTTTTGTGGGAATGGGTTTTTATGGGATCAAGTATATATAATCAAATTTTAATTAAGCTTGTCATGCCGTTTCATAATTTTCTTATGTTGGTTATTTTTATCACGACGCTATCGGTTGTAAATTTGTAAAAATATAACCTTTTTAGAACTTGAAATTCCCAAATTAAACCTAGACAAATAAAAAAAATGAAAAATTTTTGAAAAAAATTTGGGGTGATTAGCGGTTCCAATAGAGTTTTGTGTAAGGCTTGTTATTAGGACTTGCAAGATTCAAGGTTTTAGCATCCCCCCATACTTAAATTACACATTGTCCTCATTGTGTCCCTAAAATAAGTTTTTAGGTTGATTGAATGTGTAAAAAGGTGTGAAAAAGCAAAATTTTATGTTACTGGGCGTCTGGACACGGCCCCGTGGTGTCCGGGCATGGCCCCGTGTTCAGATCGCCAGTAACAGAAGTTTGTAAAAAGAAACAGAAGCCTGGGCACGGGGGCGTGTTCAGTGAGTACGCCCCATGTCCAGTTACCTGAACTGGGCATTTCCTGCAGATTGTGCAGCACGGGACCGTGTTGGGCGAGCACGGCCCGTGCTGAACTTGTTGTAATGAAGAAAAATTTGTCGGGTGGCCCTGTTTTCGTGCATGGGGTGCGGGTTCAAGTTTCCCTTGTTATCCTTCACCATCCCGAGTGTGTTTTATCCATTTCAACATCATCCAAACACCAAACTAATTAAAACCATCATTCATTAAAATTAGCACATTACATAAGATCCTAGAAATTTTAAAGACAAGGCAGAAATAAAAAAGCTAAATGTCCTAAGATAGATGGGTCAAATGGTGCACAAAATCATCCTAAGGAGTTCTACTTTTGTCAAAATTTCCGGAAATAATTTTCCGGTTTATAAGATTTCTAGAACTTTGGACCGAGGGGTATTCCATAGATGTTTATTAAAGCCATTCTTCTATTTCTCTTGGGAGAAAGAAGGCGGGGTCGTTTTCTTCAACATCTTGTGGAGGAGGAGTGACACCAACAGGAACCCCTTGTAGTATGTCCCAAGGGGGCTCCGGATGAATGGCGTACCATTCGGCCGGTATGATGACTTCGGGAACCACATTCCATGCCCTTTGGGTAATGATTGGAACCAAAGGAGGAGAAGCGAGAATGTTCAACCTTTGGTGCAAAAGGTTGACCTCTCGAAAACATCCCTCTAGTCCCACCGTCAAATGATTGATACGGTCAACCAATGCTTCTTCCACTCCCGTCATCTCATCAATGGCTTCTCTTAAAGCGTAAACATAGTTTACAAGAGAATCTTCAACCGTTGATGACCTTCTTCCTTGTCGGTTGTTCCTAGAGTGCGATGAAGATGTTCCGCTAGTTCTGCTCGCCATTCTGAGAAAACATACCGAAAAGAGCTCAATTCTATGTAAATAGTACCTCGGACACGGCCCCGTGCTCAATGAGCACGACCCCATGTTCAGATATCTGCAGATTTTTGGAACAAGGAATCTTAGTGTTTTAATTTGTTTTCACGATTTTTAAAATGTTTTTAAGCAGAAACAACTTAAAACATTGTTGTAGAACTTATTTTTAACAAGATTCCTTGAATAACAATCTAACAAACATCTCAATAAGGCTTGGAATTATAGAGATTTCAAGCTCTAATGGAGGTGTCAAGAGAAATTGAAGAAGAAGGAAAAGGATAAAAGTGGAAAAGACAAGATGGTTGTTGGGAACCTTCTTTAGAATATACCTAGGATGGTATGTGAGAGGATCCACCAGATCTTTGTCTTTGGAGTGGTCCATATGTGCAGGAATCTTGCTGCATTTATAGAAAATGACAGTACGCTGCACACGGCCCCGTGTCGGCTGGACACGGCCCCGTGTACAGATGAAATCCTGACATACTTTGTCCGTATTCTGACATGAAATCAGACGAAAATCTTTGGGTGAACACGGGGGCGTGCTGACCTGGACACGACCCTGTGTCTAGAGGCTGTTTTAAGGAGTTTCTTCTATTCCTAAGGAAGTTATCCGGATCGGGCGGTTCCTTACTGGATGGAATAACCCCAAAGTGCCTAAGATACCTTAATTTCTCTAGATTCAGACGAGAACGCAAGAGGTTGTCGGTGAGGGTGATTCCTAAGCTATATGTAGGTGGACAAGTCCAACCCTTTCCCGGGCTCTCGTTAAAGAAGGTGTATGCCGAATCGCTCAGGTCTATGTATACATCGAACGAAGTCGATGGGGAGTCCTTCACGGCACAATCGACACAGGGACGACTATCGCTCAACTCCTCGCTAGAGTTAGAGGTATCATTGGGAACAATGAAGTTGTTTTCATTTGAATGTGATCCCAACAATTCTTCTTGGTTATCGTCTTGAGATAAATTATTAAAATCCATCCTAAGTTCTTTTAACCAATTAAGAATTAGATCTTCCAATTGAAATAGTTCATCAAGAAGCATTTCTCCTAGAAGAGCCGGTTGAGAGCATTCGAGGGAGAGATAGGGATTATTTTTACTTTCGCCCATCTTAAGGCTACAGGAAAACAATGGGTCTATATAATGGGGCATATAATTTAGAAAATAATATTCTAATTCTTTATGGGAGCCCCACATATTTGACACCACGTACCATAAGAGTACCGAAAGTAAAAAATATTAGTATCACTCATGTTTGTGTCAGAAATTACCAACCGTCGGGATCTTACGGTTCTGTTTTCAGTAACTGAATCTTGGGCATGGGGATGTTGAGTGGACACGGCCCCGTGTTCAGCTTACTGTCTGACTTAAAACAGGATTGCCAGTTCCAATGATTGGGCACGGGGCGTGTTCAGTGGGAACGGCCCGTGCTGAGTTCTGCAAAAGCTGAAAAACTACGAAAATCCTAAAAAAAATAGAAAAATTAGAAAAAACGATTAGACCGTTGATTCCTAACTTTCTTAAAATCCTTGTATCCCCGGCAAGGGCGCCAAAAACTTGATGCGTGTTTGGTGTGATATATATTTTTAAGTATATTTTAACCCCTTTTTACACGTTAGCCAAGTTTTAAATTTATAAAACACGATATTTTACTAACACCAAACACACATATGGGCAAGTGCACCCATCGTGAGCGTAGTATAGTGTTGGCAAGATACCGAGGTCGTCCAAGGACACAAGAGCTTTTAGTACCGGTTTATCCTCAACATCTAATCAAATCAAAAGTTAGAAAAAAGGTTTTTAAACTAGAAAAATAAAACTAACTAAAATGCTGAAAAATAAAATAAAAAACAGATAGACAAGATGAATCACTTGGCTCCGACTCGTGTTTAGTGTAACCTTTGATTATTTCCGCACTTTTGCACTTTTTAAGAGATTATCTTAGTTATTGTAGTAGGCCCCTCTTTTGAAGGTGACGTTACCCTCAACCCAATAGTTTGAGTCAGCAAGGATACAATCCTAAAGGATCGGATTATTGAAAGATAATTAATTAAGTTATTAATGCATAATGTGGTAGGCCCCTCTTTTGAAGGTGACGTTACCCTCGGCTAAGTAGTCTGAGTCAGCAGGGATAAAGTCCTAAATAGCCGGGTTAAAGTATTAATAGTAGCTTACAGATGAGGGGATCAAAGAGTTTGGACCCCCGCCATCCAATACCGGTGGGTATTGAAGGAGGTCCTACTAAATTTGACCCAGGTCCTTCCAGGATCTATACACTGAACAAGGCAAGACTCTTACCAAACCATTCCCTTAACCCCCGACCAGGTAGCCAACATATCTCCATATAGACCGTGGAGATATGAATGGTGAAATTCTTTTATTTTATATAGACAGTAAAATAATGCCAAGACACCACGGACAAACGATAAGGAAGAATCACCTTCAACATAAGAAACTAGTTATTAAAGTCATTAATACATAACCAAATAAAAAGTGCGAAAATATTAAAAATAAAAAGTATTACACTAAACACTTGTCTTCACCAAGTGATGTAAGAGACTTAGGCAAACATGGCCTTTGATTGTCAAGAACTCTTACGATCAATCTTGGATCCCGAGATGACTCACACACTCTATGATGGACAATGGATGATGGTGGTGGATGACGGTGTTGTGATGGTGGTGGGTGGTGGGTGAAGTGTGAGAGAGGTGGTGTGCTAAGGGATGGTTTGCAAATGAGCCAAGCACCCCTATTTATAGCCGGAACAGCAGCTCGGGCATGGCCCCGTGTCCATTGGCATGACCCCGTGTCCACCTTCTTCTCTGTCTTCATTAATTGCAGTTTGTCTGCATTAGTTGACCACGCCCCCGTGTCCGCTGGGCACGGCCCTGTGTGCAGAAGCGTATCTGTACTATCAAGATTTCCACAGATTCTGCGAATCTTAGAGTTGACCGCAGCCCCGTGTCCGCTGAGCACGACCCTGTGGTGGCTGATAGAAGCTTCTGCAGCTTTGTCTTTTCTGCTGACACTTGGGCACGCCCCCTGCTCACTGAGCACGGGGCGTATTCAGCCTTCTGTTCTCTTGTTTCGCTTGGGAATATGTTGTCGGGGAGGTCGGGCATGCCACGTTTGTTCCTTTTCTTGTATTTATGTTAGATTTAGCTACCTTTTTGCTTCTTTTGTTCATTTGAGCTCATTTAATCCTGAAAATACAAAAGGAAGACAAAAGCACACTTTTTCCAACATTAGTACTAAAAAAGGGTTAGTTTTATTCCACAATTGATGTAATTTATATGTTGCATTTTGTGCACATCACGAACGCACTCTGAATAAGGAAAGAATCTACCACGATGGAGCCCAGCTTGTGAATAAGTCGAATGGGATATTCCACTTTCTGGACCGAATTTGGATCCCTAAGCGGACCAATTTACGACAGATTTTAATGGACGAAGCCCACAAATCCCGATATTCTATTCATACCGGTGTCGACAAAATGTACCAGGACCATCGCTACAAGTACTGGTGGCCGGGCATGAAAAGGGATATCGCTCTCTACGTTGGAAAGTGCCTGACTTGCTCAAAGGTCAAGGCTGAACACCAATGACCCTCTGGCTTACTTGAACAACCCCCGATCCCTATGTGGAAGTGGGAAAGTATAGCTATGGATTTCATAACGAAGCTTCCGTGCACGCCACCAAGTCACGACAGCATCTGGGTTGTCGTTGACCGATTGACCAAATCTGCTCACTTTTTGCCAATACGGGAAGACTACAAGGTAGAAAGATTAGCCTAAATCTACACCGATGAGATCATTTGTCGACATGGGACGCCTCGTGACATCATCTCTGACCGTGATGCTCGGTTTGCCTCGCGACTGTGGGAAACATTTCAAGCGGCTCTCGCGATTGTCAGACTAAAAGAACAATTCGTACTCTTGAAGAGATGCTCCGTTTTTGTGTCATAGATTTCGGTGGTAATTGGGATGCTTACCTACCGTTGGTCGAATTCTTGTATAACAACAATTATCATTCCAGCATCCAAACGGCACCATTCGAGGCTTTATACGGAAGAAAATATCGGTTGCCTATTGTATGGCACGAGATCGGGCACTCGCAATTAACCGGTCCTTAGCTATTGCAAGAAACGACTGAAAAAGTCCTCCAAATTCGAGACAATTTGTTGAAAGCTCGAAGTTGTCAGAAAAGTTACACCGATAGACGACGCAAGCCCCTTGAATTTGACGTTGGCGACTACGTACTCCTAAAGGTATCACCTTGGAAGGGTGTGGTCAGATTTGGCAAGAAGGGGAAACTAGCGCCTCGATATGTTGGACATTTTAAGATTCTGGAAAGGATCGGAAAAGTCGCCTACAGACTCGAACTACCGGAGGAACTTAGTAATGTCCACCCAACTTTCCATGTGTCGAACCTCCAAAAGTGCCTGGTTGAGCATGATTTAATTGTACCACTTGATGACCTCCAAGTAAACGAAACACTGCACTTTGTGGAGAAGCCTGTCGAAATCATGGATCGCCAAACCAAGCAGCTCAGACGCTCACGCATTCCTATTGTGAAAGTCCGATGGGAAGGCAAACGAGGCACATAGTTCACTTTGGAAATCGAAAGCGACATGAAAGCGAAGTGCCCACAGTTGTTTGTTACGGCTTCGGCCTAATTTCGGGATGAAATTCCCTCAACTTGGGGAGGCTGTAACACCCCGTGTTTCGAAAGTCAAAGTCAAAGTCAAGATTGAAGTCAAAGGGAGACAAGATTGCTAATTGCGATCTGTCCCTCCTTGCTCAATTCCTGCTTTGACTTCTTTGACTTGTGATTAGTCTAATTCTATTATCGCTTTAGTTGTATTATGTGGAGTATCTATTAATAATCGCATAGTCATCGCTATTTATCGCATGTTTAATCAATTGATCGCTTATCGCAATCGCACTCGCAACTCGAATTACGTGTTCTGGATATTGTTATACGTGTGTGTGTGCCTTATATGTTACTTGTGCATGTTTATTTATGTTATGTAGTGGTGATCAATCGAAACGCAATCGCACTCGAATCGCAAACGCTAAACGAATATGAAATAAGGATGATTGTATGTTGATATAGTAGTTGGGATTAAAAGTAATTTGACTAGGAAACTCTATCGCATCGCAACGCTCATAATCGAAATAGCAAAACTCATCGCGCTGTGCCCCCAATCGAGTGGCCAGCCGATCGAGCAGCCGCCCGATCGGACAGCCATCCGATCGACGTGCCACTCGATCGGGCTGCCACCCGACCAGGGTCACCACTCGATCGACCAGCCCTCTCCTTCTCCTTTCCTTTTATGGTAAGCCTATAAATACCCCCTGTTAACATCAAACTTACCATTTTTGGCATCTCTCGTCCGACCAGCGTTCTTGCCCACTTTTCTTCAGATTTCTCGCGATTCTTGTAAGTTTTCCATCTAAATCTTGTACTTTCTTGATCTACACGCACTCCTACACCTTTCTATCTTTTGAATCTTAACTTTTAACCGTGAAATCACTAGATTTAAGGTGTTCTAGGATGATGTCATCATGGTGTTCTTATGAACTTTATGTTTTGGCTTCAATCCTTCAAGAATGACTTAGATCTGAACGATTTCCACATAAATGAACAAGGATCTTTCATAGATCTAAACATAATCAAGGTGAAAAGGATTGAAGGATGGTTTTCCAACTTTCTTTCAACTCTTTTAAACTCAATGCACCTGAGCTTGTCCTGATCTTCTACTCATTCTTGTGGTTGTGTTGGTTCAAGATCTGGATTCTATCTGACTATTATTACAAACTTCTAGAGTCTTGAACACCGAACGGATTCCCGACCATGTGATGTTTGGACTCAACCCTTAAAAGATTTTCAACATGTTCAATGCACATGGGTTGCCACCCGATCGGACTACCGCCCGATCGAGTGACAACCTGCTGTGAACTTGTTCTCGCTGAAGTGCCCAACCAATCAGAATGTCGCCCGATCGAACGGTCGTTCGATCGATCAACCTGAAAGGTAGAGATACTTCTAAGTTTTCAAAATACTACAACGAAAACTTCAAAAGACAAGCCATCATACACAAACACATCCATCCCAAACGAGGTAACAGTCTACTCGAACGGTCACCCGATCGGACGACCGTCCGAACGGATTTTCACCTGAACGACCGGCCACCCGATCGGATTGTTGTTCGACCCACTGACACTTTGTTCTTTTACGTGCCGAATTTCGCTTATGTTATCAATAACTGTTCAGGCTATTATCCGCTCTAAGCGCTCCCTTCAATCCATTACTTCAATCGCTGTGAGTATACTCGATCCCTTTTTGCTTTACGCACTTTTGGGTGTTACATACGTTACTTATACTAAATCACATCAAACACACTACGCAATACTTTAACGCTAACCGTTACCGCATGTTATACGTGACTTAATGAAGGATTGTTTGTTATGTTTACACATGGAATGTTGTCTACCTGCCTTAGCAACGATAGTACTATTAGTTTGGACTCAGCACCTGTTCACTCAGGGGTTGTTAAGGACAACTAGTTACATGGCTCACAGTGGTGAGTGTGTATCGCGAACTGCCTTGGGCAGTCAACCCGCAGTCATTGGTATTTATAGGTTCATGTCGATAACTTACGTGCTTCATTTCACTCTGTGTACGTGCTGGTTATGCGTAACGATTTCGAACCCTATATGCTATTATCAAACTTGTATGCTCACATTTACACTATGTGTATTGACTTTTACTTTAACATATGTGGCAGGTGCTTAGGATGCTTATTTGCTTAGCATGCTGTGAAGTCGAGGCTAGGAAAGGTTTAGAAACTAAAAACAATTGTCTGTATTTGAAATCTGAGTTGTCAGAACAGAACAATTTGACTAGATTTGTCTGTAATAATTATGTTATCTTTTAAGACATGGTATGGGACGTGTTGCTTTAATTAATTGGTAATTATAGTTGTTATAGAAACTTCTGGACAATCTGTTTCGCTCAGTGCCATGCCCCGATGTTTCCGCCATCGGTTGGGGTGTGACATTGAGTCAGCAAGGATACAATCCTAAAGGGTCGGAATATTGAAAGATAATTAATTAAGTTATTAATGCGTAATGTGGTAGACCCCTCTTTTGAAGGTGACGTTACCCTCGGCTAAGTGGTTTGAGTCAGCAGGGATAGAATCCCAAGTAGACGGGTTAATGTATTAATAGGAGTTTACATATGAGGGGATCAAGCCATTCGCACCCCCGCCATCCAATACCTGTGGGTATTGAAGGAGGTCCTAGTAAGCTTGACCGAGGATCTATACACTGAACAAGGCAAGAACCTTACCTAACTGTTCCCTTAACCCCCGACCACGTAGCCAACATATCTCTATATAGACCGTAGGGATATGAATGGTGTAAATCTTTTATTTTATATAGACACTAAAATAACGCCAAGACACCACAGACAAATGATAAGGAAGTTTCACCTTCAACATAAGAAACTAATTATCAAAGTCAGTAATACAAAACCAATTAAAAAGTGCGAAAAGATTAAAAATCAAAAGTGTTACACTAAATGCTTGTCTTCACCAAGTGATGTAAGAGACTTAGGCAAACATGGCCTTTGATTGTCAAGAACTCTTACTATCAATCTTGGATCCCGAGACTACTACACACACTCTAAGATGGATGATGGATGATGGTGGTGGATGTGGGTTCTGATGGTGGTGGAGTGTGGGTGAAGTGTGAGAGAGGTGGTTTGCCAATGGATGCTTTTGGAGTGAACCATCACCTCTATTTATAGCCTGCACAAAGGGCCATGTCCGATGGACACACCCCTGTGTCGGGAAATAGAAGCTTCTACAACTTTGTCTTTTCTGCAGACACCTGAGCACGCCCCTGTGTCCGTTGGGCACGGGGCGTGTTCAGTCTTCTGTTTGCTTGTTTTTTCTTGGGAAGATGTTGTCGAGGGGTCGGGCATGTCACGTTTATTCCTTTTCTTGTAATTATGTTAGATTTTGTTGCATATTTGCTTCTTTTGTTCATTTATGCTCATTTAGTCCTGAAAATACAAAAGGAAGACAAAAGCATACTTTTTCCAACATTGGTACTAAAAAAGGGTTAGTTTTATGCCTCATTTGATGTAATTTATATGTTTCATTTTACACACATCAGACATCATTGCACTAAATAATTTGAAAAACTGTTAAGTTCTATAAATGTGCAATGAAAAAGTCACATTAAAACATCTAGTTTAAGTAAAAACCAATATAACATCAAATTTTAACTCCAATTACAAAATAATACGAATGCCATGATCTTACATTATGAGAAGCCTCACAGACTAGCCAAGAGCTTTGTATCAAATTTTAACTTCCATTTTCCATTAATCTATCATCTTCTAAACTATTTTGTTACATACTATTATCTGATACTTGTTTAAACATAAGTCATTCTTTTCTTGTCTCTTCTTTCTAAACTTTAAATATGCTTTAGGTTTGTTCCTGTTTTCTACCATGATACCAAAAAAATAAGAACCTTGCCCTGATACCATTGGTTGGGAATCAGGGGCGGACCTATGGCCACCGTGGGTGGGCGGCCACCCCCTTAAAAAAGTATATATTAGTGTTATTCGTACGAAAATCTTGAGCGAACCCCATAAAATTTTGACATCGCACCCCATGAACTTGAAATGAAATGAAAGAGCAAACAAAGAAACAATACTCAAAGCTTTTTTTCTTGTGATCACCATGCGAAGTTGAGATTTGCAGGTATTTTAACATAAAGAAAAAGGAGATATGGTTTGTTTTTTTATTCTTTTTAAAGTTTTACAGCTACTAACACCTATGGTACATTGGAAAGTGTACCTTCAAGTTTGAATAGCTTTGTTTTTTTAATTGGTTTATTTAATTTACTCTAATTCAAACTAACGGAAAGTGTGCATTTGCTACTTTTTTGTATTAATTGAATTAACATAAATAATATATACTGGCGGTAAGACCCGTGTGCAACCACGGGTGGCTTTTAGAAAACCATTCATAACACATATAAATAGAATATATAGATACGTGTATATATATTGTACCAAAACTTGTTATAGATAATAGATAATAGACAACTATAAACATGCATCCTCAGTTAATATATAAGATACATATGAGTATTTCCATTGTCCTATAAAAAAAAGTAGTACCCACCCATTGACAATGAATACTGTTTATAGATATAACTACATATAGAACATGTCTAATAAGCAAAATTAGTACCACCGAAGAACCAAATATACAACCACAAACAATCATGACATGAAACGTTGTCTATAAATCTTCAATCAACGCAAGACAAACTAAGAGGACTTTATCTTTATCACGAAATGCACAACTTTTGTTAACTTCAGCAATTGAGTAGACTTGTAAAATTCTAGCGAAAGTTCATCACCAAAAGCAATATTGCAAGATCTCAGATAAGAAGAGCATCCAACAATAGCGTAGTTGAATCCAGTATTGGTTTTTTGAGATGTTGTAAACAGTTCCTGGACTTAACATTTGAGATTCTGGATCTTGACAGGCTTAGGATTATCAGTATGCAGATCCAACGCAGAAGATACATCTGATGGCAGATGCTAAAAAAAATTGTGTCACACCCCAATATTTCCACGTATTACCGGTGGGCCCGGTGGGGAGTATCGTGACGTAGTTGATATCATCATAGTCAATAATCACAGTTTAAATGCACAACGGAAGTCTAAAAGTAATTTATACAAACCGAGTTTAAAGTAACATAAAATATTACACAACGGATTGCAAAAAGATCCACAGGCGGATCAAAATAAAAGAAGTATTGTTCAACAGAATTAAAGTGATAGAAGCTCGCAAGACTCTTTATTTAATCACTCAGGAGTTCCAACCCATTTCGCTTAGTACCTGCACTTAACCTTTTTGAAAATACGTTAGTTTACACTGGTAAATACAATTAACTGACTCTTTTGAAAAACATTTGAGAAAATTGATTTAAGTGCACTTGGCACAAAATTCTTTTATAACTTGGGACAATTATTTAAAATAATCTTGTATACAGTTTTACATGTCTGTCATCCATTCGGGACCGGTTAGAAGAGCCGAATTAGATTAATTGACATGCCACAAGTATATGCTCACAAGAGAGTGAGATACCGTTTATACATACGCAACTGTCAGGTGTATGCCTACACCCCGTGCTTAAGCCGTGGCCATTTCTAATAAATGAGCCGAGGATCTCCAGGACATGGTCATTAACCCCCCAAAGGCATTGCATCAAACAAAATAGATTAAAACGGGTTATGTAAATATATTAATCACAATCCGATTTAAATAACTACATACCTGACCAAGCGGGATTATTATAATACCGTATCCCAAGCCAGTATAACAGAAAATAAGTTAAAAGTATTTACTTGAGCAAAAATATAATTTTTATCTCAGCCGAATAAAAATCAGCAAGTGCAAATAGCTTTTACTAGGATCCTAGATCTGGAACGAAGGTTTTAATAACCTATTATATTCCTAACGGGTCTTACTTAAGTTTAAACTTAGACCGGTTAGTTTTAACGAAAGGTTTACGGTTCAAAACGCACGATTAAGCGAAGACCGGATTAGAATGTGATTTAGGCCCGACAAGTATGAAGACTTGTATAAAATGGTTATACTAAACATATTCTGGATTTTGAAGTGAAAATGATAAGGTTTGACCCGTTTCGGTTAATTTGTGCAAACTAGTTACATAAACCGTACCAAATGCGAAAATGCATAACGGGTAACCAAATGAGTCATGTATAGGTTTCACAAGTTAATATGCTTAAAATATGTTATGATATCAGTAGGATATCTTCCATTATGCCCAAAACGAATTTAAAACCAAATTAAGCCTCGTAAGGGTATTTTGGTCATTTTAAAGTTTATAAAAGAGGTTAAATAGCAATCTGAGGTTTTGGTCTAATATAATCAGTAAAAATATTTATTTTAGTAACTTATATCAGTAAGATGTCATATATATGTGATATTTATCTTTTATGACCAAACTATGCACCGAAGGGTATTTTAGTCATTTCACATATACTTTAAGGGTCAAGTTTGGAAATCTGAGTTCAAAACTTTTACTTACTGTTTAAGTATAAAAATTTATTCATAACATCAGTAGGTTACAAGTCTTAGGTGCTAAATATGGTTTTAAACCATAGTACCATACTATGCGCCTAAATCGCATAAAAGTCGGTATTTGACGATATTCGGGTTAATTAAGGAAACCTGAGATTTTGATCAGCCTCTAAAGTTTAAAATAATTTATTTGATGTATAAAATCAGTAGAAAAAGGTTTGATATGTAAAGGATGTGTAAAACTCATTTTATTAGCAAAAAGGGCATAACCGTCAATTACCGAATCAATGCAAGAACCCTATGTTATGATCAGTTTAAAATTCAACAAAAATTTCCAAAAGTCCCTAAATATTATATAATAACAGTGGGTAGAAAGTTTGGTGTCAAAATTTGGGTTTAAATAGGTTCTATGCCAAAATATCGTTTAATTAATAAAAAGCTTGCAATTTACGATATCGCGTATAACTTATATTTTAGACCATAATCTGATGTCAAACTTTTAGGATATACTTAAATATCAGTAATAAAGGTTTTTGTCCTCTCACATTTTTCAAAAATCTCGTTTTAATATCAAAAGGGCATAATGGTCAACTTTTAAGCATTTAACGAAAACATGCAATGAACTAGGATTTCTATGGAACCAAGTTGTATAACCTCAGAGGATTATACTAACCTATAATATGGTCCTAAAGGAACCCTAAGGCGTATCTAAACTAAGCTAAATCAGGTCAGAACTGAAAGTCAAAGCAAAAGTCTACTTTTGCGACTTTCGGTTCCGAACCGAGCCTAAACTCAGAATTGTCGGGTTGAACATGCTTAGACATGTTCTTATATTATTTACCAAGTTATTTTAATGTTAAAACATGTGCCATAACCTCTGCATTGTTAGTTATGAATTTATTTGCAAAAATTATTTCTGTTGACTTTTTATTAATAAGTTTGACCCGACAATTGACCAAGTAAAAGTGATAATCAGTAGGTGCCCTCTTGAGGGTTTATTACCTACATAATTACCAACTCATAACCACTTTCAATTCGAATAATGGTTGGACCGTTAGTGATTAATCACAAAGTCAAAGCAGATTTACGCTAACTTTGACTTTCGGTCATTAAACTAATAAAACCTTAATTACAGAAACTAAGAGCACTTACAATGGTCCTAAGCACGAAAGTTTGAACTAATAGAGCCTCCTTAAAGACCAGGTTGCTCCAGAGAACTTGTTTTGAGAGTTTGCCTTGAGAAATTCTTGAAGTGTGAATGAACAAGTGAAGGAATGAGGCCTTTATATAGGATTTCAAGTGTTCTAGGATCAAGGCAAGTGTCCCCCAGGTGATTTATGATGCAAACATGTGTATAGTGGTTTTTAAAAACCAGTTGCATGCTGCTGTTTAAGCCCCAGAGTTTGCAGAAGATCTTGTGAAGATTGCAGGTTGCATGCTGGGCATCTGCCAGTTGTGCTGGAAAAGGACCTCCGTCGCACCACGCGCCAGGGGAAGGATATCCCGGGGCGCCACGTGAGTCAACAACTTTTAAAGTTGTTTTGTTTTGTTGCATGATCAGTCCCTGCACTTTCTGAACGCGAATAACTGACTTTTTCAGCATGCATGGTCAATGTAATCAGGTCTGGGTTGTCCTAGGGAGTGTGGCCATGCATTTGCAAGTCTTGGACATTTTCAAAAGGTATCCCGAGACTAGAATTGTGATATTTACACTTTTAACCCCTATTCTTGGAAACGTCAATTTACATCACAATTTTGAACTGGATCTTTATGAAACTTTTATCAGATATTCTAGAGAATATATTAACACATTACAAAGCTTTGGGAATGTTAAAAGGTCACTCAGAGGTAAGAATTAACATGTTGACACTTTTAACCCCTTTGCTTCGTAACTCTTGACTTTTAAGCACAAGCGGCTTCCTGTGTCCGATCATTTATTCAATATTGAATATGAACATTATATAAGGTCATTCATAGGCACAAGTTTGGCATGTTGACGCTTCTGGTCTTTCTTGTGACATCTTTATTCTGCTTGACATTTTTAGTCCTTTAAGTTATCTTAAATTATGATAAGGGTTTATGACACGTGTCTTTATTATATTGGGCATGATTTTGCGTGGTGTTACAAATTGAATAGTGAATTTTATAAAATATTGATATATAACTGAAATTGTTGAAACAGCGAAACAAAGTAACGACTGCAAAAACTTAGAAGCCTGCCTTCAGCATGTGTGGTGAAGTGTAAGACTGATTCTGAAGTGGATGATACTAAACGAACCTTTTGAACTTTACACGGTCTATCAACAGCTTGGTTATCCTCTACAATTGTCTTGCCACGAAGATTGTGCATCTTTTCAACCTAAGTAAATTAATTTAGACTATAACAACTCTAAATTCTTGAAATTTTGTACCTTTCTTTATCAACACAAACTATCTTCTCAACTCAGCTTTGAAAATTAAGACTCAATCATACAGAAGAATATCAATATATTGAGACAATAATAAAATGGACAGTATAAAACTAATAAACGCATACATTAGATACAACAGTTGAAGAGGCAGAAATGTCACGAACAGGAAAATCTTTAGACTGAAGTTGAGGATCGTTAACATCCTCAGCTATTTTTACAGAATGATCTTCAGGCTACAACAAAATTTTAAAGAACCTTGTTATACTTATTATACAAAAAAACATATCCATAAGAAATTATAAACTTACAACATTTTTAACATCTGACTCATCAACCAGACGCGCAACCTTTGAATCAAATAGCCCATCATCAGCAGACTATATTTATAAGAATGATCATATATAAGAAACCATATTTTAAATCATAATAATAGGTAAATATTACATGTGTATATATACTTTAAAAATATCCTCAAAACTCGTAAACTGCTTAGAATTACCAACCGAAGATTCAGTCTCATCATCATCTAAAGCAACTTCCCCGGAATCCAGAACCTGTTTGTGTTTAGCCTACAATATGGGATTTCAAAAGTTATTAGCATAATATAATAAAAGTTACTTATCACCTTCATGTTATCAAACAATGTATTTTATCGTCAAAATTTTATACCGCAACCAATAAGTTAAACCCATCATCTCCATAAACTAAATCATCCAAAACAACAACATCAGCTTTCTTGAAGGAAACCTCAGTTCCAGTCTTGGGATGGAAAACGGAAAGCTCAAACGTTTTAGATGCAATCATGGTGAAAACCAACCAAGATTCAACTGCTATCGGAACTTCTTCAATAAATTTAAACCATCCATCAGTAAATCCGCATCCATCAGTCTATCCTTTCATCATCACATTCCAAAACATTTCGCCAACATAGATAGTTGCCATCCCATACTCGTAATTCTTACCATAGAATTCTTTCCAAAATTTATCAGCAATTAGCTATAGAAGAAGCAAAGAAATAATTAGTGCAGACTTACAAATTTGATATGAACTAATGATCAATAGAAGTTACAACGGGTTAGTCAACAAAAGTTAAAATGAGAATTAGTCAACAGGGTTGAGTTACGGTATTTACACACAACCTAACCACTGTTGGCTATCAACTGTAACATACCTATGTTCCTATCCAACAGAGGTTTCGTAACAACTGTCATCCATTATGTCCAGTAGAGGTTGCAACCTCTGTTGCTATCCAACTGAGCTTTCTTAATAATTGTCATCCATTATGTGCAGCAGAGGTTGCTACTTGGACAGATCTTAAATATCAGATGTTAGTCAACCGAGGTTAAAAGACTTAGTCAACATAAGTTAAAAGGTTAGTCAACAGACGTTAAGATTATAAGGAAACAGACGTTAAAAGCGCAAACAGATGTTATCAAGTTGTTGAGCTAGCAAAAAAATGTTTACAGTATGTGACAAAATAATATATCGTTACTTACAGTCATGCCAAGTTCAGGTCTAATATTTGCTGAAATGTAAGAGTTCTCGTAGACATTTTCTTTAAAACATGAGACAACGAATGACAAATTTCCAATAGCTTTTACCAATACAACATCTTTGGTTTTCATACAACAATCTCTAACCAACTTTGTCCATCCATCCGTAAATATACAATGATCATATCTCTTCCTTACTCGTACTAACCATGATTTGTCACCATCAAGTAGTTCTACAATTTGACCATACGGGACCTCCTTGCTCCACAACAGACTCTCAAAATCAAGTGGTATATTCTGCGATAGTAGTTAACAAACATCTTACATCAAAAATTAATCTACAATCCTAATAGTAGCAAGGAAGTTAAAAAAACATACCAAAAATATAAAATCATCTTCATTAAGGAATTTTAAAAAGGATGGCGTTTGATTGGATGGATTCATATCTGCAATAACGAATTTAAACTTACAACTTACAAAGACGAACAACATCCAACAAAAGTCATAGACAAACAACATCATAAAATAAACATCACTAACATCCCTTAAACTAAATCAGCACTTAAAAAGCAAAAGTACCAAATATTAATCAGATTATTTGTATAATCACATACTTAAGGTATTACAAAAACAAAGCACAAAACCAAAACCAAAATCATCATCTCTCACAACAGTTAAGCAAATGAACATCAACCAAAAATTATATGGTTGATTTATCAATCGTAATGTAGAAGACAACATCAAGAAGATGCATGCACAAATTGTGACAGAGAATGCTATCAGTAACTTCATTTAAGTTAATGCAGTACTTAATCGATAAAAGTACACCAGATTACAGCAACTATTATTTGCTTCAACAAAGAATATGAAACGCCATCGGTGAGAAATACATACTCATAACATCAAACAATGATTAATCTAACATTTATAATACAAACAATAAATTCAAAGAAACAATACTTGCTTTTATAGTGTGTAATCTATATTATGCAATAGAACCTTTCCGATTTTGATAAGAAAGTTATGTGAGAAAACTTCCGAATATGTTTTCTGGAGCTTATGTTCAATAATGGAGATGAAAAGTATATTAAATGGAGTTAATACAGATGTTACATTTACACTGGTTGGTTGGAATTAAGTTTTGTAAAATTTATACTTTACCCCCTTATTTCTTTAAAGTAATGTAATTTTAGCATGACATCTATTAATTCATATATTTACATCATTAAAAATAGTTTTTAAATCCCGATATTAAAGAATATTATAAGTCAAATAAATAAACAATTACAAGTTAATAGATAAGTATCTTACTTTCAACAATCCCAATACGATCTTCTCTATTCTTCTCCGGTGAAAAAACTCTACAGTTTCTTCTTCTTCAGACTTGACGATCAGAAGTTTAAAGTTTTAGATCATGTATTTTTTTGTTCTCTTGTGTATTTTACAGTTATGTTTTGACATGTTCCTTTCAGTTTCTTCGTTTCAAATTATATGGACATCAAAATCATAATCTGCTGATGTTAAAATAGATAAACTTATATTAACTTGTTTTCTTTGTTTTATAATAAGATTTATATCAAATTATTTAGTTACATTTTGATTCATTCCATGTAAATAAGAATCTGAAATAATGTTGTTTCATAAATATTTGGTTGTATATTTTACGAATGTTTTTAAAATTATTGTATGAACTGCCATGTAGTATTGATATATTTCTTCTATCAATCTTAATTTTGATAAAATACTCTGCAACCAGTTTATAGTACTCATATGTCTGATTTGTAAGTGAATATAGCGTTGGCTGCTGAAAAAAATTGAAGTTTGAAGTTGACACAAACATGGATATTTGAAAATTTTAATGTCATATAATACTTTTTTATTATACAACAATATAAATTTCATCTTACACGGTGTTAGACTCATATTGTTGGTTGTAGGGACATATTGAAGTACACAACATATAACTTTGATCCTACAGGGTGTTGGATATTTTTTATACCTTAAATAGAATGCTTTTCAAATACAATTGATTTTAAGTTTTATTATTTAATTGTTATTGTATTTTTTTTACTTTCATATGGAGTTTATGATATTTATCAATGTCTCTGAATTGACAGACCTAAGTGAGGGATTGGTAAGCTATATTCTTAGAACAAATTAACTCAAATCACAATTATATGCTAAAAACCGTATTTATAAAATTAAAGATGTATTAAATGTTGTGTATTTTATATACATAGGTACTTCTAAGGATAATGAGTAACCAATTACCAAGAAAGTGTGAAGTAATAAAGTTGGTTGATTATACGGGATTTGTGTATAAGATTGGAGTACAGAGCATCGGTTATAAAAGTAAGAGGATAAACGGAACAGAATGGACTCGGTTTGTTGAAACTTATAGAAATAACAATATAGACAAGCCATGTTTAAAAAATTGAAAGAAGTAAAATTTGAGATAAATGTTATGAACAATGAGGATTGGAGATTAGAAAGGATGCCTAGAACAGAGATTATGTTCATGGTTGCTTGATATAGGCTGAAGAAGAAACATACTGCAAGCAGGTTAAAAATTGCTACTTTATTTTTATATATTGCCAGTGTATCTTTTGGGTTGTTAGAAAAACTTCTAATTTATATTTTGTATCCTATATAAAGTCGAATATGACATTTATGAAATGTATGAAATTATAGCATTTATCACACGATTTGCTGAAGCTGTTGTCAGAGAGGAGATTAAAAATTGATAACTTGGTTGCAAAAGTACATGGACCAAAGCAGAGTAGTAAAGTAGATGTGTATTATGTTTTCTCTCCTGAAAACGAAAGGGATTGGCTGCTGGTTTTATGGGACCAGGATAGATAACTTTTTGCTTTGAAAATGACATTGAGGAAAGCTGCTAACTGTTGTTTCAATGGATGGGAAGTACTCCTGAAGATCACTTTAACTTTACTGTCAAGATTTTTAACAAAGACGGGATTGGACTTCACGGGGGAGACTAAACATCACTGCAGCCATAGCAATCACCAACACCGCAAAAAGCGACCACATTATAAGAAACAGTTTGAATACCATGTTATAGAGACACACAGCTTGGTATTTACATATCTTCTTTTAATATGGTTGTTTTTACTTATAATGTTGGATCTATTTGTTATTACTTAAAGTATATGTTGTTTTGAATGAATAACTAAAGAAAGAATTTTCTTTACAGGCAATACCGAGGTAGTTTGTTGGAGAACACCAGCTAAATGACTACCGTAGGGCTTTGCTTTCATTTGGTCATGTGAATTTTTTGGTACAGCTGCTTGTAAGGAGAGATCCTAGAAGACCTGATGACAACACCCATCTAGTGATGTATTCAAACTGGCAGCATATCATGGATGAAACGGGAATATCTGTGGGCAAAAAGCTGAGGTTTGAGATAGTCGAAGAAAAAAGTGTATCAGGAGATAAAGTACACTTTGAAGTTTGTTGACATAGTCTCTGAACATCTTTTCAGCATTTAATGATTTATGTTTTTGTTGATATGTTTGATGGACAAATTTCTTCTTCCAAAACTAACTTAAGAATGAAGTAATGTAATGTTACTATATAAACTTATATACTTTCAAAACTTTGAGGATTTACCTTTTTATATTTTACTTCTAAACATTACTATATTTTGCATGTAAACATTACTATTTTGCATCACATTTCATGGTCTCTCAAGGAAAAGAAATATAAGACTTAAAATTAACAAAATAGTGTACAACCTATAATTACAAATATCAACAGTGTTTTAAACATCTGCTCCTACCAAAGGGACAAACTCAACATCTGTTTCGCTAATTTTGCAAACCAAAAGGTCTGTTGAAGACAAACACTGTTGAAGCAAAGTATGTTAAACCAAACAACCTCTGCTGATGAACCAAAAGGTCTATTGAAGACAAAGACTGCTGAAGCAAAGGTCTTCCAAAGAGAACCTCTGCTGATGAAACCAAATGTATGAGGAATCTAAGTTCTGTTAATTCAACAGAAGATCTTTAATATAAGATCTTTAACAGATGATGATCAACAGCTCATAAGGTCTGTTGAAGCAAAGTCTATCAACTGATGTTAATGTAACTCAGATCCTAACAGTTCTTAGGCGTTAACAGATGTTAGCACGTTATAACAGTGCTTAGGCTCTAACAGATGTTAATGTATCTCAGACCCTAACAGTTTTCCCACTAACCAATTGATTAAATTTTCATTCAACCCTAACAATAATATACAACCCTACTACTTGTGCAACACATGAATATCACCAAAAATGTATATAATGTATAATAAAATATTATATAAAAAACAAAAGGTTTAATTTACTTGATATTCAAACCGTAGACATTACATACCAAATACATCAGTTTAAATGCTTCAGATTGTAGCCCTTACATACCAAACTTTTAACCACCGTTTGTTAAAAAAACAGTTAACAGATATAAATAAAAACCACAAGGAGTCTTCAAAAATAAGTGGTTTCTACTTATCTCTCATAAGAAATGTTTTTTCATAAGCATCTAATTGTTAACCTTAGACAGCTTCTTCCGAGTTCTTCTCATATTAGTAGATAGCTCACCAACATTGACAACATCAATATCTTGAGCTGTCCGCTTTCCATTGGGACTTGATCCAAAATCCTTTTCAACTTCAACGACTGAAGAGTCGGCCGTAACAGAGACATCATCCTTGCAACAGATCACAAAACAACTATTGATCTCATTTAATAAAATAGTGAACTCTTTTTAAACATATTAAACATACTTTCAAAAATAAATACTCACCATTGAAGTTCTTTCAGCAGACACCTGGGAAGATTCTGAATTGTTAACATCTTTAACTTCAGCTTCATCTTGAGTAACCTAAAGGATCATAATATATGATATTATATAAAAAAGTACAGAATCCAGTCTTCGAACCTCAAAAGAAAAACAAATAGATTGAAAAAGTAATCTTATATGCTACCTCATCAGTATTTTCATCACCATTACCATCTCCACCAACCAACTCAGCAATTATTAATGGATCATCACATGCTTTTTGCACGGTATAAACACATTAGTCATTTTTAAGATTGAACTCTGAAACATCAATCTTAAAAGCGAGCTTCTTATCAACCAATCGAAATATCTCATGAGGGAAACATCCAGTATCATTCACCTTCACCTGCCTCTCTCTTATGTCACTCGCCGCTAATCCAAGAAGCTTCTGAACATCTCTATCAAACATAACAAAAGAAACACTACTACTCTCATCCTGCACCCGGACTTGCACCTTGAACCTGAAATATATACAAATGACTAAGTAAACTCCAAAATTGTATTCAAGTATCTGTCTTAAACTATTATTTATATAAATAAAATGTTAAATAATCATCATTGCTTACTTTGTGGTGATGGATGTACATTCACTACGACATTTGGGACAAACCAAAGAAGTCGCAGGCAATTGAACAATATCATCTGAAACATTTTCAACATTCTGTAACTATTCACTTTTAGCCATTACCTTCTTGAAACACTTATGACAGTCAGGATAAAACCAACCATACTCTTCTTGCACAATCTTAATTGTCCGCAACCACAACACAAGACATTTCCTGTAAAAACAATATATGAACTTGTAATCTATAGTTTGACAAACATGCAGGTGATAAACCAAACAAATAAAAAAAGATGTGAAACCTTTTCTATCTCACTAATCTCATCAATATGTTTCCTCACACCATCTGTTACAAATTCTTTATGCAATGGAAAAAGGTCTGAGGTGATAGTATTGTTTGAGAAGTAGAACCACTCCCTTGTCCAAACTTCAGTATAAGACTTTTGAATACCACAAATGATTAGAATTAGTATACAGATAACATGAAACCAAGTATTTGACTTGATCATCTATATACAATAGAAATTATATTGACAAATTACCTCCTCCTTAGCTAAATAACTTCATCAAGTTTTTCATTCAGAAACATTCGTGTTGCAAACTTATCAGTTTGAACTGTATATTCACCTACATGCAAAAGTATATAGATATTTAGTCAACATGTCTTTATATTGCCAAAAATAAAGAGTATAGTTATGATTTGTAGAAAGTAACAAAAATTACCTTTCCATTCCTTACACTTTCCATGCTGTATAACAGCCATCACATGCTCATGAGCTGGGATTTTAGAGATGAACTCCTTAAACTGCAGAGCATAATCATTCCACACAGTACACTACAAAACCTTACCCCTACATGAAAACAATATTCGTATGACGATATACTAAAGACTGATTTATGACCATTTTTTTACAATCTCTAATATCAAAACTAAATTGATTGAATAACAACACAAAATCAAAGAAAATTTATGACATTTATTAAAGTAGTAAATGAGCCATAAGTTAACTAACATATTCACTAAGAATAAACTGTTGATCTCGTTTATTACCATGATTCAACATTAGATACAAACACTATAGATCTCATTTATTACCATTACCATGATTCCACATTAAATACCAACATTCTTCATCTTATTTATTAACATCATTAAATACAACAATGATTTGTACATGACAGCACATGTAAACAACAATTTACTCCAAGTCTTGAATATCGAAATTGATCTTCTTAGCCTCTTTTGGAGGTCGACCAAAGAATTCAAGATCTCCACAACAAACCACAGATCCAGCAACATCTATATGATTACATTATACAACAATATAAGTAAAACTTCTAATTTTATACAGAGAAGACATGATTACAAAAATATACACTACCAACACTCAAAGAGTTTAATGTCTCTCCTTGAAGAATATCTTGATAAGAAACCATACTCAACACCTTGCCAATCTCCCACGGGTGTAACAGTTGTGCATCTATAAATGTTGATTTTATAATCATGTACTACAACTTTATATAAATCTTTATTCTCACCAACACCAAATTTCGATAGAATCACAACAGCATCTTCTTGAAGCTGTCCATCAAAAACAGGTATCAGATGACTCTTAATACCTGCTTGAATCTTTGCACCCTGTAGAACATTTAAAGAAAATATCTTTTTGGCATACACCAGTACATCCTCTGATAGAACGGAGAAGCAGAAATAGAAATTACCTTTTCATCAATGAAGATGAGATCCAATTTGTAACCTTGATTCCATTTTCAAATAATTCTCGGTTTCATGTTCCAGATATCTTTCCCAGGATTCAAATCGTTAACAAAACTAATATTGTTACTGTCAACTGATATTGACATGCTTCTAATTCGGAATTCGGATTGTGATCAAATTTCAAATTTGAAAATCCGAGAAGACGAAAGTGTGATCAAATATGAAGAGGGAAATGAGAACAAAAGCCTTATATAAGAAGATGTTTGACAGGAGTTTGTGAGTGACATGTATTAATTGCAAATTACTTATTCCCATGCATTTTTGAATTTGAATTTGCCGGTAACTAACCTTAAACATATGCTGATCTAAAAGCATTATAGAGCATAACAACAACCGCTGTTGGGTATTAAAGTAAAGTCAGATATAAATGAGCAGATGTTTACTTTGTCAGAGGTTTGAGTGAATTTTAAATGATTTTATATATTAGGCTTTATGATGCAGTAATGACATAAGAAAAGCATTGTTGGACAGCCTCTCTCGCTGCCACATCAGCTTTTCTTATGTCATCGAGTTTTCTCCTTTTTTTATACAAAGTATAGATACGTAGATGTAAAAGAAATATTTTCATGAATAATATAACTTTTTTAACCTTTAAGTAAGCCAAGGGAAGGGATCTACGTACATGATTTGTGTTGACTAATGAGACTACCGACAAAAATCACTATATATAAACATTGAATATAAAATGACACAAAACTTTTATGTGTTTTTTATTTTATTTATATTCGTTAAAATCATTCTATACAATCATTGAATATAAAATGACATAAAACTTATATTTATTTTTTACTTTATTTATATTGGTTAAATTTATTTGTTTATATTTTTTCTAGTTTTACCAATTTTATCACTGTATGGCTAGATTTCTAAAATAAAAATCCGTAGTGAGCAACTATAGATATATTGCATTTCAATTATGTATTTCTAATAGATATTAATGATTTTTTATTATGTATCATAAAATATAGTTTGATTTTATCTTTCTGGTATGTCATCTAACTCGACCCGACCCAACTCGATATGGACCGTTTTTTAATATTTAATAATGGACAAAGACCTACACAAAATTCCGCACCCCATGATAAAAATTTATGAGTCCGCTAAATGCATATATCACAACTGTCCTAAACTTGGCTAAACTTTTTACTCAAGAAATCTAACTATTTCGAAATCTACTATGAATAGATGACCAACTTATGTGCAACAACTGAATATTATTCAAATCAAAACAATAGTCAATTGACTGATCTGATTGACCCGATGCGGCTGACTTGCTGATGAACTCTTCTCCTGGTCTAATTGGAATTTTTCGAGGCTTGGCGCAAACACCGAACATAAACTAAAATAAAGAGACACAATAAAAAGCAAGACTATCTTCTGAGGCATGGTTCATTTACCTCATCCACGATTGCACAAGCAAGACTATTTTACTATATGAGGTGTTGAAGATTACAATTACCTGGGTGTGTATTTATTAGCTAAAAAATTAGGGTTTCCCTTATTCTAAAACTTTTGGCAAAGAAACACTCCTAAAATAAGTTGGCTCGTACTTGGTAACTTGCCAATCAAATACCTATTTCTACAAAAAAAAAAAAAACCGCCAGGGTTGGTGCTAGCTCCTCTCTATTTTGCCTGAAAACTTTAAGGGTGTTTCTTATGATCATGTAAGGGATATTAATGGCAGACGTAACAAAATCAAGTGAATATTGAAGATTGGGAAGAAGATTATCATGTTAAATGTTTTTAGAAGACTTCATGCGAAAAGTCTAGTTATCGCATGAAGACAAAGTTTTCGCATGATCACTTCTTGCGAGAAGTGTTAACTTTGGGGCTTTATGTATTTAGGTTATTTGAAGCAGGGACTATAAATAGGTTTTATGTGTATGTGTTAAGTAGCGGTAACCATTTGTACACATTTGAATACCATCACCTTGATATCTACACCTTTATGTTCATCATGAGTTTATGCATTTTATAGGTTGATTACTTCTTGTTTTGTATGATTGATGTTGCTCACATCTTCGTATACTGATTCCATCAGTGTACGTTGTGTCTTTTTATTCAGATTTCATTGTTTAGATAAGATTTGGGACTGACAGATGACGGGTGGACCATAGGACAACCCTTAATTATTATAATTATAATGAAAATCATATGTTTAAGTGTGCTATTTTAAGGAGTTGGATGACTACAGTGTGCTTTGTTATGTTAGGTAAAAGAGGCAGAAAAGATGAAAAGAAAGGAAGCATGATGAAGTGCAGAAGTGAAAGTGGATGAAGAAGACAAGTTGGGAAAAACTGGGTGCTACTGTAGCTTACGATAGCTACCGTAAGCTACGGTAGGCATGAATTCAAAAAATCTCTACCGTAGCACAGGCCACCGTAGCTTACGGCGGAGGCCAGATGTAAAACTTTGTTTTCTTTATAGTAGTTGGTATGAAGTGACCTTTGGGTATCGTTTTCATTATTCTCGTTTCAGAACTTGAAAGAGGTGAAATTAGGGTTGCAAAACAAGATTTTGGGTGTTTCTATTATTGCTTTATCATCTTTGATTCATATGAACAACGGGTTTGAAGTGATGATGATCAACCGAACAATGTGTGGCTAGTTTCCTTTATGTTTTTCCCCGGATTGTAAGGTTTTCTATCAAATGCTTGTCATTGTTTATGTTATTTTTGGGATAGTAATTTGATCTTTTTGATTGTATTGCTATGGTGATTGTGAGTTTGATTAGTAACTGTTTATATTGTTAAATTCCTTTTTTTGTCACAACCCCCAACCCCACCCTTGGAGCGGGAGTCGTGAGCCAGCCAGGAGGTACCGGTGTTTATTAAATTTGCAGCGGAATAAATCATCAGGATCGTAGTTAGGAAATAATTTCAGAGTTTGTAAAACACCAAACTTTTAATATTAAACAAATGGGCTAAACCCCATATTCCATTTCAAATGTATTTATAGGGATAAACCTTAATTGCTAAAAAACATAAATTTCTTCTTTTATTTAGGTAACTATTGCCAATTTATTTAAGCCATCAGTGCTCCAATGCCGGCTTCTATTACCTTTACAGCAAGTTACCTGAAACGCTTTTTGAAAACATTTTTATCAGCAAGAAGTACTGGCGAGTTCATTACAATTTATGAAATGACACATTATTATAACTTTACAGCATCAAGAGTTTTTACATTTGTTTATATCTACCAATTTTCTCAACAGTATTGCTACCGGGGCCAATTCCCCCGTGCTTGTGGTCATGCTACTATTGGATCTCATTACCCAATAATAACGAGTGTCAAGTAATCTATACAAAACCCCACATAATGGCAGTAATTTGATAAAAAGAGAGAATCACTCACTTTGTAAACTTAAGGTTTTAACTATAAGCTAGGACCTTGGCATCCGTTACTAGGTTTAGGATCAATCGGAAAAGGTTCCGAGTAGAGATTAGGGGTTAAAATACTTACAACGAGGTAAAGCTTCGCGAATTAGGGTGTAATATTGAAAGCAACGGAGAAAAGGACGAGAGAGTATTTGGAAATTCTGTCAAAATGGTACAACAGCTTTGTTGGTTACAGGCCCCCACAAATATACACACTCTAAATATACACACAATTTACGTATGTATGTATATGATATGTAACTGAATGTGCAGACAATTGCAAACTGATGTTTCGATAAAGGGTTGTATATCTCAATAAACAAATGGCTTTAAATAGCCTACAAGTAACAAACAAACGTGGGAATAATAAAACTAATAAAAAACTAATTCCTATCCTTAAGATTTGGTCAACTAAATATACTACTTCTTTAATTAACACATGCATATAATTCACCAACGTACAGGTCCTTATGAATCGGCCAAACCCCAACCAATCCAATATTAACAAAACGTTCAGATCCATAACCATCACCCGTGACCCGTATGTTGAACCGTAACCCATAACGCACCGACTCGTGACCCGCGAACCAAACCCGATTAACCCAACAATCACCCCCTTAATCGGTGTTTGTTTACGCCTTCACCGCAGCACCGAATCACCTCGGTTTCGAACCACTATGACATATAACGAACACCCGATCTTCACCTCGATCACGTCCAATGTCTCGGTTCAACCCGAATAAAAAACACCACGCCCGTAACATGTAACATGGCATCACGCTGGAAACGTTCACTAACATCTTGACTCATCACGGATCAACGACCTCTACCCGGTCACATCCAAAGCCACCCGATTGAACTCCAACGCCACAATGTCACCACCGTGTTCTTCCTTTTTTTTCAACAACCTTTTTCCGATCACCCTGTTCAAGAGGCTCTCCACCGACAAAGAAAACAAGCCACCCGCTTCTTCCGTTTTCTCCTTGCCAAACGAGACGAATCCAAAGCCACCTGCTTTGACGGATCCATTATGCCCGCTTTTCACGCACAACGCCGGTCTCCTCTTATCACGAACAAGCCGATCAAGGCTACCATTCTCACCATCTACTGTTATCACTGGTTGTATACCAGCCGCGCAAACCCGCAACTAACAACCGAACAGCCACGTTCTTCCTCCTTTCATCACTACTAACAGCCACGGAAAACAAGTGTTTATCACCGGTCACCCCCGTCGTCTTAACCGGTACGTCTACCACAACAACGGCCGACCGAAACACCTTAACGCGTCCGTCTAAACGCTGTAAAACGACACCGAAACAACACCTTCTTTTACGCCTGCCCTCCACTGACCAACACACCCGCCGGCGGTGGAGGCTTCCTCCGATCTTCTCGAGCCCTAGGCTCTGATACCAAATGTTGGTTACAGGCCCCCACAAATATACACACTCTAAATATACACACAATTTACGTATGTATGTATATGATATGTAACTGAATGTGCAGACAATTGCAAACTGATGTTTCGATAAAGGGTTGTATATCTCAATAAACAAATGGCTTTAAATAGCCTACAAGTAACAAACAAACGTGGGAATAATAAAACTAATAAAAAACTAATTCCTATCCTTAAGATTCGGTCAACTAAATAGACTACTTCTTTAATTAACCACATGCATATAATTCACCAACGTACAGGTCCTTATGAATCGGCCAAACCCCAACCAATCCAATATTAACAAAACGTTCAGATCCATAACCATCACCCGTGACCCGTATGTTGAACCGTAACCCATAACGCACCGACTCGTGACCCGCGAACCAAACCCGATTAACCCAACAAGCTTCAGTCCAAGCCAACCTATTTATAGCCCATCTGGACCATCCCCGCGCGTCGCGCCCGGGACCCCCCTTACCTGTCGCGTGTCACGGCCCAAGGCTATTTTGCCTAGGGTAGCCTTGTTGTGTTATATAGCCCTGTGTTCGATCTTATCTGATAAAACACGTATGGTTTTCACTCCGCGCATCGCGGGAGATTTAGGGCCAGCTCAGCTGCTGCTAAGGTGGTCAATGGTGTGAGCTCAGAGTGCTTTATGACCACAGTTAGCCACAGCAAGAGCAGGGCCAACCTTGCGATCAATCATTGTGATGGGAAAATTCCATGGAGTGATTGCACCAACCACACCAACCGGCTGCAAGTTATTGGAATCATGAGGAGCTGATCGAAAAGCATTACGTAAAACAAATAATCACCTCTTTAAGAAAAAGCAAGCGACAATTAGGCGGTGGTGATGGAATTATATCGCCATAAACGCTTTTTGCCTCCTCTGCAAACAACTCAATGAATCTAGATGCATATGCCACCTGAAAAACTTACAAATGAAGTTGTATTCTTAACATTTCTTTTAAGAATATATGATGTACGCACCTCCACAATAGCTTCTCTGAGAGGTTTTCCTTGCTCCGAAGTTAAGAGTTGTCCAATCACATGTTTGTGTGCGATCAGTAAATTATACCTTCAATTATAGGTTGACCAAAAAATACATGAGACATCTTTCAATTACATAAAAACACCAGCTCCAAACACCAGTGGTTAATAAAGAAAAGAATTGTCACTGGCATGTCGATAGAAGAAAACACTCATGATAGTTAATTTTGTTGCTGATCCGCTTTCGGTGGTATTTTAAAAGGGTTTTAAGTGTATAGTTTGCTGATTTTGACCATTTTATATTTTCTTCTAGTTTTATTGTTAGGCAATCCTAGTCTAGTGAAGTTCCTTCAACATGGCTACCCGGAATAGGTTGGGTTAGTGGGTATGTTGAAGGAACTTCGTTGGACTTAACATTTCAAAACACAAATACCTCATCCAACAATATATTGTGCATCTGTAATGAGCAATCCACAAGTTGAGGCTGTGTGCGCAAAAAAACAAGACCTCGAGCAATCCCTATTGCAATTTTGACCCTCGAATTAAACAGGTGTCGCTATGTTCTTCTTTCAACTGCAAGACAACTTTCGTCTCACTTCTAGCTTTATTCACATACTCTGTACAACTACATTTCAGCTACTTGTTGTTTATATTTAAATGGTACTTACCACTGAATAGATAATCATTTAGGGTTCCTTGATGCAGTACCCTAAGATCTTAACAACGTTGGGATCATTAAATTCTTCCAAAAGTTTCATCTTCTGTTATATCCACAAAACGAAGTAACTCATGACAATGGAAATTAAGAATAGTTCTACTTTTATAGAAAAAAACGAAAAAGAAAAGCAAACATTTTTTTAATGTATAAGTAGTTGAGTACCATATTTTTTCTCAAAGTGAGTAAATTGTATAGAAGAGAAAATTGAAACAATCAAAATATGCATTCTATTTCTATAGATAAAAAACAAAAGCATCTGTCAGTTTTGAAGGAGTAATGGTTTACCTCCTTTACCATATGAGGTTTAAACTTGTAAGTATTAAGTCTATTAACAACAATGATCAGTCCATTATCAGACGTTGAAGGGGAAAAGGTCTTCTTATCAAGCCAACCTCTATATACCTCTACATAATGTCTGCGACCCAACAACATGTGACTGCTGAAATTTCTAGCAGCACGTTCCATATATCTGTATGAAAACATTCTAAAAGAATGCTCGATACGCCCTTTATGGGTGGATGACAGTGTGTCAGGGTCCCCTACCATAGGAAAAACAAGAAAATATATCATATTCAACATGATGTAACAACCAAAAAAGGTGAGACTATAGTACTCTTAAATCTTGAGTTGACTTCAATGTTGGGTGAATGTTTATGCATATCATTGTTACAATCAGTGCAAACTACAACATTTAGTACGAGACTTCTCAATCTCAATGATAGCAATTCTTTTAACAATTAAAAAAAAATCTTTTTGATCTTTGAACTGCCACTTACATAAATGATTGTTTATCATCCATGTACTTACAAAAAAGGTTATTTTGTAAGATAAATGTGTCTTGCACTTCATGCTCATCTTTGTTAACTTCCTATGCTTCTTAAATGGACTATCATATATTACTATTCTACTAATGAAAAATAAGTATAATTGTAAGATACCAGTTATGAAAGACCACATGCAAATAATTAAACCCAACCAAATATATCACATAGCACTTATGAAGGAATTTAGCTATACCAGAGTTATGTCTAGGCCCGAAAAGTAGATACTGCATTTTAAAGGTGAACCCCGTTGAACCTGCACCATGCGCAGAACTGTCAAATTGCTCCTGTAATGCTAATGATTGCTGAAGAGTAACCACAACATCAGCCATTGTGGGGCGCTTTTCTCTTGAGCTGTTTAAACATCTGATTTCCTAATTAAGTGCCCGGTCATGGAGTACTCTGGATCTAGATACCCAAAAGTGCCTTTAAGATCACAGATAGTTGAAATCACTTAATAAATCAAAACAAAATCACCTTAAAGAATACCCATAAAGATTAATACCAATAAAAAGTCCAAATCGGCATGATCAATGAGCTCTGATTGTGACATCGTTAGGGCTTGGGAATCTATCTTCAACCATCTTAGGGAAAACCTGTACAAAAAACCCAAAGAAGATCTGTGGTGAAAACCTGTTCAAATCAACAAATCTTTAAAATAGATAAAAAATAACCACCACCGTCTTCACTAGATGCGACGGCTAGGGATCCATCTTCAACCATCTGCACACCACACCGTCATAGGATGGGGTCATGGATTTGAAATCGAATGAAAGTAACACCCAAGATCTGGTGAAATTCTCAACGATCTGTTCATGAGTCGCCGAGAGAGAGAGAGAAGGTTGATAAAGTTTTGTGAGATGTGTGAGTGAGGGGAGTGGGAAAGGTTGATCTGCGTGAGTTGAACCTCAGCCGTCCAGATCATGACCCGTGTGAAAAAGTGAAAAAAATGGACGGTTAATGATGATCCGGGTAAAGGGTAAATTGTTTGTGTTTTCTTGTGCTTTAAATCTTGTACATTGTGCATTAAGTGTGTTTTCAACACATTGGCAAATTTCCATTTCTATCCCTTGGATATCCTTTTATATATAGTATATATATATATATATATATATATATATATATATATATATAATCAAATTAAAGTAAAAGTATATATATTATATTAGAGTATATTGGGTTTGTTGTTTCTTAAAACTGTATTTCTCTCTCGTCGTATTTCCAGATGAGATTTTCTCCTATTCGGCGTATCATGTTTCCTTCATTAATCAGTTCTTCGCCATAATGGCGAAGTTCAGCTACGTTTTCATGACTCATGGGTGGAAGTATGGCTGGTATGGGTTGCTTATCAGGTTTTAAAAGGTCAAGTCACTGGTCCACCACTCTTCCAGTGGGTCCGGTGCTGGCAACCTACGTATTTCCTCAGGGTTGAACGCTGGTATTGGCAGTGGGTTTTCTTGTATTGGTGCAGGGTACATTGGTATTGGTGCTATAGGTTGTTCTGGATATAAGGGTAATAACTGAGGTTCTGGTTCTGGTTCTGGTTCTGCTAACAGATTAAGGTTGATTTCATTTTCTACGGGTCGGAACATATCAAGATTAGCTAATCTCCTATCTAGTTCCTTCCACAGAGGTCTTGTCACAGGTCTCTGTGCAGTCCCTTCTACTAAGGTTATTGTTGCTTCTTGGTTTTTCCTTTTTCTTCTCTTTTCCCTTTTTCTTTATTGAACCATTCCCTTTTCTTAGGTGGAAAGGCTTCCTCTAATTTTGCCATAAAAACAAAAGGTTCTTTGGTATCAGACTCGTATCCGGATGCCGTCCCAGATGGCCCTTCATCCATTTCAGAATCGGACATGTGACGATAGGCGTCAGATGTATTTTAATCACTCATATTGTGAACTCAAATTTTGTTAAAATAACACAAAAATAATAATATAATATTAAGATTTATTTACACAGAATAACACATAAGTTATTTACATTAATTTCCAAACAAATTTGTTTAAGTTTTAGGTATTAAAATAACACCTAAAGGGCTTAAACCAGTGGTTCTAATACCACCTTCTGCCACAGCCCCCGACCCTACCCTGAGAGCGGGAGCCGTGAGCCAGCCAGGTGGTACCGGTTTTTATTAAATTTGCAGCGGAATAAATCATCAGGATCGTAGTTAGGAAATAGATTCAGAGTTTGTAAAACACCAAACTTTTAATATTAAACAAATGGGCTAAAACCCATATTCCATTTCAAATGTATTTATAAAGATAAACCCTAATTGCTGAAAAACATAAATTTCTTCTTTTATTCAGGTAACTATTGCCCCTTTATTTATGCCTTCAGTGCTCCATAGCTGGCTTTTATTACCTTTACAGCAAGTTACCTGAAACGTATTTTGAAAACATTTTTATCAGTAAGAAATACTGGCGAGTTCATTCCAATTTATGAAAAGACACATTATTATAACTTTACATTATCAAGAGTTTTTACATTTGTTTATATCTACCAATTTCTCAACAGTATTGCTACTGGGGCCAATTCCCCCGTGCTTGTGGTCATACTACTATTGGATCTCATTACCCAATAATAACGAGTGTCAAGTAATGTATACAAAACCCCACATACTGGTAGTAATTGAAGAATATAAAAACTTAATCACTGTAAGTATGATTTGATTAACATTTAGGGTTTTGTAAAGCAATTTAATAGTAGGAGAGAATGACTCACTTTGTAAACTTAAGGTTTTAACTATAAGCTTCCTGATAATATTTCCTGGTGAACTTCCTGAGTTCCTAATAACATATACAATGCACACGTGTTAGCATAATAACCCAATTAAACATTATCGATACATCACGAGATCAAAACCCCAACGTAGTTAGCAAAGTGTAGCCTTATTCAGGAATCACCTTGAGATCCGTTGCTGGGTTTAGGATCAATCGGACAGGGTATCGTGTAGTGATTAGGGGTTAAAATACTTACAACGAGGCAAAGCTTCGCGAATTAGTGTGTAATATTGAAAGAAACGGAGAAAAGGATGAGAGAGTATTTCGAAATTTTGTCAAAATGGTACAACAGCTTCAGTCCTAAGCCAACCTATTTATAGCCATCTGGTCCAGCCCCGCGCGTCGTACCCTGGACCCCCCTCACCTGTCGCGTGTCGCTGCCCAAAGCTATTATGCCTAGGATAGCCTTGTTGTGTTATATAGCCCTGTGTTTGATCTTATTTGATAAAACACGTATGGTTTTCACTGCGCACATCGCGGGAGATTTAGGGGATCCCCCCATGTGTCTATGGAGCCCCTGTTTCCAGTTTTTTCAATTCGGGTCTCGCCGTGCATGTTTGGGGTCTTAGATAGGGTCCCTTATAGGGTGTTTTTGAGTGTTGTTACATTTTTCTAAACCATCGGTTTTTGGTGCCATGGGCAATCAGGAATTATTGGGATGGATTTGGGGTTGGCTATGTTAAACTGATTATCGGTTGACAACCTTGCATTCTTGTAATCCAAGTACTTGATCCCCTTTTATCGCAATCAAACACACACTCACAAACTATGTCTATGTAGTTCATCCCATTAAACTTTGACACTGTTATTCATAGAAAACTTGAAACCGGGGGAAGGCATTCTCTCTCATTTCTGAATTCGAACTTCTTCAGTGATAGTTAATCTGAATTTTATAAATCAAACCAATCAAACTTTGAGATTACTTTCTGCATTTTAGTTTTAATCTTAGTAATTTACGAACTACTTCAAACACATTTCAACAAACTCCATGTGTTCTATACCCATTTACCACTATCTATTTAGTGTAATTGGTTTATTTTTTAGTGAGAGTTCGACCTCACGTCACAGATCAGCCGCCATATTATTCAACATTATTGATGTTTGATGCCATTAGGGCATGTTGGCGACAATAAAAATTCATGTTTTCTATCCTAGTTTTAGATAAATGATTAATGTAAGTAGTAGACATGGTTACTTAGCCATTAAATTCATTATTTTAAAATACAGAATCGTCTGCTTCAAATTCTCGTTGCTATATTTTAGTTTTTGTAACGCTACTAGACCTGGAAAATGCAAAACATTGGGTTAGTATGGACTAAAAGAAAACTATCAGAGATTAAGAATAGGTTATACAAGAGCAGTGGGGGAACATCCACGGGTCAGGATGGGTCAAATAAAAAAGCGAGGGTCGAGATGGGTTGTGGCTCCAGTTACGACATCAAAATCTTCATCACCTAACACCATAACAAGTTAATGGTTATCGTCACAACCTTTGGTCTTCGCTTGTACATTTGACTCCATCGTTGACCTTACTTCCTACCGAGTACCGTCGTCTCCACCTATACTGCGTTGTCATCGCCGCTAACAACAATTACCATCTACACCGATATAAATAAAAAAACCCCGTCATCCACTACATCCTTCTACCGCCTTTGATTTTGAAAATGGAGTGACCCATAATTGATTTAACCAAAGGCTTAATTGATTCTATCTGTTTGTTTTTTTCGTGGCCACCAATTTTTTAAGAGAGAGAAAACATATGCCGAGCTTTGAGATAGAAATAGAGAGTAGTCTTAGCGGAGAGAGAAACAAAAACATATTATGTCTTATTTGTAATTTACTAGGTTAGTAACCCATGTATTACACGGGTTGATCTATAAAAATGATAAAATTCATAAAATTATAACATAAATGTTTAATACTCGGTATTGTTTTAAATTTTTTAAATATGTGGCAAGGTTCATAAAAAAAATGTAGTAAAAATAGAAGAGTGGGTTACACGTTTGGAAAACATGTAATAATACCTAATGGTCATACCAATAACTAATACAATTCAAAACCATCCACATCAATAACAAATATAAATTCATAATTACCAAAATTCATACCAATAACCAATAAAAAACACAAATTGAAAATTACCAAAAGTTTTGAGTTGCAAATTAGAAACCTAGAACTGATCAAAGAAACGAATCACCATCCATTTGCAAATCAATCTTAAGTTAAAGTTCACCTTATTTCTTATATTCATGATATCATGCTAGGCAGCGTGGCACCAATTTTGGATTGCCACAAGAAGACTTGCACCCAATGCAAGTCTTACTTCACTCGTAATGAATGGACATTGGTACACACATCACTACCACGAGATACGTAATCACCGCCATACCTAGAAATTTTAACAATTGTTCCATGTAATATATAGTACAAGTCACTAACACGACTTTGATTATAACTTATAATACAAACACATTAAATAATATATGGGTAAGCAACATAAACTTGAATTACAAACTGACAAATTCATGTCACCTTTGTTAATCGTCTAGTTCCATGAGCAAGATCAAGCATTAACAAACCAGTGAATAAATTACGCGTTTTCATATATTCTACATCTTGGGCACCAACTCGAATTTCTCTCGAAATCACGCAGAGTCAGAATTGAAATTTTATCATATTTGTAATCAAAGTAACACATCAATCGTTTACACACCACGTGCTAAAAAATCACATACAAAATCTATACAACATGAACAAAAACTATCATAAAACTGTTAATAAGTATCATTAGAATTTGTAATGTTAGTCAATCAACTGAATTGGTTCAGTTTATGCTTATGCTGAAACTTCATAGGCAAGAACAATAAGTAGATAACCATAAGCGATTTAATTTAATTTAAAAGTATCGTCAATTGTTGGGTCGTATAACATGATTCTTACCTGAACTTTTGAACTGATAATCTTAATTGGGCAAAATAGTAGGTAGTTGATAGTTAAAATATTGTATCCGTCAATTATATAACTCCATTAGGCGAGATTGAAATAAGAGATAAATTAAATTTGAATTTGAAATCTGAACTACATTGCTAACCAGAAAAGCTTCCTAATCGGGATGAATGATTTGTTTTGCGAATGAGATTTGATATGCAATTGAGAAAAATGGAAACGGACACCATATAAGGAAGAGAATACGACTATACGAGCTATATGCGGGATTCTTTTTGATACTTAGGTTTCCGATTGGGTATGTAAGTTATAACATAAAAAATTGAAAGATATTTTATATTTATAAAATGATTGCGGTTACAACTTTTTAGTGTGTTGTATATTAAAAAAAACAACTATTGAAAGTTAGATATAAAGAACTATATTTATATGATATTGTTTCTATATTATTCTATAACTGTTTGTATTATAATAATGTGATAAAAGATCAAATACAAAGTCCCTAATCATACAAAACGTATGAATAGGGTGGAAAGTTAAAAAAGCGCGTTGATATTTTCGTAAATATTTACTCGTAGAGTAATTACCCTACAAATGATCTTGTAGGGTAATTATGATCTTATAGGATCATAATTGCCATACAAGATCAAAATTACCCTACAAGATCATTTGTAGAGTAATTTTGATAATTACCCTGTGAGCAAATGATTACGAATATGCCACAGTTGTTTTTTTTTTTTATGCCTTTCGTATGTTTTGTATGATAAGACTGTTTGTACGTGAATTTAAGTCATAACAATGCATATACAAAATTTGTAATTAATTAACGTTTTTTGATTTAGTCATTTTTCTCTCCACACAAATTACTAATCATCGAAAACCTCATTTCTTCAAAATTAACGTCTTAAACATAAATCAATATAAAATGTCTGCTATATTGCATCATATATTGCAAAACAACCATAATAGTTAGTTTTGTTTTATAATTGGTTAGTTATACTTATTTTCTTATATAAAATCAATATAAGATAAGATATCTAATATCCATCGTATATTTCGGGGCAACCATATTAGTTAGTTACTTGTATAATTAGTTAGTTATATTAATTTTTAATATAAAATCCTAAATTGTAGAAAACGTTCCCTACAAAACTTTTGGATTGTCAAGGGTGACACATGACAACACAAGTTATTTATTTATTAGATAGGATAGATTTTTATTTTATAGGTCTCCCATCTTTTAATATATTTTATTTTAAAAAGTTATATTATTGTTTCAAAAATAATTAACGTTTTTAAACGCTAGACTAGCCAATATACTTTTGAATCAAGCTTTCCTGATCTAATCTCTTTATCGAGACCCAAACCTATCTTTGCTCACCAACCCAATTCAACACGTCTATTTTGCTACCTCTGGTTGTTCTTAACAACTTAAATCTTTGTTTTAAATCGATTCCTTATAGTTATTTTACTTTACTATTATAGTTCATTGTTTGATTTGTCGTTCAAGTTTTAACTCCCATTCAATTGGAGGGTTCCACATATATTTTCATGTTGTACTTTATCTTTATTTTTTCGTGGTTATTATAGTTACATGCTAATTCTTCTTTCCAAACGTAACATTGTGTAAATTCCGGTAATACTTTGTTATTATTTATTTATTACACTTTTAATCAAACATAAGAAAATGATATTTATTCAACATCCTCATATATACTAGCATATTTTTTGGTGTTATTGAGGGGATAGGGGATGATATGGAGGAGAAAAAGAGGATGGATGTATGCTTAAAAACGGGTTATATGAGAGGTTGATGAGAGAGGTAGAGAGCGTATTTATTATGAGGTGTTTCTGGAGCCGATGGTGAGGGGTAAATCCTAGAAAAAAATTGGTAGAGCTGACTTGAGGCGTATTTATGAGGTGTTTCTAGAGCTGATGGTGAGCGTATTCCCTTTTCAACCTTTTTGATATGTGAACAGCCATGCCTTATTGTATTATATTTCAACATCTAGAATGTGACTTGCATTATAGACACTAATAGGAGCATAACGAGTAAAGAAAAAAAAATTGATTAAGAGGAAAAGAAGAGGAAAAAATTGGAAAAAAAGTTTAATTGATTAATGACACAAGGGTAAATTTATGAAAATTTACAATCCACACCGTGGAATTGTGCACCTACATCCCACCAAATGCATTCACAATACTCAAATTGTAGTATGTTAATAAGGGTGGAGGGTATCGTTCAATCACTTATGGTGTTGTTGGAAATTTGTGAAAATATCGATGCTTGTTAAAGCACAAAGCGTGATGTACAATGCCAGATCAAGACACATTCGACGTAGACACAACAGGGTACGACAACTTATCTTAACGGGTGTTATCTCAGTTGACTGGAGATCCCAAGATCTAGGTTCAGTAGGCAGACTTAATCATAAACCCAAAGGGGGTCACTGTGGGGGGTGCCCCAAAATTAATAAAGGGAGTTGTATACTTCTTAATCCATTCCAATCAGTGACATGAAGGAAAGGTTAAGCATGTCAGGGTTAAGGATTTTGAGAAAATCCAAAAATTAACCATGACGCTTTTAATGATTCAGAGGTATCACCTATGTTAGAGAGAAGTGGGGTCGCTTCGAATCGATTTGTGGGGAGGCGCCAATCATAGAGCTCTCGCAGATGCAAGAAAGTGTTCCATGACCATAAACGGACACAACCATGAGGACTTGACTCAACTAGGGAGAGTATTGTTGGTGCATATGTCTGTTGACTTCGTCTTGTATCGAGTCATGTTTTAGTTTAGATAGGCCAGAAAGCACAAGATGTCAATTTCATGTGAACTGGCCAGAAAGCACGAAATGGCAGTTTCGTAAGGAGTGACATTTCATGAGGAGTGGATCTCCAATAAATAGGAGGTCTTAGGCATTCATTTGTAACTTTGGTGATTCCAGTAGCGAAGCTCTGCCGAAGTGTCAGATTGAGCTGTAACTTTGTCATATCAATACAAACGACAATTAAACTACTTTCAAGTGAAAATCAAGCTGATTCAACACCGAAACGTCTGATTCCGCCTCTCGTTTTGGTCAAGAACACTTCTGAACGACTCGTTTAGGTCGTGCAAACGATCCTACAAGTGGTATCAGAGCACAAGAGGAAGAATTCTTACCGATTCAGCTTGATTTCATCCGAAAATCTCACTTCTACTCATTCTTTCACGTTTTCAACTGAATTTTGCAAAATTGAACGGGTTTTTACGCTCCAAATTAGCTGATTTTTTTATATGTTGTGCGAAAACACCTGATCTACAACCCTACAAAGTTTCAGATCTTAATTCCTAGCCGTTTGGGAGAAATCTGAGTTTTTCGGTCCGAAATCGCGTGACATCAGACCCATTTCGCACGAAATGCAACCTGGTCGCTTCATTTCGCACGAAATGAGCTATTTCGCTTGAAAGTATCATTCATTTCGCTTGAAAACGCCCCATTTCGCTTGAAAATGTCTCATTTAGTTTGAAAGTTTCTCCATTTCGCATGAAAATCACCATTTCGTTTGAAAACCTATCATTTCGTACAAAATAGGACTTCATTTCGCGTGAAATACATCCAATTCGTATGAAAGTGCATCATTTCGTGTGAAGTGTCCATTTCGTTTGAAAGAGCCTGTCAACATGTGCACGTGAATGAAAGTTTGACAGACCATGTGTGTTGACTGACTAAATATATCGGCCCAATTAAAATGTTTTGAGATTGACAACACATGTGAATCAATATTAAAGTTAAATTGAGAGGTCCAATATATTACACGGTCAAATTATGTGTTGTCGGCACATGTGAATCAATATTAATACATAATACATATCGGTCAAATTAGGTGTTTAACAATTGAAGTTGTCGGTTAAGAAGATATTGAGGTCCAATTAAATCAAGTAGATATTAAAGGAGTGTCGGCTCATTAAAGTCACATGTAAACATTAATTGATAATGTTTGTTCTCGATCCAATAGAATAATTACATCAGATATTGCAAACAGATTCATTAGAGTATCGACCCAATAGGATTGAATTAAGATTTAAAATTGTCGGCCATGTGATCTGATAAAAGATGAAAGCCCATGTGAATGTTGACTAATTGATTGTTGTCTGACATTTTATTTTTGAGGTCCAATTAGATTGCATTGATTGTCGGCCATTTACAATTTGATTGCATGTAAGTTGATCTGCCACGTGATGCTTTGAGTTTATGTAGCAATTCATGAGATATTTGCATGTGATTTGTTTACATTGTGAGCCATCCTATAGGGTCACAATTTGATTCAAGGAATTTTATATTGATCAAAGGTTTAAAGTGTAAAGAATCGAGTGGCAATCCGAACGGATTACCACCCGATCCTAATCAGTTCTATTTGTCTGTGTTTCAGGTGATTTGTCAAGCATCGGATACCCACCCGAGCGAGTCTCCACCTGATCCGTTGTCACATGATTTTTGTCACTTAATCGGATAATCATCTGATTCAGTTGTTTTATAAAGTGATTGAACTGATCTTAGATTGTGTGAATATTCGTATCGTTTAAAAATCTGTCTTTGTGAATCTTTCAATACCGAAACATGGATTCTGAGTTTTTTAACTCGTTGTTCGGAAACGGTATGCCTGTTCAGACTCCAGTGAGTTTACTTAAAAAGAAGTTTGATATGTTTACAGGTATCAGGGGTGAGTCAACAAAAGAGTTGATCGAGAGGTATTGTCATTTGGTTGTAGAGATGAAGTGTTTGAACATTAACAAAAGAGATGATGAGTGGGTTGACAAGTTGGCAAATGCTTTACCGCATGATGAGTGGAGCACATATTTGTTGGATTGGAAGAAAAACTTGAAATATATTGGCTTCAATTTGAGCACGTTCATCGAGAAGATTGAAGCTCAAGAACTTGAACTCCGAAAGATTAGAAAAAAGAAGTCTGAGTCCGAGTCTGGAGAGATTGGTAAAACTGAAAGTGAAAATGACAAACAAAAGAAGGTTTTTGAAAAAGTTGATCCAATTCCTGAAACACCATGCAAAACCTGTTTAAAACCCTGCATGGATTGTCTTGAAAAAGACAAACAGTTTCAAGAATTGCAGAAATATACTGACAACGTAAAATTTGATCTTAATGATGTGAAAGAAGCTTATGACACATTATCACGTTTAATCAAAATGATTCAAAAAGAAAGTATAGAAAATGGTAAAGCTACTAATTTGTTCAAAAAACTGTCATGGAAAAGCAGATGGAAATTAAGATTCATCTGGACACAATCGCATCTTTGAAAAAGGAAATTGAACTGATGCGAATTGAAACAGAAAGAGTTGATAAGAAGTTGATCAGTTATATTTCATCTTCTTATGTGATTGATCAAATCATTCCTCAACAACCTGGTGCTAAACCTGCTTTCAACAATGTTCCACCCCGAATGTGGAATCATTACACTCAGAAGTATCCAGATGGGGTGGAAGAAGCGTTGAACCTCAAATTGAGGATAGAGGAGAATGAATTACCGGAGAGCATAGATGTTACATTTTCTCCGTCTGACACCGACAACGAGTCACAACTTGTGAAAACAGTTGTAGACCAAGTGTTGGATGAAGAAAGTGATAACTCTGATTTCAAAACGGTTAAAAATATTTACAATAATGAATTTCTGACATCTAAAATTAATTTGAATGACGAGACATTCAAAGTGGCATATACTTTGAATGATTCTGACAAATTATTTTCTGATGACGAATTTCCAATAAGAAATGTCAAAACTGAAATGATCAACAAGGTTTTTAAATTAAAAGAAATTAATATTTCTGAAATAAAAGATGTAAATCTTTCTGAAAAACCTAAAAAGTACACTTCAAGAGTTCAACAAAGATTGAACAAGAAAAAGGGTTACTGTTCTGGTTCGGATTTTCGAAAGAAACCAAACCATAACGGTAATTTCAAAAAGAAGGGTTTGGGTTTTGATGTTGAAAATCATAAAAATATTAAAAATTTTAAACCAAAAACAGTATATGTTTCAGGGACAAGTTCTGAAGAAGAGGAGAAGAGCTCATTCTGGAAACAATCAAACAAAGAATTCCTTGCTAAGAAGCAAGAAGGAATAAAGAAATGAGAACCTGTTATCAATGTCACAAAGTTGGGCACATTGCATGGAATTATCCAAAAGCAACTCAAACAAAACAGGGAGTTTCTCCTAAATTTAATGAAAAAGAGGTTAATAATGAACCACCAACGGACAAATTTAAAGTGTTCAAAAATTCGACTTTCGAGGTTGGTGAATGTTCGAAACAGTTTTACAAAAGAAGAGCAAATTTAAACAAACAAAACTGGGTTGTTAAAAGTTCAGATGATAGTTCTGGCGATGAATCTGATTCGTCAAAATCAGAGGAGCCAGTTGATCTAAAAGGAGAAAATCCAGTTCCGCCGATGGATGATGTCAACTTTCCACCATTGCGGGCTGAAAATTTAAAACAAAAGGTTGGAAAGGTAGAAATTTCGAATCAATTCTATTCTGAAAAGAAAGAATTTGATGTCGAAAAGGCTTTCAATGGAAAAGTGAAAAATATTTTTGGAAAGATGGTTGAGGGAAAGGTAAAAGGGGTTAAAGAATTTTATGAATAAAAAAGATATGATCAAATCCCGAGTGAAACTGAAAAGGTCACACCCAAAGCTAATCGGGCTTGGGTGTCAGTATTCTTTGCTTGAAAGTCCTGACTTGCCGGAGCTCCCATGTTGGTAATCATGGAGCATGAATCGGCATCATTCTTGAATAATGTTTTTGTGGAAAATCTACAAGTGTCAAATTTTTCAAGTGGATGAAAAGAACAAAGTGATGAATTAAACCCCATGTTTGTGAAATGACAAATAAACTAATTTTCCAGAAAAACCATTTGATTAAAACAAACTTAAGTGTTTTGAAATCACAATGGGAAAATAGTTTGTTGTCAGTGGGAGTTCTGATTGTTTATGCCAAGTGGATAGCAAATTGAAGCAATTCACATCAGTTTGTCATTTTACTTTGTACAGTATATTGCATTTATTTTCAAATTTTCTCAGAAAATCAAAATTGAAACATATTTTGATTTTAGGGGGAGTAAAAAATTTAGAAATTTTGAAAATGTCAAAAACATCGAAAAATCAAAAATGAGTTTTGTTGTGAAAAAGAGGAAATGAGAGTACATCAGTAGACTGTCACAGTATGATAAAGAATTGAAAAGTAAAAAAACCTGATAAACAGTCTCACTAAAGATGTGACGATAGGCTCAGCTAGACTAGTAGATTTGCGATAACGATACAAACTTAAATGAAAAATCCTAGTTCTAGTGGGAAACGTGGTTGAAAGCATAGTACTTAGTTTTATCCTTCGTGACTGTGTACCTACTTAGTAATCGCTGAATGCTAAAAGAGCATAAAAACCGGTCAGTTTGTGAATTTTCACAACTTGCTGAAAAAGTCACTGTGATTGTGCGTTTCATTTTGCAAAGATTTAAACTTGTTTGATTTCTTTATTTTGTTTAAGCATTGGATATCCTCTGCGTATACGTGAGTATTGACCTGGATGTTAGTGCCTAAACATTCTACTTTATTTTATTTGGTGTTTCGTTTAAATCTTGGATCACCTCTGCGTATACGGGAGTATCGACCTGGTGGTTAAGATTTAAACACTTTTAACTTGTTTTTATTTCTTATTTTGTTTAAACATTGGAATTTCTCTGCATATCAAAAGATCGACCTGATTGTAAATGTTTAAACATTTTGCGTTGTTTTCGCACATATCACAGTTGATGAAAGTTTAAAGGCATTATTTGAGTAAGTGTATTGCATGATGAGGGGATATTCTGAGATCGTGGGGTCTATAAGAATTTAGTGAAAAATTAATATACCTTAACGTATCGGTAAGCATTTCGAAAGTTTTTAGATTGAGTTTAAGAGGACAACAATATCGTCAATCTATGTGAATCGTTTAGAACTTAAAGTGTTAAAGCTCAACGGTGCAAGTGATTGGTCTCAAAAACTGATATGATCCTCTTACACAAACTCACAAAAATATTGTCTGTAATTATTTCTTTACTGTTTTTCATTAAAAACAAAATCCAAAAAGATTTTCGGAGTGTTTTAGCAAAAAATTTTGAAAAATCAAAAAGATTTTATTTTATCTTATTTTTGACAACTGATGTTGAAAAACTGATTTTCAAAATTCCGAGTGCTAAACATGATGAATAGGTTTGGGAGAGTTTGTTTGTTTGAAATGAATTTGAAATTATTAAATGGTTCATTAATTTGAAACCAAATTTGTTTTTACAAGTGAATTATCAGAGTTCATCTATGACATAGTTGTGATTGATATCTACCAGTGGATTCTACATTTGTTAAATCTTTACAAATTGAGAAATTTACTTTTGGGTAGATCATGTGCAGGAAAATTCCAGACTACGATCCCAGCTTATCGAAAGGGGGAGTCTGAGGACGTAAAAGCCAGGTTCCAGATCCTATTGCTACGGAGAGCCAGGAGACGTTTTCTGAACCTGTGAAAGTTTGTAAAGCCAAGTTGCCGATGCTGATAAGCAAGAAAGAAAAGAGAGAAGATTGAAAGATACTTATAGAGAAAGACATTTTGGAGAAAGCGAGAAGACTGATCAAGACTGAAGACTCGACATACTGAATACTCGCACAGAAGACTCGTCAACATCCAAGGGGGAGTTTGTTGGTGTATACGTCTGTCACGACCCCCGACCTACCCTGGACGGAATCGGGAGCCGCGAACAGCCCAGTGGTACCGGTGATTATTTTAAAAACGTTGCAGCGGAAATTTCATCAGGACCGTGAGTTAGGAAAAATATCAGAGTTTAGAAAACACCGGATTTTATTTATTAAATAGATGGGATAAACCCATGTTTTACAAAGGTAGCTTTAATAAGGGATAAACCCAATTACATAAAACAATATTTCTTAATTTGATATAATTAATAAAATAAGCCACTTCTTGAAGCCTTTCAGTTCAATGCCGTATCCATCTCTTACTCCAATCTACTGTAATTACCTGAAACGCGTTTTAAAAAGGTTTTGTCAGCAGGAAATACTGAGTGAGTTCATTCATTTTTACTAAAACGACACATTTGTTATAATTTACAGTATTAAGAGCAATTACAATGTTTCTATATCAACCAACTACCCTCGGTATTTGTCACTCGACTCGTTTCTGTGACTATGGTCATATCACCCATTGGCTAACTCGTTGTCCAATGGTGAAGATTATCAAGTAATGTATACAAAACCCCACATACCGGCTGTAATATGGTGATTACAAAGACTTAATCCCTGTAATTATAACCTTGAAAATAAACATGCTTTTGTAAACAAATTTGATAAAAAGAGAATGACTCACATTATAAGCATGCAGATTCATATGGGCAAAGTTTAGCCTACAGATAAGCCTTGATATATTGCAGATTTATACAGGTAGAGCTTAGCCTATTGATTTAACCTTGTAACCTAGTGCACACGAACTAGGTAAGTAAATAATACAACATTTACGATAACTCACGAGATTAAAACCTTCACAACGAATGACAAAGTGCAATCACTTAAACATTTATCGGATTCACAACGAATGACAGAGTATTCCCCGAGTTCGGGTGGTACTCAAACATCCTGTCGGAATCAAGACTAATGACAAAGGATAGTACTAAAACATCGATCGGATAGTTTCAATCGATCGGACATTGAATCGTAGCAGCGATTGAGTTAATACCCGGTATCGTAGCAGCGCTTTGCTAATTTTAAGAGTAATATTCGAAATTGGACAGCCAAACTTAGTTTCTGTGAAATTATTTCGACACCATCGAACTGTACAGGAGCTAGGCTATTTATAGCTGATTTTAAGGCCTGTCGCGACCCGCGTAAATCCTCAGGCGACCCTTACGCGGCCCGCGTGGCCGCCCAGTCTACGATTAGGGTTGATTAGTCACACGTAGGGTCCCCAGCTGGTCAACACGTGGATCCGGAATACTTATCCGCTCAACAGAGAGTTGACGCGGCCTGCGTAGGGGCTCTCTTGTTCTTTACGCGGCCCGCCTGAGAACCAGGAATCTTGATTTCTTGATTTTGGATATGGATTGAGGTTTCAGGGGTCCGGGTTTTTACTTATGGATCGATTTGGAATATTTTTTAATATAATTATATTATAAAGAAAAAGGGAATAAAATAGTGAGAAAAGAGAATGGACCCATTTTGTAACTTTAGGGTTCAACTAGAAAGTTTCCTGGTAGAATATTGGGTATAATTTCTGAGCTATTTAAAAATATATAATGCACTCGTGTTATATGTCACGAGACAGAACCCCAACAACTTAGTCGGGCAGAGCCCTGACATATGTTATGAGGCTCAGATCAATCGGAAAGGGTAACGGTGATCGGAAGTTAAAACATTTAAAACATGGCAGAGCCTTATTATTTATAGTGTAAATAATAAAACAATAAGAATCTATATTATTTCGAGAGAGAGTGTGCGTAGAAAATGGAAAGAAGGCTGAATCCTTTAATTGTTTGTAGAATGTCTATTTTATAGTTGAACTTTGAGATTGGTAAAGTCATCTTTAAAAGACACGTATGTACTTTAGTATTTACATATGCTTTCTTCTTATTTGATAAAATGTTAAATCTTTATCCAAAAGATATGTAAGCATTTCAACAAACTTTCAAAATGGACATGTAGTGGTCATGCATGTATTTTCGAACCTGTGTCTGACACATGTCTAGTTTTCTAGATTTAAATATAGGTGTTATTAGTTTATTATTTTATTTATTTATTTCTTTATTTACATAAGTGTATTTATTATTATTATTATATTTTATTTTGATTCCTTTCTTCGACATACACACATATAGTTCAAACAAAATTAAATTTGTTAACATTTGTTATTATTTTATTATTTAGATATTAATTTAACTGCTTCACTTATTTGGCGCGTATAACTTGTAAAATATAACGTTTTATAAAATAATAAATATGCCATTAGGACGAGTATATTTTTGTCTACATTTGGGTCTAAGTTTCATTAAAAATAGAGTAGGTTCAAAATACAAAGTATTTTTATAATTTAATTATTATACGGTTCCTAAGCTCGTCTAGGAACTTCATATTTTTAATATTCAACTTACCCGTAATCTACCCGTCTAATACTATAAGTTTTTATATACTTTTATTTTAATAGAAAGGTCAACCCATATACAGGCCAATTAATTAATATAATATTTCAACCAACTATATAAAATAGTGTTTAGAACTATTTGGGTTGAATAAAAATAACTAGTTACTAGTTACTAATGGTTAATAAATTTAACCAAACCTATAATTTATATGATAAATTTAGGAATGTTATATTCTCCCCACCTTGTTTTAAATCTCGTCCTCGAGATTTGGGTTATGATATTTCTTTTAGACTTATGTCATATTTTAGTCAATAAAAACAATATTAAGGTAGATGACACAGAATTAAAATATCAAATTTTGTGAATACGAGTTATACAATAAGTAAGATTCAATGGTTCAACTGAATTAGTTCAAGAAATTGATGACAAATGAATGAGATGAAATGATATAATTTCCAAAGTGACTAGGTTCAAGCCAAAAGGTATATGATCAATAGATATTTAAAATGAAATGTGAAGGATTTTTAGAATCAATAAAAATTCTTTGTCAAAAGAAAACCAACTTTGATTGGCAACTGAGGAAGACTTAGAATCGACAGGTTCAAAATAAAAGCATGAAAATGATTTGTCAAATATTGAATTATGATATGAGAAAATTAATGTGCTAAGATGAGTGAATTGCAAAGATACACCAAAAGACAATAGAGTTAGTGTATCATTGTTTAGAGTTCCAAGTTGTTTTAATTGTGAAACAATGTGATAGTACACTATTAGTGATCATATTTTTCATACTATGTCCTAGAGATCGAAATATAATAAGAACAAGTTGTTTTGGCATGACCAACCATTATATTATATTTGTAAAGCAAATGTAATATATATTATTTGTGTCCCTGTCTGAACTGTATCTTACATATCAAATATAAATACTATGTAATATATATTATTTGTTACGCATTTTTACTATATGTAAATGGTCACCACTTTTTAAATAAATATTATTTTAGTATTTTACTATGTAATACCGTAATGAAGTTATTACAAAATATTTTAGTATTATTATTTTGTAAAAGAAGTCACTGTTAAATGAAAGTTGTAAATAAAGGTGTAAAAATATTTATTGTACAAAAGTATTTGTAAAATATTTTGTAAATATATAACACTTAATGGGTCGATTCTATGTGATTACTTATTTTTATTTCGAAACCATATAACGTTGTGAATGTATTTACAAATGTTGTAAATAAGTGAAAACGGGGACTATTCTTATATATTACAATGTTCCCTTAACCCAACGTAGTTAATGACTACCATATTATTCTTATATTGTTATTTTCTTGCCAAAGCGTTTACGGTACATAGTTACCACAAAACATGTGATAGACAATTATTTATATAATTTTATTCATCCTTCTAATTCTTGTATTGTTTTATGAAAATATGTCTTCTCCTTACAGTACAAAATAAAATATTTTTATATATAATTTAAAATTTACTAAATAAGTATGATGACTTAATTTATAACTAGTCATTATCATGGTTGGATATTGGTTAGTGCTGCCTTGTTTAAGCATAGGTGATCAATCCATGCCTAACTAAGGCTAGGCTACTCAATATCTTCCCTTGATAATAACCCTAGTATTTAAAAATACTAACACTAAATATATTATTACTAATAATAAAATTAATATTAATTATTAATAATAAATAACTAAACATAAATGTAAACGAGAGTATATCTCAACATAATTTTTATATATATAAAAATATAAATTCTTTATCTCAATTGTTTAACAAAATTCATTGACTCGATATCAAAGAATCATCGTTTTGCAGTTCACAGTGCAAAAAGTAGAATGATATTTGAGTTTGGATAAAATAACAAATTAGAATGAAGTCCTCCAGTGGTCTTCACAATTCGAATGAATCACATGCGCAACAAACAGTGCATGTGTAACGTGTGGATTTACCAAGCAATGAAATAGATCAATATTCGCTATTATGAAAGAAATCCTCATGGTATGATGACCATTAGGGGAAGTAGAAACACGAAAGTTAATTTATTATATGCAGAAGTCAGAATTTCAACGAAAGAAATATAAGAATTTTTATCTGGAATTTCGTGAGATAACTGTTGTTAAGTGACATTACCAAGGAATGTCGAATAAAATGAAATAGGGAATTTACAAAGGTATGTGACTTCTTTTGCAGTGATAATAATTATGACTCTGATTAGACTGTGCACTTATGGTTGTGAAATCAGCGAGATTCATGTTGTTTGTAGGATCGCGTGGCAAAGTGCTTCCTTTTTATTAGTAATTCTTCTACTGACGGAATTAACATTGGTGTCATCATGCCCAATTTATATTTTCCAAAGGTCTTGCCTTAGAAGTCGTATGTGATATACTTTGACGTCTGTGGACGTTTTAAGTTTCATGTGTTTTCTTGTGTACTAGCACAACTTTACATGTTTCTTACTTACGTTAATAGTTTATGATAACGTATTGGAAATTCTTATACTTTTTGATAGCGTCCCAACTTAAAGGGTTCTCATTGCACGAGTTACGAGGTAGATAATCAAACGAAATAATGTTTGATATCGATATGTGTAAGAGATTCTAGATAAAGGAATCTAGATTTATTATTGACACCGATGCTTGTGCTTTATTTCTATTTGACTTTTGGAATTCCTTATATAGATATATATATATATATATATATATATATATCTATATAATCATATATTTCACATGTTGTAATATACATATCCTCTATAAGGTCAATGTATTTAACAAATTCATATTTCCAAAAACAAATCAGATATCAGGTCATGATACTATTTTAGGGAAATCTTGTCACTTGTTTGACATATTATATACCCCGTCTTATCCGGTTCGCGCCGGAGAGGTAATCCCAGTATATCCGGACAAGCTGGAGAGTCTGCTACACCATACCCAGTCTTGCCGGAGAAAATTTTCTATTTCCCATAAATAGTATCTTTTCAAGATTAATAAATAGTATCTTTTAAAAGTGCCTCTTTTATTAGGGCTTTTATCCAGAATCAAGGAAATTTGTATTCCCATAACATATCTTTATTCTAGACCAAGTAATATCAATAAGCAAGGATTAAGTGTTATTGCTTATTTATCGTACCTTGCAATGTTCTAGTTATTATCCTTACGACATACCAAACCCATCACACTTTATTTACACAAGTACTTAGCTTATCTCTAAGCTTATACTAACGCATCTTTTCTTAAGTTCAAGTCTAAATGCTATCATGTGTGCTACCAGTTAATAGCAATCTCCTAACTCTTTTATATAAACTTAGGTATCATTATCACAACACCTATAGGCTTAAATCAGTGGCTCTGATACCACCTTCTGTCACGACCCCCGACCTACCCTGGACGGAATCGGGAGCCGCGAACAGCCCAGTGGTACCGGTGATTATTTTAAAAACGTTGCAGCGGAAATTTCATCAGGACCGTGAGTTAGGAAAAATATCAGAGTTTAGAAAACACCGGATTTTATTTATTAAATAGATGGGATAAACCCATGTTTTACAAAGGTAGCTTTAATAAGGGATAAACCCAATTACATAAAACAATATTTCTTAATTTGATTTAATTAATAAAATAAGCCACTTCTTGAAGCCTTTCAGTTCAGTGTCGTATCCATCTCTTACTCCAATCTACTGTAATTACCTGAAACGCGTTTTAAAAAGGTTTTGTCAGCAGGAAATACTGAGTGAGTTCATTCATTTTTACTAAAACGACACATTTGTTATAATTTACAGTATTAAGAGCAATTACAATGTTTCTATATCAACCAACTACCCTCGGTATTTGTCACTCGACTCGTTTCTGTGACTATGGTCATATCACCCATTGGCTAACTCGTTGTCCAAGGGTGAAGATTATCAAGTAATGTATACAAAACCCCACATAGCGGCTGTAATATGGTGATTACAAAGACTTAATCCCTGTAATTATAACCTTGAAAATAAACATGCTTTTGTAAACAAATTTGATAAAAAGAGAATGACTCACATTATTATCATGCAGATTCATATGGGCAAAGTTTAGCCTATAGATAAGCCTTGATATATTGCAGATTTATACAGGCAGAGCTTAGCCTATTGATTTAGCCTTGTAACCTAGTGCACACGAATTAGGTAAGTAACTAATACAACATTTACAATAACTCACGAGATTAAAACCATCACAACGAATGACAAAGTGCAATCACTTAAACATTTATCGGATTCACAACGAATGACAGAGTATTCCCCGAGTTCGGGTGGTACTCAAACATCCTGTCGGAATCACGACTAACGACAAAGGATAGTACTAAAACATCCATCGGATAGTTTCAATCGATCGGACATTGAATCGTAGCAGCGATTGAGTTAATACCCGGTATCGTAGCAGCGCTTTGCTAATTTTAAGAGTAATATTCGAAATTGGACAGCCAAACTTAGTTTCTGTGAAATTATTTCGACACCATCGAACTGTACAGGAGCTAGGCTATTTATAGCTGATTTTAAGGCCAGTCGCGGCCCGCGTAAATCCTCAGGCGACCCTTACGCGGCCCGCGTGGCCGCCCAGTCTACGATTAGGGTTGATTAGTCATGCGTAGGGTCCCCAGCTGGTCAACACGTGGATCTGGAATACTTATCCGGTCAACAGAGAGTTGACGCGGCCCGCGTAGGGGCTCTCTTGTTCTTTACGCGTCCCACCTGAGAACCAGGAATCTTGATTTCTTGATTTTGGATATGGATTGAGGTTTCAGGGGTCCGGGTTTTTACTTATGGATCGATTTGGAACATTTTTTAATATAATTATATTATAAAGAAAAAGGGAATAAAATAGTGAGAAAAGAGAATGGACCCATTTTGTAACTTTAGGGTTCAGCTAGAAAGTTTCCTGGTAGAATATTGGGTATAATTTCTGAGCTATTTAAAAATATATAATGCACCCGTGTTAAGTATAGTACCCCTCATTCAACCTTGTCCCTATGTCACGAGACAGAACCCCAACAACTTAGTCGGGCAGAGCCCTGACATATGTTTTGAGGCTCAGATCAATCGGAAAGGGTAACGGTGATCGGGAGTTAAAACATTTAAAACAGGGCAGAGCCTTATTATTTATAGTGTAAATAATAAAACAATAAGAATCTATATTATTTCGAGAGAGAGTGTGTGTAGAAAATGGAAAGAAGGCTGAATCCTTTAATTGTTTGTAGAATGTCTATTTGATAGTTGAACTTTGAGATGGGTAAAGTCATCTTTAAAAGACACGTATGTACTTTAGTATTTACATATGCTTTCTTCTTATTTGATAAAATGTTAGATCTTTATCCAAAAGATATGTAAGCATTTCAACAAACTTTCAAAATGGACATGTAGTGGTCATGCATGTATTTTCGAACCTGTGTCTGACACATGTCTAGTTTTCTAGATTTAAATATAGGTGTTATTAGTTTATTATTTTATTTATTTATTTATTTCTTTATTTACATAAGTGTATTTATTATTATTATTATATTTTATTTTGATTCCTTTCTTCGACATACACACATATAGTTCAAACAAAATTAAATTTGTTAACATTTGTTATTATTTTATTATTTAGATATTAATTTAACTGCTTCACTTATTTGGCGCGTATAACTTGTAAAATATAACGTTTTATAAAATAATAAATATGTCATTAGGACGAGTATATTTTTGTCTACATTTGGGTCTAAGTTTCATTAAAAATAGAGTAGGTTCAAAATACAATGTATTTTTATAATTTAATTATTATACGGTTCCTAAGCTCGTCTAGGAACTTCAAATTTTTAATATTCAACTTACCCGTAATCTACCCGTCTAATACTATAAGTTTTTATATACTTTTATTTTAATAGAAAGGTCAACCCATATACAAGCCAATTAATTAATATAATATTTCAACCAACTATATAAAATAGTGTTTAGAACTATTTGGGTTGAATAAAAATAACTAGTTACTAGTTACTAATGGTTAATAAATTTAGCCAAACCTATAATTTATATGATAAATTTAGGAATATTACAATGTCTGTTGACTTCGTCTTGTATCGAGTCATGTTTTAGTATAGATAGGCTAGAAAGCACAAGATGTCAATTTCATGTGAACTGGCCAGAAAGCACGAAATGGCAGTTTCGTAAGGAGTGGCATTTCATGAGGAGTAGATCTCCTATAAATAGGAGGTCTTAGGCATTCATTTGTAACTTTGGTGATTCCGGTAGCGAAGCTCTGCTGAAGTGTCAGATTGAGCTGTAACTTTGTCATATCAATACAAACGACAATTAAACTACTTTCAAGTGCAAATCAAGCTGATTCGACACAGAAACGTCTGATTCCGCCTCTCGTTTTGGTCAAGAACTCTTCTGAACGACTCGTTTAGGTCTTGCAAACAATCCTACAAGTATTGTGTGAATGTATATTGTCGCCTACGTAAATGGGGGATTGTTCAAAGACATCGGTCTACAAGACCCTAGGAGGCTAAGTATGCTTCACAAAAGAAGGTTCAAAGGTTACACCTACCTATCTTGCAATACTCAACGGTTGAACGTGTATCGTTGAAACTTGATAGATCGATTTCTATTCATGTGGGGGATTGTTGGAAATTAGTGAAAATAACACTTTTCACAAATATAGGAAAATGATTTTTTCCTATTTTGGACTAGAAATAAATATATGAAAATGAGCGGGTTTTATATATTTATTTGTGGGGTTGTGTTCTATGTTGGAAGAGCTTCGCAAGAACTAAACCACGTCCAAAACAAAGCTAAGATGAAAGAGATATCGATGCTCAAAGTTTGGTGTTTGAAACATCGAATGCCGAAAAAATGGGAAAGTGGCACCTTGTCCCACATAGGAGGAGAGTTGAAACTTAAAGGGGTATTTAAGTGGGAACTATTCGTCCTTATTGTTTCATGGAAGCACACACTAAGTGTACTCGCGAAGGGTGCAGAGCACCCTAACTTGCACTCGCGCACGCGTGCACGCACGCGCGCATGGCGTGGGAGATGAGGCGCTTTGTGGGCTTTGTGGTGCTTTGATGGCGCACTTCGCACGCTCCCATCACCGCGAGCCTCTTGAGAGCCACCTTTGTATTTTTGACCACCTACACGTGGTGGAGTACAAGGGTTGCATGGACCAGGTGGTTGGTGACGTGCCATTCAGACGAACGGGTACGAGGCGCTTGGCCTAGATGGGTCTGAGCGCATAGGCGCATGATGTGGCAGTCCGCGCGCGAGTAGACGTGGCTGGTTGGCACGCATTGGCACTAAAGACGCGCGCGGGCACACCAGAGTGAGCCAATACGGCGCGACTGTTTGGCGTGCTCGTATAAGCTCACTTGTGGCTAGCGCACGCGCACATGGTAGTGAGCCAAATTAGCGCGCACAAGGGCCTTGCTTGCGCATGGAATTGAGCCAAAATGGCACACAGGCGCATGATCCATAAGAGCACGCGCGCACCAATCTGTCTTCCGCGCGCGCACAGGAGCTTCCAGCAATTAATGCCAGTGCAGTTACATTTCAGCATTTGAAACTGACGAGTCAATGCTTTTACTGAGAATTAAATGACGAATTAAAGTGCATTGAGGACGTTTAATGTTGTTTAATTCTCCCATTTAATTCGTTTTTCAGTTTCTTCCAAGATCTGCAGTATAAATAGGAGGTTGCCCTGCCGCAGAAAGACACGCCGAAACACACAACAAACAATTTTCGCTCTACTGAATTCTTCTTCATCTTCAAGCAGCAAGGTACACCTTCGGGTTAGAGTCAAGATCTCAGTGCAAGTGCTTTAGCTGTTGTATCCTAGAAACAAACGAGTTCTCCTGGGAGACTCGAAATTTGTTTTAAGGGACCCGTGTCTAACACGATCCTCAGCTGTGAACAGTTTTCTGTTTGATTTTTTTGTACTTAATTTTCCTTTTCAGTTGTAATTGTAATTGTAATTTTATTTTCAGTTTCATTCAGTAATGTTACAATAATTCAAGTTAACAAATTTTATTTATTTTTTGTACGAACGGATTCCTACAATCCTAAAACAAATTTTTAAAACACCGTTCATGTAGAATCACTAACAATTCTGCTGTGATTTTCAAACTGTTTTAATTCACAACAGGTTGTGTTTTAAAAATATATTTTTTTCTTCCTGTTCTGGTTCAAAGTAGCGACTTTGTAAAAACATATTCTGTTCTTCTATTCATTCTGCCTTTGAGTCCTAAAATCTCCTGTTGTAGTCTTCAAAGTTGGACTAAGAAGCTATGCGGCTGGTTTTTCGCACTCATAAACAATAATAAATTAGCGTATTTATTATTTTGAAAACAAATTTTTTAACTTGTTTTCTTGGAATCTTTCAGAATGTCAAATGAAAATGTGAACACTAGCAACACTAACGTTGTTGTCGGAACCCCTGCCAACACTATGGGACCGTCCACAGTGGCGAATCATGCTGAAAGACCCGAGAAGTTCTCGGGTCTCCACTTCAAAAGGTGGCAACAGAAGATGTTCTTCTACTTGACCACCATGAACCTTGCAAGGTTCTTGACTGAAACTGCTAACCAACCTGTGGAAGGGGAGACCGACGCTCAAGCTAGTGCACGGTAGATGCTTGGAAGCATTCAGATTTCATATGTCGAGGCTATGTACTCAACGGTCTCTCGGATGCACTGTATAATGTGTACTACAATATCAAGACTTTCAAAGAATTATAGGAGTCTTTGGATAAAAAGTACAAAACGGAGGATGCAGGAACAAAGAAATTTTTTGTCGCCCGTTTCTTGGACTACAAAATGGTTGATAACAAGACTGTTTGAACCAAGTCCAAGAGTTGCAAATTATACTTCATGACATCCATACTGAGGGAATAGTACTTAGCAAGACATTTCAAGTGGCAGCCATGATCGAGAAATTGCCTCCTTCGTGGGTAGAGTTCAAAAATTACCTAAAGCACAAGCGAAAGGAAATGACGATTGAGGAACTTGTCGTCCGTCTTGGTATAGAAGAGGACAACAGGGTGGCCCAAAAGGCACTATTTTGCAAGCTACGGCTAAGGCAAACATGGTGCAAGTTGGGGAGTCCTCAAAGGGCAATAAAGGCAAGGGTGGGAAAAAACAACAAAGGGAAAGCAAAGGTTAACAACCTTGGACTAAAAAAGGGGGCTGTGAAAAAGAAGCTTGCGCCTTTCCAAGGTACTTGTTACAACTGTAACGAGACTGGGCACCGTGCTAACCAATGCTAGAAACCTAAGCGTGAGCGTGCGCATATGGTTGATAAGGATGGTATGCTTCTGATTGCAATGATAACCGAGGAAGCGGCTATGATTGAAGAAGTCAACGCGATGGGTGAAAACCCAAAAGGATGGTTCATTGACACGGGTGCAACCCGCCATGTTTGTGGAGACAAGGCTCTTTTCTCTACATTCAAGGAAGCGTCGGGTGAAGAAAGCTTTATATGAGAAATAAAGCTACCGCAAGCATCAAGTGGGAAGGCACTGTCATCTTGAAGATGACCTCTGGCAAGGAGCTTACCTTGACAAATGTGCTTTATGTTCCAGAGATACGGAAGAATCTCGTGTCGGGATGGATGCTCAACAAGTTTGGATTTCGTCTAGTGTTTGAATCGGACAACTTTGTTCTTTCTATACGTGGAATGTTTGTTGGAGAGGGCTATGCCCTTAATGGAATGTTCAAAATGAATGTAATGGTTGTAAACCACAACACAAGTTCGAATGAAATTTCTACTTCTACTTACATGATTGAGTCTACTAATGTTTGGCATGGTAGACTAGGACATGTAAATTTTAATTCATTACGATGTTTAATTAAATTAAATTTGATACCAACATTCCATATCAAGTCCGATCACAAATGCGAGACATGTGTCGAATCCAAACTTACGAGAACATCGTTTAAATCGGTTGAACAAATAACCGAACCCCTTGATTTAATTCATACCGATGTGCGTGATTTAAAAGCGGTTCCCACGCGTGGAGGAAATAAGTACTTCATCACGTTTATTGATGATTGTACTAAATATTGCTATGTGTATTTACTTAAAAGTAAAGACAAAGCAATAGAAAAGTTTATCTTGTACAAAAACGAAGTTGAGAATCAACTTAAAAAGAAGATAAAAGCTGTGAGAAGCGACCGAGGAGGTGAATATGTTGCACCTTTTGCGGATTTATGCGTAAAAAGTGGCATTATACATGAGTGAACACCTCCTTATTCTCCCCAATCAAATGGCGTGGCGGGACGGGACAAAAGAACCGCACATTGAAAGAAATGATGAATGCCATGTTGATCAGTTCGGGAGTGAACCGAGAAATGTGGGGGACACCATTCTCTCAGCAAACTATCTCTTGAACAAGATGCCTTTGAAAAATTGGGACGAAACTCCATATGAGTTATGGAGAAAAAGGAAGCTTCATACAAAGGTGATTGTACCACCTCCTAAGGCTCTTAGGATAGGACCCAAAACTGTTGATTACATTTTCATAGGATATGCGCATCAAAGTAGTGCATGTCGTTTTCTTGTACATGAGTCCAAGAATCCCGATGTACAAAAACACACTGTCATGGAGGCTAATCCTAACATTGTCTCATATTTTGAAAATGTGTTTCCCATGTTAGGACAAACACATGCGACTTCATCAACAACGGTTGATGAAGCAGGTTCAAGTTCATCTACATGGTTAGATGAAGCAGGTCCAAGTTCATCTACATGGGTAGATGAAAGACGTGAACGACCCGAGGTTGAGGAGGGTGAGCTTAGATGAAGCAAGCGACAAAGGGTTCAAAAATCCTTTGGTTCAGACTTCAGGAGGTATATGGTTGAGGGTGAGCCCAATACCTACCGCTAGAGGTGGTTACCTCCACAGAAGGACCTCAATGGCAAGAAGCAATTAAGAATGAAATTGATTCTATATACGTATATATATATATATATATATATATATATAGGAGAAGGACCCGTTAGGAACCACCCTTTATTGCAAGAACCGTGAGAACCAATGCGAACACATGGCAAACTTGTAATATTGTATAATAAAGCACGCGCATCCTTCAATTTTTTTAAGGTTCTGTAAAAGTGTTCCCCTGTTTTAGGGTTTCATCAATTCAAGTCGTTCCCAATCCACAAGCGGCATCAGCAGCATCGATACATTGAGACGACGGTGTGAACCCGCTGTTCACGGCGGCGAACAGGAGTGTACGGTGGTCTTACGGCAAGAAAAATGGTCGCTCCCACCTATTTCACGGTTGAGGCATTCGGTATACTGATTAGGGTGACATATGGTGTCTTCTGATTCATCCCGTGTTGAACCTAACGCATCTGATGATCATCATCCAACAATTTCTGAATATCATCCTCATACATCTGATGCTGATTTTGGTGGTCCATCTGCTGCCAATCCCATTTATGCTGTCAAACCAAGTGAAAGTCGCAAACTTGTGTCTACAATAGTTGAAAGTCGACACACCTTTCATGGCTTTGAAATACAGACTCTTGATTCCATGTCAACATCAGGCAATGTTATATTATCCTCTGGGAATGCTAATATATCCGAACACTCATCATTTGACACTACTTCGACTGGTACAACACCTACAAATACAGAACATCAGCAATTACAATTCATTCAGTTTAAGACTAAAGGTATTCAATGTCCATTTTATGTAAATTGTGATTTGTTCAATGATATACACGTTTGCAACATGTTCACAGTTATATTATGTTGTAAATAATAATTACTCAAGAATATATGCACATGTGCATTGTCTTAACTGCATCGTATTATAATTTATGTTACATTACAAATTTATGCACATGTGCATTATGATGAAAAATAACTTATGACATTATATATTATCTGACAATGCACATGTGCATTTTGGTTACAATTTCACTATTCATCTGTTCATCATGTTGACCATTTTTTATTTATTTAACATATTGGATACCTGAAGTTGATGCTGAATACATTCCTTTTATAACCAGTGTGAACATATGGCATTTTTTGTAATTATATTATGTTTATAAAAAACACACGAGTTCTGTTTTTTTTTCTTATGTCATTGTTATCTCCATTTTAGGGTTTCAGTAGTTCACCAGCACCAATTCGTGGTCTTCACACTCGGCTGAGAGGCATTCACGGCAGTTCACGGCGGCGGATAGCCGTGCACGGTGGTTTTCACGGCATATAGATAGTCGTGTTCATGTATTTCACGGTGGTTGTAGTCGGCACGATGTTTACAGCGGCATATGGCGTCTTCTGATTCATCACGTGTAGATCCTCGTATATCCGATGAACCTCCTTATATATTGTCTGAATATCATCCTCATACAACATCTGATGCCGACTTTGATGGTCCATCTGCTGTCAATACCGTTGATAGTCACAGAATTATGTCTAAAACTGTTGAAAGTCGACATACACTTCATGGCTTTGAAATTCAGACTCTTTACTCTATGTCTACATCACTTTGACTGGTACGGCACCTACAAATACAGAACATCAAGAGTTGCAATTCATTCGATTTGGGACTAAAGGTATTATGTTGACTGTAAACGATGTATATACTTTGTAAATGATATTGTATTAAATGATATGCACATATTATATTGACTATAAATGATGTTGTATTAAATTATATGCACATGTGCATTATGTTGATTGTTAATGATATTGTATTAACTTATATGCACATGTGCAATATGTTAAAAATTAGACGATGTCTTTGATGTATGGATTATGTTTATGTATGGATCCTGAACAGGTGCCTTATGGATGACTATCCAATTATGTACAGAATGGCATCAAACAAAAGGGTCTTGAGTGGCGGACAACTACAAAAAATAGGGGATGTGACTGTGTGGGATTGGCAATGGAAGAACAAGCCGACAATCAGGGAGGCATGGGTGGAGTTTATGCATTTTTTGGCGCTTCTAAGAAACACCAGAATGAAGCGGGTCAAGATGGGTGGGGTTGGCACTCGGAAAATAAGTCGACTTTTAATGTTAAACCATTAGAGAGGATTTGTAATGACCTGGAATGGCTAGGTTACACCTAAAGCCAATATGTTAGAATGGAAAAGCGTCGAAGGCAGGTTACCGACAAAGACGGATCTGGAAAAAAAGGGGAATTTAGATCAGCAACACATTGTGCCCGGGTTGAGGATGCGAGCAAGAAACTGCGATAACTAATTCGGCTCGTCTGTATACGATTACTCAGTCGAATACATCATTTATTCGGTGATTACAACAAACTAATCCGGCACGTCTGTATACGATTACTCATCACCGATAAACTGTTGGCCATGTATACATCGTTGACCGTATAAACACTGTGCGTACACATGACATATATTTTATTAATTATGATATTTATATCCTCTTTTTATTCATTTTATTTTTTGTTTATATAGAGGAACAATTAAGACTGTCGTGCATTCTTCACCTAATGGCACACCATATTGGATACCTGATGTTGATGTTGAATACATCCCTACTCTAAATAGAACGTTTAATCACTAGGAGTACATTGTGATGATGTACAACACTTATGCTACAAAATCTGGATTTTCCACACGCAACTACTTATATATTGATTATCACTTGTTTTTTGTTTACATTCATTGTTTATACTTATTATTTATCTACTTAACGGTTTAATATTCACTGTTTTATTCATGACCGATTAACATAAATTACCAATATGTCCACTGTTTCAACACATGTGCATTACCCAACACGTGCTTTTTCAACATTGAAACCGTGGCATCTAAACTTATCGATGCACTGTTTCTAATGCCATTATGTTTTAAGTGCATGTACTCCACTTTCAATCCACCTATTATACATTGCAACGTATAAATTATGCATATGTGCATTGCCACCATATACTATGTTAAACAACATTATACATTACTACCTTTATGTGATGCACATGTGCATTGCCAACATAAATTATGCCACACATTATATATCACATCAATAGGTGCCTGGGCATTTCCAACATATATTATACCAGACACCATACAACATTGTAAACTACATATCCTATACCAAACACCATCATACATTACCACTATGCATCATAATATATAAATATGCACATGTGCATAAGCAACATAATCATTTACGTCACAATATAGACACTTGTATATTCTAACATATACTATACCAACCACCATATAACATTTGAAAACGTTGTAAACTGTATATAATCATCCGGGTACATATACTATACCATATTACGTCAAATTATGGATACCGATCATATAGTTGTCATCGTCCAACAAACAAATATAAATTATCATTAAAAAAATAACTAACATATAAACCACCATACAAAAACAACCATAATTTTCAATATAACACCATTTTATCCAACTTTCCTTCATTAATGTTTTCCACTGTCTCGTCGCCCTTATCATCCATCACATAAGATCCATCACATTGTGCATTCGTTTACTTGTCCTATTCTTTGTATTTCTTTCTCCAGTCGTAACTCCACATTACATCAAAGAACATTGTTCAACAGAAAGTAACAATTGGATGCACATGTGCATATATTACCAACTGGATCATCGACTAATAACCAACCTTTTTTGGCTTTTCACTTAACACTTTTGTATTCACCTTCCTTATCATCTGGCAGTTTTGTTGCCCCTTCGTCATTCGATCCCAACAAAAGTATTATTTTCTTCGCTTTTTTCCATTATTTTTTTTTTGCATACAATAATAATTGAAACATAATATAATCAAACATGCAATTTCAATTAGTATGTGCATTAAACAACCTTTTTCATCACTGTAAACGATATGCATTTCTACATCTATATGCACATGTGCATCACATATCATTGTCATTATGCACTTGTGAATCAATATACATATGTGCATCACATATTCATATAATGATGCTTAAAATCAATCCATATGTAAAGTTCAATGTTATGTGCTCAAATTCAATATGCACATATACATCAATTTAAACAACAACATCAACATAATCTAATTACACAAAATCATATACACATATATTAAACAAAGCTGCTCATGTTTGCTATGCACATGTGAATCAAATGAAACAATAACACCATCATATCCTAATTACACAAAATCCTAATAACACCATCATATCCTAATTACACAAAACCACGTATCTCACACAAAACTGCTCAAGTTCACTATGCACATGTGCATTACCTAAAACAACAACACCAGCATATTATAATTACACATAATCATATACACATATCCTAAACAAGTCTGCTCAAATTCACTATGCACATGAATGATATTATTAACTTCATTTAGTTCACATATACATACTAGGTCGGTTGTGGCAATGTATAAGATCCGTGCGATGACATAACAAGCATAGTTAACAGATCAACGACTTGAATCACAATCATATAAATCATTGATAGAAATCAAAATTACTGATAAAAAACAAATACTTAGTGGTTTTCATTTGAACCTTCCCCTATATATATATATAGGGGAAGGTTCAAATGAAAACCACTAGTTATTGTGAAAACTCGAAAACTAATTAAAAAAGCCAAAAACACATACCAAATTTTTTTTTGCAACCTAATTTTCGAAGGTTTTTTTATATAAAAAAAAATCAAAAAAAAAATTTGTGTAGTGCACATGTGTAATACTACACATGTGTATAATGTGTAGTATTACACATGTGTACTACAAAAAATTTTTTTTTTTTTTTGAAAAAAAGTTATTTTTTATATATAAAAACCAGCGATTTTTATAAAAAATTGAAAAAAAAAATTGTGTGTTTTTTAGGCTTTTTTTAGTTAGTTTTCACAATAAAAGTGGTTTTCATTTGAACCATCCCCTATATATATATATATATATATATAGAAACGGGTTCAGGAGAGAACACTGAAAAGTGTGAGAACGGATCCTGGCCCAACACGTGGCAGGGGGCCCTAATTGTTATGCAGGGGTACGGTTGTCCTTTTATACGTTCCCTCCTTATTCGCGTTATAAATCATTGATAGAACTCCAAAGATTTATTGTTAGCTGTTACCTGCTTTGCAAGCTTTCTCAGATCTATGGCGTTTAACGTGGATTCTGTTCGACAAAGTAAAATTCGTTGGCGTTTTCTATTTTTGTTTCAACAAATCATGCAGCAGATATGGCGTTTTGTTATTTTATCATTGTTCTATGGCTTTTTTTGTATTATTAATTTATAATGTGTTGTATGATTTTCCATAGCGTTATTCAATTATGCAGTTTAATCGCGTTTTAATTGATATTTAATCTATTATTCATAACTGCAATTGGAGTTTTCGATATTAATTTTAATTGTCGTTTACATTTTTGTGTACTTGTTATGTTTTAACGATCATTGGCATTTTTCGTCTATTTGATTAGTTTTGAATTTTATTTAGTAGTATTTGTGAATGTTAGTTATTACTATTTTGTTAATTTGTGGAAACATTAGTTTTGTTAATTTTGGCGTTTTCATTATGTGTTTATTATGTCTTGTTTATTTTTAAATTAATGGCGTTTTAATGTATAATGTTATTACGAGACATCACTCTGTTTTTCTGATTTTTCTATTCCTCCCTGTGTTTTCTCAGACGAAGTCTCTTCCTCGAGTCAAAGGCATTGCCCAAAAACTGGATCACCATTTATCATTCCTGACGTTAGTGAATAATTAAATCCCAGAAAGGACATGCTATTCTCAAGCCTTGATGATTGGTATTCAATGTATATTAAGTATGCCAAGGAGTGTGGGTTTTCAGTCAGGAAAGGGACTACAAAGACAAACTCTAAAGGTGTGTTACATATTAAGTATTTTTTGTGTACGAGAGCTGGGGTATATAAGGACAAGAAGATTGATACGTTGGACCCCAATAAAAAAGAGCGAGTAGTGCGATCTAACTTTTCCAAGAGGACTGATCGTGGTGCACTGTCATGTGTAGAATATGAGAATGGATTTTGGAAGGTGTATAAGTTTGTCGAGGAGCACAATCATGAACTTGTTGAACGTCCTGATAAGCATTTTCTTCAAACTGAAAGGCATCCCACTCAGCTCCAGAAGCATGTTATACACAGCATGCCTAAGCTGAATTTGGGTCATGTCAAGGCGTTTAATGTTATGAAGACTTGTTTTGGTGGTTTTGAAGATGTAGGCGCAAGCAAAGTTTAATTTAAGAACTATAAGAGGCAAATAAACTTGTTCATAGGGGAATATGACGCTGATATGGTTGTGAAACATTTGAATGAAAAAAAAATATTCATAGCCTAATTTCTCGTATGATTACATCACAGACGAAGACAATCGTTCGAAGGCTCTTTTTTGGTGTGATGATCAAACCAAACGTAATTACCACGTGTTTGGTGATGTGATTTCGTTTGACGCCACGTATCGTTCCAACAGGTAATTTTTATAATTCAACTTCTTTGTTTTTTGGCGTTTTATTAATTTTACATTCATGGCGTTTTTTATTTTACATGCAATGGCGTTTTTTTAGCTTACATGCAATGGCGTTTTACTAGTTTACATTCAATGGCGTTTTATTATTGTTTCATTTATCATGGCGTTTTCATCTGCAGATACTCTATAGTGTTTGTACCGTTCACTGGTATAGACAATCATCATTGCAATGTTACATTTGGTGCAGCATTGTTGGCGTCGGAAACTGCTGATACGTATATTTGGTTGTTAAGAGTTTTTCTTAAAGCTGTTGGTTCTTAGCCAAAAGTTGTTGTCACTGACCAAGATCCAGCGATGAAGAAGGCTATTTCTGCTGTATTTGTTGACACGAGGCATCGGTTATGCATGTGGCATGTGATGCATAAACTTTCTCTGAAGGTTGTTATGCTTTTTTTACCTTCGGCGTTTTAGTATACAATGCGTTTTAAGATACATGGCGTTTTGTACCTTGTTACTGTTTTTTTTTAATTAAGTTTTGTTTTTTTTATATATGTGTGGCGTTTTCCTGTTATTTATAGGTTGGTGTTAGGCTATGCAATTCCACCAATTTTAAAGAACGTATATGTGGTGTTGTGTGGACGGATATTCTCACACCTGAAGAGTTTGAATTAGAATGGGAAATGGTTATTGCAGAATTCAATTTAGAAGATAATGACTGGCTATCTGATATTTTTTCCCTTAGGGAATCTTGGATCCCTGCATACTATAGAATGGAGCCTATGTCTGGTCTTATGCGAACGACATCCAGGTCGGAGAGTGAGAATCATTTTTTTGGTCAAGTGTGCAATTCGAAAGCTACTCTTGTTGAGTTCATGACGCATTATGAGACTGCAATAGAAGCACAGCGTCACA